>OW443332.2:15805000-18287500 GCA_937001555.2 Hypsopygia costalis
GTAATCTAATGGAGTGTCACTGTGTCATGTTTGTTGTTATATATGTTTTACTGTATTTTTTCTGCTGTGGCTCTGTATTGTATACCGAAATAAAATAAATTATTTTTCTCATATGTATTACTTATTAAACACTGTCCTGTAGTTTCAAACTAGACAAAGTTAGTACTACCTTTACTAAAAATAAGTGATACATATATATGTATCATATGTATGGAACGGAGTCATCATAGTCTATGGACGCTATCAACACCAGAAGTGGAACCCCTAGGAGGGGTAAAAAAGGAATTCTACATGGATAATAAAGCTGATAATAACAAAGTAGTTCAGTATCAGTAAAATCTAAAAGATTGTATTTACATGCACGATGTTTATTGTATCCTTTTCCTATAATTGTATTATTTATTATATGTATGTATATGTGTATTTCTAATTAACTTATTTGTTATATCGCACTATGCTTGGTACTCCACTTGCGTATTTATGAAATCGTTTCAGATACACTAAACTTGCCTGGAAGAGATCCTTGTGAGGGATAGTCCGCCTTTGTACTTTTTCTTTAATTTATTGTAATGTAAATTTTTCTCTTCTTCTCCAAGTGTGAATTCAAATTACAAAGGGTCCTGCTGGACAGACAAACCCTTCTTGCTGAATTTCTCTTGTTCTATTAAAGATCCATTGGAGTTAAGATCGAGAGGTACATTTGGTCAAGTTACTTAGTTTATGTATTCCGAACGTAATACAACCGAGGGCTCTGCTGGATTTGTTCAATGTACCTCACGATCTTGTTAACAAATTTGTGAGGTACATTGAACAAACAAAGTATTGCCACTAGTTTTTTCGGTCTAGCTCAAGGGGCCTCGGTAGATATTCCTCGTACTATAAAGATATGACAAACAAACAATCAAGATCTTATCTAGGGAGATGGTAATATTAATTTCTTTTATTGGTCATGGAGGTAACAATATTGAAAAGGTTAGGAACCGCTGTATTAGGTATACTTATCTTTAATCAAAATTAAGTTTGGATCATTCAATATAGTGGAGAAACTCTGGAATTATTTGTCTTGTTCATGAGATCATGCATAAAATTTTAAGGATAAACGTCTTTATGCATTATGGAATGGTTATTAGAATGCAGGCTAAACATACGATTTTAGATCACATCTGTCGCTTACGACCCTTATCCAGTGGAATATGACTTACATGAACATGTAGGTATTTTCTTTATAGAACGTAAAACCTACGATTTAATGACCAATTAGTAGCAGTAATATAATTCGTATAAATAGTAAATATTTAAAAATATGAATATATTTAATTCTTGTTTAGATTCAAATGTATTTCATTAATATTAAATTAACACATTACGTGTAGCAGTGTTATGTAGGTACTTATATATCATTACCTTGACCTGATGCGTGTCTTATTATAATTTTGGTGACAAATTTATTAAGTAAATAGTAGTTAGAACCTTCGAATTGCCGCGTACCCACACACATACGCGTGCATTAGATTATCCGCAATAATCGAGCGAGTATGTATGTATATTGCGCATGTACTTGTGATCATCGATGACCGAATCGGAGGAGCCGGAATATCGACATAGTATGTTTGCTCGCTGACATTACGTTAGAGAAATGTATAAAAGATTTTGTCACGAGTGCTTAACCATCAGTCGCTCATCAGGTAGCCACCGAAACAAACCAAATTCAAAATGAAACTCGTACGTCTATTGATTTGTTCGGATTGATCAGTGCATATTTAAGAGACCATAAACAAACCTCTCATTGGTCGTTTAATAGTTTTAAAATTGTAGTGTTCGATTTAAATATTCAAAAGTGTTTCTGAGTTAGTACATGGAATTAATTCCGTGTTGAATATTAATATAGACTTAATTACAGATCGTTGTCGCCTTTGCCCTGGTGGCCATCGCTGTAGCCGCTCCTCCCCAAGCAAGTGAACCAGTGAAGATCCTCCGCAGCGAGTTCGATCAGCAGCCAGAGGGTGGATACGCATTCAAGTTAGTTTTACGTATTTAAATTTTCGAATGAGGGACTGATCGTAAATACGCTGTCGATTTTTAAGTTGGGTTTTCCAGAATTACGGATATTTTTGATTAAATTAAAATGAATTAACATAATTAATATTAATGATCCAAGTTTTTTTTTTGCATCTTTAAACTAAATGAATATTATTGTTGTACGTGAATTGTATTTCCTTTTGGCGATAACGTTTGTTAGTGTTATTAGAATTGGCATGACTGTGTTATTTAAAAAAATATAATTAAATAGAATAACATTTAGATTTGGTATGTTAATATTGGGTACTTTCCGACATGGGCACGTACACATTATTTAAAATATATTAACTAACATTTTGTTTTAGTGAAATATGACAAGTTATTATATTACGACGAGCTCGGTGGTCGAATGGTTATAGCAATGTCCACTTTGACTCCGAGGTCGCGGGTTCGATCCCCGCACAAGACAAACATTTGTGTGCACATGGCGTTTCCTATGTATTATATGTATATATTAAAAAAAAAGTGTATTTAAGTATTATACCAGTTATTTACCCATAGTACAAGCTTTTCGCTTAATTTGGGGCTAGATGGCGCTATGTAAATTGTCCAGGAATATTTATTTATTATAAGTTTGTCATCCTGCATCGACCTATAGGTATTTATCCCAATGCTGGGGTACAAGTTTGAGCGTATTCCACTACGATGGTCATCTGCCGGTTGGTGGAGGCCAGTATTTTCAAACGTGACTGAGATGATTTCACGACTATCGTCTAATGACAACAGCCGATACTTAACGTGCCTACCGAAGCACGGAGGATCTCGAGATACTGAGGTTGACGAGCCAGGTGGTCGACTTGCTATCAATGGCTACTTTGACTTAGTGGTAACGGGTTCGATCTCCGCACAAGATAAACTTTAGTGTGCTAGAACATGACTGCTTGTATTGTCCTGGGTGTTTTCTAATCATTATATGTCATGTATGATCGTCGTTGCTTAACTTGCCTGATCTATTAGACTAATACGTGTTACGACGCCATCATCGAGTTCCTTTGTTTCTGAGTTTGTCATGAACATGGGGCAGAACAAGTAGTAGTGTGTAAATAGTAATTTACATATACAAGATGTTATTTATTATTAATTTAATAATTATTTTCTTATTTTTATAATCTTTATTCATTGAAATAAGAGAAGTAATGCTGTAACTTGTGAGGTTCACGGTTTATTAGTTACACACGATTGTTTATTGGTTACTAAAGATCTGGCAATTGATAGGTTAAATGCCAGTATGCTATACGAAATTTGAAAACGGTCTATAGGTGATGGTGTGACTCACGTGGCACCGTACTGATGTAGGTATTGTTGCATAACCTCCTTTACATCTTACAGCCTAAGTAACACGGCCGTGACCCTCTCAAAATGTTTATGAATGTTGTCATTTCCAAGAATACTGCGGCACTAACAATACTTACGATGTTTTAATAAGATTTTGAAATGTTTGCTTACAATTTTCAGCTTCGAATCTGAAGATGGTATTAACCGCCAAGAGAACGGTGAGCTGAAAGAAGTTCTTGATGAGGAGAACAAGCCACATCAGGTTGTCATCGTCCGTGGTACCTACAGCTACACGGATCCTGAGGGAAAACCAGTGGCAATCACCTATTTCGCCGATGAGACCGGATTCCATGCAGAGGGCGACTCTATCCCTAAAACCGCTAGAAAGTAAATGTCATTTTGTACAAATGTCTACTGAATAATCGATAACATTGCGTTGAATGTCTCGATTATTCGGGTATACGAATAGATTAGAGAAATGTATAAAGCACTGTTGTCTGTATAAGTACTGCGTGTCGTTGCATCCGACGCAGATACCTTGTTGCTCGTTATAATTGATGCACACTGCCATATTTTTACATTTTGTAAGATTTTTGTTACGTTTTGTACGAGAATGGAATCGTAAATAAAGTCGATTTCGATTAAAAATGTTGTAATTATTTCATTGTTATTCAATGTGTTATAAAAACTACTTCAATAAGGAAATGTTTCGAAAGTTATATTAATTTTATACTTTACCTTACTATTTTATAAGTTTTATACTTTCCATTAGCCGGGTCGTACGTATCCTAGTTTGTCACCTGAGTAGTATAAAAATATGGATAGACAACGCATAGGTATGTAACTTCTCTACTTAACTTTGGTACAGTTATTTATACTACGCCGGGTAGCAATCTATCATACTCATTTGTTTCATAAAAAACTATTTTTTTCAACTGTGAGGTACTTTCAGAAATAAGGACTATAAATTTTAATTCTAATACACAAGGAGCTGAGGGCACGTCATTCTTGACACTCCGACCTTTGAACCGTCCTTACGGTGTTCGTAATAAAAGTTGCAATACTATAATAGAGTGACTGTCAAGCGTAATCTGCTGTTAGCTGTACGTATCACAGACTTAGGATACGCTGGTATGCACCGAATCGCGTTGATGTCTTTTATATGGCAATCCCATTGATTTAGAATTTATGAGCCTTATTGGTTAAAGGTAAAATAGTGTATGAGCAAATTATTGCGAATCGCCTGAGAAAATTGTAAAAAATGTCCCATAATTCATAAATTGTACTAAAAAAATCTTTCGATGACTTACTAGGTAATTATTGAACACTTACGCCTCAGTAAATTGAAAAAAATATTTCATAACTCATAATTTTTTCCTCAATTAATAAAATATTTCTTTGTCTCACTAGATAGTTATTAAACAAGCTTATTCTGTAACATAGGATATTAAAAATACACTTATTTACATATCGCATGGATACATGGATTTTTTATGTAGATACATCATTAAATATTAAAAAGAAATAACTTATATGAGTCATAAGCTTAAAAAGATTCAAATATATTCTATAGATTAACATAGAAAATAAACGAAAACAATTTAATTATTATTTTACGATAATAGTTACACTTAAAATCGGTACGGGCTAGAGATAGGTAAAACAGGATTCCTAATAAGTAGGTACTTATAAATGCCCAATTTTTAAGCATATACGAGTATAAGGAATTTGTATGTACTAAGGCGAATTTATCGTTAATGCACAGCATTTTGCCCATCTCTATTACTGGCATTTTCCGCCTCTTTAAAGTTAACCACCAACTAATAATTATGTCATGACCAAGTCAACAACTTCAATGCATAAAAAAATACCGGGTTGCACTCCGGGAGTTCCGGCAGAAGTGAAAACTTGAACATTAACATTTTTGAATATTTCGGAATGGTAGGGAATAATTTCGCACGAATTGCTTTATTCATCAGTATAAAAGTACTATCATTTATGTGGTAAAATGCATTACTGAGTATGTAAGTACATACGTACTTACATACTCAGTAAACGAATCGCGTTGATGTCTTTTGTAAGGCAATCCCATAAATTTAATATGGCAGCCTTCCTACAGTTAAAGTAACTATTCCTTTTCGCTAATTGTTACTACCAATCAATATTTCGTCATCACCAAGTCAGTAAATATGCAGCAAGTAAAACTCACTCATCTGTGACTTTTAGAGTAAGGACTATATTATAGGAATATAAATTTAAATTCTAAGATCTTGAGCACACAGCACATCGTCACTCTTCATCAGCGCGGCGCGGCATGACGAGCCGTGTGAGAAATTGTTGAGAATTGTATATGTTTAGGACGCTCTCGTATTTCGTACAGCATACGAGCGGCGTACGTTACGATTACGCTACGAGTCGTGTGCTGAAGACCTAATACATTGGGTATTGAGTACATAGTACGTACCGAACCGCGTGAATGACTTTTATATGGCAATTCTATAGATTTAGAATTTGTCAGCTTTCCTTAGCTACGACGAGCCCGGTGGTCGAATGGCTAGCCATGTCCACTTTGACTCAGGGATCGCAGGTTCGATCCCCGCACAAGACAAATACTTGTGGGCATGAACATGTCTGTTTATCTTGGTCTGGGTGTTTTCTATGTATTGTATATTATAAAAAAAATACAAAAAAAGTATTTAGGTACACAAAAATTTTTATAAATTCTCCGTGCTCCGGAGGGACGTTACGAGGACGTTAAACCATCGGTCCCAGCAGCCCCCTCACCACCATCTCTTATTGCGATTCAATAACTGAATAGAATGCTTATTCATACCAATGAATAAGCGACTCTATTTCAAATTGAATAGAGTCGCTTATTCATTAGTATGAATCTATTCAATTATTGAATCGCAATAAGAGATGGTGGTAAGGGGGTTGTCGTCGTTAGGAGACAGTCGATAAACCAAGTCAGTGGCCTTTAGGCAACTTGAAAACACTGGCCTCCGCCAAACCGCAGTTTAGCGGCATGGTGGAGTGTGCTCTAAACCCCTGAGATTGAGGGGAGACCTGTATCGCAGCAGCCGGATGAATTAGGGTCGACGACGATGAACTACAGGTCTAATGCGGTCAGTAGTGTTCAACTTGAACTATTGGTGGACGAGTGTTCTCATGAATAGACTTCGAAAGAGTTGTATTGAACGGGTTGGGACATTTATTTTGTTTTATACGCTGCAAACGAATGATGTTTGAGACATTAGATACCTGTAACATAAGTAAAATATAATGTCTATGTGTATGTGTGCGAAGACACTGCTTGTTGTCATAGTTTGCTTTTTTAGGGTTCCGTACCCTCCGGGTAAATAGGGTCCTATTACTGAGGCTCCGCTGTCCGTCCGTCCGTCTGTCTGTCACCAGGCTATATCTCATGAACCGTCATAGTTAGATAGTTGAAATTTTCATAGATATAACAACAAATACTAAAAAACAGTATAAAATAAATATATAAAGGGGCTCCCATACAACAAACGTGATTTTTTTTGCTCGTTTTGTGCTCGATCTTGATAACGGCAACAGGTACATGCTTGAAATATTCACAGAATATTTAGTTATATGTTCACTTTAAAAATAAATAATTAAATTAAAATAAAATAAATATTTAAGAGGGGCTTCCATACAACAAACATGATTTTTATAGATAATGGTACGGAACCCTTCGTGCACGAGTCCGACTCGCACTTGGCCGGTTATTCTTAAATTGTGTTCTTTCTTAAGTGATAGTGTATTTTCTGGCAACCTAATATGACAGTATTTTTTTATTTATAGAGGTTCCTTAATTTTACAAAACATAAAAAATAAATGTTATGTAATTTTTGTCAAATTGATGTCACCTATGTTACATTTTAAGACAGGTAGTGGCTTAGCTTAATAACATTATTCGCTCCTGATTGGGGATGTACCTTCCACCCAACAAAAGACCGCAGTCAACCAAAAATTTCTGGAAGTCTTGTCTGATTGTTATGTTCTTGCGGGAGGTAAAATCAGTTTCATTTATTGATCATAGGGTTAACAACATTCAAAAGGTTTGGAAACGCTGGTTAATAATAGGCTATGCAAATCATGTCTTTCGACGTAGTATAAAAAAAAACATCCACTGTAACTACTTTATATAGTATTTAATGGGTGAAAAAAGGGTATCTAGTACCAAAACCCAGTACATAACGAACTCATTTCTGTACAGAAAATACAGTCCGTACTTCCTTTGCAAGTTAGCACAATCCAATAAGAGTGACTGACCTTAAGTACCTTATTCACATAATATGTTTGGAATGATCAGAACTAACAAGTGGGTTAATACTCATTTAATTATTATTTTGCGAAAACAATTCATCAACGTGAGAAATAAGTTAATTTGCATCTAAGTCGAAATTGTTTGTTTAATGAACGATCGTTCCAAACATATTTGAGAGCAATCTACTGAGATCAATCACCTCAAAAATTCCTAAACTGGTGTTTTTAGACCCCTGGTAACCTTGGACCTTAATAACAAGAATACGACAAAATAAGTATTATTTATTAATTATCCTGTATAAAATTAGACGCACTTTAAATTTTAGCAAAAAAACTTATTTGGTATGTAGACAACGAATCAAGCGCGTCGTTGACCATGTTGAATAAAAATAAAGGTTTTTTGTGATGCACATACATACTTAGCTATATAAAAATTACGAGGCATGTATGTCCTGTATTAAACAAAGTTGTAGTTTAGTGTTGTAAACTTAATTGTGCAAAGAATTTAGCGGACAAACGTGTCATGATTCGACATCATCAATTTTTATCATGTTTCCTCCTTCTTATACTATCGGATCCTTCAAACGAAGCATGAAAAAGCATCTTGCCGGCTATAATGGCAATGTCAACTGACAGGTCACTAAGGTCTCTTGTCCGTTGCCGATGCGATTTGAGCTCCCTTTCTCGCTTAACATCAGGCGACGTAGAATCATTATGCCGAGTAGTAAAACAATCTTTTCGTGTTCAATATTTTGGTAACATTTTTGATATTGTGAAACTACACTTAAATTAATGTTAACCTACCAATTTTGCATGGTAGAATTTGTTGCGAATTAGTTAGCCGTAACGAGCACTATGTTTTTTTCTTTTTCTTTTATATGAGGGGGGGCAAACGAGCATGTGAGTCACCTGACGGAAAGCAATCACCATCGCCATCAGCAACACTATGGGATGGGGTCACCGATCCGTTGCCAGCCTTTACTCCTTCTTTTCTTTCTGGTGACCTCTCTCACTCACAGGAAGTTAACAACCACCAAGAGAATTGATATTTTGCTGCGTTATTTTGTGAGGTGGAGGTACTTCCGTAGAAGGGTAGCTTAAACAATACGCATAAATATGACTGAAATGATCTTCGATCATTATTAGTAGTAATGAATGATTGAAGGAAATGATATATTTTGGATGTATGTACGAATGTTGTTGAAATTTGGCATACATATAGAATATGGTTTTGATGGACACGTAGGATAGGTACATACTTCTTATCTTACTTTTTGGGGTGTAAGTGGTTCATCAACATCTTTGAACAAAAGCCAACTTCACCTGCATGCGGTGCACTCTGCTGACTGACAAACGAAGCTCTGGCGAAAAGAGAGGTAGGGAGCGTAATTGTAAGCTACCCGACTGGGGAATGTATCTCCACCTCACAGAATACCGCAGCCAAATAACGGTTCCCTTGAGGGCTGTTGAGTTCCTGCGAGTGAGTGAGGTCACCAGAAAGGAAGGAGATGCTGGGATGGTAGCGGGGGTGGCGGCGTGCGAGCGATATTTTATGTTGCGAGCGTTAATATGGCTACGGTAACCGCTTCACATCAGGCGGGCAGTATGCTCGCCTGCCACCCGACGTAGTATAAAACCTACCAGCAAGCTGGTTGAGTTTTATTGGTCTAATGGGCGCGATACCGAGAAGGATAAATGTCCTCTTGGCTGGTTGGTTTACTGGGCGAGAGACTTAGAGTCAATTGGAAGGGGTGTAGGCAAAATAGGCCGTTATCTTTTAATGGAAGGTGATCTTGAGAGAACGTGAGTCTATTGGATTATCGTGTTTCTTTTATTTTTTAAGAGATTTTTTTATTGAACGTTGTTACTTATATAGTTGTTAACATCTACAAGTAGCCTAGAGCAAGTCACGCTCCTATATAGCGGTGCATCATTAAATTCTAGCGTCATCCAAACTAGTTTCTAGACTACGCAGTTTTCTTAAAAAACGTTTTGGACAGATAGACAATAATCGACATGTTTACTATTCGAATTGGTAAAGCTATGTTTAAATATTTTTAATTAATCGAGGGAAGTGAGCGAGGTCTAGATAAAATATTTATGTGTAATATGACTGTGTGTATCGCTTGTTTATCAAAAATATTCCTTTAAATAAAATTTTGTTAGAAAGCTTGAAACAGCCTGCCGTTCTAAACCCACTTGCAATGCCCAACAGAGTTGGCATCATTAAAAAAATGTATTACAACATATACATTTTAGTACTGTCTTTCAGTGTATTATAACAACTTTGTAACTAAGTACATGACGAAAATTAATAAATGATTGAGTTTTTGGGTGAATGATAATTCGACTCGTAGTCGTATGTCCAGACGTACAACCTTTTATTTTTATAAAATAATTTATGATAAGTGGGATATAATAGGTAATAAGGAAAAGATATTATGTTCAATATGTACTCCGATACGCTATAGAATAAAACTGGTTTGGAAATCCGAAATTAGGGACCTAAGTAGTGTTAAATCTCCTTAACCTATTCAGGCAACGGTTGCAACATTCAACGATCTTTCGACTGCTTGTTAAGGCTGCTGTAGTTTATGCTAAAAGCATCCTCTCTATTCCCCCAATTTAAGTGCCTGTAATCGTTCATCGTTACGTGCAGTATGAACTTTAGTTCAATTATCTATACATTGTTGCATATTGTAAAGAAAATCAGGCTATCTACTATAATGAGATAAGTATGATCATTTTGAATGCATGGCAAGACCTATGCTCAAGATCCGAATTCCGTGCGAGTGGAGCTGCGGGCGAAAGGAAACAACATGAATATATGCAAAGGGGTGTTTACATACCGTTATTTGTTTTAAAAGTTATTATAACATGAATATAGCTTATAAAAATAAGAAAATAATAGAATGTACGGCATATATATGCAGGGCAGTTTTAATAAATTAATCAACTTTAAGTATGAAAAAACTGTAAAAATCTGCTGTATATAACCTCTCTAACGTAATTATATTAAATGCGTTATATATAATATATTCAGTAATAATAAGTGGGACTCGTAGTGCTACCTGTCTCGCGGCTACACGAAACTACAGGTAATATAATACCATACTAGATGAGATCATCCTTATTCAACATGCAGTCGACTGTAATATTTTTTTTTTGGGAGGTTGATTTATGTGTAATTGCAGTATAGCGTGAAGCATTATACAAAACACAATGTGTTTGTGTTGCTTATTTATGATATTAGTATCCAGTAAAACTACAGCGATAACTATAATGTGATCATCAGATTAAAATATATTTATTTCTAGGCGCCTTCAATGCGATATTCCAGACCTATTCTGCACATGTAAACAATGAGACATTTATTTAGGTAGTTTTTTTATATAAGAGCGGGGCATACGAGCATGTGGGTCACCTGATGGAAAGCAATCAGCACGACCCATGGAGATCAGCAATACCAAGGGGTCGCCGATCCGTTGCCAACCTATACTCCTAGCATTGGAAAATAAAGAATGCTATCAACAGATTTTATCTTATCTTGGAATGAGTGCAGTAGCACCAGTGGTGGCACGTCAACCGTCTTGGATTTTTTGTGCACTCCAAAGTGTAATTAAAGTGTGATTATATCAACAAATTACCGAAAATCTGAACTCTCGCCTGACTGTCTGGAGACATGTTCTATGTACTTCACTTTTAATTGCGAAGAGCCTATAGTCATTTAGGTCCGGGTACGCCTTTCATAGGAATTCCATTTGTTTGCCAGCTAGGGCATTACATTGACACATATGTAAATGGCAGTCATAATGGCTAGTCAGTGCCGCAAGCACATGACGGCTACGTTAAATTATCAAAAGATACAAATTAAAGCTTTTATAGATAATTATATAGATATTTAACAGAACATATGTACTAAAACATGTATATTAAATCTGTTGTTTGTGTTTATTGACTTATATACATAAGTTATATTCATGTAAATTATTATTTGCATTTCGGATAATTACTTTTTGCACTTCCTGGGAGTTACTTCTTCTTTATTATTATTTTTTAATTATTTTTAAAGCCGATTATGACGTTAAATCAAGTGTACATTTGGACAATCATAAATTAATAAAAACATCTTGAATTATGATCATAAAAATTTAATCATAATTGTATGTTTATAATCTTTATAAACAAGACGTACAGAAGATAACATTTTTTTTGGTGAGAAAAAATACGTTGTTACATTGATCAAAAATATAAATCATCTCATATGGCCATTAATTGCTATGTTCCGACTCTACTATTATCAAAGTTAAGTGGAACCTTTTTTGATTTTTGTATTAGATGGTAATAATTTATAATTGGTGATTTTATTGCTTTTTTATACTACGTCGGTTGGCAGACAAGCACACGGCCACAGACGACAAATAGTTACCGAAGCCTATAGAAGCTTGCCATATAAAGTATCGTACACGTGCCGCCGCCTCCGCTGCCAACGCAGCAACTCCTTCCTTACTCGTGACTTCACTCACTCACAGGAACGCTACAATCCTCAAGAGACATATTATTTGGCTGCGGTATTCTTTGAGGTGGAGATACTTCCCCAGTCGGGCTGTTTACTAATAAATGTCTATAAGTAAAATTTCAAGACAAAATAAATTAGTGTAGGTAAGTTATATTTTATTTATATTTTTTAAGGTATTACTAATTTACAAAGCATTACACTATAATATATTTATGAATGTTACGTAAAATACGTATACTAAAACTTGAATCAATTAAATAACTGTACATTGATTACATCTTATCATAATTTAGTTATAATTATATTATAAACCAAGGCCAGCTACTGAAGATCAAGGCAGTCAATAATTCCTCTGTAAGACATATTCTTCTTACATGTGATCCGAAGCATTCATACATATAGCTTAAAAAAGTTAAAAATTTTATATATATAAAACTTTTGTCTGCTAGGTAATTACTTAAATCATAGCTAAAAAATTTCAAGCGTTTATGCGGTAACCACTTTACATCTGGCGGGCCGTATGTTTATTTGTCACACGACGTAGAATAAAAGATAGAGAGGCAATTCTCGTAATTAAAATGTAATCAAAATTTCAGTTTCGATCTAGTGTCGATATCACTAATGTCACATTCGGTATTCTCTTATCACAATATGAAACTTCAAAGTTTAATTAAAGTGTGATTATATCAACAAATGACCGAAAATTAAACAAACCAGGAATGGCATTCTGCTAGCAATAAGTATTAATATTAATTAATCATTGAAATGAAGTATATATTTTTTTGTCAATTCATAATTCAGTCTCGATTCGGTCAACTTTTATTCCACGATCGGAAAATAATTAGGTACGAGAATTGGCCTTCAGGTATCCTGGTTCGTCCTTATTTAATCTAGGCGTATAATTTTGATGTTTATCATATTTCTTCTTCTTTTTCGCCGACCCTTATCATCCCACTGCTGGAATACGGGTCTCTCCTCAATCGAAGGGGATTTTAGAGCGTTTTTAGGGTTGGCGGAGGCGTGTGTTTTCGAACCTCCTAAAGGCCACTGACTTGGCTTAACGATGTCATCTAACGACAAAAGCAGGGACCGACGGCTTAACGTGTCTTCCGAAGTACGTAGGAGCTCGAGATAAATATACCCATCCAAATACAGGCTACGGTCGATGTCGCTTAACCTGTGTGTTCGATTAGACTGGTACGCGCAATGACGCCATCGAGCTCCTCTCATTATCATGATTTAATCATGATTAATTTATAATACAACAATTTTGAAAACCGTGTTTACGCTTTTTACATCTACGGCTAGAAATATTCTGATAAGACCATTGAATAAGACGTACTAAATCGTGGGAGACGAGACAAGGATCTCATAGAAAATCACAATACAAAAATTATTACAGTAAGTGAATTACTTACCTACGCGTCACTGTTTGTTAAATTGCAAGAAATGCCTAATCCATATCCATACTTCCATACTTCATATTACAAATGTGAAAGTGTGTTTGTTTGTTTGTCCTTCTTTCACGTCGAAAGTAACAAATGGATTGACACGATTTTTTTTTTGAGATAGTTTAAGGCCACTCGCCAGGCTACTCTTTAATAATCCCGGAAAAACATCTTATTCCTACGGAAAAAAAAATAAAGTTTATAATATTTTTTCCTTCTTTTACGTCAAAAGGAACCTAAGTACGGACATGATTATTTTAATGGGGATAGTTTATGGTCTGAAGAGTGACATAGGCTATCTTTTATCCCGGAAAAACATCTTAATCTCATGGGAAAAATTAAACTATGTAATCATTTGTCCTTCTTTTACGTCGAAAGGAACCTAAGTACCGACATGATTTTTAACAGGGGATAGTTTTCGGTCTGGAGAGTGACATAGACTACTTTTTATCCTAGAAAAACATTTTATTCCCACGGGAAAAATAAAATTTATAATCGTTTGTATTTCACGTCGAATGGAACCTAATTGCTAATATGATTTTTTTAAACAACCAAGCAAAAAATGTTTTTTAAAGCCAAAGCCAGGCTCATCTGCACGTGGTGCACCCTGCCGTGTAGCGAAATAGACGAAAGAGTGGTAGGGTACAGCGTACTTGTACACTAACCGACTGGGAAAGAACACACCTCACTGAATACAGCAACAAGCAAGAAAAAATACACAAATCAATGGCAGTTCCCCTGGACCACGCTGGTGAAGCCGCGGCTTCGTATTCAATTCAATTTTCAAATTCAAATTCTTTATTTGCGAGAATACAGTAAGTACATGTTCTTAAAGTTTTTAGATCACTTAGTGAGTGTATTCAACCTGCATATATGGAGGCATGCAAATATTAATAAATGTCATTTAATTATAATTTTCCTATTAATTACAATTCAATTGTTTTATGTCATAAAAAAAAAATGTCCTATTTGTAAAATTTACATTATGTCCCTTAAGTAAATTATTCTTACACAGATTTATTAAATTGGCTCAGTCCTTATAAAATAATAAATTACAATATGTCTGTCATTATAAAATAATTAATTACAATATGTCAGTCCTTAGAAAATAATAAATCACAACAATAATAAATCATAAATACAATGTCACAATTCTTTATAGTTCATATATTCTTTCACACTATAGAAGCAATGTGCTAACAACCATTTTGTCAAATTTGTTTTAAAACGATTGTTTTGAAACATTTTTAATTCCCTAGGAAGTTTGTTGTACAAAATTATACACATGTTGTAAACATTTTTTTCATAAATATTTAATTTACAGGCAGGCTGGTAAAGTAACGTTTTAAATTTCCCTCTTTTTTGTCGTGGGTGAATATCAACATACTTAGTAAATAAATCTAAATGTTTGTTTACAAATAGACAGACGTTTCGAATGTATAAACAGGGCAACGGTAACACTTTTAACTTTTTAAATAATGGCTTGCAACTATCCATATACCACGCGTTACAAATTGCTCGAATGCATCTTTTCTGTACCCTAAAAGTCCTGTCAACGTCTACCGAGTTACCCCATGGAATAAGACCGTAATTAAGCACTGACGACACATAGCCGTGATATGAAGTAAGTGCTGCTTTTCTTGAAAGAGTCTGCCGGATTCTTTTTAAGGCAAAAACAAATCTGTCTAATTTTTGGCACACTAAATCAATATGGTCCTTCCAGTTTAGATGTTTGTCTATCATTAGGCCTAGAAATTTTACGGTGTTGGCCTCATTAACCTGTTCGCTATTATATTGAATCCGAATCTGCAATGGGTTGGCATTGTAAGGTGTAAATTGCATTACCGATGTTTTGTTAACATTTACCTGTAGACCATTACAGTTCATCCACGAAATTACATCTGATAATACTTTATTAGCTTCTGAGTCTACAGCGCGTTTATCATCGCATTCCAATAATATAGTCGTATCATCAGCAAACAATAGACATTTATGAGGTGTACAGTGTGGCAGATCATTTATATATAAAATAAACAGCAGTGGACCAAGTATACTGCCTTGTGGAACACCAATATTGATGGTTTCGAACTTAGATTTGAACGATTGTCTTAATAAAATATTTTTAGATTTCGTAAGTTTCGTTATTTCGGTGCATTGCTTCCTATTCCTCAAAAAACTATTTAACCAATCGTGAGCTTTGCCTCTGATTCCATATCTTTCGAGCTTTTGTAGAAGTTGAGAATGGTTGACGAAATCAAACGCTTTGCTCATGTCAAGGAAAAGCGACAGGGTAGGAGTTCTATTATTCATGCGTTCTGTCACCCATTTTATAAAATGAAAACATGCAAGCTGTGTGGAGCTACCCTTTCGAAAGCCATACTGTTCTGCTTGTAAAATCTTGTGTAAAATCAAGTAATTATTAATTCTTATCAGCATAGCCTTTTCTAATATTTTCGACAGGATTGGAACTAAAGCGATTGGTCTATAGTTGTTGGGTTCTAGCTTGTCTCCCTTTTTAAATAATGGTTTCACTACAGTTATTTTTAGCTTTTCGGGAAACCAACCCTCTGTAAAAGATAAATTGATAATATGTGCCAGTGGGCGGCTTATATACCTTGCAGTTAATTTAAGCATTTTTGTTGAGATACCGTCATACCCACTAACTTTACTATTTTTTAAAGATAAAATAATATTGTAAACTTCCTCCTCATCCACTGGTCTCAAAAACATTGTATGTGAGTTTGTTTTTAAATTACGGTTATCGATTCTATTTTGTGTCACAGGCGTATTTTTCGTCAAATTAATAAAATGTCTATTGAAATTATTACATAAGTCAACTGGGTCAGAACATAAATTATTATTAAAATTAATCATGTCAATGTTATTGCTATTAAATTTACCTGATGTCATTGTTGTTATTAAATTCCAGGTTGCTTTACATTTATTTTTATTATTTTGTAAATATTTATTATTATTTATAATTTGAGCGTGTAATATACATTTCTTAAAAATGCGATTATAATTTTTAAATTTCATTTTATGTAATTAATATAAACAGCTAGTAAATCATTTGTTCATCCCAAGATCAAATTAGATTTAATGTCGAGGTGCTTTTTTCTACTACATACTTATTTATATCTTCCTCTTTATCCTTTTAATAAAATAAATAGTAATAGTTTTGGGGTGTAAGAGGTTGGTCAACATCTTTGAACCTAAGCCAACTTCACATTCACGCGGTACACCCTGCTGACTGACAAACGAAGCTCTGGCGTAAAGAGAGGTAGGGAGCGTAATTGTAAGCTACCCGACTGGGGAATGTATTCCACCTCACAGAATACCGGAGCCAAATAACAATTCCCTTGAGGGTTGTTGTGTTCTTACGAGTGAGTGAGGTCACCAGAAAGGAAGGAGATGCTGCGTTGGCAGCGGGGGTGGCGGCGCGCGAGCGATATTTTATGTCGCTAGCAGTAATATGCCTACGGTAACCGCTCCACATCAGGCGGGCCGTATGCTTGTCTGTCACCCGACGTGGTATTAAAAATACATGCGTCTATTTAGATTCACTGCGGTGCCTGTAATTAAATGTTATAAGTTTATTTCGACTTAAGTGTCAGTGATTGAACATATTCATTTCCAAATATCGAAAGATAAATGAGATAAGAAATTTTTAAAAAACGTACGTCTGCAGAATTAATATTCCTTATCTCGATATGCTATAAGTATAACTAGTTTATGTTACATGACCACATCGGACTCTGTTCTACGGAGGACTCGCATTAACCATAAAGTAATCGAATTTCAATGTAAAAATTTAGTTTTATGATATTTTTGTAGCAATAAATTTTGTATCTTCTGCTACACATAATAAGGCTGTAAAAGATAAAATTGATTATCACAATGTTTTTCTTCCTCTATGTATTCTCAAGTTCCTGGACGACGAGCTTTTCTTGGTCTGTGTTATTTACTGCCATCTATCGTCGAGCCGCTAACATAGCTATTTGCTAACATATGGCGTTATATGACCTAATTAACCTTAACGACCGAACTTAATTTAACTGTTATATTATAAATTACGTCGAAATTCTTAAAACTTATCGGCGTCCTCTTGGTATTGTTGTACTCCATGGGCGGTGGTGATTGCTTTCCATCAGGTGACCCATATGCTCGTTTGGGAGCAAACGAGCATATGGGTTCTCATATAAAAAAAAAACAACTGTCTCTGGGATCGTTGTGGCCTTCGATCTTCGACTAGTCGAATGAGATTCGACTAGAACGTTATGGTATAATATTTATTTGCATATACACGAGAATTCTTCATTAAACGAGATTAAGATTTGCTCGGATCATTAGAAGGTTCAAGGTTTGTAAATAAAGAGCAGTTCTTGTATCTATCTGCTCTTAAGCTATCTAAATGCCATTTGTAAGTTTTTTCATTTGTCTTTGACAATTGTATCTCTTAAAAAAGAACATCCAATACATATTAAAGTGTTATTAAGTAAAAGTGTATTCGATATACGAACATACGGCTGATAGACAATAGATAGAGATACAAGCTTTTAAAGTGTCTGGAATATGACTGACGGCTCCATACCCACTTTGTGCAAGGCGATCATTGCAATCCTATTTTCTTTAATACCCCATTCCATATTGTAATTTGATAATGAACATGAAAAAATATGTGAAATGGCGCAAAATCGAAAGAAGTTTTTAAAATAATAATATTTTTGGCCTTCGCAAATTTGATCACATTTCAGAATTTCGTCAACAACTTGGATGGCACCCTATCAGAATCCGCAGGAATGTTCATATGCTGGCATTTCTTTATAAAATCTTGTTTTATACAGGCGCTCCTTCATACTTACACGAGAGGCTTCAACTTCGGGTAGTTGATGAACGACTTCGGTCTTGTGGTAATCTGCGACTCGACATACCGATGCATAACTCTAACACTTATACTAACGCTTTCACTAATGCTAATGCTCTGGAACTCACTTCCCACCCATGTGAGAATGGCAACCTCTGTGGACTCCTTTAAAGACCGTATTGACAAGTTCTTGAACGTGTGACGTTGAGCTTTTAGTACGAGTATATATATATTTTTGTTTATGTATAATGTATTTATGTCCGTATTTTATATGTATATATAATATATTATGTATATATTGATAAGTGTCTGTTATTGTATTTTTTTTTCTTTTCTTATCTTTGCTTATATAAATTTAAATATAACTAGGTATATTTAAAGGTATTTTTAGATACAGTACTTATTTATAATTGTTGTTTGATTCATGAGTATTTAATTGCTGTATTTATTGCTACATCTTCCCTTATCATTTCTTGTGTTACACTTTATATTTGAGGCCCTCGCCACTCACAGTTATATCCAACACTCAAAGGTTGGCTGGTAGAGATCTCTTATAGAGATAAGCCCGCCTTTGTACATCTCTATTTTTAAGTGTTTTAGTACATGTTATATTCGTTATGTACAATAAAGATAATACAAACAAACAAACAAATAATATACGTGTTCCAAATTCAAAATAATAAAAAAATTGAAACATACATTTTATAGATTTGATAGAGAAAATGTCCGTTGGCACATTATTGTGCCTTCCATAGCAACAAACAGCACGTGACGCGAAACAAGTAGTGTCAATCTATCTCATTTCCTTAAACGATGGATGATGTCGTAAGTTGCTCTTTTTCTATTGTGATTGTGATGGAAATTATCAATTTGTTTCAAGAATTGTTCATTTAAATATTGGTTAATATACTGTTATATACCAATACTAAATGGCGTCAGAAAACTGTTCCTTCTATTGTATGGATAGCCAGCTATAATTAGTTACGTAGGTTGGGACATAGACTATCGCGATCCTTATCATATTAGTGATTTAATATTGCTGTCTTTTCCTCACCGATCGCATAATGGCGCCAATGACCAAAGTCGCAAAAATATGACATTAACTAAAGTTAAGTGTTAAAATTAATTAATATTGTATATTTTCGTGTCTATGATATTTCTTGGGTTTTAATTACTTTATCAACATAGATTATCATATTCACTTTCGAAATACAGAAGACGACATTTTTACTATTAATGAAATATGAAATGTCGGTCAAAATAAATGGTTTTCGTTCAGCAACAATTTCGAGTTTCCCTGCTCTCAGAACACTCAGCACCTACATACATTCCCACTGAAAAAATGCAGTTTATTATTTCATTTAGCTTCCTTGTGTGAATTAATTGAGATAGACAATTGGCTCACTTTCCGGGACGTTCCTTTTGACGTGACAACGTCTTATAATTCGATGGAGCCGGCTGCACGCACGAAAAAACATGACTCATGCGGCGTTACCTCGCTTTGAGGCGTTCCATTAAAATTTTCTTTTGAAAAATGCAAACATTCATCAGTATTTTCTTATGACGTTGTCACATTCAATTATCTACTAATATATTACAAGGTTTATCGTCAGTAAACCGACTTTACAGACAACCGATTTTTTTAACATTAAGTGGTATATCCATAAAAATATAATATAACATCTATGGGTTAAGATAAATCACAGTTAGCTACTCAATTTTAAGAAATATACTCTTTAACAACTCAATGCTAAACTTTTTAACAGCTCCAATGATGAGTGATGTGATGACGTTGACGTTGACATGTGACGTGAAAGGTAACCAACGTGGCTTGCTCTATCGGAGGTAAATGCTTAGTATTATATTCAGTCGTACACTTATATAATGTAGTAATGACCCCAACATTTTTTTATGCATAATTGTCATTGTTTTGTTTCCACAATATATGCACTACATACTTGAGGATAAACAATACGTGTACGCAATCTTGCAGCTTCTTAAGTAATGTAACTTAATTAATACTCATATCTTGGCACAAAAAGTCAATTAAATTTAGTAATGATATACTCGTACATAGACCACTACCTATTAAAAAAAATTCATTGTGCGTAATTAACCTACACAGATTTTTCTGTTGTGTATAAATGAGAATTAGATTCGTATCTATTTTGTCTATGTGTTGAAAAACAAAGTTTTTGACCTTCTTTTATGAATAATGGTATTGAATTCCCGACCTAGAGCGCAAAGATTTACTTGAACTATTTTTTCGTACGGTTATTTAAGTATTGTTTTTGTTAATTATTTGGATTTATAGTTCACCCATAATAATAACATCTAGCATATTTTTTAAAAAAGATTATTATACGATATTTTATTTCAAATCTTCTTCTTCGTTTGTAGGATAAAAAATGGAATATTTTATTATGAGCGTTGCTCATCACTAGTAATTGAATCATAATTCGTGAACAACGTATGAGGTGTAAGCGGTTCACCACCATCTTTAAATGCAAAGCCCACCTCAACTTTAAGGCTTTTGTAGCCGCGAAAGTGGTGCCACTTTGAATAAAAAATATCAGAAATTCTTATTGGTGTCAAGAAAAAAAATATTTTAACGTCATTATACCAGCACTCAAAATGTTTTGTTGTAGGTGTAGTACCGAAAAGTATTCGAAAAGGCCATCTATGGTACTTTTTGCTGCGGCCAAGCAAACGAGGCTTTCTCGAAAGAGAATTAGGTAGGGAACATCGAGCTCGACTGGAGAGGTCCCACCTCACTTCACATAGCAGTCAAATTACCCTTGAGGATTATTGTGTTCCTGCAAATGAGTGAAGTCACCAGAAGTGAATAGATGTTGCAAGAGCAGCGGAGGTGTCAGCACGCGGGAGATACTTCTAATGCTGCAGATAGGCCGGGTGTGTCGAGATATAAAATTAATCCTGTAGGCCAAGACGACTAGAAAATAGAAGTTAATTTGTTAAATTTACGCCACTTACCCAACAATTAAAATGGTTCACATTAGTTGTATGGCGCGAAAAGAGCTAACATGGATGACGACTTGATTCTGCATTAATAATAAATAATAAAAATAAAGATATCATAATAGTAGTTTATGAAACTGTTGCATAATAAGGGTTATTAAAATACGAGTGTGAGTTTAAAACATGAGCCGAAGGCGAGTGTTTTAATAGACCACACGAGTATTTTAATACCTAATTATGTGCAGTTTCATACACTACTTTATCTAATCTCATGAAATATATGATAATAATATTTTAAATACAACCATGAAGTTAATTTAACAGCTATAATTCTTACCTATAAATCCTTTTGCAGAACGAGCATGCGTAGTGCGCATGCGCGACGCGCCGCGCGGCGCCGCGTTCACAGATTATGTAGAAAAATTTTGCATAGTTGCAATGTATTTGCATTGCAACCTGTTTAAAATACCTGTATCCAGGGCTGAAGCTGTATCGAAATGGTAAAAAAGTTATTTTACGATACAGTTGTCCATACAAGAGCTGTATCGAAAAATAACTTTTTAAATTTATTTTGATAGCTTGTGCGTAAAGACTGTCATTAAGATACTGTGTTCAGTTTTTTAATGTGTAAATTTCAGTATGAGATTAGATAAATAACTTTATCTAATCTCATACTGAAATTTACACATTAACATTACAAATTACAACATTTTTCGATACAGCTCTTTTATGGACAACTGTATCGTAAAATAACTTTTTTACCATTTCGATACAGCTTCAGCCCTGGATACAGGTATTTTAAACAGGTTTCAATGCAAATACATTGCAACTATGCAAAATTTTTCTACATAATCTGTGAACGCGGCGCCTCGCGGCGCGTCGCGCATGCGCACTACGCATGCTCGATCTGCAAATGGATTTATAGGTAAGAATTATAGCTGTTAAATTAACTTCATGGTTGTATTTAAAATATTATTATCATATATTTCATGAGATTAGATAAAGTAGTGTATGAAACTGCACATAATTAGGTATTAAAATACTCGTGTGGTCTATTAAAACACTCGCCTTCGGCTCATGTTTTAAACTCACACTCGTATTTTAATAACCCTTATTATGCAACAGTTTCATAAACTACTAAAACGATATGTACATATTATAAGAAAATATTATAATAATGTTCAGAGCATTTTTAAAATACTTATTAAGCATCTACAATTCTATTCTTTTTTCTCTTTCAGAATGGCATGTAATTTGGGAAAAACATATTTTTTTTGTATTTATGTTTTCCCAAATGTAGCTGGTAGATAATTCATTATGTTCGTCTTGTGTACCTATATGTACTATGGTAATTGTTTCAATGAACCGGTTATAGGTAAATGGTGACCGGGGTCCGGTGATAGAGTTGAAAATATTTTTTCTTTCATGGTCGGGGGCATATTAAATTTTGAATTTACACTTGTTAATATTTGAAATTATTCAAATTGCAAATATTTATAAATTAATTAATTAAAAGAAATTTTTCATATTTCAATATTTTATTAACGCTGATTTCCTGACGCAATTGATGTTATAAACACTAATCCGGCAGCTTTTGCAGATTGAGCTGATCAGTTTTGTCTTTATGTTTTAAAATCTTAACCCATTATATTTATTTCAAAATTAAATACTATGACGATCCTCAGTGTAATTTTTAACGGGACAACGTACCCTATACCTAACAGCTAGTGCGCCCCGTGTGCCAACCTTCCGGTTATATCACGGGCATTGCGAGTCAACCGTCCAATAAACCAACCAGACAGAAGGACCTTTACATGCTCTGCTCTTGCGCTCAGTAAACCAACCGAGCACGCAAGCGGAACATTAACAGGTCTTACTTCGCTTGCACCTGCATGCAGGCTACTTGCGTAGGTACTCCTAAGTCGAGTAGCTCGTGGCGACCGACGCTCGGCGAACCAAAGATCGGGGCCCTACCACCACTCCCCAATCTCCATGATGTGTACCGAAGCTGTATGGCTCGCTCACTTCCCGGCGCACAAGTACAAGTACAAGCGCACCTAGTGTTTCTGCACCCACACTGGGGCGCCAGTTAGCTGGCTCCCTGATTTCCTTGACAGGTACCGGAGCTGAATAAGGCACGCTCACTTCCCGACACCCTTCGTAAAAGGTTGCCTACCCCTGGCCTACGGTAGGGTGACCGAGGTAACGGAAGCGATCGCCCGCCATCCTACTTGCTCAGCAGGCAAGTACCCGAGCTGCCAGCTTAGGAAGCCGACACCACTGTAAGGGCCGCTCCAAGTCCCGTTGAGAACCACTGTGGCGGCCCTTCGCCCAAGGCCAGTGGTAACCAACTCGCTACGCGCGAGGTTGAGCGCCCGGCCGACAAATATGGCAAGGCAGATGAACGTGCCCATCCTCTGTAACTACACCACATGCACATAAGTGATTACACGCACATATAGCCACCTTGAATCCGGACCCATGACTAGCAAATTATGGGGTTGTCGCCAGTCCCCGAGGCATCCTGATCCATACAGACGGACCCGTAGACCTGCGAAACTCTCCACAGTCGAGTACTCTGTGGGGAGTATTTTAACGGGACAGTTATTCCTTTCTATTCTACTGTAAATAATCTTGGAATGGTTATAGATCAAACTTTGTTTTGGGCACCCCAGAATAACGAGATTAGCCGCAGATCGTTTGCTTCTATGTACTCTCTGAAGCGTTTTCAATTTTCAATGAAAACGATGCCACCCGATTTTCTTCTTCTCCCTGTCATCGATTATGCTGATATGACCTTTTTAGACTCAGCGGGGGCGCTGCATGATAAACTAGAACACAAGGTATAGGAATAGATATATTATCTTGTACACTGATTCTGTAACCGTTAAAGAACTAGATCAAGTAGTGATCTAGTTCTAGATGCAGATGCGTCAACCCATATTCATCCCACTGCTAATATATGGGTCTCCCATCAATCGATGGGGTTTAGCAGCATATTCCACCAAGAAACTCACTTTGCTGAGTTGCTTGGTTTAGTGAAGGTGGTTGAGCCCTGGCTCGTATAGATGTTCTTATATTTACTGTACTGTTCAAAGTCTTGTTTTATTCTGCTGCATCAGCTCACTTCAGGGAAATGTTATAAATTCCGTGAAGTTTATAACCACTTACTTGTGGAAAACTATGTATCATCATCATCAGGTCATTCTAGTCTCCACTACAGAAGCACTACTCTCTCTCGTCCATCCCAGACAGAAGGAGGATTTGGCCTACACTCTCCACGCTGGCCAGACGGGTTGGGGAGGACTGATCGATGTTTTATAATGTATTTCTCTTAGTCGCCTTGTACGACATCCACGGGAAGAGACGGAGTGATTCTATTCTATCTACCAGAAACTACACGGTCAGCAAACTATATATCCTCCTACAATAAATAGCTATATAATTTTTAGTGTATCCGGATCAAATTTGGGAACTCTTTACAACTTAATGTTAAAATGTCTCCATAATCTTAATGCTCCACTAAGTGATTAATTATAAACATTTCCTTAGGTTATTTATACTCTTCGTGATCATTCATCATCATCATCATTATCAGCCTGTATCTATCCATAGCTGGATATAGGCCGAGGCAATGCTTTTCACCATATGCGATCCTCCGCTTACAGCATCCACTCGCTCCAGCCGCTTTCTTGAGGCCATCGGTAACCAAAACCGCCACCTTGGTCCTGAATGACTGACGACCGTTGGGTACTGGGAGCCATATATTGTGGTTGTAACTCATTATGGAGTAATGCCCATAAGTCTCTTTGTGTTATCTTTAGTTTACTTAAATTTTAACTTCTTCTTCAATCTTATTACACCATCACTTATTTTGCAATTCTGTTAAATACTCAAGGTTGGCTTGTAGAAATAAGGGCAAATCCGCCTTTGTATTTTAAATATTTATTCATGTGAATGGTTCATAAAAATGATAGCGTGTACAATGAAGCTATTACAAACCAACAAACATGAATTTAACCCTATAGGGAACAATATTTTCTGTCACCTAAGTTTAGATGTGTCACTAATCTGCAGTACCCTAATAATAATATTTACCCCCAAGAAATATATTAGTCATCATTTTAATCAAAACTGTCTCTAAATATAAATCATCAACTTAACAAACTATTAGTATCATTTAATTCGTTTGATCATTAAAATATTAGATCTGTCACCAAATAAATAGATCAGCTCCTTAATTTAATGAAAAAATGGCTAAGAGGGGCGAAGTCAAATTGGCGTCATATTCACTAACGAGTCTCACCAATACTTGGTCAATGTAATAAATCATGTTTTGGTTAGATTTGAGTTGATTTTTGGTTAGGTTAGGGTTTTCTTGTGTCCTGTCATCGGAAATAGGTCAACCTAAATGATGAATGATGTGGTGCCAAGTAAGCTTAATTAATAATAATTGACAATATAATACATACAAAAACATTTATTTGGTACTAGACCCTATATGTCCATGATTTTAGGTGATTTATTGTGGAATCGATTTTATATTGTTTGGTGACTACATTTTGGTGACAAATCTATTATTTTGCGGGCAAACCCTATTAGTTAAGAAACACAAAACTAAATAAATTGGCGATAGCTTAAATGATACCCATTTATATAACGAATATTCATTATAAATGAGTTATAGACTTTTATTTGTATTATTTGTTTTAATACGGAAAAACGTCAGTGTTTACAACTGTTTTATTTAAGACATCAACGAGAACGCCATTCATATTAACAAAATCACTTGTTGACGAAACAAAGCAGGCAGCCATTTAGGTACCCTATTCACCTACTAAGAAGTAATAGACCACCGCCAGAGTAGACGTTCTGCAACATAATTGAATGAAATAATGTGTTGTAGCAAGTAACATTATCGTAAATTGGGGTTAAAATTGCTTAGCGTTCTCATCTTGTGTTATACAAATTTTGAAAACATGCATAATTCGGTTAATGACAGTTATGGGTAAAAGGGACGTGTATGAGGCTCACGTTTGAACGATGGCATAACAAAAAATATCAGTACAAAGCAACCCTGCTACCTATAAATGGAATATTCGGATCTCACGGTTACATTAGCACATTGAATACACGGTGTGCAGTTGGTGTTGCCGAAGCACTTCATTAAGGTAACAAATGTTAATTATGGGTACCAAAATTACTTATATTTTATCAGTGGTGTTAGAACAGTGGCTGTGTTATATGTTATATACTTATTATAATAAAACAATTTTGATATTGTGAAAATGATTAAAATTGAAACACAAGTGATACGAAAAGTGTTGAGTTTTTTGCGTACTATATTTTAAATTTCGTGTTAGTTCTTGTATAAAAATGTACAAAGGAAGGTATAATGCCATATGAGCATCACCAAACATTCATTTTTAATATAATTATTATTTCTTTACATTTTACCTGGTAGGCATGCCAATATAAAGAGGGGTACAAGGTATGTTTTCAATTTCGATCTATAGAGGGTGGAAACGATATGTGCAATTAATTTATTATTTCTAAACTATGGCAGATATTAAAAACTGATCCTGAAAATACTTCATGAGTTCTATCAAAAAGTATAAATATTCTATACTCATATACAAATTACAGTATCTTTGTGACTCCCATCGCCTTCAACTTCGCTCAGATTACTCAAATTTACTCTCAATCCCAGTTTTTCGTCCGGATTTTATGTTTAAATGTTTAATTCTTTTGCTCTTCAAGCTATCCGGCTCTGGAATATTCTACTTGAATCTATTAAATAATCTCCCAACCAAATTATTTCAAAAAGAAGGTCCGTGCTTATTCTTTAAAAAGTTTAGAGCAGTCAGTAATCTTCATTAATACGTTTCCTCGGGCCCTCGGACGGCCACATGCGATCCGAGGGCCCATCTTTTCCGCCTATAACTCGCTTATTAGATTTATATAAAATCTGATGCACAAGTTGCACATTTCTTTTAGGATATTCACTAAAAGTTACCCCAGTTTCAAAGGAATTTGATGAGTGGATCCTCGGACCGCATGCATAGATAACACTAGTTTACAGTCATTTTGTGATCACATTGCGACTGTGATCTTAGAGGCTGTTTCTTGCTAATTTTGTGTTGTTAAAACTGAAAATGATAGTAAAAATTTCCTAACACGTAGGATTTTTGAGGTATGATTTTTTTTATTGAAAAAATAAAATCAAGTTAAATTAAATTACAGGATGTACCAAAGCAACTTGCGTTCATAATAAAATTGGGTGCTAGTGTTTAAAACGCCAAAAACCGAAAAAGTTCACTTTTTAGAAGAATTGTAGTCAAGGGGTGTAGGGGTCAAACCACCCCCAGTAATCCAAAAAGTTTATGTAAATTAATATACCTTTCAGCATCGTAATATATTTTGCCTATGCCCAAGCAAACCTACCTATTGCTTCTTCATTTGTAAATCATACTTCACATTTAAATCGAACTGCTAGGCTACTGCTTGTATACGGAGATGCATTAAAATACCTTAAACAATTTTTTCCTAAACTAAGCGATGCCTAGGTTAAAGAAAGCATATTTGTTGGACCTCATCTTAGAAAAATACTAAAGGATAAGAAATTCCATCAAACATTAAGTAATGTTAAATTGGCTGCATGGAAGTTGTTTGAAACAATTGTTTCTGAGTTTTTAGGAAACAGAATTTTTATTTTATTTTTCTGAATTTCCTACGAAGAACTTGTAAAAGAATTACTCGAGCACTATTGCAAAATAGGCAGTCGCATGTCCCTTAAAATCCACTTCCTCCACTCACATTTAAACTTCTTTCCCGAAAATTTGGGTGCGGTTAGCGATGAGCAAGGAGAAAGGTTCCACCAGGATATCCCAACAATGGAGCAACGATACCAAGGGAGATGGGATCCGGCAATGATGGGAGATTACCGTTGGTTCCTTATGAGGGAAAGCGATCAGCAGTATAAGCGAAAGTCAGCGTTTGCGACAAAATTGTCTACAAAAGATTTAGTATAAATGTATTTTGGATCCGTTGTAGTAAATAAAACCCGTTATTTTTAAAATATTTTTTTTTTCAACTTACAGTAAAAATAATATGAAAATTTCAGAAAAAAAATATGTACTCTGTAACACAAAATCTCTACATGATGGAATTTTTTTGAACTCAAATTCGGAATTAGGACACCTCAAATACCCCCACAGACCTCTTAGCGCATCAGTCGCAAATTTTTCGTTCAGATTTGTTGAGTAGTGTAATTAATTAATTTAGAATCGACTGCAAACGATTCTTTTACTTACGTTAAATACATATAAAACTTAAATGATGAAGGTTTTTACGTTCGAATTAATTAAAACTTTCTACTGAGAGATTTCTTAGCTGCTTCTTTGTAAAGTATTTTATTACGTTTTAGTATTTAAGAACATTAGAATAGTAAAATGACAAAGTAATTTATATATTTAGTGTTATAACACAAAGAATAAAACTACAAATGGTTAAGGGGTTCAAGTGCTAATCCGTTAATTTATTAATGTGTATCGCCTATTGTATTTTAACCGATCTCGAAAAGGGTGAAAATTCGCAAATGTCTACTGCACTTTGTTAATAGAACCTGAAATATATTATTAAGAGCTACTGCCGTTAATCATCAATAATTTTTACAAATTTATTAATTTATTTTAATAAGTAATAAGTATAGTCAAAGTATATTTAAGTCATATTTTTATATATATGTTTAGAAAAATGTGACTCGAAGTTAAAAATTGCCAGATTGCTAAGACTATTATATTGTTGCAGATGAATATCGCAATATTCCTCGTGCTTCTCTTCTGTACACTGTCGTCCTGTCAGTCCCCATCACCGCCCGCACCGACGCAATCGCCGTATGACCGCATCGCGGCGGCCGGAGGTTTTGCCCCAACTGGCTCTACCAACTATCCGTATACTCCTACTCCCTTCCCACCTGGCTACAAGAATCCATACTATCCTTACAATCCAACACCTGGAAATCATGTACCAATATTAAGTTACACCAACGAGCATGGCGCAGCTGGGACTTACTCGTATAGGTATGTATCAATATCAATCAAGACTTCCCTATTAACTTGAGAATTTGTTAACGTAATTTTTGGAGAATTATATTGGGATTCATCTAGATTTACTATGCTACTCTGGGGTAGCATTTCTAGCTCAATAGCAAGGAGTATCTATTCATGGCATTGTACCTGCATCATAAGACTTTCTAAAAGATGTAGCATTTAGTATTATATCAGTTCGAATTGTTAAGTTTGGATGCAATTAATTGAACCCATCTCGAAACTGGATCCATACTGCCTAAGCTGAAGCCGATTTCTATCGGACTCTTTGAATGCGTAGATTAGTTTTCATCTTAGAATATTTATATACAGCAATTATTCGTGTGCCTGAACATGTCTGTTTGTCTTAGTCTGGATGTTTTCTATGTACTATATGTATGTATTTAAAATAATGTAATTAAGTATAATATGTATTAGTTATCTAGTACTCAAAGTACAAGTTTAACTTTACTTAGTTTGGGATTAGATGGCGCCGTGTAATTTGTCCTGGGACATTTATTTATTTATCTTTAACCTAAAACCAAATTTTCCAATAAGATATTTTGGATTTGCTTTAGTATAGGCAGTAGGACCGCTGCTTATTTGAATCGGGCGGCTTCAAATTAAGCGTGATCTGTGCAGTAGTTATAAGAATATTATTATAAAATATGGTTCAGGATAGGCCCACCACACGGTCCTACCACTGTATTCCCTGTGTAGCCAGCAATGTTAGCGGTGCCCAACAGAACGGCAATGAACAACGGAGTTCACTCCCGTCCTGGGGGTAAAACTACAGCTGCCTTACGACTTTAATCAGAAGGATTTAGTAGAAGTAGGATTTTTTTTTAATTTGACTAACCCTCTTGGCATTGTCAGAGAAAACAATATGGAAAATAAAATATGACTGGCAATTATATTTTTAGCTTCACGACTGGCGATGGGAAGCAAGTACAAGAAAGCGGATACTTAAAGGACGCTTACATCGATAACGCCGGAGAGCCGCAAGGCACACAGGTATAACTTATTACATTTTTAATTACTCTTGATATTTATTACCTGATGTTAATACTATAAATGTCACGAATACATTTCTTTCTGACACATGTACCTTTAAATGCTTTAAACATTGAAGTTGTGATTATTATAGTGATAATAATAGTAATTTAATTTACTTTTTTAATATATTCCTATGTTGTTTATATTAAGTACCTATATTATTATACTAGCTGGCCCGACAGACGTTGTCCTGTCTTAACTATGAATTTTGAATTTGAATGGTTATATTTTCCGTGTAATTTTCGTATTTTTTTTTCATAAGAACCTTCTCCTGGCAATAACAAACACAATAAAAAAAGAATTAGTGATTCGGTGCAGCTGTTCACGCGTGATGCCGTGACCAAGGGAAATAGTGATTCATTTACGATATTGACGAGTTCGGCGGTAACCGATGATCTGAGGAAAAATATACATGACAAACTTCTTACTATACTCATCCTGTTGGACTTCTCCAACGCTTTTAATATGGTTGATCACGATATTTTAGCCGCCGTTCTTCATCGAATCAACCTATCACCCACTACTCTTGCATGGTTCCAATCGTATCTTTGTGGCAGATCTCAACTGGTGAAGATTGATGGCAGGAAATCTGACTGGTGTAAACTTGGTGCTGGTGTTCCACAGGGTGGCGTGCTTTTCTCCATCTTCAATGACAGTATCACGTCGTCTCTAAAGTCTTCTATTCATTTGTATGCTGACGACCTACAAATATATACCGCTGCCTCTCTAGAAAACATCTCAGATGCTATCAATACAGCAAATTCTGATCTCAGGACCATTGCAAAATGGGCCAAGAATTTCGGTCTCAAAATTAATGCAGCGAAATCTCAAGCAATAGTAATGGGTAGCCCCCACTTTGCGTCTAGATCTCGGGGAGTAGATTTTCCTGATGTTATATTTAACGGTTCTATTATACCTTACTCGTCGACGGTAAAAAATTTAGGTGTTATGCTGGACCAAACGCTATCATGGAGTCCACAAGTCAATGCAATTAGTCGCAAACTTTTCGTGTCTCTCCATTCATTAAGACGATTGCAAAATTTTCTGCCCATAAACACCAAGGTGATGTTGGCTCTATCACTTCTTCTTCCCCTCCTAGATTATGGCGATGTTGCCTTCCTCGACTTGTCAGAGGAGTTGCTGGACAAATTGGAAATAATGCAAAACCAATGTATTCGATTTATCTTCGGTGTACGAAAGTATGATCACATTTCTCACTTTCGCCAGCAGCTCAACTGGCCTCCGATTAGGCAGCGACGGAAAATCCATATTCTTACTTTTCTGTTTAATGTACTTTTTAACCCCTCAGCTCCCTAGTATCTTCGAGAAAGGTTCAGTTTTCGTGATGTGGACGAGCGACTGCGTCGCTGTGGTGAGCCGTTGCTAGTTATACCTGCAGCACCAATTTCCTATTTGATTCTTTTGGGGTCCAGGCTGCGCGACTATGGACTATGGAACTTGGAAATCATGTTTATGCTGTGGTCGAGTGTAAGCAATAAATTACGATTAGGCTAATTGTGTATTTCGTATTTTTCAGGTCGTTCAGGGAAGCTATTCCTATATCGCGCCCGACGGCACCCCTATTCAAGTCAGCTATGTCGCTGACGAAAATGGTAAATACTATTTTTATAAATCACTAGCGGTCCCCCTCCAGCTTCGTCTGGGCATATCCTAATAATTTTGATAAACTTTTATTTACCTTACCTTTTCTGGTGATTTTTGGAAAATTATTTATTTTAATAATTTTATTTCCAAAATATAGCTTATTACATTCTTACAATAAAGACAAAACAACCGATACTTCATTCAAAATTGGTTCAGTAGCTTTTGAGTTATGATCGAACATCCATACACAGTCACATAGATAGACTGCAAAATTATTACCCTTGCTTTGTTTCGCCGCAATCGTACCCGGCTACGGCGAAAAAGAGATTTACGTTTAATAGAAATGTACGTTAATGTATATTACGGGATATTTTAACAGAGGTCGTTTACAGCTCACTTGGAAGCTGCCCGACTAGGGATGTACCTCCCCCTCACAGAATACTGCAGCCGAATAAATATTCCCTTGATGGTTATTGTGTTCCCGCCAGGGAGTGAGGTCCACAAAAAGGAAGGAGTTGTAGCGTTGGCTGCGGGGATGGCGGCGCGCGAGTGATATTTCATGAAGCGAACATTAACATGGTTACGGGAACCATTTCACATCAGACGGGCCGTATGCTCGTCTGCCACGATGTAGTATAAAAAAAATCATCATCATCATCAACAGGTCATTTTAGTCTCCACTACAGGAGCACGACCCTCTCTCGTCCGTCCCAGACAGGAGGATTTGGCCTACACTCCCCACGCTGGCCAGACGGGTTGGGGAGGCCTGATCGATGTTTTATAATGTATTTCCCTTAGTCGCCTTGTACGACATCCACGGGAAGAGACGGAGTGATTCTATTCTAGTCTTCCGGAAACCACACGGCCGAGTATAAAAAAAAATGTAGTGTAAAAAATAATAATCATAAAAACCCTCAGAACACATTACTGAAATGCACGCACTGGTCTCTCAGTGCCACCAGGATATTCCCATTTATCCGGCTAATATTATTTACAAAGACATCAAGATTTATACAGAAAATACACAGTGTTACAAATTTGTGTACGTGATACTACTGTACAGGAAATAAACGTCTCCAGACGTCTGATTATTATTATAGTTCAACCACAGTATAAGTAATAGTACTAACGTAGTTCAACTATTATTACAGTTGAACTATAATAATAATCTAAATAAATAAAATTTGGGATTTACACTATTGTGTAAAGCCCAAAAAAAGTGTTTAATAATATATTTTTTCTTTACTTTTTTCAGGATTCAGACCAACAGGAGTTCATTTATCTGCTGATGGCAAAGGTCTTCCTCCACCTCCCCTTTTGCCTGATGGCAAAATAGATCCTGCTTACAACAAATATAACCCATTCTATAACAACCGTTATAATCGCCCGTATGACCCAAGGTATCCTTATGACTCAAGGTACCCTTACGATCCAAGATTTCCCAATGATCGGTATCGCCACGATCCTCGATTTCCCAATGATCGGTATCGCCACGATCCCCGTTTTCCCCACGACCCTAGGTATCCTTATGACTCTAAGTACCCTTACAATCCGACCAAATATAACCCATTTTACAACTATAACAATGATTTGAACAAGGATACTAAGGAAGAACCAAAGAAAGAATCGGCGTAATGTAGAAAAGTTTTCGCAAACATGGAGATATGAATAGTTGTAAGAATTTTAGTAATATTTAAGAAATAAATTGAAAGTAAAAATATATATATTGTGTTCATTTATAGAATTACATTACAAAATGTTTATTTTTCTTTACTCGTCTTGACTTCAAGTTTTGACATGACTTCTAACTACAAAAAATTAAGAATACCTATAATTCTTTCGTCGACTAAGGTCTATATCTATAAGGAATAAAAATTATGTAAAAAAAACTTTTAATTTAAACGGTTTTATTTAAAATAGTGTACTAAAAGCTAAAAAATAATTCGGTAGGTCGGAGGTTTCAGTCATCACACCCCTCTCCCTCATCAGTCTAAGGCATTGATCAGACAAAATAATAAAATCGTTGGGCGTAGCGTAAACTGAGTTGACTGGATGGAAACACGGGCCCAACGATTTTATTATTTTGTCTGATCAATGCCTTAGACTGATGAGGGAGAGGGGTGTGATGACTGAAACCTCCGACCTACCGAATTATTTTTTAGCTTTTAGTACACTATTTTAAATAAAACCGTTTAAATTAAAAGTTTTTTTTACATAATTTTTATTTTCAAGTTTTTAGTTTCTAATTTCATTACATAGTACTTCTCGTTCTATTAAGTTTAGATTTGACTTTTGTCATTATTTTTTTTACTTTTAAATTTGTCTTGTATTCAAATGAATACCCATATTGAAAAAATGGGTATCAAATGATACCCATATTGAAAATTGAGACGATATGTAACCGCGCCAACCGGCCATTTTGTTGACGGCCATCTTGGATTTTATAATATTCATCGTGAACTGTGTTCTACTAGTTAAGCCCTTTCATTTGATACCCATATTGAGGTAGTCGTGACAAAATTTGTAAATCGCCATTTTGTAGAGGCGGCCATCTTGGATTTTCATTTTTTTTCATGTGAACTGTATTCTTCTAGTCAAGCATTTTCATTTGATACCCATATTGAGGTAGTCGTGACAAAATTTGTATACCGCCATTTTGTAGCGGCAGCCATCTTGGATTTTCATTTTTTTTCATGTGAACTGTGTTCTACTAGTCAAGCCCTTTCATTCGATACCCATATTGAGGTAGTCGTGACAAAATTTGTAAACCGCCATTTTGTAGCGGCGGCCATCTTGGATTTACAATGAAACAGAATTTATTTAATTGTATTGTCACCAGAACTAAAGGTGTATACCAAATTTCAGATCAATCTGTCAACAGGAAGGGGGTCAAATTTCAATTACTAGATTTGACCCAAGAATAAATAATAAATAATAAAACAAACGGGGTGAGCTAAATAAAACCGTTTAAAAAACCGTTTAAAAATACGTTTCTGTCATTTATTTTTTAATCTGGGGGAATTTTGCATTGGGGCAATCTTAATATTTACAGAGAGGTTTTATGTAGGTGCAAAATAATAAAAAATAATTAAACTACAATACCATGTGACCTATAGTTATATCGTTGTGCTAAGATGGCTGTATAGCGCTGCGACAAGGACTGGTCGCGTTCAGAACCATCTAAGCCTATCCAGCTGCAGCAGGGAGTACGTCAAGGGGATGTCGTATCTCCTAAACTATTTACCGCTGCTCTGGAATATGCGAGTACATCTCGCATCTTTGGTTTGCCGACGACGTGGTCATAATGGTTAAATCGCTGGAGGATCTAGGCCGTATGGTGACCGATCTCAATGCTGCATCTCGATCCGTGGTGGCTGGGGATGAATTTTGAGGAAAAAAAAAGATGAAAGTCATGTACAACCACTTTTCCATGTTTCAGGAACAATAGTATTCCAGCACAAAATTATCCACGATTTCATTTTAGATGTCAAATTTTTCCAAATGGTCATGTTTGACTGAGCTGATAAGTGCAGACAAGCTATCTAACTATGATCTAAAAGACATATTTATCACATATCTTTTTCTACCATACAGTGAGACTGCTAGTACCATCTCGCCGGCACAGCAGTTTGTTCCTATATTCAGTTTATAGTAGAGACTTTTAGATAATGTCAAGATAGAAAAGATGAAGATAGAGACTACTGGCTTAAAAAAAAACCATTTCTTGGTTATTTTAGATTTTTTAGGAGGCTATTTGGACAGCCTAAGAAAGGGCTACTTCCTTCAAATAACGCAAAAGGCTACTGACCATAAAGGATTTTTAATGGTATATCCAGAGAACTACATACATATGTCAGAGAATAACAATTAAAAGTGAAAGAACAATAACGCGTCTTGCAGCAACGGTCAAGCAATTTATTATCGATACAGACGTGTTGAAATAGGCTTTGAAATATTCGCAAGATATTGAATCCGTTACTGATATTGAATGGGATCAAATCCATTCAGTATCTTAATTGACAAATGAAGATGGAGTGCAATAGTTCTTTGTGAATGGTAATTTTTTTAGAGATGTGATGTTATTCGATTATTGCATAATATTCTATCGCACACGTCTAAACAACGTTACGGACGCCCTCCGGCCTGGCATTAATCAATACGATGTTGGTAATAACCGAAACATTGCACCGTGACGACACTTGAAATTGAGAGATCACACAATGGAAAATAATAAATTGAGCAACTTCTATTCTAAATCATCATCATGAACACTTAAGTAAGAGCTGCGCTTTTACGGCGTAGCTTCTTCTATCTGAGTCTATTCTCAGCAATTCTCTTCGACTCTTGGTACGACATGACTCCCACTTTTTTCCTTACTTCTTTAAAAAAATTGTATCTTGGTCTCTTCGTTCCGCTCTTACTTTTTATCTGGCCTTCTATAATATTAATGACGAAGGAAAACCCCTGCTGATTAAATATTCCTTAGCTCTGACAAAAGAGAGGTAGGGCAAGGCGTAATTTATCTTACAAAAGACCTCGGCTTGTTTAGTTCCTGAGTGTGAGCGAGGTTGCCTGGATAGAAGGAGCACCGACAGTAACGGCAGCGCATGAACTTGTACACTATTATGTAATCTGTGCTTATACTTACGATACTTCACAGTGCAAGAGTGCTTTACATCAGACGGGTCGTACTCTTGTCTACCACCCGACGTAGCATAAAAAACATGACATGTCATCAAATAGATAATTTGGATGCGATGCGGGAAATAATGCAATTGTGCATGCGTTTTTATGAGGCAATTCAATATTTTTTAAAAAACCTTGTTGAAGTATGTCACATACCTGCAACTGGTTTGAAGATCCGCTTACGATCTTCCCGCGCTTTAAGGTTCATTTTATAGGCATTGTATTACATAATCTGTGACATGCGTTTAACACGAAATCATTTAATAATATTTTTGAAAACAAATGTACTTACACTTTGTGGCCATATTTAAAGATGATTTATTTTAGTTTAATTTCTGCAAATGCACAAATAAAATTAAAACCATAAGATTATTTATAATACATTTGTTTGTTACGCATTTCGAAATTCAGTGCTTGAATAATGCACACCGTCATCTCAATGCGTATTCATTCGCTGCTGAACATAGGATGAATGGATAGGGGGGATGCCCCCTATACATTCATCTTATATAACCGATATAGCTCAAAAGACTTTATTTATCTAGGTTATATATTACATGTTTAAATATATGCGGGCCATATTATTAATAAAAATATGCAAAGCAGCTTGTGGCGAGCTGTTGGTGAGTAACAACACCACGGGTATCGAATCTTCAGAGAGTCGGTCAAGGCCGCCGTCTCCGGCATGTCTTCGTCGGGCAGAGTGGAAACACAAGAAAGCACGCAGGACTTTCAGCTCCGAGCTGGAAGCACAGCGCAGAGCTCTAGAGCTATATGCTCCAAAGGGTGGAAGTTATCTTTTGAGCTATACCGGTTACTTTAGTTCGACTACGGAAATCCTCATTTCGGATTTTATCACGCTGAGAGATGTAGAGGCAGACAGTGAAAGACCACGTCTTAGCTCCGTATGTCATCACTGGTAGCGCACACTGTTCAAGGACCGCAGTTTTTTGATTTTAGGGTATCTTTGACGAGAAGATGAGTCGTAGCTCCCCGAATGCTGCCCCACTGAGTTTGATTCGCCTGTTGACCTCTCGGATGTTGAATTTCTATCTTTACAAATGAACAGCACAGCGAGATTTTTTGATGTGAAACATTGCGCCGTATGAGCCCGAATTTTGTGTGGTGATACGTCGCCACGTTCAAGTGCTTACAGTACTTACTTTGATACTAGCTAGTAATCGTACGGACAAACAAATTTAAAAAAAAACCAAACCACCAAACCAACCAAACAAGGTTTGGGACCAAAGTGATCCTGGTTCTATGTCCAGGTTAGTTGCCATGAATTATGTCATGGCCATGGCAACTAACCTCGGCATAGAACCAGGATCACTTTGGTCCCAAAGTCAAGTTCGAATGCAATAGACTAAGAAGACAACGAATAGTTGTGACAAATTTAGCTATTATATATTTTATTCCAATAATTTATTAAATTAATGCTAGTCATATTTTTATAAATCGTGAGGAGTGAAACCACAGTGTAATTTGCTTTGTGGCGCCATCTAGTAACAATGTTTTTAGTTAAAAAGTGTTTTATTCTTTGGGGTATTATTTGCAATTTTGCGGTGTTGTTCTTTATTGTGTAATCATTACATGAAGAATTTTAGAAAAATAAAACATTGTTGTAAAAATATGTAGACTAAAAATTATAAATAAATGTCATTCATGACTTTTATTAAAGCTTTTTTACAATAATTATTAACCGAAATAAATAACAAACTTGTATATGGCCCGCCTGATATGAAGCGGTTACCGTAGCCATATTAATACTTGCAGTATGAAATAACGCTCGCGCGCCACCACCCTTGCTGCTAACTGCTGCAACTCCTGTCTATCTGGTGACCGCACTCACTCGCAGGAACACAAGTAACTTTCAAAGGAATTTTGTGTTCCTGTGAGCATTTTTTCTATACAAATGTTTTGATGTTGCGATGGTCATATCTGCAAGGTGTTCCGTGACCGCAATTGTTTTTTCTTCCATAATACATCGCATTGATAACGCTTTGATATTCTCTACCAAAGATTTGGTTCAAAACTCCACTCCACTGCCGATTTTTTTAAACAGTAGCTTATTTTATTGAATAATTACAAACTCTCATAATAATAGGCAATAATAATATATTCCAGGGCAGCTTGTGGCGGGTTGTTGGTAAGTAACGACACCGCCGGTATCGAATCTTCAGAGAGTCTGTCAAGGCCTTCGTCTCCGGCGTTTCTTCCTCGATCAAAGTGGAAACACAAGAAAGCCCGCAGGACTCTTAGCTCCGGCTTGCCTTCATTGTCCGTCTTGAGAGAAGTCGTTACAGCTATATATGCTTCAGGGGTGGAAATATCTTTCCACGCGGCGTTATGCCCTTTAAGCATAACACTGTGAGTAACTCGGATGTGTGGAGAAGTGTACAGCACACTTCTCCACACCTCCGAGTTTCTCACACCCGTGGTGCCCGCGGCCCATTCATGGCAGGCGTTCATACCTATTCTGCAATAATAATATTTAGTCCACCCAGATCTCGTTTCCATAGCCCTACCCACAGAAATAAAAAAGGACTAGAAATAACAAGTGGGCGTTACCCGCGTAGGTCAATATACTCCAATTTGGCATATCTCGATCGTCGCATATCTCAGTCGTCATTTGTCACAGCCGCGGAAACAATCATAGAAAAAAAATATAAAAATGCCTTCTTGTGCCATATTATCGTGTAAGAATGATAGTAGCAAAAATAATGTGTCTAATGGTGGCATTTCATACCATCGGTAAGTAATATTTCTCATTATTTTCATTATTTAATAGAATTTAAGCATATTCAATAAAATGCACAAACGCGAACAAACTAAAGTAACCTTTATGCGTTTAATTTTAAGGTCAAATTTCTAACGCACTCCACGTCTCTTGTTTAGAACATTCTAGCGTTAATCGATTAGTGATGTGACTCATGTATCGTCAGTATTTATTTACTTGATTATTTACTCCCATCACGATATTGAAACAGTATAATTTTTGAATTATGAAAAAATATTATATCATAATTATGAACATAATATAATAAATTGTAAGAAATGTTATAAATTATAAATAAATATAGGCAGGCATAAGAAACCAGCTGTAGCGCGAGGCTTCGCTCGCGTAGCACTTCGTTGTCACATATAAAGTATCCTATATATTAATCCAGACTATCTATATTTGTGCAAAATTTCATCTAGTCTGATCGAGTCACAAAGTTCTAAACATCCTCACAAACTGTCGCATTTATAATTATTAGTGTGAAGTATGATTTCACCTATCATCATCATATATCATCATAATTAATAAGTTTTTTCAAAAAAATATTTTTTGGGACAAGCTTCTACGGCAGCTTTTACGTTTATCATGCATTGTCATCCAAACAAACGTGTACTACAAAATTTCAGCTCAATCGGTTGAAAATCTGTCTCAAAATTAAGTTGCACCACCCGAATGCATTCCACCCGAACAAACATTGTTACATACTGACATACATACATTGTAAGTTGAAGAAAAGATTGTAAAAATATTCAATTTTATGGTACCAAAAATTATAATAGGTAGATATTCATTAATCCGGTAGCAGTACTCGGTGATACTTGGTGTTCCTCATTACTACATCACTTCGAAAAGTAGTGATATCGACATTCGTGCAGTACGGTCATTCAAATATCAGCCTTTAGTCAAGGACAGAAGTCATAATATTAAAATCAATATTCGTAGCGCCACCTTGCGTCGATTAGCTATACTGTTTAGAATCTGACAGAATAAGAAGTACAGCTATTGCTCACTAGATGCTTATCCGGGATTTAATTGTTTATGAACCGTGTCATAACTGCATAAGGTTGAATTTAAACTAACATATTTTTGTATATATGTCATTTTTTACAATATTTTTAGACCAATCATAGCACAAACATGCATGTAGTAACACGTTAACATTTTGCTTTACATGTGTGAGTTTGGCGACAAAGGTTTTCTTACTAATAGGTCGTCATACGATTTCTACCTGTTTTTTTATTTCTGTGGCCCTACCTAACTTTCTATCATCGTTTGCAATAGTCGCACCTGCCGAGATCTGCACATGGGTATATCGTTCTATCGATATATCTTGGAGCGGGACACGGCGGGTGTACAATGTTACATCAATACACGCACACGCCATCCAAATGACGGGGTTTATCCCGTGATTTTATGAGATATAATGATAGGATTATTACGAGTTTTTAAACGGTAGCTTATTCTATAATAATATATTATAAATAATAAAAGCTCATAATAATACATTAATTATTTCCGAAGATAACGTTATTCTAATTCTCGGCCTACTTTTCTGTTTTGTATAAGCACCGTAGACGGATAAATAGGTATCCTGCTCATTTTTAGGGTTCCGAACCTCAAAAGGAAAAACGGAACCCTTATAAGATCACTTTGTTGTCCGTCTGTCTGTCTGTCTGTCTGTCTGTCTGTCTGTCTGTCTGTCTGTCTGTCTGTCAAACATTTCTATGTCGAGAATGCGTGGAGGTATCAAGCTGAAATTTGAACTGTATACACAGATCTACGGTCCCATGAAGTTAAAAAAAAATCAAACTGCTAAGTTTACGTAGAAAAAAGTTACGGCCGTTTATTCAGCAAAAAACGCAGATTTCGACACACTCAAAGGAATCAAAACCTATAGGGTACTTCCCGTTGACCTAGAACTATGAAATTTGGCAAGTAACATCGTTATAGACTACAAGTACAGGAATAAATCTCAAAACTATACATTTGTAAATAGATCTAAAAAAATAGGGGGTCTATATTTTTTATAGGGTGTCGAAATTTCAAATTGAAACTACTAGTTCAAATGGGGTATCATATGAAAGGGCTTGATGTACACATTGCAAAATATATTTTATTTATTTTTTTCGACGCATTATTTCTTATTTATAGTGAAAAATATCAAATTTAATAATGATACTACGTACCTACGGAACCCTCGATGGGCGAGTCCGACTCGCACTTGTCCGGTTTTTTAACAGGAAATGCCACAACGAGGAAAATGTTAACTATTTTTTTTTGATACGCTGCTTTTTTTGTAACATATATCATATCAAGCCTGTATATCTCCAGTGTTAGACGAACGCACAGGTCTTCGTGGCCCCAGAACGATGGTGGCTCCATACTGCCATCGCTGACTCGGCAGCGGTGGCCGGTCCACTGTCACTTCAGCTTGCTGATCACGTAAGCTGAAAAAATATGCTCACAAAAAAAAATATGTTTGATTGTATATCATATACTATTCTACGTAATATGTAGAATATTATATGGTATCAAACATATTATTTTTAACCAAAATCTGCTATGTGCCTTTTTTATAATTTTAACATTTTGACAATTGCGTCTGGTAAATGAACCAAACTAGCGTATGAAAAAACTGCTATGTGCTTATAAGTATTATACGGCGCACTATGACAACTATTAAGCACATAGCAGTTTTTTCATACGATAGTTTGGTTAATTTACCAGTCGCAATTGACAAAATGTTAAAATTATAAAAAATGCACATAGCAGATTCTGGTTTGACAACGACGATATACCATAAAGTTAAGTGGCTAATAACGTAATGAATGCCCAAAAACTATTAAAAATAATGTAATGTGTCGAGCGTGAGCATGTGTCAGTCACGAATAACAATACTTCTCTTTTACCTGTTCAAATTTGCAGAACAAACAGACTGTTTTGGATTCTGTAATAAATTTAAAAAATATAGTAGAGTGCAACTGCATTATTAAATATTATAAAAATATATTTAGCGCTCAAACTCTACTTTCCTACAATTTTATTACGCATATATAACTCTACATTTTATAAACAGACGGGCCATAGGCGAACATCATGGCAGTAACAATTGGCTACAAAGCGCTTACTCAATACCTTTGCATTTGTACACGCAGTACGCAAAGAAAGGAAATACACATTGGAGGGCATTTTATCTACAACTTTTCATTAATTGCTTTTGATTAGCCTTAAACGTCTTGCCATGAAAGTAAATTGCGCTGAACTGACAGAATGCCGGGCAATTAACATGTTGTCTTGCCAAAATAGGGGCACGTAGAACGCATCTATAGGAAAAAAATATATATTATGTAACCTACATAATCTAAGTATATCTAAAATGGATTTAAATGGATATGAAATCCTAGTTCGTGATGGTGGGGCATCATACCCCTTCCTAATCGTAGTCAAACTGTATTTTTAGTAATTTGAAAAGGTTGCATATGAATATATCAATACATTCTGGACATACAGTTTTATCCCATGGAAACTGTCAGAATATTAACCAGAATATTCCGGGATAAAAATATCTCAAATGTTGAGATATTTTTCTCGCCGCGCGGCGCGTCGCGCATTATAAGTAAGAAATAAAGCTGTTAAATTAATTTCATGGTTTTATTTACAATATTATTATCATCTATTTCATGAGATTAGATAAAGTAGTGTATGAAACTGCACGTAATTAGGTCATAAAATACTCGTGTGATGCTATTATCACATTCGCCTTGGGCACATGAGCCGAAGGCGAATGTGATAAACTAACACTCGTATTTTAAGAACCCATATTATGCAACAGTTTCATAAACTACTATGTTTACATTGCCTGATTTTAGATATGAGAATTTGATAAATTAAAAAAAAATATTAAAATTTATGTAAGTTACGAGATCATTGTTCAAGTGAACATTGTTGTACAGTTTGGTGATGTAATATCGCCAATGCGACGTTATCTCCTACACTGCGAAATCTGGATTGCGAGTTCCTCTAAGTTCACAATTACAAATATGTATATGTTATCTGCAATTTGTGTTATCCAGCATTCTGTAGAATGCCTAAAATTTCAGACAAAGTATAGGAACATAATTTGTTTCATACATTTCCTAGGCATTCTACCTATAAAGTGACGAGCGAATAGCCAACAATGTATTAATAATAAATTTAAGAAGATATTTTTACTGCTATATTACCTAAGGTATCCATAGGCTTTAGGTTTAGTATTATTTATACATTGCCAAAATCGGCTCGTATTTATCTATATAATGCCTAGACATTCTATTTATATTGCTTGAATTAGCCATCTTTTTAGATAGTCTTTCTTTCAATATTAATTATATATTTTCATTTTTCAATATCAAATATGCAAATACCGTAAAATCCCACACGGCAAACCCGACATATATATAATAAAATAGCTGCAAATAATCTTTTGAGAATTTGTTGGAAATACGACTGTAATGTGTAGATTATAAAAATTAATAATGTGTGTGAGCCATTTTATTACTCTTTTTTTTTTTTGCTTTTTTGAACTAAAAATGTGTCTATTTTCAGTAATTTTCATATCATATTTATATTATGTTGAATCAATGAAAATAAATAGCTCTTAAGTATAAAAATAATAATTAGAAAATAGGGTAAAATAACAAAAATGTGAACCAAATACCCCAGCAAAACACACAAAAAAATTGAAATTAGATTTTTTTTACTAGAGTCTTATAAATAGTGCGAGCAGTCAATTACTCACGGGTGCATACTTGCTCACTGCATGATATATATAAATATATCATATATCCATAGAATGTCTAAAATTTTAGACAAAGTATTGATTTTAATTTTGTACCTACGTCTATCATTCTGTATTCATTGATAACTCGTCATTTAATTTTATAAGTTCTTAATAAAGGGCTCTGCGAACTGTCCTTACTCATGATCATATCCATAAAATACGCTCAGATTGCAGCGATGCGTAATTGCAACAAAATTTTTGGTATAAATACGGAGGGGTGCATCTCTGGTGCATCATTTCTCAGTTTACTTTCGTAAGTTATCTCGCAACTTGCATTTAAAATGAAGTGCATCGTAAGTGCCACCAACTTTTAATTAAAAAAATCTTATGTGAAGGTCCCATTTGTTTGCAGATAAACAATCTTCACAGTGTTAAAAAAATCTACAAAAATAATCAATTTTTTATTGGACTCCCTTACAAACCTGGGCATAGTTTTCTGCAATAAAAGCATTTTTGTTCAAAACTGTGAATAATTATGAACTTTATAACCAATTCCATAGAAATCACTACAATTAATAAATGATGCGACACTCATCTACCTGTTTGCTTTTAGAATAACAAATAAACGTGTACTGAAAGGTCGATATTAGAACGTGTGTAGAATAAACGTCTAAGAAAATTATCGCCCTTGATTAGAAGAAATAATGCTGTGACATATGACTTACTTACTTTTCAATTTGTATTTTCCTTCCCTTTGTTATCAGTAGGTATTTTCTACGACTTTTGTATGAGTATATCTCTATATTTATATATATATACTCTAAATATATAGTATATTTAGATTTTTGTGATAATATAATAGGAAAGTTTCTAATTGTAGATATATGTTAACTTCCACCAAATTAATTTCAGCTGCGTTTAGTTTATCATCTAACAAGATTTTAACAGATTAAAATGAAATATTTTTTTAAAAGTAAATGTTTAAGAGAAACTTTATTCGAGTAATTTTATTATACATGTATATTTTCATTTAGACCATAAGACTAACAAGAAAGAGAAATTAATATTTTATTATAGTTAGAAGACTGTTTTAAAATTTCTAAAATACATAAAAATATTACACTGTTCATAATTAAATAATAATTACTGCAAGTAAACTAATATGGTATTAATTATCGTAATGATATCATAAACACTCATTTTATTTACAGGTCGCTATGATCTTATTGGCGGGTGCTGCTTGCGCCGACGTCAGCAGCTTCCAGCCATTCCAACCCGTAGGCTCATCATTGCCTCCACATCCTCATCACCTCAGTCATCGCCAGCAATCACAGGAACAAGTCTACACTACTGAACCGATACCTATAATTCGTCAAGAACAGATACAAAACCCTGATGGATCATATAAATGGAGGTAAGTGTTTCATATTAAGTTCACACCCAATTTTATTTTATTAAGTGTAGGGTTTCTAGGGTCTATATTCGAAGAATGCATGCTGTCTTGCTGCAGGTTAGGACGGGTATGTGTATTATGTGCAAGTAAATATGCATGAGTAAAGCCAAATATGTATTTAAGTGACTGCATTTAACTACGCCTCCCCAACTCGTTTGGCCAGCGTGGGGAGTGTAGGCCAATTCCTCCTTCTGTCTGTGACACGCGAGAGAGGGTCGTGCTCCTGTAGTGGAGACTAAAATGACCTGATGATGATGATGATGATGATTTAACTACGGGGTAGCAGTTGATGTTCTGTATCAGCGTAACTAAGAGTTTGTAGAATTTTATTAATTTTATTTTGCATTGATAGGTGGTCAATGGAAGAATGTCTAACTTACGGTGTATACTATTTTAGATAAATAGTCATAGAAAGAAGAAGAAACGTTAATTTTAATATTTTAGTGTTTTGTTTCGTAGACGGATTACAGTTTTTAAATTTTTTCTTGTTTAACTCAAAGAAATACCAATCTTCTTATGTCTTATTTATAAATAAATAAAATAGAAACGTCGGACTGTAATGACTATTACATTACAGCTATGTAACTAAGATTTTCACTTAATGCATAATAAGCGGTATATACGGTACTTACAGCAATAAACTGTCTGTTTGTTGCGGATAATCTTCTAAACGGCTGGACTGATTTTCATGGGATTTTCACTAGCAAATAGATGATATTATAAGGAATAACTTAAATTACTTTTATTTTAGAAATAGAGTTGGGCGCCGCGCAAAATATTTTTTGTTGTTAAATGTCAAAAATTGCGGGAAACAGGAGCCGCGGATGGAATAGATCGAGGCATCTTAGAGAATGATAGTACAAATCATGTCTAATATCACAAAAAATCAGCTGTCCTATACTAATACTATATAATAACTTTTTGTTGAATTAAGTAGAATAAATAAAATAAGACAGAAGTTTTAAATACTAGATGTTCATAATGTCATCATCATCATCATCATCAGGTCATTTTAGTCTCCACTACAGGAGCACGACCATCTCTCGTCCGTCCCAGAGAGAAGGAGGATTTGGCCTACACTCCCCACGCTGGCCAGACGGGTTGGGGAGGCCTGATCGATGTTTTATAATGTATTTCCCTTAGTCGCCTTGTACGACATCCACGGGGAGAGACGGAGTGATTCTATTCTAGTCTGCCGGAAACCACACGGCGTTCATAATATACAAAAACCTTTAAGTCTTAGTCCTAAAGGGAATGTTGTCCGTTTAGCTTGGTATGGTCTTGGAATTAGATGAGACTAATATGTATAAATTGAATGCTTTTTATTTGACAGCGTTGTTTAATACCAAGGAACGTACTTCTGCTGCAACGAAGTTGGACGTTTTGATGTACCTAAACATTATTCATTAATACAAAATTAGGTCATTGCAGCTATCGTCTCAACCTCGTTGTCATCGTCAACCCTCATTTATCCCACTGCTAGGATACTGGCCCCCTCAATCGAAGGGGTTCAGAGCGTACTCCACCACGCTGCTCGACTGCTGCGGGCTGGCGGACGCCAGTGTTTTCAAGCCGTCTAACGGCGACTGACTTGGCTTAAAGACTGTGATTTAATGTGCCCTCCGCAGCACAAAGAAGCTCGAGATAAACAAAGCCATCCATGGACTGGCTACGGTCGACGTAGCTTCTCTTGCGTGTTCGATTAGATTGACACGCGCAACGTCGCCATCGAGCCCCATATCAGTTATTCTCATTATCAGTAGTATAAATTAGCACAAACTAAATCGAATTCTTGAGTGTTTGCTTTTAAGAGAAGGCGAATAAAGTTGACGCTCAAACTTGCGTATTTATATTAGCAACACAGATTAGCAAAGCAACTTATTGAATGTTTTAAACAGGCGCTTGTTGTTTGCACATTGCTATTTGAAGGTCCCAGTTGTCCAAATAGCATTTATATTTCGTTTATGTGTATTATGTTTTTATTAAGAAAATTAATATATGGGGTGTAAGTGGTTCATCAACATCTTAGAACCAAAGCCAACTTCACCTGCACGCGGTGCACCCTGCTGACTGGCAAACGAAGCTCTGGCGAAAAGAGAGGTAGGGAGCGTAATTGTAAGCTACCCGACTGGGGAATGTACCTCCACCTCACAGAATACCGCAGTCAAATAACAATTCCCTTGAGGATTGTTGTGTTCCTGCGCGAGCGATATTTCATGTTGCGAGCGTTAATATGGCAACGGTAACCGCTTCACATCAGGTGGGCCGTGGCTTGTTTGCCACCCGATGTAGTATAAAAAAAATAAAGAAAAAAATGAGAATTAGCTTATTAGTACGCAACAAAACAAACAGTTCAAACGCGACTGTCCTACCATTTGCTTTAAGGAATGCCGTTAAGAAGTACCATCAGTCATCAGGAATCGATTTAAAAGAAGCCAAAAAGTGAAATTGTCCACTTTTTGGCTTCTTTTCAAATCGATTCCTGATGCCTGATGGTACAGCAATCATCAATTTTGTTCGCAAATAATATTTTAATAAGTCTTTCGTTCTTTCATACCTGTCTTAAATTCCAGAACTCCTCAACGGCCATGGTATCAACCATGGCCGTTGAGGAGTTCTTTCGCGAGGAGATCATTATAGCTGCAACGCATATCATATATTATTGAATTGTATTATCATTTGCCAGCCAGCAGTAAAATTAAATAAAACTTATTATTCGGAATTATTTCTTTATAGCTATGAGACCGGCAACGGCATATCCGCGGAAGAGCAGGGCTATGTGAAAAATCAGGGCATTCCGGAGCAGGAGGCGCAGACAGCACAGGGACAGTACCAGTACACAGCACCTGATGGACAGGTATACAGCTAAAACTACTACCATGGTAGAAAAACATGAGGTTATTTACTGACACTTGTGATCATATGATTTGAACTTGCCTACGTCATCGACCATATTGAATTTGACAACCAGTTTGGTTGTCATGACGTAACACAGTCTTATACCTGTCTGTTACGGGAAGAATATACCTGATATTTTTCTACCATGACTGTCACGGTTATGTGGGACATTAATTTCTCGCCTAAACGGGAGAGGTGAATCTATCAATTGAATATATATATATATAATATATATTAATTCTTGATGCAAAGTCAGGCTGCGAATTGTTAGAGATTAGTTTGTTCAAGCCGTTTAACAACTTGGTTGTATGACTATCTTGTACAATAGCCTAGACCGCTATTGTATGTTCCAAAGACAGGTTACGGTCGATGGCGTTCTTATTTATATCGACGCGCAACGACGTTGACTTGTACCTTCCATAAGTTTTTGCTGTACGAGTATAGAAAATCCTGAGGTTTATCGCCTAACAATATGAACTCTACTTTTTTATATAAACGTTCGCAACATGAAATATTGCTCACGTAACAAGACTCCCACTGCCAACGCAGCTACTTCTTTCTTTCTGATGACCTCACTCACCCGTAGGAATACAACAATTTTCAACGGAATAGTTATTTGGCTGCGGTATTCAGTGAGGTGGAGACACTTCACCAGTGGGGAAGCTTATAAATTCGCTGAACTCTAACTCTCTTTTGCCTTAGCCTCGTCTATAATGCATCAATGACATCAGTGCAGGTGAGGTTTACTTTGGGTCACAGCTGAAGTTTGGGTCACACTTACACCCCAACTATATAGCGCTAGCATTATAATTTATACGCTCAAATTCTTACAATTTTCACCGTCTTAAATCTAGTTATAAGATAATAAAATCATGTATCCAAACCTATTCATACAACAACGAGAAAATGACATTGAAAACTATAGCAGTAGTGTAAGCAATAGTGTTAAGCGATAGAGGGGCACAAAATGTGTCCAATCGTCTATCTATCATAACAGGCTATCTTGCCAGTTGGAATCAATGGAATTTTATTTCAGTTATTCCAACTTGTTTATAACAGTCCATAACTCATGTATGCTTATTTCATTTTAAAATTATAAATGTGAAAGTTTGGGAGGATGTATGTATGGACGCTTGTTATTCTTTCATGGATAAACAGCTGAACGGTTTTCGATGAAATTTGGCATACATATAGAAAAGCTTCTGAATCACATAGGATAGTTTTTATCCACAATTATAAGTTTCACTACATAATTCATTGACATTTGACCTGTCACAATAGATATTCATTTAATGATTAAAATGATAATAAACAGATAGATTTTTAGCCGTTTGGATGACATAATAAGTTTGTATTTACTGACTCATCAAAGCCCAGCCTAAACTTTGGTCAAAGAAACTTAAAATTTGCTAGAAATGCTCCTGATTATTTTCATTACATTAATTAGTTAATTACATTATTTGTATGTAGAGATGAAACAAACAAAAGTCCTGTCACGAGCGAACGCTTGCGATTTTGACAGAGCTTATTTATAATAGGTAAATATCACAAAGACATAATACTATGTAGACACAGATTCTGTAGTTAGTTGAATCGTAAGGAGCTTGGAGCTTATATCCAAGTCCACGCGGTCGTTTTTTTTAACATTCACGTACGAGGAATATATCTTTGTCAAAATTGTTTAATTTTATAGACTGCCTGGCCTCTGTGTGGATTGTACTTATGTATCAAGTAATTATTTTATACGTTGAACAGTATTGAGCAATGTGGGGGGACACTTCTTAAATATAAAGTTAAGTACTTACGCTATGTTAATATCACTGATATACAGCGGGCAGTTACTACATAAATATTTTTCCCCAAAAATTACTAGAAGAAATTGCTAAAAAATTTGAACTTGGTTTCGTAATATTTAGCGTTTTTTTTATACTGCTTGGGTTGCTAGATAAGCATACGGCCCACTTGATGTGAAGTGATTATTGTAGTCTATAGCTTGCAAAATATAGTATCACACGAAAGTCGCCTCCCTTTTTGTCGCCACTTTTGTGAAGTAAAGATACTTTCCTAAACGGGAAGCATATAATTACGCTGTTTCCTACCTCTCTTTTACCAGAGCCTCTATTCGCTTATTCGCTTTGGATACTGTAAAAAAACCTAGTGGCCCGCCCACGCTTCGTTGTGGTTCAATCTTTCCGTTTCCATCTCATTTCGGTGTATTTCTCATACCAATCTTATCCTGACAATAAGGAACACAACAAAAAAAAAGAATTATCCAATTTCAAGCAGCCGTTCGAAAGTTATGTGCGTACAGACATTTCTGAGATTCATTTTTATATACATAGATTACTAAAACGTTAAACTTACTTATGTAATTTTTTTAACATTGCTATACCTCTCAATTGCGTTTCAATATCTAATATAATAAACTAGTTTGGACGGTTGAATGAAAACAAATGTTAATACTAAAGAGTAAACTAATATTGTAATATTACCCAAATGAAATGCTTGGTCAAAACAAATAAAACCGTGCTAAAATTTAATTTCAAATGAGATGTCACAATACCACTTCATCATATTTTGGCAGACCAATCAGCTATTAACAACTTAAGGCTTTTACGTTATAATTAATTTAAATTGATTAACAAACGTATAAAGTATAAACTCGTATACAGTCTTAATTCATGATCTATTTATTTGGAAAACGTTATTAGTATCAAAAGCTTGATTTGAGATGATTAACGGTAATAGTGTACTAATTTCGATGCATAGTAAAAACCAACATTATTTCAACGAGTAAGAGACAATCCAAAATCCAATGGCTTGATCTGTGATCATGTTGTTTTTTGTGTTGATTTGTATTTTTTTTTATTGTATGTTGTACGTCCAAACGATTATACGTGTCGTACGGGAAGGGGTATTGCTCATTAAAATATTAAATTATCTGTCCTGTAGACATTATAATTTCTATCCTATACGATTAAACTAGCAATTCTTATATGTAAATATATTTTTAATACGTGTACATGTAAGGGTCATAATTGCAGTACTACCGAACTTACCTTTAACAGAAATAAAAACTTTCTTTTATTTATTTTGTTACTCTAATCATTCTCAAGAAATTAATTTAAGGAAATGTTAATATTAAAATTAAAGGTAAGGTGGGTGATACTCTACTTCTGATCCTTGACTATACATCATATCTATATTTTTATATAAGAATTCAGATAACTCTAGTACAGATACTTTAATTGCTCTTTATTTACATAAATCTTAAACCATCCAATGACCACAATAAAATTCGATGTTCCAGCTTTTATTATTTCTATATTTATTTCTTTACAGGTAATTTCTTTGCAATATTTAGCTGACGAGAATGGTTTCCAGCCCCAGGGAGCACATCTCCCGACCCCACCTCCTATTCCGGAAGAAATCCAGAAAGCTCTAGAATACCTCGCTACGCTACCTCCGAGTAACGAACAGCAGGAACTGCGAAAACACCACAGAGAATTATTTATTAACCAGAAATAAACCTTTATCAATACAACTGGAAGTTCTAGAACCCATGAGATCGATTTAAAGAAAAATAAAGTAATTATTTATATGTAATAGGTTATAGACAAACGCTCAAAGATGATCTGTGTAATCATAGTAATAAGAGAAATCATGTGATAGAAAAATATTACGATTAAAAATACTATTATTATAATAGTAGTTAATAACTTTTGTACATTGTTGTAATAAAGTGACGTAAAAAGCTATATTTCATTTCTAATTTATTTAAGCCTATAATTTCTTTTAGTCATTTCCAATTAGTTTTCCCTGCGTAATACTTCAAGAGGTCAAATATGCGTATTCCTTGATACAACGTCGTGTTTATCAACTAATAGGGACACATATATATTACAAATACACAATGTGAAACTTCAAGTACGCAAAACCTAAAAATAGTTTGTTCAGAATCATGAGTAGAATCAATTCCATAATTTTCATCTATTTTTAAAGTAACTGGTTTTGAAAAATAATAATTATTATTTTATTCAAGCGAGAAAACGTGAAGTAGGTAAACAAACGTAATACCGCCGCGTCCAAAAAGTCTTAAGCGCCGTGTAGAGAGCGGCGCTTACGCGTCATTGACGCGATGCTTGCTCTATAATATTAATATTTGTCTATCGTAGCCATTGGCGCATCTTTTTGTTAAGAAAGCGCCACAGAGCTCAGAAACTATTATTAGGAAAACAAAAAAGTGTTCATATCTCCGAGAATTTTTTTTTCGAAATTATTACTTAGATATATTAATTTATAATAATAAAACTCAGTTGGGGAGTTTGAGGTTTTGCGTACTTGGAGTTACATGTTGTACCTATATTATTTGAAAAAAAAAAAAAATTCATACATACATTCTTGAGTATATAATTTAATTATACCGAACAAGTGTATAACTTACGAATTTGTAAATGGTGCTACTAAATTCAAATTTGTTTAGCCCTTGATATAACTTCGTGTACCTACAGGAGTACGCGCACAACTAATTGGGACACAATTATGTTACTTGAAAATGTATATTTCGTCTTTACACATTCTTGAGTATAATATTTCAATTACTTATATTGAACAGTTATATTTATACTGAAGTGCTTATGAATAGCTATGTTTATAACGTATTATGTTAGTAGTAGTAGTTCTACTACAAAAGTGTAAATATACATTTTTTTAATGTTCAATAACGCAATAATAATAAAGAATATATATTTATTCTATACTGCTTTATTGTATATACTCTTGATGCAACGTCGTGTACCTCTATGAGTACGCATACAACTAATTGGATCACATTGTTATTATTAATTGAAATTCTATATTTAAATTTTACATATCCAAGGATATGTAAAATTTAAATATAGTTTATATATAATAATACAATTATAAAGTTTACGAACAAGAGTGTTTACGAGTGCTACGTTTGTCAGTTATTATTGCTAACCTTGTTAGTTTGAATAATGACAGTGGGCGCTGGCATTAGCAATTACGAGCTCACAGGTTGTCAAAGTTAATTGCAGTGCTACAGTCGCATGTGTGTGGAGGCGTCTACGAATCTCCGGTACCGAACAGCTGAAGAGTGATCAGCACCCGACCCCGAGTTGCTCAACAACCGGTCGGTTCACTTTCCCCGCACCTCGCATGTCAAGGTCGCGCGACCATCGCATTGCCATAAAACTCACATATCTCATTTACGCAGACGTAAAATAAATGATGATAATTTTAACATTACCGTTTAACTGACGGCAATGATAGATATGGATTTAATCACAGCGTGAGGTGGTACAAAATCATATAGGCGTGTTGTGAGTAAAATATTCGTAATTTATGACCTTACATTGCTAGGAATTAAAAATTTCTACTCTCGATTTCTCGATATAGTATTGACAATTAAATAAGCCGATGAACCAACAAAACGCACAAAAGATGTTGCGGTGATCAACAGATAGATAGTAAATAGATTAGATGTATGCGTATTGTGTTATCTGTATTTATAATATGCAACTGTTACTGACTGATCTATCAAGCGACAGCTCATACCACTATATGGATCAGGTTGAAATTTGGCACATAACTGGCTATTATGATGTAGGCATTCGCTAGAAAAGGTTTTTGAAAATTCCTACGCGATACCGAGATACAAATGTACAAAGTCGCGTGCGCAAGCTAGTCTTCTTGTGAGTTTACAAAAGGCGTTACTGATTGATCTATCAATGCACAGCTCAAACCATTGATGGATCGGGTTGAGGTATTATGTCGTGGAGGCCTACGATGCTAAGAAAGGATTTTTGAAAGTCTCCACGGGATACCGGGATACTCGTGTATCGTGTATGTGAAGTCGTCGGCGCAAGCTATATTATATGGCATAACTTTACATTGAAACTACAAGGACCTGTCATGATTTATTTGTAAAGCATACAGCCCGATTGATGCCTTAGAATATCATTTGGGAGCTGTCACGCCCACTAATACAGCACTTTCTGTGGATTTCATTCAATCTCAGTGACACAAAAGGCTCTTCGGTAGCAGTTTTCTATATAGTGCAGATACTTTCTCTATAGTGGAGATTGGGGTGTAAGTGGTTCATCAACATACCAAAAGAGCCAAAGGCAACTTCACCTGCACGGGGTGCACCCTGCTGGCTGACAAACGAAGTTCTGGCGAAAAGAGAGGTAGGGAGCGTAATTGTAAGCTACCCGACTGGGGAGTGTACCTCCATCTCACAGAATACCGCAACCAAATAACAATTCCATTGAGGGTTGTTGTGTTCCTGCGAGTGAGTGGAGTCACCAGAAAGGAAGAAGATGCTGTGTTGGTAGCGGGGGTGCGCGCGAGCTATACTTTATGTTGCGAGCGTTAATATGGCTACGGTAACCGCTTCACATCAGGCGTGCCGTATGCTTGTCTGCCACCCGTCGTAGTATTAAAAAAAAAACTTCCTCAGATATGCAGCTTTATGTCATCGTGTCCTGCCTCTTTTTCACCATACGTGGCACCAAGTGCAATTAATGTTGCCTTTGGAGAATAATTATATACCTCAACAATATGTAGGTTAAATTGTAGTCTTGTAGTACATAAGGACTATTATTTGTTGTATGCCATTTTGCCATACTGCAAGTATGGCAAATAGGTCAGTTATCCTAGGGAACCGACTGTACCTAAGCAATGTAGGTTAAATTGTGCAAGTTTTGGATTCAATGGATAGAATTTGGGTTGATTGATTAAGCTTTACAATTAACACTTGCATAAACGGGGTTAAAAAGTAAATAATTTGCGTCTCACTTGTTAATGTTGGTTTCGCGATTAGTGATCGAAGGTTTCGCGTCATTTTGTTACAGAATATGTGAAGGTTATATCAAATGGTAGCTTGTAATAATGGTCAATGACTATAAAACCAATTGTCTGCGCTTGCGTGCCTCCACCAAAAATACGCATTTGAAGCTTTTCTGGAAATATGATTAAAAATTGGGTTGAAAATATGTAGTATAAAGAATATTTCTACTTCAAGTCATGCAAACGATGGAATTACATTACATATATAAGGGTCATGTTGCTAAAACAATTGTAAATCGGAACAAAAGATCCTTATCGTGCCACCTAGAAGGCGTGAAATATCTAACTAAGTACCTACCATAGTTTGTATAGAAAATCTGTCTGACTAATAGGAAAAGACGCTGAACCGAAGTGGAAGAGATTGTCAAAGTCAACGCATCATTTGGTATGCATTATAAGGATGTGAGCTCGTTTATGTCATTCATCAACCAATCACGTTTCTCTTTTTGTCGATCAGTGTATAGCGGACTAATCCCTATTTTTTTATACACATCGCCTTCCACTGTAAATAGTTGACCCAGATTTCTCTGAATAAGTTATGCATTCAATTGGATATGTGTTCTGTGGAACTGCCAGTACATAACAAAAGTTGAGATTTGTTGCTAAGATGTTCTTTCCTATAGACGGTTCTACCTGCCTCCATTGTCGCAAGAAGAAAGTAAGGTAAGGCCAGACATCCACTCAACGCACTATTTACCGTCTCGGCATGGCGCTAATTAAAAACAAGTACATTAGTAGTAGCTTACATAAAAAAGTTATACATAAGATACCTTTCTGTTCGTGTTCGGGTTTGCCGTTCTTTGCCTTTCTTCGAGTACTGCATATAGGTTTGAGTTTTTTTTTTTTATATATGAGAGGGGGGCAAGCGAGCATGTGGGTCACCTGATGGAAAGCAATCACCACCGCCCATAGAAATCAGCAACACCAAAGGGTCACCGATCCGTTGCCAGCTTTTTAAGGGAAATATTGACTCTGTTCTTGAAGGCCCCCATGTCGTATTTATTTGGGAATACCGCTGGAGGAAGTTGATTCCACAATTTCACAGTTCGTGGTAGAAAATGTCTTAAAAAGCGTACTGTAGTAGATCGCTAAATATCGAGATGATGAGGATGGAATTTTAATTTATGGCGAGTTGCACGAAAGTGGAACTTCGTGCAACTCGCCATAAATTAAAATTCCATCCTCAATGCGGTCAAATGGAGCAAGTAAGTACCTACTGGGGCGCACCAGCCCAGAGATGTGAACAGTTTTCCATATGAGGCCTAACTTGGGCTTTATACAGTTGAAGGCGATGCTGTGGTGTAAAATACCGTCTGGCTTTACAGATGATGCCAATTTTCCTAGAGGCCAATTTGGCCTTGCACTCCAAGTGACCACGGAACTGAACATCGCTCGATATGTCAACACCCAAGATACCAATGCTGGAGCTAATAGTAACGGGAGTACCTTCCAATCTGGGAGATACAACAAATGGGGACTTTTTTGCGGTAAACGCACAAACTTGTGTCTTTGAGGGATTCAGTTGGACTAAGTTCAGTCTACACCAATCAGAGTTTTGTTCGGTACTCATCGACGCTATCCCGAGAAACATTGCATAGACCACTGTATCTTGCATCCAAGGTACTGTCATCTTCATAGCAATGGATGCTGCATACATGCAGCAAGTCATTGATATGCAGAAGAAACAATGTGGGGGACAATACGCAGCCTTGTGGCACACCAGCGTTCAGGGGTAATGGATCGGAACGTGCACCGTCAATCATAACTTTAATGATCCGCCCAGTGAGAAAGCTGGCAATCCATGTGCAGTCTCTCGGGTAACCCAAAAGAAGGAAGCTTGGATAGTAGTGCCTTATGCCACACCCGATCAAAGGCTTTTGCGATGTCCAGACTAGCAGCCAAAGCCTCGCCCTTGCTTTCTACTGTCTCCGCCCAACGGTGAGTCAAATATACTAGAAGATCACCACCACCTTGACGAAAGCCATATTGGCGATCATTAATCAGCTGGTGATCCTCTAAGTATGCCATCAACTGATCGTTGATGATATTTTCCATTATTTTGGAAAACAAGAATGTTATAGCAATGGGCCTGTAGCTGGACGGATTTGAGCAAACACCTTTTTTAGGGATCGGGTGAACCAAAGCCTCCTTCCACGAGCTGGGGACTACGCCAAGCGAGTACGAGTACCGAAATAGGCGGGTTAGAATTGGGGCTAACTCCGCGGCACACATTTTCAAAACAACGGATGGAATGCCATCCGGCCCAGTCGACTTATGGATGTCCAGGGAGAAAAGCGCTCTACGCACGGCTCTTTGCCTGAACTTAACTTCTGGCATAGAGCTCTCACACCGAGGGATGGTAGGTGGTGTGGCTCCCCAAACATCCAGAGTCGAGTTAGATGCAAAAAGAAACCCTAGAAGATCGGCTTTTTCCTTTGCAGTATGGGCCAGCGAGTCATCCATCCACTGCAATGGTGGAAACGACGACTGACAAAAGTTACCTTGAACGGCTTTGGCGAGCGACCAGAACGCACGAGACCCAGAGGGCAAACGCACTAGTCTCTCGCCAATTTCGCTAATAAATCTGGACTTTGCCTTCGCGATACAATCGCGCTTTGTAGCCAGTTTTAATGTAGTAGTGTTCGTCTATGGCTCCTCTATTCTATAAATAAAATGTCGTAGTCTTATAGTGCTAATAATAAAAATTTCTTCAATCTCAAAGTAAATATAAAGATAAGCTAAAATCTTGGATCATTCATGAGGTTAAAATAAAGGAAAACATATCGTTTGCATAATACCTATAGTATTCTTACCTATCTCAACAATATTGAGGATAAAGACAGGAAGCTAATTGAGTATGTATACTAAAACTATTTGCAAAAGACAATAATAATATTAAGACTTGAAATATCATATGACTTCATCGCATTATCATAGACACACATCACTTAGCCATATGTCACACCCAGCAAATAGATGCAGCAATACCAAAATTCGCCTGAAGACATTCTATTCGAAGAGCCTACATTGGATTTACATAACAGATAGGAGAGAAATCCTTTGTTGTCTGAATACCTATTCATAAAAACGGCTATTAAATTGCGTAATGTTACAGGTATCTGTAGATGTGTACAATGTGGGCAGCTCTTAAGGGGACTAATACTGCTAAATTAGCATCACTGAATATTATGTTAAGTCGACGATACACTAGTAGAGTAAAATCCGGCATTTTTTTTTCGATTTTCTAAAATTTTCTTTTATACAAACCTTGTCCCCCTAATTACGAATAATAAATTTTGAAAATCTGACAAATCTCACCGTTCTCAAGGTGAAACTCCGTATTTGTTTTTATGTTTATATATAACACATTTCGTTTGCAACTATATGAAGAAGACGTGCATGAAGTACGAGTACATTACAGCGGTGTGAATACATGAATTAATGAATCGTTAAATAACTAGAAATACACTTTAAAAAAACACGTCGGGCAAACGAAAAGCAACAGCTCAGTGCGACAGAAGGTATTGCAGCCGAATCTTAGCTTACGAGTAGGTATACGCCGAAGTCGTATATGTTAATACAATAACCATATATAACATTCCACTTGATTCAACGCATTGAAATTATGAGGAAAACCTTGCTAGAAACAGCAGTTGACAGCACATCAATTCTATTTTCCCTGACAACAGATTTAAAATCGTTGTATAACATTTTCTTTGAAATTGTTAGTAGAAACTGAAAAATAACGATTATATGGATATTTCCATATCTTTGAGTGTTATTTTGAATGATGTTTCTAGGCATCATTATTTTAAGATACCAGTAATTCAGTCCCTGTTTTATAGATACAGAAAAAGATATAGCAAAAACTTTCTTTGTTTTTTTACATAAATCCAATTGGAGAAGAAATCCCATTTATTTAACGGTTATTTCAGTGCGTTTTGAGCTTAACTTACAGAATCAGAATCAGAAATTTATTTAAATATAAATATAAATATAAATATAAATATAAATATAAATATAAATATAAATATAAATATAAATATAAATATAAATATAAATATAAATATAAATATAAATATAAATATAAATATAAATATAAATATAAATATAAATATAAATATAAATATAAATATAAATATAAATATAAATATAAATATAAATATAAATATAAATATAAATATAAATATAAATATAAATATAAATATAAATATAAATATAAATATAAATATAAATATAAATATAAATATAAATATAAATATAAATATAAATATAAATATAAATATAAATATAAATATAAATATAAATATAAATATAAATATAAATATAAATATAAATATTGCCAGACAAATTACACAGCGCCATCTAGCCCCAAAGTAAGCGAAGCTTGTGTTATGGGTGCTAGACAACTGATAAACATACGTAAATACATTTTTTTTTGTAAATACATACTTATGATACATTGAAAACACCCAGACTAAGACAAACAGACATGTTCATGCACACAAATGTTTATCCCATGTGGGAATCGAACCCACGAGCGTTGGTGTCGAAGCCGCGTCATTGACCGCTACGCCACCGAGCTCGTCCGATTTAGTTTGTGTGTGTGATTATCGATATAAGATATAATGACTGAGGCAATTGTTTTTTACCTGTCTACGTTTACACAATATCTGTGTTTTTTTTTTTTTTATACTACGTCGGGTGGCAGACAATCATACGGCCCGCCTGATGTGAAGCGGTTACCGTAGCCATATTAACGCCTGCAACATAAAATATTGCTCGCGCGCCGCCACCCCCGCTGCCAACGCAGCATCTCCTTCCTTTCTTTCTGGTGACCTCACTCACTCGCAGGAACACAACAGCCCTCAAGGGAATTGTTATTTGGCTGCGGTATTCTGTGAGGTGGAGGTACATTCCCCAGTCGGGTAGCTTACAATTACGCTCCCTACCTCTCTTTTCGCCAGAGCTTCGTTTGTCCGTCAGCAGTGTGCACCACGTGCATGTGAAGTTGGCTTTGGTTCAAAGATCTTGATGAACCAATTACACCCCTAAATGTCAACCATGAAACAACAATGTGTCAACAATGATAGTTTGTATTATCCTAATCAGAGAATGTACTTCACATGCTTTGATTAGGATAATGCAAGAACGTTATATTAATAGGTTTAAATACACATTGGCAATCGAAAAGAGACTACAATATTTTTAGACATAATTTATTTTTGAAATGTTTCTTTAAATATTAATAAAAAAAATCTTTTTACTATCGACTTTTTAGCGTTTTATTAGGCTTCCACGCGATCTACCAGATTATATTGTATAATAGTTCCATTTTTGGCCATTTAAGTAGGGGTGTAAGTAGCTCATCGACATCTTCCGAGCTAAAGCCAACCTCACCTGCACGTGGTGCACCCTGCCGACCAGCTAACGAGGCTATGGCGAAAGAGAGGTAGGACGCAGCGAAATATCATACTGTGCTCCCCTTTCACTGGTCAAATTGGGATTGGGAGGGGGGCACAGTGCGGTTGTTCGCTCCAGGCTTGGCCAGCATCCGACTGGGGAAGTGCCTCCACCTAGCAAAAAACCGCAGCCATAATGGCTATGTTGTGTTCCTGCGAGTGAGCTAGGTCACCAGGGCTTTTTTACAGAGAAGTTGTTATGCTGACGGCAGTGAGACCAGCGGCTGTCGAACCGCCGTTAGCGGTGTAGGCGCGATGTGTTGGCGCGGCGGTCAGGGAGACCCGGTGAAACGGCTGTCCGCTGGCCGCCCGCAGGTCAGTAGGGTTCCCGAACCCGGGGATCACTTAATCTCCGCCCCGGGAGGCTGAACCGCCAGCCTGTGTAAAGTCCCTGTTGTAGTAGTCGTGCCGGAGGAGGAGACCGGAGTGGACCCGGCTGCTGCAGCAGGGGGGGACCGGGGGCCCTTCCGCTCGCCGCGCCAGCAAACCGCACAACCTACACTGTACTGCGGGGGTAGACACCGCGCTTTTTTGTCCCTCGCGTCGTCAGTGAAACAGCTTCTCATAATCCTCTGACACCTTTTTTATGGCCATGAAGAAAAAAAGAAAGAAGTTTTCTCCAGCGGCATCCCCTTCCACACTTAACGTGTATTTCTGTAATATTAGGGGACTTCACTCAAATATAAACGCAGTTCACCACCATCTTGAAACTGCAAAGCCGACCCTACTTTTTTTAACGGAGACGCAGATATCTTGCCCGGCCGATACTTCTTACTTATTATACCCCGGGTACAAACTTGAACATTCTTTTGTACGTCGAGCCGGGGTATGTATGTACGTCCGGGATGATATTTGCTGTCGACGTCTTCACGGCCTTGAAGACAGGGACCTGTCAGTGTTGTGGGTACGCGTGGATCAGGGCGGCCGCACCCGGATCTACGCGTGCCTCTACAGGTCTCATAGCGGTGATGCAGACACAACTCGATTGATCGAGCACCTGCAAATGACGTCTGACAAAGTCATTGAAAAGTACCCCTCCGCGGAGTTAGTGATTTTGGGAGACTTTAATGCCCACCATGCCGAGTGGCTCAGCTCTCGGTCCACTGACTTCGCGGGGAGGTCTGTTCATGATTTTGCTCTGGCCTATGGTTTCTCACAGCTGGTTCATTCTCCAACGAGAATACCAGATATAGAGGACCATACCAGCTCTCTACTGGACCTTCTGCTGACCACACACCCGGATGGGTATACAGTCTCGGTGGATGCGCCACTTGGCTCATCGGATCACTGTCTCATCCGGACACAAGTGCCATGCGCTAGCCCTGTCGTACCCCGGTCTACCGGTTGGCGTCGCATGTGGCACTATAAGTCAGCAGACTGGGATGGATTGCGTGAATTTTACGCATCGTACCCGTGGAGGCAGCTCTGTTTCGAGTCGGAACATATAGACATCTGTGCATCTGCTGTAGCTGAAGCCATTTTAGCTGGAATGGAATTATTTATTCCAAACCGGCGGGTAGCTACTTCAGGTGCTAAGAAGCGGCCGTGGTTTAATCGGTCTTGTAGGGAAGCTAAACTCCGCAAGCAAGCTGCTTACGAGGCTTGGACCACGGCACGTATTAACGGAGTTCATAATGTTTCTGACTTGAAACGCGAGTTTAATGCTGCCTCGAGGTTCTGTAAGAGAGTAATTGCCAGGGCAAAATTCGAGTTCATCGGCAGGATTGGTGAGCGCCTAGCCAAGCACCCATCTGGGAGCCGTGCGTTTTGGTCGCTCGCTAAGGCTGCCGAGGGAAATTTTTGTCAGTCGTCCTTTCCACCACTTCGAAAACCGGATGGTAGTCTGGCCCACAGTGCTAAAGAGAAAGCCGATCTGTTGGGGAATCTCTTTGCCTCAAACTCGACTTTGAACGACGGGGGTGCTGCACCGCCCTCCATCCCGCGGTGTGGTGATTTAATGCCGGAAATCTCATTTTCTCAACGAGATGTTCGGCGGGCATTATTATCCCTCGACGTTCATAAGTCGAGTGGGCCTGATGGCATTCCGGCAGTGGTGCTAAAGCTGTGTGCTCCTGAGTTGTGTCCTGTACTTACGCGCCTTTTCGCGCTCTCTTATTCGACCAGGCAAGTTCCATCATCGTGGAAGACTGCGAACGTGCACCCTGTGCCCAAAAAGGGTGACAGATCAGACCCATCGAATTACAGGCCTATCGCTGTTACCTCCCTTCTCTCCAAGGTAATGGAGCGCATCATTAACATCCGGCTCCTGAAATACCTAGAAGAGCACGATTTAATCAGCGACCATCAATACGGCTTCCGTCATGGTCGCTCGACTGGTGATCTTCTAGTGTATCTTACACATCGCTGGGCTTCAGCCGTGGAGAGTCAAGGTGAGGCATTGGCTGTCAGTCTGGATATGGCGAAGGCGTTCGATCGGGTCTGGCACCGTAGTCTTCTTTCGAAGTTGCCTGCATACGGTCTACCAGAGGGTTTATGCGAATGGGTCGCTAGCTTCTTGTCCAGCAGAAGCATTAGAGCCGTTGTTGATGGCAGTTGCTCCGATAGCATGGACATTAATGCTGGCGTCCCGCAAGGCTCTGTATTGTCCCCGACGCTGTTTTTGCTGCATATCAATGATATGTTGTCTATTGACAGCATTCATTGCTATGCGGATGATAGCACCGGGGACACATTTTATACGGGCCGCGCTAATATTCCCCGCTCTCTGGTGGAGGAGAGCCGCGAACGACTTGTGTCGGAAATCGAGAGCACACTAAGTAAAGTGTCCGATTGGGGGCAACAGAACTTAGTGCGATTCAACCCCTCTAAGACACAAGTCTGCGCGTTCACCGCTAAGAAAACCCCTTTTGCTGTGGCTCCTCACTTCCAGAATACACCCCTTACTGTCGCCAAAAGTATTGGGATTCTAGGCGTTGAAATCTCCAGCGACGTCCAGTTTCGATGTCACCTGGAGGGGAAGGTCAAGCTGGCGTCGAAGAAACTAGGCGTGCTCAACAGGGCCAAACAGTACTTCAATCCGCGGCAAAGGCTTCTGCTCTACAAAGCTCAAGTACGGCCGCATATGGAGTACTGTTGCCATCTGTGGGCGGGAGCGCCTAGATACCAGCTTGCACCTTGTGACTCGATTCAGAGGCGTGCTGTAAGGATTGTTGACGATCCCAAACTGACAGACGGTTTAGAACCTTTAAGTCTGAGGAGAGATTTTGCGTCCCTTTGTGTGTTCTACCGTTTGTACAATGGGGTGTGTTCAGAGGAGTTGTTTGACATGATGCCCACGGCCTCCTTTTACAGTCGCACCGCTCGCCATCGACAGGGAATTCATCCTCACACATTGGAGCCGAAGTGGTCGCGTACCGTGCGGTTCCAGAGAAGTTTTCTCCCGCGTACGGTTAAGCTGTGGAATGAACTGCCTGTCGAGGTTTTCTCAGGAGACTACAGCATGGGGTTCTTCAAAAAGGGCGTGAAGAGGTTTTTACAGGGTCGGCAACGCGCGTGTGATGCCCCTGGTGTTACAGGCGTTCATAGGCTACGGTAACTGCTTTCCATCAGGCGGGCCGTATGCTTGTTTGCCACTTTAGTGGTATAAAAAAAAAAAAAAAAAAAAAAATTTCACCAAGAAAGTAACCGGCTTCGCACGGGTGAAATTTACAAATGCGGTTGTGTCTTTGAGTGAACGTTAGAAGATCCCCACACGTAATCGTGGATTGTTCTTATGCTTATTGCAGACGAAAAATTCTTTAGTAAATTATTTTGGTGCAGATACCTACTATAGTCACGTCAGGCAGTACGTCACCCTCTCTCACAATCACCAAAAAATCGTGGCATGACAAAAACACACACTTCAAAGTGATAAGTGATAAGATACATTATTTTCAAATTTTGCCTTACAAACCGGATAGCAAAACCCGCAGCTCTAACATCCGTTTGTGGTGAAAACCTTTTAAATAATTTATTATTTGTTTCTACAATTATAATATAGGTTGCCAATGTGTGACTGCATTTGTCCGACTTTTTCTTGCGTGACGTACTTATTTAACATAAATTTCCATACATAAATTTTGTCTATTTGACTTGAAGTAACGTTTGGAGACCTCTAGACATAAGCTATGCGTCAACTTAACCATGTTTACGCAATTCATCAGGCATGATATGTACCATACTTGAAACGTCTGCTCGTTCGATAAAATCGTAAGAATTATGCTCTACAGATCTCCGCGAACTTCACCTCTAAAGCGGCACAAATTCGAGGTTATTCATACTTAAGTACATAGTTTGTATACAATCAACATTTACTATGATTCTTTAAATATTTAAAGGTTAACAAAACAATAAAATTCGATATGGAGTAGAGTTTCATAATGTTCATCTTAGTTTTCTTTTATCATCACGAATAAAAAAACCTGTGAGAGTAACTTAATCCAAATGCACGTCGCTAAAGCCGGTATATACAGTGGTTGATAGACCCCCTGTTGCAAGCAAGTTTTGTGGTGTACTGCACGTGATTCACCCTGACCACCTCATGTAATACCGCAGTTAAATAACAATTCCCTTAAGGGTTGCTGTATAAGAATTCTCAAAGGGGACTGAGTGTTATCACCAGGAAGAACGGAGTTGCTGCGTTGGTAGTGGGGATGGCAATGTGCGTAATTTAATGTTGCGACCATTTATATCGCTATCCAATATCATATATATATATATATATAACTTATATATATATATATATATATATATATATATATATATATAACTGCTTCCCATCAGACGGGTCATATGCTTGTTTGCCATCCAATGAAATAAAAACATAGTTTCATAAACAATAATAGATTATTTATCTTATCTACCATGATAAGTTTTTGTTCATGAGGTTTGCGGTTTAATTTTTAACTTAATGCAAATGAATTTGATTTTTTTGTACAACTAAGATGGCAAGCAAGCATACGACCTGTCTGATAGTAAGCAGTCATTGTGACCTAAGTTTTATTTATTTAGATATTCCTAGAATTTACCTAGACATTCACTATGCAAAAATATCATACACTTGCTTACATCATGCGGGGTTTCCACCTGAGTAGGTAGCTCCATCATTTTTATGAATGTGCGGCTATTATATACTTCTCCTATGAATTCTTTGGAGTAGTTAACATCAACTACTTTTATTTATCTGTGCCATGTGTCCATGTTGAAATTTAATCGAACCGATCGCCATTGGCAAGGAATTCATCTTCACGTATTATAACCAAACTGTTCGTCACGTACTCTTCGGTCCCAGAGAGGTTTTCTCACATGTACCATCAAGCCGTAGAAAAAATTGCCTGTCGAGGTTTTCCCAGGAGACTACAGCATGGGGTTCTTCAAAAAAGGGATGAAAAGGTCTATACAGGGTCGGCAACGCGCGTATGATGCCCATGGTGTTACAGTCGTTCATATGCTGCGGAAAATGCTTAATATCAAATCTCATTTCATTTTCATTTACAATAATCTAGATAAATAAAATGAATGTTGTAAATAAAATGAAATGCGCAAAACTCGAGTACGGCTAGATCAATACGTCTAATTTTTTTTTCGTATTTTCATTAAGGCAAACGGAAAGTTTTAATAAAGAGAAGATATAAAAATTGCGTGGAAAATAGTAAAAAAAAAATAATAACTTTTGCATAACGAAGTCTGTCCGGGCTGCTGGTAGTTAATAAAAAAACATAGTAGTCAGATTTCGCGGATGCTAAATCATCCTTTCATTCAAATCTCCTGTAAAAAAAAGTACCCAAAGTACTAGCGGCATTTCTCTTGAACAAAACAAACTACTTCAGATCGTTTAAAAAAGTAGTATGATATATTTTTCACATTACTGTTATTAGTAGTAGCATATTTTGTGTGTTGTGTTGAAGATCTATATATAGTATTTACTTATATTTATACCTATATACACAAAAGATAAAGTCCTAACTGATAGACCAACGCACATCTCAAATCGATGTTTCGAGAAATTTTTATTTAAAGAAAGTTCTTATTGATGTGATTACTACATAGTTATTTTTGGAAATTTTCACAGGGCACCAGAATACGAGTAAGCGAAGTCACAGACAAAACTAGTAAACTAATATGATAGTTCAAAATCAATGGCAGACTGCATTTAGTGCTCACACTGAGGCCAATGCAATACGAATGGAAATCCGTTAGCTTTGTTGACAAGTGACAACCATTACGTCGCGCCCCGCCAAGTTTACATTACGTCTCGAGGTAATGCATCTACTGTTTACTTATTTCATAGATTTTGCGTCACCGCAATGAATTGTGAAATTAGGATTGTTGGGAGGTGGTCGGCTGAAGCCGAGTATATATACTCATATAGTCAGGATGTATCATTATCAGTTCACGGTATCTTCTCCCGTCTAACAACCAACTATACATCTAACAATGAAATCCATTGTAAGTGTCTTATCAGTGACTACCGACTTGGATTGTGCGGATCACTTAAAGTGCTAAAGAGTTCAGTGACTTTAATAAATCACCAGTGTTTGTGATTATACAACATGTAAAAGCCATTTATCAGCGCATATATAGAAACTTGTACTTGATATTGATCTACATAATTATTAAATCATTCGGTCTTCTTATCAATATCTTAATCATAGATTTATAAAGTAACATTCTGGTTATTTTGATGATTATTTTGATTCAAAAAATATTTCTTAAGTTATTGACAAAAATATCTTTAGGATAGTCGGTAAAGCTCCAGGGCTATTACAAGCTAAGCTAAATACAAGCATCACAAATCCAAGTTTAAGTTAGATTTCCGCAATCAAAATATCCGATGGGAATAAGCTTCAGCTCAGCCGGTAGGGCCCCAGGTTAGATCTTTATAGAAACGCAAATATTTGTTCAACTCATCTTAATTTACTTTTCCAGGTCTTGGTATCTATCTTGATGGCTGTGGCTTTGGCCGCTCCTCAAGCACCAACTGAACCCATTCCAATTCTTCGCCAAGACAGCCAGGTCAACGGCGATGGATCCTACCAGTACTCATATGAAACTGGCAATGGTATCAGCGCGGACCAGAAGGGCGACTTGAAGAAAGTCGGAGACGTAGACGCCATAGAAGTACAAGGACAGTTCCAATACCCCGGTGAAAATGGCACTCCAATCCAGCTGACGTACACCGCTGATGAGAACGGATTCCAGCCTCAGGGCAACCATCTGCCTACCGCTCCCCCAGTACCGGAAGCCATCCAGAGATCGCTCGCGTACCTCGCCACCGCCCCTCCTCAGGCCGAGCAACCCGCACAATAGGTCCGTTGACTGAAAAAATACTCATAGACAGTTTGTGATGAATGTTTTGTACTTTTATACTGTGTATTTATACATTTTAATTAAAAAAATGTGATAATTAACTAGATCTTTACTTGTAATACCTACATTACAAAATTTATTCGTAAGCTTTTAGAATTTTTAAAAATAGGACGAAGAGTTATTGCTAATTCTATGCAATTAGATTTTACTGACGCTTTACCACCTGCCACTTGGAGAAAGTTATGACTTGAGTTAATTTCAATAATACCTGTGAATGAAGAATGCGTTCACAACAAATACTATGATTATAAACGCACTATACACAGTGCTGCACTATCTGTAAATTTACGCAACCGCAGTTCATAATTTAATTTTATCAAATTAATCTGATACAGTTTAAACTATGTACCTACTACTCATGAAATTATGGTAGTCAATAATGTATTGAGACAAATATGACTAATCAATAAACAATAGGGCAACTTTATTTATCCAGTATATAATACTATTCTTTATTTATTCCTAATAATATAGCGCCGATTATTCAAAAGTAATAATACATCTACCTATTGCCAGTATACTATAAAATATATACCATATTATAAATTCACTATATATATATATATATATATCTATTTTGTTAATCATGTTATGTTGATGAACATAAATCACTAAGCTTGACTATTCGACGACATACATACTCGTATATCTTTTCTTGTAATCAACAGACAATATTCACTAACGCGTTTTGTAAACATCATCAAATAATTTATCTGTATAAATAATTCAGAGATAAAATGTGACATCGTGGAATAGACGGAGTCGCCAAAATAATAAAAGAAAACAGGTTTTTTTAATTGACCGCTGATGGCAGATGGTAAACCCATAGTTTACGAAATCAAAATATTTCTTTTTTGTCATAGTCTCTCAGAGCTTTATCAAGTTTTTTTTCTTTAACAAAAATCGTCAAAGTTATAGCAAAATTTCCTCTTTTTTTATTTTCAGAATTCTCAAGATATTCTGAAAATATAAGACAATAATGTGGCATAATTAAAATCCGTGGTGCACGGTAGCTTCCCTTGACTAGACATCTCTTTATGCTTTTAATTACCACATTGCTCTCTCACATTCTCATGAGGGGGTGTTAAATTTTAACAGTTTTCTAATGCTACTAATTTCTTCTGATTAAATTCGTCGTGAGTTCCAAGGCAGCCGAAGTCTTACCTCTTTTTGTCTTACCCTGAAACTGCAGTGGACTTCATTGTTCATTGCTTTTTGGTGATCGATAGGAGACACAGTATTATATGTCTCTATGCGCAGGTCTCTGTGCAACAGTGGACGTTCTTTGTCTGAAATGGTGAATATGACGGAGTTAAGGTGACTCATTGATGAACGACATATTAAATACTCATTATACCTATTATTTCATGCGAAAAAAGTGCCCTGCTCCGATTGTTTCGTTTTTTTTTTATTTTATTTAAGGTCATATATCGATTTATTTGAGAAATGTTCTAAGAAACCTCGTATTAATTTTGAAATTAAAATTGAATGATACCCAACTCGAAAGAGTAACATCCAAACTTTTTTCTTCGTTCCTTTTTTGGACGCCATGGCCACCATGTTGGTTATATTTTAATAATTCGTGTAACGGCAACTGACAAAATGAAGCTCATTATATGAAATTGTATAAAGTATTAGGTAGTCAAAAATTACATTCGTATGGTTTGTAATTACGGAAAAAGCCTGCCTTCAAAATCTCTTCTCTCTTTATGCTTTTAATTATTTTGTTAGAAGAAGAAGAATAGAAGTAATTGGTAGCATTAGAAAAATCGTCAATCCGTCGTCTACGAGGACGGTTCCACATTACATTTTTGTCATATACAATTACAATCTAACGACTACGATAACATCGAAATAACAAATTGTCAGACTGAACAAATACTTGTAGGTAAGCAGGATAAATACTCATAGGCCATCCAAATATTTGCTGACACAAGTATCCACTCGACCACCGCCGCGACGCCTTATATTACGTCGGGTGGCAGACAAACATACGGTCCGCCTGATATGAAGCGGTTCCGTAGCCATATTAACGCTCGCAACATAAATTTACGCTCGCGCGCCGCCACTCCCGCTGCCAACACAGCATCTCCTTCCTTTCTGGTGACCTCACTCACTCGCAGGAACACAACAACCCTCAAGGGAATTGTTATTTGGCTGCAGTATTATGTGAGGTACTGGGGAATGTACCTCACATTTCCCAGTCGGGTAGCTTACAATTACGCCCCCTACCTCTCTTTTCGCCAGAGCTTCGTTTGCCAGTCAGTAGGGTGCACCGCGTGCAGGTGAAGTTGGCTTTGGTTCAAAGATGTTGATGAACCACTACACCCCAATCGTGTCGTCACAATATGAACTTAACTGTATTAGACAACCATAGCAATGCAAATGACTATTTCTCAAAATAAAATTACGTATCGAAATATTGTTAACTAATATTTTTTTTTAATAAACACTTTAAAATATCATATAAAATTCATAATAGCTAATAATTATCAACTGTCAAGAAATTTATTTTTAAATCATGAGCATTTTTTATAGTGATAATATAATGATTGCCACCCGAAGTATTATAAAAAAATCTTTGACCAGATTTTTTTATATTTCGGCGGGTGGCAATCAAACGTACCACCCGTCTGATATGAAGTGGTTACTGTTAGACTGGCGCAAAACAGTTCACTGAACTGAAAAGAGAGATGCAGTTCTTTTGACGCAAATGAACTACATCACTCATCTAGTTCATTTAGTTCATTTAGTTCAATTGCTTCATTTAGTTCAATTACTTCTGTAGTTCTTTTGACTCACTTAGTTCGTTTAGTTCAATGTATCTTTGATTCAATCTACTCAGTAGTTCTGTTGACTGTTTCCTTCTACATTCTTCTCAGTTCTATTGCATCATTTTGATGGCATTGTATTTTTGTATTAAGTAAGTACCTAATTAAATATTTTATAAATTCCCTTACAAATATTAATTTTCCTTCAAACTTTTCACAGGCTTAGGACTGTCAACCTTGAGTAAAAAGAAATTACTTAGTAGTTAAAATAATAATTAATATAAAAATTGAGCCTATTTTCGCTAACAGCTTATGGTTCTTATGTCCTTAGCCTTCGAGTTCTAATTCGGTCAGTCAACCACGCACGAAACTATCTGTCTCGTTTTATCTCGAACAATTTCAGAATCTTCCGTCCTTTTCGCTCTCTATTTGGCATTACAACGTATCTCTCTCATTCTAGCTCGTACGCTTTATGTATTTCCGTTCTTTTTACTCTTTGTCACTCGATTGAACTAAATGACGCAGTGAACTACATGGGACAAGAAAGAGTGAGTGACAAGAACCGGCTTGTATGGTGAACTGGTACAATTGAACTACTCACTCAGGAACTACACAAGTCTAGTTACTGTAGCCATATAAACGCTCGCAATTCGAAATATCTCCCGCACGTCGCACCCCCGCTGTCAACGCAGCTACTCCTTCCTTCTTGGTGACCTTACTCACTTGCAGGAAGACAACAACCCTCAATGGAATTGTTTTATGGCTGCGGTATTCTATGAGGAGGTGGTATTTCCCAGCAGCAGCTTATACATACGTTATGCCCTGCCTATCTTACGCTAGAGCCTCGTCACTCACGTGGAGGTGAGGTTGGCTTAGTATGCTCTAAACCCCTTCGACTGAGGGGAGATCCGAATCCCAGCAGTGTAATGCATAAGGTTGATTGATGTCGACTCGTTATATGACTACAGTAACCCCGTCTCATGAGGCGGGCCGTATGCCTGTTCACATATTCTTATTTCCACGTTCTAACAATTGCAAACAACCAATATCAAAGAAAACATAAAAATACTCTACTCAATACACTACAGCTTGGCTATAAGATATTACAGCATAGGCATTTTCTAATCAAAGGGCGTGAAGATGTTTTTACAGGGTTAGGCAATGTGCGAGTGATTCCCCTGGTGTTGCAAGCATCAATAGGCTACGGTGACCGCTTTCGATGTTGCTATAAAAAGCTATTACTGGTAAAATATATGGCCTTAACTAGCACGGTAAATCTTTTTTTTTATACCACTAAGATGACAAGCGGGTATACGACCTAGCAGATTATAAGTAGTCATCGCAGCCTATGGATGCTTGCGATACCTTAGGTATACCTTAGGTATTACTCACGAGTTGCTATCCCTGTAAAAGCCCTATTACACCTTTCTTGAAGAATCCCATACTGTAGTCTCCAGGGAAAACCTTGGCAGTAAGTTCATTCCATAACTTGGGAGATCTCTGAAAATTGTACACAAAGTTATATTTGCAATTGGAACATGCCTTTTTACTACAATACGTTAGTTTTTTTTTAATTTGATTGGGACTAGCTACATGTTTTTCTAGGTCAGACATCGGTCACTACCTGTGTGTTTTCATCTTACGAAACTTTTTTGTCATTAATCAACTGCAGCGACTGTGATTTTTAGATTGATTTAAAATAATCATAAGTTAACAGTCGCCCAATCGCTAATGATTTTTGAATACATTACTATCATTAAGTCATGCTATATTAATTTGTTTCTCCATAAACTTTAGTGCACCCCTAGACGTCATAATAAGGAACCTACTCGCCAAATTTGGAATCTCTAGACTCAGCGGTTTGGGATGTGCGTTGATTAGTGAGTCAGTCAGTCAGTCAGTGAGGACAAAGCCTTTTATTAATATAGATATATTTTAGTTTAAAAGTGGACTCAGTTGACAAAACAAAAATAATAAAATTAAGGAAATAGTCATCTCATCTCATCCCGCGTGATAAGTTTCGGCTTGGTTCAGATAACTAAAGAGCCGCTCAACGATGGTGGTAAAATATTACAGTATTGAAATATTACCACAATATTGAATTTAATTATTTGTTTATGATTTAAACTTCATTGACCACAAAATAAGGCGGTACAAAAGGCGGACTTAATGCTAAGAGCATTAGCTGTCAAATCAAAAGTCAAATTTTGGGAAAATAAAACATACGCGATATAATCAATACATATAATAAAATCGTAACTGGCCGCTGTCTGTACATTGAAGATATTTAAGAAAAACGAATATAGGGGTGCTTTATGAACGCAATAGAACCCAAAACAATGATTTTTTGATTTTTTGTCTGTTTGTCTGTTTGTCTGTATGTCTGTTTGTCTGTTTGTCCGTACGTTTGTGCACGCTAATCTCAGAAACGGATTAACCTATTTGAATGCGGTTTTCACTAATGCGTTAAGGTTTGCTCAACATTTAGTGTTTGTTTCATTTCAATCGGTTCATAAACAAAAAAGTTATATCAATCTAAAAAATCACATATAAAATGGTACAAAATAACTAATTCGTTGAATTGACTGAAACTTTTCAGTTGAATTGACTGAAACTTTATAAAGGTATTATGTTATTATCGTTAAAGTAAATAATACAATGATGGAGATGCTTAGAGATCGTAGCGCTAACGCAAGTTAAGCAACCCCTGTCGTGGTTCCAACTAGGATGGGCGCCCACAATTGGCGCAAAAAATATATCAAGTGGCTTAGTAATAAATCTGTGTGCAGAAATTGATCATCGCCAAGCACGACCTGGTTGTTACGCTTTCACGCGTTAGCTACTAAGCATATAATAATTAAATTTTGATATGTGTACATTGTTTAATTTCATTCGATTCCATAAATAAAATTTGTTTTATCGATTTAAAGAAACACGGAAAAAAATAATATAATTTATACAATAACTCTTCAGTTGAATTTTCTTAAGGAGACGTTAATTAAATAAATATATGTAGGTACATTAGGATTTTTTCCAAACCTTATATGTCAACTTCAAAATTATATTACATCAGGTAAATCCACATATCAGAAGTTTTAACTCTGTCCCACGAGGTCAAAATAACGACTACAAAGTTGTCATTAAGGCTGATAGACGTACTGCAACAGAACATCGTGGATGGTACAATGCTCCTGTTGCAGTATAATACTCTGTAATGGAAACGCAATGCAAATAGCCAGCAACGAAAACTTCTGGTTATGCGAAAGAGTTATTTTAACTCCGCGATTAAGTGGCAGCAATAAATGCTGAAATTTTAAATTGTGTTTCGGGGGATAGTGTAGAGTGTGTTTCCATTAACAGGGTAATGGAAGACGCAGAATCTACGAACTATCCGGTAGAATTTTTAGAATCCCTTAGTGCCCCAGGATTGCCGGCTCAGAAGATAAATTTAAAAGTCGGGGTACCTATAATGCTGTATAGAAATTTAAGTCTCCCAGAACTTTGCAATGGTACCAGGTCAAAAGTTTATAATTAGCAGCCGTATGTCATAAAGGCAGAGGCTTTAACGGGATGTGGAGCTGGAGAGAGTGTTTTCATACCTCGAATTCCTTTAATACCCAATAATTGCTCATTTACTTTCAAACGGGTCCAATTTCCAGTAAACCTATGCCATGCCATGACCATTAACAAAGCTCAAGGACAAAAGGAAAGTTGCGAGTGTGGATTTAATTGTTAGCTGTTTTTCGCACGGTCAGCTTTATGTGGCTTTATCGCGCGTGAGCGATCCCAGAAACTTATATGCTTTGATCATTGATGGTAATATATCTAATGTCGTGTACAGAGAAGCGTTGTTGTAATTTTTATACATATCCACATCCGTGACCACATCGATATTCACATCCACATTCTCATCCACAACCAAGCGGACAAAGTCGCGGGCACAGCTAGTATATAATATAAATTTAAAGGCTGGCAACAGATCGGCAACCCCTTGGTGTTGCTGATCTCCATGGGCGGTGGTGATTGCTTTCCACCAGGTGACCTACATGCTCGTTTGCCCCCCTCTCATATAAGAAAAAAAAATAACATTCACATTAGACGTTCCAAGAACGACCACTACCAGTCAAAATAAGTTTAATCGTTGTGAATCATTAGATGCGTCAGATTTTATATATTTTTATGGACGAGAGGTCAACAGTGACTTTATGGAGTTTTAATTTGGTATTATACGCATGATTGTATATTTTTTACCCTTCATCTTACGTGTCATGGCTCAGTTTATACAGGCTGATGTTGCTTTTGGCGTAGGCTAAATAGTTGTCAGCTTATGTTTTCAAACTGTTTCTGAATTAATCCAATATAACCACAAATAAGGTCACATAGGCAAATAGTTCGCTACGGCTGTAAAACTTATTTACATGTTTTGTTCTATATTATTGTATTATTCACTTTTAATGCTTATTTTGCATATGTTTGGCGTAGATTGTGATGCCCATGAAAGGGTTAAGTGAAAAAAATGAGTGTTTAAATTGAGCATTATGTAATAGACATAATGCTCAATTTAAATAGCAAGGACTCTTTTAATAGTAATAAAGTTTGTGGTCCAATTTTGCCCAAATGAATATGCACTGTTTACTTGAATAAATAATTGGCTAAATTGAATTAATAATTAGTGGACAAATATTGTAAATTGAGGACACCCTATACATACATATTAAAATAAAAACCTTAACCATGTAACTAATTACATTATAAATTCTTAAATATTTATAGCCCTCCATTGATTTTTCGTATTATGAGCATAATGTATCTGAATTAATAATTTTATTATTAATTGACCATCCAACGTCCTTGTAGACTGGTTCATTCATGTTAAGCTTTTGTATATTTTTAGGGAACCGTGTTGCATTTTACATAAATGGGTTAAAGGTAAAAGAATGGGTCAGTATCATTAATGAATAAGTGTAATATAATTAAGGAGCTCGGTGGCTCGGTGGTCGAATGGTTAGCAATAGCCACTTTGACTCCGAGGTCGTGAGTTCGATTCCCGCATAAGACATATATTTCTGTGCATGAACATGGCTGTTTTCTATGTATTATATGTATGTATTTATAAAAAAAATAGTATGTTATCAGTTACCTATCTAGTACTCATAGTACAAGCTTTGCTTACTTTGGGACTATTTATTTATATATGTAAAATTACCTATTCAAACTCCCTATTTTCTTTATCTGCGTAATTTACAAAGCAAATCTATACGCGTGTGTCCAAAATTTTCTTATAAATCTTTCACGTATACACTCTAGTAGTAGAGTGTATAAGTGAAAGATTGTATATGGCCATATGCTTGTTTGCCATTTTTAGTGGTATAAAAAAGATATATCTTTATAGATACAGCATATATATAGATGTTTAAAATGGGTTCCGGGTTATTATTAACTTCGTCGGAATCCATTCAGAACATCCATGTATAGTAAATATTATTTATATATATGCATCATCATTCCTCGTCTTTATCAGCCTCTCTCTACCCACTGCTGGATTGTAGATCTTCCCCAATAATTTCCACCATGCGATGCAATGCCTTCTCCATTCCGCCGCTTTTGTCGTCAGCAGGCTTGCTAGGTGTTCGGTATTCTACCGAACACCTATTCGGTATTTATTTTTCTAATAAATTTTTCTCCTTAGTAAACGATTCAACTGTCAGATTTTAAGTAATCGACAATCGATGTTCCCGCTTCGTGCACGCGCTCATTGTTTTCGAGCCATTTCGCGAATTGCGTTGCTAAGCATGCATGACATGTCGCGAAATGCATGAGGTAATTAAAGCAAATCAGACATTGCTGGAAGTGTGCATTAGTGGGAAAAAATATAATTTTTATGAGTTAGGTTATAAAGTATAATGGTACTTTGTATTTTAAGTCAATAATATAAATAAATGATTGAAACTTGTTTTTTTTTTTTGCTCATTGTACGGTATTTATTCGAAAAAAACCTGGCAACCCTGGTCGTCAGTCTATCTATATCTGTAAATGCATGTAAATAAAATTGAAGACCTTGTTTTGTTGTCCGGTGTAATCTTCGGAACGGCTAATTCGATTTTAATATGATTATCACTGGAAGGTAAGAAAGATTATAAGTAAAAAAAATAAACAAAAAAATTGGTTGCCTGTAAAGTCGGTATACGGGCGAAAGTTTTACGTGACAACGACTTTGAGTGGTAAAATGTTTTCGAGTGGAAGGGACGCATGCCTTTCACTTTTTATGTCTGTCTCTCTCGCTCTTAGAAGGGACGCGTGCCTCTCACTCGCTCTCATTGTGAGCGCATAACGTGAGCGCGTTTCTTGAAGTGTCACCCGGCTAACCAATTTATAAGACGTTGTCACGTCAAAAATATTTTATATATTTCAACTTAGATGTTAAATAAAAGCCTATTATAATGACTGTTACGTCTCCTCGCTTTTTTTTATACTACGTCGGATGGCAGACAGGTATACAGCCCGCCTGATGAGAAGCGTATACCATAGTCATATAATATCGCTCGCTAACCGCCACCCCCGTTGCCAACGCAGCAATTCCTTCGTTTCTGATGACCTCACTCACACGCAGGAACTCAATAACCCGCAAGGGAATTGTTATTTGGCTGCGGTATTCCGTGAGGTTTAGGTACTTTCTCAGTTGAGCAGCTTACAAAAATGCTGTAGAGTGCAGCACGTGCAGATTAGGTTCACTTTGGCTCTAAAGAGCGTAGTGAGCTGCTTACACCCCAAGTACAAACGCGCAAAAACGCGCGTTTGTATGTATGTTTGTTAAACTGAATAAAAAAAATCTAAAGATCGTGGTGAGCCGCTTACCAGTAAATAAATAAATAATTAATATTTCTGGACAATTTACACATCTAGTCCCAAATTAAGCGCAAAGCTTGTGTTACGGGTACTAGACAACTGATAAATGTACTTAACTACATTTTTTTGTAAATACATACTTATATTACATAGAAAACACCCAGACCACCATTAACAGACATGTTCATGCACACAAATGTTTGTTTCGTGTGGGGATCGAAGAGTGTAATTCCAGATTGGTCCTATATTTTTTTCAACATCATCATCATCAGCCTGTATCTACCAACTGTTAGGTTTGTTATTTCAATACTCCGTCAATTATAAACCGATTTGAAAAAAACTATTTTATTTGAAAGAGTATACTTCCAGATTGGTCCCATATTTTTTTCATCGTCATTATCATCATCATTATCAGCCTGTATCTACATGCATGTAGAATAATGTTTTGAGTCGATTTTTTTTCTTAATATTATAGAAACTCCAAATAGACACGTATAATATACTTAACAAGTACGATTAAGATCAATTGGAGTTTATTGCATTGTATGTTACGTAGTTTTGAAGGTCGAAGAAGCCTTCAACTATAAAGTGCGTTACACGTAACGACCTGCAATTATCAAAATATACACATGTACTCGTATGGTGATGTATTGTCTTTGATTACAATTTTATACGCCTAGGCCCAGTTATGTTGTTACAATCTATATAAAAGAGAAAATCACTGACTCACTCATCACGAAATCTCAGAAACTATAACACCTACAAACTTGAAATTTGGCTGGTAGGTTCCTTATAGGGTGTAGACATCCGCTAAGAACGGATTTTACGATACTCTACCCCTAAGGGGGTAGAATGGGGGTTGGAAGTTTGTATGAAAGTCCTATGTTTTTGAAGCAAGAGACTTGAAATTTAAAATGTATGCTCTATAGATGGTGTGGAGGTGTACTAATAATGTATCTTTGGAAATCAACCCCTTTTTGGGGTTAAAACGGGGGTTGGAAGTTTGTATGAAAGTTCTACGTTTTTGAAGTAAGAGACTTGAAATTTAAAATGTATGCTCTATAGATGGTGTGGAGGTGTACTAATAACGTGTCTTTGGAAATCAACCCCATTTTGGGGTTAAAACGGGGGTTGGAGTTTGTATGAAAGTTCTATGTTTTTGAAGTAAGAGACTTGATATTTAAAATGCATGCTCTATAGATGGTGTGGAGGTGTACTAATAATGTATCTTTAGAAATCAACCCCCTTTTGGGGTTAAAAAGGGGGTTGGAAGTTTGTATGAAAGTTCTATGTTTTTGACGCAAGAGACTTGAAATTTAAAATGTATGCTCTGTAGATGGTGTGGAGGTGTACTAATAATGTATCTTTAGAAATCAACCCCTTTTTGGGGTTAAAACGGGGGTTGGAAGTTTGTATGAAAGTTCTATGTTTTTAAAGTAAGAAACTTGAAATTTAAAATGTATGCTCTATAGATGGTGTGGAGGTGTACTAATAATTTATCTTTAGAAATCAACCCCTTTTAGGGGTTAATACGGGGGTTGGAAATTTGTATCAAAGTTCTATGTGTTTGATGTAAGAGACTTGAAATTTAAAATGTATGCTCTATAGATGGTGTGGAGGTGTACTAATAATGTATCTTTAGATATCAACCCCTTTTTGGGGTTAAAATGGGGGTTGAAAGTTTGTATGAAAGCTCTATATTTTTGAAGTAAGAAACTTGAAATTTAAAATGTATAGATAGTGTGGAGGTGTACTAATAATGTATCTTTAGAAATCAACCTATTTTTGGTGTTAAAACGGGGGTTGGAAGTTTGTATGAAAGTCCTATGTTTTTGAAGTAAGAGACTTGAAATTTAAAATCTATGCTCTATAGATGGTATGGAGGTGTACTAATAATGTATCTTTAGAAATCAACCCCCTTATGGAGTTAAAACGGGGGTTGGAAATTGGTATGAAAATCCAATGTTATTGGAGTTAAAGTAATTATGGCAGAAGGATTTTAAATGATATTTAAGTATAAAAAATATTGAAAACAACTACATACTTACTATTATAAGGAGGGATGTATTATTATAACAATAAAAAGTACTTTAGGTTTTACAAAGAGGTTTTAAAAAATATCCGTCGACTTCATTGATTCTAAAAATTCGTCTAGATATTGATTGTTTTTAACTTTTTCATCTTTTTCCTTTCATTAGGTATTTAGCTTTTTCGAATGTAATTAAAAATTATTTGCAAATAACTAACTCCACGCGTACGAAGTCGCGGGCGGCCGCTAGTAAAATATATTACAAGTAAGAATTTCAAGGTCAATAAAACTTTTCGCTGTCTTTTCCTACAAATATCTAACGGCTAAAAATATATATTTGTTTCTTAATGCATTATTGCATACCTATATTTTTTTAAACAAGTTATTGTGTACAGAGATAAATACTAAAACAAGACTTACTGGTTAAATAATAACAAATAAATTTACTTACTGTGTTTTTTTTTTTTTATACTAAGTCGGGTGGCAGACAAGCATACGGCCCGCCTGATGTGAAGCGGTTACCGTAGCCATATTAACGCTCGCAACATAAAATATCGCTCGCGCACCGCCACCCCCGCTGCCACCGCAGCATCTCCTTCCTTTCTGGTGACCTCACTCACTCGCAGGAACACAACAGCCCTCAAGGGAACCGTTATTTGGCTGCGGTATTCTATGAGGTGGAGGTACATTATCCAGTCTGGTAGCTTACAATTACGCTCCCTACCTCTCTTTTCGCCAGAGCTTCGTTTGTCAGTCAGCAGGGTGCACCGCGTGCAGGTGAAGTTGGCTTTGGTTCAAAGATGTTGATGAACGACTTACACCCCTTACTGTGTTTCTTAATAAGCCTACAACCCCTATTTAAAAAGCCCCACAGCCCCAGTCTTAAAGAGGATTAATATAGAAATATGTCTTGTCACAATTTCGTGACGGTCGCCGTTTTGGATAAAAGTAGCGGCATTGAGAAATTCGTGTATTGTCATGAGAAAGAAACGAGTGTGTAAAATTGTATCTCAATCAGACACAGTCAAAAACTTGCAGGATTTGTTTACAGACACCAGTGAAGTTAAATATAAACGTATTAAATATGAACGTACGTATACAAATATAAAATGACTGGCCCGGTATGGTCGAATGGCTATCAATGGCCACTTTGACTCTGAGGTCGCGAGTTCGATACGCGCATAAGACAAATATTTGTGGGCATGAGCATGTTTATTTCTCTTCGTCTGGGTGTTTTGTATGTATTAAATGTATGTATTAAAAAATATATATTTAAGTAAAATATCGGTTATCTATTATCCATAATACAAGCTTTGCTTAGTTTGGTACTAGATGGCAGTGTGTAATTTGTGCAGGAATATTTTAAAAAAACCGGACAAGTGCGAGTCGGACTCGCCCACCGAGGGTTCCGTAGGTACGTAGTATCATTATTAAATTTGATATTTTTCATTATAAATAAGAAATAATGCGTCGAAAAAAATAAATAAAATATATTTTGCAATGTGTACATCAAGCCCTTTCATATGATACCCCATTTGAACTAGTAGTTTCAATTTGAAATTTCGATACCCTATAAAAAATATAGACCCCCTATTTTTTAAGATCTATTTACAAATGTATAGTTTTGAGATTTATTCCTGTACTTGTAGTCTATAACGATGTTACTTGCCAAATTTCATAGTTCTAGGTCAACGGGAAGTACCCTATAGGTTTTGATTCCCTTGAGTGTGTCGAAATATGCGTTTTTTGCTGAATAAACGGCCGTAACTTTTTTCTACGTAAACTTAGCAGTTTGATTTTTTTTTAACTTCATGGGACCGTAGACCTGAGTATACAGTTCAAATTTCAGCTTGATACCTCTACGCATTCTCGACATAGAAATTCTTGACAGACAGACAGACAGACAGACAGACAGACAGACAGACAGACAGACAGACAGACAGACAGACAGACAGACAGACAGACAGACAGACAGACAGACGGACAACAAAGTGATCTTATAAGGGTTCCGTTTTTGCTTTTGAGGTTCGGAACCCTAAAAATAACTTTTTTTATATTACATCGGGTGGCAGATAAGCAGCTTGTCTGATGTAAGATGATAAGCGTAGTCCGCGTAGACTTTCGTAAAACATTAATTCGCCGACTCTTTGGTATAGTGAGTCAATTAACATTTTTAGGTATTTTGACTTTTTGATAGATTTGATAGTTAAATGAGCTTATCTTTCAATTCAGATTAAAGACTTAAAAAAATACAAACAGATTCCACGATAATCTGTTGTATACTGGTTCAAGTAGTGCCGTTTATGAAATATGTAGTATATTGAGCTAATTGCAGGATTCCTGTATACGTCGGTATACTGTGCGGATATTGGTGCGGGTCGAAGGGTATAAGTTACGTTGTACGCTCGCGCTTAAAATATATTGCATCTTGATCTCTATAATAATAATAAGATTTTTTTTTAATGTACGTTTTATTTCGATAAAAGTAAGTTCACGCACACAATACACTGAGTCAATTCAAGTAAGTTATTTTTAATACCTGTAACATGTGAAAGTATTGATACTACAGCTTACTACTTGGGAGAGGAAAAACCGTTTAATTTGAAAACCCTACGAACAGGCGAAAAACCATTCCATTGCGTAATTAAAATAGTTATGGAAATCTCATTATACAAGTTACCTAATATTAAGGATAACCCTTTAGATTGAGAAATCCAAGTTTTTTGAATTCGAAAGGAAAACCCTTTCCTGATTTGACTTTCCGCACCTTTCCTATTTGATGTTCTCTCGATTCTGTCTTGCTCTTTCAAATTAATATTAAACGCTAAGCTGGCTTGTAATTTTATTTGGTAAGCGCTTATGACCAGGATATCAATAACGAAATGCCACTAGTTAAAAAAAAATGTCGAAAAAAAAAGAATAAGAATATTATTTATAAAAATGTACGTGTTTCATCATTAATAAAAATGTACGTGTTTCATGGGGTGTAAGTGGTTCATCAACATCTTTGAACCAAAGCCAACTTCACCTGCACGTGGTGCACCCTGCTGAGTGACAAACGAAGTTCTGGCGAAAAGAGGTAGGGAGCGTAATTGTAAGCTACCCGACTGGGGAATGTACCTCTACCTCACAGAATACCGCAGCCAAATAACCATTCCCTTGAGGATTGTTGTGTTCCTGCGAGTGAGTGAGGTCATCAGAAAGAAAGGAAGGAGATGCTGCGTTGGCAGCGGGGGTGGCGGCGCGCGAGCAATATTTTATGTTGTAAGCGTTAATATGGCTACGGTAACCGCTTCACATCAGGCGGGCCGTATGCTTGTCTGCCACCCGACGTAGTATAAAAAAAAAAAAAAAGTGTAGACGTGTCTAAGGGCCCAGTGACAGAATAAATAATTTCAGTTCAATTAATTTCATAATTCCTTCGGAATATGCCACTCAATTCCTAAGGCTTTTTCTTTTTCCTTGACTACTATTTTACTTTTTTATCGGAAAGGAAAGGGGTTCTGTTTAAAATGCCTAAAACCCAATCATACGAGTCCGATAACTACGATTTTTAATCAACTAAACGTAGTCAGCCTTTAAAAAAACTCAATAAAAATCCTAAAAATGGTAAGCGCTGATGGTCCTTGTTTACTACACAAGCAGCTATCTAATTGCGCTTCCTTGTAAGGTTAATTTAATTATAGATATAATTTACGCAGTAATTTTAATAGCAGTTTCGTATTATTAGTCATCATTATCCTGCAGGGTTCAACAAGAAGTTTATTATCTAGAAATATTCGTTAATAGTTATCAACTATTCAATAATATTTGTGCAAAACGTTCAAAGGGCATTAGTCGCTATTGGCAAGTTGTTGGCTAGTGTTGTACTTCATATCGATAGTTCTATTTAGCGGATGACTGTTAAGCTTAAAATATTTTATGCTGCAAACAAGTTTAGCTATTTAAATTTAAAACAACCCTTACTCATCCCACTGCTGGGATACGGATCTACCTTCAATTGAAGGGGTTAGAGCTTACTCCACCACGCTGCTCATCTGCGGGTTGGCTTGTGTGTTGTGTAGTGTTTTCAAACCACCTAAATGCCATTGACTTAGCTTAACGACTGTCATCTAATGACAACAGCCGGAACCGACGGATAATGTGCCATCCGAAGCATGGAGGAGCTCGAGATAATATAAACCCATCCATGGACAGGCTACGGTTGAATTTGCTTAACTTGCGTGTTCGATTAGACTGACACGCGCAACGGCGCCATCATTATCCTATTACCATTCACTATGTTAAGTATAAAAATAATTAAGCTTATTATCGTCTCTAAAGCGAGAGAATGAACTAATGATGAGCAAGAGTTTTAATTGTTGGTTTCTCTTTCTTTCAAATTAAAACCACACTACAAGTCGCCATGTTGTTTGACCGAAGAGTGAAATAGGCTGCTTTTATAATAACTCAAATCCATCACGAACCAGGTTACAGGGCTATTTGGCTAGTATAAAAATGTATATTTTTGGCTAATATAAACGTTATAGTGAGAGATTAACGAAACATTTTTTGAAATCATTTTGAACATTCCGATATCGTTTGAATCATTTAATAAAATTTTACACAGATAACATTACATATAACAAAACAACAAGCGTGCGTTTTTAATATTGAAACAACTTCTTGTTGCAAACAATAATGCAAAGCACATAAGCACTGTTAATAATTATTGTATAGTTATTTTCGCTATTGCGGATAAATTGTTGAATATCGATTAAACTGTGACGGACACTCATGCAAGCGCATGAGCACAGTAGGCTTGCACATATTTTGTCGAATTTATTCTGACGTACCAATGGTGCAATCCCATCCGGTGGTGGTAGGCGGCGGATTGACCCGTCCGTATATATACCGATAATAGCACTCTTAGAACAACATTGTCTAGTGTCTTCGTCGACAAACAAACACAAACATGAAATCCATTGTAAGTGTCAGTGATAGTGCTAAAAAAAGTTCCGAGTGTTGACCTAATCTCAAAACGTGCTCCAGTGATAAATGTGGATTAAACGTGCAAAGCAGTGATGTCGAAGTAAAGTAATTTTCATGTTTCAGGTGTTCTTGGGACTCTTGGCAGTCGCGTGTGCAGCGCCTCAAGGGCAAGTCACAGAACCCATCCCTATCGTTCGACAGGACAGCGAAATACACCCAGACGGTTCATATCAGTGGTCGTACGAAACAGGCAATGGCATCGTTGCTGACGAGAAGGGTGAATTGAAGGACGTCGGAGCCGAAGAACCTGCTATACAAGTTCAAGGTCAATTCCAGTACCCCAACGAGGAAGGTGGTAACATCCATCTGACGTATATCGCGAATGAAAATGGTTTCCAACCTCAGGGTGATCACCTCCCTACGCCTCCTCCGATTCCCGCAGCAATCCAGAGGGCTCTCGAATACCTCGCCACGGCCCCACCTCAGCCAGAGAATAACCGCCCTTAGGTATCTTCAAAATAACCTGTATAATGCAGTAGTGACTCAAAGTTATCCATATTCACTATGTGAACTAGGATAATTAGAAAATTACTTACATATAGTTAGTGTATTTCTTGCTGCCTAAAGAGAAATACGTGTTAATATTATTATTATTATAATGAATTTTGTACATATCTTTTTATACTTAATTTATACATTTCATATAAATCAAAATGTGTCTTATTTTATCAACTGCCTTCAATTTGCATCGAAGCCCTATTTCTGCATTTGGTTACTTACTATACCAAGGTTGCGCTTCTTGTTGTATAGTTTTCCGCGATGTATTTTACATTGCACTATGAAATATAGAATGTCATTGATTATGGCTATAAATTACAAAGTCAGGTTATAGATTTCTTACTACCAACTCGCCTCGGCTTCTCACGGATTCAATATAGCCCATCTTAATCGTTGATCAAGTAGTTTTCTATAGGCGAAAGAATTTAAAAAATCAGTTCGCTAGTTTTTGAGTTCATCCATTAAATCAAAAATACAAATCTTCTGTCTTAAAACCTCATTATAATATTAGTATGACAACATCCATTGATTTGGTTAGATTATAGAGTAAGTAATAGAGTATAAGTAATAGTACCTATTACGGTTAGATTTAGAAATAAAAAGATATATTTTATAGAAAACTATTTATTTTATAGCTTCGCTCGCAATGTTTCTAAACCGGGAAAGGTATCGCAATAAAACAAACACGACACTTTACATAATTATGTATAATGTTTTAATTTCTAGAATATTCATTGAAATCTTATGGACTGTTTCGGAGCCTATTCTATTCAAACTTTCTGACAGAAAGACAAACTTGTAAAAACAGTTGATAGGAAGACCTGCAAAAGATACAATAATAACTTCAAATTTAAATTTCAAATTAACTTTCAGTTAATAAAGGCCAGACAATTGGAAATTATTTCTGTCTTATATGTTTTTCCAATTATTTTTATACCTTAGATGCTCCATCTAGCGTCTTAGAGTAGAAATATGTATTTCTCTGTGTGATTGCGAAATGTTAACAATGGTATATTAATCTTGGATATATTCCACAGGTGGCGATTAGTAGGATTTCGTATAATATAGGAAAAGTAGGCAGAGTGCGCGATAGATAGATAGGTATATCTATCGCGCATACATATATACATATATATAGATAGCTTGCGCCCGCGATCATCGTTCCTTAGCCGATGCCTACGTGATATTATTTATTTGTATCATAATAAATGCGTGTTTTATTCAAAATAAAAATAAGGTGCGTGGTGGTACCGCACTTATTACCCTTGACTGTACATAATAAATAATAATAATAAAGCTTGTATTATTGGGGACTAGATAACTGCTGAACGTTCTTAAATAATTTTTTTTTGTAAATACATACATATAATACATAGAAAACACCCAGACGAAGACAAACAGACAGGTTCATACACACAAATGTTTACCTTGTATGGAGATTGAACCCGTGACCTCGGAGTCATAGTAGCTATTGCTAGCCATTCAACCACCGGGCTCGGCATAAGACTGCCCTGTCTCTTCTATCTTCTATCCTATAATAGCAAATTTTATGTAAAACTGGTAAAACTTTCCCTTGTGTCACATTTGAAATGTTAAATAAGCGACGTAACATCTTCATTGTGTTTGTGATAAAAGTAGTGTTATAATTTCCGTTTTTAGCGTCTTTTACTAACTTTTTTTTTATTCAGCGACGAAGCTTGTTCAGCAATACTAGTCTCCTTAACAATTCAAGTTACGACGACCTTAACTCTACCAATATTTATTAAAAGCATAGGTCAGGTCATTTGTAAAATTACCTAGGTATTACATTTACTGTCAATTATCACTACTTGTGACAATTGGGCCAAGGTAACAGTTTGCAATACTGCTTAAATATTATTGAGCCTTCCCAGTAATAGTTGACTATAGAATTTATATGTCACATTGCAAAACCAATGTGTAGATTTATGATTCAGTAATTAGAGATCGTCTCTTCAGCATCACAAATGAAGCGCTTCGCGAGGTCGCCATTTGTAGGCTTCGTGTAATATTGTCCGTTTTATAAACCTCGTTCAATATGCGCATTATTATTGGTAATATAATTATTAATTATGAAATAAAATATATTGCTACATAAAAATATATTATTAATTAGTTAATTAATTGGGGTGTAAGTGGTTCAGCAACATGTAGCTTGTTTGCTAAAAAATATACGAAAATTGGTCTCATCTCGCAGAAAGCATGAAACTTATGTATATACTACACATATGTCATGTGTAGTTCATGAGTAACCTAAACTATAACTTATATATATACTACACATATGTCATGTGTAGTTCATGAGTAACCTAAACAGAAGAGCATGCATGAAGGGAGTTATAAAATGTGGATGAACCACGAGAGTTGAGTGAAAGGAAGTGGTTTGTGCCTGATATCTTCGCGAAAGGGGTGTAATTTTGTGTATGTATAGATTCTCGTACTTGCATCGATGAATGTTGCCTTAAGATACAGATTTTGTAGTGCAGAACGTTAGTATAATTTGAAAGCTAAAGTCCTGGCAACGTATATTCGAAAAATGTATTATATATAATTTTATAAAGAACTAGCTTTCGCCCGCGGCTTCGCTCGCGTGACATTCGGGGCAAACACGTGTTTACTCATTAATCAATAGAAGTACTCGTGAAAAATTTTGGATAAATTAGTCCAACTAATCTCGTTTTCCCATACAAACTTTGGACCTCCGTTTCACCCTCTTAGAGGTAAAATTTGAAAAATCTTTAAGTAATTCGTGTCCACTACGTTATATTTTCAAATCGATGCCATTGTCGTAATTAACGTCCCAGATAACCTAAGAATCAACACCCATATTGATATTATGTCATTTCAACCCCATTGCAGCCCTACAGAGTTGTCACGTCGGCAATGTTGGATTCTTAAATAGCTGTTTTTTTCGTAATCAGCGACCCGATATACCATAAAAACAAAACCTATGACGGTTTTCACACTTTTTCACCACATTTTAGACATTTCAACGCCATCGCACGCCAATAGGGGATGATGGTCACGTTACAGCCGTACAATAAATAACAATAATAGGTAATTGCTGAAATAAAAACTATCATAGGTATGTCCTTTCCCAGGACACAAGCTATCTCTCAACCAAATTTCATCTAAATCGATCCAGCGATTTAAGCGTGAAGAGTAACAGACATTCGCATTTATAATATTAGTATGGATTGGCGTTCCGAAAACCCGTAAAAACGACACATTTAATGATATATAGACATTTCAACCTCATCGCACCTCAATAGAGGATGAGGGTCACGTTAGCCACGTTGAATTTTAAAATCGTTGTTGTTTTCGTAATCAGCGACCCGATAAACCATAAAAACAATACCCATGACGATTTTCAGACTTTTTGACCCATTTTACACTTTTCGGGGTTGATATTTTCAAATCGATGCCATTTTTGTAATTGACGTCCCAGAAAACCATAAAATCAACACCCATATTGATATTATGACATTTCAACCCCACCGCACCCCCACAATGTGATTTTATGTCATGTCAGCTATGTTGGATTATAAAATAGTTGTTGTTTTCGTAATCAGCGACCCATTAAACCATAAAAACAATACCCATGACGATTTTCAGACTTTTTCAGCCCGTTTTACTACTTTAGGGGTTGAATTTTGAAAAATCCTGAAACATGTGTTTACTCATTTATTTATAGAAGTACTCGTGTACAGTTTCAGATAAAAGAGTCCAACTAAAATTGTTTCCCCATACAAACTTTGAACCCCCGTTTCACCCCCTTAGGAGATGAATTTTGAAAAGTTCTTTCTTTGTGCACCCCTAGACATCTTCTGGAACCTACGTGCCAAATTTGGAATCTCTAGACCCAGCAGTTTGGGCTGTGCGTTGATATATATCAGTCAGACACTCAGATTCCTCTTTTATAAATTTCAATCCCATCGGACCCCCTTAGGGGTGATTTTATGACACGTCGGCTATGTTGGATTATAAAATAGTTGTTATTTTCGTAATCAGCGACCCGATAAACCATAAAAACAATACCCATGACGATTTTCAGACTTATTCGCCCCATTTTACCCCTTTAGGGGTTGAATTTTGAAAAATCCTGAAACACGTGTTTACTCATTTATCTAAAGAAGTACTCATGTAAAGTTTTGGATAAAATAGTCCAACTAATCTTCTTTCCCCATACAAACTTTGGACCCCCGTTTCACCCCCTTAGGGGATGAATTTTGAAAAATCCTTTCTTAGTGCACCCTTAGGCATCATATGGAATCTACATGCCAAATTTGGAATTTCTAGACCCAGCAGTTTGGGCTGTGCGTTGATATATGTCAGTCAGACACTCAGGTTCCTCTTTTATATATTTCAATCCCATCGGACCCCCTCAGGGGTGATTTTATGACACGTCAGCTATGTTGGATTATAAAATAGTTGTTGTTTTCGTAATCAGCGACCCGAAAAACTATAAAAACCCTACCCATGTCGATTTTCAGACTTTTTCACCCCATTTTTCAATATTCAACCCCTAAAGGGGTAAACCTTTAGGGGTTGAATATTGAAAAATCCTGAAACACGTGTTTACTCATTTATCTACAGTAGTACTCGTGTAAAGTTTCGGATAAAATAGTTCAACTAATCTCGTTTCCCCATACAAACTTTGGACCCCCGTTTCACCCCCTTAGGGGATGAATTTTGAAAAATCCTTTCTTAGTGTACCCCTAGACTTCATAAAGAACCTACGTGCCAAATTTGGAATCTCTATACCCAGCGGTTTGGGCTGTGCGTTGATATATCAGTCAGTCAGTCAGTCAGGACTTTGAATTTTATATTTATAGATAGATAGATATTTTATCTCTTGACGGTTTTCTCCTAGCAGTTTTCAATAAAATTAAAAAAAATCTGACTGACAAACGAGGCGCTGGCAAAAGAGAGTGAAAGCACATATGATTTATAAGCTTCCCGACTGGAGAAACACATGCATTTCACAATTTCATTACTAGCAGCTAACAATTTCATTGAGTATTTTTGAGTAACTGCGAGTGAGTGACGAGGAAGGTAGGAGTTGCTGCACTGGCAGCGGGGGTGATGGCACACGAGCGATATTTCATGTTGGGAGCGTTTATATGGTTGATAACGGCTTCACATTACGCGGGCCGCATGCTTGTTATATGGTATAAATAAAGCAGTTGGAAGTCAACTTATTCACCATCGTCTGATCTAAACCGCTAGGGAATTTCGTATTTTAATTCGAGTTCACATAAAGCCACTACAATACAGTGTGGGACTATTCCAAGGGTGCTGCTTATCACCGATAGTATTTAACATAGTTATTAATATTTTAATAGACAAATTGACATCATATGAAAGGAAATGGGGCTACCGTTTTAAAATCAACAACAAGTACACTGAGTCAATCTTAGCCTTTGCTGACGACCTTGCAATACTTACACGTAATCCCAAACAGTGTCAGGAGTTGTTAAATGAAGTCGATGAGTTCTGTACATGGACGGAGGGATTGAGGGCGAAACCAAGTAAATGTTATTGTTTATGTCTGGGTAGACGAAATACCAAATACACTTCTTACGACCCGGAACTCTCCATAAGCGGCCAAAAAGTTGCTACGATTGCAGAAACAGTGCCTTTCAAATTTCTTGGTAGAAAGATAGATTACAAAGGACGCACACCATCATTGGGGGAAGTTGTCGAAAATTTCATTAACGACCTCAATAAGGTAGACCAACAGCCTATCAGTAATATTAAAAAAGCATGGATATACGACAACTATCTCACATCACGTCTCACTTGGCCTTTCCTAGTATATGACTTCGGTAAAACCCTCTTGGCAAAGTTAGATGCTAATGTCATAAAGATATTAAAGTCATGGTTCGGACTGGCACATCCGGCTGATCCCTCGACTCTATTTAGGGATCACAATAGTTTTGGGCTGAAATTAAAGAAACCTTCTGAACTCTATAAACACCTGAGAGTTACAAAAACGCATGTTTTGCAAAAGTCGCAAGACGAATTAGTTAAATCTCTCCCAAAAGACAAAAATGCCACAGACCTAGAATCTAGACTTCAATTCCACAAACAATTTATGGTAGGTGCACAGGCAAATAGAGCTGGGTTGGGCGCGAGAAAGAAAAGGGAAGACCGAGACATAGTAAAAACCTTTCTACAACAAGACGAAAATGACAGTTACAAAGTGCACGCTATGAATTTAGAAATGCAAAGTGAGTGGTTAACCATAGGCGAGTTTTGCATCCCGTTAGCTCTGAAGTGGCGCACCTTGCTGTATGACTGGTCTCCTGCCTTATTAAAATTCTATCTTAATGCCTTTCAAATGACCCTCCCTGACCAGAGTAACTTAGTTAGGTGGGGAAAAGCCTCTGAAAAATGTTGCTATACCTGTGGAGAGGCGATATGTACAGCAAGGCACCTATTGGTGGGATGCAAGGTGCTCCTTGATAGGGGTCATTACTCACATCGCCATGACAGAGTACTTCAAATCATACGTGAAGCCATAAGCCTTTCAATAGCTAGAGCCCAAAAAGGATTAACGACAAACAAAAGACAAATTAACTTTATAAAAGGAGGCTCAACTTCAAACTCCAAAAACAAGCCTTACTCAATCCTCAGTGCAGCACCTGACTGGACTATTTTAATGGACACGTATGAAAAGCACTATAAAATCCCAGAAGATGTGGTTGTTTCGACATCCAGACCGGACATTTTCCTTTTCTCCAGAGCTACAAAACGTATAGTACTTGTAGAGCTTACCGTACCGTGGGAAACTAACATACCCAAAGACCACGCGATAAAACAAAACAAATATTATGACCTCCTAAACGAATTAACAAAAAGCGGCTATGTAGTTAATCTATACGCTGTAGAAGTAGGAGCGAGAGGTATACCAGCAAAATCTCTCTATAACCTGCTGAAAGACCTTGGCTTGTCCAGAAGTGCAGTAAGTTCTATACTAGAACGAGTATCTAAAGCTGCATTAGCAGGTTCATACCAGATTTGGCAGGGCAGGGAGAGAAACACAAGTAGTGAAGGTGAGTGTTGATGTACGTCGGAAAGGGGCCCCTTAAACCTACACCCGTGTCACAAGTCTCGGGATCTGCTTGTGTTTCTCTCTCTGCCACACGATGGACCCGGCACCCGCACGGTGAATCCATGGAAGCTAAGAAGTTCGTCTCGTAGGTGTCATTTAATAATTGATTTTAAGAAACTCAAGCCAATGAGTTTATATCTAGACGTTAGGTTTATAAGTACAGTCAATATCATACTAGATGCGTCTTTATTCAAAATTTAAAGTAGGACAGGACTGTACATATTTTACAGTATACGAAACCTAGTATATTATAGTAGTACCTACCTACCTCACACATTAGGACCGAAGTGGTCAAGTACTGTGCGGTTGCAGAGAAGTTTTCTTCCACGTAGTATCAAGCTGTGGAATGAACTGCCTGTTGAGGTTTTCCCAGGAGACTACAGCATGAAGTTCTTCAAAAAGGGTGTAAAAAGGATTTTACAGGGTCAGCAACGCGCATGTGATGCCTCTGATGTTACAGGCGTCCATTGGCTACGGTAACTGCTTTCCATTAGGCGAACCGTATGCTTGTTTGTCAACTTATTGGTAAAAAAAGTAATTAACTAAAATCAAAAGAAAAGAAGTTACTTTAATGTCTTCCTGTTTATTTCATTTTTTCGAACAAAACAAAATGCGTTGTTATTTCATTTTGCAATGATAATATTTGTCTAATAGTAATAAAATCGGAATTACAAATAAAATTTCAGTATGAAAGAACAGTATTTAAGATAATGTTTTTAAATACCATTTTGTCTTTTTGTATGACAGATGTGCATGGAAGGAATTATGATACTTATGTGTCGATGATTAAATTCTATTATGCTTTGAGTTAAAGCTCACAAGGTATCATAAAATTGAGCAGGTTTGATTACGACCATTAGAGACATAAATGGAACAAAAGAAAACACAACAAAAATGTATATTAAGCTGTCTACGATGTTAAGTATCTGCTTAATATTCCAAACAACTTAACTTTAGAATACTTTAGATGATAAAAATGATGTTCATTTTGATTATTTGTTACTACAAGCCATTGCACATGGTGGTATTTGGTGTACCCTGCGCCGACTATCTCGAGGCTCTGGTGCAAGCGAGGTAGCGCATGTCGAATTTGATTGGGGAAGTAACCTGATTTCACAGAAGGCCGCAGGAAAATAACAATACACTTGAAGTTTGTGTTCATGCAGTGGTGTAGTGGATTCTCACTGGCATTCGCCAGCGCGAGTACAAATGCGATGCAAGCCTGGGTGTCAACAAAACAAACAAACAAAACAGATGCAAGCCAGGATCGGTGGAAATCTATTTAGCCCTACCGCCGAAGCTGCAGCCGATTACCATCGGATTTTTTGCTTTCGAAAATAAAACTTTGGCTTAGATAGCGGCGGTAATACTGTTTAGCTTAGCTGGTAAAAATCGGCTTCAGCTTCGGCGGTAGGTCTAAATAGATTTCCACCGATCCTGGCTTGCATCTGTTTTGTTTGTATGATGCTAGCAGTATGAGCTTTCTTAGCTAGATGAAGATGTCACAATAACATTAACCTGGCTACTCGATTAATAGTTCAAGGTTACTTACAGCTCTGGCACCAGTCTAGCAAGTCTGACAGTTAGACATCCGGTGCCAACAGGTCTAGAACTTGTTTGCAAAACCAGGTAGTGGTGACAGATTCGCCACGAGTTACTCAAGTGTACCCTAAGGACTAATTGGTGCGGCAATTTTAGGACTACCAAACTCGCCATGGGTACTAGTAATTATTTTTTTGAATACTAGCTCGACATTGTATCTGTATATAATATTTACTTACTGCTGCGATGCAACTACTTTTGATTAAGGTACTTAGCATCCGAAATCAAATGACGCTACGTCTTGCAAGCCTACACCTTTCGCTAATTGCTCGTCACTGCAGCGATACCTCGGATTCCCAATCGGTCGGCTATCACTTGATGGAACCAGCAAAAAATCTAGGTATATATATGGTATACTATAGTAGAACCTCTCCAGTTATATATAATATGCTCACCAACATCTTTGGAGCTAAAAAGGCACTGTCGAAAGAGTGGTAGTGCATGACGAGCTCGACCACATAAGTGATTGCATATGCGGTCGAGCTCATCATGCAAACCTCTCCTCCTTACAAAACATCTCCTCCTTACAAAAAACAAAGCCAAATAGCAACACTATTGAGAATTATTGTCTTCCAGCTAGTGACTAAGGCTTAAATACGTCATCAGATGCTTTGCTAGTAGTGGGGAATCCAACCTATGACGTGGCTCCCGGCGTGTAAAGAAAAAAAAATATTTCAATATTTTTTTTTTATAAATACTTTCCAATAGCCGTGTGGTTTCCGGCAGACTAGAATAGAATCACTTCGTCTCTTCCCGTGGATGTCGTACAAGGCGACTAAGGGAAATACATTATAAAACATCGATCAGACCTCCCCAACCCGTCTGGCCAGCGTGGGGAGTGTAGGCCAAATCCTACTTCTGTCTGGGACGGACGAAAGAGGGTCATGCTCCTGTAGTGGAGACTAAAATGACCTGATGATGATATGCGTTATTTTTTATACAGGCACTGGTGGAATAAAATCCTAGTACTTGAAAATCCTCTTGGCGACTCACTAGAGCATAGCAGTGGAAATATATACTTCTAGTACCTAACCTGATATTATGTCGTATCTACTTGCTTAATGATAGCTGCGATTACTGCAGTCCATGCACCGTTAAAAAATCTGAGGTATGTTTCGTGCGGTGCTGATTCCTATAAAATAACCTTTACAGAATCACAGAATAATGTACACTACTTTTATTGCAGAACCCGTACTGTAGTCTTCAGGGAATTTCTCGATAGGGAGTTAATCCTACAACCTGAGAGCTTACGGTAGGCAAGTCCTTTGGAGTGGTACAGTATGTATTCGTTCCAACGTGTGAGGTTGAATTCGTTGCCTATGGCGAGCAGTGCGACTATAGAAAGGCCGTGGGTATCATATCAAACCACTCCTCTGAATGCAACCCTTTGCATTAGGTAGAACAGATGTTTGATGAAAATCGATTCAGATATCAATATGAGTGTAAAAAGAATTTTAATTTACACTTGATAAATCCAGAGAGGTTTAAAAGCCATGGACTTGGTTTATTAATTGTTATCTATTAATTGACATCTATTAACAACTGCCAGGACAAAGGCGAAATAATTAAATCCTTCGAAAGACAGGGCTGACTGTAGTCAATGTTACTTTTTTATACCACTAAAACGTAAAAACAAGCATACGGCCCGCCTGATGGAAAGCAGTTACCGTAACCTATGAACCAGGGATTGAATAACCGAAAAATTTTGGATATATCGGTTAACGGTATGACGTCTTACCTTTAAATTTCGATACCTTAAAGTAAAGGTATCTTAATAATTTCGGTATTGTAATATTCCGGTATCGTTATTTTTTTAGATATCTAAATTATAAAATAAAGGTTTTCTTTCCACAATGTCGGCCGCATTGGTAGGTAAGTACTTGATCGATACCTACGTCGCGTCGTACCTACGTCGCATCATTTTTTCGGTACCGAAATGGTTTTGGTTAAGGTACTGGTAATATAAAGGTATAATGGTACCGTAAAAAAATAAAGGTATTCTTCTTGTTTTACCGGTATCGTAACCACAATTCTCAACCGTTTTGGCTCTACCTTTAAATCAAAACGATATCGTAATTTTATACCAGTACAATACCCTTATACCTTTACCGCTTTCAATCCCTGCTATGAACAGATGTAACACTAGGGGCATCACACGCGCGTTGCTGACCCTGTAAAAACCTCTGCACGCCCTTTTTGAAGTTACATATAGAGTTCAGTGTATAACAAGCCTTAATTATTAAGGTCATAATATTTATTTAAGTTATTTATTGTAATAAAGCCTTAATATTTAAGACTTTATTACAATAAATAGAAATTCGAAAAGCATTAGAGATACGGTTACTCCCCGCCTCATTATTGCGCCATCCCTATTGGAGCTAAATTAGCTTAAACAAAACTAGATCGAGCAGGAGACCCAGTAGCATTGTTAAGTTATTTGCACATAATACCTATTTTAAAATGTTGCGTGATGTTTATTGTACACATAGCATGTCTGACCCTGGTGACCTGCGAAGGCGGTAATAATAGCCGTTGGCATTTAGCTATATGAAACTAGTTTCTGACTGTGCGGTCTTCTCCAATATACACGTATATGATACCTACATAAGTATAACGACCTGTTGTCCAGAACCATTTGGACATTGTCCAAGGTCAATCTAAATGTATTTTATATGTATCGATTGACTAATGTTATGCATTTCGTTTCTTAGGGTTCCGTACCCAAAGGGTAAAACGGACCCTATTACTGAGACTTCGCTGACCGTCCGTCCGTCTGTCTGTCACCAGGCTGTATATATCTCATGAACCGTGATAGTTAGACAATTGAAATTTTCACAGATGATGTATTTCTCTTGCCGCTATAATAAATATTAAAAAACAGAATAAAATAAATATTTAAGGGGCTCCCATACAACAAACGTGATATTTTTTTGTTTTTGTTCGATATTGATAACGGCAACAAGTAGATGCTTGAAATAGGTATTCACAGATTATTTAGTTACTAGATTTCGCCCGCGGCTTCGCTCGCGTGAAATTCGGGGCAAACACGTGTTTACTAATTTATCTATAGAAGTAGTCGTGTAAAGTTTAAGATAAAATAGTCAACCAATCTCGTTTCCCCATAAAATTTTTGGACCTCCGTTTTACCCTCTTAGGGGTAGAATTTGAAAAGTCCTTTTAACTAATTTTATGTCCACTATATTATATTTACAAATTGATGCCATTTTCGTAGTTAACGTTACTTATTTAATTAGTTATAGAATCAACACCATATTGGTATTATGGCATTTCAACTCCAACGCACTCCCACTGGGGGGGATTTTATGACACGTCGGCTACGTTTGATTAGAAAATAGTTGTTATTTTCGTAATTAGCGACCCGATAAACCATAAAAACAATACCTATGATGATTTTCAGACTTTTTCACACACGAAAAATCCCGAAACACGTTTTAGTCATTTATCTATAGAAGTACCAGTGTAAAGTTTCGGATAATAGTCCAACTAATCTCGTTTCCCCATACAAACTTTGGACCCCCGTTTCACCCCTTAGGGGATGAATTTTGAAAAATTCTTTCTTAGTGTACCCCTAGACGTCATAAGGAACCTACGTGCCAAATTTCGAATCTCTAGACCCAGCGGTTTGGGCTGTGCGTTGATATATCAGTCAGTCAGTCAGGACTTTGAATTTTATATTATTTTTTTGTCCACTATGTTACATTTTCAAATCGATGCCATTTTCGTAATTGACGTCCCAGAAAACCATAGAATCAACACCCATATTGATATTATGACATTTCAACCCCATAACACCCCCACAGGGGGAATGTTATGTCACGTCGGCTACGTTTGATTATAAAATAGTTGTTATTTTCGTAATCAGCTACCCGATAAACCATGAAAACAATACCCATGATGATTTTCAAACTTTTTCACCCCCATTTTGGACATTTCCATCCCGTCGCACCCCCACAGGGGCGACTTTTTATCACGTCTGCTATGTTTGATTAGATAATAGTAGTTATTTTCGTAATCAGTGACCCGATAAACTATAAAAACAATACCCATGACGATTTTCAGACTTTTTCACCCTATTTCACCCCTTTAGAGGTTGAATATTGAAAAATCCTGAAACACGTGTTTACTCATTTATCTATAGAAGTACTCGTGTAAAGTTTCGGATAAAATAGTCCAACTAATCTCGTTTCCCCATACAAACTTTGGACCCCCGTTTCACCCCTTAGGGGATGAATTTTGAAAAATCCTTTCTTAGTGTACTCCTAGACGTCATAAGGAACCTACGTGCCAAATTTCGAATCTCTGGACCCAGCGGTTTGGGCTGTGCGTTGATATATCAGTCAGTCAGTCAGTCATGACTTTGAATTTTATATTTATACTAGCTTTCGCCCGCGGCTTCGCTCGCGTGACATTCGGGGCAATACTCATTAATCAATAGATATACTCGTGTAAAATTTAGGATAAAATAGTCCAACTAATCCCGTTTTCCCATACAAACCAACTAATCTCGTTTTCCATACAAACTTTGGACCTCCGTTTCACCCTCTTATAGGTAAAACTTGAAAAATCCTTTTAAGTAATTCATGTCCACTACGTTATATTTTCAAATCGATGCCATTGTCGTAATTAACGTCCCAGAAAACCATAGAATCAACTTGATATTATGACATTTCAACCCCATTGCACCCCTACAGAGTTGTCACGTCGGCTATGTTGAATTATTAAATAGTTGTTTTTTTCGTAATCAGTGACCCGATATACTATAAAAACAATACCTATGACGATTTTCAGACTTTTTCACCACATTTTATACATTTCAACGCCATCGCACCCCAATAGGGGATGATAGTCAAGTTACCGCCCTACGGGTACAATAAATAACAATAATAAGTAATTTCTGGGATAAAAACTATCTTAGTTATGTCCTTTCTCAGGACTCAAGGTATCTCTTAACCAAATTTTATCTAAATCGGTCCAGCGATTTAAGCGTGAAGAAGTAACAGACATTCTGTCGCATTTATAATATTAGTATGGATTGGCGTTCCAAAAACCCGTAAAAGCGACATATATATTGATATATAGACATTTCAACCTCATCGCACCTCAATAGAGGATGATGGTCACGTTAGCCACGTTGAATTTTAAAATCGTTGTTGTTTTCGTAATCAGCGACCCGATAAACCATAAAAACAATACCCATGACGATTTTCAGACTTTTTGACCCCGTTTTACCGCTTTAAGGGTTGAATTTTGAAAAATCCTTGGGTTGATATTTTCAAATCGATGCCATTTTTGTAATTGACATCCCAGAAAACCATAGAATCAACACTCATATTGATATTATGACATTTTAACTCCACCGTACGTTGTTGGATTATAAAATAGTTGTTGTTTTCGTAATCAGCGATCCGATAAACCATAAAAACAATACCCATGACGATTTTCAGAATTTTTCACCCCGTTTTACCGCTTTAAGGGTTGAATTTTGAAAAATCCTTTCTTAGTGCACCCTTAGACATCATAAGGAAACTACGTGCCAAATTTGGAATCTCTAGACCTAGCAGTTTGGGCTGTGCGTTGATATATATCAATCAGTCACTCAGTTTCTACTTTTATATATTCCAAACCCCATCGCATCCCCACAGGGGCGATTTTATGTTACGTCGGCTATGTTTGATCATAAAATAGTTGTTGTTTTCGTAATCAGCGACCCGATAAACCATAAAAACAATACCCATGACGATTTTCAGACTTTTTCACCCCATTTTACCCCTTTAGGGGTTGAATATTGAAAAATCCTGAAACACGTATTTACTCATTTATCTACAGTAGTACTCGTGTAAAGTTTCGGATAAAATAGTCCAACTAATCTCGTTTCCCTATACAAATTTTGGACCCCCGTTTCACCCCCTTAGGGGATGAATTTTGAAAAATCCTTTCTTAGTGTACCCCTAGACTTCATAAAGAACCTACGTGCCAAATTTGGAATCTCTAGACCCAGCAGTTTGGGCTGTGCGTTGATATATATCAGTCAGACACTCAGATTCCTCTTTTATAAATTTCAATTCCATCGGACCACCTTAGGGGTGATTTTATGACACTTCGGCTATGTTGGATTATTAAGTAGTTGTTTTTTTCGTAATCAGCGACCCGATATACCATAAAAACAAAACCTATGACGATTTTCACACTTTTTCACCACATTTCAGACATTTCAACGCCATCGCACGCCAATAGGGGATAATGGTCACGTTACAGCCCTACGGGTACAATAAATAACAATAATAGGTAATTGCTGAAATAAAAACTATCATAGGTATGTCCTTTCCCAGGACTCAAGCTATCTCTCAACCAAATTTCATCTAAATCGATCCAGCGATTTAAGCGTGAAGAGTAACAGACATTCTGTCGCATTTATAATATTAGTATGGATTGGCGTTCCGAAAACCAGTAAAAACGACACATTTAATGATATATATAGACATTTCAACCTCATCGCACCTCAATAGAGGATGATGGTCACGTTAGCCACGTTGAATTTTAAAATCGTTGTTGTTTTCGTAATCAGCGACCCGATAAACCATAAAAACAATACCCATGACGATTTTCAGACTTTTTGACCCTTTTTACACTTTTCGGTGTTGATATTTTCAAATCGATGCCATTTTTGTAATTGACGTCCCAGAAAACCATAAAATCAACACCCATATATATATTGATATTATGACATTTCAACCCCACCGCACCCCCACAAGCTATGTTGGATTATTAAATAGTTGTTTTTTTCGTAATCAGCGACCCGATAAACCATAAAAACAATACCCATGACGATTTTCAGACTTTTTCGCCCCATTTTACCCCTTTAGGGGATGAATTTTGAAAAATCCTGAAACACGTGTTTACTTATTTATCTATAGAAGTACTCATGTAAAGTTTCGGATAAAATAGTCCAACTAATCTTCTTTCCCCATACAAACTTTGGACCCCCGTTTCACCCCCTTAGGGGATGAATTTTGAAAAATCCTTTCTTAGTGCACCCTTAGACATCATATGGAATCTACATGCCAAATTTGGAATTTCTAGACCCAGCAGTTTGGGCTGTGCGTTGATATATATCAGTCAGACACTCAGCTTCCTCTTTTATATATTTCAATCCCATCGGACCCCCTCAGGGGTAATTTTATGACACGTCGGCTATGTTGGATTATAAAATAGTTGTTGTTTTCGTAATCAGCGACCCGAAAAACTATAAAAACCCTACCCATGTCGATTTTCAGACTTTTTCACCCCATTTTACCCCTTTAGGGGTTGAATATTGAAAAATCCTGAAACACGTGTTTACTCATTTATCTACAGTAGTACTCGTGTAAAGTTTCGGATAAAATAGTCCAACTAATCTCGTTTCCCCATACAAACTTTGGACCCCCGTTTCACCCCCTTAGGGGATGAATTTTGAAATATCCTTTCTTAGTATACCCCTAGACTTCATAAAGAACCTACGTGCCAAATTTGGAATATCTAGACCCAGCGGTTTGGGCTGTGCGTTGATATATCAGTCAGTCAGTCAGTCAGTCAGGACTTTGAATTTTATATTTATAGACTAGCTTTCACCCGCAGCTTCGCCCGCGTTTACTTTTTTTTAGTATCCTATGTCCTTCCTAGAAAAGAATATGTGTACAAAGTTTCATGATGATGAATACACCAACCACCTTCATGTAGTACTTTTAATCGTACTAAATACGGATGCAAGAACTTTCCCGATAACTAATACACCCCGCCGCACCCCCCGCGATCGCATAAGCACTGATTGACGCCAAATACAAATTTAAAATCCTATTAGGATTACACAAGTCTTAATCCATCAGCTTAAAAAGGATAAATCCAACTTAAAAAAATAACACCGACTTCAAAAATCTCAGAAGGTAGGTAGTAATTTAGTTATTTTTGGCTTTTTCTTGTCAGGATTTTGTAGTTAGTGTATTTTTTTTTTAAGTTTATTTCTTTTTAGTGAATATTTATATCTATTTATTATAATAATGGGTAAGTAGTAGAGACATGGTGCCTTCTAGACGAAAATACATTAATTTATTTAATTAAGAAGTACTCAACTCACCGTTCCTAACATAATTTGTTGCCTAACCGTTCCTCATCAACTCAGCAGTGTCACACGATGACTTCCAAATGCAAATTATGTAACCTAATAACATCAGAAAACTCGTCAATTACTGTATCCATGTCCATGCCTATAAATTTCAACACTTTCTCACGAATTCCCAGGGAGTCCATCATCAGATCCTGATTTGTTTAATATGGGACCACTTGAATAGTGTGCCCTTTCAAACAAATAAGAATGATTAAAATTGCTGTTCAATTAACGGAGAAATCATTGAAACTATATTTAAAAAATACATACCGTCGAACATAGAACCGCCTTACAGGTACAATAAATAACAATAACAGGTAATTTCTGGGATAAAAACTATCATAGGTATGTCCTTTCCCTCACTCAAGACTCAAGGTATCTCTCAACCAAATTTCATCTAAATCGGCCCAGCGATTTAAGCGTGAAGAGGTAACCGACATTCTGTCGCATTTATAATATTAGTATGGATTGGCATTCCGTAAACCCGCCAAAACGACACATATATTGATATATAGACATTTCAATCTCATCGCACCTCAATAGAGGATGATGGTCACGTTAGCCACGTTGAATTTTAAAATCGTTGTTGTTTTCGTAATCAGCGACCCGATAAACCATAACAACAATACCCATGACGATTTTCAGACTTTTTGACCCCATTTTACCCTTATAAGGATTGATATTTTCAATTCGATGCCATTTTTGTAATTGACGTCCCAGAAATCCATAGAATTAACACCTATATCGATATTATGACATCTTCACCCCACCGCACCCCCACAGGGGTGATTTTATGTCATGTCGGCTATGTTGCATTATAAAATAGTTGTTGTTTTCGTAATCAGCGACCCGATAAACCATAAAAACAATACCCATGACGATTTTCAGATTTTTCACCCCGCTTTACCGCTTTAGGGATTGATTTTTGAAAAATCCTGAAACATGCGTTTACTCATCTATCTATAGAAGTACTCGTGTAAAGTTTAGGTTAAAATAGGCCAACTAATCTTGTTTCCCCATACAAACTTTGGACCCCCGTTTCACCCCCTTAGAGGATGAATTTTGAAAAATCCTTTCTTAGTGCACCTCTAGACATCATAAGGAACCTACGTGCCAAATTTGGAATCTCTAGACCCAGTAGTTTGGGCTGTGCGTTGATATAAATCAATCAGTAACTCAGTTTCCTCTTTTATATATTTCAACATCTCCACAGGGGTGATTTTATGTCACGTCATCTATGTTAGATCATAAAATAGTTGTTGTTTTCGGAATCAGCGACCCGATAAACCATAAAAACAATACCCATGACGATTTTCAGAATTTTTCGCCCCATTTTACCCCTTTAGGGATTGAATTTTGAAAAATCCTGAAACATTTGTTTACTCATTTATTCATAGAAGTACTCATGTAAAGTTTTGGATAAAATAGTCCAACTAATCTTCTTTCCCCATACAAACTTTGGACCCCCGTTTCACCCGCTATGGGTTTGAATTTTGAAAAAATCTTTCTTAGTGCACCCCTAGATATCATAAAGAACTTACGTGCCAAATTTGGAATCTCTAGACCCAGTGGTTTGGGCTGTGCGTTGATTTATATATCAGTCAGTCAGTCGGGTTCTTCTTTTATATATTTCAACCCCATCGGATCCTCTCAGGGGTGATTTTATGACACGTTGGCTATGTTGGATTATAAAATAGTTGTTGTTTTCGTAATCAGCGACCCAATAAACCATAAAAACAATACCTATGACGATTTTCAGACTTTTTCGCCCCATTTTACCCCTTTAGGGGTTGAATTTTGAAAAATCCTGAAACACGTGTTTACTCATTTATCTATAGAAGTACTCATGTAAAGTTTCGGATAAAATAGTCCAACTAATCATCTTTCCCCATACAAACTTTGGACCCCCGTTTGACCCACTTAGGGGATGAATTTTGAAAAATCCTTTCTTAGTGCACCCCTAGACATCATAAGGAACCTACGTGCCAAATTTGGAATCTCTAGACCCAGCGGTTTGGGCTGTGCGTTGATATATAAATCAGTCAGTCAGTCAGTCAGTTTCTTCTTTTATATTAGGTTGGGGAAAAAGTCTTTTCGTATTTTATATGAAAATTCAAAACATTTTTTTGTAAAGTTTATTTACATTTAACTAAAGTATGTAGGTGCCATTTTGTTCGATAACTTTTGGCCATCTTGTAGGTAGAGACATGATCCCATTACTATAGAAATTTTGGGACTTCTGTTCAAAAAACCACGACAAGTGGTTTTGGCAGTCTTCTCGTGATGGTAACCTGACATTACCTAAAGAATTCTGAAGAGACCGAAACAGGTGGAAATCAGAAGGTGCAAGGTCAGGACTATACGGCGGATGCATTAACACCTCCCAGTCAAGCTCTCTTAATTTTTGCTGAGTGGCTAAAGATGTGTGAGGTCTAGCGTTATCATGATGAAAAATCACACCCCTTCTGTTAATTAATTCCGGCCGCTTTCTCTCAACTTTTTGCTTTAATCTCATCAGTTGTTCACAGTAGAGTTCAGAATCGATAGTCCTGCCTGGCGGTAACAGCTCATAATGAATAATACCCTTCCAATCCCACCATACACACAGCATCACCTTGTTGCGGGTTAACCCGGGTTTTGCCAGAGTCTGTGAAGCCTGACCGGCCTTTGACCACGACCTTTTTCGCACGTTCTTGTCGTACGTGATCCACTTTTCATCACCAGTTATAAGCTTCTTCAAAAACTGTTCGCTTTCATTACGTCGTAGTAAAGAATCGCAAATGAGTACACGGTTCATTAGGTTTCTTTCAGTGAGATCGTGAGGCACCCAAATATCGAGCTTTTTAGTGTACCCAGCTTTTTTCAATTGCGCCAAAACTGTTTTGTGGTCAATTCCTAATTCTTCAGCTACGTCGTAACTACTGATATGCCGCTCTTGCTCCACTTTTTCAAAAATGGCATCCATTTTATCCGTAACAGGGCGACCAGAGCGACGTGCATCTTTCACATCAAAATTTCCTGATTGAAAACGCTTAAACCAAATTTGTGCTACTCTCACAGACACTGCACTAGGTCCATAAACGTCACAAATTTTATTCGCAGCTTGCGTTGCATTTTTACCTTTTTTGTAGTAAAATTTTAAAATGAATCGAATTTCTTCATTAGATTCACTCATCTTGACAGTAAAAAAAACAAATGAAAATCACACATTTACCTAATTTGAATTTGGAATTATCTTTTTTAAAATATAAACTTTTTAAAGATATCAAAACCTGCCAGACACAAATGGTATAACCAAAGAGATTTTATTACAAGTTCATACATACTATAATGCGAAAAGACTTTTTCCCCTACCTATTATATTTAGATTTAGATTCACTTTAAAAATAAAAAATATAATTAAAATACAACAAATATTTAAGGGGGGCTCCCATACAACAAATGTGATTTTTTTGCCGTTTTTATAAATAATGGTACGCAACCCTTAGTGCGCTTGTCCGACTCGCACTTGGCCGGTTTTTTTTTATACTACGTCGGGTGACAGACTAGCATACAGCCTGCCTGATGTGAAGCGGTTACCGTAATAACGCTCGCAACATAAAATATCGCTCGCGCGCCATCACCCCCGCTGCCAAAGCAGCATCTCCTTCCTTTCTGGTTATCTTACTCACTCGCAGGAACACAACAACCCTCTAGGGAATTGTTATTTGGCTGTGGTATTCTGTGAGGTATATTCCCCATTACCCGAAGTAGTATAAAAAATAAATGTTAATCTTATTCGTTCTTCTTTTGTTATTACCTTTATTTATTACTGAAGCCATCATTTTATGAGAAGTTGAGTACATATTTGTAAGCGTCCCGATTGGGGAATGTACCTTCACTACATAGAATACCGCAACCAAATAACAATTCCCTAGAGAGTCGCTGTGTTCCTGCGAGTGAACGAAATGAAAAGAATGGAAGGAGTTGCTGTGTTGACAGCAAGGGTAGCAGCGCACGAGCTATATTTGATGTTGCGAGAGTTAATATACGGTAGCTACCGTTTCACATCAGGCGGGCCGAATGGTTGTGTGCCACCAAACCTATTATAACAAAAACCTATACAATTTTTTTGCAAAGATGAATTATAAATTGACGTGAAATGATATGAAATGTTACAATTTTTTCATTATACAAAAGAAAAAGTGAAATGCTACAGTCCAAAGATACTATTGGTGAAGGCAACGTAATTTATTTTACAATTTTTTCATTATACAAAAGAAAAAGTGAAATGCTACAGTCCAAAGATACTATTGGCGAAGGCAACGTAATTTATTTTATACAACTAAGATGGCAAACAAGCATTATGACCCGCCTGATTGCCAATCCTTCAGGTGAGATTTAAATTTTTGTTGCCAACTTGATAGACAAAACACAGCGATAAAACAATGTGTATACCAGCTTTATTTTCCTTTTCGTTTAAATAAAATATTTTGATTTAGATTTTTTCAATAATAGAAAAGATTCAGGCAATTTGATTTACACTACTTTGCGTGTTTCCGCCACCAAAAATTGGTGGCGGAAGCACGTAAAGTAGTTTAGATCAAATTGCGTGTAATTTGACTTCCGCAAAATAACACCTGAATCAATTAACTACCTAATAGAAAAGATTGACTACATGTGCCGAGTCAGTGGTGGCAGATGGTAAATAATAATAAATAAATAAATGTCATTTATTTCGATCAACAAGGGATCATTGCATTACATTATATAAATTATCATGGACATAAAGAATATATACATATAACAATTGCCGATATACTCGTACTTAACCATTCCAAGAAATTTCGTTTTTACCCAAAAAAAGGCGATGAAAACTCCCGTCATCCAAGAACTAATATAAATAAGATGTATATACAATGAATATACCTAAATATTTTATTATGAGACTTATGTTTTTAATTTATTCAATGGAGTTTAGTAGGCTGCGTCCCCATTAGAGGCATTGTTTGCAATCTTGCAACTGACTGCCTGGTCTTGCTGATTCTGAAATGCAAAATTGATAAAGCTCCACCTTAATCAAATAAGTGAGCAATTTGCTACAGTTATTTCTTAAGGTTGAAGTAGCAAATCGACTGCTGATTTAATGAGGCGGCAATACTTGGCAAGGAGAATACCGTGAAAAGTGTAAGTACACATTGTATGAACGCTTTATCTAGACTAGTCGTTCGCTATGACTTAGACTTCGCGGTTATTGTTCAAATTCTTTGAGATATCTCACCAACTATTAAACAGATTACAATGCCGTATAATCATATGAAATGTATGGCCATGGAATTTGCTTTCCTTCAGATTACCTTTATGCTGTTTGCCCCTTTTATATAAAAAATAGGCATAACCTAAGGTGCTAGTAAGGTGGTAACCGCAAACTATTTTGCAGTTCTATCGCCCATAACAAATATGCACCTAATCATCATCATCAGGTCATTTAAGTCTCCACTACAGGAACACGACCCTCTCACGTCTGTCCCAGACAGAAGGAGGATTTGGCCTACACTCCCCACGCTGGCCAGACGGGTTGGGGAGGTCTGTATTTCCCTTAGTCGCCTTGTACGACATCCACGGGAAGAGACGGAGTGATTCTATTCTAATCTGCCGGAAACCACACGGCTATTGGAAATTTATAAAAAAATATATTGAAATATATTTTTTTCTTTACACGCCGGAAGCCGTGTCATAGGTTGGATTCCCCACTACTAGCAAAGCATCTGATGACGTATTTAAGCCTTAGTCACTAGCTGGAAGACAATAATTCTCAATAGTGTTGCTATTTGGCTGGGTTTTTTGTAAGGAGGAGATGTTTTGTAAGGAGGAGAGTTTTGCATGATGAGGCCGACCGCATATGTAATATATTTACTAATCGGAACGCAGCCTTAAAAAGTTTTAAAACCAATTAAGAAACAACAAATAAGCAGAATACAAAATATGCCACAATAATTGCAGCTTTGACCAGGTCACTCTCATGTCATTACCCTTTTAATTTATAGTAGACTATTTTTGTCCAATCAATACTGATATATAAAGGACAATCTTATAAGCCATTCCATTTGTTGATTTTGACAAGTGCCCAGTCTAGACATACTCGTATACAAGCACTATGAAGTTTTTGGTGAGTTTAATTATAATATTACGAATAGTGTGCATAGTGATCTTTATCAATAGAAAGCGGTCAAGTGTACGTAGGGTTTGGCGTTTTATCAAAAAATAGAATAAACGCATAAAATTTATTTTGCATTTTGAAAATAGAAATCATAGTATCTTTGGTATCAAAATGGATATTTTAGTTTAAATTTTTACTGCCACGCCTTATTAAATTAATTAATATATTGTAAAATTATTGTACTGAATTCTCTTAAAGGAATCAGTAAAATACACGAAATCATAAGAAGTGTAAGTGTGTAATTGAAAAGTATTCTAAGTAGTGTAAATGAAAATTATAAATTTTAACTGATTTTTGATTGACTGAGGAGAATATTCCTGTATAGTGATATTCTCCTAAAGTAGTCCCATTGTCTCGTTATAATCTGATGGAATCTCACAGGAAACGATGAATTTTTAAAATTGAAAATAACATGCTCGTATGCTTGTTTTTTTATTAATTTAAACACTTTACCGAAGTTTCACTAGTAGAGAAATGGTTCTAGCGTCAAGTCTGCCTTTTGTACCATTGTGTATGGCCATAATACACAATGGTACAAAAGGCAGACTTGATGCTAGAACCATTCTCTACTAGTGAACCTTCGGGAAGCGCAGCTATTTTTTATGCTTCATATTATGATGAAGACGGGTTGATAAAGATAAAATTTATACAATCATCACATTTCTTGAAAAAATAAAAAGTACTCCACTAGATTTACTTGTTCTATATAAAAGGTTCCTGAAATGATTATATTAATACGTGAAGCAAAAACTTTGTACCCCTTTTTACGAAAATCGCGCGAACCGGACGGAGGAGTATGAAATTTCGCACACTTATAGTTTATATAGAGAAGGAGTGCAGAATGCTAATATTATTTTCTAGTTATTCATAAAAAAATGATTAAATCAATAAAAACAACGGTACACACACTAACATGTATTTGACACACACACGCATTATATACTCTTATGTTTATGGTCGAATTTCGTCCAGTGGGCGACCACTAGTATCTATATATATAAAAGAAAGTCGTGTTTGTTACAACACTTATTATAACTCGAGAACGGCTGGACCGATTGCCATGGTTTTTGATTTGATGGATTTGTTTCCGTCCCGAATAGCAGAATAACTCTTAAAAACATTGGAAAATTCTCGAAAAAATAAAATAAAAGAAAAAACATTTTCCCATACAAAATGTTCGTGGTTGTCGTAGCTGTCAAATGTGACGTTGTCGTACGTGCGTACGCCAAATGTATGCGTGCGTTCAGAAATGTATATTAAGCTCATTATAGAACAAATGTCATAGATTAAAAACAAATGTTAACTCTATTGGTCTCATTTTTACGTCTTGAAAGTTGGCTGTGATTTGTTTTGAAAACAGTTTTGTGGATTTAAATATTTATTGCAAAGAGAATGTAACCACTACGTTTTAAGAGACGGATGTGCCATACAAATAGCGTAATTCTAATATGTATGAAATGGAAGCGAAAACAATCAGAATTTGTACCAAATTCGCTTCCGATTCATAGAGTCGTTTTTTTACTTTGAGTTGCGCCAGGCATATTGAAAAATTGACGAAAGAATTAAATAAAAGAAAAAACGTTTTCCCATACAAATAGTGCCAGTTAAAAAGGATTGGAATATTTATTGATTGTTATGTAAATGTCAAATCGATTGGTCTCACTTTTACGTCGCGAATGTTGTCTGTGATGTTTTGTGGATTGAAATATTTATTGTTGTCAATTGGTACTTTTTTTGTGACTTTGTAAAGTACTGAACTTATTATTTACCCACTGCTGTGATACGGGTCTTCCCTCAACCGAAGATGTTTAGAGCATACTCCAACACGCTGCTCAACTACGGGTTGGGTCACTAACTTGGCTTAAGGACTGCCATCTAATGATAAACACCAGGACCGACGGCTTAACGTGCCTTCCGAAGCACGGACGAGCTCGAGATAACATAAAGTCATCCATGAACAGGCTACGGTTGACGTTGCTTAACTTGCGTGTACAATTAGACTGACACGTGCCTCACGCCATCGTGCTTCTCTATTATTTTCTATTATTCATTGTATTAATTTCAAGAAATCATAAATTTTGTTCATATTTATATGTACATCACGACATTCATTGGCTGTTAGGCGGTACGAAGTTCGCCGGGACATTTTTTGATTAAACAATAAGGAAATATTTATTTTTATGAAGTCTTCAGTTTTTATAGATACGGGTCTTCCCTCAACCAACTCAAGGGTTTAGAGCATACTCCTATATGCTGCTCAACTGCGGGTTGGCGGAGGCCAGTGTTTTCGAGCCGCCTAAAGGCCACTAACTTGGGTTAACGACTGTTGACGGTTTAACGTGCCTTCCGAAGCACCGGCACGGAGGAGCGCAAGATAATCTAATGATAACAACCGGGACCGACGGCTTAACGTGTCTTTCGAAGCACGGAGGAGCTCGAGGTAATATAAACCCATCCGTGTACAGGCTACGGTCGACGTTGTTTAACTTGCGTGTTCAATTCGATTGACACGCGCAATTATGCCATCGAGCTTCTATATTATTTTCTATTATTCATGGTTTTAATTCCATAAAATCATAAATTTAGTTCAGCCAATATGTACCACGACATTCATTGATTGTTAGGCGGTACGAAGTTCGCCGGGACAGCTAGTTAATATATATATATATCTCAGTCTGTAAGCAGATTACTAAAATCTGGGTTTTGGGGCGTGTTTCATTCATAATTTTTGAGCCAAAGCTAACCTCACCTGCACGTGGTGCACCATGTTGACTTGCTTGACAAATATGACTCTGACAAAATCGAAATAGGACACAGTGAGTGTAATTTATAAACTGACCCGACTGGGGAAGTACCTCCGTATCACAGACAATCGCAGTCCAATAACAATTCCCTTGGGGGTTGTTGTCAAAGAGTAATATAATACGGAGAGTTGTTGTGTTTCCGTCAGTGAGTCAGGTCACCAGGAAGGAAGAAATTGTTGCGTTGGCAGCGGGAGTATTTCAAGTTGCGAGCGATTATATAACTACGGTACGGTAACCACTTCACATCAGCCGTCTGATGTGAAGCGGCTTGAAGACGCTCTATGCTGGTTTGCAACATCATTACAAATGTATTCATATCGTTTTTATTTCAGCTACTAGTAGTATGTATATGCGCTGCCAATGCTGCAGTGCACCGGTATCGACCGCAACATACTCAGCCGCCCCCGCCGCATCATCCGGTCCCACCTGTTTTTCCTAAGCCAGGGGACAGGCCAGGGGACAGGCCCGGCGACAGGCCACCCGTCAGCAACGACGCGGACGTGCACGCCGAAGTCTTAAGATCTGATATTGACGTCTCTCATGATGGATTTGCATACACGTAAGTAAAATAATAATAATATTTGTTATAATAACTTTTAAACTTTTGCGTTGCATGATTTATGAAATAAAACCGGCCAAGTGCGAGTCGGACTCGCCCACCGAGGGTTCCATACGTAGGATCATTATAAATTTGAAAAATTAAATAAAATATATTTTGCAATGTGCACATCAATCCCTTTCATATGATACCCCATTTGAACTAGTAGCTTCAATTTGAAATTTCGACCTCCTATAAAAAATATAGACCCCTATTTTTAAGATCTAATTACAAATGTATAGTTTTGAGATTTATTCCTGTACTTGTAGTCTATAACGATGTTACTTGCCAAATTTCATAGTTCTAGGTCAACGGGAAGTACCTTATAGGTTTCGATTCCCTTGACAAAGTCGAAATATGCGTTTTTTGCTGAATAAACAGCCGTAACTTTTTTTTACGTAAACTGAGCAGTTAGATTTTTTTACAACTTCATGGGACCGTAGACCTGAGTATACAGTTCAAATTTCAGCTTGATACCTCCACGCATTCTCGACTTAGAGGGTCTTGACAGACAGACGGACAACAATTATATCTTATAAGGGTTCCGTTTTTCCTTTTGAGGTACGGAACCCTAATAAGAACGGGAATTAACGCGATCATGCATAAGGGTATTTACATACCTTTATTGGCTGACGTTTCGACCAGGTCGCACCGGCCGTGATCACAGGCTGACTGGATAATAAAGGTATGTAAATACCCTTAAGCATGATCGCGTTAATTCCCGTTCTTATATTTCATAAATAATATTTGTTTTTGGTTATACTTTACAAATGCATGTAGTCTAGTATAAATTTCTGCATGTTTGGATTTTGTTTCTTAGCTAAAATGTACTAAAAAGTTCTTAGTAAACAAAGTTGTGGGTAATTTATCAGCTAAATTAGAATTTATCTCAATTCTTTTACATTAACGTAATAATAAATAGGGAAATCGACTTCAATGAAGACGGTTATATTCAATGAAAGGCTACTCCCATAATAATCTACGAAAAAGATACCGGATGAGTTGTTGGCTCAAATTGATAGTGTTCCTCCTTATTGATAAATATTTCTCAATTTTTAGTTGCCACCTTCGTTGCCACGTAGGTAGTTAAATTTCTACGGATTCTATGAGCTGATCATATAAGTAATTAAATTTTATGGAACCAGCAAAAACAAAGCACATTTTTTTGCAAACAAAAACAAAAATAGACATTTGTCCATATCCATATTTTTCCACATATATGTGTGGAATATGTGTGTGCATACATAAATGCCCATATTTTGAAATATAAAGTATCGATTTTGTTAAAAAGTTTTTATGAAATACTAAAAATAAAAAATGTAATTCAAAATTTCCCACAATATGCCACAAAAAGACACGACATGCGACATTTTTGGGTATTTAAAAAAAGAAATATTTCCATTTAACAGATTTTTTTTAAGCAACTAGAGTAGAAAACGAGCGTATGACTATGACTATGACAGAGCAGAGGCATCACTCACTCGTTGCCGAGCCTACAAAAACCCTTAAGTTAAAAAATTACAAACAGCACCCATTCTGGTTTCCACTATTCCATCATAGGACTAGATGTAAATTTTAACTAGATGAAATAGAATGATGACTATATGACACAATGATTTTAACTAAGATATATTCGAGATTCCAATATTGTGATTGTTTAATGCCGATAAAACATATACTTAAATAACTACGATAGTCACCGAATAGACTCCGAAAGACCTAGATACCGTGATTGTTCCACAAACAATAAAAAAAAAGTTTTTTTTCCTGATTTTGTGATGCATCAACATCTTTAATGTGATAAATAAATAAATATTTCTGGACAATTTACACAGCGCCATCTAGTCCCAAATTAAGCGCAAAGCTTGTGTTATGGGTACTAGACAACTGATAAATGTACTTAAATACTTTTTTTTAGTAAATACATACTTATAATACATAGAAAACACGCAGACCAAGACAAACCGACATGTTCATGTACACAAATGTTTGTATTGTGCGGGAATCGAACCCGCGACCTCGGAGTCAAAGTGGCCATTGCTAACCATTCCACCAGACCACCGAGCTCGTCAAATGATAATTGGGTATATGCACATTAGTTTTCTGTTTATATATAAGGACGTCACGGTAATATAACTGTACGCGCAAGAATTATTTCGATAGTATAAAAACTTAATTATGATTGCTTGAAAATCACAATTTTGGACTTTCCGTCCCGATAACACTACAGGTTGTTTTCCAACACCAGCTAAATAAAAGTTATAGTATTTTTTTGGTTCTCCAATGTAAATATATTTTTTCATCCATCTAAAACTTGGATTGACCAAAAAACAAGTAAGATATCAAAATGGAAGTTCGGAGTACAACGATAATTAAAAATAGAACGATTTTTGTGTATTTTACGATATTGTTAAATATTTATACAATTTAGAAAGTTTTCAAAATCTACTATTTTTTCAGTTACTAAAAGACTTCAACAACAACACTTGTCACTGATGTGTTTGAATACAACCTAAATACGAAAGTTTGTACGATGTATGAACATATCTTGGATAATTGTTATGATGTTTTGCGGTCTTTAGCCTTTTCTAAATCTGCGGATTATTTATTAATTACTAGCTGATGCCCGCGAGTTCGTTCGCGTGGACTTTATGATTCCGGCGTATTAATACAAATACGAACTAATGTAGATACATAAGAAAATACTTGTTATACGTTAAAAGTCAATAAGTTATTATTATTTTTTATTTAACATTGTAACCATAGTTTAAAAAAAAATATAAAATAAATTAAGTTAGTTGTGAGAGTCTTTGTTGGTTTGTATTATCTTTATTGCTCAGATTACAACGATAGAGTACATGTAAAATAAAGGGACACAAAGGCGGACTTATCCCACATGGGAATCTCTTCCAGTCAACCTTAAGTCTTTCCTTCGGGAGCTAATATGAAATGACCTGAAGCATTACTAACTCTCGAGAAAGCCACGGAAAGTTGGCCATGCGAAATACAACCAGTCCTAAGCTTGATCAGCGAATTTTAGTGATTTCTTTATTATCATAGCCAAACAACAGGTCACAGAGAACTGTGTACGTTTAAAATTAAAATGTATTTTTTTTTGGAGAAGAGTGGTATACGCGGAATAAATACAGTTTCACCGACACCACTCCCAGTGAGAATCTCAGCTTTAATTATATTTCGCTGCCAGACATTGACTTTACTTCAGGAAGGAGATCTTCCCCAAACTTTAATAATATTCTTGAAAACTGTTGGGCACATAAAGTTCTATATACAGCTTCTAGTGCCTTACTGTTGGCCATTTCGTATTCATCTCAAACGATTAGAGAGCAATCCTGAAACACCTTCGCTTTGTCACAGTTTCGTGTCACAGAGCATGTCCGTGTTTCAGTTCTGTTTAAATTGAGTAGGGTATTGAACATTATATTTGCGTCCTTCCGCCTAGAAGTAATGTGAGCATCTAAGAAAAACAGTTTCCACTCGTTGCTTAAAACACTTTCTACATAGCGTCCCGCAAATGCACGTATTCTTTTTTTTTTTTTTCTATACTACGTCGGGTGGCAGACAAGCATACGGCCCGCCTGTTGTGAAGCGGTTACCGTAGCCATATTAACGCTCGCAACATAAAATATCACTCGCGCGCCGCCACCCCCGCTGCCATCGCAGCATCTCCTACCTTTCTGGTGACCTCACTCACTCGCAGGAACACAACAGCCCTCGAGGGAACCGTTATTTGGCTGCGGTATTCTGTGAGGTGGAGGTACATTCCCCAGTCGGGTAGCTTACAATTACGCTCCCTACCTCTCTTTTCGCCAGAGCTTCTTTTGTCAGTCAGCAGGGTGCACCGCGTGCAGGTGAAGTTGGCTTTGGTTCAAAGATGTTGATGAACCACTTACACCCCAAAAATATATATGTAAATATATATTCTTCTGGTTTATGCGAATATATACCAATCGTTCCATTTCAATCAGCGTACACGTCTATAATAAACTGACTAAATAGACCACGTTACCTTTGTAAATAAAATAAAACGATTGCGTAACTTGTAGCAGGTAAGAATAAAAGTAGCACCTCTCGGTTTTTTTTACAATACATTCAATATTTTGTTAATATTTATTGTTATTTTAAGTAACTTTTTTAGTTCTATTTGCTTAGTGTTATTTTTACCTTTTTTAAACTATAATTTATTGTAAACATATGTTGTTTATGCAAATAAATTTAACTTTGTTCTGCATCAGGTGTTCCAAGTCTCGGATTTTTATACCTCAACAAAAAATGCTCATCAGGCTGAACAACTTTTGCTAAGGCGTCATTTTTATATTTCTTATAGTTTACCTGAACCATTATGGTTTTGCATCAGGTGTTGCACATCTTGGATTTTTATACCTCAACAGAAAATGCTTATCAGGTTGAATAACTTTTGCTAAGGCGTTATTTTTATATTTCTTATAATTTACCTGAACCATTATGGTTCTGCATCAGGTGTTCCAAATCTTGGATTTTTATACCTCAACAAAAAATGCTCATCAGATTGAACAACTTTTGCTAAGGCGTCATTTTTATATTTCTTATACATAGTTTACCTGAACCATTATGGTTCTGCATCAGGTGTTCCAAATCTTGGATTTTTATACCTCAACAGAAAATGCTCATCAGGTTGAATAACTTTTGCTAAGGCGTCATTTTTATATTTCTTATAGTTTACCTGAACCATTATGGTTCTGCATCAGGTGTTCCACTTTCCAAAATCAATTATACCCTATATGTTGCCCAGGCTTAACAGCTATATAAAAAAAAAGTTTCATTCGAATCCGTCCAGTACTTACAGAGATTAGCGTGTACAAACAGACAAACAGACATACAGACAAACAGACAGACATTTTTTTTTTAATTCTTACTCTTTTACTATATCTCTATCGCCTCCAATTGTTTTTTTGTAAATATATTCAATGTACAGACACATTATTTTTACTGTTTTATTATATGTATAGACTAGCAAACCCGGCGAACTCCGTTTCGCCACCAGATGGCGCTGTATGTGAAAAAAGATTTTCCCTCTATTCTTTTCAATTTTTTCCAGAATTTTCTTTGCGTTGGAAAGATCTCGGGCTCCGTGAGGTTTATAACCTCACGGAGCCCGAGACCTTTCCAACGAATGCAAAACCGTGGAAATCGGTTCATGCGTTCTGGAGTTATAGCGTCAGGAAGGAAAACCCGACTTATTTTTATATAGTAGATAGATGATATAATATTATATAAAAGCCATAGGTATATTCGATCAATATGTTTTTGCAATTACAGATACGAGACAGCAAATGGTATATCTGCCGCAGCTACAGGTACCTTAAAGCCTGTCGATAACATTGATGCACTTGTAAGTAAATTTTTAAAATTTGTAAACCCTTTTGTGACTCCGCTACGCAGCGGAGCACAATCATTAATTTAAGAAACTGTGATTGCATTCTAAATGCATTTGGAACGGGGCGCAGGGGGCCCACCACACATCCCCACCACTGTGTCTCCTGTGTAGCCAGGAATAACAGAGACGATCACCAAAAAAGGCAATGAACAGTGAAGTCCATTGCAGTCCCGGGGGAAAAGCTACGGCTGCCTTGGAACTCACAACGAATTTAATCATAAGAAATTAGTAGGAGTAAGAAGCCTGTCTGAATGTGGTTATGAATTTCTATAATAACAATTTATTTTTATACTACGTCGGTTGGCAGACAAGCATACGGTCCGACTGTTGTGAAGCGGTTACCGTAGCCATAATAACGCTCGCAACATAAAATATCGCTCGCGCACCGCCACCCGCGCTGCCAATGCAGCATCTCCTTTCTTTCTGGTGACCTCGCTCACTCGCAGGAACACAACAACCCTCAAGGGAAAAGTTTTCTGGCTGCGGTATTCTGTGAGGTGGAGGTACATTCCACAGTCGGGTAGCTTACAATTACGCTCCCTACCTCTCTTTTCGCCAGAGCTTCGTTTGTCAGTTAGCAGGGTGTACCGCGTGGAGGTGAAGTTGGCTTAGGTTCAAAGATGTTGACGAACCACCCCAAAACTAGTAGTTCGCTGGATATCGCGAAGTGGGTTCTGTTTATTTCAATTGCTAAGAATTATCAAATATAATCAACGGCAACAGTTCGGTAGTAATAGCGCAGTATTTAATATTAATTTCTCGAAAATTACTGATTTGATTGCGATGCTCAAAGAAATAAATAAGTTTACTTATTTGTGTGCAAAATTTTAACTTTCTAAGTCTAAAGATTTGAATTGAATGTTTTTATTTTGCATACTTTGTTTGTCTTTTACATACGTTGAAAGAAATTTCTGAAAATCAGACCTTTGAGGACATGCTGTATTAGCAGCAGGGGCCCCAACGCGAGAGCTATAGCATACTCCTTGTGTTGCTAGCGTCTGTATGGCTACGGTATCCGCTCCACATCAGGCGGGCCGTATACTTGTCTGCCACCCAACGTATATCTACCACACACATATCTACCATCCTTCATGTACAATTCAATTTTCAGATCGTTCAAGGATCATACCAATATCAAAGTCCAGATGGCGTTCCAGTTCACGTAGAGTACATAGCTGATGAGAACGGATACCAACCTAAGGTAAAATTTATGTATAGTTTCATATAAATTAATTTCAACTACAACAACTGTATAAATTGTCCAGAAATATTTATTTATAACATGATATTTGTTATTATTTTCAGAGCGACCAGCTGCCGGTGGCTCCTCCAATCCCACCTGCCATCGCACGAGCTTTAGAATACATAGCTGCTCATCCCCCTCAAGAAGAGTGATGACCGTAAAGATAACCCAAATAAGATTATACAATTACTTGTCCAAAGATGTACCGGACTTGAACGCGAGCAACAAGGGTTTATTATTTAAACAATCAGCATTGTAGATTTTATTGTAAATAAATGATATGATTGACATTACTGCAGTTTTTTAAGTAAAAATATACTTTACAACATGAAGTAAACAATAATTACTTTATCTAAAGTAACATTTCAACCTATATTCATGCAACAGTTGGGATATGGGTCTCCGGTTAATCGAAGCGGTTTACAGCGTACTCCATCACTCTGCTCAACTGCGGGTTGGCGGAGACCGCAGTTTATTCAAGCCGCCTAAAGACCACTGGCTTCGCTTAACGACTGTCATCTAATGACAATAGCCAGGACCGACGGCTTAACTCCTCCTCCAGGCCCTCCGAAGCACGGAGGAGCTCGGGATAATATAAACCCATCCATGGACAGGCTACGGTTGACGTTGCTTAACTTCAAGATAAATAAATCCATTTATAGAATCACCTTTCTTCCTAATCCTTAGAGCCAATCTCGTCTGCACGTGGTGAACCGTGCTAATAAACATAAAATAATGAGAAAATTGACACGTAGTGTCATGTTGCGTCTGACTAGGTAAGTATCTCCCACCTTATAGTAGACCGTAGCCAACTAACAATACTCTTAAGTGAGGATTGATGTGTTCATGCAAATAAATGGGGCCACCTGACGTGAGGGATGCTGCGTTAGCGGCGGAGCTGTCAGCATGAGAGTAATATATTATTATTAGCGTACCGTATTGCTAGCGTCTGTAGGCTTCGGGAACCAGTTTACATCAGCCGAGTCGTATTCTTATTTGTTTGGCAGCCGAGGTGGTATAAAAAAGAACTTTAACAACCTCCATAGACATTGGCGTTTATGTACAGTTAATATATGGGAGACCGAGCTTTGCTCGGGGCATTGGAACATCCAAAGTTTGCGTAAATAAAGACCAATTCTTGTATCTGTTCTTAAGGTGTCTGAATGCTGAGTGCCTGCTTTCTCACCAAATTGATATTTTTTTTTTTTTTTTTATGTGAGAAGGTGGCAAACGAGCACGTGGGTCACCTGGTGGAAAGCAATCACCACCGCCCATGGAGACCAGCGACACCAAGGGGTCGCCGATCCGTTGCCAGCCTTTTAAGGAAAATGAAAACTCTTTACTTGAAGGCACCCATGTCGTAGTTGTTCGGAAATACCGCTGAGGGAAGTTGATTCCACAGTTTCACTGTTCGTGATATGAAATGTCTTAGGAAACGTACTGTAGTAGATCGCCAATTATCAAGATGATATGGATGGAATTTTAATTTATGGCGAGTTGTACGATAGTGGAATTCAGCGGCAGGTATCAAATCAAACAGCTCATCGGAGCACTCCCCGTGATATAATTTGTATAGAACGCAAAGAGACACTTTTAAAGAGAGATTATCTATTAAAGAGTCTTTAATTTGTCGAGTAGTGTTAGTACTGTTACTAAGAAGCTTAATGGGGTATTCCTTTCCGAAAGAAAAAGATGGCGCTATAAGCTATATAATTTTATGCTATATTTATACCTAAATTTGGATGTGTCACTAATCTGCAGTACCCTAATAATAATATCAATCCCCAAGAAATATATTAGTCATCATTTTAATCAAAACTATCTCTAAATATAAATCATCAGTTTAACAAACTATTAGTGTCATTTAATTCGTTTGATCATCAAAATAATAGATCTGTCACCAAATAAATAGATCAGCTCCTTAATTTAATGAAAAAATGGCTAATAGGGGCGAAGTCAAATTGGCGTCATATTCACTGACGAGTCTTACCAATACTTGGTTAACGTAATAAATCATGTTTTGGTTAGATGTGAGTTGATTTTTGGTTAGATTTTCTTGTGTCCTGTCATCGGAAATAGGAGCTCCGCGAAGCGGAGCTCCGTCAATCTGGATGATGAATGATGAGTGCCAAGTAAACCTAATTATTAATAATTGACAATATAATACATACAAAAACATTTATTTGGTACTAGACCCTATATCTCCGTGATTTTAGGTGATTTATTGTGGAATAGATTTCTCACCAAAATCGATTTTATATTGTTTGGTAGTCACCAAAGAATATAAAATCGATTTTGGTGAGAAATCTATTATTTTGCGGTCAAACCCTATTAGTTAAGAAACACAAAAATAATTAAATTGGCGATAGCTTAAATGATACCCTTTATTAAATAATAATATCTGTCTATAACTATTTTTACAGGAGATATGTAATGGAGATTTGTAAGTGGTTCATCAACATCTTTGAACCAAAGCCAACTTCACCTGCACGCGGTGCACCCTGCTGACTGACAAACGAAGCTCTGGCGAAAAGAGAGGTAGGGAGCGTAATTGTAAGCTACCCAACTGAGAAATGTACCTCCACATCGCAGAATACCGCAGCCAAATAACAATTCCATTGAGGGTTGTTGTGGTCCTGCGAATGAGTGAGGACACCAGAAAGGAAGGAGATGTTGCGTTTGCAGCAAGGGTGGCGGCGCGCGAGCGATATTTTATGTTGCGAGCTTTAGTATGGCTACGGTAACCGCTTCACATCAGGCGTGCCGTATGCTTGTCTGCCACTCGACGTAGTATAAAAAAAAGATAAGATCCTAACGAATCGAGGAGCTCGATGCCGTCATTGCGCGTGTCAGTCTAATCGAACACCCAAGTTAAGAATCGAACACCCAACGTACTCGATTGAAGTAGCCTGTCCATGGATGTGTTTTTTTTTATCTCCAGCTCACCCGTGCTTTGGAAGACACGTAAAACTATCGGTCCGGCTGTTGTCATTAAATAGTGGAGCGCCATAAGGTTTATACCTCGGAATCCACGTCCTGTCAATGAATCTTTATAAAAAACTTTTGAAATGTGTTTTTAATAGTATATAGAAAAATGTTAAAAAAAAAAAAATTGAGCGATCTCAATTTTTTAATTATTATTATAAATAATAATAAAAAGTACGTAAGTAGTAGTAGTAGTGTTTTTTATAATTATGTATCTCTTTTTAATTATTATTATGTATCTCACTTAATTCAAGGGTCCAGCCCGGTCATGTGATAGACGCGTTGGATCCATATCCCCGCGATATGGATCCAACGCGTAGAGTCCCCTTTGAGTTTGCGTTGCGTTTTTTGCGTTGAGACTATTGCGAAGTGTAATAGAAAATAAATGGGCTATGGAGATGAGATCTGGTTGAACTTAATATCGGGATATTACAGAAGAGAGATGGACGCCTGCCATAACTGCTTTTATTGCTAGTTATTTGCGGCAGGCGGTGGCTTGCCACTCACTAGATGGGCCCCCGAAATGCCAGGAAAACGGCCGTGGGCAACACCGGTGTGAGTGACTCAGGGATGTCGAGAGGTGTGCTGCGCTTTTTCCGAGGTTACTCGCGGCGTGATGCCCTTTAACACTTCCACCCCTGGAGCATGTAGCTCTAGCGGCTCCTCTCTGGACGGCCAATAAAGGCAAGCCAGAGCTGAGAGTCCTGCGGGCCTTCTTGTGTTTACACTCCGACCGATGAAGACACGTCGGAGACGAAGGCCCTGACAGACTCTCTGGAGACGAAGGCCCTGACCGACTCTCTGGAGACTCGGGTCCGTGGTGTCGCTACTCACACAACAGCTCGCCACAAGCTGCCCTGTGGACTTATTATTATACTCATTTATTCCTTTTCTAAGAATAACCGCCTTTTGTATCCGGCTCTTGACCCAACCGCAAAGCGAGAGCCTCTCGAGGTGACGGTCGAGACTCTTCGCTATAAGTTCGTTCACTGTTACAACTATCGGTACAATTATCGCTGAGTCCACATGCCACATGGCGGTAACCTCATGGGCCATGTCCAAGTACTTTGATAGTTTCTCTTTTTCGGCCTTCACGAGGTTCTCGTTATGGGGAATAGTGACGTCAACGAGAACTGCACGACTCGTCTCCCGGTCTATTAACACGATATCAGGTCTATTGGCAACAATAGTCCTGTCAGTGATAATAGACCGGTCCCAGTAGAGCGTGACCCTACCGTTCTCGAGTACATACCTGTAGTATGGTACCTCAGAGCTCACAACGCGATATTTAAGAGCATCCTAGCTACTTGATTATGCCTGTGCAAGTACTCGCCGTAAGCAAGATGAGAACAACCGGAAACAATATGCCTGAGTGACTCACCGGGACGGTGGCATGCTCGACAAATGTCGACCGTACCGTCCTTCAGGACATATTTCCGGTAGTTATTTGTCTTGATAACTTTGTCCATAATTGCACAGACAAAACCTTCAGTATCTCCAAAGAGATCACCGAAACGTAGCCAGGCCACCGATGCGGACGAGTCTACATCAGGCTCGTTAAGAGCCCGGTAGAATCGCCCATGTAGCTCCTTGCTCTTCCATTATATCCTTTTCATTTCATTATTTCCTATGCGGCTCTGGGTAGTAAGTACAGGTGGTTTGCGCCAGTTTTCGTTTGCCAAGGATAGTGGCGTAAAGCCCTTATCGACTGCTACCACGTCGCGGTGCATCCCGCTTTCACAGTGTCGGAAATATTCCCTAAGATTGTACACCTCACGGTTGTGTAGGTTTTTGGCATTTAAAAAGCCGCGGCCCCCACACTTCCGTGGGATATATAATCTGCGGACATATTATTGTATTTTTTTTTTGTAAATCATTATTATTTGCGAAAAGCTAATAAATTAACATTGAAGTTACTCTGCAAAAATAATTTATTACTTACATATAAAATAAGAATCTTTACTGTAAACATTTTTCCCCCTTCCGCCTCTCATTTTTCAGTAAAATGTTGTTAATAAAGATGATTTAAAAAAAAAATTGAAACCGACTTCAGTTGGCGAGCGGAATTATTAAATTATTGGTGGAATACCCCGGCAGACGCTGCTGCCCGTCTTCCGGCAGAAAAGTTATCGCGTGACACAAGATTCCTTAGTCGCCTTGTACGACATCCAGCGCAGAGCAATGGAGTGGCACAATTTTATTCTGCCGGCTACCATCGGGCAAATTTAAGGGTTTCCATCGATGTTTCTGGGATCCCCATCATCAGACCCTGACTTGGTGAATATGGAAACATCTCACAATTACCCTTTCAAATAAAAAAAATGAATTTGACCATACGTGCTTATAAAATTTAAGGGTTTCCCTTGATTTCCCTGGCTTTTTGAAGTCGGCTGAAATTGTTGTAATCGAGATCAGTAATTTTTTTTTAACATTTTTATTTGAGGTTTTAATAATGCAGTCAAACACTTGCTATACAGATTCATTGACAGGCCCTGGGTTCCGAGGTTTTACCATTTTTATGCCTTACGGCGCTCCACTATAAATGACAGTCGTTAAGCCGAGTCGGTGTCCAGTTGCTTGAAAACACTGGCCTCCACCAACCCGCAGTTGAGCAGCGAGGTGGAGTATGTTCTAAATCCCTTCGATTGAAGGGAGGCCCGTATCCCAACAGTGGGATGAATAAGGGCTGACAACGATGACGATGACGACATATCGGTCCAAAAGCACAAAACACTAGATTTTCATCGAAATCGTTGGAACCGTATGCGAGATCGGCATGGCATATGTACAATATTTGCTTGTTTAATAGTTTCCAGTATAAATAGTAATTAAGATAGATTAATACGTATATATAAAAAATATATCAATTCAGCATCTCCTTAGATATCCACTATTATTCATTTATTAATGTAAAAAGAAATAAAATTAACGCCTGACATTTCTAACTTAGCATTAATTTATAACGCCAGATATATATACATATTAACTAACTAACTAAGAGTCGAAAGTGGTCGAAATAATTATCATAGTCTTCCGAGTTGGCTTCCGAGTGAGCATTTAGGATTGCTTTCTTACAGTGTATCTATATATACCATAGATCTAAGCGTAGGTAGCGAAAAATCCTAGGTCTGTGGTTTATACCTATAATAAATAAATATTTCTGGACAATTTACACAGCACCATCTAGTAGCAAATTAAGCGCAAAGAACTTGTATTATGGGTACTAGGCAACTGATAAATGTACTTAAATACATATTTTTTTGTAAATATTTTAATACATAGAAAATACCCAGACCAAGACAAACGGACATGTTCATGCACACAAATGTATATCTTGTGCGGGAATCGAACCCGCAACCTCGAAGTCAAAGTGGCCATTGCTAACCATTCGACCACCGAGCTCGTTGAATTATAATTATTATATATAAAAATATATAATAATTATAATTCGACGAGCTTATAATTATAAAAGTTAATATATTTTTTTAGGAATATAAATTAAACAGAATCTAATATAGCGCCTGCGTGTTTAATGTTCACTTATTATCTAACGTGTGCAGAGTCTGTGTTATTTTATACAGGCGCATCTCTTAAGTTTATCCTCGAAAAAACATGAGTAATTCTTGAATCAAATAGTATGTATTACGTACATAAATAACACGTACATAAAAGTATTACGAAGATTTTGAATTGAAAAAATACGTTATGCAACACATATACCTATACCACAATCGCTTGCTTAAATTTATTATTATGATTCAGTTTGGATTTTTTGATTTCGAAATTGGAACTTGGACTGAAATTGGACTTTGGTTTATGATCCTATTATACTATACTACAAATTATATCCCTTTCTATATTATAGCTACACTATACGATTACTAGCGATTCTTTTCAGGTTGGGATCATAAAGTTATATAGACTAGTCTGAAAATGATTGTCATACACTGAGTTCGATTTTCGCAAACGAAAATCCTTTGTTCGCATATGAACAGATTCTCAAAAAAGACAGATGTTAAAAAAGATAGCATATTTAAGCAGTAACAGAAGAAAAGAAAAATATGTATCTATTAACTGAAGAAAGAAAATTGTAAATAGAGTTAACAATAATAACAAAATTAAAAATTTTGAAAAAAACCCACGACGGTTAAAACGTAGTTGAAAAAGGATAAAATAATTTTGAAACCCCCGACTTAAAGAATTTATGCTATGAACTTAATATAAAAACCCGAGAAAATCTGTTGGGGCTGCCATTAAATGAACTACTTTGGCAGTTTTATAGTAACTTGTATATTTATTTATGTTTATGTTGAAATTTAAAATAGAGATGGCAGCCCCCGACGCATTTTCTTGGTTTTTTTTTTTATTAAGTTATTATTACAAACTATTTAGAGAGCAAGCATAGACATTACAAATGAAAACCGCATCAGAATCAGAATACATAGTAGTAATAGTAGTTTTGGCTTTACAAAAACAAATGTTTACTGCAGCGCCCTCTGGTGAGTTGTCACCGTAACACCTATCTAAGAACATGCTCCAATCAAACCCAAACCCATCACTGAAAACCGCATCAAAATCGGACTCGTACTTTTGAACCGTTACCGTTACCGTTACCGTCTCTGTTCCGTCGCGGGTAAAAAGATAAGTAACCATGGCAGAGAATTTCCTTGAAATTATTTATGTATTTTGATAAAAGTTTGTAAGTAATTATGCAATAAATATAATATGCAAACTACAGATTAAAGTTTTGAGGAAACTTGATTTAAAATTTGTGGCCTGGATTACATGACCCTTTATATACAATAAGATGATTAAAATATACACTTGACCTGTCTTGTAGTTATTCCCAGAAGGTTACCGATATTTCTATATTGGTGAATCAGAGGTACGTGTTCCATATGAGGCAATGGCACACTTTTGAAAATCTTTTTCCTCAACCTGAATAATATTAAAAAGATAATCTTATAACAGATTTGCAATTTTTGATCGTCCTTATTCGTAAGTCGTCTTATTCGCCTGTCGATAGCGAGCAGTGTGACTGGTTAAGGAGGTCGTGGGCATCATGTCAAACAATTGATCTGAACACATTACATTGTACAATCGGTATAATATACAAAGGGAGGCAAAATCCCTTCTGAGACTTAAAGATTCCAAATCGTCTGTCAGTTTGAAGGTGCAAGCTAGGCGCTCCCGCCCATAGGTTAATTAAATTAAAATTCAATTTTCCTGGACAAATTACACACGGCCCAAACTAAGGAAAGCTAGTACAATGGGTACCTACTAGATAACTGCTATAATACTTCGTTTTTTGTAAATACATATATATATATATGACAACAGTACTCCATATGTAGGCGTACTTGAGCTTTGTTAAGCAAAAGTCTTTGCCGCGGGTTGAAGTACTGTTTCGCTCTGTTGAGCACACCTAGTTTCTCCGACGCGACGCCAGAAAAACGCCAGTAGAGCGTACTTTACCACGTTAATCAAGTGCGGGATGGCGGAGGCCAGTGTTTTCAAGGCGCCTAAAGGGGTGTGTAATATAATATGTTATAATAACACATGCTTTAATATTCAATACATATTTTTCATTTATAGCTATAATTTTAAGTACATTACTGGCTTGCGGTGGAGTAAAAATATAAACCTACAATAGATATCAAATTATAGGAAATAAACGTAATGATAAATGAATATATATTACCTGTTTTTAGGGTTCCGAACCTCAAATGGAAAAACGGAACCCTTATAAGATCACTTTGTTGTCCGTCTGTCTGTCTGTCTGTCTGTCTGTCTTTCTGTCAAGAATTTCTATGTCGAGAATGCGTGGAGGTATCAAGCTGAAATTTGAACTGTATACTCAGGTCTACGGTCCCATGAAGTTAAAAAAAAATCTAACTGCTAAGTTTACGTAGAAAAAAGTTACGGCCGTTTATTCAGCAAAAAACGCATATTTCGACACACTCAAGGGAATCAAAACCTATAGGGTACTTCCCGTTGACCTAGAACTATGAAATTTGGCAAGTAACATCGTTATAGACTACAAGTACAGGAATAAATCTCAAAACTATACATTTGTAAATAGATCTTAAAAAATAGGGGGTCTATATTTTTTATAGGGTGTTGAAATTTCAAATTGAAACTACTAGTTCAAATGGGGTATCATATGAAAGGGCTTGATGTACACATTGCAAAATATATTTTATTAATTTTTTTCGACGCATTATTTCTTATTTATAATGAAAAATATCAAATTTAATAATGATACTATGTACCTACGGAACCCTCGGTGGGCGAGTCCGACTCGCACTTGTCCGGTTTTTTTATTTTATTATTATATATGTAATACTAGGCACCTCGCCCAAAGGCCACCGATGTGGCTTATGACTCTCATCTAATGTCATCACCGGGGACTTAGGATACTTTTTAGCCTGATTCTGTTTACGCCTTTTTTGACTGATGATTCCCCTGAGAATAGCTATTAAATAATAAAACCATTCAAAAAATATGGAAATTTAATAGATTTTTGTCAATATTATAAAGAGGAAAGAGTAGTTTCTTTGTACTTTACTACAATTACAACGGAACCGATGCCGGAATGTAATGAACTACGGAGCCTATTTTAATAATCTTTCGCCATTAGACAGCCATTCTAGAAATAAATTATTTTATTTCAGTAAAAATAAAATTAATTTAATGAGACATATAAGATGGCGTCGTAGAGGAGGAGCTCGATGGCGTCGTTGAACGTGTCAGTGTAATTGAACACGCAAGTTAATTAGCGTCGACCATAGCCTGTCTATATGTATAGGTTTACTTATTTCGTGTCTCTCTCGTGTAGTATCCTCCGTGTTTCGGAGGGTACGTTAAGCCGTTGGCCCCGGTTGTTGTCATCCGATGAGAGTTAACGACTGTCATTTGATGACAACAATGCCAGCCAAGTCAGTTACCTTTAGGCGGCTTGAAAACACTGTAACTCCGCCAACTCGCAGTTGAGCAGAGTGGTGGAGTATGCTCTAAACCCGTTTCGAAAGAGGCGAAGCCCGTATCCTAGCAGTGAGATGACTATGGGTTGATGCAGAGAAAGAGAGGGAAAGACATTGTTAATATACGCCGTCCGACTACCGTGGCACCTCCACCTCACAAAATCAACAGCCAAATAACAATTCCAAGAAGACTGGAGGGTTGTTATCTTCCTGCAAGTGAGTGAGAGATACCAGGAATGAGTGAACGATATTTATGTAGCAATTGTCAATGTATTTGGCTACGGTAATGATTTCACATTAGTTGAGCCGTATACTTGTTTGTCACCAGGCGTGGTATAAAAATCATGAACACATACTAAAGTTGAAGCTAGTTTGAAGTAAGTACAAAGAGTATGTTTTTTTACAGTACGTCGGGTGGAAAACAAGCATAAAGGTAAGCAGTTATCGCAGCCTATGCATGCTTGCGACACCACAGGCATCACTCATGCATTGCCGACCCTGTAAAAACTCTTTTTCGCCTTTTTTGTAGAACCCCATACGTCTCCTAGGAAAACGTTAACAGGAAGTTCATTCCACAAGTTGAGAGCTTGAAGTAGAAAACTCTTATGGAGTCGTACAGTACGCGCACAATTAGATTACATTGTGTGAGGATGAATTCCCCGCATATGGCGAATGGCGTGACTATAGGAAGGGCCGTGGGTATCATATTTAACAACTCTTCAGAACACAACCCATTGTACAGTCGGTAGAATACGCAATGAGAGGTAAAGTCTCTTGTGATACTTAAAGATCTGATAACATCTGTGACCGTTATTCCTATAGTATTGTATTTCAGAAATAGAACCATCCTTATGGATACTACAGCCGATAGGTTTTGCTCTGGATACGTTACATATCATCTGGTATATCTCAGTATGTAACGATGACTTCATAATGTAAAGAAGATGTTTTTAAATACCTCTTCTTTACACCTTTCGAGTTTGCAAGCTGAAGTAGCAATGGGCGGGTCACATCTGCCGAGTAAGTGATGGCAGATGGGGGAGGAAGGTATTAGAGTAGAGGCCGCGCGTAGGACGACGAAGCGTTGGAGACCCTCCTTCTAGATGGTCCGATGACCTTAAGAATGCGGCTGGAAGCGGCTGGATGCGGAAGGCGGAGGATCGTATTCGGTGGAAAGCATTGGGGAAGGCTTATATCTAGCAGTGGATTGATACAGGCTGATGATGATGACACCTATGTAATACTTGCACCGGCCGCTTTCCACTCTGCGTTTGTTACGGATGGGGTAGGTTCGAAGGACAAAAACAACCGGTTTAAAATACTGGAGTATTCTAAATCGCAAATTATAAAACATAAACACTTCCAAACCAACCAGTACACGACACTGTCCTACCGTTATAGTCATATTCCTTCAATGTATGCGTAGGTGACCGCTAGTCCTTTACAAATGACCAGAAATACATACATGTAATACATAGAAAACATCCAGATCAAGACAAACTTTTCTTGCACATAAATAATTAGTCTTGCGCGGGAATCGAACAAGTGACCTCGGAGTCAAAGTGATCATTGCTAGCCATTCGACCACCGGGCTTGACAAATAGTCCAAGGAAAGAGCTTGAGCCTTGAGAGATTGATTTATTGCTAAATCCAATACAAAATGGAGATTACCCTGAATGCGAATGAAGGTTGGAAAATTCACTAGATATTACGCGGTATTACTGTGCTTCAGTAATGACTTATATTGACATCAAACTGCATTTACCGGTTCTTCCACGAGTTCCTCAGTAGACTACATTTTAATATTGAAGGTGATGGTCAAATTCGAAGGCAATTGTTGACTAATTGGAAGGAGAGCATCTCCGCATAAAAAACTAGAGCTCGATCGTATTTAATGTCCGTATAAGTAATTAATTATTAACATTTGACAGCCAAAAAACAGCTAAAGATTAAAGGCTAATGAAATCTAAAAGCAATCATTCCTTTGGACTTAAATATATACGCCTTATAGACTGGTTCCTTTAAAATTGAATTTGAGGAAATCTCTACACATATTGATTACCAAGATTGGGACAATTTTCGAAATTAAAATTTAGTAAAAATTCAGTTTTGATCCAATCTCGATCCTAAAAGTAATACATTATTGGAAAGTTTGATTATATACAGAAATAAAAGCAAACCAATTAGTATATATAGTATGCTGGTCTCAATATGAATTGATATTAATTAATGAATAAAATCAAGTATACAAATTTCAGTCAATTCATAATTCAATCACAATTCGGTCAATTTTCATTTTGTGTTTGTAAAATAATTATGCGAAATCGATCTTCTGATCACATCTTTTGTTTCTTTTTATTATTTAGTTACATTCGTTTCCTTTGAGTCGCATACTAGCTTCCGTTTGCCCTTGCGCCTGTGTGAATGTCGACTGTATCGTCATCCCTCGGGAAGAGCTTATATTTTTGGGATAATAGGTATCCTATTATTTATTCTGAACTTCTAATATGATTTATATACAAAAAAATACGTTAATTGGGATAATAGTTAAGGCGTGATAGCAAACAAACAAACAAATTAGTAAAGGTTTAGTAAGATATGCACATTTCTTATTTTAGATATGTGTCTATCTATCATCATCATCACAGTTATATGATATAAACAATAAATGCGTGTACAAAAGGTATTGTACAAATTCTACAATACTTTTTGTACTTTCTTACGATTTTATTCAATGTATAGGTTAAACACTGTCATTTTTCGGTCTTCAAGAAAGAGAATAGAAGCTAGAGCCTCTTATCCTTCTAGTTCTTAGTTATATCCTAGCCCTCTAGGGCTAGGATATAACAACTCAAACCTATTTTACGCCCACGAGTGAAGAAGAAATAAGTTTAAAATTTCACAGAATGTTGTCGCTAAAGTAATTTGAATATTGGTGACAACATCTTCGCTATGATTTATATTATAACGTTAGATAACTTTGGGTTTACACATGCAAAACTTGGCCTTGACTTTTGACATTGATATTAACATAATGTAATATCAAATGAAGAATCGATAATAAAATCTCCGTTTTTCTAATGTTGATTTATTACAGAAGTTGATTTATACATATTTGATGATATTTATAAATTTTTTGTTTAAAAAATTTGTTTGTAAAATACACAATACCTTGCTATTTTTCTTTACAACGTGCTATTTAAAAATGTGACATTTAAATTCGAATATTTTTTTAATTGAATAGTCGAATTATTCACAAAAACAAATAACTTATAATCTATTGAACTTTAACATTTGACCTGGCCAGTTTTTCTAGTAAAAACAAATATTTAGAATAATATAATCTTACAATATAAAACAATAATTTGCATATAACATAAAGGTGACAAGTTGATTTGATAAATATGACCGACTAGTAGGGGAACTTGTCTTGACTTGATATGCTCCCACGTGTCTAGAATTGTTCAATAGTTGCAAAATTTCTGACTAATTGATAAACTAAAGCACGGTCGAAAAAAGTAGTTACAGTAAAGACAGGAGGAAAAAAGACACGATGAAATCTTAGTTCTACGAATTACTAACATACCTTCTTTAGACAGAACATTAAAAGATTAACCTGATAGTGGGTTTATTTCTCTGTTGATAAATCGATGAGAAACCTAATATTGTTCTACTGGATTTCTGATCGTGTAATGCCTGAACTGTTTCTTTTTTTGCATCATGTGATAATATTTTGCTTGATACTATGTAATGTCTCAAATATATTATGTAATGTCTCTGGACAACTGAATATGAATAATTTTACTCCTATCACAGTAATGCTTCTATCTTTATGACTCCTGCAAGTAGAAACAAATGATTAACTATTGTGTATCCAGCTAGGACGTAGCTATACAGTGTTTAGTACTTACACACCCTACATATTAACTTACAAAATAGAAAAACCGGAAGTCTTACCGCCGCCGGCGAGAAAACGATGTATTAACAACTATTTTCTCGCTCATGAACAATGATGAGTAGTTGATCGCAGACTGTTCACTCTGCTGTGCGAGACTCTATCTCTACTAGTTTTGTCAACGACAAGATCTAGATCAAGATCTATCAAATAGTGTCTTTGTTCGTGTCAGTCTAATCGAATACGCAACTTAAGCAACGCCGGCAGTAGTCTGTCCATCATCATCATCAGGTCTATTTTAGTCTCCACTACAGGAGCACGACCCTCTCTCGTCCGTCCTAAACGGAAGGAGGATTTGGCCTACACTCCCCACGCAGGCCAAACGGGTTGGGGAGGCCTGCAGGGTGACTTTTGACGCAATCGAAATAGAATCGAATCGAAATCAGATCGAATAGATGTCAAATGGTACTCTTGAGATTGAAATCAGTATCAAATCGAAATGAAATCGATTTGAACTCAAATGTCACTTTTGAATGGTACTTTTGAAGTTTGAGATCGCGCCAAAATTGAGAATGAGATCGAATTCATCTGTCAAAATTTTCGATTCCGCGCTTGGTGTCGTGTTGTGTGGTTTTCTCAAAGTTTATTAAGTTTTCGCTTGTTTATTGAGTAAAGTGTATTTATATAGCGTTAAAAATTAAAATGGCAAGATTTGCTAGTATGTATAACTTGATTGAAGAAGCTAGACGTCTCGACAAACGGCATCGCAGGAGGGCTATGAGTATAGCTCACTATGTGAGCGTGTTGGACTGGATGGATTACTGTGAATTTGTGAAGAATTACAGATTAAACAAAAGCCTCTTTGGGACTCTAGCGAGATACTTGACGCCTTATTTACAATGACCGAAAATATCAAGTCATCTATCAATTATGTACAAAGTAAGTTAAGTTTTAGCACTTTTGCTATAGGATACGTATTAAAATAGTATCTGTACCTGCATGCTTTTAAGCAAGGAATAGAATAGCTAAATCTCTGTTTTTGTAACTTTCTAGTAATTTACAATGTAGTCTCATTTTTGAGCTTCATGTAATCTAGCAGTATTTAGTCAAAACCTCTCATGATATTTCTTGTTTATTTACAGGTTTTAGCCACAGGCAGGCAGCAATGGCACTACAATGTCTCTGCAATTTGTCTCAAAATGCACAAGAGAAGTTATGGTTGCACTAAATCATTCTGATATATAAAAATTATATTATATATTAAGTTTCCTGGCACTTGAGAAAAAAATGCAATTAAATTGAAGTAAGAACATTTTCTTATTATTATTTTAAATAGTTGTTTCGACCAACTTGCCAGGATTAAATCCCACCTAGATGAGGGTGAATTTTTAAAACGATTTATAAGAACATTTTTTTCTACACCTTTTGATTTATTACATATTAGATTTCAGTCTAATAAGTAATTATAATGTTTTCTAAAGAAGTTGGTAATTACACTTTATATTAAGTAATTATATTCATTTTTTTCTTATTTTCTTTATGCCTCAGGTTCTATGAAAAATACCAATTGCCAGAAACTATTAGGTGTATTGATGGAACCCAAGTAGCTATGGTTCGGCCATCAGAAAATGAAGAGTGGTATTTCAATAGACAACATTACCAGTCTCGAAATGTTCAAATTGTAAGTAATTATTTTTGTATTGCAACTCCCTTATTGGGCTATAAAATTTATCTTGTTAACTATCAGAATCACTAAATATTATTAAACAAATCTATCTGCATCTGTTATTTGATTGCATATTTTTTCTGCGTGGCTTATAATAAGATGTGTGAAACAGTTGACATGGACAAAGTTAAGCTTAATTCAATAAATTTATATTGCAGCATGAAGAAAAATATCTTCCAAACCTATTAAGAGTTTTAAATGGCAATCGCATAGTGGCAAGTGAATATTTAACTTGACTGACTAACAAAAACAATTTCGTCTTTTCAGGTGATTCTGGTTATGCACAAAGAGAGTTTATGGGGTCATCATCAAATGCATCACACAAAAGCATTACTCGTCTGCTTGTAATAGAGTGAAGGGGACCATCGATCTTCTTAATGCTCGGTGGTGTCTATGGAAACAACAGTAATGCATTATAAGCCAGACCGAGTGGAAAAAAATATTAATGCTTGCACTGTGTTGCATAGTATATGCAACCAAGGTCGTATTGTTGCACCAAGTAGTGGTGAAATACGGCTGATACAAGAGGAACATAGGCAAGAATTACAGGAGTCGCACAGAATATCTCATGCAAGCGGTTTGAGTCAGCAGCAGAGATAAACTGATGAGTTAAGAAGTGGCAATCTTGCTAGAGCACATACGTGGGCCCGTTATGGCAGACCAAACGGTTTAATACATAAATAAATATTCAAACTACTGTTATGTTTTTATTATTAACTCATTTAATATACCCTTTAACAGAATCAATATTTTTTGTAATAGCATTATTTATTTTCATATTAACAATCATACATCTTAGTCCTTGATAGAATCAATACTATTTAACAAAATTACTATGCTAAAAACAAATTACTACTTCTTATCCTTGTAGTCGCACTATTTTGAGTGCATAACACACTAAGCACATGCAATTACTCTTTTCGCCTCAATATCTACTAGGCGATCCCACTCATCTTGCAGATGTGAGCGGCCACTGATGTATAATGTCTACCAGTCTCACACCCTTGTCTGGCCCTTTCTCTTGAATATGTAGCAGGTCTCTGTGCTCGGTTGGGCTGCCGAAGACGTCGAGTAATATTTGTAGGATGGGATGGTGTCGGTGCGTTGCTGAGTAATGGAAGAATTGGTGAACCCAGTGGATTGTAAAGGTCTTGGTAGACAGGTCGACAGTTCTTTGTGAACTACCAGGCTGAGAATCTGTTAACAAAATAAATATTAATTAATAGTACCAGTATTACTATAAAGTTGTAAGTATGCTAGTTTACATGTAACATAATCATGCTACCTCCTAAGGAGCTTCCTGGTAACTCAAGCACACTGGTGGAAACGACTGTCATTAAAAGAACAGCCGGGATTGACAGCTTAACGTGCCCTATGAAGCACGAAGGAGCTTGCTATCAATATACCCATCCATGGACAGGCTACATTGCTTATTTTTATTTTTACTGTATTAAATTTAAAAAAACTGCCTTCCAAGAGTTCCATCACTTTGTTTTCCTCAAAAGGAACTACAGGTGAATAATATCTTCTGTATCTGGGTGCGCTAATAAATAGAAACTTAAATGTATCAAAAGATAAATAAAGAAGAGAAAAGACCTATGCATTAAAAAAATATTATACCTGAAAAAGTATTATTTACTTACAACAAGAGGGACAGAAAATCCCATATCACTTAGTGGCAAAGCAACTGCCACACAACAGAGCTAACATCCGCTCCTCGATAGGGCTTATAGTGGGAAGAAAGTCCTTTCCTCGGCCAGTTTACAGAATAATTTTTGTCTGTCCAAAACTGAAAAGGAAAGCGGTCTTTAACTTAGGATTATGTTCAATAAAAATGAATATATATTAACTACCTTTTTACACTACTGGGATAAAAAGTATCCTTCATGTTAATCCAGAGTATATTCATTCCTATGTGCCAAGTTTCATCCAATCATTGCAGTGGATTCATCCATCCTCACACACTTTTAAAGCTTATAATAGTACTAACTATAGATTTCATTAAACTTGTAGATTTATCATTTTAACCGAAGTCAGTTAGTACAGTTGGTTCCATAAGACAACAGACCACTTCACTATCCTAGTCAGTTATCTTAGGGAACCAACTGTACGATAGACGAAGATATGGTAATTGCATTCCTGTATTAGGCTACCATTTGGAATGGAGAGAAATATGATAGTCTTTAATAGATGAACTTACTTTAGCTCCCCGCCCCATTTTTCACTGCACTCCTAATGAATTCCGGATCTTGGAGAACTCCTGCCATTCCCTCTTTGCCTCTTACTTTCCCATGGCGGTGCGCAAATGGCCTTTTGAAATTCCTGGATTTATTTCCAAGCATTCCAGCAAAGATTGCATTTGTATCTGGGTGGGTTGCATTTTCTACAAAAAAACATATGTTTTATTGAAATATTAACATTGATGATATCCCAATTTAAAAGTTTAATGGAGATCATAACTACAATAACTAAATAATTACCTTTTTACAAAAGCTCATTATACACTTGTACTAAACAAACAAGAAATTAGAATTTCGCGGGAAAGAAACTTTTTATTTTGACATTTCGTAACATGACATTTGTTTGTTTTTAATTCACATTCTCCGTGTGTTGTATAACTTTTTTCCAAATATAAAAGGCTTTTACGTGACTTATGCACTATAAATGAACTTATTTTCTTCGAGTCTAGAGAAATACGTATTAATACAATTTAAAGATTATTAATTTCGGTAAATCGATAAAATTATTTTACAAGAAATTGTCAACGAAAACAGTCTAACTTTTGCCTATATGCCGGAAGTTACGTCAGCGTTTGATGCTAACACGATTCGAAATTCGATTTCGATTTGATTTCGATTCCGTTCAAAAGTACAAAACTTGAATCGAATTGAAATCAGATCGAACTCATATCAAAATCGAAATCAGAATCAAATCAAATTCAAAAGTCAGCCCCCAGGACGAGCTCGGTGGTCGAATGGTTAGAAATGGCCACTTTGACTCCGAGGTCGCGGGTTCGATTCCCGCATAAGACAAACATTTGTGTGCATGAACATGTCTGTTTGTCTTGGTCTGGGTGTTTTCTATGTATTATAAGTATGTATTTACAAAAAAAAAATGTATTTAAGTACATTTATCAGTGGTCTAGTCCCCTTAACACAAATCAAATCAAAAAAATTCTTTATTCCTTGGACTTTATAAAGCACTTAGAAACGTCATACAAATTAAATATAAGAACATGTATAAATCATTACTACTCTAAATCCGCAGAGCTTAGATTCACTTTCATCACACTATCTTGAATGTGAAAGTGAATTTAAGTGCCAGTTCCGGCGACGGGGCTTCTTGAGAAGAACTGGCACGAAACTCAAGGCCGACTCTTTTAATTGCCAATATCGTTACATTAAATACAAATACAATCATTAACATAACATAACAAGAGCAATTTATTTCCAAATACTTTTATCATTTATCAGATACAATAGTATTTATTTATTTATTTATTTAGATACAATAGTAAGCCTTTTGACATAGTCTAGTTTTGATATATTTCTTAAATTTACCCATGGATAATTTAAACGCGTCGTTTGGAAGTTTATTGTAGAAGCGTATACATTGACCTGGGAACGAGTTAGAGATTTTATAGAGCCTCGTAATATGCACAGCGAGTTTGTTTTTATTTCTTAAATTTAATTGATGGAGATCACTGTTTTTCCTAAATTTTGTTTGATTTTTATGAACGTAAATAAGATTTTCATAAATATATTGAGAATGTAATGTCATAATATTTATCTCTTTAAATTTATTTCTCAGTGTCTCCCTGGGACTCATCATGTAAATAGCACGGATAGCTCGTTTCTGAAGCACAAACATTGAGTCTACATCCGCGGCACTACCCCAAAGCAATAAACCATATGACATAATGCTGTGAAAATAGCTAAAATAAACTAAACGCGCAGTGTCAACATCAGTCAGTTGACGTATTTTCCTTACGGCGAAAGCTGCTGAGCTGAGTCTACCCGATAACGTTTCTATATGTGGGCCCCATTGTAATTTAGAGTCTAATGTTATACCAAGGAAGACAACCTTATTGACCAATTCCAATCTCTCATTGTCCATCACCACACTGGTTTTTACTTGTTTAACATTTTTTGTAAAAAATCTAACATATTTGGTTTTACTACCATTTAAAAGCAGGTTATTAGCACTAAACCAGTTTTGAAAGAGCATTGTTTACGTCGTCAATTTCTGATTGTTGTCTATTTACCTTAAAAACTAAAGAAGTGTCATCTGCAAACAATACTATTTCATGATTATTCTTTACAAGATGAGGTAGATCATTAATATACACGAGAAACAGGAAAGGGCCCAAAATAGAGCCTTGTGGCACCCCCATCGCTACAGCTGATCCATGTGATCGCTTTCCATTAACTTCTACTTTCTGAACCCTATCACCCAGATAAGAAGTAAGAAGATCAAGAGCGATACCTCTTATACCATAGTACAACACGATCAAGAGCGATACCTCTTATACCATAGCACAAGCTTTGTACTTAATTTGGGACTAGATGGCGCTGTGTAAATTGTCCAGAAATATTTATTTATTGAAAGGACTTTGATATTGGTATGATCCTTGAACGATCTGAAAATTGTACTGAGAATTGTACATGAAGGATGGCAGATATGTGTATGTATATATTTTTTTTTGTACTACGTCGGATGGCAGACAAGCATATGTCCCGCCTGATGTGGTGGATACGGTTGGTACCATATTAACACTGGCAACATAAAATATCACTCGCGCGCCGCCACTCCCGCTGCCAACGCAGCATCTCGTCTCTTTCCGGTGACCTCACTCACTGGCTGGAACACAACAATCCTCTAGGGAATTGTTATTTCACTGCGGTATTCTGTGAGGTAGAGGTACATTCCCCATTCGGGTAGCTTACAATTACGTTCTCTACCTCTCTTTTCGCCAGAGCTTCGTTTGTCAGTCAGCAGGGTGCACCGCGTGCAGGTGAAGTTGGCTTTGGTTCAAAGATGTTGATGAACCATTTACGGGGTGTAAATGAGTCATCAACACTGCAAAAGTGCCTAAGGGAGTTTGATACATTGTCATTTAGGAGACAATGTAATAACTACCTTACTTAAGTGTTTAACTTTATTTTCGGTGGTCTACACGTCAGAGTTAGAATTCGTCTGAAGTGACAACTCTGTCAGTTGTCTTTCGCAGTTGTGTCGGCAGCAAAAAATCTCAGTCTTCGCATTGCCGTATAATTACGCGTGCTGTAATATTAAATGAGAGAATAGCTATATATTATTTATGATATGCCACGCCAAGATGACCGCTATGATCAATAAAAATAACAACTAATATGTTTATCAACTGAAAATTTGCATGTTACATGGTAAAGTTGTGCTAATAAAAAACTTGGTTTACGTTCAATTAATAATTTTGTCATTATCTCTACAGTGCTTGTACTTAATATGGTTCCAAGAAGATTGTAAATATTGCATTGGATTATTGGTTATTTTGCGCATAATGTCATCGCTGACCTAAAAGGCGCGAAATTCCTGTGATAACATTGTAACAACTCTTGATAGATGCATCATTTTAATCTATTACTTATACGAGTGTGTATATAAGAAGGAGATTATTCAATAAAGACATGTAATTATATATTTGCCATTCAAGTAAAACAGTACAGTGAATTGTAGTTTATTATTGTTTTTTAGTACTGTAAAAATTCTGGGCATGTTAATAGTAAGTACCTACAAAATTTACAAATCTATCTCAATATCTATATATAAGAGTTATTGAATCTTCTCCATTTTCCTTATTTTTTACAATAGATTTGATAGATAAAATATGCTTTATTTGCAAAATACAAACTTAAAGTAAAGCGAATTAATAAATTGTTACAGACTTGTATATGTGCAATAAAGCGGCCTTATTGCAGAGAGCAATCTTTTTAAGGCAACCTTAGGGTAACGAATTTATGCATGGAGTGGGCAGGATCTGCAAATCAAAAGAAATTAATGAAAATTAGAAGTATAGTAAACAATATTTTTATAAATTGAAAATATAATTTCACAACTATGAGTAATAATTGTAATTGGTGAATATGTAGATTGGAACATATTTCTAATATTGCAAGATTATGAAGTTAAAGGAATGTCACGAATAGACTAGATTAACTCAACTATTAAAGATTATAAAAATCTATTTGACACCCTGGGTTAGGTTAAGGGGTTACGGGCTATACAGCTGAAATTTTAGAGAGTGTTGGGCAATATAAATATACTATCATTGCACAGAATATTTAAAATACATATTAGATTTACGCCAAATATTTTAAATATTCTGACTTCGGCAATGAAATTGTATGCTAGTAATTCTAATAATCATAGAACATATAATTATTATACACCAACGCTCGTGGGTTCGATTCCCACATAGGACAAACATTTGTGTGCATGAACATGTCTGTTTGTCTTAGTCTGGGTGTTTGCTATGTATCATAAGTATGTATTTACAAAAAAAAAATGTATTTACGTATGTTTATCAGTTGTCTAGTACCCATAACACAAGCTTCGCTTACTTTGGGGCTAGATGGCACTGTGTAATTTGTTTGACAATATTTATTTATCTATATATATAAAAGAAAGTCGTGTTTGTTACAACACTTATAACTCGAGAACGGCTGGACCGATTGCCATGGTTTTTGATTTGTTGGATTTGTTTCCGTCCCGAATAGCAGAATAACTCTTAAAAACATTGGAAAATTCTCGAAAAAATAAAATAAAAGAAAAAACATTTTTCCATACAAATGAAAGTGTCAGTTGAAAAAGGGATTACGATATTTATTGGTTGTCAAATATCAAAACGTCAAATCGATTGGTGTCACTTTTATGTCGCGAAAGTTGTCTGTGATTTGTTATGAAAATTTAAAAATGTCAAACGATAGGGGTGAAAACGCTTTTCCCATGGGGTTCGAGCGCAAGAATAGAGTAAACATCAAAAGAAATGACAATTACAAATCACCAAAATGATAAAACCTATTTCAAAACTAAAAAAAATAAAACAAAACGTTTTTTTTAAAAAAAATTAGCAATAAGGAAATCTTTATTTTTATGAAATCTTCAGTTTTTATGGATACGGGTCTTCCCTCAACCGAAGGGGTTTAGAGCGTACTCCAACACGCTGCTCAACTGCAGGTTGGCGGAGGCCAGTGTTTTCGAACCGCCTAAAGGCCACTGACTTAACTTAACGACTGTCATTAAATGATAACAACCGGGACCGACAGCTTAACGTGCCTTCCGAAGCACGGAGGAGCTCAAGATGAGCTAATGATAACAACCGGGACCGACGGCTTAACGTGCCTTCCGAAGCACGGAGGAGCTCAAGATGAGCTAATGATAACAACCGGGACCGACGGCTTAACGTGCCTTCCGAAGCACGGAGGAGCTCAAGATGAGCTAATGATAACAACCGGGACCGACGGCTTAACGTGCCTTCCGAAGCACGGAGGAGCTCAAGATGAGCTAATGATAACAACCGGGACCGACGGCTTAACGTGCCTTCCGAAGCACGGAGGAGCTCAAGATGAGCTAATGATAACAACCGGGACCGACGGCTTAACGTGCCTTCCGAAGCACGGAGGAGCTCAAGATGAGCTAATGATAACAACCGGGACCGACGGCTTAACGTGCCTTCCGAAGCACGGAGGAGCTCAAGATGAGCTAATGATAACAACCGGGACCGACGGCTTAACGTGTCTTTCGAATCACGGAGGAGCTCGAGGTAATATAAACCCATCCGTGTACAGGCTACGGTCGACGTTGCTTAACTTGCGTGTTCAATTAGACTGACACGCGCAATGACGCCATCGAGCTTCTCTATTATTTTCTACTATTCATTGTTTTAATTCCATAAAATCATAAATTTAGTTCAGCTAATATGTACCACGACATTCATTGATTGTTAGGCGGTACGAAGTTCGCCGGGACAGCTAGTTTATTATAAAAGTGAAAATTTGTGGAAATGAATGTATAATATATATGGTTATTACTCTTTCACGGGTAAACGGCTGAATTTATTTGAATGAATTTTGAAGAAAGTGCATATAGAATATGATATACGTAAAATACATTTTAATACTCCGTTCACGCGGGCCGAAGCAGGAAGATATAACTAGTAAAATCACGATAAAATCTCATAGTATTAAATTTATAGACCAGGATATAAAGTCCAATAACGAAATTGTAACACTAAAAGATGTCACCGACCAGTACACGGAATCAATGAGCGGGTCAAGATTTGATAATGGCGTAGAATATAAATAATCATGGAAATAGTGACATAACCTTGAAGACTGTGACCGGTAATTCTACACGATTTATATGTGTATCGGTGTCTTACTTGGAAACAAAAAAATGGTACATCACGCAGTCACGCAGTAATTTATCAATTTAAGAAATTCACACTTGATGACATAAGTAACAAGTTATTAAAAGTCTCATTTATAACCACGATAAATTATAATGGAGACAACCGAGATAAATTATTGTGGTTATAAATATTTTTCGAATGTAGTTTTTTTCTTTTCACCATACGAAACAACGAAAATTTACTTAGATTGGAATGTTGATTCTTGATTTATATGTTGATCCCTTAACCTAACTTTCTGATAACTAACCGTCATACTTTAAACATAAATTTTCGGCCTCGAGGGTTCACTCACGCGTAGTAGAAGACTTCACTCCCGTCTGTTACTCCATGTTTTATATATTTTTTTATTACTTATTGTAATTTTTATTACCGCTTTGTGTGCGGCTTTATGTTTCCCTTAGCTCTACGAAACATGCTAAAATAGTATATTTTGCTAAATATGTAATAAGTCTAGATTATTAGCTATACTTACCAAGCATTACTTTTTCAGACAACATTCAACGTAGAAAACCATTACCTCATTTTCATATAAGAATACATGAATAGAAGATTAGAATCAAAACCAAAGTGATACATGCCTACCTTATCTGTTATACCTTATTCTTTTTATTTGTATTATTTGATATATGTTATATACCTATATAAAAAAAATAAGCCTATTTATTGATTTGATTATTATTTTCTTAAACATTGCCCGCCAGTGTACACTAGCGACTTAGTTCATTATACATACTGAGTAAGAATCGGACCATCATATGTAAATGATAATTAATTAGCAGACGAAAAAGGATTCTCAAACTATAAACGGCCTACGCATGGAGATACATATAAGTATATATTTTTTAATTTTGTCAATTTCAAAATCAGGAGTAAATTGGTAATAACGACTTTATTCGACGTTTGATGTTTCTGACGTTTGAATTCACTGTATCTAAGTTTGTCTTATTGCTTGCAGTTGTGTGTATTACTGTGTGTATTTCTGTGTGTACTTGTCTACATTTTTCTTTAAGTGTGTTTGTAAGAACTGCTTTTTTTTTTCTATTGTACTTAATGTTCCTAACCCTGACCTAAAAATTTCACTTGCAAGCATTCTTTGGTTGACTGCAAGAGATCCCATTTGGGGTAAGTCCGCTATTGTGTATGTTATTCTGTACTTGAAGTTTTATGTATTTGTACAATAAAAAACACAAACACAAACACAAACAAAATTTTACAAAAAACACAAACAAACTCTATGTGTTAAATTACGACTTATGCCGTTTGTATGCAAATTGTAAATATTCTTGGTTAAATCCGAAACTTTGATAAAATTCGAATTGATTTTAGCGTATTTTGAAAAAATATGTGAATAAACTACGGACCTAGGAATTTTAGCTAAATAAACAATCACAGAATGGTAAAAATATGTAACATGCAAAAATTTAATATTTACATTCATAAAAGAAGTTATATTAGTACTAAAAGGATTGAATAAGTCATATTCAATTGCATGCTCACGAGCGATATTTCTTGTATTGTAAGCATCTATGGGCTGCATTAACCAACTTACATCAGGTGGGCCGCGTACTTGTGTCACTCTACGCATGCAGTAAAAAATATACAACTCATAAAAGAAGAAATAAATTGGATAAATTATGTAATTGCTACTAGATTCGCTGATAATACACAATATTATCAGCGAATTAGGCAACAATTACGATTCTCGAATTTATGGAGTCTTCCTTTAAGCCTAGAAGATAGCCCACATAAGAGTAAAAGCGTATCCCAAAATCCATCCTATGTTCCTTTACCGATTTTCGACCTATTACTCCTAGCTGCCCATTCCAAGGTGTTAGAACACTTTGGTCATCAGTGCCCAACTAACAGTCTGCGTAGGCTTAATCTTCTAAGTGAGCACTACTTTAGTTTTTGTGTTGGAAATAGTACAGTGTTTGCAATTGACTGATGATGTAATAAGAAATATTGACACCAAAAACATAACAGGTCTAGTTTAGTTTGATTTCACCAGTGATTTTATTATATTGACATTTTGCTTGATATGATGGATGACTCTTAATCTGTCACATAATGTTAGAAATTGGTGAAAGGTCGACTAATGTGAGCTTGGCGGGCGAGCCTCACGCACGAGTAGCGAAGAATCCTAAGGCCTCAGATGGACTTCTTTCATTAATGCTATTCTTTTTTTTTTATATATATTGATAGGCACTGATGATGATTATTCTAATTTTATTTGGTGAAAATGACGACTAAGAGAAAAAAAATGAAATGCACGCTAGTTCAGACCTGTATTATTTAATTTTGACTCATGTGGCTTCTTCTTTAGGCAGGCAAATTTCAATAGTATGCTACTACTTCAATAGTACAGTTCAATGAATAGTACTACTCTCTGCCGAATTTTATCACTCCCTGCCGCTATCTCGAACCAACCTCACATCCACACTGAGACGAATTAGTAATAGTTTGTACAGCAAATTTCTATGGGGTGGCGAAGGTGTAGGACAGATAAATAAATAGGCAGGTCTGTTAAAGCTATGTAGCTAATAACCCATTATTTCGAAAAATATAGAAACATTAAGAGAATTTACTGCAACTTCAGAGCAGTAAAATATAAAAAATGCAAAAATTCGTTACCATCACAAACCTTCCTAGTAGCTCAGTTGGAAGAAAACTAGACCGGTAATCGAGAGGTCGTGGGTTCAAACCCCACCTAGGCGGGGAAGGTGAGTATTTCCATTTTTAAAATATGTATAACATTAAGCGAATTCATACGTTATCTTTTTTTTCTGTTTGTTTCATCAAGAATGATATAAAGTATTCTGTAACAATAAAAGTTGAAGGTCTACCTACATTTCATGCCAAGCATGGTAAATTTATTAGGTATCGATAACATCTTTTGGGTGTAAATCTCGTCGCAATGAAATTATGAGTAATATAAATGAATTACACAATTCATCGTGGTCAGAATCGCATTATCGATGAAAAAAATCAATCAATGTTCGCAGCAACAAGATTGAGAATCTCTGGTTTATGAATAAACGTCAACTCTAGATTATAAATGGGACGAAGTGGAAGCGAGAATACAACATTATAAAATTAGTCAAAAAAGGTATAAATAGGCTTTGATCATAAAAAGATCACATTCAGGTTGTTAAGCCCGCCTGATAACTACAAAAATGCGTCAGCTTTTGGTAAGTGCCAGGCAGTTTGTAGTGAAGTGATTTACATAGTTTATGGTTTATAAATTATAATTTACATAATATGTGAAATAAAGTGATGATATATTCATTATTGATATTATCCAATTATGATAAATTATGAGTAATATATGTCTCGTAATACTCTAATAATATATTATGGATAACAATTGCTACTTTAAAAGTTGATTTCTGTTAAATTGCCGGTATATTATAAATATTTTTAAATAAAAAAAAATATCACCTCCCCACTGAGAACTCACGACATCTAGATTAGCGGTCGAGTGCTCTTTCAATTGAGCTACCAGGAAAGTTTTTGATGATTACGAATTTTTGCATTTCTATTTACTGTTGTGAAGTCCCAACTCGGTTGGTGAATTTTTATATGTTAAAAATATATCTATTATGGATACAAAAATGAAACGAGTGCTTTCTTAATGTGTAATGTGTATTATTTTCAGGTACTTTGCCTTTGCCTAACGGTTGCCCTGGCAGCTGAACTTCCAAGGTCAGTTCTTTTTCATAAAATATCAATACATATTAAAGTTTAACTATTTACATGCATTGAAGAGTGCTATTTAATAGTTAGAATTGAATACTTTAACACGAAGGATGACAGAATCGATTCTCATACAAGATAAATATTTTTTAATATGAATACATTTCTTTGCATCGTTTTCGGTATTTTTTATGTCAGCTAGTACGTAGATCTATAAAATAAATGAAGCAGATATATAGAAAAGGTATATGTATGTTTTATTAGTAATAGTACAGCTTTGCTTTGCTTTGGGGTTTAATCGAGCTGAGGGATTTATCCAGAAGTATTTATTTTATTTAATTATTAATCTGATAAATATATATACGTATTTAATATCGATATTTCATTGAAATGCTTTATTAAGTACTTATTATTCTATTAGTATTTGATTTTTAATAAAATACTAGCTGACCCTACGTTGTTTTGCTATATAAATGGGTTGATCGTAGAGGGGTGAAAATTTGGGGTTGTATGTATTTTTTTATGCTGTAGGTATCATAATAAAATAAAAACAAACACACAAAATTTCACGAAAATCGGTCGAGCCATTACGGAGCAGTTTAGTTACAAACACGGTGACACGAGAATTTTATATATTAGAAGATGTAGTCACAAGAAGATCCCATACTTTTTATCAAGTGATTGAATCCTTACTCCAGTTAAAAGGAGTGGGATGATAAAGGGCTGATAACGGGTTTTCTGTGCTTTTATATGTATAATCGATGTATGAACTGTAGGAGTGTAAATAATACGGTTTTTGCAGTACTGCCTGTCGGTACTCTGCGCACGGAGGTCAGTGTTTTTAAAACCACCTAGAGGCCACTGAAGACGTTTAAGTGCAGGTCACACTGCGAAACAAGGGTCGCTTCGTTTACGTTGTCTAACTTAAGACGAGATGAGGACACGTCGGGTTCGTTGATGTAGATTAGTCCTGTAGCTCTCTGAGTTGGCAAACCCGACGTTATCTGTGTGGTTCATATTTTGGCTACATGACCGAAGCGAAACGAGCCTTGTTTCGCTCTCATTGCTGCCTGCGCTTTAACGAATGTTATCTAATAATTACAGTCAAAATCTATGACTCTGAATAGAATCTGTATTAATCAATCAAAGTAAACTAATCTATATATTTTTTCATTTACTTGTGTAATGAACACTATCATAGAATTAAAAAACCGGACAAGTGCGAGTCGGACTCGCCCACCGAGGGTTCCGTAGGTACTTAGTATCATTATTAAATTTGATATTTTTCATTATAAATAAGAAATAATGCGTCGAAAAAAATAAATAAAATATATTTTGCAATGTGTACATCAAACCCTTTCATATGATACCCCATTTTAACTAGTAGTTTTAATTTGAAGTTTCGACACCCTATAAAAAATATAGCCCCCTATTTTTTAAGATCTATTTACAAATGTATAGTTTTGAGATTTATTCCTGTACTTGTAGTCTATAACGCTGTCACTTGCCAAATTTCATAGTTCTAGGTCAACGGGAAGTACCCTATAGGTTTTGATTCCCTTGAGTGTGTCGAAATATGCGTTTTTTGCTGAATAAATGGCCGTAACTTTTTTCTACGTAAACTTAGCAGTTTGATTTTTTTTTAACTTCATGGGACCGTAGACCTGAGTATACAGTTCAAATTTCAACTTGATACCTCCACGCATTCTCGACATAGAAATTCTTGACAGACAGACAGACAGACAGACAGACAGACGGACAACAAAGTGATCTTATAAGGGTTCCGTTTTTCCTTTTGAGGTTCGGAACCCTAAAAAGAAAACTAAGACTGGAGTATGTGAAGTTCGCAAAATGTCACTTTTGCAAAATGTCATAATTAGATGATGTGTTATAACATGTTAACTCCTGAGGAGGTGTTGTGATAACAGTAAGGCACGTTATATTCCTTGTGCTATGTATGTATAGCCGATGTTGATTGTGATCTACAATCCCTCTAATACGATAAGTGACATCCCTAAGTATTATGTCGAAGAATATTCTATTTAATAAAAATTATTGTTGTAATTGTAATTTCAGGTTCAATGCCTTCCCCGGTGCAGCTCCCCGGCGGGTAATCGCAACCGCAGCTGTAACTTCTGGCGCTTACAACCCTGGCAGGTACAACTCCGGTCAAGACAGCTCCGGTCGCTACGACCCAAGCCGTGACAACTCCGGCCGCTATGTACCAGATGACTCTGGACGTTACAAGTAAGTTTGTTCATAATAATCCATTCTAATTGGTGAATATATAAAATTATGGAATTTACATACTGATTTAATAAAATAAACTGAAAATGTCCAAATTCTCAACTTTTTTTGACATTTGCAATTACTTAATTCGATGTAATCAAAGCAGTGGATAAAACATTGAGTCTTAATTAATTATTATTTAAATAGTTTATTTACCCAACTTGCCAGAATATTATAAATATTGATTTTTAAAATGGCAAAATTTACTTCCCTCGCTTTTGAGTCTTAATATCAAAAGTTAAACCAATATTGTTCGGAGATACAAGTGTCGTTGTAGATTATAATTTATTAAAAAGTTTGTTGTTTATTATCCGGCAAACAATAACTACTTTTAACAAGGGATCAAGGGTCACGGTGCAGATTCCCTCATAAGACAAACATTGATCTTTGTCTCCATGACTTCAGCCCCCTTACCACCAACTCTTATTGCGATTTAATAACTGAATAGAATGCTTATTCATACCAATAAGCGAGTATATTTCAAATTAAATATAGTCGCTTATTCATTGGTATGAATAAGCATTCTATTCAGTTATTGAATCGCAATAAGAGTTGGCGGTAAGGGGGCAGATTAAAAAAATAAGTATAAAATACTCTGCTATTAGTTATTACATAATAGCACTCATTAGCACAAACAAAGGGTAACAGCATTTCAACCTTGACACTGCGACCTTTGTAGACCGTCCTTAAACCATAGGTAATAAGAGTTTCAATCGTATTATGACTGTCAATATGAGAGCGTGATCTGCTCTTAGCTGTACATGGTATGGGATTTCATGTTACTGCGAAAGTTGAGAAATAGTGATAAAAACTCTAACAAAAAATATAATCAATCATTAAAATGTATGTTATGCATAGTAAGCTTATTATTTCCAAGATTTATAATGTATCATCCTTGAACTGTCAGAAAATGTCAAATGTATAATCGGATAATTTATGGGTTCACATTATTAAGAGGACATCTTCTAAGATATAGGCATATAAAGTAGAATTTCCAGTTTATCCCAAATAGAATCGACGGTTTCATTTGCATTTTCAATGGGACAAACTGTGACAAAAGTTGTTTGAATTTACATTAACATTTATAAAAAAATCTAATTTAGTACTCTGGTTTTAACGATATTTTTGTCATACAAAATGTCGACATAAATTAATATTATTATCTACAGCAGATATCCGTGTATGTAAAAAACGAATTGAAAAAAATCGAATGCAAATAATCGAATTCTATTCTATAACAATACAAAATGTCACGAAATACTTGATTAGATCATCTTTTATTGGTAAATTATTAACAACAGAATCAAAAAGACATTAGTTTGATTAGATATTTTTTACAATAAAATTAATATGATTGAATGGAAACAATAAAAACTTGGAATTGTATTACTAAGCTTATCCAGTTACGTTGCATTTGCAATGTATAGATATAGTATTTTTTTTAACGAAGAGTATTGGGATTCTTGGCGTTGAGATCTCCAGCGATGTTCAGTACCAAAATCACCGAGAGGAGAAGATCAAGTTGGCATCGAAAAAACTGGGTGTACTCAATAGAGCAAAGCAGTGCTTCAGTTCGCGGCAAAGACTTCTGCTTTACAAAGCGCAAGTTCAACCTCACATTGAGTACTGACTGCAGTCAGTCATCTCTGGGCGGGAGCACCCAAATACCAGCTTGCAATTTGTGACTTGCTTCAGGGACGAGCTCTGAGGATTGTAGTCGGTACCAAGCTCACGGACGGTATTGAACCATTAAGTCTGAGGAGAGACTTTGCCTCTCTTTGTATTTTACTGTCTTTACGATGGGTTGTGCTCAGAAGAGTTGCTTGATATCACAGACTCTTTCTATCGCCATAGGCGGGGAATCCTTCCTCACATATTGAAGGTGAAATGGTCACAAACTATATGCTTCCAGAGGAGTTTTCTACCTTGAACTCTCAAGTTGTGGAATGTGCTTCCCGCCAAGATTTTCTCAGGAGATTACAGTATGGGGTTTTTCAAGAAAGGCGTAAACGGGTTTTTACCTTTCGAAACGTGTGAGTGATACCTCTGGTGTCTCAAGCGTCCATAGGCTGAGATGACTGCTTTACCATCAGGCGGATCGTATGCTCGTTTGTCACTCCAGTGGTATAAAAAATGTATGGAAGGCTAATAAAGTGGTCAATTATTTCCATTAATATTTGGAACTGGGTATAACAAATATTAACTTCATCATTATGTTATATGCAAAAGTGTGTTTACACGGTGTGTTTGTGTGTACATTAAAATAATATATTTGTTACAGTGGGGACCGTGGTGACCGAGGTGGAGCCGGTGGTTTCTACAAGGGATCCAGCGACGCTGGCGGTCCTGGAGGCCCAGGCGGTGCTTACACACCTGACAACAGCGGTGTATACACGTGAGTGTTCTGTTCTTAATTAATCGTCGTCAACCCTTACTCATCCCATTGCTGGGATACGGGTCTCCCCTCAATTGAAGGGGGTTTAGAACATACTCCACCACGCTGCTCAACTGCGGGTTGGCGGAGTCCAGTGTTTTCAAGCCGCCTAAAGGCCACTGACTTGGCTTAACGATTGTCATCTAATGACAACAGACAGGACCGACGGCTTAGCGTGCCCTCCGAAGCACATATGAGCTCAAGATACTATAAACCCATCCATGGACAGGTTACGGTAGAGGTTGCGTAACTTGCGTGATCGATTAGAGTAACACGTGCAACGACGCCATCGAGGTCTTCTTATTTCATACGTTCTAATCATTGAACTTGGCAACATGATGGCTTCTATAAGTCATCATGTTGTCACACTCCACTCGTATGTACGTTTCCAAAGGTAGCCTTAAAATTGTAACTTCGCTACAATATATTCGACGAGCTCGGTGGAATGGTTAGCAATGGCCACTTTGACTCCGAGGTCGCGGGTTCGATTTCCGCACAAGACAAACATTTGTATGCATGAACATTTCTGTTTGTCTTGGTCTGGGTGTTTTCTATATATTACTAGCGGCCCGGTACGTGCTTCGCTACGTATAAAGTGAAATAATAAAAAAAATATATTGGAACACCAAATTCATTTATTCAAACAAAAGAAAAATTTTATTAATTGCTTGCTTTTTTAAAACTTAATCCAAAACATTTGGATAAACAATTTTTTTTATTTTTCCATTTTGAGCATGAATAAACAAACGGCTCGGGGTACCGACTCTGGAACAGGCAACATAAAGTCGAAGCACGTCCAAAATGAAATGACCGCATGAATGACATAACAACATGCCTGTACTGTCAACACTGAAAAAAAATTCAATTTGACAGCACAATCCCCATCTGAAAAAAGTTACAATTTGACTGCAAAATCCCCATTAACAAAATGATCCGCCATTTATTGAATTCAATTGTTACAAAAAATTTGATAAATGAAGAACCGCTTCACCGATTTTGTGCAAACTTCACCTAAACCATCTACTAAATAGTCCGAATAAACCCTAAACATTTGGTTTGGATAGGTGAGCCCGTTCTTGAGTTATAAAATTACAACGAAAAGTGGCATTGATTTTTATATATATAGATAAGTATGTATTTATAAAAAAAAAAATGTATTTAGGTACATTTATCAGTTGTCTAGTACCCATAACACAAGCTTTGCGCTTAATTTGGGACTAGATGGCGCTGTGTAAATTGTCCAGAAATATTTATTTATTATTATTAATTTTATTTATATATCTAGTACTATTTACTCTTACGGTTATGAAAAAAATTGTCAGCACTTGCAGCGGCGACCTCTAGCGCCAAATGGTCTCCATTTGTACAAAGTTGCTTCTCTCGCAAAACGTTAAAGAAAGGTTTTCAAATGCCCACTTACGTAATTATGTGATGAATACTTCGAAGTCATGCAAAGCATCCTTTGCATGACTTCGTAGTATTCTTTCTACACCACATAATTACTTAAGCGTTACTATGCTTAAATAATTTGCAAATTAATGTTCGTATGCATCACAGAACATTTTTATGTTCTGTGGTATGCATTACACCAATGAACGCGCGTTGATGTCGCTCGATTGAGTATTAGCTGTATGGTTTACCATTTTTTCCGTACCTCAAAAGGATAAACGGAACCCTTATAAGATCACTTTGTTGTCCGTCTGTCTGTTAAGATCCATTTCTATGTCGAGAATGCGTAGAGGTATCAAGCTGAAATTTGAACTGTATACTCAGGTCTACGATCCCATGAAGTTGTAAAAAAATCAAACTGCTAAGTTTACGTAAAAAAAAAGATACGGCCGTTTATTCAGCAAAAAATGCATATTTCGACACATTCTCAAGGGAATCAAAACTCATAGGGTACTTTCCGTTGACCAAGAACTATGAAATTTGGCAAGTAACATCGTTATAGACTACAAGTACAAGAATAAATCTCAAAACTATACATTTGTAATTAAATCTTAAAAAATAGATTCTATATTTAAAAAAAAATATATATATCTATATTTCAAATTGAAGCTACTAGTTCAAATGGGGTATCATATGAAAGGGCTTGATGTGCACATTGCAAAATATATTTTATTTATTTTTCCGACGCTCTATTTCTTATTTATAATGAAAAATATCAAATTTATAATGATCCTACGCACGGAACCCTCGGTGGGCGAGTCCGACTCGCACTTGTGCGGTTTTTTTTATATTACGTCGGATGTCAGACAAGCATACGGTTCGCCTGATTTGAAGCGGTTACCGTAGCCATATTAACGCTCGCAACATAAAATATCGCTCGCGCGCCGCCATCCCCGCTGCCAACGCCCTTTCTGGTGACCTCACTCACTCGCAGGAACACAACAGGGTTGTTGTGTTCCTGCGAGTGCGAGAATATCGCAGCCAAATAACAATTCCTTGAGGGTTCAAGGAATTGTTATTTGGCTGCGATATTCTGTGAGGTGGGGGTACATTCCTCAGTCGTGTAGCTTACAATTACGCTCCCTATCTCTCTTTTCGCCAGAGCTTTGTTTGTCAGTCAGCAGGGTGCACCGCGTGCAGGTGAAGTTGGCTTTGGTTCAAAGATTTTGATGAACCACTTACCCCAAACCTTACCTACTCCAAAAGTCAATTTTAGAAATAGATAAGAGTTGTGCTTACTTTTTATGATAACTAATAATATGTATTTTTATGATAACTATAAAATATTTTTCTGAAACAGTGGCTCTGCAAGAGGTTCCGGTTTCGGCAGCGGTTCCGGCAGCGGTTTCGGCAGCGGTTTCGGCAGCGGTTCCGGCAGCGGTTCCGGCAGCGCTTTCGGCAGCGGTTTCGGCTCAGGCGTAGGTGTCGTTAAAAGCACGGCTTCGGCCGGCGTCGGCGCTGTCGTCAGCACTGCGAGAGTAGGTAGCGCTCCCGCGAGTGGCAGCGGCTATGACTACAAATATGGCATCATCCGACAAGAAGGAGACGTTGAACCCGAAGGCTACCACTACCTCTATGAGACTGAAAATAAGATCCTCGCCGAGGAATCTGGTCGCCTTGAGAACGTCGACAACGAAAACCAAGGTGTACGCGCTAAAGGATTCTACGAGTACGTCGGACCCGATGGCGTCACCTACAGAGTAGACTACACTGCTGATGAAAACGGATTCGTCCCCGTCGGCGCCCATTTGCCCAAATAAATCTAGAACATTCTCTTCTAGCACTTCCCCTAATATAAGTATCTATTGTATTAAATATTTTCTGATCTGTGTTAGTACAATTAATAAAGTATACCGAAGCCCAAATGTATATTTAATTTGTTTGTACCCTAGGTATATTTATATAAATTATATTTTTAACGTCTGGGGGGGTAAAAAGTATCATATGTGTCAATCCAAACCATATACCATGTGTATGCCAAATTTTATTAAAATATGTTAACGAACATCAATTAGCCGCAATCGTGTTACTCTCCACTCGCAATGGTTGATTGGTAGAGCATGAATTGGCATTAAGTCCGCCTTTTGTACCAATTTACTGTGGTCAATAAAGTTTTAAATAAATAAACATCCATTCGCATTTATACTATTAGTAGCATATTAAAAATATATTTGAATATCATTGTCAAAAAAATGTAAAGAAAATTTCTCGAAAACAAGTGAAACCAGTTCAAGCTTCTATAGTAAATATGAATATGACAGAGAGCGATTGATACTTCAGAAAAAAAAACATTTATCACGGGAATTTGCGTAAAAGAAAAGAAAAAGATTAACTACATATTATAAAGGTAAAAGAGGTTCTTTGTAAACATAAAAGAAAAATCTCCTCGTTCCAACAAGCATACGGCCCGTCTGATAGAAAGCAGTTAACGTAGCCCATGGACGCCTGTAATACCAGGGACATCGCACGCGAGACTTTGGGTTTAATAAAATTAAACACTGAATATGAAAATAATAAGCAAAGTTAAATAAAAGGAGCAGAAATAAATAATAACGACAAGAAATATAAATAGGTAATTGAAATTTATAAAGCCTCTTATTCTTATCGCATTATTTCGATAACAACAATAAAAAGTTACAAAAAATACAAACAAAACTTCTCAAAATGTTTAGTAGCACTTTTCGATACTAAAAATTTTGAGTTTTTTTTATACTACGTCGGGTAGCAGACAAGCATACGGCCCGCCTGATGTGTAGCGGTTACCGTAGCCATATTTATTAACGCTAGCAACATAAAATATCGCTCGCGCGCCGCCATTGCCGTTTCAAACGCAGCAACTTCTTCCTTTCTGGACCTGGTGACCTCTTTCACTCGCAGGAATACAACAAACCTCCAGGTACTGGTATAATGATGTAAGTAAACCAATTGTGCTAAAAACTGCCTTTTTTACAGTAGGTACTAAGGGTCAAGAATTACACTGAAATCAATTCGATATTTTGTTACAATTTTTTTTTATACTACGTCGGGTGGAAGACAAGCATACGGTCCGCCTGATGTGAAGCGGTTACCGAAGCCATATTAATGCTCGCGACATGAAATATCGCTCGCGGGCCGCCACCCCCGCTGCCAACGCAGCATCTCCTTCCTTCATAATATACATTTAATAGATCAAACCTTTTTGGAGGAATGTCACCACAGACACCGTCGTCGACAACCCTTATTTATTCCACTGCTGGGATACGGGTCTGCCTTCAATTGAAGGAACGTTTAGAAAACTCAACCATGCTGCTCAACTGCGGGTTGGCGGAGGTCAATGTTTTCAAGCCGCCTAAAGGCCACTGACTTACCTTATCGTTTATCATCTAATGACAACAGCTGGCACCGACGGCTTAACGTGCCCTCCGAAGAACTGAGAAACTCGTGAAAAATAAACCCATCCATGGACAGACTACGGTCGACGTTGTTTAACTACCGTAACGTAGCACAAACAACGTGACGTAAGATTTTTCTGTAATAAGGTAATTAGCGTCGTCTTATTCGTCATTTCACGATAATTCGAATAGTTAGACGTGCCTAGAGTTTCTTGATTAAAAGATAAAATAACATTATTATAAATGCTAATAGTTCGTTTACTGCTTTACGGATTAACGTCTTTATAATTTTAGTATGCGTAAAACAATTTGCGTTTATAGCTCAATTAGTATAATAATGTAATTATTGTCGGTCGTTAGAAGCGTTAAGAATGTGTGAGTGGGTGTGTGTGTGTGTATGAATACGTTTTATAGTAAAAAAGTATTTGCCCAGGCTACCGCAGCTACCGCCGAAGCTGAAGCCGATCCCCATCGAAAATTTTAACCCCGAAAATTGCTTAGGTTTGAGTTGTTGACAAATATTGTTTGCTTTCTTGGTAGAGTTTCATGGTTTCTACAAGCTATGCTTAACACTATTGCCACTAATTTAAGCTGAAGTTGAATTTTGCAATTAATAATCCGATGGCAATCGGCTTCAGCTTAGGCGGTAGGGTCCCAGATCTGGCCATGGGTATATTCTTCCAATAACCATACCTTTTGGGGGTGTAAGTGGTTCATCAAGATCTTTGAACCAAAGCCAACTTCACCTGCACGCGGTGCACCCTGCTGACTGACAAACGAAGCTCTGGCGAAAAGAGAGGTAGGGAGCGTAATTGTAAGCTACCCGACTGGGGAACGTACCTCCACCTCACAGAATACCGCAGCCAAATAATGGTTCTCTTGAGGGCTGTTGTGTTCTTGTGAGTGAGTGAGGTCACCAGAAAGGAAGGAGATGCTGCGATGGCAGCGGGAGTGGCGGCGCGCGAGCGATATTTTATGTTGCGAGCGTTAATATGGCTACGGTAACCGCTTCAGATCAGGCGGGCCGTATGCTTGTCTGCTACCCGACGTAGTATAAAAAAAAAAAAAACCTCTTGGAACAGGTCAAGAGGAGTGTATGATATTACATTTAATTCTTTGCTTTACACTACATTAAAATTTTCTAATCTACACGTTAGAGCCCTATGCTAGCGTACGCCTTTCAAATGATAGTGAAATCAATGATTTTAACACGTTCATCGCCATGGTGGGTCAAAATGACCGGCACCACATCCACCTATTGAGGCCGTGGGGGGTCAAAATGACCGGCACAACATATCCGTCTTTTCGGTGCCCGTATACGCTGCAGGTGACCGACGACTCTACGAATTAAGCCACATAACATGGCCGGCGCGGCCCTTGTCGGTTTTTAGGATTTTTCTTGGCATACCTAGTTTTTTCGACTTATTCCCATCTTCCACCCTAAGCTTCCACTCTAGGTTGGAAGTTGGGAATTGTTTGTCCCATCTTCCAACCCATCGCAGGGTGGAAGATGGGAATATATTATCTGAATTATTTTTGTTCCCATATTCCAACCTGACATAAATGAGGTACAGTCAATAAAATAATCGGTTAGTATGTATTTTTTGGAGGTATGAATATGGGAACAAAAATAATTCAGATAATATATTCCCATCTTCCACCCTGCGATGGGTTGGAAGATGGGACAAACAATTCCCAACTTCCAACCCAGGGTGGAAGACGGGATAAGTCGTTTTTTCGACTTTTTTGGAAAAACGAAGATTTCAAATAGAAGAAATATACTTTAATTTCCAAATTCAAATATAAAGTTATAATTAAACATAAGTAACACGTATTATGATCTGTCCGTCAAGAATAAAAAAAAACGAATCACGTTAAGTGTTCAATACATTGCCCGGCATTATGACCGGCACGGCTTAATTGTAATAATTATTCCGTTTGGGCTGCGCCGGGTTGAAATGACCGACACTAACAAAATTACCCAAAATAGGTGCAAATTAAAACAAAACACGAAAATACTTATGTACATATACAATTCAGACAAAAAACAATCACATAAGCCAATCTCATATTTTCTATTATATATAACATAATTGAATTAATCTCATATTATAACATAATTGAAAATTATCGCCGGCGATGAACGTGTTAAATATAACGTCGTCTACGTCGGGTGGCAGACAAGCATACGGCCCGCCTGATGTGAAGCGGTTACCGTAGCCATATTAACGCACGCAACATAAAATATCGCTCATGCGCTGCCACCCCCGCTGCCAACGCAGCATCTCCTTTCTTTCTGGAGACCTCACTCACTCGCAGGAATACAACAACCCTCAAGGGAATTGTTATTTGGCTGCAGTATTCTGTGAGGTGGAGGTAGATTCCCCAGTCGGGTAACTTACATTTAAGCTCCCTACCTCCCTTTTCGCCAGAGCTTCGTTTGTCAGTCAGCAGGGTGCACCGCGTGCAGGTGAAGTTGGCTTTGGTTCAAAGATGTTTATGTAGGTACCACTTACACCCCAAAACATAAATATAACAATAAAATAAAATAACCGAGGAACTTGACGGTGTTATTGTGCGTGCCAGTATAATCAATCACGCAAGTTAAGAAACTTCAACCGTGGCCTTTGCCTCGCAGGGCACGCTAAGCCGTCGGTTCCGGCTTTTGTCATTAGATGACAGTCACTAAGCCAAGTCCTTCAGTCGATTATTCCGAAATAAATCAAGTGACTTTCTGCGGCTTCAAATCACTTAGCGCCACCAACCCGCAGTTAAGCAGTGTGGTGGAGTGACACTTTCGATTGAGTGGAGACCCGTATCGCAGCAATAAGCTGAATATGGTTTGATGCAGAGATATAATCTAATAATTATATTATAATTACATACGCCAAACCGTTCTTGTTCATCTTAAAACACGTCCTTTTCAGTTCAAGCTATGCGTCTATGGAATGCTTTGCCACTTAACATTCTGAGTGCTCATACTCAATCTCTTCTCAGCCTTTCTCTGGATATTGTCTATTTAATATTATATATATATCCCTTTCCTTTATTTTATGTACATAAATTTTTATATTCTTCTCTTTCATTAGTTTGTCTGAATGTGATCGCATAACGATAAGACCGCCTATTGCACTTTAGTTAGATTATTTATATATTTTGTATATTTATTTTTGGTATCATAAAGAACAATAAGAATGTCTCATATGCATTTAAGTCTGACTGTAATTATAGCCTAAGATCCGGCAGCTAGACTCGGCGGGTGTATGTTTTATTTCATGAAAATTATTAAAAGTAATGATTTTTTAATATTAACTCATTACTGCCGGGTTGCCTAGAACATTCAGTCGCTATATATCTGTCCTGCAGAATCTAGCTACCGGAACTTTGTACTCGAAAATTTTAAAATCAACCTTCCTAAACACCATTTTCAATACCATGTTTTATGTTACAATACAAAATAGATGCACAAAATGATAGACAATATATACATAAATAAAACCAATTTATTATAGTTTCCAAACACGTTATGAAATTTTTAAGCATACATCTCTCTCGTGTACGTGCCTTAGGTTTTATAGTGCCTATTCTGGGATCTGCTGACGAAGGTCGTCATAATCAGAGTCATATAGTATCGATTTAAATGTGAATAAAGTAAGGCGATTGGAATGCAGTTCAATGCAGTACCTATACAATATTGTTGCATTTTAAGGTTCATTTTTGTTTTATGCAAATCGATATGTGGAGTGAATCCGTGTGCATTCCATAAGAGAATTACGACTCTCACGCAGGTCGGTCGTCTCGACCCTGTAAGAATTTCGTTTGCATATTTTAGTGAAAAAAGTGTTCAAAACGCCGTGATACGGATTTTCCGCGGAAATAATATAAACATATATACTATGTTAATTCTTCTGTCTGACCTCGCCACACCTTGACTTAAGGATTCTATTTCACATTTGGGTATGTTTTATGAAATTTATTCATCATCTAAATGTTAATCAAATGTCAATGAAAAATATGACGATTCTAACTGATGTAAAGGTAGTGTTAACCTAATAAATTTAAGATTGTAGATTTTTAAACGTTAATACACCTAATTTCAGATTTAAGTGCAGCGTCTTTTGGGGAGAGCTTTAGTATTACAAATAGATAGAATATAAAGATTCTGCAAGTCATGAATTTTGTAAGTATTATTTTTTTATATTAACACTGTAAACGTGCATAGGCACTTCTGTCAATTGCCCACTTGACTGTTTTATAATAATAATAAATAAATCAGATAGATCAAGGATGTCTTGATATACAAATATACAAAAATAATTTAATCACATAGTAAATTTCCGCCAACCCGCAGTTGAGCAGTGTGGTGGAGTATGCTCTAAACCCCTTCAATTGAGGGCAGACCCGTATCCCAGCAGTGGGATGAGTAGCAGTTGAATACAAAATAGCAGATAAGAATTATGGGCTTATTTTACGGCGAAAGGTTATCGACATTTATATTATATTTATATTATTTAGTATTTGATTCATTTATTTTCCAAATATGTTATTAACTGAGAAGAAAGGGATTTACTTATTTGACATTTGAATTTGATCCATGATACATGTAAAGACAAACTCTATTAGGTTTTTAGTAAGTTATGTATGTGAAAATTTAATTATTTTCCATTTCGCCACTATGTTTATATGAAAAGCTTTGTTTAATGTCCTTTTTGAATGTGTATTATGTTCATCGCGTAAAATAATGACAATTGAAACAAACAATTAAGTAGCTTATGATTAAAGCAATTAAGATTCAGTTTTAAAATGCCTGTTGGTTATTTCTGAATAATTTAATATTTTAGATACATTTTTTATGTTTTCGTCACTATCTATTACTTAACGTAGTAATTGGGGTATAAGTAGCTCACCGCGATCTTTAGAGCCAAAGCCAACTCATCTACACGTGAGGCACCCTACCGACTAGCGAAAGAGGCTCTGGCAAAAGTAGGGTACAGCGTAATTGTAAGCCGCCCGACTTGGGAAGTACCTCCACCTCACAGAATATCGCAGCCAAATAACCATTCCCTTGAGGTTTATTGTGTTCCTGCGAGTGAGTGATTTTACCAGAAAGGAAGGAGTGGCTGCATTGGCAGCGGGAGTATGCGAGCGATATTTCATGTTGTGAGCGTTAATATGGCTACGGTAACTATATGGCCGCTACACAACAGGCGGGCCGTATGCTTGTCTGACCGACCCGACGTAATATAAAAAAGTAGTCAAAGTTTTTGTTCCCATTAGTTTATTGTACTTACAGTAAACTAATTATTCTACCTTTTATTTCACTACTTTATATTTATTTAGAGCAAATTGTTCTTTAACCTAACTAAAGACCCATTGACACGCACCTATTATACATACCATAGGTATGATAGGTAGGTTTAACCTGTAGCCATTAAATAATTTTGTTAATATTACAATATTTGTGAATTCCCAAATGACGTCAGTTAGCGACCGGTTAATAGTAACTACAAACCACGAACAGGTAACAAGTAGACAAAATATCTATTATTCTGTCAGTTTCATGAATAATCAACTATAAATACAAAAACTTGCTAAACAGGTACTTAATTTACAAACAAGAAAGAAAAGAAAGAAAGAAAATATATTTATTAACGTCGCAATAGGAGACAATAATTGGAACAATACACAAGCGCCGGTATTGTGCGACAGCCATTACAGGTACCGACACGGACATCGTCGTCATGACAAGCGTATGACTTGCCTGATAGTGAGCAGCCATAGTAGCCTATGACGCTCGTGCAACTAAAGGCATCACGGACGCGTTACCTACTCTGTAAAATTTAAGGCGTTGAAATAATAATAATGAATGTCTTTATTACCAAAATACACCATTTTATCTAGTTCCATACTTAATAGCAAGAATACTACCTCCTGCATCGATGTCATAATTTCAGTACCAACTGTAACAAATTCTAATAAAAGTTATGTACGAACTGTTGAAAATGCTTTTTTTGTGAATGTACTCGTAACAGAGCCTCGGGAATTAAACTCGATTGCGCTCAATTCATTTTTGTTTTGTGATTACAGACCTTTGCCCTACTCATTCTAATAACACATCAATGTTTGACTTACGAAGATGGGAAATATCATCCGAAAAAATACAATGTACACGACGATGGGAAATATTATAGACCATTAGACGAAGGCAAATATATACCAGGTGATGAGGGGAAGTATACTTATGTGTACAAACAGGGGTTGTACCCAATCTACCCCTATGTTCATGTTGTGGGGCCGAATGGTGGATTCGGCGGTAATGGAGGCTATGGCGGATATGGCGGCGATGGAGATGGTGGCGGTAATGGACCTAACGGTCCTAATGGACCGGGAGGGCCTGACGGAACCGATGGCTCCGACAGACCGGAAAAAATCGAATATATTGGAAAAAAAATCTATGCCGAAAGATACCCATATATGCACAGGCTAATAAAAGCGTTAGTAGATAAATATGTTTCTCTCGATAGACTTTTCGGTGAAGAGTCAGAAGGAAGTGCCAATTACTATTTGAAAGTCTTTACTGATAAAGAAACGGCTGTTAAATGTCAATACTTGAAAACTACTGATGATGACAATAGTGATAACCAAGGTGATAACGAAGAATTTACCACAGAGTACGTATGCAACGGGTTATTACAATAGACTGTATGTAGCAAACTAACGCTGACATTTAAAAAATATTGTATTTCCTAAACAACTTTAAATTTTGCTTTGTAACTTCCCTCCGGTATGCACTAAATTAAAGTATTATCAGGGCACTTAGTCGACACTTAAAATGGTTAATTCAGGTGTTATTTTGCGGAGGTCAAATTTACAGGGTATTTAATCTATACTATTTTGCGTGCTTCGTCCACCTGTTGGTTCATAGAAACTACTGCTGTAGCTGCTTTGTTATTATTGCTGAAGCAACCTCAGGCAACATGTTGCTCGTTATATTCGACACTTAAAATGGTTAATTCGTCAGAATCTGGAGGCTCACGAATATTTGCATGAACTAACTGGTGGCGGAAGCACGCAAAATTGACTTAAACGTGGTTTAGTTGGTTATACGTTGTCTTATAGACAATTGTTTTATAGTAGTATGTTTCAAATACAATATTTCTCAAATTTTAATTTCATTGAATAATTAGTTCACAGTACCTATACTCCTTCCAATAATTTTGATCCATAGATTTTTGTTACAAAGTAAATATTTTTCTTAGATTTTCATATCATATAATAACAAATCATATATTATCATTTCATAGAATAATCAATACACAGCATACTGTGCTCACTTCGAACAATTTTAACTCATTTTATATTACACATAAAATATAATTTCATTTCATACAATATTGTATAGTTCATATAAAAGTTACTTTAGCAGTGAGAGCAATTCATTTTCCGGTAGGATCGCAGTTCTAACCTAACTTAACCTGCTTTTACGTTATAGTCTGGTCAATGAATGCTCACAAGGGGAGTGTGGATGGAAAAGTCGAAAGCAGAAATTTTGACTTAGTAACTTTGTTTGGACTAGTTAGGAGATAAACATACTAAAAGTCCTTACCCCTCCGAGGTGAGCCCGAGGGGGGGGGAGCACAAAGAAGGTCCCGTTTTTTGGTTTTTTGCTTACTTCTCGAAAACGGTGCTTCGTACGAAATTTTGTTGTACTACATAATAAAAGCTAATTAAATTCTCTACAACTTTGTCTTTTGCACTTTGAATCTATCTTCTATCATTGCCAAGCTATGAGCTTCTAAAAGTGGCCGATTTTCAAAAGTGTATTTTTTTCTCTGGAGCACATTGTAACAGTGCAGTACAAACTTACCAAAATCATTTCTTATTTTTACTTGGTAGTTCTGCTTATAGCAAGGACTCCACCAGACCATGATATTATCTTTGTCAAGCCTAACAGAGGTAAAGTACCTACCACCTATTATTCAAGTCAGGAATTGCAACAGCTAGGCCTGAAAGACATATTATTTCTACACGCCTTCACGGGATGCGACACTACTTCTACTGCAGTTCGGAGAAGCAAAGTTGGTTTTTGTAAACTGTACTTGAAAAAACCTGAGCTCCGTCAAGCCGCAGAGGTATTTTCGAACCCCACTTCATCGCATGCTGACATAAGAGAAAATGGAAACTTATGCTTTTTAAGTTGGTATTGAGCGAAACAGAAGGAGACCTCTCTTAATAACGAAAAGAGTGTAGAACACATTTTTGAAAATCGACCACTTTTAGAAACTCATAGCTTGGCAATAATAGAAGATAGATACAAAGTGCAAAAGACAAAGTTGTAGAGAATTTAATTAGCTTTTATTATGTTGTACAACAAAATTTCGTACGAAGCACCGTTTTCGAGAAATAAGCAAAAAACCAAAAAACGGGACCTTCTTTGTGCTCCCCCCCCTCGGGCTCACCTCGGAGGGGTAAGGACTTTTAGTATGTTTATCTCCTAACTAGTCCAAACAAAGTTCCTAAGTCAAAGTTTCTGCTTTCGACTTTTCCATCCACAAATTATTCGTTGACTAGGCTATTAGCAAGTCGTGATTAAAATTTCAATAGAATTTGTAATAATATAATTGTCATTTTTCTTGTAGTACCTACATTTTTTATTCATTGATAGATTTTATTTAAACGATTGATTTAATTAAAACTTATGTAATAATAGCAAAGGAAATGATGTTAACATTATCTATCAGTTTCTACATAACGCCCGTATTTAACCAGCAAAGGCTGCGGTATTCAGTCTACCTAGTCTAGTCTAGCGAGTAAACATTATCAATAAATTGTTATTTATTATTACTTTTACCATTTCCAGGTATACACCTCTCCAAGAGCCACAAAATGAAGGAAAGTTTGGATCTTTTTACAGTTTCAAAGGTACAAAAGTACTTAATAATGTCACTATTTCAGGCCTAAAAAATATACTCAAATTAGAATATGAAGTATTTGTTAAAATAGTGGATGAAGTCACCAATTAAGACGAAAGTAATTTTGAACTACAATGTGAACTGATATACGTATTATTATTTGTAGTAGTAATTTTAAATAAATTATGTTATTTATTTTACTGTTGTTTATTTGATATGTTGATTTTATATGAAAGCATTTTTTCCCTCCAGATCAGTAGTATCATTCATGGTACAATTGATGGTAAAAGTAAGGTTATTCTCCGTGATATGTGATGGAACTCGCGACAATTTAGTATTCGTACAACTTAGTATTAATATTAATATTTATTTATTTAACGATACTAGCGATTTATCCAATTTTTGTGATGGTACTACTGATCCGAAATTGATCCTTGATCAGACACAACTTGAAGACAAGTCTACAACTTGAGTTTTAACTGGTTCACTAAAAGTTATACAGAATGTAATGCTGAGAGCTGTACTTGGGCTTTTCTTAGATTTTTTTATTTATTTTTTAAACTACGACGGGTGGCAGACAAGCATACGGCCCGCCTGATGTGAAGCGGTTACCGTAGCCATATTAACGCTCGCAATATAAAATATCGCGCCGCCACCTCCGCTGCCAACGCAGCATCTCCTTCCTTTCTGGTGCCCTCACTCACTCGCAGGAACACAACAACCCTCAAGGGAATTGTTATTTGGCTGCGGTATTCTGTGAGGTGGAGGTACATTCCCCAGTCGGGTAGCTTACAATTACGCTCCCTACCTCTCTTTTCGCCAGAGCTTCGTTTGTCAGTCAGCAGGGTGCATCGCGTGCAGGTGAAGTTGACTTTGGTTCAAAGATGTTGATGAACCACTTACACCCCATTTTTTTTTAACTTTAAACTTTATATAAAAACTGGACAAATTCTTAATAAATAACAATTCCTTTGAGGGTTGTTGTGTTTCCGCGAGTGTGTGATGTCACCAGGAAGGAGTTGCTACATTGCGAGTTTCGGTATCCCGCGAGGAAATCCTAGGCTATAATGGCATAGAAAAAAAGATTTTTGAAAATTCATAAATCCTTTTTTCTATGTCATTAGTATGCCAAATTTCATTTGAGCTGTGCTTTGATCTATCCGTAGGTTAAAGGAGTAGAGAAAGAAGCATCAAAATCTGTTGCATAGTTTAGAAGACATTTCGAACAAAAAGACAGATGTTAGTGACTTGTTTTCTACCATATCGTCATCAGTGATTATAACCGAGAGTTCACAGTAATTTGTGTATTTTATTTATGTGTGTTCACGTGAAACGTTCGTTTCGGAATAAAGCTTTATTTATAGCTTAATTCTTTTATATAATGTAAACATCCGCGGGCCTTGACTTTGAAACCATTAATTAAATCTCTGATTGATGATAGATTACGAGTATCATAAATAAAAACCAGAACTCACTGAGTTGAACTGGCGTGGAGGAGGTTTCGTCTTGGAATTAACAGGTCTAGTTAAGTCGAACGCGAAATCATTCATCACTATTTTCTGCCTTTATCTACCTACTGCTGGTATAGGCATTGCCTAATGCTTCCCACCATATAAATATAATACCACTATATAACAAATACAACCCGAAGGATCGCCTTCGGGTTTTTGAGTTTAATGGTCAATCTAAGCTAGCAACGAATCGGCGATCCCTTGGTGTTGCTGATCTCTGTGGGCGGTGATGATTGCTTTCCACCAGGTAACCCACATGTTCGTTTGGCCCTCTCTCATATAACAGAAAAAAGTTTGAGAGGAGGAAGATTTCGTCGCGCCATACGCGGTCTCCATTCCGGGACATTCCTTCCTACATTTGACATCTTTAACAAGGCAGATATGGCATGTCTGCGAATATCACAGACGGCGACGGAGGACTTGAAGTTCAACTAATTGACGAATTTTGATTCCCTGTCGAGTTCCCTCGTTCTGGATTCGACGCCTTAGAAAAGTCCCGAACATAGCTCTCTCATCTCAAGTGATATGTAAGATCAATTTCCAGTTATAAAAAAAAATCATGTATCAAATTTTTATTTCATTTAATTTGCCGTTGAACACATAAAATATACTAGAAAAAAAATCGGATTTTAATTCAAAGTAGGTCTAGTCTTTAGATTTGTATTTAGTCTGGACCTTTTTTACAAAGTCCGTACATTTAATAGAGTTGAAAGGTTTTCAACTCTTTTAAAACTACGGGCTTTGTAAAAAAAACCGGCCAAATACGAATTGCCTTCATAAATCGAGATATCAGTAATTTCATCAAGCCTTATTATAAGCAATTAGACAAATGTAAAATTGTGTATTTAAGAGAAAATAATCTCCGCAATCCTAACAACTAAATGCAATAAAATTCAGAATCGGAGGAATTTTTTTTGTGTAAGACAACCTACATACTCATATATCGCTCACCTTTATTTTCTGTATTGTTCAGTATGGAGGGTACTATATAACTGGTACCCTAAAAATATCTCGTGAGCGGTCCCAAGTCCCAGATTAGATTGTAAACTGGCAAATTTTACTTTTATTTTTCTGCATACCTAAAATAAGGGCAGTTGTCGTTATTGTGCAGCGAATAAAATAAGAATCGTATTTGAGTCTAAAAAAAATGTTTGTATAGGATATCAAAATTCAAAAAACGGCGCTCAAACGTTACAAGTACAATTATAGGAAGATAAATATAGTTACGAATATTCACGACTTTGGATTTGAGTCTGCGCGTTCATCTTCGAGTATATTAAAGATTAAAACCAGGGGTTCCATCGCGTAAGTAGAAAATAATTCAGATTTTTTTTTATATCACTAAAGGGATAAACAAGCATATGGCCCACCTGATGGAAATTAGTTACCATAGCCTATGAATGCCTGTAACACCAAGGAAATCACACGCGCTTTGCCGACCCTGTAAAAACCTCTTCACGCCCTTTTTGAAGAACCCCATGTTGATTGATATTGGTATAATTCTTGATTTTTTTTTCGTTTTTGAAAAACTACCTTCGATGAATATAAATCATATTCAGCTGAATCGATAGAGTTTTAAGGTTAAACTAGAAGAATATAATTTAAAAGCAAATTGCTGGTGTACGGTTAATAATGTGACAATATCAGTGTTTACAGTTTACAATGTCGACATTGACATCAACCCATGATTATCCCACTGTTATAATACGGGTCTCCCTTCAATCGAAGGGGTTTAGAGCGTACTCCACCACGCTGCTCAGCTGGGAGTTGGCGGTGGCCAGTATTTTCAAACCGCCCAAAGGCCACTGGCTTGACTTAACGACTGTCATCGAATGACAACAGCCTGAACCGACGTCTTAAGCCCTCCAAAACACGGAGGAGAGATAAATAAATCCATCCACAGACAGGCTATGTCCACGTTGCTTAACCCATCAAGCTCCAATGTAATATGGAATAAAAAATATTAGCTTTGTTCGGATCAGTCATCATCAAAAATGTAGCAAATCCAGTTATACTCATTATTGATGTTATCTATACATTTTATAATATTATGTTAATATTAATAGAGGACAATTTGCAACATTGAGTCCGGCTCGAAAGTGCATGAAATAATCAAATATGGATGAGCAAACACTGGAACTAAATCACAGCAGACAGGTGATCGTCTAACTTATATAAAAATGGTTTTCCGTTGCATGTTTTCTTTTTTATACTACGTCGGACGTCAGACAAGCATACTGCACACCTGATGTGAAGCAGTTACCGTAGCCATATTAACGCTTCCAATCTGGATATATCGCTCGCGTGCCGCCACCCCCGGTTCCAACGCAGTATCTCTTTCCTTTCTGGTGAACTCACTCACTGGCGTGAACACAACAACCCTCAATAGAATTTTTATTCGGCAGCGGTATTCTGGGAGGTACTTACCCAATCAGGCAGCTTACTGAATCGCTGTACCCTGCCTCTCTTTCGCCAGAGCCTCTTTCGTTAATCGGCAGGCTGCACCACGTGTAGGTGAGGTTGGCTCTAAAGATCTTGGTGAGCTGCTTACACCCCATGTGATTAATGAATGCAGGAATAAAACCAAAGAATATTGCTATACATATATAGAAGGACGTTCCAATTGGAACCTACGATTTTTTTTTATTAACCTGTCAGGTTTATTAACTTTATGGACTGACCCCTGTACGATTTTTTTAATCAGGATATATAATAATATCTATCCGCATCCGCGCTTGAGTCTCCTAAAAGATTTGTACAGTATATTCTCTAAATAGTATACAATCAAAATAATTTATTATTTAGGAAATGGTTACAGAAATGTTGTTATATACAATCAGAGTAAGGGTCACTATGCGCATTTGTTTGTTTCTGCGCTTACTTTCTTTCTAATTTCTTTTCTTGCTAATTATCCAACACATTTGATAAAGTTTCCACTATCATTCAGAGTTTTTTTTGTTCTACCCTTTTAATCCTTATATTTTTAGGTTGATGGCCAATCATAACCAGTTAGGACACCACGGACTCTCCTGTCAGCTAAGCGCAGGACGCTTTTCGAGGCACGCCGCCGTCAATGACATAATCCGCCGCTCTCTTGCCACCGTCAATGTACCTGCATTACTTGAACCAAACGGTATTTCGAGAGACGATGGTAAGAGACCGGACGGCATGACCCTGATTCCGTGGAGCATGGGACGGGCGTTGGTTTGGGACGCTACTTGCGCCGATACTCTGGCCCCGTCTCATCTCCAGGGAACTACACACAAGGCAGGCGCTGCGGCGGAGGCGGCCGAGAAAAGAAAAATTACGAAATATCGCGGTCTCGGCTCGGAATACACTTTTGTGCCTTTCGCAGTCGAGACCCTGGGTTCGTGGGGTCCTAATGCGCTTAAATTCATGTATGAGCTCTCCAAGCGCCTGGTCGAAGCCACTGGTGACCGAAGAGCTGGCGGCTTTCTCGCACAACGGATTAGTATTGCTATACAACGAGGAAACGCAGCCAGCATCTTCGGTACAATGCCACGGGGGCCTTTTTTAGATAATATGTAGTTTTATTTTTATTTTTAACTAGCTGTCCCGGCGAACTTCGTACCGCCTAACAATCAAAGAATGTCGTGGTACATATTAGCTGAACTAAATTTATGGTTTTATGGAATTAAAACAATGAATAGTAGAAAATAATAGAGAAGCTCGATGGCGTCATTGCGCGTGTCAGTCTAATTGAACACACAAGTTAAGCAACGTCGACCGTAGCCTGTACACGGATGGGTTTATATTACCTCGAGCTCCTCCGTGATTTGAAAGACACGTTAAGCCGTCGGTCCCGGTTGTTATCATTAGCTCATCTTGAGCTCCTCCGTGCTTCGGAAGGCACGTTAAGCCGTCGGTCCCGGTTGTTATCATTAGCTCATCTTGAGCTCCTCCGTGCTTCGGAAGGCACGTTAAGCCGTCGGTCCCGGTTGTTATCATTAGCTCATCTTGAGCTCCTCCGTGCTTCGGAAGGCACGTTAAGCCATCGGTCCCGGTTGTTATCATTAGCTCATCTTGAGCTCCTCCGTGCTTCGGAAGGCACGTTAAGCCGGTGGTCCCGGTTGTTATCATTAGCTCATCTTGAGCTCCTCCGTGCTTCGGAAGGCACGTTAAGCTGTCGGTCCCGGTTGCTATCATTTAATGACAGTCGTTAAGTTAAGTCAGTGGCCTTTAGGCGGTTCGAAAACACTGGCCTCCGCCAACCCGCAGTTGAGCAGCGTGTTGGAGTACGCTCTAAACCCCTTCGGTTGAGGGAAGACCCGTATCCATAAAAACTGAAGATTTCATAAAAATAAAGATTTCCTTATTGTTAATTTAAAAAAAAAAAAAACGTTTTGTTTTATTTTTTTAGTTTTGAAATAGGTTTTATCATTTTGGTGATTTGTAATTGTCATTTCTTTTGATGTTTACTCTGATTTGATTCTTGCGCTCGAACCCCATGGGAAAAGCGTTTTCACCCCTATCGATTTGACATTTTTAAATTTTCATAACAAATCACAGACAACTTTCGAGACATAAAAGTGACACCAATCGATTTGACGTTTTGATATTTGACAACCAATAAATATCGTAATCCCTTTTTCAACTGACACTTTCATTTGTATGGGAAAATGTTTTTTCTTTTATTTTATTTTTTCGAGAATTTTCCAATGTTTTTAAGATTTATTCTGCTATTCGGGACGGAAACAAATCCAACAAATCAAAAACCATGGCAATCGGTCCAGCCGTTCGCGAGTTATAAGTGTTGTAACAAACACGACTTTCTTTTATATATATAGATTTAGTTTTTAATTTAGTTTCTTAGAAATAATTGTATGAGTTTTTAGAGATAAGTATGTGATTTTATTGATATTTGGTTATTCAAAAAAAAAAAAAAATCATAAACATGTGCCGATTTGGACCAAAATCTATACCGGAGGGTTTGGGATCTCTGATCACGAATATCGAAAAAAAATTACGCGCGAGATAACATAATGAGACTCGGCGTTGATAAAAATACGAGTATATATTAATTGAAAAGCTCCTTACACTAGGAGTACAATAAGCAGAGTGATCTTATTCTAGTTTACACGAGCTTTTAATATCTTAGTAGTTAAGGGAAACATTAAAGGGAAGAATTATAATGGCTATTTCATTCATCAGCTTTATCCAAAGGTTGGGTTTATAGGAGGTTGGCCATATGAAATATAGATAACAGGTAGCGGTTCATCCGTCTGCTTATCTCGGAGTTTATCATGAGCTCATGTGACGGTGATAACTGTCATTCGTTTCTCCCCTCTTAAAGATGAGCATAATGCACTCTCGAAAATCGATTACCAATTGCCATTTTCTCTTGGACGTTATTCTTAAGTGGTGTTTTATCTACGATGTGGCATTGACTTTTCCTTGGTGAATCGGATGGTCCACTCTGCAACATATCGTAGATTTGCCCATTTATTTCCTAATGTTGGAACTGTGGTTGCCTATATGGTTGTTGGTCTATCGGGTCGTAATATATCAATTTAATTGTATGTATAGACACCATGAAAGTTACTTTTCGATATGTCATATGTAACGAGATTTGTAGCGGCTTTTATTCTATGCAGATCCCGTCCTAGATGGTAATCGTAACGAAGCGAAAAGTCGAAAACCTAAAGATCGAAAGGAACTGCATCATTTTTGAATATTTTGGTCCTGGGTGGAGTAATGATTTTTCTTTGGTGACTCGTTTGTGTGATGTTTTAACTTTGAACGATTCGTTAATAACTTGTAGGCTGGGGTCGTTTCTGCGGCATATGGGTAACATATGATCTCCCACTTCCAGTGTTGATGAGGATTTTTTTATGATAAATAACATGTATAATTGGAATTGCGCGGTGCTATCCAAATGCTTAAGTATCGTTAGTTTAGCTTTTTGAGCTAGTATATCTAGCGTTTCAACACTTGTTTATAATTCGCTTCCAAATGGTTTAATTTTCCCTTTTTGACGTTAGGGACCATAGTGTTGTTTGACCAATATTGTGTACCTTTGTAAGGCTCTATGCTCGTCTTACGAATTTCTTTTAGAAATGTATTTATTGTTTTTACTACACCGTGGTGCTGTTTCAATAATTGTCCTTAATGAAATCCCAATTATTCGCGTGGTCAAAGCTCCAGACTGTCCTGGCACCTTTGCCGGAGATGCGTGTCAGCATCTGCTGGACCTTTGTTACGGGAGGCGAAGATAAATAATAATAATAATAAATATTCTAGGACAAATTACACACTGCCATTTAGTTCCAAACTAAGCAAAGCTTGTACTATCGGTACTAGATAACTGACATTATACTTAAATACATTTTTTTTGTAAATACAAACATTATAATATATAGAAACCTCCCAGACCAAGACAAACAGACATGTTCATGCACACAAATATTTGTCTTGTGCGGGAATCGAACCCGTGCCCCAGGAGTCAGAGTAGACATAGGTACCGGGGTCGTCTAAAGATGTAGTGTTATAATAATTATCAGCGGACCGTATAAACACAACAACAGGTTAAGATCACCATCGTATGGGCCGGATATTTACCGGATCTCTAATAATGACCCGCGCGATTGGGTTAACAAGGATTGGCTCTGTCATAGTACTTGGTTTTATAAAAATGCAGCCTGAAGGAGTAGTAGGGACTAAGGATCCTAGGCTCATAAAAGGAATATGTAAGGATATCTCAAAATATACTCACTTCAGCACCGTAACAATTGTCAGTTCATTGTTCTTGTACTTCATTTCATTAATCTTGACTGAGCATAGCTTGGTCAACTTGTCGGGGCTCGTGTCTTCTTTGGAGGAGCAGGTCTCGACTTGGAGAAGTCTTCAAGAGGTGGTCGTCGTTTTGCTTTTAGAACTTCCGCGAAACTTCTATTTGGCGCTGCCCCACGTTGGGCGCCAGGTCATATGATGAGACTTTAATAAAAATATAAATTCACTAGCGGCCCGCCCCGGCTTCGCACGGGTGGATTTTAGCTGATGCCCGCGACTTCGTTCGCGTGGACTTTATGATTCCGGCGCATTAATACAAATACGAACTAATGTAGATACATAAGAAAATATTTTGGCAGTATTAGAATTAAAAGTCAATAAATTATTATTTTTATTTAGGATAGTAACCATAGTTAAAAAATAAAATATAAAATAAATGAAGGGAGTCTTTCCTTCGGGAGCTAATATGAGAAGACCTGAAGCGTTACTAACCCTCGATAAAGCCACCTAAAGTTAGCCATGCGAAAAACAACCTCATTTTTTATTTATTGTCATAGCAAAGCAAGTGGTCACAGAGAACTGTGTACGTTTTATAATGTATTTTCCTTAGTCACCTTGTACGACATCCACGGGAAGAGACGGAGTGATTCTATTCTAGTCTGCCGGAAACCACACGGCCATAAGAAGGAAGAGTGGTATACGCGGAATAAATACAGTTTCATCGGCACCACTCCCAGTGAGAATCTCAGCTTCAATTATACATATTTCGCTGCTAAACATTGACTTTACTTCAGGAAGGAGATCTTCCCCAAATTTTAATAATATTTTTGAAAACTTTTGGGCACGTAAAGTTCTATCTACAGCTTCTACTGCCTTATTGTTGGCCATTTCGCATTCATCTGAAACGATTAGATAGCAATCCTGAAACATCCTCGCTTTGTCACAGTTTCATGTCACAAAGCATGTCGGTGTTTCCGTTCTGTATAAATTGAGTAGAATATTGAACATTGTATTTGCGTCCTTCCGCCTAGAAGTAATATGGCTGCAATACCTGGCGATACTGCTGTGAGATATTATTTTGGCGCCTGATTTCAGCGAGGATTGCTCTCGTCAGGTATGTTTTTCCAGTCCCTCCTGAATGAAGCATTTAAGAAAATTGTTTCCCCTCGTTGTTTAAAAGACTTTGCATCTCAAAATCTTGCTACGTAGTGTCCCGCAAATGCATGCATTCTTCTGGTTTTAGCGAATATATGTCAATCATTCCATTTCAATTTTAGCGTACACGTCTATAATAAACTGACTAAATAGACTACGTTACCTTTGCAAATAAATAAAACGATTGCGTCTAACTTGTATGGTAAGAATAAAAGTAGTAAGTATTTTTTTACAATACAATCAATATTTTGTTAAACTATTTATTGTTATTTTAAGTAGCTTTTTTAGTTCTATTTGCTATTATAGCGTGTTTTTTAGTTATTTTTTAAACTATAATTAATTGTAAACACCATGGTGTTTATGCAAAAAAATTTAGCTTTGTTTCGCATCAGGTGTTCCAAATCTTGGATTTTTATACTTCAACAAAAAATGCTCCTCAAGTTGAACAACTTTTGCTAACGCGTCAATTTTATATTTCTTATAGTTTACCGGAACCATTATGGTTTTGCATCAGGTGTTCTAAATCTTGGATTTTTATACCTCAACAAAAAATGGTCATCAGGCTGAACAACTTTTGCCAAGGCGTCATTTTTATATATCTTATAGTTTAGCTGAACCATTATGGTTCTGCATCACTTGTTCTAAATCTTGAATTTTTATACCTCAATAAAAAATACTCATCAGGCTGAACAACTTTTGCTAAGGCGTTATTTTTATATTTCTTATAGTTTAGCTGAACCATTATGGTTCTGCATCAGGTGTTCCAAATCTAGGATTTTTATACCTCAACAAAAAATACTCATCAAGTTGAACAACTTTTGCAAAGGCGTCAATTTTATATTTCTTATAGTTTACCGTAACCATTATGGTTCTGCATCAGGTGTTCGAAATCTTGGATTTTTATACCTCAACAAAAAATGCTGATCAAGTTGAACAACTTTTGCTAAGGCGTCAATTTTATATTTCTTATAGTTTAGCTGAACCATTATGCATCTGCATCAGGTGTTCTGAATCTTAGATTTTTATACCTCAACAAAAAATACTCATCAGGCTGAACAACTTTTGCTAAGGCGTCATTTTTATATTTCTTATAGTTTAGCTGAACCATTATGGATCTGCATCAGGTGCTCCAAATATTGGATTTTTATACCTCAATAAAAAATACTCATCAGGCTGAACAACTTTTGCTAAGGCGTCATTTTTATATTTCTTATAGTTTAGCTGAACCATTATGGATCTGCATCAGGTGTTCCAAATATTGGATTTTTATACCTCAATAAAAGATACTCATCAGGCTGAACAACTTTTGCTAAGGCGTCATTTTTATATTTCTTATAGTTTAGCTGAACCATTATGGTTCTGCATCAGGTTTTCCAAATCTTGGATTTTTATACCGAGATGGAAATTTCGAGTCAACGTTTTCAAATCGATGCCATTTTCGTAACTGACGTCTCTGAAAACCATAGAATCAACACCCATATTGATATTATGACATTTCAACCCCATCTCACCCCCACAGGAGTGCTCTTGTGTCACGTCGGATATGTTAGATTATAAAATAGCTGTTGTTTTCGGAATCAGCGACCCGATAAACCATAAAAACAATACCCATAACGATTTTCAGACGTTTGCACCTCATTTCACCCCTTTAGGGGTTGAATTTTGAAAAATACTGAAACACGTGTTTACTCATTTATCTACAGAAGTGCTCATGTAAAGTTTCGTATAAAATAGTCCAACTAATCTTGGTTCCCCATACAAACTTTGGACCCCCGTTTCACCCCCTTAGGGGTTGAATTTTCCAAATTCCCGTCTTAGTGAGCACCTACGTCCTAAAAGGAACCCCCTTGAAAAATTTGACACTCCTAGCACTTGTAGTTTCTGAGATTTCGTGATGAGTGAGTGATTTACTCTTTTATATATAAAATATAGATTAGGAAGATCCTATGTCACAGTATCACTATGTGTACAATATGCAGAGTGATCTTATTCTAGTTTAGATGATTTTTTATACAGTGAGTAATTAAATGTTATCTTGGGTTAAAGGGTATTTACCATGTTAATAGTTAAGGGATACACTATAGGGAAGAATTATGACGGCTGTCTCATCCATCAGTCTTATTCAAGGTTCGGGTATATCGGAGGTTAGTCATATCAAATATGGATAACAGGCAGTGCTTCATTCGTCTGCTTATCAAGAAGTTCATCAATGGCCGGTGTCACGGTGATAACTGGTGTCACTCGTTGTCTCGTGTTACTACTAAATCATTTTCGCACTTTTAGCGTAAAATATTCAAAGGCTACTTGTAATAAATGTCTACATCAACCCACTGTTGAGCAGTGTGATAGAGTACTCTCTAAATCCCTTCGATTGAGGGTAGGCCCGTATCCAAGCAGGATGAATAAGTCAAGCCTTATTCATCCTGCTTGGATACGGGCCGTAATAAATGAAAAAAAATATCTGATAACGATAGATTTTCAAGTAAATTAAAAAAAAATACGTGTACTTAACTTCGTGTAGTAATTTTGTAAGTTATACTCAAACAAATGCGTGAAAATGTGTGAATTACCTAAGTTAGATGGACAATGAATTCAGTAGCTCAGTAGTTTATGAGATATAGGCGTTAACATGACATATATTTCGCTGTTTTAATTTTAAAATTTTAATGAAACATGGTAGATAAGTAGATAGTATACCATATACTCTCTCTGTCTGATCTGTTTGTCGTAATCACGTTAACTGTATGTTAACGTGATTACTGAACATTTTGATCAGTCTGGTAGTATTGGCATATTTTGAGAAATTGTTTGAAGAACAATAGTGAATTCTCGTGAAGTTTGGGATGAAGGACTAGTAGATTAGAGTAAACTTATTATTTATCTAATTAATGAATAATTAGTTGTTATTTTTATTATAATAACTCAGCATATTGGCTCCGCTTCGCCTGATAGTAAGGGAAAAGAGAGCCCCAACCGCATCGGCAATGGACATGAGACCTTGATGTCTTGTCAGTTGACGCTGCCATACTGACCTACAAGATGCTTCTTCACGCTTCGCTTGAAGGATCCCATTGTATAAATGAGGAAATACATATGCCGGCAACGCGTTCCACTTTTTAATAGTGCGACATAGATAAGAGTTGCCAAACTTTTTTGTACGCGAAGGAATGATCCCAACGGTGAATTTTTGATATCGCAAGCCAGTACGTGACGTTCTGTGACGGAAAGGGGAGGAAGGGATAAGGGAAAACAGTTCATCAGAGCCCTCTCCGTGGTATAGGCGGTAAAATACGCTTAGTGAGCCAATATCTCTCCGGAGCTGAAGAGGTTCAAGATTCTTAGTGACCTCTTCGTTACCAATTATGTGGACCGTTCGTCGCTGCAACCTATCGAGAGCTTCGAGGAGATACTGAGCGGAAACATCCCAGACATGTGAGCAGTACTCCACGCAGGCCGGAACTTAAGTCACAAAAGACAAAGCTGGTCCGGTGCGAAGAACCGCCGCACCCTGTTCAGGATCCCGAGTTTCTTTGAGTTTGACTTTGCTTTGCAAACATAGTGCATAGTTAATTTAATAAAATAAAAAAAAGAAATGAAAAGAAAAGGTCATAAACTCAATATTTTTTAAAAAGAGAAGGGTTGTATGTATTATACGAGAACAATATTTTTAGGATTCTTGCCTTTGAATCCCTTGCTCTACTCAGTAGTAAATATTAGAATCATTAATTACTCTCATGGTTAAATTATACGCTGTTTCATTAACCCGGGATATTGTTACTTATTGGGAGCTATTACTATTGGATGTTTGAATTCAAAATTTAAACAACTACTTAAATTGTTGGTATTTATTATATTACCAATTGAGCGTTTAGCTCAAAAAATGGTTGAGTCCTATGGTTTATACCAATTGAGATAAACGCTCAATTGGTATAGACCATAGGACTCAACCTACTAAGCTGAAGATGTTTGTCAATATTTTTGATGTATGACCAATTTTCTTAATCATAAAATGTGTAAAGTTTCAGCCTCAACATTAGGCCCCAGGTCTGAGACAACTAGTAATAGCAAGCTCTAAAATTAATTTCACTTACAATGGGCTCATCTTTAGCGACGTTAATTTATATATTCGAATATTTTTCTTCCTTTTCATCTCTTTATAATCCACGATTTGCTTAATAATGCAAACTGTAGCAGTGCATATTAATTATGTACTAAATATAATTTTGATTTATTTATTCAATAAATCTTAGATATCATATTTGGGTACTCCGTGATGAAGTTATGCGCTTTATCAGATTTTGGTAGAGTGGCAAATGGCTAGCAATGGTTGCGGGTTCGATCCCCTGCATACGAGAATCGTTTCTGTTCATGAATGAATATGTCTGTTTGTAAAGTTGATACTGTTGATTGTTGGCACTTGGTGGAACATTATTATCATAATGTTATAATAAAGCAATTGTACTGTTCCACGTTATTATGTTTAATATTACCGACCGGTTTCGCCGCTAAGGCATAATCAAGGTAAACAGATGGTGTTTGTGTTTCTAATAACGTGGAACAGTACAAGTGCTTTATTATAACATTATGTCTGTTTGTCGTGATCTGGGTATTTTCTGTGTATTAACATGTACATATATATATTTCATTACAAAATATTTTTGAGTAGGTGTATAAGCTGACTAGTACACATAGTACAAGCGTTATTAGAAGCATAATTTGGGGTCAGATGGCACTGTGTATTATGTCTAGGGATATTTATTATTTATTTAATTCCTATTTACAATTTGTCGTTTATTAGAGGCCCACAGAAAAAAAGATAGATAAATTTAGAATAAATGTATTCCTTGAAGGAACAATTCCACTTTTGTAAACCACTAGCCATCTCTTGTGAACTACATTGATTTTAATTCATAATTATTCGTAATAACTTTATGTATACAATCAAATAATTTAAGATATTATAAGATATGAAAGCTAACCATCTGTTTTGATTTAGTTATCTTTGGGAAAAATACATAATTTATTTAATACCAATGAGATATTTTTAATAAAGTCTTATCTCCATTATTTGAATAATGTCAAAAATATAGCAAATACCATTCAGGGTAGACAACAAAAAACTTAAGTTATTTGAGTTATATTCAAATTAGATTGATTAAATCAACGTAGGTGGCTCATATGTACTTGTTGGAGGACGATCTTGCTTTTGTTGTTGAATGATCCAATTTTAATGGACACTCTGGTGCTTTAATTTATCACAAAGCCATATAGAGTAGCACTAAATGCCATTTTAACAAATAAAATTTACATCATCCACAGTTTTGACGAATACATTTGTGCAATAATTATTCCTACTCCGTTTTAACGGTTGTATAAAAGAACCGATTGATTTTTAAGAGTATCATTTGCTCTTTTTTTGTCTATCAAGTTTCTGTAAGTCATGAAGCTCGTCGCGGTAAGTGGAAATAACGATGGAGTGCCAGTGTAAAAAGTTGATGAGTGATTAAATTTAGTAGTAGAACTAGAGCTATCGATATCGCTCGAAGGATCAGTAGATTGAAGTGGCAGTGAAACCTAAGGGCCGTTGGGGCGGACAGGGAAATTCAGCGAAAGACGGCCACCTACTAGATTAAATGACGATCTGTTGAAGATAGTGGGAGGCCGATGGATGCAAACAGCACAGGATCCGGTTTTAATAAAATCTGAGGGAGAGGTTTTTGTTCAGCAGTGACGCACCGATTGTACAATGGAGTGTGTTCAGAGGAGTTTTTTGAAGTGGTGCCCACGGCCTCCTTCTAATGTCGCACCGTTTGCTATTGATAGGGAATTCATCTTCGCACATTAGAACCGAAGTGTTCACGTACGGTGCGGTTGCAGAGAAGTTTTCTTCCACTATCAAGTTGTGAATGAACTGCCTGTTGAGGTTCTTAAAAAAGAGCTGAGTTTTTCCCAGGACACTACAGCATGGAGTCTTCAAAAAGGGCGTGATCAGGTTTTTACAGGGTGTGATGCCTCTGGTGTTATAGGCGTCCATAAGCTACGGTAACTGCTTACCATCAGGCGGACCGTTTGCTTGTGTATCACCTTAGTGGTATAAAAAAAACGTCCTTTGGCTGACATGTTTATGATGATGATTAAATTTTGGATTTTTTGTGCAGTTTGCTGTATTGGTGTTCGGTGTGGTTACCAGCCAGGCCCAGGATGATGGTCGCTATCGTCCAGGAGTATATGGTGGCGATGATGGCAGTTACCGGCCGTCCGATGAAGGGCGATATGTTCATTCAGATGGCAACAGAGTGAATTACAGGGCCGATTTTAATAGATACGACAATCGTTTCGCAGCGAGCAACAGGTAACAGAATGACTTACATACATTGTTAATTTCTCGTTTCGACATTAACCCTTTCAACCATTCCACTGCTGGGATACAGGTATCTCATCAATTGAAGGGGTTTAGAGCATACTATACTACACTGTTGAACTGCGGGTTGGCGCAGGTTAGTGTTTTCCGGATCCGGTTTAACGACTGTCATTTAACGATAACAACTGGGATCGACGGCTTAACATATCTTCCGAATTGCGAAGGAGCTCAAGATATATAAACCCATCCAAAGATAGGCCACAGTCGACGTTGCTTAACATGCGATTGATTAGACTGATACACACAGGGACGCCATCGAGCTCCTCATTCTAGTTTAGCTTTATGAAAATTGTGACTATTTTTTTCATATGACGCTGGGTGTAAGACAAACATACGACCTGCCCGAAGATGAGCATGTTACCAAGTACATTGACTGTCACAAACTAGCTTCAAGAAAAATGGCTAGCGCGCTACCCCTGCTAATTCCTCACATGATGATCTCACTCACTCCTGAACACAATAATCCAAATCCCAATACTACATATGGATATTATTATATTCTGTGAGGTGGGAGTACTACCCCAGTCGAGTTCAACGTGCCCTATCTCTCTTTCTTCAACAATATTTGACGCTTTTTAAAATTTTCATATTTATATATTTAGGTGTGTGATCTTAGATTTGCGTGCAATTTGTCAGAATTAGAATATTTGTTTGAAAACCGAAAATGTTTGTATATTCTTATAATTATTTAAAGTTCCAAAAATATAAAATGTCAATATGTTGAGATGCAGAAAAAAAGCCTGAGCTTTATATATAAGATTTTTAGTAAAAAAATAATATTTTTCTACAGTTTCCCTGGAAGCCGTGTTTTCCGGCCTTCAGTGACAGTTGTGGCTCCACCAAACTTCCAAGTGGGACCAAATCCACCTGCACCAGTTAATCCTATCCACTACCAACGATCGAATCAAGACGCGACAGCCGGGATTATCAAGCAGGACAGCGATGTAGATATCGACGGCTATCACTATTACTATCAAACTGAGAATAGAATTAACGCCGAAGAATCTGGAAAACTCGAGTCTACTGCTACCGGCCCCGGTATTAGAGCCAGAGGTTTCTACGAATATGTAGGAGACGACGGAGTCACATATAGAGTAGATTATATCGCCGACGAAAACGGCTTCCAACCAAGTGGAGCTCATTTACCCCAATAACTCTGAGTACAAAATTAAATTTTAAGTCCTACATTATATATGTATTATTTCATAATATTACACTTTCACGGTTTTTTCACTATAGTAAATACAGGCCAGAAGAAAAATATAAAAATCAATCGCGGTAAGTCCCTTATTTACAATAGTGATATGTATTATTTGTTGTTATTATGAAATCTGTATTATTTAAAAATATATTATCTTTATACTACACGTGTTTATATTTTAATGTGCACTTTAAACTTGGTTATGTAATTTAAGTCTTGTTATTTAAGTATCGCGAACAATTTAATACTCTTTTATTCGGTCCTTTTATTTCGGTCCTGACCCTCGGGTTTTATGACTTTACCTGTTATATTTTACGAGAACGTAGGCGGCGCTACATCCAATTTCAAATGCAGTTTACAGCCGGAGATTAGATTTGCCTTACTCGAATGCTAACAATAAAAGTTACATACGAGTATAATATTTAATATTAATTCAAATTGTGTATTTCTCTCACAAACAGTTACAAACAAATATACAAAAATAATTTAAGCTACTAGACATCAACAGGTTATATACTAATAATGAATCTGTAGTTAATTTTCATATGTTTATAATTCAAATAATGTTTATTTGTGCATTTATACAATAGACAAACGGGTTTAAATAATACACTTACAAAAAAAAACTTAAATTAATTAATTTCGATTTTAGATCTTGACGAATCACACCGGATATAATATGGATTCTTAATATTTTTTTGTGTTATTAAACATTAGTCACATAAGGACTGTCTTCAGTCAGAATCGGTGACGTGTCATATAATTCATACTAAAACAAAAAAAAAAAATAGTACAAAATGACGATTTTTCATCATCAAAATTTTGATCGAATTTTCGAAACATGCAATTTAAAGATATAAATTATTTATCGTATGTATTTGTTGTTCGTAACGTATCTATTCGCAATTTCGAGATTATATTATTATTTAGTAGCAATTTTTCATACTCAGTTGTTACATCGGTATTTTAATATCTGTTCTTGTACAAAGAATTACAAAATTTTATTTTATTGTAACAATGTTAATAATTATTATACTGTTGACACAATACTTACACTCGAGTTTAGCGCAAGAACTTTGCACACGGCTCGTCGCCCCTTATACTGCATGAAGCAAACCAATTATCTAATATCAGATAATATAAACATAATGTTTGGAAACTATATAATCTCGTCTGATGTAATGCAGCGAGTAAAAGACATAAACGCGCTTCCCCTCCACGCTTCCATTGTCGATCTCGGAAATCCGTTTTAAAAGTGCGAGCAAAGTTTAACATTTTCTCAGTTGATAAAATAAGTCAAAAATATATAAATATTCTACAAAAGAAACAACGCAAATTACAAGTGGGTCTGTCTGATTGATTAGACTGATACGCATAATGACTCCATCGAGCTTAGCAGCTATGATTTATTAAAAGCTTTTAAAGCAGACAGTTTGCTCTTTCTCTTTATCGCGCTGATCATGAACTGAAAGAGAAAACTGACTGGTTGACTGATTGATCAACGCACTGCCACCACTACCACTGGACGGATCTAGCTAAAAGGTATACATGTAGCTGCTACGACGTAGGGATTCGCCAAGAAAGGATTTTATACGTTACGAAGTCGTGGGCCATATCTAGTATATTTTACAAAACTCTGAGTGCCAGTTACGGCCCGCTTATCAGTTAGTTGTGACGGTAGCCTATAGTTAGCTGGTGCGCCGTTAGCCTCACTGCCATCGCAGCCACTACCTCCTTGCTAGTAACGTCACTCACTCGCAAGAACACAAAAACCTTAAAACCATCTAGGAAATTGTTATTTAGCTGCGATCTTCTATGAGATAGAGATGCTTGCCCAGCAGGGTAGGACAATTACCCTGTCAGCTATCTCTCTATCATATAATATTATGTATACTGAGAATATTAGCTTTGTTGATATTTTGCTTTATGTATGTTTTTATCTATATACTTTATGTATGATATATATGTAGATAGATATAGCATTTATTTATTTCTTCCGACACATACAAGAAATTGCTAGTTTAAATAAAAAAAAAGTATACATAATTATCATATTCACAAAAAAAAACACATCATAATATATGCAACAGTAGAATCAAAAGGGACGCAGTTCAGTGCATAAAATATCTCATTCCTGAGCAATGACTGCTGTACTTGCGTATAATTTGTACATAAAACGCAAATTTATACTACCGTCCAATCACATTATCAAAAGGCAGCAAATATGAAACAGGTCATAAAATACATCAAGGGTCAAGTTGTTGCTGGTGCAATAAAAATACTTAAAATTTATTTCTCAAGCTCACTCGACTATTGAGTAGACGCAATGGCGGAGGTATGGTGTTCCAGCATTTCGTAGCTTGATACCGAAAGCTGCTAGCAAAAGCGCCGGTTCTATGAGAATAACCGGCTAGCAAAAAACGAGTAAGCTGACGCTGTTTGTATGTGTTTATTTTTTATAACAGTCATTATTATTTTATATATATATATATTTGCGAATCTTACTTACTTTATGCAGTGTTTAGTTTTTTTACACTACGTCGGATGGCAGATAAGCACATCGCACACCCGATGTGAAGCGTTTACTGTAGCTATATTAATGCTCGCAACATGAAATATCACTCGTACACTGCCGCTCACGCTGCCAATGTAGCATCTCGTTCCTGGTAACCTAACTCCCTCGCTGGAGCACAACAACCCACAAGGGAATTCGTATTTGGCTGCAGTAATCTATGACGTGGAAGTATTTCCCACTTGCACTTGCGGTTAGCTCTAGTGATCGTGGTGAGTCAATTGCGTCTCAAATACTCTTTAAATAAACAAAAAATAACTTTAAAGAAACACGGCCATTTCACAATGCAATTCTTTCCAGGCAAGCATAACATAGAATGCAATATTTCTTCAGAAGAAAATAATGTGAAGGCATGTATTTGTTACTTGAAACCTCAGACGCAACCAATGAACAAGAAACAAAAATAATGACAAGACAGACATGTACCACATGCGACCCAAAAAAGAAACGAAAAATATTTTATATGGCCAGAAAATGCGTACGAAATGTTGTAACGAAAATGTCACATAAATTTCACGTTATAGATGGCGCCACCGGGCCTTGAATAAAATTACACTCACACCACATACAAATACCAAGATTTAAATATTTTTCAAAGCTGTTTTGTTGAGAAAATCAATATTAATACATAAATGTTATTTTGTGATAATAAAAGTCATCTACGAGTATATAAGTGATAAATTAATTAGCATTTATTGAATGAAAGATCTTTTCAATTCATAAAGTTAATAGACCTAGCGGAATATATTAAATTTACGTTCCAAATATAATGTACTAACAGACGCTGTCCTGTTTTCATAACAATAAATATTGAATTCTAATTGGTTTCGCGCAACCTGTGACATGACTAACAATTCTGTCACGACATAAAGTTACAATAGAAAAGTTAATATGGTGGTTCAGTTTTCTTAAATTTTCTAATTTTCCGCGCAACTTTTTTTTTTTTCATAAGAATCTTCTCCTGATAATAACAAGTACAATATAAAAACAAATAGCGAAATCAGTCCAGCCGTTCACGCGCGATGCTGTGACAAGGGAAATAGGGATTTATTTTTATACTCGTACTAGCGACCCGCCCCGGCTTCGCACGGGTGCAATGCTGATACTAAATGTACTACAGAAGGTCTTTGCGCTTTGTCCTATCCAGTCCTTCCCCAGTTATAGGCACACGCCGCCGGCTCCGCGGCCGGTACCGCCACAGCCGTTATGTCCCTGCATTTTAAATGTGTAATATCTTCTAAACTATTCATTTAAATTACATGCTGTGAAGGGCCATATTGATCTATATTAAATGCGCAATGTATTTAAGGTACTTAATTGGATAAGGATTAATTCTGTATTGCTTAAAATCGCTTCGTAAATAAGGCATTATTTCTTGTAAAAAGCAAAGGATAAATTAACGGTTATTGTGTGTTACCACTAAGAGATAGACATATACCATCGCGAACTTTTTTGTAGACCATTTTAAGGTGAACAATACTGTACTACATTATTTTGATCTATCTCGTTGGGTTCAGCCAGCGTTTGCAATGAAAGAGCAAAAAAATGTGTTTATTTACGACATCACATTAGAAACCTCTTTAATTATCAGTGTTTTTCTACTATGTTATGCATATATATAAACTTTCCAGTTGAATCACTCTATCTATTAAAAAAAACCGCATCATAATCCGTTGCGTAGTTTCAAAGATTTAAGCATACAAAGGGACATAGGGACAGAGAAAGCGACTTTGTTTTATACTATGTAGTGATATATAGATGTGCGATGAAGAGAACCTTAATACATCGAACAAAAGTTTTTAAATATCAAGGCAATTATTATCAGCATATACCTAGTTTGTTTATAGTAAAAAATTACATTTAAAATAAATATTATTTTAGTGGACAACACGCTTTCACCAGTCTCAGCCTGTTGCTAACTTTTCATTCACACCGGATGTATCAAGCAAGACAGAGACAGCAGTGAGTTGCAAATGGGTTGATCCAGCAAATTTAAGTAATATGTATTTTCACAATTCGAAGTAATATTATCGTTATCAGTGGACTACAGTATTTTATGAATGAGTCAATGAAATAAAGTTTACGATAGTGATAATATTATCTATAATTATATAAATGATTTTTATCTAAAAAGAAACTATTTTATTACATAATAAAAAATATTTACATATTGAATTTTACACACAATAGTCGTTTTATGACTAATTTGGTTTTTATTTGGCGTTATAAAATGGAAAGCTATTTGATTATATATCTTGTTAGGGTTCCATACCTTGGGGTGTGTCATTTGTTCTTAACAGATGTAAGTGATGTTTGGGGTAAATCTAAGTTCACTTGCATGCAGTACACTCTGCATGAGAAGCGTCTGGCACAAGACAGTTCAATTTTAATGGCAAGTACTTGCTCCTCACAAAGACCGGTCTACCATTAAACCAGATATTCATAAATATTCTTCGAAACTCAAGAAACAGTAAAAGACTCACAATATTTATGAGACCCTCAGGATCTTTTTTGTTTTATATTTTTCTGAGATAACAGAGGAGGCATCATAGTATTTCATGTGAGGTTGCACCGGCTTTGTTTGTTGCTATAAACTAGAAGTATTTGTGGCGAGCTGAAGTTCTGTTTCGCTTTATTGAGCACACCCGGCTTTTCAACGTCAACGTAGTGTCGTGACACATCGGCGGAACGTACGGCGCCGAAGGTTCAGCGCCTGAAGTTTCATTGCTAATATTCCGTTGGTATGACAAACCAAACGCAAAAAATGCGGCGACTTGATCACCGCGCTATGCGATGAAAAATATCAGCTCATGTGTCATAGGAGACTTGAAAAGCACTGCGAGTGTATTCAACCAAACGTTCGGCGCCGTATGTTCCGCAGGTGTATCGCGACACTTACCTTCTCCTCTAAGTGACTTAGTGGCGTTGAGCTCGACACCAAGAATACTAACACTCTTGGCGATAGAAAGGCGTGTGTTCAGGAATTATGGAGTCACAGAAAATGGGATTTTCTTAGTTGTGAACAATCAGACTGTTTTTGTGACTGATAGTGTCTTGGTTGGGTTAAATTGAACAGTACAGAGTATTTTAAGCGAAATATCACCATCTCACAAAATACCGCAATCAAAAAACTATTTCCTTGAGGATTGTTGTGTTCCTACGAATGAGTGCAGTCACCAAATAGAAAGGAGTTGCCTCGTTGGTAGCGGGGGTGGCTGCGCGCGAGCGATTTTTCATGTTAGCTAGCGTTAATATGGCTACAGTAACCTCTACACATCAGGAGGGCTGTATACTTGTCTGCCACCGAACGTAGTAATATATAAAAAAGGAACAAAAGTTCGGTCGCTCTCAATAGGGTATCAGGACTAAAGGATGTATATTACAATCCATTTTTCCTCGGCAGCTTTACCAAACAGAACAAAATATCATTGAACTTCACCTATCTGTTGCCTTTGCGTAGGACTAAATTTATCAGTAAACTCATGGCTGGATAGCTTGAATCTCGATGGCGTCGTTGTGCGTGTCAGTCTAATTGATCACGCAAGTTAAGAGACGTCGACCATGGTCAGTCAATGGCTGGGTTTATTTATCTCGAGCTCCTCCGTTTTTCAGAGGGCACGTTAAGCAATCGGTCTGGGTTGTTGTCATCAGACAGACAGTAAGCCAAGTCAGTTGCAGCCCGCAGTTGAACAGCGTAGAGTATGCTCTAAACTCCTTCGATTGAGGGGAGTATCCTAACAGTGGAATGATTATGAGTTGATGTCGCCATGATAGAAGAACACCAGATATGTTCTTCACTGAAAAATTTAGTCTATAAGCTTGCTTATGTCATCAACTGTATTTTGTATGGAATTTTAACAACCAAATTCGTGACATTGCCGTGGCAATATACCTATTTGTCACGGGAAAAACATATAATTATGGTGTCTTTCTACCATGAGTGAACCCACTGGAAGGGAGGTTGTTTTTGGATCTTTCATATGATGGTGACCCACTATGTCAATATTTTAATACTCCGGTGTTCTAAGGCTACACAATTTGATATTAATTTAATCAATTAAATTCGTTCATTAATAAAATAAAAATAAGGATAACTTTACCTAAAAAAAAAAAAAAAATTGGTTGTCTGTGAAGTCGGTTTACGGACGGTATTTTTATGTGATAACGTCATAAGAAAACATCGGCCGATGGAGTGGAAGAGAGTTTGATGCGTCACAAGCCAAACGCTTAGGTCGATCGTGCCGCTCTATCGCTTGTTCCGCGCTCTCGCTTGTCCGCTCGGTTCAGGTGGAACGTGACAATGAGTCATGCTTTTTCGTGCGTGCAGCCGGCGTTCATCGATTTATAAGACGTTATCACGTCAATAATTATTTATATCTGTAAATAAATAAAAACATGCATTATAGTAAATTAGCGACCCGTCCCGGCTTCGCACGGGTGGACATAAGATTTTTTTTTTTTTTTTACCTTTTATTTAGCAATAAATATAGCCTACCTATGTTCCTCAGGGTGAATGTAGCTTTCTAATGGTGAAAGAATTTTCGAAATATTCACAGTAGTTTTTTAGTTATTTCATTACAAACATACACACACACAAATACAAATCTTTCCTCTTTATAATATTAGTGTAGATTAATTAATTAAATTAAACGGGTCACTCAAGTATCTTTATATATAGAGATAGAGAGATTATAAGGCAGAGTTCGTCGCGATAGAGAGAGGGAGTGTTTCTGGTCATTGGGCCTGAGTCTGGACTAGTCGGCTTTTATGAGAAAAATACGAGTGACCCATTTAATTAATTAATATGTATCTCTTTTTAATCACGGGTCAAGCCCGGTCATTTGATAGGCATGCGCGGGGATATGGATCCAACGCGTAGAGGCCCCTTTGAGAAGTTTGATGTAATGTTGTACGCCCGCCGTGACCCGCTCCAGGATATGTCAATGGAACGACATACCCATGAGCAGGTCTCGGCAGGCGTTGAGACTATTGCGAAGTGTGATGGAAAATAAATGGGCTATGGAGATGAGATCTGGGTGAAATTAATACCGGGCTATTACAGAAGAGGGACGGACGCCTGCCATAACTGCTTTTATTGCTAGTTATTTCCGGCAGGCGGTGGCTTGCCACTCACTAGATGGGCCACCGAAATGCCAGGAAATCGGCCGGGAGCAACACCGGTGTGAGTGACTCAGGGATGTCGAGAGGTGTGCTGCGCTTTCTCCGAAGTTACTCGCGGCGTGATGCCCTTTAACACTTCCACCCCTGGAGCATATAGCTCTAGCGGCTCCTCTCTGGACGGCCAATGAAGGCAAGCCAGAGCTGAGAGTCCTGCGGGCCTTCTTGTGTTTACACTCCGACCGATGAAGACACGTCAGAGAAGGCCCTGACCGACTCTCTGGAGGCTCGGGTCCGTGGTGTCGCTACTCACACAACAGCTCGCCACACAAGCTGCCTTGCGGACTAATATATATATATATAACTAGCTGTCCCGGCGAACTTCGTACCGCCTAACAGTCAATGAATGTCGTGATGTACATATATATATGAACAAAATTTATGATTTCTTGAAATTAATACAATGAATAATAGAAAATAATAGAGAAGCACGATGGCGTGAGGCACGTGTCAGTCTAATTGTACACGCAAGTTAAGCAACGTCAACCGTAGCCTGTTCATGGATGAGTTTATGTTATCTCGAGCTCGTCCGTGCTTCGGAAGGCACGTTAAGCCGTCGGTCCTGGTGTTTATCATTAGATGGCAGTCCTTAAGCCAAGTTAGTGGCCCAACCCGTAGTTGAGCAGCGTGTTGGAGTATGCTCTAAACATCTTCGGTTGAGGGAAGACCCGTATCCCAGCAGTGGGTAAATAATAAGTTCAGTACTTTACAAAGTCACAAAAAAAAGTACCAATTGACAACAATAAATATTTCAATCCACAAAACAAATCACAGACAACATTCGCGACGTAAAAGTGAGACCAATCGATTTGACATTTACATAACAATCAATAAATATTCCAATCCTTTTTAACTGGCACTATTTGTATGGGAAAACGTTTTTTCTTTTATTTAATTCTTTCGTCAATTTTTCAATGTTTTTAATACTTTCCCGACCAAGACACGACATTATTTTATATATTATATAGATTTATGGAGCTTGATTTAAATTTCTGAACGCTCGCATAAATATTTTAGAACCAATAAATCAGCCTGGCGCAACTCAAAGTAAAAAAACGACTCTATGAATCGGAAGCGAATTTGGTACAAATTCTGATTGTTTTCGCTTCCATTTCATACATATTAGAATTACGCTATTTGTATGGCACATCCGTCTCTTAAAACGTAGTGGTTACATTCTCTTTGCAATAAATATTTAAATCCACAAAACTGTTTTCAAAACAAATTACAGCCAACTTTCAAGACGTAAAAATGAGACCAATAGAGTTAACATTTGTTTTTAATCTATGACATTTGTTCTATAATGAGCTTAATATACATTTCTGAACGCACGCATACATTTGGCGTATGCACGTACGATAACGTCACATTTGACAGCTACGACAACCACGAACATTTTGTATGGGAAAATGTTTTTTCTTTTCTTTTATTTTTTCGAGAATTTTCCAATGTTTTTAAGAGTTATTCTGCTATTCGGGACGGAAACAAATCCAACAAATCAAAAACCATGGCAATCGGTCCAGCCGTTCTCGAGTTATAAGTGTTGTAACAAACACGACTTTGTTTTATATATTTTTTTTAATATATTTTTTTTTAATATCTTTTTATTAATATCCAAAATGGTACCTATAACAGTGAATACAATGACCACTACCCCCCGCGCTAGTAAAAACTGTGTTACGGCTGGGTAGTACCATCGCTCCCTATAATTCTTAAAATATTCATTGTGTAGTTTTCTATAGCTAACTTTTTATTTTCGATACCTATGTTTATTTGCCATTGTAGGCGGTGAAAGAGACACGCAATTATACACGTCGCGTGCCAACCATTCTTTATTTAACCGATTATCGTAATAAAGTATGTACTTACCTAACCACTTAGTTTTTCAAAAAATAAACTGTTACAACAACATCACCTCACCGTGCTTTCATAACTTACACTATAATTTATATTATAAAGGCAAGGTATAACATTTATTTACTACAACATATCGAAAATACATACATTCCATAATATAATTTGTCTTATATTTTTGTATAATACAACGATATAACATTAACTATCATAACAATATTATAAATGTAGGTAGTCGTGACCAATCTGCGTGCCCATGTATAGATATGTATAATAATACTAATATATAATACGTATTATTATTAAAATTTATTTAACATTTACATGGAAAATACTTAATATTTTATTGAACTGAATTGAATCTCAAGATGCCTGTATACTATTCACATAGTTATATGTTCATATAGTCACGTTTTACAGTCGCACCGCTCGCCATCGGCAGGATATGCATCCTCACACATTGGATGGGATTTTTCAAGAAAAGCGTGAAGAGGTTTTTACAGGATCGGCAATGCGTTATGATTCTGGTTCTTTTTTTTTTTTTTTTTTTTTTTTATACTACGTCGTGTGGCAGACAAGCATACGGCCCGCCTGATGTGAAGCGGTTACCGTAGCCATATTAACGCTTGCAACATAAAATATTGCTCGCGCGCCGCCACCCCCGCTGCCAACGCAGCATCTCTTTCCTTTCTTTCTGGTGACCTCACTCACTCGCAGGAACACAACAATCCTCAAGGGAATTGTTATTTGGCTGCGGTATTCTGTAAGGTGGAGGTACATTCCCCAGTCGGGTAGCTTACAATTACGCTCCCTACCTCTCTTTTCGCCAGAGCTTCGTTTGTCAGTCAGCAGGGTGCACCACGTGCAGGTGAAGTTGGCTTTGGTTCAAATATGTTGATGAACCACTTACACCCCAAAGGTTCTGTCTGTACGCTCGTTACGAGCGTTCATAGGCTGCGATGACTACTTACTATCAGGCGGGTCATATGCTTGTTTGCCATCTTAGTTGTATAAAAGAAAACTTAAGTACCTAAGTTTGAAATTTCCATTCTCAATCTTATTACAGGAAAAATTTGTTCTTGATTTTATTTTAAACAAATATTTTAGAGTATTCTGAAATAAGTCATAATTAGTAAGTAGGTATACTTTTCTTAATGAAGAATTAGCAAAAATCCTTCATGAAATCAAAATTTATTACAAAATTATACAACATCACTCGTAGCCTTGACCATGTTGTTTCCTAAAATACATATACGCTACCAATATGCGTATTTGGTGACGGAATTTCTACTGGACTTTTGTTTTTTATTTAATTCTAAAATAGAAGATTTTTGACACTTTGATCTATGGTTTTATTTTGAATTAGTTGCTTTCCCCGCTTAGTCTCAAAAACAAAGACGAAACAATCTTTTTATCACTATTGTATGTGACCTCACAGTGTGAAGATGTTTTTGGTCTAGAATTAGCAAACACTTTTCTTAATTAATTAATGTAAATGCATGACATTATCAATGCCGTGATTTCGTAAAATTGGACTGATCAGCGGTATAAAAGTATACTATGCCTTCGTAGAATTATCAGTCATCTTGTATACCTACAGTTGTCAAAATGAAATCTGCGGTAAGTTAAAGCGAAAACTTCACTAAATTTAAATATTGATTTTTTTACATTTGAGAAAGTTGTACGATGACAAAAATAATTAAACTTGTTATTCTGATTTCTTAATTTGTACGCGATTAACCACAAGTATAAACTTACATGCTTTTGGCAGTTGATTATGTACATTTATAATAAAACGTATTCTATAAAAAAAACTTCAATTAGTACCTATTCTTTTTCTATATACCTGCTTTTTCCAAACGTGTCCGGCTTTTTTTATGTTTAAAAGTTTTAAATCCGGCTTTGATCTAAAATAAATCTGGCAATAATTCGTTGCTACGAATATAACAACAATATTAAAGAACGATATCACTATGAAGAAAACAACTTAAAAACAGAAAGAGTTTGACAAAAATTGTAGTACATTGCTTGTCTTCCACTGTTATTTTTCATTGTACTACACACCGAGACACATTCATAGTGTAAATGTTTTTTTATTTAGATCGTCTTCTTCGTGGTGCTGGCCGTGGCAGCCGCCCAGCGAGCTTTTAACCAGCAGCCATTCCGCCGCCCAACAGCTCCCCAGCCTGTCAACAGGCCTGTTGCTGTAGCTTCTCCCAACCGTGGTAGTGATGCCAATGCCAACATCGTCCGTTACGAGAGCTCTATAAACCCTGATGGTTCTTATAGCTATTCGTAAGTAATAATTTAAATTATACTGTTTTCTTTAAAGTAATTCTTGAGTCCCTCCGTATTAAATTCGTGCTTCATGTAAACGTAGCATCGTAGTAATTATAATTATTACTATTACAAATACTGAACTCATACTTAAATGACCTATTTATGAGATAGTTATTAATAAAAAATAAAAATAAAAACTAATGCCGGGAATAACGTTTTAATAAATAACATTAATCAAAAACGCATTCACGATCGGCGGCTCCTTGGTGTTGCTGATTTCCATGAGCGGTGGTGATTACTTCCATCAGGTGACAGACTTGCTCGTTTGTCCGCCTTTCATATATAAAAAAATATATTATAATACAGAGTACACCATAACAGAATTAGACATCCATGCTTAAATATCCATATATGCTCGAAAAACCTTACCTTCCCTTCTTTGGCAGTTAGGTAAAAAAGAAATGCTTTAACAGTACTAATTTGAAAGGAAATATACCTATGATCGAAGGGTCTAAACAAACTAAACATTTTCGTCATTATATTTGAACCTGTTTAGAAAAAAGTTTTATAGAAAAGATAAATTAAGATATGAGTTTTATGACAAACTACGGCTGTTGTTACCTTTTTATCGAAACATAAAAAATGAACCTTAATTAGTCAATAAAATTTTATGGAGTTTTATAATATCCTTCAAGTGAAGCGTGAAGAAGCATCTTGTAGGCCAGCAAGCGGCCAGTTGAAGCTGCCAAGCTTAAACTGACAAGACATCGTTGCCGATGCGATTGCGGCTCCTCTTTTCGCTTACCATCAGGCGAAGCGGAGCCAATATGCTGAGCTAATATAAATAAAAATATAGTAACTAGTACAAAATCTACTGACTTAGACCTTCACAAGTATATATCAGAAGTTGCCGATCAAGGGTGCCACTAAGCGATTTTAATCAGTGGCGATCGTACCTATTATTTTTGCACTGAAATATTCATAGTGTTAATTAATGTGATATAATTACGTTTTACAAGAAAGTAAAATGTTCACCAAAACTAATAGAACTGAGAAAAAAAATATATAATACGAGTACCTTTAACGTAGATTTGAAAAGACTAGCGGAGCGGCATAGTTGAACGCCGTAGTAGCACCTTGGAAAAATATAATAATTAATTTGTAGAAACAAAACTGAATGTAAGTTATTTTATCAGGCGTTAAAGTATAGTATTATACATACGATTTCCAAATTTACGTTAGTCTATTTTGTTTCGTCTATGAAAGTAGTTGTGATCACTTTATTACATAAACTTAATGCCTAATTAATAACAATACAAATGCCATGTACATATCCATGTTATTCGTTATCCATATTAGAGATTTCTCCCAGCCAATCTTTAAGTATTGGTGGTATTGGGTATTAGTGTGAAGTACTAACACAGTATAAGTAATAGCATAATATCAATATGCGATTTGAGTTTATTGATGAATTTACTGACTTTCGGAAATTCGACAAAAAGAAAAGGCCTATCCTATACTTTTATACGAACAATTCTTGTTTATTTAAATATATACTTATTCGTATACAATTATTTATATAAATATATGTTTATATAAATATATACGAATTAGTATATATAAATAAATATATATGCTACGACGATTTTTCGAATAGCTCTAACAATTTCGATAAAATTAAAAAATAACAATCTAGCCGAGTCTCAATTCTTGAAGAAATAGTTTTCTTCGAGAAAAGCATGGGCGATATTCCTAAAACCTAAAACGTCATCTGTTAACAATATATATTAGTAAGTATGTTAGCTACTCGACAATAGATGGCACTACATGTCACTTTATTTAAATTCTAGGAAAGTCCGTTACTTAAAGAAAAAAATAGTCGTCCAGGTAGTAACTAATAGACGACAAATTATGTTTAGATTCGTAAGTGTAATATGTAAGTATAAAATTTATTAGCGATCATTCACCTAAGCACAACATAAAAACAATGAACAGACTGTTTTACTTTATCTATTAGCTTTAGTGCTATTTTTAATATCTATTTACGTTTTTATTTATGTCTTTTATTCACAAAAACTTCGCGATTCACATCAATTTAAAAATAAAAATAAAAGGCCTTCAATATATTAAGACTTGAATGTTCGCATCGACTATTGAATTTAATATTTATTAATACCATATAAATTTTATTATTACATAGTAATATTATATTTGTTTATATGTAGATTGTACACTTTAATTACTGCGCTATCATACCTGCACATTTTTTTTTGTTAGTTATGGACGGACTTCACAGTAATATAACTAACTATAGATGAAAGAACTATAGCACAAATACTTATCGAGATATTTTAATAGGTATGAAAATTACAATTCGGGACTTTCCCGTTGCTTTTCCAAAAATGCTCCAATCTGTTCAATACAACAGGCTATTAGACTATGACGTCACACATATAAATATTTTGTACGCACTAATCAGAAATTTGTATGACAACTATTTAAAATGTTGTGTTTATGCAGGTACGTGTCGTAAATCGTAATAAAAGTTATAGTACTTTTTATTGTTTGTCCAATGATAATACTTTTTTTTCTATGATTTCATAAACTTCAACTTTTTCCCTAACACTTCAATCGACTATAGTAACGTAAATGATTAAAACTAAATTTAAAAGTATTGTTCTAGTTTTGCGTATTTTCCAACAAGAATAATAACTATTCGTCCAATTTAAAAAATATGTATATACCCACTTAACGCTAACAGAAATATTGTTCATTTGCTTTTGTTGCTTCAAAAGAAATAATTAATTCATCTCATACATTTTGTATTATGTATAGTTAGTTAACATTTATAAATATCAAATTATGTGAAAAAATAAACAAAAATTTTAATCGTTTTATATTCTAAAGAATAGATGATATTTGTATGTTTTCAACATTTTATGAGTAAAAAAAAACTGTGAAAATTTATTTGTGGACAATCTGAATATTCGACGAGTTCGGTGGTCGAATGGTTAGCGGTGACCACTTTGACTTCGAGGTCGTGGGTTCGATTCCCGCACGGGACAGACGTTTGTGTGCATGAGCATGTCTGTTTGTCTTGGTCTGGGTGTTTTCTATGTGTTGTAGGTATTACAAAAAAAAATAAACAATGTATTTAAATACATTTAACAGTTGTCTGGTACCCATAACGCAGGCTTTGCGCTTAGTTTGGGACTGGATGGCGCTGTGTGGGGTGGTCCGGAAATATTTATTTATTTTTCTAATTATGTTATATCTAGGTTTCACTTGCACTTCATTTTTGGTTTTAGTTTGTCCTGTCGATTGCCAATCTTTACTATACTACATGTATGATATGTATACTGACAATATATTTTTTAAATGATTTCAGTTATTTTGGTTGGAATTAATGATTTTAGTATAATAAATCATTCAAATGGGTACATCATTGAGAATCATTTGTTGTTGCGATGCATTTAACTCTATAGGTTGAAGGTCTGTTTCGTTAACAAAAGGTTGAGATTTAAATGTTAAATAGAACATAATTATGAGTCAATAACCTTGGAATCAGCTTTGATCAAATTAATATTGACAGGTATTAAGCAATAAATTGTAAAATTTAACACATAAATGTTTTGAATCGGGGCGGAGGAGATGCCTATGAGACTAATAAATATAAATTACGAAATTATAAAATTATGATGTTTTTTATATGAAATAAACACAATAACATAGTGTACTTGAAAGATATCGTCTCAAAGTTTATATTTTCCGGAAGTGACAAACATGGCCTACTTTAATATTTAATTGCAATGTCGTAGGTATTTAGCAAGCTTTGAGTTAATGACTGTAATCAAATATTTAAAAGTAAAATTTCATCCAAATCCAATTATCAGATTATGCTGAAATTTGGCATACTCGTATGGTTCTAGTGACAATGCGTGATTAACTAAAGGCTGACATTTTTATTCCAATATGGCTGCCGCCACAAAATGCCTATTTATAACTTCCACGTTAACTCGTATGATATGGATTTCAAATTAATGGGCTTGATGAGCGATATCTTTTTAAATTAATAATTTATAAGCATGGTTTTTTGTTTGTTTATTTATTTTAAAAGTCAAAACAGATAACTCTAAAGTTTTTTTTAGATTACTATAAAAAATATAGCACCTATGAATCTCTACTATCCTTTACATCTCCTTTGTTATAAGGCGGGTTGTATGGACGTTTTCTAATGGAGTAGTTAGGTTGTCCTGCTGTTAATGACCGACATTAAACACCCCAGTATATTATTAAGATACACTACGACTAATATCTTCATAGAACTTTGTCTGAGATTTTGAACCATAACCATAACTGCACAAAGTTATGGATAAATAAGCAGTGACGAAGAAATTATTCTATTATAATTAACTTACAGCTAAATAATTCCTTCTCCGCTGCTGCTACCAAATGAAATACCTCTTTAGAATCTCAGCTAACTTTACTTTTGAATAAACATATCACAATTAGTGTGAAATAATTTTCTATCGCGGGTGCATTTCCTCACAAATACCCGGAAATACAACTATCAACAAGTTGCACTGTTATTTGGCTGCGGTATTCTGATCGGTGGAAATACTTCTACTAGAAATACTACTTCACTTTTACCAAAACCTTGCTTGCATTCCACACGTGCAGGTGAAGTTGGCTTTAGCTCAACCAAATATGACGAATATTTCGAAGGATGCAGCAGTCACATAACATTAATCTACCGATCGACCTAGCAGCCAGTATTTTAATGGTGTGATTCAACTTCCCTTATTGTTTCTAGCTTCGAAACCGATAATGGTATCGCAGCTCAGGCGACAGGCACTCCTCGTGACTTCGGAGGCAACCCGCCAGCGATCCCCGATGTTGCCCAGGGCTCCTTCTCCTGGGTGTCTCCTGAGGGCCAACAGGTCGTTATAACCTACGTTGCCGACGAAAACGGCTACCAGCCTCAGGTAAGATAAAAATGCTGTAAATTATTTTAGCACTATGCATTAACTTGTTGTAATGTTCATGATACAGTCTAAAATATAATTATCAAGCTTGGCAGTTGCACTATGGAGAGTTTTAGCGGTTTAAAATATGATATTCTAGTACTGCAAGAAACCTTAAAAGTACACAGAACTCTTAGACCAACTCGGTAGAGCTAGTTCACACACATATTACACGAACTCCGTATCATTAATCTATTGTACAACAGAAAAAGGGAGCAAATTTAATTTAAATGATTAACAGAAAAACTGCTCAATGTACTTATGCAAAGTTATTCAAACATTCGACTAAATAAACTATGGCTGTTACTTAATTATTTTCAAGTTTTATAGTCGTTAAAGTTGCATAAAAATTGGTGTCTAAAAATTTATTTTTATAGGTTTTAAAGATCCAAACAAATATTTTTGAACAATAAGTCTAGATTATGTTAGGAGGGAGGAAATCCATATCATCCATAATTTTGTACGTAAACTATCAAAGAGCGAAGTAATTATATTCTAAGTTTGTATGGAAATGTAAATGTAAGGTGAAGCTTTAAGGGTGCAAAACAAAAGTTTTAGTGATTGTACTTTAAGATATGAAAATTTCAGTATTCAAATAAAATATCATATGCAAATGCTGTTAATAATAAGAACTATTAATTTCATTAGATTATATTGTAAATATTATAAATACAGACATAAATCATAACCAGTAACTTGTTATGATTTATGTCTGTATTTAATTCGTGTATTCGCTCAAAATAACAATACAATGTCGTAATTATGAAACTGAAAAATACTTGAACTGTATTTTCAATAATTTATTATCACAGCGAAACAAGAACTTAACTAAAATATATAAGTATTGCATGTTAAAAGAAACATTAGCGGAATTTGATTCAATTATTTATTTTCAGGGCGATGTCCTCCCCACATCACCACCAATCCCACCACAGATTCAACGTGCTCTCGAGTACATCGCGAGAAACCCACCTCGTCAATAAAAACAGATGTATACGAAGCATTAAAGCACGTAATACACTATCCGGTATACCTCACACGATAAGTTAAGACTGTGTCTGAGTAGACTCGCTGAAGGGCCTATTATATAACAAGGTCTTTAGACTGTCTATCTTAGGGTCGTCTCACTAGTACAGGTAAGACGACACTACGGCAGACAATTTGAGGATCTAATTTTAAGTATAAAGGCCCTTTACGCCGTAGTTAATACTGCATGCTTTCTCATAGACATAGACATTTCATGTGTTATTACACTGCGCTTAAATTTAGACAGTCTAACTACCGGTTAGTGTAATAAGTGCTTAACTATCATTAAGCAATTTATAGAGCGCATGTTGTTGATAATGATTTTCAATTTATTCTATTAAATAATTATATTTGATATAAAATATAGACTGACAGAAATTATATGTATTATTACTTGCATCTGCCATAAACTGAGTATTTTTGTGTGTTATACAATGCTGAACTTATAGCCAGCAATGCATTGAAAATAATTTTCTAAAGACAGACGTAATAATGTAAAGCAATAATGTGTAAGGGTTGTTTTGAGGTTAGGCTAGAGTCGTGACTTGAAATTGGGAATAGGATCCTAAAAAAGCCTAGCATTGTTTAAAATAACAAGGTATTCTATACATTGACTAAACTATAAATTTCACCGATAAACTTGACAGATATGACGAGCTCGGTGGTCGAATGGTTAGCAATAGCCACTTTGACTCCGAGGTCGCGGGTTCGATTCCGGCACAAGGCAAACATTTGTGTGCATGAACATGTCTGTTTGTCTTGGTCTGGGTGTTTTCTATGTATTATAAGTATGTATTTACAAAAAAAAAGTATTTAAGTACATTTATCAGTTGTCTAGTACCCATAACACAAGCTTTGAGCTTAATTTGGGACTAGATGGCGCTGTGTAAATTGTCCAGAAATATTTATTTATATTTATTTACTTATATATTGATTGGCCTTGTTGATTAACAAAAGAGTGAGTGCTATAATTATAAGTCTTTAAATGCGATAATATCAGCTTTAAAGATGTATAAGATGATAAAGACGTCATGTCATGTTGTCTAACAATTTAGCTTTGTATCGACGTGTTGTCAATTAAAATATCTACAAACATGATTGACATATACAGTCCATATACAGATATATTGTTAGACAATGTGACGAACATGGCTGACATGTTGGTTAATGTATGGCAGCTTTAACATATTCAGATTGGAATAAACTCTGTGGTTTAGCGTATGGTAAAGCTTAGCCTTGTGAAATAAGGGAGAAAAATATCTATCTATCTATTCTCAAATTAAAAGTATGAAACAGACGATTTTCGTTATATCAAAATGAAATTCGGATTGATCGCTATAAAGAATCGTTATTTTTTAATGACAATAATAATCATAATAACAACTCGAACCACTTTTGTTTTAAAGACCGGGGGCCTTGCTGTCTAAGCTAAAGGCGATTCAATGGTAAATGTCTACTATCTAGTACCACATCCCGGCCACTCCATACAAATGTCGCGTCGTTTACTACTACATAAACAATGACGTCTGTGCAGAGCGCAATGAGCGTGTGAGCGTGCGGCGCCATACAAACTGTTCCAGATTTGTCTCAGAGGGGTGGTGAGGTCGATACGATAGAGCGGCAGGGAGTGGCCATACTATACGTAGTACTAATACTTATACTATGCTGGTACTATCTTCGAGCTCTGTAGATCGGGCTGATGATGCATAATTAAATTCAGCTAATGCGGTAGGACCCCAAATCTGATATCGCGAAGTTCAGCTGTTACATAAATAAAAAAAACATAGAGAACAATTGATTTAGTTTAGTGCTTCTTAGAGAAGCATAGAAAGACACACTAGCCACATGAGCGAAGCTAAACGAACTTAACTTTGTTTTACTTCGTTTCTGTTGTGACCTATACTTTACTTATCTAGTGACGATAGATTACTCACTCTTACTGTAAAATACTTTTTGGTCTTGATGTCCCAGTAAGGTCTATACTAAACGGTACTTTGCAGCGATACGTTTTATGTATAGAATTTCTGCGCGATGACCTCGATGGTCCATAGAAAGAAAACGTAACGAAACGCCGCGACCGCCGTGTGGTTATAACTTTTATTATGCATGCAAAAAAGTTTTCATCATATAATTTTGGATGTAATGGAACGGTGAAATAATTGTTATAAGATTGGTTCTGGTTGTATTGAAAGTCTTCAATACAATCAGCAGTGTGCATCTTTTAACCTATTCATTAGGCGATGTCTAAGTCTCTGCACCTGTAATATATAACGCAGGTAATAACCATAGGGTTTTGAGATATGGTGTATCAAGTCGGAAGGAGATGATACCGGTTTTATAGTAAAAGCTGAGGAGTAGAATTGCATCTTGCTACGACATGATACACTGTGTATAACGTGACACATAATTGAAAAATACCAGGTATGTTCTTCTCGTAATAGACACGTATATGGTCAAGGCTACGTCACGAGTTGCTTATCAAGTTGCATAAAAATATAGCTGATGACGTAGCCAAGAAATCAAGTGACCACATCAACGTACTTGATGATTTTACGCCATAATATGGCATGGCAAATAAACAGTTTATTTATAATAGGATTCTATTTTAGAATTAATTTCAGTTACAATGAAATTTATTGTCTTTTGGTGAATTGATAACGGTACTGTAATAACTAACTTATAAGGAATAATAAGGAATACAGGGTAAAATGGAAAGTCTCTTTCGTCTACGAGACAAATAATATGAACATTTTCTATCAAAAACTTTGTGAAATCTTTATACTTTGTTTATTGTTTAGTATTAATTATCAACAAATGCTTTACTTGTTATATCACACATATTAGAGAGAAAGATAGACATCTTTAGCTCTAGGAGTAAGATCTAATAGTGAGATAACATGATTGATTACACTTACTACATGCTACCCTAATACAGGTTAATGATTAGCCAATGTTTATTAGATAATTCAAGTATAAGTGAATTCATTTCTAACTTCTTTGTGTATAATTACTCGTATAACGTATGCTTGTGATATATTCGTACATAGATGTATGACTTTTATTAGATTGCGATAGATTTCCGTAATAAAAAAACTGAAATATAATGTTTGGTTTTTATTAAATCAATGCAAATCTGATAAACTATTTTTGTATTCTGAATAAAATTAGGTTCTTTTAAAACTAGAATTAGAGCGCATTTATACTAGTTTAAATCGATACTGCAATCTAAATGAAAAATGGTAATTTCTAGGCAATAAAACGACTATGAATATTTATTAAATGCATGACACAATACTCTATTATTTCGATGTCATTTTGATAATACGAAATAATATATGACAGTATGATTTGCTCTTCTTGTAGTGATTGATGGACGTTCCGCTTTGTATAAATCGTTTTAAAGTTTTATGTGACTATTGTGTTTGCACTATGAATAGAGTTCATTCGTGATTTTCAGTTTGTCTCGAAGGTTGACTGGCAGAGAATGCTTTTAGGGTAAACTTGTTTTTTGTACCCTTATGTATATTTTGTGATCAATAAAGTTTTTAAATAAATAAATAAATAAATAGTCGAGAGTTCCAATTCAGGGTAGTGTAAAGTTTCACGAATTACTATTAATTAATGCTGAAGAGTTTGTTTGAAAAAGAGATGGATTTAAAAAATATGTTTTTATAATATTTGAAAGCTAAATTCTTGCGGAAGGTTATAGGCTATTTAACATCACAAACACGATTATTAGAAGCCAAAAGAGTCGGTGGCACAGCAGAGCTCAACAAGTTTATTATAAGCCTGGCAAAACCGTATTTGTTCCAATTTTGCTTTTATGAGTATTATATAGTATGCAGATTGACTTTATTCAGATCTCAATTCAATGAAGGGCACAATTACAATATGATGTTTTTAGACAGTCAAAATGTTGTTGTCTCTCTAGTATCTGTGAGGTGTGAGTAAGATGACACCATGTTAGTCTATCTGAACACGTCATAATGTACTAAGACCTTTAGTTCTTGAAGGTGTATATATAACGTGATTTGTTTGAAATTATAATAACCACGGGAATTAACGCGATCATGCATGTAAGAAGGTAGTTTTACATACCTTTATTATTGCATGATGGTACGACCAGGTTGCACCGGCCGTGGTCACAGGCTGACTGTCAGCCCGTCAGAAACGTCAGGCAATAATAAAGGTATGTAAAACTACCTTACATGCATGATCGTGTTAATTCCCGTGGTTATTATAATTTCAATCATGCAACGCGAAAGTTTAAAAGTTATTAACGTGATTTGTTGTTTGTATATCGACTCCTTCCGATCTCTTTCAAATGGGCTTTCTAGTCTAGTCTAGTGGTGGCCATTCCAAAACCTTTCTGCCTTTGGTTGTGCAAGCTCTTAAGCCTTTCCGCTGCCAGTTTATCTTGCAGATAAGGTGTAACAAGAAGCATGTCAATAATTGTAGATGACTAAGAATTTACTCATTCTTAGGTTTATCACGAAGAGTAGTTTTAAAATTTACATGCTGCATTATTAAATTACAGATTGACAATGAAATTATATAATGTAGGTTCGATTAAATCGTTTATAGGCTACGGTAACTGCTTTGCATCAGACGGGCCGTATGCTTGTTTGCCATTTTAGTGTGTAATAAAGTATAAAAAAAATGTATCACACAAGACTTCTGGTAAATTATACTTAAATTTACTTCGACTATGAGTTTTAGTTGTGCTTTTATTTATCAAGCGCAAGTTTTTATAGATTTACAGCAGTCATAAACTTTATGATCATTTAAAATAATTTATAAATGGTAATGAATTGCCATCGTAAAATATATTTTTTTAGTTGTTACTAATCTCTCATGTTTACGACATATATTATATGACGGTTGCAAAGCTACACTTACTGTTTCATACTGCATTCTTATTAAACCATCATTTTTTAACCGACTCCAAAAAAAGAGGAGGTTCTCAATTCGGCTGTATTTTTTTTTATGTTTGTTACTTCATTACTCCGTCATTTATAAACCGAACTTTAAAAAAAAAACAACTTTTTTTATTTGAAAGAGTATACTTTCAGATTGGTCCCAATTTTTTTTCATATCATAAAATTCAGTTTTGATAGTGTTTTTAACTATTTAGTGAATAATTTTTGGAGACATTTTTTTTTTGGTAAAATTATTCATTCTTTACTATAAACTTCGTTCTCTAACTGTGATGACGTCAAGTAAGGTTTGATGAGAAAGCCTTAAACAGTATGTCGTAAATTACTATGTTAATGGTGGTTAACATAACTTTCGTCAGCATTCATTCCACTGCTGGGATACGCGACTCTCGTCAATCGAAGGGGTTTAGAGCATACTCCACCACGCTGCTCAATTACGGATTGGCGGAGGCCAATGTTTTCAAGCCGACTAAAGGCCACTTGGCTTAACGATTGTCATCTACTGCCAACAGCCCGGTCCGATGGCTCAACGTGCCCTCCGAAGCACGGAGGAGCTTAAATAAACCCATCCATGTACAGACTACGGTCGACGTTGTTTAATTAGACTGACACGTGTAACGACGCCATCGACCTATTCCAATATAAATTAACTGCTTATACTAACTATATATATATATATATAATATAAAATAACTGTTTCACATTAATTGCTTTGACAATTTGTGGTTCAAACAGAGTAACCACAGCAGACACAGTGCTGACACACGTGATTGTAATTTCAGGTCTTTATAAGCAATTCAACGATTTGCTGGTTGTGATGAAATAACAAGGTCCATATTTTTATACTGATGATTTTTTTTTATATAAAATAGCTTATTTTAATAAATTACACAGCACGATCTAGTCTCAAATTAAGCAACGCTTGCATTAGATAACTGATATGTTTTTTTGCCAAAGCCTTGGAGTCAAAGCCGTGCACGTGCACGTGGTGCAACCCGCTGATTTATTAATAATGCTCTGACGAAAGAGAGGTATAGCGTAATTTTAAGCTTCCCGACTGGGGAAGTATTCTGTAAGGTGGAGGCTTACAGAATATCGCAGCCAAATAACAATTCCCTCGAGGATTATTGTGTTCTTGCAAGTGAGTGAGATCATCAGAATGGAAGGAGCCCCTCGTTGGCAGCGGAAGTGGTAGCGCGCGAGCTATGTTGCGAGCGTTTATATGGTTACAGAAACCGCTTTACACCAGACGGGCCGTATGCTTGTTTGCCACCTGACGTAGTAAAAACAAAAAAAAAACATAAATAATGATGATAATGACCATGAAACACAAAGTTGAGAGTGTAATTTACCGTTAAGCAGTTTAGTAGGTATTAGCAAATAACCAGTTATACAAGATTATTAATGAATGATGATATAAATAAAATAAACATTAAACTTGGAAAAACGGAACACTTATGCATCACCTCGGATTACCGAGGTGATGCATAAGAGTTCCGTTTTTCCTATTATGGATAAATAAATTTAGCGTACTCCGTATAAAACATAAATAGATAAAAATATTTTTTTTTAAGCCAGCATTTATTATTTTTTTGAATAAAATAAAGTTGACTTACTGTGTTTCGCTCATCAAGGTTTTGCATTTGATACCCATATCATAAATGTTAAAGTGGAAATTATTATATTACTATTTTGTGGCGATCGCCATATAGGATTTAAAAAATAACGGCATTTATCTTGCATTGTCACGAAAACCAATGTGACAAATTTCAACGCAATCGTACAAATTTAATTTGCAAGATTTGATTACAGATTTGCTTTGCATAGGAGCTCGATAGCGTCGTTGAGCGTGTAAGTATAATCGATCACGCAAGTTAAGCAACGTTGAGCGTAGCCTGTCTATGGGTGGGTTTATTTCTCTCGAGATCCTCCGTAATTTGGAGGGCACGTTAAGCTGTCGGTCCCTGCCATTACATGACAGTCGTTAAGCCAAGTTACTGGCCTCCGCCAACCTACAGTTGGGCAGAGTAGTGGAGCACGCTCTAAACTTCCTTCGTTTCTGGGAAGACCCGTATCCCAATAATGGAATTAAATCGGTTAATGTCGAGTATAGATTTGATTATAGACAAATTTAGTAGATTTGATTTACCTACGGTATAATATAACTCCAAAAAAGCACTTTATACTTCCAAACTTAGTTCACCAAAATTAAATCACTATTTTAATGTATAGCTATAACCAACAATTTTACATTTTGCTAGTCATACGCGAGGAGTTAGCTGAATTAGCCGACGGAGTTCACGATGTCGTCTTGCCATATGGGAATCAGGTAACATCTACTTAGTCACATGGTACGTCCAGCAATCTACAAGCCGACTTATACAAGTGGCAGCATTATCATCAAGATAGACACCATGTCTCGCAATCGACGACGATCACCTAGTCGCAAGCGCACACAAACGATTCGCATTCGACATACAAAAAGTCCCCGAACTGCTAGTACCACAATAAGTTTGGCGATAGAGTACTTAAATCTATCAAACCTTGTGATTTTGAATCGACTTCAGCGGGAAACGCAACGGGCAATCGATAATAGCGACAACCGATTGTAAATGTACATTTGTACAAGTCGCCTCTTTGTAAATGAGTGCTTAGTGCGACTTTTTTTGTTCGCGTTCGATCATGTCAACGTAAACAAACCTACCAAATAGAGAAGAACTCTAATGTTGTGAATTTATAAAACACATTTTGAAGTGAGCAACCCGGCTAATTTGGATATATATACACGTGACTGGTAAATTCAAAATATGAAACTTTTTCTCAATTTGGTCGGCTTGTAAACGTTAACACGTTCGAATGTGACCAAAAACTGTCACTAAGCCGTCTGACAGCAGAACGAAGATGCAGCTTTTAGTGGCCTGTGTGATTTTCCTCGAAACTGTATAAAAGAACGTCGAACCGATATAAAGATTCTCTTTGTTTATTGTAAATGTTTAAAATATTATTAATATTGAAATGTCTACGAGTCAAAATGACCGAGACCCCACTCCCATTTGATCTTTAACATATCAAAATTTGCAATATTTATTATGCATTGTATTAATTTTAAGTGCTACTAACTTTTGGAATTGTGTTTTATTACACACTATTTATGTATAGTATGCTGAATCTTATGGATTGGCTCGAGGTCGCCTATCCAAACGGAATGTGCGTATGGAGCGAGCGACACCTTTAATGTGATTGGCTGTTGAAAAAGACATCAAAATGTACCCTTAGAGTACACATAACTGATCTAATTGTATATAAGCCATTCAATTCGCCTATACCGTTCGTTGAGTACATATAACTTTCGCGAACGGATCTAATTATATATAATAATAATTTAATTTTTTATTTATTCTCATCTCACACAGTCTTCGTATTACAAAGTAAGATAGCCATTTAACAGTTTAATATTGTGTGAGAAGCTGGTGCCTGATGTAGGCTTTAAGAAGCCTGTATATACTCGTAATATATAATTTTTAAGTGGTTCGTTCGCTGCGAACTGACACTGAACATCGCAAAAACAAAGAGCACAAGCAAATACTCCTAATATTGTGAGCATCTATATGACTACGGTAGCCGCTTTACATTAGTCGGACCGTACGCTTGCTGATCACCAGGCGTCGTATATAAAAAAGAACAATAACGAGTTGAAATCTCGTAGAAAAATATTTTGAAAAGAAATGCAGGGGTGTTCCACATATTTCGTCATATAATTCAATTTAGTATTTATATGGGCTAATAAGTATAGTATTTTATATTCTCTTTATATGTGATTTCATAATTCATACCTGACATTAACATCAGCTATAAAATGGCACGCAATACCCTATCTATTCGTGACAAAGGAAATAAATATTGATATACAAGATGCAATTTGGCAACATTGATGATATGATCGTATGCAGCGGGTTCGTGGTTAGAATGGACAATTCTTAAAATGCCTAGATTAACATAGTAAAAGGAGAACCTATTCGTCTGAGGTCCTTACCAGTTATCCTTTGAAACAATTGAGAGTATTGCCCCTTCATGTTGTAATATGCGGCCATATTTAGAGTTTCACCGCGACTACACGTTACGTGCTACGACATTGACGAATGTTGTTGACATAGCAATAAGTTAATATAAATAGTTGGTAATTTAGTAATTAAGGCTCTCTACTGTATACATTGAATACACATCATGTGACTATATTTGGGATTTCAATCATCTTCAACCACCTTACCGCAACATGTTACAATGTTAACCTGTATCCTCCCTAGCCCTATCGCCCCGCGCTATGCTATAACCTATTTATGTACAATCGATTTCGTTTTTGTTTTGCATCAGGATATTTTGGAAATCTATGGGGGAGGCCTGCTAAGCAATGGACTTCGTTTAGCTGAAATTACGATGATGACTCAGGCAATTTATTAAGTGACTGAATCAACAATGTATTAACGTAAAAAATCCTTACCATAATCATCACAACATAAGTCTATGAACTTATATTCTGATGCATATACGCATGACTGCAAAAATGCGGTTTTGTCCTGTCAGATCATTAATTTTACTTCAATTCTTCGTGGTTGACCTTTGAACCTCTATTGATAGATACTTGATGATGTCGCTTTTGGCATATAATAAGCTAATAACGTGCATTCTTATGTAGATTTATTCAAATTGGAATATTAGCTCAGTCAACGGAGCAAAAATAAATGCAAAAAATCGTGTAGTTTTTAAATTAAATAATAAAATTAAACAGGTCACTCATGTATATTTGACGGGAAAGCCGATTGCTTTCGATCTCAAACGGCGACCTTAATCAGGTCGAGTGTTCAGACGCCCCCACCCTCTCTCTATCGCTACGATCACTCAATGTGTTTATAACATATTATCATCGGGTGAGAATACGTTTGCGTCATATCCATTTTTAGCAAAATGGGGTTACAAGTATATTATAATACAGGTCATAATATACATTCATTAGGAATTATTGTGTTTAAAATACATAATACTAATTCATATATGCTATATATTCGAAAATAAAATATATAATTTATAATTCTGATAATACTTTTAAATTATAATGCGATTTTGAAGTAGATACGGTAATAATCATACGAAATCACCTTCAAAACCGTGATCGAAAAGGAACAGGAAATCAAAAATGGTTTTGGCTAATAAAGTCTTAGTTCTTTTTTATACCACTAAGGAGGCAAACAAGCATACGGCCTACCTAATGGAAAGCAGTTACCGTAGCCTACGCCCGTAACACGAGGGGCATAACTCACGCGTTGCCGATGGTGTAAAAACCTCTTCACACCCTTTATGAAGAACCCCATGCTGTAGTCTGCTAAGAAAACCTCGACAGGCAGTTAATTCCACAGCTGGTTGGAAACAACTTCTCTAGAACTACACACTACGTGACCATTTAGGCTGAAACTGGTTAAATTTCTACAAATTATTATAATTTTTTGCACGTCGAAAAAATAAATGTGGTATTTTCAGAATGAATGTGTATAGTATTATAATCTGTGCGTTTCTTTACTCTATTATGTAACTTTTGAACGTTACTACCTAAATTGTTGTAATTTTTTGCACGTCGAAAAAATAAATGTGGTATTTTCAGAATGAATGTGTATGGTATTATAATCTGTGCGTTTCTTTACTCTATTATGTAACTTTTGAACGTTACTACCGATTTTGGAAAGTGTATCATTTTATTAATCTTAGTCTCACACGATTAAATATTAATGTATGTCTTGAAAATATTCAAGACTTAAGGTAAAAATATGACCTTTCTACTCCCCCTCTTGCCTAAAGCTCGCACTCCCGTCTGGAACTTTTAGTATGCGAACCACCTCTGCAATAAAAAAATGTTAATCCAGATTACAAGATTCATTTTTTTTTTGCATTTTTAGACCAATATCTAGGCTTCATTGACTGCGCTATAATAACTCAATTTATTGAAATAAGCTAATGTGGCGTTTTTTAAATGATGGTTTATAGTTTCCATAATCCATAAAAAATCATGAGAAAAACATGTCTGTAAAGGAACGTTAGGCAATCTCGAAGTTGTTATAATTGCGACATATTTCTTATGTGTTTTATTTTACATACTGGAAAAGTTCAAGATTTCCATGAAATTTTAATATACATATAACTTTTGTATTTATTTTTTATTTTGTTTTGAACTATTATATAATATATATAAGTTTATATACAAGAAGTCCCAGATCGAGGACTTTTGCTAAAAATTACGCATAGTTTTGGTGATGTACAGTCAAGGGTCATTAGTGCAGTTCTACATAATTTACCTTTACCTATTTTACCTACACACACACTTATATATACGTGTATATATATAAATTTGTCAGTGTCTCTCTCTCTCTCTATATGTGTGTGTGTGTGTATATATACACACATATATATTATGTTGTATATGTTACCGGCCAAACCCGATTTCAGGACAAACTAGTTTGGCCTAGGCTAAATTAGTTCTTCCTATACGCAATAAGATTAACTACCATATAGCCTAGATCAAAGACCATTGTCTTAAGCCCGATTGGATAAACCAGTTTAGGCTAGGCCAAACTAGTCGATCCTGATATAAATTCGCACATTCCAGGATAAACTAGTACGGCCTAGTCTAAACCCATTTTGCGTCTGCCAGCCTAGCTGCCAGCCGTGCGTAACGTGTATAATTACACTACAACATTTTCTTCTTTTTCATTATGAATGAACCTACGTCAGTCTACCTGACGTAGGTTCATTCATAATAAAAAAGAAGAAGAAGCAGATCAAAAACAATGGAGGGAAAAGTTTTTGACGGAAGTTTTACTAAGTGAAAATAAAAAGTCTTCTCATAATAGTATGTTATCATCAGACCAATATTTGGAACTCATTGAACAAGTTGAAGGTGCAGAATAATCTAAAAAAAAAGATTATCATTTCAAGAAAGAAGATTGAAACGATTTGCTGTGCTAAAAATCGTGGATGTGAAAAACTGCTTGCACGGAGTGAAGGTAATATAAAATACTATAAAATACTATCTTCCATCCGACGAACTTTCATCAGATCAAGATTAGGGCAAGGTTTTATGAGATGCAGCTGCAACAAAAACTGTTCCACAAACAGATGCAAGTGCAAGAAAACAATGATACTCTGCAATTCTCAGTGCCATCAAAGCACACCATATAAAAATAAATAACAATTTTAATTAAATAATTGATGAATAGTTATTGTTTCTTAAACATAAATAAATATTCTCTATTTAAATACTTTGATAAAAAAACACTAACATTTGTTATAAACGATTGTTTGTTTTAAAAAAATACTTCATTATTTGTTATAATTTGATTGTTTGTATTACCATTCGATTTAACGACAGTTAATTATTCATTAATTTTAACGACGAATCGTTATCGTTCTAATAAAAATGATTATTTTTCAAAGCACAGAGCATTTTATTCATTTTATCTATTTATTTTAGTTTTCTAGGTATTCTATAATGTTTAGACTAGACCAAACCAGTTTATCCTGGAATGTGCGTATATATATTAGGATTAACTAGTTTCGCCTAGCTTAAACTGGTTTATCCTATCGGGCTTAGGACAAATTAGTTTAGTCTAGGCCATACCAGTTAATCATATCGCGTATAGGAAGAACTAGTTTAGCCTAGGCAAAACTACTTTGTCCTAAAATCGGGTTTGGCCGGTAACATATATATAAATACACATATATAAACTCGTACATATAGATAGAAAAGAATAATGTCTATGAACACTATTTGCATATGTAAATGAGGGAAATAAATTTAAACCACAGAATAAAAAGAACACAAAAATTACGTTTTCCCTCTTTTTATAATATGTTTTGTGGTGTTCCAAAATATTATTATCTTAACCGATGTTAAAAGGTCACGATCGAAACCCATATATTTTCATCGACCATTTAAATTAGTATAAAAAGTGATCGTAAAGATAAATGAATGAGCAATTAATTTATACATAACATACTTGATTTACATTTAATTGATCGCTTCCTTTTGTATTTTACAAGCTATTAGGTAGTTGTGATTATAATCAACTCTTTCAAGTCAAATTTGACATACTTTCCACGCTTCAGCTGAAATTTGCCGCACTCGTTTGGTTCACGTGACCACCAACAACTATCTATCTAAATGTTGCTATTTTTAATTCAATATGGCGGCCGCCACGAAATTGCTATTAATAATTTTCACATTAACTTCTATGATATGTACACTATCAAATTAAATGGCTTGATGAGCACAAACACAGTAAGTACACTTTTTAGTTTTTCTTTTACTAATAATAACAGCTTGTAAAAAAATATTTATTTTAAATTTTTAATAAAATAAAATAAATAATAACATTTCCTCGTTGTTGTAGCTAATTTCATGAGATAAATAAAAAATAAAAAACCGGCCAAGTGCGAGTCGGAGTCGCGCACGAAGGGTTCCGTACTATCTATAATTAGGTCGTGAGCAACGTACCCTATACCTACCAGCTAATGCTAATTTTTTTCATATTACTATATGCATCACTTTAGGAAAAGAGTCTGCTGCAGTCCCTCAATTGAAGAGTTTCTGTTGATGAAATTGTCTAAATACGCCGGTAAACACATGCTAATATTACACATGTGAAATTGTGTTTGTTTCTTTGGCCTTCTTTCACCCCGAAAGAAACCATACTACGATTTTACGGCCCTACGACCCTACACTATCCGTGTAGGGTCTAGAGAGTGAGATAGGCTATTATTATACCGGGAAAACATATTGTTCCCACCATTCCCACGGAGGAAAAAAAGTTTTATTGAAATAATGACCACACGGACGAAACAGCGGGTAACAGCTGTTTACAAAAATGAACTCCTAAATATATGTGGGAGCGCCAGTTGAGTCGAGCTGTTTTGGCAGATTTGGTTTGAGCCGATATTTGTTTGTTGTAGGTATTCGTAATGTGAGGAATGTAAGTATAATTTTTTTTTATGAAAAATTCAAAAGAGATCCCGTACGAAGTCCGGCCAGGTCGCTAGTATATAGTAAAAGTGGTTAAAGGCTGATCATCACATGTAAACTTTAACGCTAAATATATGTGCCAGCCTTGTTGATCTTTTTGCACCATGTGTGCAAATATTATATTTCTCACTGTCCATCCTATTATCTCTCAGTTCTCCTACCCTCTCCAAATTCTTTTATTTTTTCTCTTCGCCGTAGTCAGTTCCGTTCAGTGGTTTTAATTTTAGAAAACTTAAAATTGAAAATAATAGAGTACTTCAACCCCTGTTTTACACTCATTGTTGATTTTCCGTTACAGTGGGAATCTTAATTCTTTAACAAAAATAATGATTTTTGTTGATTTGAGTTGGGTTGATAGTTAATTGGATAATTGATTTACCATATGTGCATTATTGCATTAAGACAATAATCAAACAAAAATTATTTCACTAAACAAACTTTTAACCCCATTTTAATGCTGTTGAATGCCTTTCCTGTATAACAAATCTATTCCCATCTCTAGTCTCATCTCAGTATCAATTACAAAGCAGCAGTAAGTATCTCATAAACGTACCATAATTTATATCGATTAATGGTACTATGGTGGTTGGCGTAAGCCACTATTTTCCGCGCGTCCTTGTCGAAAAGCAAAGACTTAACGTGTACTCAACTTCGGAGGAGCCAAAGCTAATATAAACCCATCCAAAGACCGGTGACATTTAACTAGCGTCTTCGAAAACAGAATTGATGAATTCGGCTACAATTAAGTAGGAAATAAGTAACTTGTCGCTGGACACATCCATTGGTAGTTCAATACTAATGTTATTGTGAAAAAAAAGGAAATTAAATATTTTTAATCGACTTCTTTCATAGCTGTTTTAAGTGCGTCTGCCAGCATTATTGTATATCGCACCTTAATCTAAAGAAGAATGCAGTAATGAGATGTGGTAAGCATTAAATAAATCATCGTTGCCAAAATAGAAGCCTAACTGAACATAATTGAAACATCACAATCATTATTAGATCAAAGATTTCCGGAGGCTTCGTAATAAAAGTCAAGGTTTCAAGCCGATGTTCAAAATAAGAACTTAGTAAATGATAAGTACAATATCATAATATTATACTTGAGGTCAATCAGGTATATAATAATGGATTTGAATTATTAATACGTTGTTCATTTATTTTGATGATTTATAAAAGAATGCTATAAATACTTACTAATTTATTTTTATCTACGTCATTTTGTTATGGAAAAACTAAATATACTCATAACAGGAAAAATTGACATTATTTATCATGTGACGATTTGATTCGTATGAACAACTTATGATCAATCGATTTTTCATGAAAATAATAGTAACATATACTTTGGGAAACTATACCAATATCATTATCCACTTTGGAAAAAATAAAAACAGTATCAGGTATAATTAAATTTAAAAAAAGTCAAAAAAAATCAAACACGAACTATCCGCTCTTTTGCCCCCCAAAGTGAGCCCCCCGCGCCCCCCCCCCCCCCGCGCAAAAACGCGGCGGAACGATGCCCATTTGTTTTTTGTTCCTACCTGCCCGGCGCCGCGGGTGGTCGGGGCCCCATAAAAACGGTCATTGAGACGCAACTTTGTTATTGAGTGCCTACAAGTGGTGTTTTTTACGTTTACTAAGAACTGCACTATACAATGCCGTCTTTTGTTGTTCAACACTCGACTATAGTGTAGAATTACGATGGTTTAAACATTCTCAAGTGGTGTTTCATAGCCCTACTTGTATTCAAAAAAATACCTTATGAACTAAGGCGATAACGTATAGTTTTTTATTTAAAAATACGCTAGGGAGATAAATAAACCCGATGTTAATAAACAAAAACCTACACTTACCTAAACAAAATAAGTTTTTATAGCACTTGACACCGGCCCGAACATCTGGCGCTGTTAAGGCGAGTCTCTTAAACCCCTTTTTTTATTTTTTTTTCCATTGAGTTTATGATTCTTTGGCCTTAATCCGATAGCTAATATGGCGGAGAAACGAAAAAAACATAAACAAATGGACCTGAATATATGACAGATGAGTATTGTTCAATCTGCCCAAAACTGAACGCCAAACTGCAAATGTCGACCGTAGGTCGACACGGGCATTTCAAGCGTTTCAAGGTCGTGACGTCACATGTCGACCGTAGGTCGACACGGGCAATTCAGCGGCTATAGCCGTGAACAATAACTACACTAAAGTACTTCAGGTACTTTAGTTACTTGTCCATTAGGTCCTGGCGATGAGTTTCTTATGAAAACTCGTGGAAAGGGAATAAATCAGGTTATCCATGCCTTCATACCATCAATTTCTACTCCTGTGGTATCATGTCAGAATGTGGGATGCATGACAGTAACAAAGCATAACAGTAACATCGAAACTATTTTGCATAGAAAATACGCCTTAGCGAGAGGGGAGTTCACTGAACGGAGAGGGGACAGCGATGTGGCGATGTCAACATCTGGCCCGAGCCACTGCCTTATTTTTTTTTATACTATGTCGGGTCGCAGTCAAGCATACGGCTCGCTTGATGCGAAGCGGTTACCGTGGCTATATTAACATATAGCCACGGTAACCGCTCAGCATCAGGCGCAATATGAAAAATCGCTAGCGTGCCGCCAACCCAGTTGCTAACGCAGCAACTCCTTCCTTTCTTTTGCCCTCACTCACCTGCAAGAACACAGTAACCCTCAAGGAAATTGTTATTTGACTACGGTATTCTGTTCGGTGGAGGTACTCCACCAGTCGGTCAGCTTAGCTATACCCTACCTCTCTTTTTCTAGAGCATCTTTCGCTGGGGCGTAGGTGCACTATGTGGTGAGGTTGACTTAAGCTCTAAAGATCGCGGTGAACTACATACACCCTAAAACTAAGGTACCAAACAAGTATATGGCCCACCTCATGAAAAGCAGTTACCGCAGCTTATGGACGATTGCAACGTCAGGAGTATCACACGCGCGTTGCCGACCCTGTAAAAATCTCTTCACACCCATTTTGAAGGACCCCATGCATGTAGTCTTCTGAGAAAACCTAGACAAGCAGTTAATTCCACAGCTTAATAGCAGGGAGAAAACCTCCCTGGATCCGCAAAATACCACTTGAATTCCTATGAGTGAGGACGAATTCCCTGTTGAAAATATATTGTTTTAGAGAACGAGAACAAAAGAAAAAATATACTTAACAACAATGACGAAAAATGTGTCAAAACCATAGATGTGATAGAAAAAATTGGCAAATTACGGAATAAAGTGATGCGAAAAATGAGTTACACTAGTGTGTGTGCAATGAGCACACATGTTTACGATTTAGTGCCGTCCATTCATTTACATAAATTATAATATCGATTTAACCGATACACATTTTTGTATATAGGTACCTAAGTATATATTATAAATAATTGAGAAAAATAAAACTACAAATAAACTCAATTACATTTTTAATATACGAGCGAGAAAATAATATTAATTTAAAAACAATGAATACTAAAAGCGTCACCATCGTTACATCGTATTGGCACACATTACTACTTACCAGTGATTTGTTTCGTGTCAAAAAAATGCCGTTTTGTGTTTTTGACATTATTTTTTTTCAAAAACCTCAAAAATTAGATAGATTATAACTTCATTAGGTACTTTTACAGCACTATTATTTATTATCACAATGAAATTTCAACTAAAATTGGTCGTCATTATCGTTGCTAGTTTCTGTGAATGTAAAAGTTGTATTCATCCCACTGTTGGGATATGGATCTCTCCTCAATCCAAGGGGTTTAGGAGCATACTTCACTACGTTGCTTTCAACTGTTGTGCGTGAGTGTTGGCGGAGGCCAGTGTTTTCAAGCCGCCCAAAGGCTACTGATAGCGGCTGTGGTTGGAATAAAGCATGTGTCCTTGAAGCCAGGATAAATATATCCTGGCTTCAAGGACTACAGTTCTTCAATTTCTTTTTTAGACTTAACAGCACAACCGATAGTTCAATTTTACTGCTGTTTTCCAGGACTCCTGGAGTAACTCGGTACCGCCACAAAAAGTCGTCTGTAACAAAATTTTATCTTAACCGTAAAATAATTAATAACAATTGATAAAACGCGATAAGCTTATTTAAGTTCGCAAAATAATTACTAGCCAGAAAACAACAAAACGCGCGCAAACAGCTCAATAAATTGATAAAGCACTAAGAATATTTTTTTTACGATAAAAGTTCAAGAAAAATGCGGCACCTTATGAAGGTTTTCGGCATTTTACCCTCGAAGGTGTAGTAATGTACTATGTATCACTCGGGAGAAAGTGCGATTCCCAACTCGCGTATATTAAAACATTCCTACACCCTCGTTGGTAATCGGTCACTTTGTTCCCTCGGGTAACAATGTACTATTTTCCAATCATCAATCAATATATTAGTTTATGTGTACCTGCAGTGTACAATTTATCACTGAAGGGAATACATTAAATAATTTTACAACCTGTATATTTAAATTTTATTGTAAAATATAAAAAAAAAACTATGGTAGAGATCATTAGGAATAGTTATACCCATGCAATTCAATGCCATGCCAAAAACAAATCAATTATGACATTAATCGGTAATGCCAATATCTAGAACCACAAGAATGTCGGTAAAATGTAACAAAATGATTAGAAATTCACGTATTTAATATAATTTGCATGTATATTCGAATGCATTCAGAAAATAATTTGTATTAGAGTAAATAAACTTTGCTATCCGTTTATGTATACTACTTTTCTAGTACTAACTAATGTCACACATTGCGAATAAACAATAAAACAAAATTAAATGTGTATTTTTTTGGGTATTTTCTACTATAAGATCTACATCCAGGCACTGCACATGAAACCATGGTGTACCGCTTCTAACTAACACAGTATTACACTATTTTCTCTATTTTTTAGCTTGAATTATTTAAAAATAAGTGGGAAGTTCTTATAGGTTCTCATGGCGTAAGAATATGGCATCATCTTCTATCTCGCTCTAACATACACGTATACTATTTATTTCTCTTTCCTTTTTTCAGTCTTCTAAAGCGTAGCTACACCCCGGTCAATCCATACAAGTGCCGCGTCGTGAATTATACTACATAACAAAGACATCTGTGCAGAGAGTGAATGAGCGTATGTGCGTTACGTACAGTTTGTATGACGATACAAACTGTTCCAAATTCGTCTCAGAGGGGAGGTGAAGAGAGGAGTGGCCATACTGTACGTAGTACTATTACTTTTACTGTGGCTTAGCTAAGAAATATAAGTTTATTGGCAAAACTTATGTGTGAGTTTCTCATCCCTACTAAATCAGTGGCAAAGTAAAATCAAGATGTTAGAATTATATCGACCAGTCTTTCTCTGCATGAAATCTTTGCCTTTGAATATTAGAAAATGATAAAGTAAGTACGATGCTAGTTTGTCGTTACTGTACGTAAACACGACATTAGTTATGAAACTAATAAAATATATTAGTCATTCTGACTTGCTCAGATTTTTAAGTGCCGATATGGTGTAGACAAGGAAGGCAAGAGACCCCGCGGCCGCTTTTCAACCAGATGGGGAGATTTAATTACGTCTCTTACAAAATCCTCCATGTCCGAATACTCTCGCAATGCTTCCAACAGAACCAAATGGAAAAATTTAACGGGAGCCGCCTTTCGTAATGACCTGCCCATAATCACGACCACTCTGCCAAGAGAGTCCGACTGAGAAGAAGATGGTGTAGACATAAATTTGATGAGCAATAATAACTAATCTATAAGTAACCATATATTTTTTATGGAATATAATGTTTATAAGATAGTCCAAGTGTTATTTAAAACAATTTCTCGGTCTCGGCGTCAAATTATTTAAATGTTATTGCATTTGACTGGCTAAAGTGGGTGGATCCGTGAGTCATATATAAGCTTGCGCGGATTTTTTGTCCGCATTCGAAATAGTTCGTTGCTAGACAATCAATACAAAATGAAATTCGCCGTGAGTATTGTCATGATTAAAAATATTTTTTGGAAATATTATTTAAAATATTAATTAAGTAATTCATTGGCAATGCAACTGAAGTGCTATTCGGTATTTAAGTTATTTATTATGTGACAATTAATAGTAAAGAGAAAAGTTCTGTTTTTATGAATATAGGGCCTTTATTAATTACCTAGGAACGAATTAAAACATGACAGATGTATTATGAAATTATTACTTAGTACATAAAATAAGTCTTCCTTACATGAGGGATACACATGAGGCATTGTAATGTGTCTCCCTAGAAAGTTCTCTCTCGTATATAATTATCAAGGAAGTCACAGCATAAAAGATATAATTGTGCATGCCACTGAAATACTTAAAGAAGAAAATTAAATTTTGATTTATCTACCCTTACTTACTTACTTACTTACCCTGCCTGCTACATTTTTTATTGTATTTTCAGGTTGTCATATTAGCTTGCGTGGTGGTTGCCGCCAACGGACAGTTCGGCCGCAGTAACGCTTTCGGCTCCTTCGGAGGGCCATCTCGCTTTAGGCCAGTTGCTCCCCCAGCTCCCGCACCTCCCCGACCAGCAGCCAAAGTTTACCCTGGCAATGACCGCGTAGCAGCCATCCTGAGATACGACAGCAGTATTGAACCTGAGGGTGCTTACAACTACGCGTAAGTACTATTTATACCCGACTGACGAAGAAGGAAGGTTTAAGTATTTCGAATGTACCAGTATGTATACGTCTTTGGCACGTTATATAGCCTAAACCGCTAGACGGATTTCAACATATAAGGTGTCATTCGATTCGTATCAGCTATGAGAGTGACATAGTCTATTATTATTTCAATAGGACATCCACAAAAAAATGGAAAATAATAACAATAAAAATTGTTAGAATTTTCAGACGCGTTTGTTGCTTTAGTTACGTTATAATACGTGTTAGAAAAATTGATACTGTCAAAAATAACTCCAATATATTTTTTTTTCATCTATGTAGTGCAACTCGATACAATTTGTCCTGTTCTCATTAGAAATATAATAAAGTTTTTTATTATTATTATCATCATTCTGTATCTGGCACTGCTGGATGCAGCCCTTCCCCAATAATGCTTTTCAACGGAACGCTAGATTTTATACGCTGTATTAATTAGACATAGTTTAAATAGTTTGATGAGAAGGCAAAGAGTGAATATAAGTATAATATATTTTCTGTAAAATCGTATTTTTTCATAATTGACACGTTTAGTTAGCTTAACTGGCTAGTAACGACCCGACAAGTGCCCACTTCATTGAGCGGTAAACATTTTTACGAAAAAGTATTTTCATTATTCGGGTATATAAAGCCCACTCACACAAAATCGGGTAACACTCAGAAATAACATGCCTTGTATTGGTAGAATAATTTTCAAAATCGGTTTGGTAAATCCAGAGATTACCCCTTAGAACCTCACAAACTCATAAACGTTATATCTTGATAATTTTAATATATAAAAAACTCGTGTCACGTTGTTTCACCGCGATGGAATCCTAAACTATGCACACTGTGTGCAGTTTGATCCAACTTGAGAAATAGGATAGTGTATAACTCAAATTATAGTAGCAACACATCGGACAAATTAATGTAAAAATATTTAAAAGCGATACGAAGTTCGCCGTGCCAGCTAGTATTAGTATAGATTCATTGCAGTTGAAAATATACGTACATATTTTTTGTATCTATGTTCAGTAGTAGACGTCCTTCGGCTCAAACGATGACGATTGTGATGAATTACCATGTTACAGATACGAAACTGACAACGGTATCGCGGCGCAAGAACAAGGAACCCCTAGGAACTTTGGCGGCAATCCTCCCGTTGTTCCTGATGTAGCTCAGGGTTCCTTCTCCTGGACGTCTCCCGAAGGTCAAGTCGTCGCCATCTCTTACGTTGCTGACGAGAACGGATACCAGCCACAGGTTAGTTTTATTTAAATTTACAAAAATAGGAGGGTTAATCCACGATTGTTTATGCTATAAAATTATAAAATTTCACTATAAGTATATATATATTAGGTTGGGGAAAAAGTCTTTTCGTATTTTATATGAAAATTGAAAACATTTTTTAATAAAGTTTATTTACATTTAACTAAAGTATGTAGGTGCCATTATGTTCGATAACTTTTTGCCATCTTGTAGGTAGAGACATGATCCCATTACTATAGAAATTTTGGGACTTCCGTTCAAAAAACCGCGACAAGTGGTTTTGGCAGTCTTCTCGTGATGTTAACCTGACATTGCCTAAAGAATTCTTAAGAGACCGAAACAGGTGGAAATCAGAAGGTGCAAGGTCAGGACTATACGGCGGATGCATTAACACCTCCCAGTCAAACTCTCTTAATTTTTGCTGAGTGGCTAAAGATGTGTGAGGTTTAGCGTTATCATGATGAAAAATCACACCCCTTCTATTAATTAATCCCGGCCGCTTTCTCTCAACTTTTTGCTTTAATCTCATCAGTTGTTCACAGTAGAGTACAGAATCGATAGTCCTGCCTGGCGGTAACAGCTCATAATGAATATCTTCCCTTCCAATCCCACCATACACACAGCATCACCTTGTTGCGGGTTAACCCGGGTTTCTGAAGCCTCTGAAGAGTCTCTGAAGCCTGGCCGGTCTTTGACCACGACCTTTTTATGCGTCAAAACTGTTATGTGGTCAATTCCTAGTTCTTCAGCTACGTCGTAACTACTGATATGCCGATCTTGCTCCACTTTTTCAGAAATGGCATCCATTTTATCCGTAACAGGGCGACCAGAGCGACGTGCATCTTTGACATCAAAATTTCCGGATTGAAAACGCTTAAACCAAATTTGTGCTACTCTCACAGACACTGCACTAGGTCCATAAACGTCACAAATTTTTTTCGCAGCTTGCTTTGAATTTTTACCTTTTTTGTAGTAAAATTTTAAAATGTATCGAATTTCTTCATTAGATTCACTCATCTTGACAGTAAAAAAAACAAACGAAAATCACACATTTACCTAATTTGAATTTGGAATTATCTTTTTTAAAATTTAAACTTTTTAAAGATATCAAAACCTGCTAGATACAAATGGTATAACCAAAGAGATTTTATTACAAGTTCATACATACTATAATGCGAAAATACTTTTTCCCCTACCTATTATATATATCTATGCTATACATGCTATATTTATATATAGTATGGGTAGAGATGACATTACATAATATTTGTATGAAAAAATTAAGCAGAAAATTAACTAGAATTTGCAAATAGACGAAATATCAATTTTAGTTATAGCCTGCTCGCAACTTGAAATATCACTGGCGCGCCGTCACCCCCGCTGCCAATGCAGCAACTCCTCCTTGCCGGGACCTCACACGCCAGAACATATCAACCCTCAAAGGAATTGTTATTTGTCTGGAGGTGGAGGTGCTTCCACAGTAGGGCAGTTTATAAATACGCTGTACCCTCCTACTTTCCTCCTACTTACCTCTTTCGCTAGGCGGCAGGGTGCAAAACGTGCAGGTGAGGTTGGCTTTGGCTCTAATGATCGCGGTAAGCCCCTTACTCCTCAAAAATAATACCGCGAAATCATAATATGTCGAATCTAATCTGTCGTATAGTGAATCTGCGAAATCACGAATCTGTTTTAAGAAGTTTGAGATTCTTTTGCTACATATTTTACGCAATTTGTGTCTTATACTTTTATTAAATAATTTATTTATTTTAGGGTGATGCCATCCCCACTCCTCCACCAGTCCCAGCGGCCATTGCTCGTGCTTTGGAGTACATCGCCAGGAACGCGCCCAGGAAGTAAACGAATTCACGAATCTCAAACTGCCATCATCATGTTAGATACCTAAGTAGTATTCAAGTTTTTCGTTAAATTGTGATATATTGAAATTGGTTATTTGCTCACAAAGTGAGCCTAGTGTGCAATGTAAATAAAGTAATTAAACCACATAAAATATTTTTTTTATCAATTTACAATTTCAGATTTTTTTAATTTTTACTGATAAAGAAAAAAATATAGCAATAAAGGAAGTAAAGCGTTTTTATCAACCTATATTCATCCCACTGCCGAGATCTCACTGCCGCCCCCGCCTTGATCGTAGGGAAGTTTAGAGCATACTCTACCACGCTGCTCAACTGCGATTTGACGGAGGCCATTGTCTTCGAGGCACTCAAAGGTCACTTGAGTCTCACTCAAAGTACTTGGCTGAACGACTGTTATCTAATGACAACAGCGTCGACAGCTTAACGTGCGCTCCAAAGCACGGAGGAAGATAAATAAACACAACCACAGCAAGGCTACGGTCGACTTGAGCTGCTTCGGAGGGCACGTTAAGTCATCGGTCACGGCTGTTGTCACTAGATATCGGTCGTTAGACCAAGTCAGTGGCGTTTAGGCAGCTTGAAAAGCAATGGTTCCACAAACCCGCAGTTGAGCAGCGATTCGCAGTGAAGCATACTATAATACTGAGATGAATAAGCGTTGACGACGACAACTAGCATAAAGGAACCGGAACCGTTTCGAAACAAGAAGTTAAGAGATTTCCATGTCGGTTGAAAAATTTGGTTTTCACGTCACATATATCCGTTGTTAGTAGAATGTTCTTATGGAAGAAAAAAATAAGAAAGTTGCGCGGAATCTTAGGAAATTTAAGACAACTGAAAGACGATATTAACTTTTCTAATGTAACTTTATGTCGTTTGAGAGAACTGTTAGTCATTTGACAGATTGCGTGAAACTAATTCGAATTCAATATACATTATAGAAGACAGAACAATGCCTGCCGGATCAGCTAGTCATTTATAATTTTTTATGGATGGTAGCTAGAGCAAATCGCCTGCAAAATTTGATTCCGCAAAGTAACTAGGAGTTCACTGTTTTCTATTGAACTAGCATTTTAGAATAAGAGCCAAAGGCATCAAAATAGACCCACAAAAATCAAGTCAACAGATTGCGAAGTCTGTTAACTGGGTTTTCATGGGTTTATTTAGATGCTGTTTACAATTGGGGTATAATATTTAGCCTTAGCCTAGTACAAGCGGGGAGACGCAAGATTTTGTTCAAATATACATTATCCTCATGATCATTAGGTACTGCCAAAATGTATACAATCCAGGATGAAGGAAAAACAATTGAGGAGCGTGAAAAACATCGATATTTGAAAAGGATCCTTGTACGTGCTACATATGGTTGCACATGATGATCGATATCTAAATTACCTGACACCATACACATCTTACGTATCGTCAGTACATAGCATGGGCTCATATTTATGTTCTAGAATCAACCAGTTAAATCAGCGTATTTACCCCAATATATAATATATCTATATGTAGTATTGATATCATTTCATCGAGCTTATAAAGCTAAAGGTTCAGTAATAAGTTTTTCATTGTATAGACATTGAATTTTCGGATAGATTCAGTTTGTCAGTGACACTATTGTATATAGTTATTAGCTGTCCCGGCGAACTTCGTACCGCCTAACAATCAATGAATGTCGTGGTACATATTAGCTGAACTAAATTTATGATTTTATGGAATTAAAACAATGAGAAATAGAAAGAACAATGAGAAATAGATAGAATTAGAAAATAATAGAGAAGCTCGATGGCGTCATTGCGCGTGTCAGTCTAATTGAACACGCAAGTTAAGCAACGTCGACCGTAGCCTGTACACGGATGGGTTTATATTACCTCGAGCTCCTCCGTGATTCGAAAGACACGTTAAGCCATCGGTCCCGGTTGTTATCATTAGCTCATCTTGAGCTCCTCCGTGCTTCGGAAGGCACGTTAAGCCGTCGGTCCCGGTTGTTATCATTAGCTCATCTTGAGCTCCTCCGTGCTTCGGAAGGCACGTTAAGCCGTCGGTCCCGGTTGTTATCATTAGCTCATCTTGAGCTCCTCCGTGCTTCGGAAGGCACGTTAAGCCGTCGGTCCCGGTTGTCATCATTAGCTCATCTTGAGCTCCTTCGTGCTTCGGAAGGCACGTTAAGCCGTCGGTCCCGGTTGTTATCATTAGCTCCTCCGTGCTTCGGAAGGCACGTTAAGCTGTCGGTCCCGGTTGTTATCATTTAATGACAGTCGTTAAGTTAAGTCAGTGGCCTTTAGGCGGTTCGAAAACACTGGCCTCCGCCAACCCGCAGTTGAGCAGCGTGTTGGAGTACGCTCTAAACCCCTTCGGTTGAGGGAAGACCCGTATCCATAAAAACTGAAGATTTCATAAAAATAAAGATTTCCTTATTGTTAAATTTAAAAAAAATTAACAATAAACAGTTTTGTTTTATTTTTTTTAGTTTTGAAATAGGTTTTATCATTTTGGTGATTTGTAATTGTCATTTCTTTTGATGTTTACTCTGATTTGATTCTTGCGCTCGAACCCCATGGGAAAAGCGTTTTCACCCCTATCGATTTGACATTTTTAAATTTTCATAACAAATCACAGACAACTTTCGCGACATAAAAGTGGCACCAATCGATTTGACATTTTGATATTTGACAACCAATAAATATCGTAATCCCTTTTTCAACTGACACTTTCATTTGTATGGGAAAATGTTTTTTCTTTTATTTTATTTTTTCGAGAATTTTCCAATGTTTTTAAGAGTTATTCTGCTATTCGGGATGGACACAAATCCAACAAATCAAAAACCATGGCAATCGGTCCAGCCGTTCTCGAGTTATAAGTGTTGTAACAAACACGACTTTCTTTTATATATATATATAGAATATATAGATAAAGCACGGGAAGTACTTTCAGGATCAGTAATTAGTTTTTCCATATCTGGCTTAGTATTTGGGGGTGTAAGTGGTTCATCAACATCTTTGAACCAAAGCCAACTTCACCTGCACGCAGTGCACCTGCTGACTGACAAACGAAGCTCTGGCAAAAACAGAGGTAAGGAGCGTAATTGTCCCCGTTTCCTCGTGGTCATACTAGGTTGTCATATCAGTATGACTACGAGGATATACATGTCCTCGTGGTCATACCATACATTATATTTTTAGTAAAAAGATTTTACTTCCTCCTGTGTACCTATATACTTTTCCGCATGTAGATTGAAGAAAAAATAGAATTGACATTAAATTATATTGACATTCAAATTATATACGACAGACTTTAAGCAAATCTTGTTTAATTCCGAAGTCGAAATTAATATTGGTTTTTAACCGACTTCAAAAAAGGAGGAGGTTCTTAATTCGACTGAATATTTTTTTTGTATGTATGTTATTCGATATCTTTGCGAATTGTGAACCGATTTTCATAATTCTTTTTTTATTTGAAAGGGTATGATTGCAAGGTGGTTCCATATTCACCAAGTCAGGATCTGATGATGAGATGCCAGGGAAAGCAAGGGAAACCCTTAAATTTTATTAGCACGCATTGTCAAATTATTATTTTTTATTTGAAAGGGTAATTGCGAGGTGGTTCCATATTCACCAAGTCAGGGTCTGATGATGGGATCCCAGAAAAATCGAGGGAAACCCTTAAATTTGCCCTATGGTATTGCTCTGCGCTGGATGTCGTACAAGGCGACTAAGGAATCTTGTGTCACGCGATAACTTTTCTCCCGGAAGACGGGCAGCAGCGTCTGCCACCAATAAGCTGCGCTCGCCAACTGAAGTCGGTTTCAATTATTTTTTTAAATCAACTTTATTTCTTAGAAAAATTACGATAATACAGATCTATTTATTTTAAATCCTTTGTTGTCTTTTTCTTTTGTTTTGCCACAGGATGTGCATAGATAGCAATATGACCACGAGGACACGTATATCCTCGTAGTCATACTGGTATGACAAATTAGTATGACCACGAGGAAACGGGGGTAATTGTAAGCTACCCGACTGGGGAATGTACCTCCACTTCACAAAATACCGCAGCCAAATAACGGTTCCATTGAGGGCTGTTGTATTCCTGCGAGTGAGTGGGTCACCAGAAAGGGAGGAGATACTGCGATGGCAGCGGCGGTGGCGGCGCGCGAGCGATATTTTATCTTGCGAGCGTTAATCGCAAATGAGCGGTAGACAATCGCTCATTTGCGACCGCACTGAAATCAAACTCTAGTGAGAAGAGTGATGGTAAAATGAGCGAAGGATGAACTTTGGTACAAAAACAAAAACCATATAAGAATATTCGTTTCACTGGAAGAATGGGTAATGGTAAGATCGAACCCGAACAAAAATTCAGAGCCGCTGATAGAAAAGCACCTATGTTCATTACTAATGTACATACGGGGACATTGAAAACAGACATAAGTAATTATATCTACAGTAAAACGAATGAATGTGTAAATTTGGAGAAAATTGCTATGAAAAAGAAAGGTGAATACGATGCCTACAAGTTCTTTGTGTCGGAATCTAAATTACAAATGTTCTTAGATGAAAAACTGTGGCCAAAAGGTATAATTTTCAGACGCTTCATACATTTCAAAAAAAGACATTCGTACGAAGGTATACAGGCTTCCAGTGGCGGCAGTTCAAACCAAAACAATGGATAGTAGTACCTGTAAATTTGCTAGTTTCAACTGTAAGAGCGTGAAGCGCTCTGTCGAAGCGATACGTGAGTTGTGTCGAACATCTACGATAGTCGCTCTTCAGGAAACATGGTTACTGCCTAATGACCTGTCATTTTTGAGCAGTATAGATGACAATTTCACCTGCACCGGGACATCAGCGGTCGACACGACGGCGGGGGTGTTACGCGGGCGACCGTATGGTGGAGTCGCGATTCTTTGGCGGCACAGTATATTTCCCAATGTGGTAACGATCCCATGTGATAACCCGCGTGTATGTGCTATAAAAATAGTGTTACAAGATCGGTCAATCTTAGTGGTGAGTGTGTATATGCCTACCGACGCGCCCACGAACTTAGTGGAATTTACGGACGTCCTCGGCTCGGTAAGTGCAATAATTGACAGTTATAACATTGAATGTGTCTATATACTGGGCGACTTTAATGCCCATCCAACAGAACAGTTTTTCACTGAACTGTCATTATTTTGTGAGGAACAGGAATGGACTTGCGTAGATGTAGATATGCTGAAGGACTTATCAAATTGTTTTACGTTTGTCAGTGAGGCTAATGGTGCTCAGAGATGGTTAGACCATTGTGTTATATCTAAAGCAGCGGTATCCTCTGTATCCAAAGTGTACATACAGTATGATATACTGTGGTCTGACCACTTTCCATTGATAATTGAGTGTAATTTAGACGTAATCTCTCCTAAAGTACATGAATTAAAATCGCCACCAAATAATGTATTATGGGGGGATAGAGGCCTGGAACAAATTGACTCTTATTATAAGGAATGCCACGCGCATTTAAGACTTATAGATTTCCCAATTTAATTTAAAAACTGTGCTGAACCTGTAATAAACCGAAACATAAACAAGTAATTGACAAATTATACAAAGAAATAATAGATGTACTAAAAAGGGCAGCCGTGGCCTCTAGAAATCATAAATGTGGTAAACGTAAGAAAGATAAATATGTATTTGGTTGGAATAAACATGTAAGCGAGGCACACAGGAATGCAAGACAGAAGTTTCATCTTTGGTGTTGGTATGGTAAACCTAAGGTTGGTACAACTTACAATGAAATGTGTGAGGCTAGGAAATATTTCAAAAAACGTTTGAAGTGGTGTCAAAATCATAAAGAACAAATAAAGATGGATATACTGGCTTCACATCATGTAATGACTTCCGCTCTTTCTGGAAGGCAACACAGAGATTAAATACGAAGCCTGCAGTTCCTGTGTGTGTCGAAGGCATAAGTATTGCTGGGGAGATAGCTGATCTTTTTAAGGATCATTTTGCTGTTAAGTCGCCGTTGGGACCATCGCAAACGGTGCTGAATGTTGAGACCGGAAAAGCGCTGGGAATTAAATGTACTGCTAAGGATGTAGAGCTTATAATAAAATCGATGACCAGAGGTAAATCGCCTGGCCATGACGGACTCAGCATTGAGCATCTACGTCATGGTGGTCCACACTTGCCGAGACTGTTGGCAATGCTCTTTAACTTTTGTATAGGCCACTCTTATATGCCTGAAGAGATGATTAAAACTGTGGTTATACCTATAGTTAAAAATAAAACGGGTGACATAGCCGACAAAAATAACTATAGACCCATATCTTTAGCTACAGTTGTATCTAAAGTGTTTGATAGCATGCTTAACTCACAGTTAAAATAGTACCAAACCCCGGCCACTCCATACAAAAATGGCGCTTTTGCATGTAGTAACCAAATGACGTCTGTACACGTGCCTATGTTTGAGTGACGTTCTCTAGGGCTGACATTATTCAATTATTAGTCGGACATGTAAGGGGGTGTAAGTGGTTCATCAACATCTTTGAACCAAAGTCAATCTTACCTGCACGGGGTACACCCTGCTGACTGACAGACGAGGCTCTGACGAAAAGAGAGGTAGGACATAGCGTATTTTTTAAGCAGCCCGACTGACGAAGTACCACCACCTCACAGAATACCGCAGTCAAATAACAATTTCCTTGAGGATTGTTGTGTTCCTGCGAGTGCGTGAGGTCACCAGAGAGGATGGAGTTGCTGCGTTGGCAGCGGGGATGGCAGCGCGCGAGCGATATTTAATGTTACGAGCGTTAATATGGTTACGGTAACCGCTTCACATCAGGTGGGCGTAGTGAAGAAAAAAAAAACGTGTGACACTCGGGGACTGCCGCGGTAAAGCTATTGCATAGCATTTTTCATCAACTAATGCTCGTTTGCTCGTTCATCCATCCATCCATCTATATCCATTCATCTATCCATCAATCCATCCACCCATCCATCCATCCATCCATCCATCCATCCACCCATCCATCCATCCATCCATCCACCCATCCATCCATCCATCCACCCACCCACCCATCCATCCATCCACCCATCCACCCATCCACCCATCCACCCATCCATCCACCCATCCATCAATCCATCCATCCATCCATCCATCCATCCATCCATCAATCCATCCAACCATCCATCCATCAATCCGTCCGTCCGTCCGTCCGTCCATCCATCCATCCATCCAAATTGTTTTTTTTTTACTTTCCATGTGTTGAGACATCCATCCACTGCACAAATAACTCTTATCTTTTACATACTCGCATATTATTTTAAACTGAATAGAGAATAAAATACAAGCGACGTCAATTCGTACGTTGTGGCATTCCTTGCGAACGGTTCCAAATCGGTTCCATAGGGGAGGTGAGGTCGACTAGTGAGAGCGGCAGAGAGTGTCCATACTGTACGTTAGTACTATTACTTATACTGTGATAGTACATAAAGCTGCATGACAACCAGTTTGGCTTTCAAACCGGTCTGTCAACGGAAAGTGCCATTTTGTGCGTTAAGCATGCTGTCAAATACTATACACAAGTCGAAAAACGCCAGTTCATACGTGCTTCCTCGACTTGTCAAAAGCGTTTGACCTGGTTTCTTATGATATTTTGTGGAGTAAGCTCGAAAATAGACAGGTACCACCGGAACTCATAAACATCTGCAAATATTGGTATGGGAATCAAGTTAACAACGTGCGATGGGCGGGGAGTATATCGCAGTCGTACAGGCTGGAGTGTGGGGTTAGGCAAGGAGGGTTGTCTTCGCCTACATTATTTAACTTGTATATCAATGACCTTATCGTGGCACTGAGCAGCACCCGTGTCGGCTGTCACGTAGATGGAATTAATGTTAACAATATAAGCTATGCCGACGACATGGTGCTGCTGAGTGCATCGGTATGTGGCCTTAGAAAACTCGTGGCTATTTGTGAAGCATACGCTGTAAGACATGGTCTGGTGTATAATACGTTAAAAAGTGAAGTCATGGTCTTTGAGGTCAGAGGTAAAAACACTGATAATTTCCCGGAAATCAAACTCAATGGCACAGCCTTGAGGAGGGTGTACAAATTTAAATACCTGGGACACCAATTGACCTCTGACCTCAAAGATGATGACGATATTGAGAGGGAGCGGAGGGCGTTGGCGGTGAGGGCGAACATGATAGCTCGCAGATTTGCGCGCTGTTCTAAAGAGGTGAAAATCACTCTTTTCAGATCGTACTGTGCATCCTTCTACACCTGCAATCTGTGGGCTGTATATACCCAAAGAGCCTACAATACCCTCCGTGTCCAATATAATAACGCATTCAGGGTGTTGATGGCGCTGCCGCGATTCTGTAGTGCGTCAGGTATGTTTGCAGAATATCGTGTGGATTGCTTCTACGCTACCATGCGCAAACGATGCGCATCCCTGGTGCGCAGAGTACGTGCCAGCGCCAACAACATCCTGAGTATGATCGCGAGCAGACTGGACTGCATGTATGTCAACCACTGCTGCGCAATATCGAATGGGATTGCGCGGCAGTGATTGTCTGTATTTAGATATATATTGTTCAACCAACTTACTAACATTATTTAGTTATAAGGATAAATTGTTACTAACAAAATGGGCAAATAGTCTGAAATAAAGATTTATTATTATTATTATGTATCTCTTTTTAATCACGGGTCAAGCCCGGTCATTTGATAGGCGTGCGCGGGGATATGGATCCAACGCGTAGAGGCCCCTTTGAGAAGTTTGATGTAATGTTGTACGCCCGCCGTGATCCGCTCCAGGATAAGTCAATTGAACGACATACCCATGAGCAGGTCTCGGCAGGTGTTGAGACTATTGCGAAGTGTGATGGAAAATAAATGGGCTATGGAGATGAGATCTGGGTGAACTTAATACCGGGTTATTACAGAAGAGGGACGGACGCCTGCCGTAACTGCTTTTATTGCTAGTTATTTGCGGCAGGCGGTGGCTTGCCACTCACTAGATGGGCCCCCGAAATGCCAGGAAAACGGCCGGGGGCAACACCGGTGTGAGTGACTCAGGGATGTCGAGAGGTGTGCTGCGCTTTCTCCGAAGTTACTCGCGGCGTGATGCCCTTTAACACTTCCACCCCTGGAGCATATAGCTCTAGCGGCTCCTCTCTGGACGGCCAATGAAGGCAAGCCAGAGCTGAGAGTCCTGCGGGCCTTCTTGTGTTTACACTCCGACCGATGAAGACACGCCGGAGACGAAGGCCCTGACCGACTCTCTGGAGACTCGGGTCCGTGGTGTCGCTACTCACACAACAGCTCGCCACACAAGCTGCCCTGCGGACTTATTATTATTATTATTATTATTATGTATCTCTCTTAATTCACGGGTCAAGCCCGGTCATTTGATAGGCATACGCGGGGATATAGATCCAACACGTAGAGGCCCCTTTGAGAAGTTTGATGTAATGTTGTACGCCCGCCGTGACCCGCTCCAGGATATATCAATGGAACGATATACCCATGAGCAGGTCTCGGCAGGCGTTGAGACTATTGCGAAGTGTGATGGAAAATAAATGGGCTATGGAGATGAGATCTGGGTGAACTTAGAACCGGGCTATTACAGAAGAGGGACGGACGCCTGCCATAACTGCTTTTATTGCTAGTTATTTGCGGCAGGCGGTGGCTTGCCACTCACTAGATGGGCCTCCGAAATGCCAGGAAATCGGCCGGAGGCAACACCGGTGTGAGTGACTCAGGGGTGTCGAGAGGTGTGCTGCGCTTTCTCCGAAGTTATTATTATTATTATGACCAATTATTTATTTACTATTATTTTTTAACAACATTTGTATTCACAATATAAATATAAAAATACAACATTATAAATACAAATATTTATAAAAAGTTACCGCCGGCGCGGGACATATGCCAGTGGCGCCGGTGGTTAGGACGACAGACTGAGGAACCTCCTCACAATACGTGCAGTGCCCAAGATTGCTGCCTTCTGAATCCGGCCCTTGACCCAGTGACCTAGCGAAAGTCTCCTAAGGTATGAGTCGAGACTTTTCGCTATGAGACCGTTTACCGACACAACTATTGGGACAATTATTGTTGAATCAACGTCCCACATGGCGGTAACCTCGTGAGCTAAGTCCAAGTATTTCGACAACTTGTCATTCTCAGCTTTCACGAGGTTCTCGTCGCATGGCACGGTGATATCAACAAGAAATGCCCTTCGCTCTAACCGGTCTACCAACACGATATCAGGCTTATTAGCTATAATAGTCCTGTCCGTGATGATAGACCGGTCCCAGTAGAGCTTGGCACGACTGTTTTCGAGAACAGACACAGGTACATACTTGTAATATGGCACTTCGAAACTCACAAGACCATATCGAAGAGCAAGTTGCTGATGGATTATCCTAGCTACCTGGTTGTGTCTGTACAAATACTCACCATTGGCAAGATAAGAACAACCGGAAATAACATGCCTGATAGATTCACCAGGACGGTGACATGCACGACAAATGTCCACCGTCCCATCCTTCATGATGTATTTCCGGTAGTTATTAGTCTTGACAACTTCGTCAGCAATTGCACAGACAGAACCTTCGGTTTCCCCGAAAAGGTCACCGAACCGTAGCCAGGTCACGGACGCCAAAAGATCAACATCGGGTCTATGAAGTGCCCGATGGAATCGTCCGTGTAGCTCCTTACTCTTCCATATGTTTAAGCGATCTTCAGTGCTTAATACAAGTGGCCTATGCCAGTCCTCTTTTGCCAAGGAGAGCGGCGTCAGTCCTTTGTCAACTGCTACAACGTCTCGATGCATCCCACTCTGAACATGACGGAAATAATCCCTGAGACTACACACCTCACGGTTGTGTAGGTTTTTGGCATTAAGGAAGCCTCGGCCCCCACACTTCCGTGGGATGTATAGTCTCATCATAGATGAGCGTGGATGATGCATACGATACGCGGTAAGCAGTTTACGGACTTTGCGATCCAGTGCGTCGAGCTCGGTTTGAGTCCACCTTAGTATTCCGAAGGTGTATACAAGCAAAGGCATAACCCAACCATTGAAGGCACGCACCTTATTATCACCTGACAAATGACTTTTCAGTACTTTTGAAAGACGGCCAAAGAAACGTTCCTTCACTGATTGTTTTATCTCCCTATCCTGTATACCCAAACACTCCGCCATACCAAGGTATTTATAGGTTTCGGTTTCGGAGATGGTTCTGAGGGTCATAGTCTCTGAAAGTTGTAAATTTTCTCTATTTACAACTTTACCGCGTTGTATATGGACGACCGCGCATTTATCGACACCAAATTCCATTCTAATGTCACTGCTAAATGTTTGAGTAACATTTAAAAGTGTCACTAAATTTGGTTCATTTGATGCATATAACTTGAGATCATCCATATACAATAGGTGAGTAATGACCTCGCCCCCTCTACGAAATCGGTAGCCTAGCTTGGAATCCCTAAGCAGAATGCTTAAGGGATTCAAAGCCAGACAAAACCAAAGAGGACTCAAACTATCTCCCTGGAATATGCCTCGCTCAATCCTTATGGGTTCGGAGGTAGCATGACTCGCTCCACATCCTGGAAGACATAGAGCCGGGATCCACTGTCCCATACATACGCTGAGAAAGGTGCATAAATCTGTATTAATTTTTTTAATGTATATAATTCTTTATTGCATAACAACAAATACATAAAATTTGTGAACAGACAAGTATACAAAGGTGAGCTTATCTCTTCAAGAGATTTCTTCCAGCCAACCCGACTGTTACATACAGAAATTGTACATGGCTGGGAGTCTAGCAAGCTATGCATAACATTTTAGTATCTTTTATACAATACGAGTTACATACTACCTAAATTAAACTTATCACAAGTCATGAGTAAGATAGTGCTCCTTTAGCTTCTTTTTAAAAGTAGCGACAGTACAGCTATCTCTAATATGTCCAGGCAGTTTGTTCCAGAGCTGCGCCGCACGGACAGTAAAGGACTGAAAGAAAAAACATGTGTTCGATGAGGGATAATTCAAAGTTTTGGTGAGACAGGGACGTTGGGAACGGGTCGGAGTAGGTAAATGTGGAAAACGGGAACGAAGGTATTGGGGTGCATCAGGATTTTTTAGAATTTTGTAAAGGAAGGATAATATGTGCACATTTCTGCGAAGGCGGATAGGGAGCCACTTCAATTTAATACGAAATTCAGATACGTGATCATATTTACGCAGATTGAAAATAAAGCGAATTGCCAAGTTCTGCAGGCGTTCCAGTTTATTTAGTAACTCCTCAGTCGCATCCAGATAGCAGACGTCTGCATAGTCGAGAATAGAGAGCAAGAGGGACTGAGCTAGCATAATTTTGGTTTTGATAGGTAGAAAATTCTGGAGTCGCTTGAGTGAGTGAAATGTATAATGCATCCGTTTACTAATATCATTAACCTGAGCCGTCCAGGACAGTGATTCGTCGATTATTATTCCCAGGTTTTTTGTTTTGTTTGAGAAGGGAATAGGTAGACCATTAAACCTCACCTGCGGCAAATCACTGTAAATGAGCCTGCCTCTCAATTGGCGACCACCAACAATAATGGCCTGTGATTTCATAGGGTTTACTAAAAGACCAAAGCTCTCGGCCCATCTCTGTACTGCACTAAGCTCATTATTCATAGCCATAATGGCCTCCGATACTTCATGGAAGGGAAAATGACTATAAATTTGTAAATCGTCAGCATAGAGGTGAAAGGACGAAGTAATCACTTTGGATATTTCATTGATGAATATCGAGAAAAGAAGTGGAGATAAAACACCTCCCTGCGGTACGCCAGCAACTAATCGAGTCCAATCCGATGTGATTTCATCAACCTTAATACGCTGATAACGTCCACGAAGGTAGGAATCGAACCAAGCCATCACTGAAGGAGATATGATAGAGCGAAGTATTCCCAGAAGGATGTCAAAATCGACAGAATTGAACGCATTACTGAAGTCAAGCAGAATGATAAGGGAAAGTTTTTTATTATCCATAGCAAAACGAATGTCATCTGTGACATTCAGCAACGCGCTCGTTGTACTGTGATATGGGCGGAAACCCGATTGAAAGGGACTGAGTAGTTTGTGTTGACAGAGATAAGCATGTAATTGCCTATGAACAGCACCTTCTAGAATCTTAGAGAGAAGTGGAAGAATCGAAATTGGACGATATTGAGAAAAAGACGAAGGGTTAGATGTCTTCGGAATGGGGATAACCTGAGCCATCTTCCATGCTTTCGGGAAGTCATTTGTGGATAGAGAAAAGTTTAACATATAAGTTATTATGGGGACAATATAGTCTAGGATTGGAACGAGCATTTCCCGACTCAAGCCATCACTACCCACAGCTTTTGTAGTAACGGATAATATGCTCTTTTTAACTTCCTCCTCCGTGATACTACGAAATGAAAAAGAGTCACGTGTGGTTGAAGAGGGTGGAGAAAGTGAAGCCAACGTAGTATTTTTGGTAGCCGAATCCACCGAAACTGGAGGTGTACAGAAATGTTTATTAAGTAAATTTAAATCCAAGGACCCACTTGTATTCTCAGAAGCCTTACCCACACCTAACGTGGGGACAACTAATTTTATACAGTTCAAGCACCCGTCTCAGCCATGAATGGGGCACCGAATCGTAGGCTTTTTTGTAGTCAATCCAGGCTGCAGAGAGGTTCTTGCGACCTCGGCGAACCTGCTGGCTAACAGTCATGTCGATGAGGAGGAGCTCCTTAGTACCACGGGACCCAACCCTACATCCATTCTGAGCGCGATCTAAAATATTGTTGGCATCCAAATGCTCATATAATTTTGTTCTCAGTATGGATGTAAGGAGCTTATAGATAGCACGTGGTGGTAAGCACGTGATGGGTCTGTAATTTTTAGGTTCCGTGGTACTACCTGATTTATGGAGCAGAAAGGTGACACCTGTTGTCATAAAAGTTGGAAGAGAACCACATTGAATAGCCTCTTGGAATTGCGTGGCCAGTAGCCCATGTGAACTTCGCAACCATTTCAACCAAAAATTATGCAGTCCGTCCGGGCCTGGTCTCTTCCAATTATGGAGAGGACGGACTGCATCAGCTAAATTTTGGGGACTAATTATTACAGGTCCCATCGGTTGCAAATGTTCACATGAGCGTTCAACCACACTCATCCAATCACTATCAGCGTGTGTGATGGGCGTCGACCAGATAGTTGTCCAGAATCTAGACATTTCTGTTATATCTGGTTGACCCCCAACACCCACGCTGTTTGTAGGGCTCTCCCAACTTCTATATATCTTTCTTTGGTCGCTTTGAAAAATGTGATTCTGGTAGTACCTATCCACTCGTATCTTGTAACGCCGTATTCTGTTTGCCCACGCACAAACTTTCTGCTTCAGATAGTCTATACGCTCTGTGACACAGGCCAAATAATCTTGTGGTCTAATGCCAGTACCAGCAAAAGCCTGTGTCACGTAACGCATGACTCGGGGCCGATTATTTCCCGATCTGAAGCAGATGAGCTTTCCAATGGTGGCCCTAGCCGCGCTGATACGCCTTTCGATCCTTTTTTGCCATTCTGGTGTGTCACCAGCACGCCGGGTGACAGTGTTCGGTTCTGGAAACCGAACACGGGCCACACGGCAAGCTGTAATGGCAGCACAGTATAGGATCGAATTGGTATCAGCAAGATCTTGGCTAGACCGTAAATACGTGTCTAGCATTCGGTCTAAGGCCACCACCAGAGCCATGTTGTGTCTGTGCGTGGGGAAACGAGGCAGTCGCGGTCTTTCAGAGATAGGCATGGATCTAAACTCCAGAATCACATCCTCCAAAACCCTCCTCAAATGCTCATTATCCTGGGTACTTACTGTTGTGTCCTCAACGTCAACCACATCGGGTGCGTAACTCACCATCTCTGTTGGCAGAGTGTGTGGTGAATCTGGCACAGCAGCGGTAGACGTGGGGACAACTACCTCAGAGCGAAGCCGTTCAAGCACGAGTCCATCCAACATACAATTACGCTGGATTACCCGTACCTGATCCGATAATCGTTGTGCAGTAACGGTCACGTCCGGTTCAAGAGCCTGAAACAGAGGAAGCAAGCGAGAACGGTACGCAGTGAGGTTAGTTCCGCCTTCTGTCGCCCTATAGTACGCTCGCATGACATTTTCATTGATTTCTCTTGTCCATCTTATGCGGCGCACTGCACCACCGACGGCGGGGGCCGGTTGCGGGGCGGGTCGCCCTGCTGGTCCCAAGCGCGGCAGCGGTGGTCTCCCTCGGCGACGCGCAGGTGGTCGGCGTCGCGCTGGAGACAGCCGCCCGTCTTCACTGCTCGACACACTATGTTCCGGAGGAGTCGCATAATCCTCTGATCACGTGGGCGTGGAGCTAATCGGTGAAACAGGCGGCGGTGGAAGGCGTGCGTTTCCTCGTGTTTTCGGCATTTTTATTGTGTCACATCACTGTCATGTCTATAGATGTATAGTTGTCATTCACTGTATTTTTCATTTTCACTTTTATGGCTGATTAAAAGATTAATATTGTTTATAGACTATATATAGATATGAAATTCCTGTTTTACTATTGATTTATGGTAATATGTGCTGTGTTATGCATTATTGTATATTTTTCTGATTTATATTATATATAAATTATTATTATTATTATTTTATATTTATTTATATTATTATTATTATTAATATGGCTACGGTAACCACTTCACATCAGGCGGGCCATATGCTTGTCTACCACCCGACGTAGTATAAAAACCGGACAAGTGCGAGTCGGACTCGCCCACCGAGGGTTCCGTAGGTACGGAGTATCATTATTAAATTTGATATTTTTCTTTATAAATAAGAAATAATGCGTCGGAAAAATTAAATAAAATATATTTTGCAATGTGTACATCAAGCTCTTTCATATGATACCCCATTTGAACTAATTGTTTCAATTTGAAATTTCGACACCCTGTAAAAAATATAGACCCCCTATTTTTTAAGATTTTTTTACAAATGTACAGTTTTGAGATTTATTCCTGTACTTGTAGTCTATAACGATGTTACTTGCCAAATTTCATAGTTCTAGGTCAACGGGAAGTACCCTATAGGTTTTGATTTCCTTTTTTGATTTTTGAGTGTGTCGAAATATGCGTTTTTTGCTGAATAAACGGCCGTAACTTTTTTCTACGTAAACTTAGCAGTTTGATTTTTTTACAACTTCATGGGACCGTAGACCTAAGTATATAGTTCAAATTTCAGACAGACAGACAGACAGACTGACGGACAACAAAGTGATCTTATAAGGGTTCCGTTTTTCCTTTTGAGGTACGGAACCCTAAAAAAGTATAGAAAACAGCCTAATGAGTTTCCACCCTGTATAATATGTATATCTGTCGTGGTTCATCATCTATATAGGATACGCTCGGCGCCTCCATTCAGTACCATTTGTGATTTTTTTAAACGGATTACAGGATATACGAGTCGCATACACATTAATGTCCTGGATATTTGGATCAGTTTAGGGTCTTTACTCTCAAATGACGATTTGTTGGTGTAGAACCAAATAAATAATAAATAAATAAATATTGTCAGACAAATTACACAGCGCCATCTAGCCCCAAAGTAAGCAAAGCTTGTGTTATGGGTACTAGACAACTGATAAACATACGTAAATACATTTTTTTTTTGTAAATACATACTAATGATACATAGAAAACACCCAGACTATGACAAACAGACATGTTCATGCACACAAATGTTTGTCCTATGTGGGAATCGAACCCACGAGCGTTGGTGTCGAAGCCGCGTCATTGACCGCTACGCCACCGAGCTCGTCGAATGAAGAAAAAATGAAGAATCTCTTGGACTCGTTCACAATGGAAATTTTGAGATACCGATACTGATTCTTTAAAGCTTTGTCGAAGTCTTTGTGAAGTCTTTGAAGCTGTTCGTAGAAAAAAAGCTTTAATATCGGTCTTTAACTTTAGCAGTTTGCATTAGCCAACAACAGAAATCAAATGAAAAATGAAATGCAATATGAAATTCAAAATGAAATAAAACATTAAATGAAAAATTCCTGATAATGGAATGACTCGATTAATAATTTAGTATGTTGTCTTACCTGAGCTTTAATATTTTTTTACGGTCCTGATAATAAAAAAATATAGTAGCTATCTGCTGCATCAACCCATATTCATCCCACTGCTGAGATACGTGTCTTCCCTCAACTGAAGGGATTTAGAGCGTACTCGACTATGATGCTCAACTGTGGGGTTGCGTCCCATTATTTTTAAGCCGTCCATAAGCCACTAACTTGATTAAGCTACTGTCATCTAATGACTCTCTGATGTCGATGAAAATGAGAGCTCGGGACTAACAACTGAACGTGCCCTCCGAAGGACAGAGGAGCTAGAGATTAATACACCTTTAGATGGGCTACATTGCTTATATATTGTTATAACAAAACAGGGACATACTCGTTAACGTAAGTTACGTAGTCGTTCGCCGCGAACCGAGTCTTCGTGATTGTTTTTTTTTTTTAATTAGTACAGGTAGGTATCTCAAAAACTATTGAACCGATTATAATGCTTAGTGAATATGACTACTATACTTTTTTATCAAGTTCCAAAATCCGATCAGCGATTTACGAATAATAATAATAATTTTCGTACAACAAACAATACATGAAGAAAACGGACGGACGACGAACCGAAAAATGTCAATTAAAAAAATACCAATGTTTACGAGATCGAACAGGAGATAAGAGAGACAAAACGCGCACACCCACATCACCCGCTTCGTCTAGCTGTACCTCCCACCTCCAACGTGTCGAGCGACGAGGATGGCCTGTGCCGTCGCCAGCGCTCGTCGCCGCTGAGACCTGCGCGACGGGCTCCCACTGCCGGCCAGCTTGGATGTCTTCGATGCATCCTGCCTCGCGACAGTCCCATTCTACCGGTGGTGTGACGTATGCGACGCATGAGCGTTAACGTCATGCGCGCCTACTTTGGTGCAACAAAGGGGGGAATCAACATCAGTGCCATGCTCCGAGCACGGCACTGAGGTTGATTTCCTCCTTTGTTGTTTTCTTTGTTTCAGGTGCTTGAGATAATTGTCATAGTATCAGCTCAACACCCGTCGTATGAGAACGCTGAATGTACCTACACTTGAGCGACTACGCCAAGAACCGCAATCTATTCATACAACCGTCGAGTATAAAACTTAATAATTCACATACCTTTGACGTGGAAGAGATTGCTGATGCAATTCTGCATACCTTAATTACTGATGATAGTGGTATAAATGGCTTATTACCATCATTTCAGCTAAGGCTAATCTCACTTGCACGTGGTGCACACTGCTATTTAACAGACAAAGCTCTGGCGACAGTCGCCTGGGCCTGGTTGCTCAATGAATTTCACTCGAAATGTGATGTTCAATGACAAAAGGATAACAGGGCTGTCGGATACTGCCCCCGCCCTGCTATCCCAGTCCATGGTGGCGGTCTCGGTAATGGCAGGGGGGATGGTACCAAGAATCCCCAGTCGGCAGGCCACCGCAACCAATTGACCATAGGTACAATACCCGGATCTTTTGGCGCGATGTGGATATGAGAGAGCTGGAAGTAGAATTTAGGGCCATCAAATGTCAGATTCTGGGACTGTCGGAAATTCGACGACAGGGGGAGGACATCGTGAACATTGAATCTGGCAACCTCTTCTACTACCGCGAAGGATACCAGGACTCCTGGGGCGGTATCGGGTTCCTCGTCCAAAAAGCCTCGTCAACAACTTAGTGGACGTCTCCAGTGTGTCATCGAGGGTAGCATATCTTGTACATTACAATGTATCTGTGCCCTTCCACTCCAATCAAATGTGCCGTCGATGGATAAATTTCTGTCTATTGTTAAAACTTTGCCTACAATATACCTTGGGTGATGATAAGATCTCTAATAAAATTATAAAAGAAGCTTGTAAAGTAGCCGCCGAACCTATCTTAGCAATATTTAATTGGTGTATTACAGAAGGTTATTTTCCTGGAATTTTACAAAGTGTACACTTCGCAAAATTCCAGTAAAGAATAATACGATCCGAAATTCTACCATGATGGTAACAGAGTGATAGGAAATACTCTGTTCCATCGTTGGGTAAACTACTTGAACGCTATGTACCACGGTTATTGCCCGGTGGCCCTTAACTTCATAAAAATCAATCGGCTTCACCGTTGGTAAGTCTGTATTGTAGACGCTGCGCTCGCGGTGCACAAAATTGTTGAACTTGCGACGATCAAATATGTAGTAGCTATTTTTTTAGACATCTTGGGTGCCTCTTTAGACTCGGAGTAAATGAGTTGGTTATCTATTTGTTATAAAGATTTACAACAATAAAAAAACTTAGAAGCAATTTAGGTTTACAGGAAAATAAATTATATAATATTTGGTCAACTCACAATGAACGTGTATTCCGTTTTCATTTTTGCCGACATCTACGGAGTGTAAATAATAATAGTGTTTCTTAGCCTACTATACAAATAGAGCTAAAAACATCTCGACGGCTGCCACGAATCTTAACGCGTACCCTGCCGCCTAAGCTGAAGTCGATTACGATCCTATTTTTGATTGCGAAAATCATTTGTACGAATTTTGGGTTGTTCAAAAGGAATGTGAAGAGGCACCTTCTTGGCCGGCATAGCGCCGAGATGACATGAAGCGTGTGATTTTGTCACTTCCATACCTGAACTTCAATGTCCTGTGGCCCATCAGGCAAGCGCTAGCTGTCACATGCCGTGTTCCAATGTTTAATAAAGTATTAATTTACATATTTATTTAGGTGTAGACATATTATTACATTATTATTGTGTTGTTATAAACACATTAATAATGTAATAATATCTCTAATCTAGGGTACATAGTTCGAGTGTATGCCGATTATAGGCGCACACAGCATATACTATACAATAGTTTATTAATAAGTAATATTTTACATTCTTTAGCAATTTAATATATGAAACAAAAAAGATTAAAGATTAAGATTGAGGTTCAATATCTAACAAAGACTTTATTTTAAACTTAAATAGTTTAAGCGAATCATTAAATATCTTAATATTTGCGGTAGGAATTTGGTTGTATAGACAGGACAGCAGAGGGACAGGTCAATGTTTACCTAGGTTAGTCCGTGAAAATCTGACATTTAACAGTGGACGAAACCTCGTCCACCGAGTACTCGGTAACCACCGAGGCCGCCGTAACGGAACACCTAAAGAAAATTTACAAAGAATAGATGGAGGACCTACAGTAAATTTAATATTTTCTCTACTGATGAGCATTTTACATGTAATTAAACATTTTAAATTCGATTGGCATCGGTCAATTATAAATAGATGTTACAAGTTGTATCAAAATATTACAGATAGCATCATTAGAGTATATTACCGCATTATTTTTTCATTACAGTATATTACCACAGTCAAATAAAAAATCCCTTGAGGGTTGTTGTGTTCCTGCGCGTGAGTGAGGTCACCAGAAAGGAAGAAGTTGCTGCGTTGGCAGCAAGGGTCGCGGCGCGCGAGGTTCCTTATCTGTAACGTTACAGGCGAATGCTCCCAGTGAGGGAGCATCTTTAAGGTACTTATATTTCATTGTAATTTTAATATATCTCTATAGGCGCTATTCAAGTTTTATAATTAGTTGCCAATTAGGCAAAGCGGTTAGAGAAGGTAACATAGTGGAATATTAATCATAAAACTAGACTTTTTGAATATGTTACTATTATTTTAATTTTAATTTCTGTGACCCGACTAGTTTTATTTTAATGTCATGTAAATTGACGTCCAAAATTAGTAGCTCCCGTATTTACCATACATATATAAGCTTGCGGAAACATTTTACTCACATTACAACTAGATTTTTGAGAGACGACTAGTGAAAATGAAACTCGTGAGTATTGTAGTTATAGAACATTTTTATAATAAGTCTGCTTGTAGTAGTGGCAGTGTAGTTAGATAACATGATAGGTAAGCCACCCAAGGATTAAACATTGATAATAACATAAAAAGATGTTATTAGTATGTGTGGTGTGTGTTATATGGACATCTACAGTACATCTGTGTGGTTCATCAAGATCTTTGAACCAAAGCCAACTTCACCTGCACGTGGTGCATCCTGCTGACTGACAAACGAAGCTCTGGCGAAAAGAGAGGTAGGGAGCGTAATTGTAAGCTACCCGACTGGGGATATACCTCCACCTCACAGAATACCGCAGCTAAATAACAATTCCCTTGAGTGTTGTTGTGTTCCTGCGAGTGAGTGAGGTCACTAGAAAGAAAGGAAGGAGGTGCTGCGTTGGCAGCGGGGGTGGCGGCGCGCGAGTAATATTTTATGTTGCAAGTGTTAATATGGCTACGGTAACCGCTTCACATCAGGCGGACCGTATGCTTGTCTGCCACCCGACGTAGTATAAAAAAACAAAAAAAAAAAAATCTGTGACCAACGCCCGGGTTACTGTATTATTGCAATCCACGATATGTAGGAGACCCATAGATTCAATATTGAACATAACTTATCAAGATGTCATTAGCGTGCTCGCTCGCGCGCGTGTTTGTGTGTGTGTGTGTATTGAGTGTGTGTAATATTATAAATAAAAAACCGGCCAAGTGCAAGTCGGACTCGCGTTCATTATCTATAAAAACGGCAAAAAAATATTTTTAAGTGGATATATAACTAAATATTATGTGGGTATTTCAAGAGTCTACCTATTGCCGTTATCAATCAGACGGACAGACGGACGGACGGACGGACAGCGGAGTCTTAGTAACAGGGTTCCTTTTTACCCTTTAAGTACGGAACCCTAAAAAATTGCCAAGTTGGACCTTGAGTATTAAAACTGTGAAAATTGCATCCGATTTCGTACAATAGTTTTTGGGTGATGAGCATACAAATATACTGACGGACAAAGAATAAAATATATTTTTGGCTTCTATTGCTCCTACAAAGACCGCTGATATTATTTTGTCTTAAATATCTCCTACGTAAATAACTCTGCGACCTAATAAAAAAAATGTGGCCTATTTTTACAAGCTTTTATCACCGCTCTCTCTGTAATTAAATTTTGCAAGGTAAATTTGACACACTTCCCAGTGTTCGATTAACCTGAAATCTGGCACTCTCGTTTGGTGCTCGTGACAATGGATGATTATCTAATCTATATACACAATAAATATAAACCAATTTTTTAGATTATTTTTTAAAAATAAAATATAGTTCAATTTTTGTTTGTAATATCTTTATTGCACATAGATAGCAGCGCAACAATAATAAGAGTTCTCTAGCTTATTCTTTTATTCTTATTTCTTCTACATATTAAATGAATAAAGTTATTTTTCTGGGCAGGTCGTTGTATTGGTTTGCGTAATGGTCGCTGCTTCTGAGGCAGCTTTTCCTAGTTTTGGGCAGCCAATTAAGCGCGCCCCGCCTGCGCCTAGTGCTAGAGTTACCGCTGATGCCAGAACTGCCACCATCGTGAAGTATGGTAACGAAATTAACCCTGATGGTTCCTATAATTACTTGTGAGTATTTTACTTTTCTTCTGTAAATTGCTTTACTATATAATTATTAGACCCTAGAAATCTTTCTATTTAAGGCATACTGCTTCATCGACTTCCTAGTTAAGCTCTTTTTTAGGTCTTCATAGGCATCTCGCTCTTTAGGTATGTTTTTCATGTTGCTCAAAAAGTAGTGGCTACATGTGATTCCGTCCGCATTGACTTCATAAAATAAACAATTAATATTAATAACTCGGCTTTTACTCATCGTTTTAATATGAAACAAGCGCTAGATTGTGAGTTAGATCATCAACAATAATTAAATGGGTTTTTTGATTGCGAAAATCAAAGTTTAGCTTAGATTATTTTTTAGCTTAGATGTTTAGATTACCTGGTAGAGACACTGAAGCTATGCCGACTAAGCTAAAGATGATGACGGAATGAAAAATCTATTCGAATGAAGAGGTTCATGGAGTCACATCAAATGACTAAAGTAGGGTAAATTGTGTATATATAATTCAGTTTTATAACATGTCTATTTGTTTTTAAAGCTACGAAACCGACAATGGTATTGCTGCTCAAGAACAAGGCACTCCCCGTGACTTCGGTGGCAATCCTCCCGTGATCCCAGACGTTGCACAAGGATCTTATTCGTATACTTCTCCTGAAGGTGAACTTGTTTCAATCAGTTATATTGCTGATGAGAACGGATTCCAACCACAGGTAAATGTTTTAAGCCGGTCTTACACAACTAGAATCCATTCCGGAATTCAGAAACTGAATTATGGATCTTAATTCCTGATGCACGGAATTATATATAAAACACCTATTCACCACACATGATTTTTTCAGATCCATTTGACAAAATACTGACGAGAATACAGAATTTAAGAATTTGAATGCCGGACACACCGAAATTCAGATTCTTAAATTCCGTGACGGATTCCGGCTGTGTAAGGCCGGCCTTACAGATTATAAGATATTAGTAAAATAGTGTGTTCTATTGAATCCCCACACTATCACTGATTATATATAATAATATATAATTCTAAAATGCCTATGTTTGAATGTTATTTATATTTTTAAGTATATATTATAATTGCATTCACTTTCTAATCATACTATTTATTCTGTTTATTAATAATTAGATACGTTGTACTTAATTATATATTTAAATCTTGCTATCCGTTATCTTACAAAACGTCCCACAGCAACGCTGGAAAAGATATCTAAGAGAGATAATCTTGCCTTTGCAAAAATACACCGTGTTGCATTTCTATCAGTTATAATAATTTTTAAACTGTGTTATAGTTTAGTTGTAACAGTTACACTTCTCATGTATTTTATTTAATAGAAATAAAGAATGAAATATTTATATAATTCAATATTTTTTTATGACAATATGTTTATATTTAAATATTTTTTTATAGGGCGATGCCATCCCAACTGCTCCTCCAGTGCCGCCACAAATTCTCCGTGCCCTGGAATATATCGCTAAGAACGCTCCTAAGAAATAATCCAATTGGCTCCTGCATGCGGTAACATTAGGAAAAAATCACCAAATCTCGTCGCAATATTAAATTGTTAGATGTTTGTAATTGTATAAAAGAGAGTTGCATGTATCTTGTCATATATATTGTGATATATTTGTTAAATAATATGAAAATTAAGTGTAAATAAAGATTTTATATTCTTAAGGTATGTTTTTTTATATGTATATTGAATACAGGATGGAAACTTTTAATGCCACCTGGCGAGAAAGTACTCTTAATACTGTAGATAGAAAATTTTACTCAAAGAAATCATTTCATTATTTTTGAAAATAAAGAAAACTGCATCCAAAGATTTTCGAAAATTCGCTTGCCACACTCAGGTATCGAACCGACTGAAATCTGTAAAAATTACACTGTACTTGCATCGATCGTTAGGGTCAATTATAAGGATGAAATCTATCTAACAAACTTGATAAATTAAATAAAAGGATATATATATATATATATATATATATATATATATATATATATATATATATATATATATATATATATATATATATATATATATAATATATATTGTATATTGTATGTGACAGACAGCATAAGACCCGCCGAAAGAATTATCATACTGACTGATGATCTCTAAAGACTCTTCATCCATGTGACTAACCACAAAGTTGCGATGAACTCGTTGATCCTGCTGAAACCTACTTAGCTCATCATCATCAAAATGAAATCAAAAATATTTATTACTCAAAATGCATACAGTTTGAAACACGTATTTGGATCCTTCTTTTAGGCAAAAATTAGCCTGTGCCAGGAGTATCCGCTTCTACATAGCAAAATTATTATTATATATATATTATATTGCTGTCATCGTTAGAACAGGAGTATGCAGGATTTTTTTATTTCTTTTTTTTTTTAATCAAAAAATCATCATCATTTCACACAAAGGACGCCCACTGCAGATAATAGCCCTCTTCGTAGTAGTATATGAAAATTTCCACGGGATACCAAGATACGTGCGTGCGAAGTCGCGTGCGTAAGTTAGTACGTAACCAATCTACGGTGAGAATCAGCTGGTATTAAAAAAAAACAACATGTCCGTTTGATATAACTTGTATAGTATGCAAACAGAGAATCACTAGATAGTGAATTGATTCAGGTGTTATTTTGCGGAAGTCAAATTTACAGGCAAATTGATTTACACTACTTTTCGTGCTCATGATTCTAACTGCTCTTCAATGTATGCAGTCAAACGGAGTAAGTTCTTAGGAGCAAGCTTAGAGGTGAAAATTTTTGTTATGGAGAAGTGGACCCAAACACGTGTTTCAAACTGTATGCATTTTGAGTAATAAATATTTTTGATTTGATTTTGATGATGATGAGCTAAGTAGGTTTCAGCAGGATCAACAAGTTCATCGCAACTTTATGTTAGCCACATGGATGAAGATTCTTTAGAGATCATCAGTCAGTATGATAATGTACAACATAAATATGCACATCATTTACAAGCAAATTGTTATATTAAGCATATAAGCTAACCAGGTGCTACAGTTCTTTAATTAGTATCACATATAAAGAGCAACACCATTTCTGTAATTTTTTTATCTACTCTTGGTATTAAACATCGAAATGCTAGCTTCAATAACTGGTTCCCGAATCCATATGCAATTAATCCGTATCCAATATATAAAGCTTGGGCAGATTATTTGTGGCATTCGAGTATCACATCTGGACAAATCAATGAAAATGAAATTATCTGTAAGTATTTCACTACGTCTTTTGTCTTTATTTACGCCATCATTTTCAAACTTATTCAATATCTATTTGAGCTTCATTTGATTTACCATCTTTTTGGGAATTTGATGCTTCATTTGCTTGCCTGAGCTATCATCGAAGTCTATGGACGCCTACGCCATAGGCATCACTTGCACAATACTGGCCCTGTCTGCATAAACTTCTTCACGCCATTTTTGGAAATTCCCATATTGTAGTAACATGGAAATATTAATATAATTAATACGGCGATTCTCTCCATAAGTTGATAATGCGAGGAAGAAAATTTGAAATTGTACATAATAAAATCTGTTTCATGGTAGTTACTTAAGACTCCACTGAACTTCACAGTTCATTGCCTTTTTGGTGGTCACCGTTGTTAATCTTGGCCACACAGGAGACGTGACAGTAGTGGGAACATTGACCACACATGTAATGGGCTTGTCCCATCAGATTGCACTAAAAGGATTACTATTGTAAAGTTTTCCGCGAATATGATCCCAAGGAAAACATCAGATAGACAATGATTAGAATTACATATTGCTGTCGAAAGAATGAGCTACTCTGAATACTGTTTATAGCGAAATTTATTGTTTTCAGGTCTTGTTAGCTTGTGTAATAGCTGTGGTAAACGCAGTGGGGCCTTCTAAACTAGTAGATGACGCTCGTTCTGCTACCATTGTGAAAGAAGGCAACGAGATCAGCCCTGACGGTTCTTATACGTATTTGTATATTTCTTTGTATGAATGTATTCGGTTACAGCCGAAATACCAACCTTTAAATTATATCCTGTGTTCTCTATCTTATTGAAAGCTATAAATATATCCAACGTATCTTGTTAAACCAATATATTATAGCCATAATGTTTCCTTTTTTAGCTTTGACACAGATAATGGCATAGCTGCTCAAGAACAGGGTACACCGCGGGACTTCGGTGGTAATCCACCGAATATACCAGTTATAGCTCAAGGGTCATTTTCCTGGACTTCTCCTGAAGGCCAATTAATCTCGATGACTTATGTAGCTAACGAGAATGGATATCAACCACAGGTATTTTTTAATCGACTTCTAAAAACGGAGAAAGTTCTTAATTCGATGTGTGTTACATCCTTCGATCCATTAATACTAGAACTAGATACACACTGGCACACTAAAACTATCTAAACAAAATGAAGTCCGCAGTAGCCTATTCAAATGATGACATAAATCTTATTTATTTACGACTATTATTGATAGAAACTATAACTCCATAACATGCATCGTGAATTTGAATCGTGAACATCGTGAACTTGCGCTTTCGGTTTAAAAGTTACAATTACTTCTGATGTCATTTATATAAAAAAATTGAAAATAATTAAATATGGAATGCTAATGACATGGCGAGCATGATGTAATTTAAGTCATTTGGGAACAGAGTAAGAATGGAGCAAATTTTTTTCGCGAAAATTTTGGGGCGTTAATACACATCATTGAGACAAAGAAATTTTTTCATTTTAAACCAGAATAAATCATCTATATTACAATCGTCTCAAATATTTTAAATAAAAGTAAACATTCATCATCATCATCTCAGCCATTGGAAGTCCACTGCTGGACATAGGCCTCCCCTCTAGATCTCCAATAAGACCGGTTGGAAGCGGCTTGCATCCAGCGCGATCCTACGGTCTTAATGAGGTCGTCTGTCCACCTTGTGGGTGGACGTCCTACGCTGCGCTTGCCGTTACGTGGTCTCCACTCGAGAACCTTTCGACCCCATCGGTCATCCGTCCTCCGTGCTATGTGCCCTGCCCACTGCCACTTCAACTTGCTAAAGTAAATATTAAGTTACGTGAAATATTTAAATTAAATTAAGTTAAATCAGTATTAAATTACTTGTTGGAAATACGAAATTTCTACTTTTTCAGTGTCCTAGAAGTGTGATTTTTACAACTTTTAAACGAGCAATTTAGCATGTTTACAATTGAATTGTTCGAATATGTCTAAGTAAACGAGATCCAAGATTGTCATTTGGTCAAGATGAAGTTCATGAGTTCTTTTTCCTTAATAATGTGTATTTAATTGACTTCGTCTACATTGATGACAATGTAAATAAAAACGGTAATTTAAAAAACTAAAAAACCCGACTGCATAAATTCCCTAAGCCCCCATTCTAGAAATGGAGGCTTAGTGAATTTAGAGCACGTGTAGGGTCCCGACTGCTACATGTTTTCTTGTTTTAGGGGTTTTTCATTTCCAAATTACACAGAAAAGCAGTTGGGTTTTTTAGTTTTTTAAATTATCGTTTTTATTTTATGTTTTTTAGTTTTATTTATTTTGATATATGCAATGTCACTCTCACAGTAAATATATATCTAATGACACCCCTCAAGCTAAAATCCATCGGGCGCTCAGACTGCGGCGTGCATTTGCATTTGAACTAGGCGCCAAAAATCCGCCATTTTTTTATTTTAACGTACCCAGTGTCACTCTTACAGCAAATACGTATCTAACGACACCTCGCAAGCTAAAATCCATCCAGCCGTTCAGGCTGCAGAGCGTGCCAAACAATTATACATACATACATACATACTCTCGAACAAGTTAAGTTAATTAAAAAAAATCAAAAATCCGACTGCACCTACAACAGATTTATTAATCACGCGCAACAATAATATAATTCCACACAAGCAAAGCCGCAGGCAAAAACTAATATATCAAATATATATTTGAAATCAGGTCATCGAGACCTTTATTTTGATACCCATATCGATATATTTAGAAGAAAAAAAAGTTACTGCAACGACAATTTTGCGGCTCACAGCCGCCATATTGATTTTTTTATATTTGATGTAGCCTATGTCACTCTCACAACAAATACGAATCTAACGACACTTCTCAAGCTAAAATCCATCCAGCCCTTCAGGCTGCAGAGCGTGCCAAACAATTATACATACATACATACTCTCGAAAAACATAACCCTCCTTCTGTCGCAGTCGGGTAAAAATAGAAGTAATTTTTGTTGAACTCGGTTTTTTATTTTTATTTATATATATTAATATTTTTATATTAAATAAAACCTTTTATAATATATTATAGTATCTTCCACCTGTGGCTTCGCCCGCGTTCACTTTTTTTAAATAAAGGTATCATAGGATACTTTTATTTAAAAAAAAAGTCCTTCGTAATACCTTTCCGAATATGTATACAAAAATTCATTATGATCGGGTTTAGTAGTTTCGGCGTGAAATCGTAACAAACAAACTCACATTCACATTTATAATATTAATAAAGATAGTAGGAATAAAGCTTTGACATCGAACAATGGTGACACTTTAGATTAACGTTTTACTTTCGTATGAATAATGATTTGTTATGGTATATCTTTCTGTGTTTTTATGGATAACAAAACACACTTTTCATTCATTAATTCAAATATACATATATATTTCTAGTCAATAAAATTAACTGAAAGATTTCAATAGATTTTAATTTTATCAATATTAGATTTTGTAAGTGCTAGTTGATACATCCTATTGATTTTTTTAATTTACAGGGTGATGTTATTCCGACTCCTCCGCCAATTCCTCCACAGATTGCCCGCGCTCTGGATTATATTACCAAGAATGCACCAACGAAGTAAACAGCTCAAAAAAATTGTTAAATTTATTTTTTAATGCTACTAAGAATATGTCGTACCACACCTTTGTTATAAATTTGCATGAATTAACTGCCATGGGCATTGTGATATATAAAGAAAATTTACTTACTGACAAAATATACACATATGATAATATACACATATGATATATGTGTATATTTTGTAAGTAAATTTCGAAATCTTGGAATTTTGCGATAGATTTGTGTTTTATTCATATCATCATAATTTTAGTTGGTATATAGAGAATCTATTCTAGAGATTTATATACTGATTTTGTGCTGGTTTCAAAAATAAATTATCTTATATTTTATTCCTACATTTCAGTGGTGTAGATTCCCTCTATTATCATTATAGAAATCGTATTGAGCAACATTATACTAGTTGTTAATTTAAAAAAAAAAAAAAGTTTACTTACTGTGTTTCGCTCAGCAATCCCTTTCATTTGATACGCATATCATTGGGGCAATGTGGAAATTAATGTCGCCATTTTGCGGCGTTCGCCATATTGGATGAAAATGCATCTAAGCCTAGTTTGTTTTATGAAAGATCCTTCCAAACGTAATGTATGAGCAAGCTACTAAGATCAATCACCTCAACAACTTGTATTTTCATTATTATTACGGTTATTAATTTCTGAATGCTTAAATCGATTGAAAATTTATATTATTTTCTGACATAAACTTATACATCATGCCATAAACTGACGTTATATTTTTTTTATTTATAAAAATGCAAATTTATGACTTTAGCAGCGCATAAACTTTCTGTTGTGGTTCTTAACTCGAGACGGTGTAAATCAGGATCAGATTTATATTTTCGTAAAAGAAACGAGGGCGAAGACCTCAAAAATTCTAAGAAATGCTTTCGCTCTAAGTTAAGGGGACGGCACATGTCAGTGTCGGTTTGAAACATTTGCAGTTACTATTTTTTTAACCAAAATATTTTAACCACGCGCTTTGTAAATTAACATATTTTTAATATCACATGTTGCGGAATTAATGTGTTGTTAAGTCATATCATGAGGTATCGAAAGACTTTTCTATGAATTAAGAGATATTGTTGCACTTTACCTATACCAAATTTTGCTGGTGTCAAGCGTTACATTAGCAACATTTTTGAAGTGAAAACTTCTTTACTTTGCGACTTTGCGACTTTGTGCACTTTTTGGGAGGGGTATAATATGTTAAACTCGCGTCAGGACACGGCGTGGTGAAAATTCGTAAGACAGAGCCGGCGCCGCGCCGGCGCGGCGTAGGAAACGTAGTAAAATCCCCCTCTCTTTCTAACGCGCGACGAAAATGTATGCCTGCTCCTGCTGTTTATTTTTAATGTAATATAAATTGTCAAAAAAAAAAAATCTAAATCAAAATATCTTTATTCCTTGGACTTTATAAAGCACTTAGAAACGTCATACAAATTAAATATAAGAACATGTATAAATCATTACTACTCTAAATCCGCAGAGCTTAGATTCACTTTCATCACACTATCTTGAATGTGAAAGTGAATTTAAGTGCCAGTTCCAGCGACGGGGCTTCTTGAGAAGAACTGGCAAGAAACTCAAGGCCGACTCTTTTAATTGCCAATATCGTTACATTAAATACAAATACAATCATTAACATAATATAACAAGAGCAATTCATTTCCAAATACTTTTATCATTTATGTAATCTGAGATACAATAGTCTTTTGACATAGTCTAGTTTTGATATATTTCTTAAATTTACCCATGGATAATTTAAACGCGTCGTTTGGAAGTTTATTGTAGAAGCGTATACATTGACCTGGGAACGAGTTAGAGATTTTATGGTGCCTAGTAATATGCACAGCAAGTTTGTTTTTATTTCTTAAATTTAATTGATGGAGATTACTGTTTTTTCTAAATTTTGGTTGATTTTTCTGAACGTAAATAAGATTTTCGTAAATATATTGAGAATGTAATGTCATAATATTTATCTCTTTAAATTTATTTCTCAGTGTCTCCCTGGGACTCATCATATAAATAGCACGGATAGCTCGCTTCTGGAGCACAAAAATTGAGTCTACATCCGCGGCACTACCCCAAAGCAATAAACCATATGACATAATGCTGTGAAAATAGCTAAAATAAACTAAACGCGCAGTGTCAACATCAGTCAGTTGACGTATTTTCCTGCTGAGCTGAGTCTACCCGATAACATTTCTATATGTGGGCCCCATTGTAATTTAGAGTCTAATGTTATACCCAGGAAAATTGACATGTTTTTGTACGATAGCACAATAAATGAATATTGTATTTTACCACATAAATGATAGTACTTTTATACTGATAAATAAAGCAATTCGTGCGAAATTATTCCCTACCATTAATAGTCAAGTTTTCACTTCTGCCGGCACTCTTGGAGTACAACCCGTTTTTTTATATAATTTATCATCAGCCTGTATTTACCCACTCCTGGATATAGCCCTCATCTGATGTTTCCACCATATGCAATCCCCCGTTTTCTGCATCCAACAACTACCAGTCACGTTTTTGAGTTCGTTGGTCCCTCTAGAGAGGAACGCCCTACGCTTTTAGCGAACGGGGATTCTTAGCACACGCAGCACGCAGGTATCTCTCCTCTCTTTCTCCAAAAACATGTCAACCACAACGACAAGCATAACCTAACCTGGTTAGTTGGGTTCAACTATGTCGATAAACCGTCCATTACGTACCTATTTTAATTATTAAATAAATAAATAACCATTTATTTCGGACGTAAGAAATTAAATAGAGGGGTTAGTAACACGGAAAATCTTATAACAAGGTTAGTAACAATGTGTAGTGAGTTAAGAAATTTTATTAGGCAACGTACAAGTGAATTACAATGCAAAATATGTTTGTATTGTAATTCACTTGACTCTGCCTGTGACGACTACTACCCAGTGCGCCTGGATGAGACAGTCAAACCGACCAGCAATCATTTTCAAGATGTTGTTACTGTTGCCACGAACTCTATGTAGTAGTGATGCTACTTTTTTACGCTCGACGATGTTCGCCGAGGCGCGCGTAGACGGATTTCACGCTATAGTAGCGTGAAATCCGTCTACGCGCGCCTCGGCGAACATCCTCGATGCACTACATCGTCGTGGCAGCTGCAGCAGCATTCTGAAAGCTGCATTTCAGATCACCAGTCACTATATGCGCGAGATATATTTTTTTGGCATATCTACGGTCAGTCGATGACTATAAGCAGATTAGTTGTATGCTAATTATGTCATGTAAGAGTTGCTCCTTAACTGGAGCCAACTCATTCTTCACCATCTGTTACCAAGCCTTTGAATGTCATGGCATTTCAGTCGTTTAGGGTAGCTGATGTGATTTAGTGAAGCTGCTAAGTTATTCGGGTGTATTCCCAGTCGCGTTCTGTATATAGTGCCTGCTATTTTTACTTCTTCCTTAACAGTTCTAATGTTCAGCGCCTCATGAATCTCAGTATTGGTGACAAACCATGGTACATTGGCTATAGATCTTATAATGCAATTTTGCATTCTTTACATGCCATTTAGGCTGGAGTCACATGCACTCCCCCACAGTTGTATTCCATACATCCATATTGGCTTCAGAATCATTTTGTAGATTAGGAGTTTATTATGGATAGATAGCTTAGAGTTGCGTGCCATCAGCCATATTCCTGAATCGCATATTTAGCTCATCTCGCTTTGACTTGATATGTTTTTTCCAGGTCAATCTTTAGTCCAGATGCATACCGAGGTATCGGACAGTGTCACTTTGTGGGCAGAATGCTGTCGCACATTCTAACGGGTGCACAAGTTCCGCGTCTGAGTGTGAATGTTATGTGCACGGATTTAGTGGCATTAGCCTTTATTCGCCATTTCCGTAGCCATTCGGTTACATTGTCTAAATTATTTTGCAATGTGGCGGATGCAGCATCGGGTCCCCGCTGCTGGCAAGTAGTGCAATGTCGTCAGCGAACGTTGCGTTGAACGTAGTAACTCCTTGTGTTTCTGGGAGGTCGGCAGTGTAAATAGTGTACAAGACAGGCCCCAGCACTGTGGAACTCCGGCTATTATATTATAGAAGTCTGATAGTTCTCCTTCCTCTCTCACCTGAAAGATACGATTTGCGAGATAGGACTCCACAAGTAGGTAGTAGCTATAGGGTAGACATGCATTTACCTTGCACAGGAGACCTTTGTGCCACACCTTATCAAAGGCTGCTTGTATGTCCAGAAACACGGCAGAACAGTATTCTTTTTTATCAAGAGAGGATCGTATTTTTTCGCATACCCTATGCACTTGTTCTATGGTAGAGTGCTGTTGTCTGAAGACAAATTGGTGTTTAGGTATGATTTGGTTTTCATTGAGAATACTCTAGTCAAGAGAATCCTTTCAAAAACTTTTGAAAACACTAGCAAAAGGCTTATGGGTCAGCTATTGAACCATACGGAGCATGCTATTGAAGAGAATCACTAGGAACACCAGCGCTTTTCTAGGGAGTTGAGTGATAATTTCCTTGGTGATAAGGTCAAATCCAGGGGCTTTTTTATTTTCAAGTTACTAACAGTCCTTTTCAATACCCGAACTATAACTGGTTTTGGCGGGGCGGATAATTGCAGGTCCTGGTACAGCGTACGTTCGACTTCATTTTCAAAATCCGCACTGTTGCTTTCGTTAGGTGTAAAGATATTGGCTAGGTGCTTTGCAAACGTATTGGCTTTCTCAGAACCTGTTCTAGCCCACCCAGACGTAGTTCAAATTGGGCATTTATATTGTAGTGGCCTGATTAGTGTCTTTGTAAACTTCCAAAGTGAATGATCTGTTGATTTTGCAGGAGTTAGGTTTTCCAAGTTATTTTGCAGCGTAGCATTATTTATGTTATCTATTAAGTCTTTTAGTTCTTTAATGGCTATATTAAGTGCAGTCTTGTCGCTTTTGATGTCTGGATTGGTGCCATATCCTGCGCAATCTTCGTTTTTCTAAAATTTTATGTTTTATTTCTAAAGGTATATTTACACCTACATGACAATTTTTCTTTTGTACCGGTGTGTTAGTCCAAGCAAGCTTTTTGTATGAGGTTAGTAAAGTATAGCGTTGCGTCGTCAATTTCGTCCGGCGTTTTCAGAGATACTTTTAATTCAATACTTTCTTCTATGTAGTCTCTGAAGCCAGTCCAATCAGTAAGATTATTGCACAAGGTGTCCGGTTTCTCATGATGTATGTCAGTAGTACTAATGGTTAGGAATACCGGTGTGTGGTCAGAATTACTGTCTAGGCAAGACTCAGCCTTTAATGCGCGAGATATAATAAATATTTTAAGTGAGGCTCTGGTGAAAGTGAGGTAGTTCATATCGAGCGCAACTGGGGAAGTAGCTCCACTTTATAGTAGTCTGCAGCCAAATTACAATATCCGTGAGAATTGACTTGTTACTTCGAGTGAGTGAAATCACAAAATGTAAGAAGATGCTGCTTTTAGTAGAGTGGGTGCCAACGCGTGATCTATACTTCTTGTACCGTAATCGCCTATACTATAGGCTACGTTAACCGCTTTACATCGAGCGGATACGTGTACTCATTTGTCTGTGGGCTTGATATAAAAAATATTTTAAGAGTTGAATATCGTATGTTTTCAATAATTTATTATTATGTATAAAGGCATCGGCATCGGCATCAACCCATAATCATCCCACGGTTGGGATACGGGTGTCCCCTCAATCGAAGGCGTTTAGAACATACTCCACCACGCTGCTCAAATGCGGGTAGGCGGAGGCCAGTGTTTTCAAGCCGCCCAAAGGTCACTTGGCGACTGTCCTCTAAAGACAACAACCGGGACCGACGACGGCTTAACGTACTCTCTCGAGATAATTAAACCCATCCATAGATAGGCTACGGTCGACGTTGATTAACATGCGTGATCGATTAGACGGACACGTCCAGCGACGGCATCGAGCTCCTCATATCTATACTGCGGCAACTCGCAGCGGCGTGTATAGAAATATTAGAGCAAAGTGCAATAACACTTGTTAATTAATAATGCAATAACATTTGTTATGCTTAAACATTATATTAGTGGTGTAAAAAATGGGGATTTTAATAGACTTGTCTGAATAAACAATTTAAAATTCGTTTGAATACATTTGCATACTGCATTAATACATTATTTAGTTTTACATTGGTCTAGGCCGAAATATGTATTAAATTCACATATATATACTCTTATTTATTTCAAATAACTGATTGTATACAAACACAGAGCATTCAATATAATTTATAAAACAGGCCAGTATGGATTTACAAATGACTTCGATGTAGACATCAATGGTTCATGAAATTTAAATCGAATGCTATTTTAGTGTTAATGGCACCATAAATCGACAAAAGTCGGATTACGTTGGCTATCCAGGCTGATCGTCCTTGCCTTTTATCGATGTCGCATTGGTTCACGGTACCCACGGCGAGCCCACGCGGCCACTCTGTGCTCATCCATGCTGTCGCCCGATTACGCAAGCCACAGAAAATAAACGAGTTTTTAAAGATTGATTTCTGCTGCGACCTTCAGCATTTTGTAGAACAGTTATTATTGTCGTATTGTTTTTAGTTGTCTAAAGTTAGTTACACACTAAGCAGATATAGGTAGGTCGTGCAGCGAGAGATGAGACACAGACGTACTCGTATTGCAGGCGCCTTATAATGTGCACAAGTGAGGTGGAAAGCACTTTCTATCTCACTTATATACATAGAAATGCATATTATGTGTGAGCACTGTGCTCACCTCACGTCTTGATACACGACCTGTTGTATGATATGCTTAGACCGAGACACAGCTATAAGCGTGTAAGGTTGGTATGACATTTATTGAGTAGGTATCGTAATCCAATTTCTTTCTCCAAAATTCCATCAAATTTCTTTGACAGGTGACCATGCCACTTATCAAATATCTTTATCCAAGATTTCTTTGCATATTTGTTCAATATTTCTAACATACGTAACCTTGTTTGCTATCCATCTCTATCAAATAAGAAAGTTAGATAGAGAGGGAATGTCCTTAATATTTGATCAATAACATTGTTGGTATTTTTTGTGAAATCATCCATTTTTTTTGATCTAACGTACATTGGACAAAGATATTGGATAATTATGTGACATACGAGTATATCTCTGAAGAAATGGATATATAAGCTCTCTTGTCTCACCTATAACAGTGACTCAATATTATGGTGTCTGCGTATTGTATGACTCGCTTTAGGTATATGAAAGGAAAATGATTTAATTAAATTATGCCAATATAGTCTTGATCCTGTTCTAAGTGAGAATTTGGGTTTTAATTACGTATTGTAGTGATGTGTGCTCTCAAAGGATATCATAGGCATACGATAATGTATATCTTACGTACATTAACTTTTGTCAGATAGGTAATAATAATCATTACAAGTATAATCAAAGCTCCAATGTTGTGCTTGTCAGTCTAGACGAACACGCACGTTAAGCAACGTTGACCGTAGCTTGTCCACGGATGGGTTTATTTACTAGAGCTCTTTCGTGCTTCGGAGGACACGTTAAGCCCTCTTGAAAACACTGACCTCCACCAACCCGTAGTTGAGCAGCGTCGTGGAGTACGCTCTAAACTTCTTCGAATGAGGGGAAGCCCGTATCCCTACAGTGGTTGAATAAGGGTTGACGACGACGATGATGATCAAAGTCAATTTTCGATAATTTACTATTCATTCTGCGTAAAACAATGAAAGTAGAAACCTGGGTTTTACCACAGTTTATGTAATAGTACTACGGTTTACTTTGATTGTTTTACGTATACTTGGATAAATTTATCGTTAGCTCAATAAGTAATTTGTTCATCTAAGATGTATTAAAAAATGTATTTAGTTGATTGTTTATACTATTAGGATGCCAAATTATATATAAGGATGCCACCACTCAATACCCTTACATACCTGTGAATGTACCTAAGGGTATTGAGTGGTGAGCCACTTGCGCCCCTAAATTTAATTAATTATAAAGTTTTCTATGCTTTCTATTCTGTGCTAGTTGAGTGAGAGTCGAGCTCTATCTATTCAATGTCTTTAGAAGGAATTCAGATATGATTTTAATGATATAGCATCATATTATTAAAATCATATCCTACTATGATTTTTCATTTAAAGTGGTGCCACTTTCACGGCTGTATAGTTTTCTTAAATTAGTTACTAATTACTAACTACAACTGCACAGCTTACATGAATATTATTAGGCTGCCTACTCTCGTATTTAGTCCCTCCACGGAATTCATAGTAAATGGATCAAATAAATTCCGCGAATGGAAGCTTGAATATCCAAATATATAAGGAAAAAAAAATGCACGATATTCTTCGTTTTTTTAATGGTTCTGTAAAGTTTATAATTACTTCGAAGTTATACAGTATCTTTACAAAATTAACTCTTGGTTACCCGCGAGTTCGTCCGCGTGGATTATCTTCCCTACAGTAAAATGATATTATCTTCCCATTATGTTATTATTTAGTTTATCTGTATGCCAAGAATAATATACTAAAAAATATACCAACGTAGCAGAAAATCTATACCTACATTTTTGTATGTGTATCGTCTAATCATCTCTATAGTAGCATTTCATGAAGCCATTTTCATGAGCCCAATCAATTCTTGAAAATTTGAAAATTGAAAAGTAACGACTAACAACTTTATGATTTGGTTGTTTAAATTTTGATTTAGTTGGAACAAGTTCTTCGATATGTTAGTTAAATATACGAAAGAACTTGTCCGCGATTGAAAATTATGTTATATATAGATAGTGTTACCCAGAGAATATTTAATGTATTCTGTGGTGACATTTGAAAAAATAAATGATAATTTTTACCTGCTGATTGATGTTTTATTTCTCTTTGTCTTTTAAAAGCTCATATATACTCGTCACAAGATAATAATGCTCACAGGACAAAGGCGCAAGCTGAGTGATGTGATAGGTGTGCTCTTCACCTCTCGTGATGCTATGCGGTCCGCGGTCGAGCCCTGGCGACCTTAGCATTTGCGATGCCACCTTACCGCACCACACCGCTATAGACATCGATGCTATATACAACGAGTAAAGCTGAACGCACATGAGCAACTTACTATCATCCGAGCAACTACTCGTAGATGCATTGCAATTTTTGTTTTACGTGTCTATATTTTCACTATAGCACTTTATAAAATAACCAATAACTTGCAGTAAAAGTGACAAAACGGTTGCTAATTTTAACAGAATTTTAGAGGGTACGTGTGCGTCTATGACTGTGCAAGCTCTGCACATGCGCTGCGAGCGTGCATTTATTGCAATTATTAGTGTGTGGCTATTTAGCACGACTCACGTAATGTTTGTACAGCGCACAACCTGCGCGCATGCAGTTCAGTTGCTTTACCTTTATTACAATTTGTTGATTGATCGCATACAGCGCTAGTGCAGTTCACTGGCTGTGTTAACGTCCCCTGTTCCAAAATGGAGAGTCGAGAAGAACTCAATTCCAGGTTACTACTCTCACTTTCGCTTAGAACATTGGCATTCTTGTCATCGAGATATCAAGCTAAGTCCAGTTCTGAAGTTACTTGGAGAAAAAGATCATGCTGGTATCCATGATACTCGGATTGTGCTTATGGAACATCGAAACAGTACTAAGTTCACACAGTAGTAAGCTGTACAAAGAAGCTCTGTACAAAGAATTTCCAAAGTTCGACGTCGTCGTTGTTTTTGTATTTAGATATAGAGTATTGTTGTCACCTATGGGTTGGAGTACCGGGATACAGCTTGGGCCTTTTGACTCGGTTCAATCATGATCTATGAGAAGCGTAGACGATTGGAAGCTTACAGGTGGTGTATTGAGACTTTAAGTCTAAAGAAAGACTTTACTGCCCACTGAGTGTTCTACCGTTATATTGTATATTGGGTTGTGTTCGGCAGAGTTGTTTGTCTATATACTACACACTGCTCACCATATGGGCAAAAATAATTTATCCTTACACATTGGAGCCAAAATGGTCACAACCACAAAGTTTTCCGTCCATCCATCCATATATTCTCATGTTATGGTATAGGTATCTACAATATGAGGTTCTTCAAAAAGGCGAGAAGGGGTTTCTAAAGGGTCGACAATTCTTTCTTCTTGCTTCAGCAGGCTGGTCGTATCTTGCTATCTCAGTGGTATTTTTTTTTTCAATATTAATTTACACACGCTCTGCGTGTGTAAATTAATTAACTCGAGTCTTTTGCAAGCAGGCGTTTCGCAGAACATCGCACAAGTATAGACATACCAATAACTAAGCCGGCAAGTAATGCAATTGCGATTAGTCGTGCTTCCGTGCACATCCTGATATTCATACAGTACAATCGCTCCATGATTAATGCGGAGTCGCGTGTCCTACCTTCGCTTGACACATACCCCACGTCCCTTTGACAAACAATTCCAACACAATAATGTGATTTTATTACTCCGTCTCTAATTCTATATAAAGCAAATGTTCATCGGAAAAGGAGTCTCACGTCATACACATTATATGCAATATAAATTATAAGTTTAAAGTCAAAGATCATCCTATTTGAGACGGTCTATACACAGAATGTCATTTGTCTATGCCTGCTTATAGATATACATACATTATAAATTCACAATCACAAACTTGATATTAGGTATATAGTAATGTTAGGTCATTTGAATAATGTATTATTTTAAATAGATGCATTGAAATTAAAATAATACATTATTCAAATGACCTAACATTACTTTTTTTGGAGACCTATAGACAATAAAGGGAGTAATTCTTGCGCGCTGCTTCTAACACTTCTAACCCCTGCTTCTAACATATCATCTCTTTAATCTAAAATAAATCGATAACCTCACTCACTAGCAGGAACATAACAATTCTCAAGGTCGTTACTGTTTCAATGCGATCTTCTGAGACGTGGAGGTACTTCCGCAGTTGGGATCGACCTCTCTTTCGCCAAAGCCTTGTTTATGCAGATGAGGTTGGTTTTGGCTCTAAAGGTGGTGAGCCATCTAGATATCAAAATTTCACACACAGTGATCGAATATTTGTATACACTTGCGTATTCGATCACTGTGTGTGTTGTCAGTGGTGATATAATGCCCAGAGACATGGTCACTTATGGCCTTATACGAAAGCTCAAGATTACACATTGTGCGATGGAGTGAGCTATGCTGGAAGCTATGTGATTTTAGAAATGAGTATATATATGTTAGAACTGGAGTTACAGACATAGCTCTAAAGTTCAGTAGGCTGAAGTGGCATTAAGCAGGGCCCATAGTCCACAGAGCGGCAAACCAAGCTTAGTACTAACTCTTCCTCCTTTACTAGATGGACCGACGTTCTGATAAAGATCACATGAAGCCGATGGATGCAAGCGCCGCAGAACCGATCATTGTAGAAGTTTATGGGGGAGCCCTAAGTTCAGCAGTGTATGACGTAGGAGAATTGATGACGACGACACTTTTTTTTTTTTTTTTTTTTTTTTTATACCACTAGTGTGGCAAACAAGCATACGGCCCGCCTGATGGAAAGCAGTTACCGTAGCCTATGAACGCCTGTAACACCAGAGGCATCACACGCGCGTTGCCGACCCTGTAAAAACCTCTTCACGCCCTTTTTGAAGAACCCCATGCTGTAGTCCCCTGAGACAACCTCGACAGGCAGTTCATTCCACAGCTTGACAGTACGCGGGAGAAAACTTCTCTGGAACCGCACGGTACGTGACCACTTAGGCTCCAATGTGTGAGGATGAATTCCCTGTCGATGGCGAGCGGTGCGACTGTAGAAGGAGGCCGTTGGCATCATATCAAACAACTCCTCTGAACACACCCCATTGTACAGACGGTAGAATACACAAAGGGACGCAAAATCTCTTCTCAGACTTAAAGGTTCTAAACCGTCTGTTAGTTTGGGATCGTCGACAATCCTCACAGCGCGCCTTTGAATCGAGTCACAAGGTGCAAGCTGGTATCTAGGCGCTCCCGCCCATAGATGGCAACAGTACTCCATATGCGGCCGTACTTGAGCTTTGTAAAGCATAAGTCTCTGCCGCGGAGTGAAGTACTGCTTCGCCCTGTTGAGCACACCTAGTTTCTTCGACGCCAGCTTGACCTTCCCCTCCAGGTGACAACGAAACTGGACGTCGCTGGAGATTTCAACTCCAAGAATCCCAATGTTTTTGGCGATGGTAAGGGGTGTGTTTAGGAATTGAGGAGCCACAGCAAAAGGGGTTTTCTTAGCGGTGAACGCGCAGACTTGTGTCTTAGTGGGATTGAAATGAACCAGGTTCTTTCGCCCCCAATCGGACACACTATCCAGTGTGCTCTCGATCTTCGACACAAGCTGTTCGCGGCTCTCCTCCACCAGAGAGCGGGGAATATTAGCGCGGCCCGTATAATAAGCATCCCCGGTGCTGTCGTCAGCATAGCAATGAATGCTGTCAATGGACAACATATCATTGATATGCAGCAAAAACAGCGTCGGGGACAACACCGAGCCTTGCGGGACGCCAGCATTAATGTCCATGCTGTCGGAGCAACTGCCATCCACAACGGCTCTAATGCTTCTGCAGGACAAGAAACTAGCGACCCATTCGCATAAACCCTCTGGTAGACCGTATGCAGGCAACTTCGAAAGAAGACCACGGTGCCAGACCCGATCGAACGCCTTCGCCATATCAAGACTGACAGCTAATGCCTCACCTTGACTCTCCACGGCTGAAGCCCAGCGATGTGTAAGATACACTAGAAGATCACCAGTCGAGCGACCATGGCGAAAGCCGTATTGATGGTCGCTGATTAAGTCGTGCTCTTCTAGGTATTTCAGGAGCCGGATGTTAATGACGCGCTCCATTACCTTGGAGAGAAGGGAGGTAACAGCGATAGGCCTGTAATTCGATGGGTCTGATCTGTCACCCTTTTTGGGCACAGGGTGCACGTTCGCAGTCTTCCACGACGACGGTACCTGCCCGGTGGAATAAGAGAGCGCAAAAAGGCGCGTAAGAACAGGACACAACTCAGGAGCACACAGCTTTAACACCACTGCCGGAATGCCATCTGGCCCACTCGACTTATGAACGTCAAGGGATAGCAATGCCCGCCGAACATCTCGTTGAGTAAATGAGATTTCCGGCATGGAATTACCACACCGCGGGATGGAAGGCGGTGCGGCGTCCCCGTCGTTCAAAGTCGAGTTTGAGGCAAAGAGATTCCCCAATAGATCGGCTTTCTCTTTAGCACTGTGGGCCAGACTACCATCTGGTTTTCGGAGTGGTGGAAAGGACGACTGACAAAAGTTGCCCTCGGCAGCCTTGGCAAGCGACCAAAAAGCACGGCTCCCAGATGGGTGCTTAGCTAGGCGCTCACCAATCCTGCCGATGAACTCAAACTTTGCCCTGGCAATTACTCTCTTACTGAACCTCGAGGCAGCATTGAACTCCCGTTTCAAGTCGGAAAGACCAGGATCTCCATTAATACGAGCCGTGGTCCAAGCCTCATATGCAGTTTGCTTGCGAAGTTTAGCTTCTCTGCAAGACCGATTAAACCACGGCCGCTTCTTAGCACCTGAAGTAGCCACCCGCCGGTTTGGAATAAATAATTCCATCCCGGCCAAAATCGTCTCAGCTACAGCAGATGCACAGGTGTCTATATTTTCCGACCCGAAACAGAGCCGCCTCCACGGGTACGATGCGTAAAATTCACGCAGTCCATCCCAGTCTGCTGACTTATAGTGCCACATACGACGCCATCCGGTATACCGGGGTGGGTCAGGGCTTGCGCATGGCACTTGGGTCCGGATGAGACAGTGGTCCGACGAGCCAAGAGGCGCATCCACCGAGACTGTATACCCATCCGGATGTGTGGTCAGCAGAAGGTCCAGTAGAGAGCTAGTATGGTCCTCTATATCTGGTATTCTCGTTGGAGAATGCACCAGCTGTGAGAGACCATAGGCCAGAGCAAAATCATGAACAGACCTCCCCGCGAAGTCAGTGGACCGAGAGCTGAGCCACTCGGCATGGTGGGCATTGAAGTCTCCCAAAATCACTAACTCCGCGGAGGGGTACCTCTCAATGACACTGCAACAAGTCACTCAAACGGCGCAAATATGCTGGTCTTACAAAAATCTACATATTTGAGCCGTTTGGGGTAGAGTCTACCTATATGGCAGTTGACTGGTCGAGGCGTAATGCGACCAGCCACCTTCACACTTTCTTAATATGCTACCGTCGGTTAACGATTTGGGGTGAATATTTTATTTATAATTTTTATTTTGTTTCTCTTTTATATGTACATTAATTTGTAAATATTTGTTTTATTTGTAACAATAAGGTAGATTTTTTTATGTAGGTATGTATGATGAAATAAACTTAATTAAATGTAACTCCACCAATCTAGCATAATAAACGTAATCCCCGCAATTAGGTACCTACATTCGGTTAAGGGGAGGCCAGCTATTAAGACAATTTTGTTTGAGGAAAGCGACGCAAGTCGCCTGCACAAATTTAATAAAATGTCTGATAATTCAAAGTCAAAGTCAAAGTCAAAATATCTTTATTCCTTGGACTTTATAAAGCACTTAGAAACGTCATACAAATTAAATATAAGACATGTATCTAAATCATTACTATCTACTTAAATCCGCAGAGCTTAGATGCACTTTCATCACACTATCTGTGAAAGTGAATTTAAGTGCCAGTTCCGGCGACGGGGCTTCTTGAGAAGAACTGGCAAGAAACTCAAGGCCGACTCTTTTAATTGCCAATATCGTTACATTAAACACAAATACAATCATTAACATAACAAGAGCAATTCATTTCCAAATACTTTTATCATTTAATAGCTGGCCCGGCGAACTTCGTACCGCCTAATTGTCAATGAATGTCGTGGTATACATATTAGTTGAACAAAATTTATGATGTCTTGAAATTAATATAATGAATAATAGAAAATAATAGAGAAGCACGATGGCGTCATTGCGCGTGTCAGTCTAATTGTACACGCAAGTTAAGCAACGTCAACCGTAGCCTGTCCATGGATGAGTTTATATTATCTCGAGCTCCTCCGTGCTTCAGAGGGCACGTTAATCCGTCGGTCCCGGTTGTAATCATTAGATTAACTCGAGGTCCTCCGTGCTTCGGAGGGCACGTTAATCCGTCGGTCCCGGTTGTTATCATTAGATTATCTCGAGCTCCTCCGTGCTTCGGAAGGCACGTAAGACGTCGGTCCCGGTTGTTATCATTAGATTATCTCGAGCTCCTCTGTGCTTCGGAAGGCACGTAAGCCGTCGGTCCCGGTTGTTATCATTAGATTATCTCGAGCTCCTTCGTGCTTCGGAAGGCACGTTAAGCCGTCGGTCCTGGTTGTTATCATTAGATGGCAGTCGTTAAGCCAAGTGGCCTTTAGGCGGCTTGAAATAACTGGCGTCCGCCAACTCGCAGTTGAGCAGCGTCGTGGAGTATGCTCGAAACATATTCAGTTGAAGGAAGACCCGTATTTAATATTACCCAGCAGTGGCTAAATATTACCCAGCAGTGGGTAAATATTAAGTTCAGTATTTTACTATGTCACAAAATAAAGTACCATGACACTTGACAACCAATTAATATTCATTTTAAAGCATTCATTCATAAACAATTTTCAAAACAACAACGGACAACTTTCGCGACGTAAAAGTTAGACCAATCGATTTGACATTTAATTGAAAATTAATAAATATCCCAATCCGTTTTCAAATTTAATTTTTCGACAATTTTGTCAATGTTTTAATACTTATTATCCTATACCCATATTTCTGAACGCACGCATACATTTGACGTACGCACGTTAACGTCACGTTTGACAGGTCCGACATCCACGAACATTTTGTATGGAAAAATGATTTTTCTTTTATTTTATTTTTTTCGTAAATTTTCCAATGTTTTTAATAGTTATTCTGCTATTCTGGACGGAGACAAATCCAACAAATCAAAAACCATGGCAATCGGTCGAGCCGTTCTCGAGTTATAAGTGTTGTAACAAACACGACTTTCTTTTATATATATAGATGTAATCTGAGATACAATAGTAAGCCTTTTGACATAGTCTAGTTTTGATAAATCTTTTAAATTTACCCATGGATAATTTAAACGCGTCATTTGGAAGTTTATTGTAGAAGCGTATACATTGACCTGGGAACGAGTTAGAGATTTTATGGAGCCTAGTAATATGCACAGCTAGTTTGTTTTTATTTCTTAAATTTAATTGATGGAGATCACTGTTTTTCCTAAATTTAGTTTGATTTTTATGAACGTAAATAAGATTTTCATAAATATATTGAGAATGTAATGTCATTACATTTATCTCTTTAAATTTATTTCTCAGTGTCTCCCTGGGACTCATCATATAAATAGCACGGATAGCTCGCTTCTGGAGCACAAAAATTGAGTCTACATCCGCAGCACTACCCCAAAGCAATAAACCATATGACATAATGCTGTGAAAATAGCTAAAAAAAACTAAACGCGCAGTGTCAACATCAGTCAGTTGACGTATTTTCCTTACGGCGTAGGCTGCTGAGCTGAGTCTACCTGATAACGTTTCTATATGTGGGCCCCATTGTAATTTAGAGTCTAATGTTATCCCAAGGAAGACAACCTTATTGACCAATTCCAATCTCTCATTGTCCATCACCACACTGGTTTTTACTTGTTTCACATTTTTTGTAAAAAATCTAACATATTTGGTTTTACTACCATTTAAAAGTAGGTTATTAGCACTAAACCAGTTTACTATTTTTGAAAGAGCATTATTTACATCGTCAATTTCTGATTGTTGCCTATTTACCTTAAAAATTAAAGAAGTGTCATCTGCAAACAATACTATTTCGTGATTATTCTTTACAAGATGAGGTAGATCATTAATGTACACGAGAAACAGGAAAGGGCCCAAAATAGAGCCTTGTGGCACCCCCATCACTACAGTTGATCCATGTGATCGCTTTCCATTAACATCTACTTTCTGAACCCTATCACTCAGATAAGAAGTAAGAAGATCAAGAGCGATGCCTCTTATACCATAGTGGTGTAGTTTTCTGACTAGAGTTTCATGCTGCACACAATCAAAAGCCTTAGATAAGTCACAAAACACCCCATAGGCGTCCCGTGACTCCTCCCAAGCCTCATATATACATTCTAGTAATTTTACCCCAGCATCACATGTTGACCGTCCATGAGTGAAACCGAATTGTTTAGTGTGCAGCAGATTATTTTCATTAAAGTAATTAAGTAACTGAGCGAGAATTAGTTTTTCAAAAATCTCACTAAATGTAGGTAGTATTGATATTGGTCTGAAGTTTGTGGGGTCTAATGTACTACCTGATTTAAACAAAGGAATAATTTTGCTTATTTTCATCAAGTCAGGAAACACACCACAATCAATACATCTATTAAATATCACAATTAAGGCGGGAGCAACAATGTCAAATAAAGATTTTATAATATGTACGGAAATGCCCCATAGATCAGCCGTTTTCTTAATATTAAGTGATTTAAATGCAACTTTTAAATCAGACCCATTAACATGACGGAAATGAAAATCGTTATAAAATTCAGGCACATTATCTTTAATTAATGACTCTGCAACGGAGGTGGAAGAGCCCAAGGCACTAGTTAAAGTGACAGGGAAAGCAGAAAAAAATCTTTCAAAAGCATTGGCAACTTCTAAATCTGACTTGGTAACATGACCATCGATACTTAATTTAAACTCTGAATCCTTTGTCCTACCCTTCCCAGTCTCTTCATTGATAACCGTCCAAGCGGCTTTAATTTTATTACTACTATGTCTAATTTTTGATTTAATAAATATAGATTTTGCTACTTGACAAACGCGTTTGAAAATTTTCGAATATGATTTTACATGTTCTTTAAATTCTTCACTATTATTGAATTGTCTTTCATAGTATAACATGTACGTACAAAGTTTGCCTACTCTTATAAATACCTACGGTTGCCCAGTCACCAAAGACAAGGCTATTGGTAAAAGTAATTTCCTTGGAAGTAAATATTGATTTAAATTCGTGAAGAAATGCATTAAAAAATGAATTATACATCAAGTTAGGTTCCAAGTCATTATCTAAAAACGGTAAGTTACTAGTTAGGTTTACTCTCATACGTTCTAAGCGACTCACTGTTACTGGCACAAAAGTAATTTTTGTAATTCATAAATATTATAGAACTTTTAAAATCTTTCGACGGTTCCGTAGATAATTGTTGAACACGTTTCATTCCACAATATCCGATGTTAAAAGATACATTAATTTACGAATGGCTTCGGGTATAATTCGATTTTTGGTGCTAATTAGACCTTTGGACTTTTTTGTATAGAAATATCATAAAATATTTTAGAAAATAGATTTCATAATTTAAAATCACGTGTCACTTAAAAAAAACGGTTAAGATACAATATATACGTAGAACACTCCAAATCGTTATTAGCTTCTACCGTCCCCTTAAGAATTTGAAGGTAAGCCACTGTGAAAAGAGATGTTCGAGAAGGTCCTGATAATAAAATTGATGTTTTATGACCAATGATATCGTACCTGTCATCTTATTCTATTTTTTTTTTTGCTTACAATGTGTTAAATTTCCATATACTTATGAGTCGACTGTACTGTGTGTATATATTTACGAGTAGGCTGTAACCCTATGAACGTCTGGTATTTTAATAATATTTCAATTACATTTAACGTACCCTATACTTACAGCTAATGCGCTCCTGGTCACAAATCTTCCGGTTATATCACAGGATTGCGAGTCTCTCGTCTAGTAAACCAACCAGACGAGAGGACCTTTACCCGCACCGCTCTCGCGCTTCGCAATGCGTGCGCGAACCTTTGCAATTAATTAATTCTACATAATATTCGAATTCTACATAATATTTTTGTTGCGGGCGTGGGACAGAAGTAACTTTTTTATTAAGCTTGGCATAATGAAATTCTACATCTTTATGTCGGCTTTAGGGACATACAGAAAAATATTATATGCATTATCTCTTGCTTTCAAGTTAATTTGTTTATTTTTTTTAGCGTATCTTGACTTTCTCTACCCTTATCATAGCGTTAGAATTTCGTATTTCTTGCTTACTGTTCTCTTACATTTTTCTACCTCTGCCAAAGTACGTAAAGTGTGCGCCTCCATATGTCTGCATATTAATGTGAGAGAGTATAGAAAACATGGAGATTAACTACATATTTTGAAGTACATATAATCAGCAATTAAAAATAAGCTACCAGCGAAAAATGGCTTCACGTTATGTTTCGTCTGTTATTACACGTCTCTGCGCCCTACCCATTTTAAAGCCCGAATAGTAGCCACGAATGTAGCGCCATGTTTAAGTTTGATTTAAAAGTACCAAAAACGGCTGGTTTAGCACTTTTTACTACTAGTCGTAAAATGAAACATTTTATTGATGTATTTTATTGATGTAAGAGTACATTATTGTTTTGGTAATAAACTTTCTTTCTGACATTCATTTTAAATGCTGAGATATTATGATTTTTTTATTCAAAGAAACGGCACTTTTACAACTACAAGGGTCTTAATTTGGTTATTCTTTCCTTGAACTTTTTTTACAAATTGAAATCGTCACAATTTTGACATACATACATTTTTAATATTAGCCAATAAGGAATAATCGAAATTAACCTTTAAGTTTTGCAATAGAAATGTCATCAATTGATTACTTACCTATCTCAAGGTTGTTATGTTAATATGTAGCTTCGTTAATAGCATTATACTCTGTGATTAAACTTATTAAATGACAGAACTCAATAGGTTGCGGTTTTGTTCAAAACTAATATGACGAGAATTTATATTCAGGAAATGAGTTGATATTTAGAACTTGATCAATAATTCAATACAAGTTGTCTTCATTTTAATTTTTTAAGATATTGGTTAAGGAGACGCAGCTGACGGCCAAATTAAAATAATTTCAGGTGAAAAGTTATTCATACAGACATGTTGTAAAGCATTATAAAGGTTATAACTTTATAACGTTCAATATTTTTAACAGCTAATGCGTCCCTAGTCACCAACCTTCCGGTTATATCACAGGATTGGGAGTCTCTCGTCTAGTAAACCAACCAGACGAGAGGATCTTTACCCGCACCGGACTCGAACGCGAAGTGCAACAATGGGAAGCGAAAAGATAACATTTATAACGTTCGCATTGTTTTCTACTGAGACACAGATTTGGGATAATAGTTAATTAATAAAATGCTTGTATCAGTGCTAATTCAAAAAGATACAAAAAGAGAGGCCGTGGAAGATCACCGTCCACTTGGATATCGACTACGCAGGGACCTCAAAAATGATAGCCTTGACAAAAATTCCGCCCAAGACAGACGTATTTTTAAAGCCAGGAGGGCTGACCACAATTAGATAGATAAAATAGATGGGACAAAGTCTGGAAGAAGAAGATGAGTGCTAATTCAATAAACGTCTTTGCCATGAAATGTGTAACAGCAATTTAGAATAATGAGCGACTGAATAGCATTATTCATCCGTGACAGATTTTTTTAAAATACTTATTTATTTTAACTTTATCCATCACAAAATAAGAGCACAAAAGGGAACTTACATAATGCTAAGCGCATATTCTACCGGCCCGCCTCTGGGAAAAGCAGACGAAACTGGAATGCGGAAAATAACAGTAATGAACTTACAATAAATACACATATTCTATGAAAATATAATATTACATATTATATTCATTATAATATACTATTTATAATAATGTATAGTATACCAGCGATTCGCCCTAGTTTCGCACGAGTCCAATAAAATATAGCCTAGGTATGTTACTCAATGATCATGTAGCTCATAAATAAATCAATACATATAATAAAATCGTAACTGGCCGCTGTCTGTACATTGAAGATATATAAAAAAAACTAATATAGGGGGGCTTTATGAACGCAATAGAACCCAAAACACTGATTTTTAGAATTTTTGTCTGTTTGTCTGTTTGTCGGTTTGTCTGTTTGTCTGTTTGTCCGTACGTTTGTGCACGCTAATCTCAGAAACGGATTAACCTATTTGAATACGGTTTTCACTAATGCGTTAAGGTTTGCTCAACTTAACATTTAGTCTTTGTTTCATTTCAATCGATTCATAAATAAAAAAGTTATATCAATCTAAAGAATCGCATATAAAATGGTACAAAATAACCAATCAATTGAATTGACTGAAACTTTTCAGTTGAATTAACTGAAACTTTATGAAGGTATTATGTTATCTATCATCGTTAAAGTAAATAATACAATGAGAGAGATGCTTAGAGGTCGTAGCGCTAACGCAAGTTAAGCAACCCCTGTCGTGGTTCCAACTAGGATGGGTGACCACAATTTGCACAAAAAATATATCAATTGGCTTAGTAATAACTCTGTGTGCAGAAATGGAAGACATATAAGAAAATCTATTATAGGGGGGCTTCATGAACGCAATAGAACCCAAAACAATGATTTTTAGAATTTTTGTCTGTTTGTCTGTTTCTCTGTACGTTTGTGCACGCTAATCTTAGAAACGTCTTAACCTATTTGAACGCAGTTTTCACTAATGCGTTACGGTTTGCTCTACATAAATTTAGTGTTTGTTTCATTTCAATCGGTTCATAAATAAAAAAGTTCTATCAATCTAAAGAATCTATACATATACATAAAATACAAAGTCCTGACTGACTGACTGACTGATATATCAACGCACAGCCCAAACCGCTGGGTCTAGAGATTCCAAATTTGGCACGTAGGTTCCTTATGACGTCTAGGGGTACACTAAGAAATGATTTTTCAAAATTCATCCCCTAAGGGGATGAAACTGGGGTTCAAAGTTTGTATGGGGAGACAAGATTAGTTGGACTATTTTATCCGAAACTTTTCAAAAGTACTTATATAGATAAATGAGTAAATACGTGTTTCAGGATTTTTCAATATTCAACCCCTAAAGGGGTAAAGTGGGGTGAAAAAGTCTATAAATCGTCATGGGTATTGTTTTTATAGTTTATCGGGTCGCTGATTACGAACGATTTTAAAATTCAACGTAGCTAACGTAACCATCATCCCCTTTTGGGGTACGATGGGGTCGACATGTCTAAAATGGGGTGAAAAAGTCTGAAAATCGTCATGGGTATTGTTTTTATAGTTTATCGGGTCGCTAATTACGAAAAAGAACAAATATTTTATAATCCAACATAGCCGACGTGACATAAAATCACCCCTGTGGAGATGCGATGGGGTTGAAATGTCATAATATCAATATGGGTGTTGATTCTATGGTTGCCTGGGACGTCAATTACGAAAATGGCATCGATTTGAAAATATAACACAGTGGACACGAAATTACTTCAAATGATTTTTCAAATTTTACCTCTAAGAGGGTGAAACGGAGGTCAAAAGTTTGCATGGGGCAACGAGATTAGTTGGACTATTTTATCCTAAACTTTACACGAGTACTTCTATAGATAAATGAGTAAACATGTATTACCCCAAATTTCACGCGAGCGAAGCCGCGGGCGAAAGCTAGTAATAAATATTCCTTGACATATTACACAGCGCCGTCTAGTCCCAAACAAAGCAAACCTTGTACTATGGGACTAGATAACTGATTTATGTACATAAATACATTTTTTCTAAATAAATACATATAATACATATAAAACACCCAGACCATGACAAACAGACATGTTCATGCACACAAATATTTGTCATGTGCGGGGATCGAACCCGCGACCTCGGGGTCAAAGTGGCCATTGTTAGCCATTCGTCAGCTTCAGACATTATATACATCCTGGTAACTTTTGAAAGATTCTCTAGTTGCATCTGCTAACATGATCCAGAGACGCGTGGACGCATGGATGCGAATTCCCATAGAATATTGAATACTGGGAGATGTGCCCTAGCATCGCTGTATCGAGCCGGATTATTATGAAATATTCGCGATGAGTATATATGAATAATATGACTAGTTTGTAACAAGTTAGTAAATATTTTATGCGACATGATATTCATAGTTCAAATGTCACTTGATATTCTTAGAAACTGTTTAACGCATCCGCAGTGATTAGTTATAAACTGTTATATTCAGCTGTATCCAAAACCCGACGACGAGCCCAGTGGCTATTTGGTTCCGAGGTCATGGGTTCCATCCCCGCACATGTCAAACATTTCTGTGCATGAACGTGTCTGTTTTGATCTGGGTGTTTTTTATGTTTATAAATAATAAAAAACAATGTATTTAAATATGTTTAACAGTTCTCTAGTAGTAGAGTTCTATGTAGTATATATGTATGATCGCCCCTAGTACAAGTTTTGCTTAGTTGGGCTAGATGGTATCTTAGAAATGATAATCATTGCATAGTGCAACGAAAATTTTTTAAATTTTTATTTGATTATTTTAAAAATAATTTCTAAATAAATATCAAAACTGATTCTCGATATTCTTGTTTTGTTATGGGTAAGTATTTTAAGTACCGTTGTCAACCCTTATTCATCCCACTTCTGGGATATGGGTCTTTTTTTATAAAATACTTCGGGTGGCAGACAAGCATATGGCCCGCCTGATGTGTTGCAGTTACCATAACCGTATTAACGCTCGCAACATAATATATCACTTGCGCGCCGCCACCCCCGCTGCCAACGCAGCGTCTTCTTCTTTTCTGGTGAACTCAATCACTCACAGGAACACAACAACCCTCAAGGGAATTGTTATTTGGCTGCGGTATTCTGTGAGGTGGAGGTTCCCCAGTCGGGTAGCTTACAAATACGCTCCTTACCTCTCTTTTCGCCAGAGCTTCGTTTCAGTCAGCAGGCTGCACCACGTACAGGTGAAGTTGGCTTTGGTTCAAAGATGTTGATAGACCACTTACACCCCAATTCTCTGGTCTCCCCTCCATTGCAGGAGTTTAGAGCACGTTGGCCAGTGTTTTGAAGCCACCTAAAGGCCACTGACTTGGCTTAAGGACTATCATCTATAATTACAACTGCCAGGACCGACGGCTTAACGTGCCCTCCGAAGCACGGAAAAGCTTGAGATAAATAAAGCCATCATGGACAGGCTATGGTCGACATTGTTTAACTTGCATATTCGATTAGACTGACACACGCGATGACGCAACCGAGTTCCTCATTTTACGTATATTTTTATTATCTCTTTTTTTATGTACTACGTCATGGCAAGTTCCTTCATACTTATACATTATAATAATAATAATAAAATATCCGCAGGGCAGCTTGTGTGGCGAGCTGTTGTGTGAGTAGCGACACCACGGACCCGAGTCTCCAGAGAGTCGGTCAGGGCCTTCGTCTCCGACTTGTCTTCATCGGTCGGAGTGTAAACACAAGAAGGCCCGCAGGACTCTCAGCTCTGGCTTGCCTTCATTGGCCGTCCAGAGAGGAGCCGCTAGAGCTATATGCTCCAGGGGTGGAAGTGTTAAAGGGCATCACGCCGCGAGTAACTTCGGAGAAAGCGCAGCACACCTCTCGACATCCCTGAGTCACTCACACCGGTGTTGCCCCCGGCCGTTTTCCTGGCATTTCGGGGGCCCATCTAGTGAGTGGCAAGCCACCGCCTGCCGCAAATAACTAGCAATAAAAGCAGTTATGGCAGGCGTCCGTCCCTCTTCTGTAATAGCCCGGTATTAAGTTCACCCAGACCTCATCTCCATAGCCCATTTATTTTCCATCACACTTCGCAATAGTCTCAACGCCTGCCGAGACCTGCTCATGGGTATGTCGTTCCATTGACATATCCTGGAGCGGGTCACGGCGGGCGTACAACATTACATCAAACTTCTCAAAGGGGCCTCTACGCGTTGGATCCATATCCCCGCGCATGCCTATCAAATGACCGGGCTTGACCCGTGATTAAAAAGAGATAATAAAATAATAAAAACTCTTTATTGCACCAAGAGATTACAATCATAAAATACATAATACACTGAGAGAGTACAATAGGCGTCCTTATCGCGATTGCAATTTCTTCCAGGCAACCTTAGCATAAAGGAAAAAATAATTGGTAGACAAAGGTAGGTGGCGCATGAAGATATAACATAGAAACTTAACAAAAACTTAACATACATAAGTACACAAGATACGGTACATAGAGATACAAAATTATATTGAATATGTCGTCTGAATGAAGTAGAAGAAAAAGTTCATATCGAAAGATAAATAGCTTTTAACAAGGTGTTTAAAATTGTTTAGCGTTTGTGCTTGCCGGATTGAGAGCGGTAATGCATTCCAAAGGCGAACAGCCTGAACAGAGAAGGATTTGGTTACAAAGTTAGAGGAATGAGAAGGTGTTTTCAGGCGAAAATAAAAGGCGTCGCGAAGAGTATGATCTTCACTGTGGACGTCTCTGTGAAACGAAAAATATTCTTTTAAGTAAGAAGGAGTCGAAGGATTGAAGAGGATAGAGAATAATAGGGATAGAATATGCAAATTTCTACGTTGTCGGATGGGAAGCCACTTGAGTTGCGTACGAAAGTTAGAGACATGATCGTATTTACGAAGACCATATATGAAGCGGATGCATAGGTTCTGAAGACGTTTATTGAGTTGCTGTTCAGTAAGGTCCAGGTAGCAAGAGTCAGCGTAATCGAGGATGGGAAGAAGTAATGCCTGTGCAAGCGCAATTTTAGTGTCCAACGGAAGGAAGTAACTAAGTCGTCTTAACGAGCTGGCGGTTGAAAAGATCCTCCTACTGACTTCGGCCAACTGAGGGGTCCATGATAAAGTTCTGTCGAAGTACATGCCCAGGTTTTTTACTTTTTCACTCAATTCTATACGCACACCGTCGAAAACAATAGGTGAAAGATTAAGCCAATTTATTCTTGAGATAAATCTGGGACTGCCAATGATAATAGCCTATGTTTTTATCGGATTGACTGTGAGCCCATGCGATTTACTCCAATGAGAAATACGAGACAGGTCACAATTAATGGTATCTATGGCTATGGAAATATCGTCGATATGAGATTGGCAATAGATTTGAAGGTCGTCGGCGTAAAGATGGTAGGATGAGCGAAGTTGCAAAGTGATAGAATTGATGAACAACGCGAATAGGAGAGGAGACAACACGCCACCCTGAGGCACGCCAGCAGATGTATCACACCACGAAGAAAAAGTATCTTCAATACGAATACGTTGCCTACGCTCATACAGGTATGAACGAAACCAGTCAATTACGATTGGAGATATGTTAATAGAGCATAGCATGGCTAGGAGTACGTCAAAACCCTTGAGGGTTGTTGTATTCCTCCGAGTGAGTAAGGTCACCAGAAAGGAAGGAGATGCTGCATTGGCAGGCATAGCTACGGTAACCGCTTCACATCAGGCGGGCCGTATGCTTGTTTGCCACCCGACGTAGAATATAAAAAAAGTTATTCCCTTTTCCAAAATGTTTCTGATTTTTTATAAACAAAAATATTCAAAGTCGGAGCTGCTAATATATATGAATCCAAGCTGTGGTTACACAAGTGTGGTTGGTTGTGAATAGAGTATAGAGACTGTAATAATATAGTATAGTGGACTGTAGGCTTGACGTGCCGTGTAGAAAATATTAGTTTTTTGATGTAAATATTTTTTTTTTCTCTCTTTTTGAGATTTTTACAGGTCAAAGTTACATAATATTCCTAGATTTGTTACAAAGCGAAGTAGGTGTGCAAATACTCGTACATATAATATGTCCTCTTCTATGCAAAATGTAGGTAATGTTAATGCCGCACGATCTTAAGTACTTAATCGTTCGATAGGAGTCGCACCAAAATGTCAGCATTCTGTTAAATATCGTGCGTGTACAGTCGCAAACATCGGGTTTTATTACAATGTATCAATAATCATATGTTTTATTGATATTGAATCACATTATGTTACTTTTCGGCGGTTGTGGGCGTACAACATCCTTTTAAGCCTTACAAAGATGAGGACAAAATCCACAAATATGTAGTATTATTATTTGTAGTCCGGCAGCATTTTGCAAGTAATGCTATTTTTATTGTCTACGATCCTCATTTTTCATAACGTAGCATCGTTTTGGTATAAGTAAATTGCTGGAGGGCATACTGATTGTGTGTAGATGTAGATAAAGAAAATAATATTTCATTAGTCTATTTAAAATCTAAATCTCATGGGTGCAAGAAAACCTCACTTCTCTCAAGATGTTAACAAACATCACATTTTGCTTCGCATATAAAAGCTATACTCTATATATACTTCATCATCAGGTCCATTTTAGTCTCCACTACAGGAGCACGACCCTCTCTCGTCCGTCCTAGACGGAAGGAGGATTTGGCCTACACTCCACACGCTGGCCAAACTTTATATATATATGTACTTACCAAAGTATAAATAATAGTACTACGTACTGTATGCCACTCCCTGCCGCTCTCACAAGACGACCTCATCTCCCTCCCTCCCTCCCTCCCTCTGTGTAGAATGTGGAAACTTTTAAGTGGTAAAGTGATATATTTCTTAATATGCAATCATTACTATAGTACTATTTGTTTTTTATTTATATAAAAAAAAATACAGTTTTAAGAAAGAATGTTACATATTGTATCCTAGATGTCGTTGATTCCACATTTGATACGACAGTGAAACGTTTTCAGAAGTTTCATTGGAAGTTGAATTTATTCCACATTTTCAATAGACGACCACGACATTAGATTGTATTAGGTTGGGGAAAAAGTCTTTTCGTATTTTATATGAAAATTCAAAACATTTTTTACTAAAGTTTATTTACATTTAACTAAAGTATGTAGGTGCCATTTTGTTCGATAACTTTTTGCCATCTTGTAGGTAGAGACATGATCCCATTACGATAGAAATTTTGGGACTTCTGTTCAAAAAACCACGACAAGTGGTTTTGGCAGTCTTCTCGTGATGTTAACCTGACATTGCCTAAAGAATTCTGAAGAGACCGAAACAGGTGGAAATCAGAAGGTGCAAGGTCAGGACTATACGGCGGATGCATTAACACCTTCCAGTCAAACTCTCTTAATTTTTGCTGAGTGGCTAAAGATGTGTGAGGTCTAGCGTTATCATGATGAAAAATCACACTCCTTCTGTTAATTAATTCCGGCCGCTTTCTCTCAACTTTTTGCTTTAATCTCATCAGTTGTTCACAGTAGAGTTCAGAATCGATAGTCCTGCCTGGCGGTAACAGCTCATAATGAATAATGCCCTTCCAATCCCACCATACACACAGCATCACCTTATTGCGGGTTAACCCGGGTTTTGCCAGAGTCTGTGAAGCCTGACCGGCCTTTGACCACGACCTTTTTCGCACGTTCTTGTCGTACGTGATCCACTTTTCATCACCAGTTATAAGCTTTTTCAAAAACGGTTCGCTTTCATTACGTCGTAGTAAAGAATCGCAAATGAGTACACGGTTCATTAAGTTTCTTTCAGTGAGATCGTGAGGCACCCAAATATCGAGCTTTTTAGTGTACCCAGCTTTTTTCAAATGCGCCAAAACTGTTTTGTGGTCAATTCCTAATTCTTCAGCTACGTCGTAACTACTGATATGCTGATCTTGCTCCACTTTTTCAAAAATGGCATCCATTTTATCCGTAACAGGGCGACCAGAGCGACGTGCATCTTTCACATCAAAATTTCCTGATTGAAAACGCTTAAACCAAATTTGTGCTACTCTCACAGACACTGCACTAGATCCATAAACGTCACAAATTTTTTTCGCAGCTTGCGTTGCATTTTTACTTTTTTTGTAGTAAAATTTTAAAATGAATCGAATTTCTTCATTAGATTCACTCATCTTGACAGTAAAAAAAACAAATGAAAATCACACATTTACCTAATTTGAATTTGGAATTATCTTTTTTAAAATTTAAACTTTTTAAAGATATCAAAACCTTTCAGATACAAATGGTATAACCAAAGAGATTTTATTACAAGTTCATACATACTAAAATGCGAAAAGACTTTTTCCCCTACCTATTATATTATAATTATACCTATTATACCTATTATATTATAATGATTAACTAAACCAGCGTGAAAAACAACTGATAATCATAATCATTTAAAATAAAAGTTTAAAGATATATTACATTATTCCCTACCAATATTTAAAGTAATATATAAAAAAATATAAATAAAATGATCAACCCTATGCATCTTCACACGCATTTACACGTATACCTACAAACGTGGGCTGTTTCCGTAGTTGCTTTTTGTATGGTGTGGCCAGCGCGTGCTGAAACACTACTTCGATCTTGCATTATATTTTGCAGTGAACTTTGTATATTGTTTTATGATTTCAATCTCTAAGATTTTTAATATTTACCACATAATTCCGACAGGTAAACTATAGATGAATGTAAGACAGACAGTTTAGTATTCCGATATACAGTAGACCGACAGATAACTAAACCATTGCAGTTCATTAAACTGTGTTTTGTTATTATAAATCCGCTATACTGTTTTGTTATTTAAAATTCGCTATGGTGAATTTTAAATAACAAAACACAGTTAAACTTAATTAGCAACAATCTAAGCAGTAGTTTCATTTTATCATTCAAAAATTCCGATGGTAATCGGTTTCAGCTTCGGCGATAGGACCGCTGGTCCGCCCAACTCATGGGTGACCATGGGAGACTATTACAATATATTATTTTTCAGATAACAATATCCACTGTGTTTTGTTATTTAAAATTTGCAATAGCGAATTTTGAATAACAAAACACTGTCGAGAAACTGTTAAGCCGTAGTGCAATAGACCGTCATATCATCACTAGGCTAGGCCGAAACTGTTTATTATGACATCCGGATTAACTCAGATCCAAATTGCCGGTATTTGTGCTGATCCGTTTGTTATGTCATATTTCATAAGCTTTTATTTAGTTTCACCGCTGTGTCTGTAATCAAATCTTGCAAGCTAAATTTGACCTACTTCTCAGTGCCCGTTTTGGTGACAATAACCGATTACCTAATTGCCGCCTTTATTAATTTGACCGCCAATATGGCGGCCGACACAGGAGGGTAGTTTTTAATCTCCCTTCCTATGATCCTTATCATAGGATACCCTTGTATCGATTAAAAGGGCTTGATGAGCGATATACAGTAATTAAACTTTTTAGTTTTTTTTTTTAATAACAGCTTATTCATGTTTTATTGTTTCCTTGAACATCTTTTATTTGTCTCTACATTTGCAGAAAATTTTTTTTAGAATATACTTTAATATACTTTTTTTGCCACCGCTACCAACACAGCAACTCCATCTTTTCTGGTGACCTCACTCACTAGCAGGTACGCAACAAACCTCATGCCCGACTGGGGAAGTACCTCCACCTCACAGAATACCGCAGCCATACAACAATTCCCTTGAGGTGGATAACGAACACGTAATCACAGGCATGCTTGTTGCTTGTAACATAATATAATCTCAACAAGAGATCACTCCACCGTGTCGTACACGTTCGAACGTTGTGGTAACCCATGACCGTATAACTTACAAGTGTGTGAAACTGTTTCACACAAAAGGTCCTTGTAATCGCACATCTACTAATGAGATTAACCTCTCCACTGGAATTTCGCATAGGCGCTTACCATAATTGCCTTTGTTCACGAAAACAATACTATAATAGTTTTATTGTTTAAGACCGATGACCTGTTAAAATCGAAAATGAACTTTTAGGATGCAGCTTGAAAATGTTTTGTAAACCACATCTTAAATGTCAAAAAATAACTATAAAAGTGCTCCTATATATTTTATACCTTTTACCTTTTTCTTATTTGTTTTAAAATAAAAAAGAAAGAGACTCTTGACACTTTCACAACAAATCTTTTCATAGCACACGTCTCTAGTGTTATTTAAATATTTTTAAAATGGAAAAATTCTGGCATAAATGAATTTTAAATTTGAAAAAATATAATAAACACGGGAATTAACGCGATCATGCATGTAAGGTAGTTTTACATACCTTTATTATTGCCTGACGTTTCGACCAGGTTGTACCAGCCGTGGTCACAGGTTCCCGTGTTTATTATAATTTCAATCATGAAACGCGAAAGTTTATAAGAATTTTAAAATTATTTTAATAAAATCCGGCATGTTGACCGAAATCACTTATTAAATATTAAATTACCTCTAAGGTTGTTGTGTTCCTACGAGCGATGAGTTTACTAGGAAGTAAGGAGTAGACTATTACTTCTTCATAGTCGGTACACTCTTGCCAGAGTGGTCATTATTGTGAATCACGATGAATTATCATTTTGATAATACAGCGCCATTCATCGCGGACTGCAGCTTACCGGGTGGGATTGCGGATGGTTGAGGCCTTGATCAGGGGCCCTACCGCCGAAGCTGAAGCCCATCGGTTTTTTTTTATTCCAAAAATTGGTCTTAGGTTAAAGTTACTGACAAGCATCTTCAGCTTAGTCGGTAGAGCTAGGGTTTCTACCAGCCGAGCTAAACTTAATTAGCAACCATCTAAGCAGTAGTTTCATTTTATCATTCAAAAATTCCCAAGCTATGGTATTCATATCAGCCTCCTTAACACCATCTCTTATTGCGATTCAATAACTGAATAGAATGCTTTTCATACCAATGAATAAGCGACTCTATATCAAATGGAACAGAGTCGCTTATTCATTGTTATGAATAAGCAATCTATTCGATTATTGAATCGCAATAAGAGATGGTGGTAAGGGGGCAGGCAGTTGTTTGCCTGTCTATCTAGTACTTTGTGATACAGTGATATAGAAATTTACATTCACGCTTACATACAACAAGCAAAACATTTAGATACTTTTTTGTGCAGTTTTGTACATCATTAGTGTGATTGAAAACTACATGGTTACACAATATACTTTGCTCTTAAATAACGGTTCTAAAATTAATACATAAAAGTTGCTTGTAATAATTGCATGATGCAAAAAGTTGATGTTCTGAATGTCAAGTGTTCATCATGACGGTCAATTAGAAATACCTTTACGATACACATGTCGATGAGTATGAGATATTATGGCATCCAGCTATTAAGTTGGCATCGTCGATTACGCTGGGTACTTTTATCAAAACGTAATTGCAAGTTTGGACATCAATACCTTTATGTATTGTTGACGATGTAGTAAAATCGACGTATACAGGACTAGCTTTTGCGCTTACCTTTGCCCGGCGAGAGACGAAGTATTCCATCTAACGGGACGGGTGCTCACCCCACATTCCCACCACTGTGTCTCATGTGTAGCCAGGATTAACAGCGGTGACCACCAAAAAGGGCAATGGACAATGAAGTTCATTGCAATTTCGGGGGTAAAACTACGGCTGCCTTGGAACTCATAACGAATTTAATCAGAAGAAATTAGTAGGAGTAGGAAGCTTTTGGAATTTGATAATGCAATCTTAGCAATGTGAGAGACAGCAATACGGCAAAAAAGGGATTTAAAGCCTCTTTGGGCTTTTAATTTTAATTTTTAGTCATCTCTTTAGAACGCTAGGTAACTGTAGTCCATCTGCCGTGCACCACGGATTTTTAATATGCTACAATATTGGGGGGACCTAAAACATTTAGTTGTTACCTCATACATCATTTCCAATAAACTATAATGTCTGTCAATCCAATCCGGGTTATTGGTCGATTCGCACAAATTATAAACTCCGCCAAACCGCAGTTGAGCAGCCTAGTGGAGTATGCTCTAAACCCCTTCAATTGAAGGTAGAACCGTATCCCAACAGTGGGATGAGTAAAAGTTGACGATATGCGAATCGACGCTTTTAAATTTTATATTTTTTTTGTTGGTGATTTGCACGGATAGAATTTACTTTTTTACGAATCGCCAACTGAAGATATGTGGTAGTCGATTGTGGTAGACAAAAAATATCAAAGTAACACACATCATGAATTCAAATTAAATAAATTAATTTTACTGTAAGTAAAATATTTAAATTATGTATTTATATTATAAAATATAAATATGTATATAAATATATAATGTTTGTTAGAACATGTTTATTGTATGTTAAATAGAGTTACGACATAATGTCTTATGTATCTATAAAAGGCAACAGTTACCTAGTGACTGATCTATCAACACACGGCTCACACCACGCACTGGACAGATCGGATTAAAATTTGGCATATAGGTAGATATAATGATCACGCGAGTAATATTTCTTGTTGCGATTGTGAATATAGCTAAGGTAACCGTTTCACATCAAGCGGGCCGTATGTTTGCCTGCCACCTAACGTAGTATATAATAAAAATGAAAATTCCCACGGGATATCGGAATATGAAGTCGCGTGTGCATAGAAAACACCCAGAACAAGACAAAGAGACATGTTCATGCACGCAAATATTTGTCTTGTGCGGGGATCGATCCCGCGACTCCGGAGTCAAAGTGGACATTGCTTGCCATTCGACCAACGGGCCAATGATTGATGATGTAGACTTAACCGGTACCTAAGTAATTTTCTACGAAAAAGTTAATATACATATGAACTCCTGTATCATGACATAGTTGCATGCGACTGCCGTGGCTGCTTTGGTCGTCTCTGCTCCAGCTGCGGTGGTAGTCTCGGCGAATCTCCAACATCTGAAACAGAAGATACATGCGACCGCCGCTGCCCCGACTGCCGTGGTCGTCTCTGCGACACGTGTTTCGCCTCTACGCGAGGCATCCTCAGGCGATCTGTAGATGTTGATAGTTAGAACAACAACCTACAAATACAACATACAATTGTTTTAAATTAATTAGATAAATTAAACGTCTTTTTGTCGGGAAAGCCGACTAGTTTCGATCTCAAAAGGATACAATTGTTTATTAGTATTATGGCTCATATTAGGAGCTCGATGGCGTGTCAGTCTAATCTAACACGCAAGTTAAACAACGTCGACCTTAGCTTGTCCATAGATGGGTTTATGTATCTCGAGCTTCTCCGTGCTTTGAAGGGCACGTTAAGCCGTCGGTCCCGATTGTTGTCATTAGATGATAGTCGTTAAACCAAGTCAGTGGCCTTTAGCGAGCTTGAAAACACTGACCTCCGCCTACCCGCAGTTGAGCAGCGTAATCGAGTATGTTCTAAACCCCGTCGATTGCGTGAGACCCATATCCCAACAGTAGAATGAATAAGGTTTGATGACGACGAGTCATATAAAACACTGGCCTCCGCCTACCCGCAGTTGAGCAGCGTAGTCGAGTATGTTCTAAACCCCGTCGATTGCGTGAGACCCATATCCCAACAGTAGAATGAATAAGGTTTGATGACGACGAGTCATATAAAACCAAAGAAATCACGCCAGCATCTCATTATTTGTTTGAGACAATACAATACGTTTTGTTTTTCGTAAAAAGCTTAAAAATATTGTTTAGGCTTTTGTAATGATAGTAGAGACCGGCTGCATTACAATTGAAAAAATCGTCTAAGTGAGAGTCGGACTCATGCATTGAGGGTTCTGTGTCTTTATAAGAAACTAGCGGCCCGACCACGCTTCGCTGTGGCTCAATCTCTTCGTTTCCATCCATTTCCTTAGAGATGGCGCTGTATGTGAAAAAAGATTTTCCCGCTTTTCTTTTCAAATTTTTCCAGAATTTTCTTTGCTATAAACCTCACGGAGCCCGAGACCTTTCCAACGAATGCAAAACCGTGGAATCGGTTCGTGCGTTCTGGAGTTATAGCGTCAGGAAGGAAAACCCGACTTATTTTTATATAGTAGACTACGCCCACATTACTTTAACGCTAACTTTTAATTTACTATGGAACAATAAGTCAAGGCTTTGTTATTTATAATTCCACACGATATTTGAAATAGTAGATTTTCGATTTTCTTTTTCTTTACTTGCGCTGATTGAGATCTAGCTGCTTTTGAAATTTCATGAATCTAAGTTTATGAATATTTTTTAATAAGTTTTGATCTTCATGCGAGTGTTTTGAAAATATGGTATAAACGGCCGTACCTTTTGAATGCATTGACTTAGGTTTAGGTTTTATTTTTTTTACCGTTTCAAAGTTACCGTTATTGCAGGCCTAAGTATTTGGTTTTAATTTCAAGTTGATATGTAAAGGTATCAAATATAATTAATGTTGGCGAGACACCTCTTCTTTTAGGTAGGTACTTTACCTTTTCGTAGTATTTTCTTTTTATATTTGAATGTTATATGTTAGATACAATTTGTTTTACTTGCTAGTTGCTTCTTAGCAGTGTTGTGTTGTGTGTTTATGTGCCATAAACATTATTTGTCATTGCCCTGTACATCCCAATACGATTAATAAATAATACCAAAAACCTTAGCCTTAGGCATTTCTGAGATAAAGGATCATGATAGATGGACAGATAGAGGGACAATAAACTGATACTGATGCCTTTTGAGGTACGGAACCTAAAAGCCAATAAGTATGAGTAGAACTCGCATGGACTAGTAAACCAACTGCCAGATGTACTACCATTGCAGCAATACCATCCTGATTGACATATATCACAACAAATGCGAATGAATCCCTAAGATATCAAATCCCAACGTGATAACCCATGAACTTAGATGATAATACAATGTTGCCTTTTAAATTTCACAGTATTTGAATATACCAGATAACCTATGAAGGATCCAGTCATTACGATAATGACAGTACAAGAAATCTTGATGTTTTTAGCGCATTATTAGTAAATGTTAATGTGTTGAAACTCCGGTTTTGGTCACTCAAGCAAGTCAAGCACGGTAACGCCATTCCGGCACAGTTTGCAATGTGTTTGACATAAGGCGTAACAACAATTTAACGCGAACTTAGTTTTACGAGACTCTTCATAGGTCTTCTATTGTGGCATGGGCGAAGTACCTTTGCAGTGAAGGGCCGGACTAAGAAATATTTTTTTTCTTAAAATATACAGTTAATAATGCAAATGATCGAGATTAATGAATTTAAAATTTTGTTAGTTTGAGGGTAAAAATCTGTGATAAAGATTATGGTGTTGGGTATTTTTAGGATATATAGGTACACTTAGAATTTATCAAATGAAAAAAAATTGGTTGCCTGTAAAGTCGGTATACGGGCGAAAGTTTTACGTGACAACGACTTTGAGTGGTAAAATGTTTTCGAGTGGAAGGGACGCATGCCTTTCACTTTTTATGTCTGTCTCTCTCGCTCTTAGAAGGGACACGCGTCCACGACACGCTTACAATGAGAGCGAGTGAAAGGCACGCGCCTTTCACTCGCTCTCATTGTAAGCGCATAACGTGACCCAGTTTCTTGAAGTGTCACCCGGCTAACCAATTTATAAGACGTTGTCACGTCAAAAATATTGAAATTTTTCCGTTAGTTACAAAACATTATAATAATATTTTTATTAAGCAAGTTATAATTAAACAAGCCATAAATGTGGTTGTAAAGATTATCTAGATAGATATAAAAGGAATAATGCTTTCAGTATCATATTCTATTTTATATACAGAGTCATTTGATCCACACTTTGAATAACTCTTTTATTATTTTAGTCTTACTGACGGATTAACAACGGTTACGGACGGACAAGGCAGTTTTATTTTAAAATACCATTTTTCAACCCAAAGAAAGCTATTTTCGGTAAACTGCTGTAAACCTAACTAAATTTGCTACAATTTCAGCCTAACCCATTACTATAGGTTATTTGCCTGCGTAGATATCGTTAGTCAAAAATGATTTTTTTTTTTCCAAAAGTCAATATTTATTGGCAGGGCAATTTTCAAAACACGTGCCGACTGATTTACAAAAAAAAAAAAAACATGAGAAAGTAATTTGTAGAGAACAACATTATTCAATGCAATGTTTCTATTATTCCGCCGATATCTGATAAAAATATTTCTTTCATTATTTTGGTAACTATGAGACCTAGAGACACCACTTTGGAATTTAATGAAGCTAATTAAATCTTCTCCATGGCCGTGTGGTTTCCGGCAAACTAGAATATAATCACTCCGTCTCTTCCCGTGGATGTCGTACAAGTCGACTAATGGAAATACATTATCAAACATCAATCAGGCCTCCCCAACCTGTTTGGCCAGCGTGGGGAGTGTAAGCCAAATCCTTCTGTCAGGGACGGACGAGAAAGGGTCGTGCTCCTGTAGTGGAGACTAAAATGACCTGATGATGAAATCTTCTCCAAATACCTTTCTTACGACTGTTCACTAAGAGCAGTAGTTCAGCTAATACGTGTCTTGAAAAATTACTTTACCAGCAAATGTCTCATTAAAAAAAAAATGCTCAACTTTGACTAGCTGTACCTCTGCAACAAATGCAACAAAAGCTAGAGTACTCTAGTTAGGTTCGAATTATAGTATATTTACAGAAGTATTAAACAAAGACTCTCAAGGTATTATACGCAGCCAAATAACAATTTGTTGTTGTTGTGTTCCTGTGAGTGAGTGAAGTCACCAGAAAGGCAGGAATTGATGCGTTGGCAACATTGATATAGCTATGGTAACCACTTCATATCGGGCGGGCCGTATGCATATCTGCCACCCGACGTGGTATAAAAAATATATACTTAAAAAGGCACTTTTTTCAATAATACGGAAAAATGTTTCAAAATTATCGCAATGTCTCGATTAGCACAGGGTTATCAGGATTGCAAATTTAAACATAAACTACTGTCAAGAGACTTAACAATATATAATAAAATCGTAGATACGCGTTTGCGATGGCTGATGTCGATACTGACTGAACTACAAACGAATGAAGATCACACTTAAAATCTCAAAAGGCTTGAAGCAGTAATGCTGTGTTAGTAATTTGTAAAGGTAGAAATAATAGCATATAAGGTACTTATGATTTTAAATTGTACCGTAGCATAAATTAATGAAGGGCAGATTCTTCTTCACTACTTTTAGATGGATAATATGAAATTGTGTTAATCAATTTTCGTTTCTGGTCATGCCTTAAATTGTTTGTTTCCATTCTGTGCCTTGCATAATCCTAAAATAATCACTAATTTCGTATGTGACAGCGTATATGGTTTTGAAGTGAAATGTTCCATTTATTATTATAATGTTTGATTCTTTGAAGAATAATAAACCTAAAAGTACCTATTGTAAGTTAGACGGGTCGCATGGAAAATAAATGGAAATTATTTTTTTATATAAATTTGCGCCCTTCAGTTCGGCCCTGTGCTATGCAACCGATGCAGACTCCCCCTGCTGTATGCAATAGCTAGACAAACCCGCGACTCTATAAAAGGGACAGGTGATTAGACGTCTAAGTACAATCCGGCGCACACGCCGCCGACTGCCGCCACATGGGATATTCCACTTTTGCACATCCTCAAATTCCTACAAAGTTGACACGATGAAGATGGTAAGCATATAGTTCTGTTTAACTAATAATAAAAAATGGCTTAGTGACAGCATTAGCTGGAATTACCAATTGTTGGAACATTTCGAACCGTAGACACTCCCTCTGGTAGGAAAAGTTAATAGGAGTAAATTATATTATTAGTGTTTTAGTTAGAGTCTTAGCGTATCTCATTAAAATATCTACTGTCATTGTTTCAGTTGTTTTTAATACTAATAAGGATATTAACTCCATAAGTAGAGCCCAGTTGAAGCCTGGATGACAATAATAGCTACTTAGAACAAAGCTGTTGATCTATATCGTGATAATGATCTTGATGTCAGTCTTTGTTCTTTTAAACCTTTGTCATTCTTCTGTGAGAAACATTGATATCATTTTTCTGTATTGTTTCGAGCAAGTACCTAATTATCAAAGAATCTAAGGGCTAATAAAGCCCTGTGTATTATTATTATACAATTTTGCATGATTTTTTTTAACAGTAAAATTGAAATTTGATTTAATGAAAAACTTTAATGAAAAATGATGATTGACGAGATCGATGGGCGAATGGCTAGCAATGGCCACTTTATCTCCGAGATCACGGGTTCGATCCCCGCACAAGACAAATATTTGTGTGCATGTACATGTCTATTTGTCTTGGCATGGGTGTTTTCTATGTATTATATCTATGTATTTAAGTATTATAATCTAGTACCCTTAATGCATGCTTTGCTTATTTTGGGACCAGACGGCAGTATTTATTTGTCCAGGAATATTTATTTATAAAAAAATACATAAAATATATAATATATAAAGTAATATATAATAATCAGATGTTAAAAGAAATGTAGTTATTACGCTGGAATGAGTACTTTAATAATAGTATAAAATTTAGGAATTTTATTAAATGTATAAAAGATGTACCAAATATTTATGTTTATTACATATTCAATTATTTTATATTTATCTTAGTTTAGTTTATTTGATATAATAACTTAGGGTTTAAACATTACTTGCCAATTTACATTCAGATATTTCAGATTCATATTACAACTTTTATTTTAATACAAATAATGCAATTATTTATGATACTTCAACACGGATTTAGTTAGGGATATATATATACAATAGGTATACGTATTTGGTTTATGATTTTCATAGTGATTCTTTATGGACACTAAATAAGTAAAAATAAATACTAAATATAGCAAAAAAAAAATAGATAATACATAAAAAAAATTGATATTACATTTTTCAGATAAATCACTTTTAGTTACTACTAGAAATGACCTTGCTTAGGTCACTATTAGAAACGACTTTGCCCTAAGTCCAGGTTATGTCTATCTTGCAGCTAACCTGTAACCTGTGACATACTGTGACATATATAGCTGGTTAGGAACGAAGTCACGAAGCAGTCGCTAATAAAATAATTAAAGCCTTACTAACTGTAAATGTGATCTTTTTGCTATGTCATTATCAATCCATACTCATCCTACTGCTACGGGGCTTGTTTAAACGATGGGTCCTTATCTTAAAATGGGGCCTGAACGATTTTATTACCGGTTTATAAATACCATTTAAATGAGCCCTAACACTATACCTCGGCTGTAAGTTGGTGGGTGTTAGGTGTCATGCAGATTCTTGGTAAAAATACAGCATCAGATCGAAGTTTTCACGTTCTTTTTACAAGATAAAAATTGATTTATCTGTTTGGCTGCTACGATCAATAGAGATGGACACACAGATACCCATGGTAAATTTATAAGATCCCACCTTTTTACAGTGCGTTTAAAATACTATTTAGGAAAAAAATATTAATAAATTGGGAATTAGACTATCCATTTCGATTTAGTTTTTAACCAAAGCAAAGCAAGTATAGGTCACTATGTCATAATATTAACTATTGACGGAGACTTGTAAATGTACATCTATTTCCTGTAAGTAATCCAAATCTTAATACTTATAAATGCAAAAGTTTGGATTGATGGTTTGCTTAATCACGCCAGAACAGATGAACAAATTTGGATGAAATTTGGCGCAGAAATAGTTAATAGTGTGGCTATTCCACACTATTAACTATTTCTGGCTAATTCTTATCCAATTTTCTTATCATAAGGGCATAAAGTGTTAGTATAGCAGGAGCAGTATTAATACTAGTAGATTGTGTATATAAACTAAAATCCTTAAAGCCAATAGAACTAAAATATTTATGAAAATGCAAATAATAATATATGTACAGTTAAGCACACATACAGACGAGCCCGGAGGTCGAATGACTAGCATATCCACTTTGACTCCGGAATCGCGGGTTCGATCCCCGCACAAATATTTATGTGCATGAATGTGTTTGTCTTGGTCTGGGCGTTTTAATATATTTCATATACAAGAAATATAGTAGAAAAAGTGAGTAAATTTAAATATAAAACACACACATACACACGTACGTGTATGTGTGTGTGTGTGTACGTATTTTATATTTGGTTTGTATTATACAAGTATATAAAATAGTTGGTAAGGCAGCCAGCAACCGCTATTAATAAATAGACCATGTCTATTCCAAATACTAATGGAACAAAAGTTCAAGTTGCCACGATTCCCAATCAATATACAATAAATTGGGTATAGAACGTGTGCAGCAAGTTTTTAAGGACGAGACCATAGTTGCATAGGGCAGAGGTGTGTCGCAGGTCCCATCTTATGCAACGCTTGCATTTATTGCATCTACAATACCTAACCTTTGCCGACAACCGTTGTATTATGTTGAATGAAATATTGGTGTTCCTTGGTGTTCCAAGGGGTCACCGATCCGTTGCCAGCATTTTAAGGGAAAGAAAGACTCTCTTCTGTCATAATTGTTCGGAAATACCGAGGGAAGATTCCACAGCCTCACCGTACGTGGTATAAAATGTCTTAGTAGATTGCCAAATTATCAAGATGATATGCGAGGATGATAGGCGAGTTGTACGATAGTGAAATTCAGCGGCAGGCATCAAATCAAACAACTCATCCGAGCACTCCATGTGATATAATTTGTATAGAATGCAAAGAGACGCTACATCTCTACGTGTAGAGCGAGAGAAATACAATTTAATACGTAATAAATACTAATTAAATATAAATACAATTTTTAAGTTTAAATATAAGTACAATTTTTAAGTAATGGGGTGTAAGTGGTTCATCAACATCTTTGAACCAAAGCCAACTTCGCCTGCACGTGGTGCACCCTGCTGAGTGACAAACGAAGCTCTGGCGAAAAGAGAGGAAGGGAGCGTAATTGTAAGCTACCCGACTGGGGAATGTACCTCCACCTCACAGAATACCGCAGCCAAATAACAATTCCCTTGAGGATTGTTGTGTTCCTGCGAGTGAGTGAGGTCACCAGAAAGAAAGGAAGGAGATGCTGCGTTGGCAGCGGGGGTGGCGGCGCGCGAGCAATATTTTATGTTGCAAGCGTTAATATGGCTACGGTAACCGCTTCACATCAGGCGGGCCGTATGCTTGTCTGCCACCCGAAGTAGTATATAAAAAAAAAAAGTTCCTTAAACAACAGGACCCTATGCCTACAGCTAATGGTACCCCGTGCGCCGGTCTGCCGGCGTACGGGCTACCATTATTTACCTGGCTTTTTTTTTATACTACGTCGGGTGGCAGACGTTTGATACGGCCCACCTTATGTGAAGCAGTTACCGTAGTCATATTAACGCTCGCAACATGAAATATCGCTTGTGCGCCGCCACCCCCGCTGCCACCGCAGCAACTCCTTCCTTTCCGGTGACCTCACTCACTCGCAGGAACACAACAACACTCAAGGGAATTGTTATTTGGCTGCGGTTTTATTCCCTTTTTGAAGAATTTTCTTATTAATAAAATCACTCTTAATGTTCTAGTTAATTAAAATTCTGAGTAGAGTACTAAATACAATATTTATTTTCAGTGATCAAATTTCACGTCAACGTCAATATCTCAAAAACAACTTTTTTTATACCACTAAGGTGGAAAAGCATAATGGAAAGTAGTTACGATAGCCTATCGGCGTCTGTAACACCAGAGGCCTGTAAAAACCTCTTCTCACCCTTTTTGAAGAACCCATGTCTTCATGAAGAATCTATTTTGTTCCAAGAATTACTTTACTAAAGGGTGCTCAAGTAGTTTGCTTGCGATAGGAGATTAAAACCCTCTACCAAGTGAGTGAGGCCACCAGAAAGGAAGGAGTAGGCTGCGTTGCCAATGGCGGTGGCAGCACACGAACGACATTTCATGTTGCGAGCGTTAATCTGGCTACGATAACCGCATCACATCAGGCGGACCGTATATTTGTCTGCCACGCGACGTAATATAAAAAAATAACTTTTTAATATGTACAGCATATCTATGATATTTTATGTTATCGATACTTTGACGTTTTTTTTTACAAATGCCTTTGATTCGTGAGAAAGTCACATACTTTTTAGTAGGTATAAGGAAATATGCAATTGAAAAATTTATTGTTATATCATACATAAAACATATGACAGTTGATATTGTGCAGTATGCATAATTACTCCCAGTTATCGTTCTCATTGTTATACTTTGTCATTATAAAAAACTTCATCAGAACCAAATAGGTAGTAATTAAATTTAATTACGACAGTTACTTATTAATAATCATCGTCAGCCATTGCTTTGCATTGTGGAAGACTTATACCCTAAGGCGTCCCCAATAATTTCCACCAAATACGATCCTTCGCCTTTCGCATCTATCCGCTTCCAGCCAAAGCGGCTTTGAAATTTAGTTATATTATTTTAGTAAAATATTTAAATCCCGAAATAAAAATCACTTACCAATCACTGTAGATGGCCGTCGGACTAAGCCCCAGCGGATTTAGAATTTTTGATTTTATTTTAATCAAAATCAGCTCCTGATTTGTCCAAACGGCCGTGCGAAGTTAATTAAAGACTCAGCTTTGTTTTTGCACGAACATTGTCTCGCCGAGTCATATTCCCACAACTTAACACACTAAACTTGCAAAACTGCGTCATACCAATGTCTACATACGTGTCTAATAAAGATACTTAAGTGTTACCAGAAATGGTTTGCATAAGAGTTTGAGTCAACAATGGTCAATAATTTAAATGATAAAATTTCTAATAAATTATGATAAAATTTTGTCACATCAGAAATATCAAAATACGGGTCAGTTTGTGACATTTCCTTATGACTTCTAGTGTTCTTTATTTCTTTTTAATCTACACCCTAGATTTATCTAATCATCTCCTAAGGGGTTAAAAAAGGGGATAAAGTTTTGTATGAAAGACAAACAACTGACGTGCGACCGCTAATTATATTACAATGTACAAGAATCTGTAAGGAGTTTGTGGTCTTCTCTGAATATTGTGTGTTAGTACACACAATATTCAGAGTTATTAATTTGAATTATGATTCAGAGTTATTACTTACAATTCATTAGAACAGGGAGAACTAGCTAATAAAAGAATCATAAACAAATATATAACTACAGAATGTAATAAGAAAAAGCCGAACTTGAACGAAAATTTACTTTGCAGTTGTTTATAGAAATGTATAGTAAATTTTTTTTTTATGCAAAAATTTTGGTTTTTCAGACTTAATTATTTTTCTGCCCCCTGTACATCCCTTTTTCTTCTTGAATTTGTCTCCATCCTGAATAGCAGAATATTCTATTCATAATTCGTAATAGAAAGATAAACGAAAAAGAAATCAGGTCAGATTGACAGTGACAGTGTCACTACAAATCTTGATTTGTAGTGGAAATCCTCAGGAATGGGGTGGGAACGAGATGATTGAGTCACAGAAAAGCGTGGGCGGGATGCTAGTTTATAATAATTAATAACTTGGCTGCCGTAAAAACAAAAAGAACAAAATTTTGGTTTACTGTCAATACGATATACTATAATCTCCCGATAAAACTGATGAAAATATAACCGCCCTTATACATATAGGCATTTTGTTATGCAGCAGTCATTGACTGACCAATAATATAAAATGAAAGCGCTCTAAAATTCTACGCGATCAAAGGAGGGAATTGCTGAAAAAGTATGATGTCAATGAAGTTTGAAACACAATTCCTCGTGTTCAAACCAGTTTGTCTAAATAGTTTGACCACTTTTTAAGAAGATATAAAATACGTAAATACGTATATACGTCAACTGTGCACTGAGTAGAAAGGCGTTGAAATTTTGTGCTATAATCCCGTTATGATATCATAAAGCTACGATACCTAGTATATAGCATTTCCTCAACAACTCAGCAATAAAATGCAATTTAAAAACCTTTGAGCCGAAAACTGCATAATAACCACATAAACTGTTTACCTAATCAAATAAGAAGAACTCAAGAATACTTTCCTGGAATTTCGTTAAAAATAAATTTTGAGAATGCACTTAAAGTCGCGACGCCAACGGTTTTATATCGAAAAATGTTTTTACCTTTGGTTTTATATCCAAGGAATGGGGTAATGAGAAAATTATGCTTGGTATTAAAGCAATAAACATTACCCATAATTTATTATTCATGGCTGCATTTTATATACTCATACAAAGTTCAACTTCAGGGTGTTTAACCTTTGGAATTAGATATTTCGTTGCATTCAGCAAAATATCAACTCTAGTTGTTTATTGAGCCTCAATTGAATGTCTCATGAATAGAGAAGGTTGAAATAATTTTAAACAATGAAAGATCGAATAACCGTAATCTTATCATTTATAGGTTCATTGTTATTCTTTATTTCTATGAATACTATAAAAAAATGATGATGAGGATCCTGTTATCATGAATGCATTATTCTCTAAAACAAATTTCTTATATTTTGTACTCTTGTAATGTAAATGGACTTAGGTGACTGAGTGATTTATCAAACACTCCCTCTTTTATGCTCCCACATGGAGCATATACAACTTGTGAGTTCCGTATGTTCCCTCCAGGGAGCATAGAAAACTTAAGAGTTCTACATGCTTCCACATCCCGTATTATTCTCATGTCTGATCTAAATTTAAAATTCGGCTAGCATCTCTACTTTAATACTACGAATTATTTATAACTAACAGGAAACATTTTTAATGATAACCTGAAGATAGCATATAATTATATATATATATATATATATAACAGAAGTGGTTGTTAATAGGTGTCAAAAATATATCATAAATCTGTAGCTATCATGTAGTTTGTGTTATAACAGGAATAAAATAAGAGATCTCTTTTGATTACCTTAAGAAGCATATGAAACTCCCAAATTTGTTATGAAACACATAAGATTCATCTGCTCTTTGCGGGTGAATAATAGAAGGGTATGTAGGAACAAACCGACTGAGCATCTGGCAACTTATTTTGTAAATCATTTCATAAATCATATACAGTGGCATTGGCATAATGACTGTCATTTATCGACTATAAAAACAAGACAGCCCCCTACATATCCCCACAACTGTATCTCCCGTGTACCTAGAATTAACAGCGGCGATCACAAAAAACGCAAAGAATAATTACGCCAATTGCAGTCCTGAGGGTAAAACTACGACTGCCTCATATTTATTTAATATATTATTATAACTCACAACGTATTTAATCAGAGAAATCAATATGTAGCAGTAAGAAGCTGTTGGAATTTGACTCGACATTCATGAATTTGAATCTTTCGATAACAACCGGAACCAGGTTTAAAGTGAAACTATTATTTTAAAGACAAGCTAAGTGTTATTGATTGACTTGCATGTTCATTTTGACTGATATGCACTAAGTTCCTGTAGAAACAGGTTTTTTTCTGAAATCATGTTTTCATTTTGTTTCCGTTGAAATGATGAGAATATACTCGATTGTGGAGAGATCCGTATCTTAGCAGTAGAATGAGTATGGGTTGAAGATACAGATTAATAATAATTTTAAAACTTTTGCGTCACATGTTAAAATGAAAATAACTACAGGAATTAATGCTACCTGGTTCAAATGTCAAGCAATATTAAATGTATATTACCTTCTATGCATGATCGCGTTGATACCCATAGTTTTTATCATTTCGATGATGCAGATTCTGTGTTGGGCCGGTGTGTATTTAATGCAACGGACAATGTAATTCCATTAGACTTAACGTTCATTTCCTATAATTTATCTATTGTTGGGTGGATTAAGTTTGATATTTTTAGTCTACTGCTAGCCAGAAATGTATTTTAAAATATAGCAAATGAAAATATAGGAATATTTTAACATATATTATTCACCCCCGTTAGGCATACCCCCAGACCGGCCATTCCAGATAAAGAATGTTGTGTAGCACTTATCTTTCCGCAGGACCGATACCCGATAATCGAAAGGATGCATTTATCAACGCCCCGATCGGTTTGACTTTGATTTTAAATGTTATCCTAAGTTGCTTGTTGCTTATAAAAATAAGTTTCGTGAGTGAAATTTTAAATAAATTACTGTAAAATTTTGAACAAATTTTTGTATCTGTAATGCTAAGGAGCTCCATACCGTCTAATCAAATATAATAATATATAATAAATATTGTGATCAATAAAGTTTTAAATAAAATGAATAAAAATATTTTTAATAACTTAATAAACCATGGTTAACAATATGTTCATATAGTAATTGGTTGTCGTGCATTGTATAATTTTAATAGGTAGTCAATGAATCAATAGTCAATGAAGCGTGTTAACCTCGTAATTCTAAACCGTGTAAATTACCAGCGACGTGCAAATAACAATATGTCGAGACAAAGGTCACTCGGAATTTGTAAAAAAATGACTATAATACTTCAAAATAAAAATTCTACTATATCAGCAACTCATAAATCAGTGAAGGAAATTATGAATTTTATGAGATAAGAAAAAAAATGAAAAAGTCCAAAAATATACCTTCTAATAGTAACCTGAAGTTCACAATGTAGAGATTTTAAATATAAATTTTAAATAAGACTTAAAACCCTAATAAACCTGGCAGGCTAACCTGTCGTGTATTGTTCGTTTATAAATATGAGAATTCTAAATATTAAACAAAATTTAAATTAAAAAAAAATATATTATAGATCTTTAAGGGGAGGGTTAGGTAAGGTTTACCTACTAGGGGAATAGTACTACTAAAGTAGCGCTACCACAGAAATTATAGTCCGCAAATAAAAATTGAAAATTGCCAGCAAGTAGAATCATTGATGTTAAATTACCGTTTTTTTTTAAAAAAAATACGAGTAGCCTACAAATTCCGAGGCACGATAAATTGTGTTTCGATATTTTTTGCACAAATTATAATAAAAAGATTTTTTGATATTTAGATTTGCAATTGTTTAATATTAGGATATTGGCATTTCTACTTAAATGTAAACGGTCAAGGGCTTATACTCGTAGATGTTCATCTAACAAGAAGGTCACATAGCTGGGTTGGGATTCGAACTAAGTTCTATACGATTATACGTACGTAGGTTTTCAAACCTTTCAAAGTGCGTATCAAGCTATACTTAGATAATTTGGGGTACTTAGTATATGCAATCCTTAGTGGGATATTTGTATGGAGCGGCTGAGGTGATAGAGCAGTAATACTTGTCTATTTTTTAAACATATACTTATCTCATTTGTTTGACTTATTTTTATGATAATATAATAGCTACCCGCAGCTTCGCCCGCGTGGTCATTTTTTTAATAAAACTTTTTTCTCTTGGGAACAAGATGTTTTTCCGGAATAAAAATTAGCCTATGTAACTGACCAGACCTTTAACTATCCTTGTAAAAAAATATTTCTCGTAAATACATTGGTTACAGCCAGACTACTTATTATTACAGACTATTATTATTTTAATATTAACAACATGAAATGAAATAATTTCACAGATATTTTTTACTAAATGTAAGCTGACGCTGGAAATGTATCGAATATAACGCCTACCCTCAATCTAATACTCAATCTATAAAGAGTACTAATCGAAAAAGATACTAGGGAGTAGTATCTTTTTCGATGTTAGAAACACAATAAACCACTAGTAGAGTATTAACTGTCTGATGGCGAAGATGCTTCCCCAGTCATAGTTCTATACCCATTGCGATTTATTAACGCGTGACGTTCGGTTAGGGAAAATAAATTACTAAACGGGAGCAGTTTTAGGCCTGTAATACATCATCATTTCAGTTGAAGAACAATGGACTCTTCAATCCGAGGCCGAATAGTAAAAAGTTCTAGAAAGACTTTTTTACTATTCGGCGTCGGGTCCCATTTTTTTTTCTTCTGTTTTTTTTATACTACGTCGTGTGGAAAACAAGCATACGGCCCGCCTGATGTGAAGCGGTTACCGCAGCCATATTAACGCTCGCAACATAAATATCGCTCGCGCGCCGCCACCCCCGCTGCCAACGCAGCCTTTTCTTCCTTTCTGGTGACCTCACTCTCTCGCAGGAACGCAACAACGGGTTCAAGGGAATTGTTATTTGGCTGCGGTATTCTGTGAGGTGGAGGTACATTCCCCAGTCTGGTAGCTTACATTTACGCTCCCTACCTCTCTTTTAGCCAGAGCTTCGTTTGTCAGTCAGCAGGGTGCACCGCGTGCAGGCGAAGTTGGCTTTGGTTCAAAGATGTTGATGAACCACTTACACCCCAAACCAATCCCAGACCAATATTATACCATCCCTTAAAACGCTTTTTAATGTACGTAGCTGAACCAGGGTATGTCAGGCCCGACGAGGATAGTACCTCTTCACAGAACATCGCAGCCAAATAACAATGCCTTTGAAGTTTGTTGTGTTCCTGAGAGTCAGCGAGGTCAGCAGACTTGACAAAATGTCGCGTAAGCGGCGGGGATGACAGCGAGCAAGCAATATTGCCAGCCTCTATATGCCTTCGATAATAGCTTTACATCGAGCGGGCCATAGGCTTATTTAGCACACGGCATTGTACAAAGACCCTATGTCTACATCTAATGCGTGCACCGGTGCACGGTGGTTCCGGTCACAGGATTGTAAGTCTCTCGCCCAATAAACCAACCAGACAAAAGGACCTTTACCCTCCCCGTTGTCACGCGTAGTAAACTAACTAGGCACTCAAATAGTTTGGTAGTAGGTCTTATTGTCCTTTTACCTGAAAGCTGACTTAAGTCGTAAGTATATTACACGGCGTCGTACAAGAAAAAAATAAAAATGATACAATTTACATAATATATGAAAGACAAAAGATGAATATCGCTAACTCGCGTCATTATGTGAAGGCCGTCTACCACAATGGTCATGCGCTAGCTAATGGTGTTTGTCTTCTGGGTATAATTAGCGAGTGGGCATTAGGTGCTTGTTTGTGTCCAGCCGCGTGCCTGACCCAAATTAGTTTGTAGTTCGCCACAGAGATGACAATTGATGGACATTACCTGCCTAACCTTCGTAAAAGTTGTAGATATAATAGGTGTGAATGTTATGGTCAGAAAGTTATTTCCGGTTGCATTTTTGATCTGAATACTATATAAAGTTGTTATAAAGTCTTACGTCTTTAGTCGTTCGACTAACTATAGTTTGATTATTTATGGTTCAAATAACTTTCAGGTTAGCTCAGTAAGAGTATTATTGTGTTCCAATCTGTAGCTAGATAAGGCAACTGAATGATCTATCAACGCTCAGCTCAAACTTCCCTGTAACGTAACTCTGGAGCTCTACTAACTAAGCTGAAGATGTTTGTAAATAACTTAAACATATATTTTTCGATACTTTTTTTTAGAACGTCGGGTGGCAGACAAGTATGCGGCCCGCCTGATGTGAAGCGATTACCGTAGCCATATTAACGCTCGTAAGATGAAATATCGCTCGCGTGCCGCCATTACCTTTGCCAACGCAGCAGCTCCTGCCTTTCAATCAAAATATGTATTCGATATTTTGATCAGAATCGGCGGTAGGGTCCCAGGTCGTGTTCTGGCTTGCAGACCACGTGATTTGCGGGTACAAAGACGTAGGTACAAGCTAATCAAACCCAAAAAGTGATGTTTCACCAAGATGTCTCTAATCAAATCTTGCAAGTTCAATTGTCATCATTTTCGGGTAACCGATTGAGCTGAAATTGGCACAATTTGGTACTCGTGATAGCCTAAATGCAGCAGTTTTAAATCTAATACGGCGGCTGCTGTTACAAAATGGTGATTTATAATTTCCACACTAACTCCTATGGTATCAGTGTATCAAATGAAAGGGCTTGGTGAGAAACATGATTTCTAACATCATACAAATTAAAATTTCAATCCCTTTTTTTGCCTTGTTTGAAATAAATATTTTTTTTGATTATTTTTGTTACTAATGTCAGACCGCGTTTCGCGCGGCAAACCCCTAAATAATCGAGATTGAAGCAGAAATTTCTTAGCAAAAACACATAAACTCGACTAAATAGCCGCGTTGTAAAAGTAACTACGCTTACAACGTAAATTTTAAGGATTGCACTGATAGCCAGCCACATTGAAAAAAATGATTTTATTGTGCTTATTTTTATTTATAGTTTTTTCACAACTTTCATAATACATTAAATATTTCAAGTATTGTGAAAAAAAAACAAAAACAGTTAAAACTTGTGTTTCAATAGCAGAACACGGTCTGTTTGCTTTTAAAATATATCAGGCGTTATGAATACAACTTGGAAGTGCATAGTATGTATCCAGATATTCACAGATCTAGACTTCTAGATATAAGTAATGTATTAGTCAGTTATTCTCAAACAACTGGATATTCATAATTATGTAAGAAAACTGCGTGTTGAAGCAAATACCTAAGAAAAAATTGGTTGCCTGTAAAGTCGGTATACGGGCGAAAGTTTTACGTGACAACGACTTTGAGTGGTAAAATGTTTTCGAGTGGAAGGGACGCATGCCTTTCACTTTTTATGTCTGTCTCTCTCGCTCTTAGGCGGGCTAACCATGCCCGAGTGAAAGGGACGCGTGCCTCTCACTCGCTCTCATTGTGAGCGCATAACGTGAGCGCGTTTCTTGAAGTGTCACCCGGCTAACCAATTTATAAGACGTTGTCACGTCAAAATGAATTGTGGGAAGCCGCTTATACTCGTAGATAATGAATTGTTCATTTTAATGAGTGTTTAAAACCGAATAAACAAGTTGGATTACACAGAATCACCGTTAGATCTTAAGAGTTCGATGGAGTCGTTGCGCGTGTAAGTCTAATCGAACACGCAAGTTCAGCAGCGTTGACAGTAGCCAGTCCATAGATGGGTTTATTTATCTCGAGTTCCTCCGTACTTCGGATGTCACGTTAAGCATACGTTTTATTGAGTCAATGGAAAATTATATATTAATTAATTTAACGTATCACTCACGTATTTTACTCGGGGAAGCCAACTAATTTCTATTTCAAATTAAGGCGTTCATCAGGGCGATTATCCAGACGTGTCCCTCTCTCTCTCTCATAAGTTAATTAATGTATTGTAATTTCTCACGTGAGTTTTATTAATATTAATGCAAAAGTAATTGTTTACCCAAAATTTAATAAGTCACATAAAAGTTTAAGTTAAATACAATTACGAGTAGGTATATATAATTTATAGACGATTTTGTTTTTGTACGGTCTCACGCGTCCCTTGCGTTCTGGCACAGTCTTATGAAGGAGAGATATGTGGACGACCATGTATAGTAATATCCTGGTACATAGTACATAGTAAGATCCTGTTGATACCATTTAGACTGGCATCCTATTAGTTCTGTGCAAAGGAAAAGTTTACTATGAAAACTATTTGGAATTTTTTCAGAGGGTGTTATTTTTCCTTGCATTGGTGGCGTTAACGACGTCAGCTCCACAGAAGTCGGACCAAGTTATAGCCATAATCAAACAAGACTTCGATCAGCAAGTAGATGGATCTTATAAATACAGGTATCAAATAATATTTTAACTTAATTATATTTATCAGGACTATCCACCAACCGGCAGTTGAGCAGGTGGAGTATGCTTTAAACACCTTCGATAGAGGGGAGACCCGTATCCCTGCAGTGGCGTGGGTTGACTACACTAGCAACTCACCCCGGCTTCGAATTGGGCTCATTCGAAACCGGGGGAATAAAATATAACCTATGTTACTCGCAGACTACTGTTGCTTTCTATAGACTATTTTAATATAAATTAATATATAAATAAAATATGAATATATAGACTATTTTAAAATAAATAATTATTTCTCATAAATATACATACTTAATCACATTTTGTATAATGCATACATACTTACATAATATAAAATATAGAAATCACTTAGAGCAAGGAAAACAGACATTTTCATGCACTCAAATATATGCCTCGTGTGGGGATCGAACCCGCGACCTTAGAGTGGCCATTCTTAGCCATTCGGCCACTGAGCTCGTCAAATTTTTAAAATGACGTGACGACTCCACCTCACCGAATACCGCAGCCAAATAACAATTCCCTTGAGGGCTGATGTGTCGTTGCGAGTGAGTGAGATCACAAGAAAGAAAGAAAGGAAGAAGTATAGGATGGCAACGGATCGGCGACCCCTTGGTGTTGCTGATATCCATGGGCGGTGGTGATTCCTATCCATCAGGTGACCCACATGCTCGTTTGACCCCCTTTTGACCCCTATCATATAAAAGAATGAAATATTTTTTTCAATAGGGTTCTGTAGTTTTTAAGTTTATCCATTACAGACAAAAATACAAAAATCCAAGAATAAAATTTGTATGGACTATTGAATAGCTTCAGAAATTAATATTACATATACGACATAGCTTTTAGAATCAGCAGACTCAAATGCACTTGTGTTGAACTGTTTGTAAGCTACAGTAAACGATTTACACCGCATGAGTTGCACGAATATGTTTGTTTTTTACGGGGCTGAGGCCCAACACACATTATTATTAGTTTATTTGGCAGTAGATGAGGTTTATAAAAAACACTATATTTAACCAGAGACCAGATTTCTAAACAATTATAATAAATCATAAAATATACAACATTGCAGTTACGAGAGTGAAAACGGTATTAAGGCAGAAGAGACAGGTACTCTGAAGAAAGCGAGCGCCCCGGACGCTGCTGACGTGATCATTGCCCAGGGCGGGTTCAGCTACACGGCACCAGATGGCACTGTCATCAATCTGAACTACATCGCAGACGACGAAAGCGGGTTCAGGCCTGAGGTGAGCATTGACCCTTTGACATACATACAGTACTGGGCAAGTGACCCCTTCACTTGCCCAGTACTGTATATAATATACATCTAGAAATAAATGTACCTACATACTCTAATACTGGATTACTTACGTTTTTTAAAATATATAGACTATATATCATTCAATATACAATGTAGGTATGTACACACATCAAGCTATATATACACTAGTTTCTGTGTTGTCCTCGATGTAGTTTCTGCTACATACAAAAGTCATCGCTATCATTTAATATTCAATAACTAGTTCGAAAGGATCAATTATTACTGTCATGGACTAACTACTTGTAGTGTTTGACTGGGAATGAGCAAACTTGGTCCAATTTAACCACTCTTTGTGCTTAATGCGAATCATTTAGAAAATCATATCTACTGTGGCTCTACAATTGTTTTCAGCTAATCCTCTTACTATTACCAAGAACATTGTAATCAATGTTCTTGAGATCTCCATGGCTATCATTTCCGAAGTCATTAAGTAGAAAGATACAAGCTCAGATCAAAATTATTCGGCGTCGCAATACAAAATAAAGCAAGAAAGATACTTCAAGCTGAACCAAAAGCCGCCATTTCATAAGTTTTCCATGTACCTTCCTAGTATATACTGTGTGAGTTTAAATATAAAGATAATTAAAGATCCTAAGTCTACAAAAAGTTTAGAGATTTTTGTGTCTTCCTTTATTTAGTCATGTCCTTTATATTGAGCTATGAAAAGTTTTGATATGCATTAAAGAACAATAGTGTCAAAAGTGCATTATAACGACACTGCCCTTACCCGCTGATAAAATGTCTGAAAAAGAAATATGTGTTGCACATAAATCAAAGATCTACTTTCTCAAACAAGGTTAGCTATAGCTGAATGACAATTCTTTAGTAAAAGAAATGTTTTTGTATTGGATCCAATCCTACAGTGTCCCAAATTCATTATCATGGTCTGTATTCCTACATAAGTTTGGTGATTACTAGTCCTACAAAAATGCTGTAATTCTTAACAACCGTGTACAGTTAAATACACAGAATTTGATAATATATATATTTATATAGATAGATACTATACGTATTATTGTTTTCAATTTGGCTAATTACACACGTAGAACATAATTAATACGCGTCACATTTCTCACGAAATAATAAGAAGTTCTTTTTCTAAGTTATATAACAATTTAACAATAGTATAATCTAATCAGTTGGCAATCACACTATTGTAATAATCAAAATGTTTGTATATCACGGACAGTGCCGATTATGACATAAAATAAAATAGAATGTTGTGTAATTGCCTCGAGGCAAATTAAAAATGCAAGTTTTGTGTTTTATGAGAATAAAATTAAGGTCGTTTACATCAATCTTCAACATCGTTTGATGTGTCATCGTTTAGCCTAAGGCCTAAAAGGCCACGTTCCATTTTCAATATACCGTACAGTCGGCCAGTGGGTGACATTATAACATTGTTATGTCAAATATATGTACAATATCTATTGTTTACAATGTGTGAAATACACGCATGTTCATTCTTGACATTTTTTTGTTTACAAGTTATATTACACTTGTATAATTAGCATTTTATGCTTGATTTCCTAGAATTCTTGATAAAATATGTCCACGATTCTTTCTGCGCAATAAGTTTTCAACACAATCTTAGAATTATTGTTCTCCTATTCAACTTCAACCATTTCTACATTTCTTACGTAAACACTTCAAAAGCTGATGTCATTGGAATTATACCTAAGAGTCGATATTAAAATCCATCACTATCTATCTGTAAAACCGGTCATACAAGTTATTTAAATTTCAGTGAAGTAGTACTCATCTCACAGCTGGGATACAGGTCTCCCCTCAATTGAAGGAGTGTAGAGCATACTTCACCACGCTGCTCAACTGAGGGTTGACGGAGGCCACTGTTTTCAAGCCACTTAAAAGCCACTGACTTGGCTTAACGACCGGCATCTAATGGCACCAGCCGGGACCAACGGCTTAACCTGCTCCCCGACGGCTACCGTCGACATTGCTTAACTTGCGCGTTCGATTAGACTGATACGCGCAACGACGCCAACGAGCTCTCAGTGAAGTAATTGACGTAAATAACGTAAATCAAAAATTGACATCTAAAACTAAGTAGACCTTCTATTCAGTAAGAACCAGGAACAATACAAAAATTATGTCACTTGCCGTTTTTACAGTTACTGCCACTGTTTGAAATTAATTTCTATAGTGTTTTATAAAATGTTGTTGCGAAAAATACGATATAAATTAATCTCTATCCTGGTCTATTCAGCAATAAACGGCTTTTGTTCATAGCTATACTTGGGTGAAAAGGAAAAGTTTAACAGAAACAAGGACAATAAATTAGCTTAGGATTAAAAAAAATGTATTATCTTACTACTAAGTTACTAAAAAAATGGTATATCTATCTGTAACTACTTAAATTGCTTGATTATAATCGTCTAGGATATTTTACAGACGCATGTGTAGCGATAAATAAATTTTAAGATCTATCTATCTAAAGAAAAAAATCGTAATTTTTTAATTTAGATAGACGACGAGCTCGATGGCGTCATTGTGCGATACTGTCTAATCGAACATGCAAGTTAAGTAACGTCGATCCTAGCCTGTCCATGGATGAGTTAATTTATCTTGAGCTCCTCCGTGCTTCGGAGGGCATGTTAAGCCATCGGTCCCGGCTGTTGTCATTATAGATGACAGTCGTTATGCCAAGTCAGTTATGCCAAACACTGGCCTCCACCAACCTGCAGTTGAGCAGCGTGGTGGAGTATGCTTTGAACCCCTTCGATTGAGAGGAGACACGTATCCCAATGTATCAGTGGAATGAATAAGGGCTGACGACGAATGTAAATACCGTAATGATTTTATCGTGTGTTCACTTGTTAACTTAAAAAACTAAATGCGACTACCTTCAAATGAAACATTAAAAATTAATTTATTATATTGTTGTCATATCGCATGCCTATTTTTTTGTGGACTTTTATAAATTACTAGCTGTCCCGGCGAACTTCGTACCGCCTAACAATCAATGAATGTCGTGGTACATATTAGCTGAACTAAATTTATGATTTTATGGAATTAAAACAATGAATAGTAGAAAATAATAGAGAAGCTCGATGGCGTCATTGCGCGTGTCAGTCTAATTGAACACGCAAGTTAAGCAACGTCGACCCTAGCCTGTACACGGATGGGTTTATATTACCTCGAGCTCCTCCGTGATTCGAAAGACACGTTAAGCCGTCGGTCCCGGTTGTTATCATTCGCTCATCTTGAGCTCCTCCGTGCTTCGGAAGGCACGTTAAGCCGTCGGTCCCGGTTGTTATCATTAGCTCATCTTGAGCTCCTCCGTGCTTCGGAAGGCACGTTAAGCCATCGGTCCCGGTTGTTATCATTAGCTCATCTTGAGCTCCTCCGTGCTTCGGAAGGCACGTTAAGCCGTCGGTCCCGGTTGTTATCATTAGCTCATCTTGAGCTCCTCCGTGCTTCGGAAGGCACGTTAAGCCGTCGGTCCCGGTTGTTATCATTAGCTAATCTCGAGCTCCTCCGTGCTTCGGAAGGCACGTTAAGCCGTCGGTCCCGGTTGTTAGCATTAGCTCATCTTGAGCTCCTCCGTGCTTCGGAAGGCACGTTAAGCTGTCGGTCCCGGTTGTTATCATTTAATGATAGTCGTTAAGTTAAGTCAGTGGCCTTTAGGCGGTTCGAAAACACTGGCTTCCGCCAACCCGTGTTGGAGTACGCTCTAAACCCCTTCGGTTGAGGGAAGACCCGTATCCATAAAAACTGAAGATTTCATAAAAATAAAGATTTCCTTATTGTTAATTTTTAAAAAAAAAAACGTTTTGTTTTATTTTTTTTAGTTTTGAAATTTGTCATTTCTTTTGATGTTTACTCTGATTTGATTCTTGCGCTCGAACCCCATGGGAAAAGCGTTTTCACCCCTATCGATTTGACATTTTTAAATTTTCATAACAAATCACAGACAACTTTCGCGACATAAAAGTGACACGAATCGATTTGACGTTTTGATATTTGACAACCAATAAATATCGTAATCCCTTTTTCAACTGACACTTTCATTTGTATGGGAAAATGTTTTTTCTTTTATTTTATTTTTTCGAGAATTTTCCAATGTTTTTAAGAGTTATTTTGCTATTCGGGACGGAAACAAATACAACAAATCAAAAACCATGGCAATCGGTCCAGCCGTTCTCGAGTTATAAGTGTTGTAACAAACCCGACTTTCTTTTATATATATAGATTATGTTGTTTCTTTTTTTTTCAAAAAGTTACTACTTACCAATAATAAAGAATAACAAACTGAATTTAGACACTGAATCCTAAACTAAAAAAATATTTTTTGTATATATCATTATAAACGAAAGACGAAGCTCGATCGCCCAGGTATTAAAATATAAATTGCTGGAAGCCGCAATCTCCACGAAGAATAAAATAAGCGTATTTTTTAGAATATACCTTCATGAGTTAGAATTTATATACTAAGAGTTTCTTTTGTTTTTTACTTGCTTGAGCTTGAGTCTTCTGATATACTATCTATACATGCTATAAAAGTCAAGCTCTTTCACGGCCTGTCCATTTTACGGGAGGACTACTTAGCCGATTTAAGTTTTTTTTTTATATTGATAGCTTTAAAGCTCCATGCAAATGGATCCGCTTTACAAAGCGGGGACCATTATTCATCTGTCTAGACGTTACGAGTTAATTTTATGAAAACTAGTTGTCTACAATGACAAAGAAACTACGACGGAGTCAGGTGGCAGATAAGCATGCGCCCGTCTGATTTCAGGCGGTCTATAGACGCTAGCAATATACAGTATCACTAGCGCGCCGCCACTCGTTCTGCCTTCGCTTTTTTCCTTTTGCTTTCTTCCTAGTGACCTCACACACTCGCAGGAACGCAAGAATACTCTAGGTCTGTAGGAAATCGTATTCAGCTTCTAATGTATTTCAGTATCAATCAGGCAGCTTATAATTACACTATGCTATACTATACCTCTCTTTTGCTAGAGAATCGTTATTTAAGTAACTATATCTGTTCATAATATTTGCCATAATATCTATGTTAATCTATTTTTTTTTATCTTTCAGGGTGCGCATTTACCCACTCCGCCTCCGATACCACCAGCAATTCAAAAGGCTTTAGATTACTTGGCGACCTTACCACCTGCTGCTCCATCTAGAAACTAATCGACGAAATCTGCCCTGATGACTGCGCCTCATATACCTGTATACTGAAACACATACCGCTTGAAAAACGATAGATCTATAATGCCAATCGAGTACGAAGAAGAAAGATTATTAAAGAATAGAAGTTCTTGAAGCGGTAGCTTTATTATAGAAAGCAAAATAAAATCTAATAAAAAAATGAAAAGCTTTTAACGACTGAACTGTGATAGAAATTGATGATTGAGAGAATGGATATGAAGGGTACTTGGAAGCAATGGATTCGTCGACATTGTTAGCAAAAGCCAAATAAATATTTTTTAAAGAGGGCTTCATTGCTATATTAAAAAAAAAAATGAGAAGTCGCAGGACGCCCTGACAAATGTGAAACATTGAAACTATTTTATGTGAACAACAACATTTGCATACTTGCATACAGTATAGGATACCGGCTCAGTACCGTGAAAGGGAGAGGATATCATCGAGTCGGAGGTAGAGGTGTTTCACATTCAACGATATGCGACTTTTTTATAAGTCAATAATCTACTTACATTGGTACATATAAAATTTGTGTTTTTATCGATACTATTCGTATAAGATAAGCTTATAAATTAATATTTAATTATGATTAGTCAAATTATGCTCGTTAATTGTCGATGAGCTCTTCTTTTCCTTTACACTTCATATATTTTACCACTTATTTATTATTTGTAAAATAAAGCAAATTCAGTGCCAAAGATGCATTGCAAAATACTATGGTTGTTTATTTATGTCTATCGTAATCGTTCATGAGCTCAGCGCTTTCTGACGCCAATATTACGTGATTTATTGATTAGCATTAATCTTTACCAGATGGATAAGTGTCACATCTCAAAAGTGTTAAAATACCTACTGATGTCATTTCCTACAATACTCAAAAATTAACAAATTGATGACCGATCTTACATCAGAATAATGTGTGAATCAATGATATGTCTAAATACTAAATCCTGTTACGAAATTGTCTTTTTTTAGATACTAAAGGCAAAATCAATATACAATAGTAGTAGGTACAAAATCAATATATCTTATCTTCTATAGTTTACTTTTGACCCGACTGCAATTTCAATTGACAATAATAGTCAATCAACACAAGACGTCAACAAGACAAGACAACACAAGACGTCAACAAGACATTTGACAAGATGTTATGAATTGACAGACGATTGGACCCTGCGCTATAGTGCTGCCAAAAGACCCTCGGCGGGTGGCGACACAACTGCAACACAAAAATTAAAAGAAGTCATTCCTACGTACACCCCGAAAGTGGTTCATCAACATCTTTGAACCAAAGCCAACTTCACCTGCACGCGGTGCGCCCTGCTGACTGACAAACGAAGCTCTGGCGAAAAGAGAGGTAGGGGGCGTAATTGTAAGCTACCCGACTGGGGAATGTACCTCCACCTCACAGAATACCGCAATATAATTACGCAGAATACCAAATAACAATTCCCTTGAGGGTTGTTGTGTTCCTGCGAGTGAATGAGGTCACCAGAAAGAAAGAAAGGAAGGAGATGCTGCGTTGGCAGCGGGGGTGGCGGCGCGCGAGCAATATTTTATGTTGCAAGCGAGCAATATTTTATGTTTATATGGCTACGGTAACCGCTTCACATCAGGCGGGCCGTATGCTTGTCTGCCATCCGACGTAGTATAAAAAAAAAAGTCATATTACGACATTTATGTTTATGATAAATATATCGTACTGCCAAGAGTATATCACACTAGATACTGCGATTAGATTTTAGCTTCTATTGCTTGGTCTAAAGCGGTACGAACATGAACAAAAACTCCTCTTTCCCTCCCTTGGGGTGCTCCCATACAACAAACGTGATTTTTTTTTGCCGTTTTTATAGATAATGGTATGGAACCCTTCATGCGCGAGTCCGACTCGCACTTGGCCGGTTTTATTTTTTTATGTTTGTTACTTGGGCATTCAGTCATTTATTAACCAATTTGAAAAAAACTTTTTTATTTGATAGAGTATACTTCCAGATTGGTCCCATATTTTTTTCATCGTCATTATCATCATCATCTACCCACTGTTTAATATAAACCTTCCCCAATGCCTTCCACCAGATGCGATCCTCCGCCATCCACCCGCTTTCTTAAGGTCACCGGACCATCTAGAAGGAGGGCGCTCAACCAAATAATTTTATTTATTATTTATTATTTATTTATTTATTTTTTGTTAAAATTATTTCTTAAAAACATGTGCACAGTCGATTTTCCAGGTAATTTATATAAATCGAAAATTTTTGCTAGGAGTGCATTAGACATTGACTTATACATTACCATATTTGCCAAACGATAACATTGAGTAGATTAAAAATAGTTTGGATCGTATATCTATCTCAATATTGTGTGGAATCGGTAAATATACGAATTTATTTTTAGACGATTGGTATTTGAACTTACTCACATATATAATTAAATATGTACTAATATTAAATCTGTGTACATGGCTCTGTGTCTATAGATGAAAAAAGGAAAAAATAATTGTATATATAAAGGTACTGAATATGTTAGGAATAGCTGTTATAAAGCTAATTCACAATACGTTTTAGGGTGTAAGTAGTTCATCAACATCTTTGAACCAAAGCCAACTTCATCTACACGCGGTGTACCCTGCTGACTGACAAACTAAGCTCTGGCGAAAAGAGAGGTAGGGAGCGTAATTGTAAGTTACCCGACCTGGGTATGTACCTCCACCTCACAGAATACCGTAGCCAAATAACAACTCCCTTGAGGGTTGTTGTGTTCCTGCGAGTGAGTGAGGTCACCAGAAAGGAAGGAGATGCTGCGTTGGTAGCGTGGGTGACGGCGCGCGAGCGATATTTTATGTTGCGAGCGTTAATATGGCTATTCACATCAGGCGGGCCGTATGGTCGTCTGTCACCCGACATAGTATAATTTTTTTTTATTAAATCTGTGTACATGGCTGTGTTTATAGATGAATAAAAAAAAAACCGGACAAGTGCGAGTCGGACTCGCCCACCGAGGGTTCCGTAGGTACGTAGTATCATTATTAAATTTGATATTTTTCATTATAAATAAGAAATAATACGACGAAAAAAATAAATAAAATATGTTTTGCAATGTGTACATCAAGCCCTTTCATATGATACCCCATTTGAACTAGTAGTTTCAATTTGAAATTTCGACACCCTATAAAAAATATAGACCCCCTATTTTTTAAGATCTGTTTACAAATGTATAGTTTTGAGATTTATGTACTTGTAGTCTATAACGATGTTACTTGCAAAATTTCATAGTTCTAGGTCAACGGGAAGTACCCTATAGGTTTTGATTCCCTTGAGTGTGTCGAAATATGCGTTTTTTGCTGAATAAACGGCCGTAACTTTTTTCTACGTAAACTTAGCAGTTTGATTTTTTTACAACTTCATGGGATCGTAGACCTGAGTATACAGTTCAAATTTCAGCTTGATACCTCCACGCATTCTCGACATAGAAATTCTTGACAGACAGACAGACAGACGGACAACAAAGTGATCTTATAAGGGTTCCGTTTTTCCTTTTGAGTTACGGAACCCTAAAAAAGGAAAAAAAAATGTATATATGAAGGTACTGAATATTTTAGGAATAGCTTTTATAAAGCTAATTCACAATACGGTAAAATAAGGGCCCAAAATAAATAAAGTACGAGTCGCACTGATTATTCCGTTACGGACTTATTATTAAGGCACTTATACATACTAGTTTCTGCGGTTTACGGCACCACAATTCCCGTAAACAGCAAGGAAAAACACTAAACTCCTTCGATTGAGGGTGACCCGTATTCCAGCTGAAATGACCTCTACACACGTTGGCGCTTGCCTTCACTCGGCCAACTAGGCGAGCGACACCGAGTGATGACAAGGCAAAGCAAATAGGCTGTCTACATGTTGGCGCTTGCCATCACTCGGCAACGCTCGGCCAACGTGTATAGCCGACTTAAGATGAATTAAAAACCGGCCAAGTGCGAGTCGGAAACGCGCACGAAGGGTTCCGTACCATTATCTATAAAAACGGCAAATAAATCACGTTTGTTGTATGGGAGCCCCCTTGAATATCTAATTTATTCTATATTTTTAGTATTTGTTGTTATAGTGGCAACAGAAATTCATCATCTGTGAAAATTTCAACTGTCTAACTATCACGGTTCATGAGATACAGCCTGGTGACAGACGGACGGACGGACGGACGGACGGACAGCGGAGCCTTAGTAATAGGGTTCCTTTTTACCCTTTGGGTACGGAACCCCAAAAACAATTATTACGACGATTAAAAAGAAAAAATCTGAATATGATTCCATCATGCTTATTATAATTGGGTTCTTCAAGAAAGCTTAAAAAGGTTCAATAGGGTCGGTAATGCGTGAGTGATACCTATGGTGTCGCAAGTGTCCATAGGCTGAGATGATTGATTACAATCAGTCTATAAATAAATATGCCTAGTATTGTCCCAATGCCAATAATTTTTCAATGTCATGGTCGTATTATCAGTCAGACGAGCGAATAGGACTTACATGGCGATGTAGACAGACAAATATCTTGTTTAATCTAGTAAAAAGAGGCAAGGATAATTTACGCGCATAAATTCGCCGCCTACGTGATACAAAAAAAGTAAAAAATAAATACAACCGCAGAAATATCTCGTATATTGTACTACGTTAAATCTGAATCAGTGTGTTTTCTGCAAACTTTATGATTTAAGAGCGTTATATTCAGTCATTCAGGTATTTAGATGGTGGAGGTCCACCATCACTCGATGGAACACAACAACCCTCAAGGGAATTGTTATTTCAATGCGTTATTCTGTAAGGTGGAAGTAGTTCCATAGTCGGGCAGTTTACAAATATGGCGTCGTTGCGCATGTTAGTCTAATCAAATATGCAAGTTAAGCAACGTCGAACGTAGCCTGTCCATCGATGTGTTTATTTATCTCGAGCATTTCCGTGCTTCGGAGGGCAAGTTAAGCCGTCGGTCCTGGCTGTTGTCATTGGATGACAGTCGGTAAGGCAAAGCCAGTGTTTTCAAGCCACCTAAAGTGGCCTTTAGGTGGCTTGAAAACACTAGTCTTCGCCAACGCGCAGTTGAGCAGCATTGTAGACTATGCCCTAAGCCTCTTCAATCAAGAGAAGGCCCGTACCCCAGCAGTGGGATGAATGAGGGCTGACTACGACGACATGACATACTTATCTTTAAAAAAAAATGGTTGCCTGTAAAGTCGGTATACGGGCGAAAGTTTTACGTGACAACGACTTTGAGTGGTAAAATGTTTTCGAGTGGAAGGGACGCATGCCTTTCACTTTTTATGTCTGTCTCTCTCGCTCTTAGAAGGGACACGCGTCCACGACACGCTTACAATGAGAGCGAGTGAAAGGCACGCGCCTTTCACTCGCTCTCATTGTAAGCGCATAACGTGAGCCAGTTTCTTGAAGTGTCACCCGGCTAACCAATTTATAAGACGTTGTCACGTCAAAAATATCAAAACTTCTGGTGCCATTTTGTACATAAAGGCTCTTAACTTGAAAGCAAAAGTGGTCCCAGAGATCCCCCGAAGTTTAGTATGCCGACATTCCTCAACCTGTTTGTCGAAGTGAACGTCGGCAAGGTCACGATGACTCGGTACACCTCGGTATAGGAAGAGAAATATCTTGTATGTTAATCATTCAAATGTTAAACAATTGAATGCGTAGGGACGTCATTAGGCTGTAATTGTTTTAGAAGGTGTGATGTGGGTGAAATGTGTACTTAACTACTAATGCAAAATCATAGTTATTTGTGGTTGTTGGAGATAGGTGTATTTACTTGTACACTTATTGAGTGTAAGGCAGGTGTGGTATTACACTTATGGCTCTTGACGGTACAGTGATTATACTTCTAAACTTGTACAAAGTTTAGAACTGGACTGTACAGATAATTCTACTTCTAAACTTGTACAAAGTTTAGAACTTGATTGTACCACCTACCCTACATACCATTAACATTGAATAAAATACGATAAAGATATCTGGGGTGTCAGTGGTTCATCAACGTCTTTGAACTAAATCCTACCTCTCCTGCACGTGGTGCATCTTGTTGACTGACAAACGAGGTTCTGGCGAAAATAGAGCATATAGTAGAGCATAGCGTATTTTTTAAGCTGCTCGACTGGTTAAGTACCTCCACCTCACAGAATGCCGCAGCTAAATAACAACTCCCGAGTTGTACGTTGTAGCGAGTCAGTGAGGTCACCAGAAAGGAAGGAGTATAGACTGGCAACGGATCGGCGACCACTTGATGTTTCTGATCTCCATAGGCGGTGGTGAGTGCTTTACATCAAGTGCTCGGTTGCTCTCCTCGCTTATATAAAAAAAATCTACTATTTCTTTAATTTATTTTGTAGCTCTAATCATTGTCTAGAAATTAATTTAAATAAGTCTAGAAAATAATAAATGCGAGTTATATTTAAACTTAAAGACAAGGTACTACACTTAAGACCCTTGATTGTACAAAAAATGTAAAGTGTATGTGTTATGGTCAATGTAATACATTAGTTATTAGTCATACTTGGTCAATGTGATAAATCATGTTTTGGTTAGATTTGAGTTGAATTTTGGTAAGGTTAAGGTTTTCTTGTGTCCTGTCACCAGAAATAGAAGTTCCGCGAAGTGGAGCTCCGTCAACCTAGATGATGAATGATGTGGTGCCAAGTAAACTTAATCTAAATATATAAAAGAAGAAACTGACTGACTGACTGACTGACTTATATATCAACGCACAGCCCAAACCGCTGGGTCTAGAGATTCTAAATTTGGCAAGTAGGTTCCTTATGACGTCTAGGGGTGCACTAAGAAAGGATTTTTCAAAATTCATCCCCTAAGGGGGTCAAACGGGGGTCCAAAGTTTGTATGGGGAAACAAGATTAGTTGGACTATTTTATCCGAAACTTTACATGAGTACTTCTATAGAGAAATGACTAAACACGTGTTTCAGGATTTTTCAAAATTCAACCCCTAAAGGGGTAAAATGGGGCGAAAAATTCTGAAAATCGTCTTGGGTATTGTTTTTATGGTTTATCGGGTTGCTGATTACGAAAACAACAACTATTTTATTTTCTAACATAGCCGACGTGACATAAAATTACCCCTGTGGAGATGCGATGGGGTTGAAATATATAAAAGAGGAAACTGAGTGACTGACTGATATATATCAACGCACAGCCCAAACTGCTGGGTCTAGAGATTTCAAATTTGGCACGTAGGTTCCTTATGATGTTTAGGGGTGCACTAAGAAAGGACTTTTCAAAATTCATCCCCGAAGGGGGTGAAACAGGGGTCCAAAGTTTGTATGGGGAAACAAGATTAGTTGGACTATTTTATCCGAAACTTTACACGAGTACTTCTATAAAAAAATGAGTAAACATATGATTCAGGATTTTTCAAAATTCAACCCATAAAGCGGTAAAACGGGGTGAAAAAGTCTGAAAATCGTCATGGGTATTGTTTTTATGGTTTATCGGGTCGCTGATTACGAAAACAACAACTATTTTATAATCTAACATAGCCGACTTGACATAAAATCACCCATGTGGGGGTGCGGTGGGGTTAAAATGTCATAATATCAATATGGGTGTTGATTCTATGGTTTTCTGGGACCTCAATTACAAAAATGGCATCGATTTGAAAATATCAACCCCTAAAAGGGTAAATTGGGGTCAAAAAGTCTGAAAATCGTCATGGGTATTGCTTTTATGGTTTATCGGGTCGCTGATTAAGAAAACAACAACGATTTTAAAATTCAACGTGGCAAACGTGATCATCATCCTCCGTTAGGGTGCGATAGGGTTGAAAGATCTATATATCAATATATGTGTCGTTTTTAGGGGTTTTCGGAACGCCAATCTATACTAATATTATAAATGCGACAGAATGTCAGTTACCCCTTTCACGCTTAAATCGCTGGACCGATTTAGATGAAATCGACCTTGAGTCCTGGGAAAGAATATACCCATGATAGTTTTTATCCCAGAAATTACCTGTTATTATTATTTATTGTACCTGTAGGGCGGTTCTATGTTCGACGGTATGTATTTTTTAAATATAGTTTCAATGATTTCTCCGTTAATTGAACAGCAATTTTAATCATTCTTATTTGTTTGAAAGGGCACACTATTCAAGTGGTCCCATATTAATCAAATCAGGATCTGATGATGGACTCCCTGGGAATTCGTAAGAAAGGGTTGAAATTCATAGGCATGGACATGGATACAGTACAATTTGTAATTGATGAGTTTTCTGATGACATTAGGTTACATAATTTGCATTTGGAAGTCATCGTGTGACACTGCTGAGCTGATGAGGAATGGTTAGGCAATAGTGTTGAGTGCTTCTTAATTAAATAAATTAATGTATTTTCGTCTAGAATGCACCATGTCACTACTACTTACCCATTATTATAATAAATAGTTAAAAAAAATATTCACTAAAAAGAAATAAACTTAAAAAAAAAATTAAACAAACTACAAAATCCTGACAAGAAAAAGCCAAAAATATAACGGGAACAATATTTTCTGTCACCTAAGTTTAGATGTGTCACTAATCTGCAGTACCCTAATAATAATATATATCCCCAAGAAATATATTAGTCATTATTTTAATCAAAACTGTCTCTAAATAGAAATCATCAGCTTAACAAACTATTAGTATCATTTAATTCGTTTGATTATCAAAATAATAGATCTGTCACCAAATAAATAGATCAGCTCCTTAATTTAATGAGAAAATGGCTAATAAGGGCGAAGTCAAATTGGCGTCATATTCACTGACGAGTCTTACCAATACTTAGTCAATGTAATAAATCATGTTTTGGTTAGATTTGAGTTGTTTTTTGGTTAGGTTAGGGTTTTCTTGCGTCCTGTAATAAAAACAGGAGCTCCGCGAAGCGAAGCTCCGTCAACCTAGATGATGAATGATGTGGTGCCAAGTAAGCTTAATTATTAATAATTGACAATATAATACATACAAAAACATTTATTTGGTACTAGACCCTACATCTCCATGATTTTAGGTGATTTATTGTGGAATCGATTTTATATTGTTTGGTGACTACATTTTGGTGACAAATCTATTATTTTGCGGGCAAGCCCTATTAGTTAAGAAACACAAAACTAATTAAATTGGCGATAGCTTAAATGGTACCCAATAACTACTACCTACCTTCTGAGATTTTTGACGTCGGTGTCATTTTTTAAAGTTTGATTTATCCTTTTTAAGCTGATGGATTAAGAGTTGTGTTATCCTAATAGGATTTTAAATTTGTATTTGGTGTCAATCAGTGCTTATGCGATCGCGGGGCGCGCGGCGGGAGCGAGGTGTAGTAGTTATCGTTAAAGTTCTTGCATCCGTATTTAGTACAATTAAAAGTATACTATATGAAGGTGGTTGGGTGTATTCATCAGCATGAAACTTTGTACACATATTCTTTAAGGTATTAGGAAGGACATAGGATACTAAAAAAAGTAAACGCGGGCGAAGCCGCGGGTGAAAGCTAGTTATTAATAATTGACAATTTATCACATTGGCCAGCCATTATAAATAATGACCAATTTATTATATTGAATGTAACATATGCATCATCTTTGTCCTCGTATGTGATCAACGCATAAATTATAGCTATGCGACGGCTGAATGTAAATATAAAAATTAGGGAAATACATATTTTTATGTAAATGCTTATTATTTTTATATAATTTTGTGGTGTAAGTGGTTTATGTTTGAGTGGTGATGTTCTTTAAGTCACAGCCAATCTTGCACGTGGTGCACTATGCTGATTTACTAATAAGGCTGATAAAAGAGAGGTAGGGTAAATAGTAATCCAAGCTGTTCGTCTGGAGGAGTATCTCCACTTCAGAGAAGACTGCAGCAAAATAACAATTCCTAGAACCCTGAAAGGTCTTTGTGGCCCTGCGATGTCAGGAGGGATGGATGCGAGCGAGGGGTACCCGGGGCCATACCGTCGAAGCTAAAGCTGATTACCATTGGATTTTTTGAATGCGAAAATGACACTACTGCTTAGATTGTTGGTAATAGGCATCTGAACAAAGTTCTAAAGATATTAAAACTCTCTATCCGTAACGTAAAATACATAAAACTAGAACGATCTGCGATCTCAAAATTTTGATAACTTATGTCAGACGTGTTTTATGGTCGATCAAAGTTTGGTGGGAAAGTCCATTTTAAAAGTATGAAATTATAAAAAATAAATATTACCATTGTATAAACAATAAAAAATACTATAACTTTTGTTACGACACTAGCTACATAAACGCAATATTTAACATAGCTGTCGTACAAATTTCTGATTTAAAGCATATAAAATAGCATATCGTGACATTATAGCCTTTTGTATGGAGCGTTTTCAGGATAGTCTATTATGTTTAGCTCAGCTGGTAGTAATCCTGGAGCTCTACCGACTAAACTGAAGATGTTTGTCAATAACTTTAACCTAAGACCATAATATTTGCTTCATCTTCGGCGGTAGTATTTCACATCAAGCGGAGCGTTAGCGTGTCTGCTACCTGACGTACTATAGAAAATACACATTTCATCTAAGTATGTGGCTTTCAATCTAAGTAAATCAACATAGTTAATTCATTAATGATGGCGAATTCTACGAATTTATACAGATTTGAATAATTAAATAATGCTAATTATTATTAAATAGCGAGGTGTTAATTTTATTCAGAATGTCAAGTTCAATTACTCTTTACATTTTAAATACACCTGACAGTTTGATGACATATTTACTTTGTAGTTTTAAATCTCATGCATACATAGCATTGCATAATCATTAGTTAATTAGGAGATTTGCATACGCATACAACTGATTAGTCAGTAAAAATGTTATAATGAGTATTAAATGCTTGCTGACATTTAAGAAAGTGTCTGAAGTAAATATTAGACTAAGATCGAAGGCTATAGGTACATGCTAGGTGCAAATAACAGTAATACCCTTATGCACTGAGTCTTCAACGACATAGCGACTATGTATATTTTTGAAATGAAAACTTCTTTAGCGGCGTTGTGCACTTTTTGGGATGGGTAAAAAATGTTAAACTCGCATCAGGACCCGTGACCTGATCGAAAATGCGTAAGACGGAGGGAGAGTAGACTGCCGACGTGGCGAAGGAGAGGAAGTAATATCCCCCTCTCTTTCTACTGCGCGGCGAAAATGCATGCCTACTACTGCAGATTATTTTTAATGTACTAAGAATTGTCATGTTTGTGCACGATAGCGCAATGAATGAATATTGCATTTTACCACATAAATGATAGTACTTTTATACTGATAAATAAAGCAATTCGTGCGAAATTATTCCTTACCATTCTAAAATATAAAAAAAATGCATAACGTTAATGTTCAAGTTTTCACTTCTGCCGGCACTCCCGGAATGCAGCCCGTTTTTTTTTATAGTGCTGTCACATAGATGACATATAAAAATTCCCTTCTTTCTCGTGGGTAAACAGATTTGCAAAACTGGTTTCACCGCGAAGAATCTTTTTTTTTCAGGTGAAACTGCCAATTATTTGTGTTTTTAATAAATTTTTACACCATATATTTAACGTCAATTATATTTAACGTCTCAGATAATAGTCAATAAAAATTCAATCACTGACAACGGCACGTTAATCAGAAAGACTTTTAATTATTAACTATTTGCATAAATTATACTTCTTTACAATGCTTTCCATAGACTTAATTTTTCATCAAAATTCTCAATAAAAAACTGCGTGCGTGTCTAACTAGCGCACCAAGGGTTCCATATAAGGAAGGAAGATTGGTTGGTAAGGTGTATAATGTAAGGAAGTTGTAATACTGTCACATAACTTGAATCCTAACATTATACACTTGGTATGAAATAATACATTACAATACATACTTACATTCCACATCTATATATATAAAACAAAGTCGGGTTTGTTACAACACTTATAACTCGAGAACGGCTGGATCGATTGCCATGGTTTTTGATTTGTTGGATTTGTTTCCGTCCCGAATAGCAGAATAACTCTTAAAAACATTGGAAAATTCTCGAAAAAATAAAATAAAAGAAAAAACATTTTCCCATACAAATGAAAGTGTCAGTTGAAAAAGGGATTACGATATTTATTGGTTGTCAAATATCAAAACGTCAAATCGATTGGTGTCACTTTTATGTCGCGAAAGTTGTCTGTGATTTGTAATGAAAATTTAAAAATGTCAAATCGATAGGGGTGAAAACGCTTTTCCCATGGGGTTCGAGCGCAAGAATCAAATCAGAGTAAACATCAAAAGAAATGACAATTACAAATCACCAAAATGATAAAACCTATTTCAAAACTAAAAAAAATAAAACAAAACTTTTTTTTTTTTTTAAATTAACAATAAGGAAATCTTTATTTTTATGAAATCTTCAGTTTTTATGGATACGGGTCTTCCCTCAACCGAAGGGGTTTAGAGCGTACTCCAACACGCTGCTCAACTGCGGGTTGGCGGAGGCCAGTGTTTTCGAACCGCCTAAAGGCCACTGACTTAACTTAACGCCTGTCATTAAATGATAACAACCGGGACCGACAGCTTAACGTGCCTTCCGAAGCACGGAGGAGCTCAAGATGAGCTAATGATAACAACCGGGACCGACGGCTTAACGTGCCTTCCGAAGCACGGAGGAGCTCAAGATGAGCTAATGATAACAACCGGGACCGACGGCTTAACGTGCCTTCCGAAGCACGGAGGAGCTCAAGATGAGCTAATGATAACAACCGGGACCGACGGCTTAACGTGCCTTCCGAAGCACGGAGGAGCTCAAGATGAGCTAATGATAACAACCGGGACCGATGGCTTAACGTGCCTTCCGAAGCACGGAGGAGCTCAAGATGAGCTAATGATAACAACCGGGACAGACGACTTAACGTGCCTTCCGAAGCACGGAGGAGCTCAAGATGAGCTAATGATAACAACCGGGACCGACGGCTTAACGTGTCTTTCGAATCACGGAGGAGCTCGAGGTAATATAAACCCATCCGTGTACAGGCGTTGCTTAACTTGCGTGTTTAATTAGACTGACACGCGCAATGACGCCATCGAGCTTCTCTATTATTTTCTACTATTCATTGTTTTAATTCCATAAAATCATAAATTTAGTTCAGCTAATATGTACCACGACATTCATTGATTGTTAGGCGGTACGAAGTTCGCCGGGACAGCTAGTAATATATGAAATTATAAATTTTCGTTTACTTGCTGTAAGACCTTGCATGATATCAAATTTCATGATTCTATATTAACGGAAAATACCCCATAGGTTTTCATTCCCTTGAGCGTAAAATCTATTTTAGCCGTTTACGGCTTAAAAGGCCTTATTTGGGACTACGCTATATTAGAAGTTTTTTACAGCTACAAGAGATTACAGATAAGTATTTGATGTTAATTTTAACTTGATACTGCTGCTCGTTTCTTGAGAAAAACGGTCTTGTTTGACAGAGCGATAGATAGACGGACAATGAAGTGATTCCATTTCAGCTATTTTTGGATCATACAGAGCAGGTCATTTCCGTATGCTAAGAACAGAAAGGGATCCAAAACGGAACCATGTGCCCTGCGGCACCACAATTGTTATGTACTTTATTATCTTTTCAGGTATATATTGAAATATAACGGGATCAATGACCCGAACTGACAAATCACTACATCGTCTTTTCATAATGAAACATTTACTTGTTTTGTACTTTTTTATTCTAAATTTTACATTTGATTTTCATAATTCTAATTTAAGTCATAGCTTCTTTATAAATTCATGATAGTCATCCCTATTACGTTATTCATATGATAATTAAGAATGTAAAGCGCGCTATCAAACATATTTCGTTTAACAAAAATTTTTCGATGTTCAATTAAATTGATAACATGTTTATATGGACAAGTTTATTGAAGACTCTTAATAAGTTGGCAATCAGTTTGATTTTGCTGACTCCGTTACAGTTTCTGGTGTCGTCTTTGTAGCTAGATAGCGTAGGGCACGTTCTATAGCTGGTGGGATCGGCGGCGGCGTTGGGAGATGAGCTCCTACTGGCCTGTAGCCATTCTCGTCTGCGGTGTACGATAAACTGTAGTCTTGCCCATCTTTAGCCTGAAATAATGCAAATGTTTAGATCATCATCATCAGGTCATTTTAGTCTCCACTACAGGAGCACGACCCTCTCTGGTCCGTCACAGACAGGAGGATTTGGCCTACACTCCCCACGCTGGCCAGACGGGATGGGGAGGAAATGTTTAGATAGTATACATTATTTCAATGAGTATGTAATTAACATCATTTAAAAGCTATACTACTTGAAATAGTGCTTAAATGAAACATTATTCAAATTTATTTTCTAATTTACAAACTTTAAGAATTAAAATCGTGTAGCATTTAGCTTCAAAGACAAATCAAATATGGATGAATGGCCTCATGGTATACAGAATATAGCCTCGACCTCGACCAATATTCTCTGGTGGATGCCCTAAAACAATGCTAAATCACCAAGCATTATTTACGGTATTTATAACTTCTGCCATTCTATTAATTTTATACCCTTTCATTCCGCACATAATCCAAGATATCTCATGTACACGGTGTACACCCACAACTGGAATGTCTGTATTATCTTTCATATAGTTTGAGTAAGAGACATAGATATGGATGGCCATCATGTTCTCAATTAATTATAGAATTAAAATCCTTTGTTATTTTTCTATTTCATAACTTTTCTTGCCAGTGTAGGTCGTGTGATGTAGACTATATACTCGTGCGTCATTCATGAACTATGAAATGCAAATTATATCTTCATTTATTATGTATCTAACCTAACGGTTGATTTTTGTTATGATATTATGATTATAAATGACTCTTGTCAGGTATTCTGTGAGGTCGGTACTAAAACTACTGCTCTACCTCTTTTATTTTTACCAGAGCCTCTTTCCGCCGACTAGCGGCGAGGTGTTCAACGTAAAGATGATGATGACATGAAAGTTGATGGTTAGCTTTGACTCTACAGAGTGCTTAGTGCGACTTTCTTGACCACATTCGAACGTGTTAACGTTTACAAGCCGACCAAATTGAGAAAAAGTTTCATATTGTGAATTTACCAGACGGGTGTTACATATTCAAATTAGTCAGGCTGTTCACTTCAAAATGTGAGCTTTGACGAGCTCGGTGGCGTAGCGGTCAATGAAGCAGCTTCGACACCAACGCTCGTGGGTTCGATTCCCACATAGGACAAACATTTGTGTGCATGAACATGTCTGTTTGTCTTAGTCTGGGTGTTTTCTATGTATCATACCTAAGTATGTATTTACAAAAAAAATGTATTTACATATGTTTATGAGTTGTCTAGTACCCATAACACAAGCTTCGCTAACTTTGGGGCTAGATGGCGCTGTGTAATTTGTCTGACAATATTTATTTATTTATGTAACCCACATAATTTTTATATGTAACACGTGTCTTATAAATTCACAACATGAGAGATCTTATCTATTTGGCCGGTTTATTTACGTTGACATGACCGAACGCGAACAAAAACCCCGCACTAAGCACTCTGATCGAGGAGAGTCACTATTAAATCACTATCAAATATATGCATTATCTACCTACCTATCGATCTATCACGATCATTTATCGCTCCGTTTTGTCGATAAGGAAGTGCAAATACTTTTTTGTCATCTTCATATTTGACTGGGCCATATTTCCTTTAAATAAAACTGTTGTATTAACCTATTTGTGGTATATGTGCAAACAGCATTAATGTCCATCGGGAATACGATATGATTCATTTTCAGTTTGCCTTTGTTGACGTATTACTTTTCAGAATTTAAGAGCATAAATTACAGTGTAGTATATAATTTTTAATGTACACTGTATGCAATATAAATATACCAATATAAAGATCTAACAAACGTCATTAAGTCAAAATTGAGGAGTTATACGGGCCTTTAAAGCTTCTTCGTCAACCATTATTCATCCCTCCGCTAGGATACGAGTTTTAGAGCATACTCCACCATGCTGCTCAACTGCAGGTTGGCGGAGGGCAGTGTTTCCAAGCCGTCTAAAGGTCACTGACTTGGCTTAACGACTGTCATCTAATCACAACAGCCGGGACCGATGACATAACGTACCCTCCGAAGCACGGATGAGCTACCGAGTTAATATAAATCCATCCATGGACAGATTGCGGTCGACGTTGCTTAACTTGCGTGTTCGATTAGACTGACACGCGCAACGACGCCAACTAGCTCCTCAACCAAGTTTTATGCTACTTCTCTGGTATTATATTAAAAATTTTCAAAGGACATTTCTGAAACCACACAATATGTGACCATTTTCATTTAAATATAGGATCTATCCAGTCCTCCTTTACTTTTTCCTTTACATAAATAAATAAATATTGTCAGACAAATTACACAGCGCCATCTAGCCCCAAAGTTAGCGAAGCTTGTGTTATGGGTACTAGACAACTCATAAACATATGTAAATACATTTTTTTTGTAAATACATACTTAGGTATGATACATAGAAAACACCCAGACTAAGACAAACAGACATGTTCATGCACACAAATGTTTGTCCTATGTGGGAATCGAACCCACGAGCGTTGGTGTCGAAGCTGCTTCATTGACCGCTACGCCACCGAGCTCGTCAAAGCTCACATTTTGAAGTGAACAGCCTGACTAATTTGAATATGTAACACCCGTCTGGTAAATTCACAATATGAAACTTTTTCTCAATTTGGTCGGCTTGTAAACGTTAACACGTTCGAATGTGATCAAGAAAGTCGCACTAAGCACTCTGTAGAGTCAAAGCTAACCATCAACTTTCATGTCATCATCATCTTTACGTTGAACACCTCGCCGCTAGTCGGCGGAAAGAGGCTCTGGTAAAAATAAAAGAGGTAGAGCAGTAGTTTTAGTACCGACCTCACAGAATACCGCACTGAAATAACAATTCTCTTGAGGGTTGTTGTGTTTCAGCGAGTGAGTCAGGTCTCTTCAAATATACATTTAAAAAATCATAAAAATCGGTCGAACCATTTCGAAAAAGTGGGACCACAAACACAGTGAAACGAGATTTATTATATATATATATATATATATATATATATATATATATATATATATATATATATATATATATATAATAATAATAATATATAAACACTAATATATAAACACTAATCGTTTAGGTACAAGGTCATTCGTCAGTGACAGTGATAAATACTCATCTATTTCGTAGAACTTAAGTTTGTCATTTCAAATTTCGTGGTCTCCATAGTTATTTGTACTTTAAAATAAACAATTATGGAGATTTTTCTAGGAGAATGAAACGGGTGATGTTTATGGTTGTTAGCGTCTATTGGCGATAGGTAACAGCAGGCTAGATAAGTTTTTCTTACTACTACGGCAGACAAGCATAAGGCCTATAGACGCTTGCAATATGAACTATAGCTCGTGCGCAGCCACCCCGGTGCCTTCGCAGAAACTCCTTTCTTCGGTTGGGGAGGCCTGAGCGTTATTTGATAATGTATTTCCCTTAGTCGCCTTGTACGACATCCACCACGGGAAGAAACGGAGTGATTCTATTCTAGTCTGCCGGAAACCACACGGCCTATAATTACGCTATGCTCTATTTCTCTTTAGCCAGAGCCTTGTTGGTCAGTTAGCAGCAACACGCATAGGTCAGCTTGGCTTTAGCTCAAAGACAGTGGAGAGCCATTTATACCCCTTAAATTTTAGAAAGCTACTTTAGTTGTATGAAAAGCCCTTACTGTGTATGAAAATCCTCCCATGACAGCTTCGCCGGTTTTATCGTCAGCAAACGACCTCAATTCACCCGTCTCGAAAGCTTTGGTACCATCCCCGCCTTCATAACTGCAATAAATAAATGAATACAAGCTTGATATTCATCGTAATAATAAAAATATAAAAAGAAAAAAATAACATTTCAAACAAGCTTTAATAAAAAAAAAATTGGTTAAAGTCAGTTTACGGACGATAATTTTACGTGATAACGTCATAAGAAAACATCGACCGATGGAGTGGAAGAGAGATAGATGCGTCACAAGCCGAACGCTTAGACTTAGATCGTGCCTCGATAGAGAGGCACGATCGGCCTATGTGACAAAGAATCATACTTTATGTCACATAATCATCATCATCGATTTATAAGACGTTATCACGTCAAAAACAAAATAACAAAAAAGTTCGCTTGCTTTGACTCCGAGGTCGAGGGTTCGATCCGCGCTCATGACAAACATTTGTGTGCATGAACATGTCTGTTTATCTTGGTCTTGGTGTTTTCTATATACTATATGTATTTATTTGAAAAAAAAATCTAGTAACCACAGTACAAGCGTTACGTAGTTTGGGACTAGATGGCAGGTGCACTTTGTACAAGAATAATAATTATTTATTTATTTACTGTATTTCGCTCATCAAGCCTTTTCATTCGATACCTATATCATAGGTGTTAGATGGATAAATTCCCATTTTGTTCATTCACAAAAATGGCGAGTTTACGTGTACATGCATTGTCACACGAATGCAACCAGTCTGCTAAATTGCAACTCAATAGGACACTGGGAAGTGGGTCAAATTTAACTTGCAAGTTTTGATTATAGACACTGCGACTTGCTTTTGAATATAGACAATACTTACCTATAATGAAAATCGCCATTATGTCCAAAAACACGATTTTCTGATTGTATTATTGGAATAACTGGCTCACGTACTCGAGTTCTCCTCTGGCTTTTAGAATCACTGTCCAGTGTTTTTGTCGTTAAAGACTTTTCACTTGTTGTTCCAACTACTTCTTCATGACTTTGAGTAATTTTAGTTTCAGCAACTCTTGGCAATTGTGTTGTTGTTGTTTTAGGCACTTTCCTAACTTGCTGTCCGGCATGAACACGATTTTTTCTGCGCAATTTCTTTTGGATTCTTGGTGTTGCAGGTGCTTCATCATAAACAACAGCAACAGGTATTTGTAAATCATTTGCATTAATACCCTTTGCTTGTATTTGATTAGAATTATTTTTATCACTTTTGGAAGAATCTATTGAAAATACACCGCTTAATTTGACTATAGTTGAAGTATTGCTTTTTTCTGTTACCTTATCTTTTACAGGAGAAGGTTTTTCGTTGAACTTTTTTACTTCGATGTCGAATGATTCTTGTTTAAGATCTTCATTATCATCGAAAACTATAGCAACTGGTATAGAGACTGGCGTTGGATTGTATTGAAATAGTCGCTTTGGTAGTCGGCCGGCATTTTGTTCTTGCTTTTTCTCGTCGCTAGAAAGTTCACCACCGACAGCAATATTTAAAGATATTAAAATAATCACAACTACTTTTGTCATAATCATTATTATTAGTAACCGCTAAATATAAACACAACAGCTAACCCCTCACACGTTTGAATTTGTAATGCAGATGAGTCAGACGAATAACATAAGCTAAATCTGTTTTTTGTTATATTCGTATTCAAAACACTAGTCTGACAAGAATTAATTATTATTTTGTATGTATAATGGGGAAATCAATTCTTAATAATCGTGACATCAACGTTTGCTTAGTCTTTGTACATGCGGAAGATTGATGCGTATTACATAGTCTGTTTATTAAAACAATTATAAAACAAATCAAATTAATTTACGCCTTATGTTAAGTTCTAAACAAAACTGTTTACATGTAAATGGCGTTTTTCATTGTTTAACAACTTACACCAAATATTGTTTGAGTGCTTATTGCTACAGCGTTGAGCATACGATTACACGATAGCTTAAAATAACAATGAGCAACGAATGTGTTCTGCAAATAAAAATGTCTTTTGCTTAAAAAATATTTTTAAGTAATAGGAAAATATAAATAAAAGTAACGTGCGGTGTTAAGTCACGTACTTACCAAGTTATTTATATGGTGTGACCAAAACTGTATTAAGTAATCACCATTATTTATTGTTATAATACCGCTGCACTATAATTTTCTGATTATTGACGTCTTCTTTTACAAATTATTCTTCTTCTCAGTCGTACTCTTGACAGAGTGGTCGTGATTATGAGTAGGTCATCGCAAATGCCAGCTCTTGATAAATGCATCCATTTGGTTCTATGGGAGGCATAGTGACACCAGTCAGATATGGAAGATTTTGTGATAAATTTTATTATGTCTATCCATCTGGTTGTTGGTCTATCGATCTGGAGAGCGACCACTGGGTGGGTCTCTTGCCCTATAACTTGCCCTGGATTACAAGATGCTCCATTAAGTCTTGTTTTCTGGTAATATGCCCGAAGAGCTTTAATATACAAAAAAAAAAACCGGACAAGCGCGAGTCGGACTCGCCCACCGTTCCGTACATAGGATCATTATTAATAGTTCAGAAATCAATCTCCTTATTTTTTCTTGTACTTGTAGTCTATAACGTTGTTACTTGCCAAATTTCATAATTCTAGGTTAGCGGGAACTACCCTATGAGTTTTGATTCCCTAGAGAATGTCGAAATATGCGTATTTAAACTTAGTATCTTTTGTAAATTTAGCAGTTTGATTTTTTTACAAGTTGTAAAAGGTCTGCACTCAGGTCTGCACCTGAGTATTCAGTTCAAATTTCAGCTTGATACCTACACGTATTCTCGAATTAGAGGGTCTTGACAGACAGCCAGACGGCCAACAAAGTGATCTTATAAGGGTTCCGGTTTTCCTTTTGCGGTACGGAACCCTAAAAAGGAAGTACTTAATCAGTCCGGCTAGACATTTCCTACCTCTCTTTCCTCAGACGTTGCAGCATTATTTCGATTTTATATCATTTTTCTACAAATAACACCATCAATTAAGTGTGTGTTGGCTAAGTTAACCCTTTAGTAAATAAGCTTGCACTTATATTAAATCAGTGGGGTGTAAGTGGTTCATCAACATCTTTGAACCAAAGCCAACTTCACCTGCACGCGGTGCACCCTGCTGACTGACAAACGAAGCTCTGGCGAAAAGAGAGGTAGGGAGCGTAATTGTAAGCTACCCGACTGGGGAATGTACCTCCACCTCACAGAATACCGCAGCCAAATAACGGTTCCCTTGAGGGCTGTTGTGTTCCTGCGAGTGAGTGAGGTCACCAGAAAGGAAGGAGATGCTGCGATGGCAGCGGGGGTGGCGGCGCGCGAGCGATATTTTATGTTGCGAGCGTTAATATGGCTACGGTAACCGCTTCACATCAGGCGGGCCGTATGCTTGTCTGCCACCCACGTAGTATAAAAAAAAAAAAAAAAAAAAAAAAAAAAAAACAAAAATCAACGTCTCATGCATACGGTGCATCCCGCCTATCGTTGGTGACGGATGAAGGGCAAGGACAATGAATAATACGAGTAAGAATAAAAAAACCGGCCATGTGCGGGTCGGACTCGCCCACCGAGGGTTCCGTGCGCAAGATCATTATAAATTTAATATTTTTCATTATAAATAAGAAATAATGCGTCGGAAAAAATAAATAAAATATATTTTGCAATTTACACATCAAGGTCTTTCATATGATACCCCATTAACTATAATAGATTCAATTTGAAATATCGACCCCTATAAAAATATAGACCCCCTATTTTTTTTTATTTAGATTTAATTACAAATGTATAGTTTTGAGATTTATTCTTGTACTTGTAGTCTATAATTATGTTAACTGCCAAATTTCATAATTCTAGGTCAACGGGAAGTAGGTATATATATATAACCTATAGGTTTTGATTCCCTTGAGAATGTGTCGAAATATGCGTTTTTTGCTTAATTAAACGGCCGTAACTTTTTTTTACGTAATCTTAGCAGTTTGATTTTTTTACAACCTCATGGGACTGTAGACCAGTTCAAATTTTAGCTTGATACCTCCACGCATTCTCGACATAGGGTCTTGACAGACAGACAGACAGACAGACAGACAGACAGACAGATAGACAGACAGACAGACAGACAGACAGACAGACAGATAGACAGACAGACAGACGGACAACAAAGTGATCTTATAAGGATTCCGTTTTTCCTTTTGAGGTATGGAACCCTAAAAAACGGCGTGTGTTTTGACCACACGATAGAAGTGAAAACTTCATCGCTCACTCTGTCGCGTTCCTTTCCTGTCGAATTTATACGAATTAGCCGAGCATGACAGCTCAATCTCATTCGCTAACCACAAAATTTATGCACCGTGCACATTTTATTTGGAAGTTTGAACTTTTCACTTCAAAAAAGAAAGCAAACTCTTTAGCAAGCGGCTATAGGCTACAGTAACTGCGTCAGAAACAGACTGCTTGTGAGCATTCGAGAAGTGGAATAAAATTTAAACTGTCGTACAAATTTATATTTTAATTAATACAACATATCTAGATTTGACGTCATAACTCAGTAGCTTTTTGTATGTACCGTTATTTTATGATTTTATGCTATCGAAGTAATTCTTTCGTAGTTATATTATAGCGATGGAAAGTATAAATTTAGGTGGGCAGTGGGATGAATAAGGAGTGATGATGTATCGTCACACAAAAGTCTATACAAACGTAAATAATCGATGTATTCATACATACATACGCGGCTACATAATCCTAAGTTAACTTTGCAGCGCATCCCTATACAATAACGTTTATAGCCACGGAGCTGGCAGCGTGTGACTGAGTGATCAAGTGAACACGTCGAAAGATTTAATGCTATATAGCGACCCGCCCCGGTTGGCACTGGTAGTATTCTAATACATGCGAATATGTCCGGCATCTTATTTTATATATCTATATTGCGCTAAAAATGTATAACATAAACTAATATATATTGTACAACATTTACGTATGTCAGCATCAACCCATAATCATCCCACTGTTGGGCAATGGGTTTCCCCTAAATCGAAGGAGGTTAGAGCATACTCCACCATGCTGCTCAACTGCCGGTTGGTTGTGGTTGGCTGCAGTGACTTGGCTAAGTCACTGCAGCCACTTAACGACAACAGCCGAATTAAAAGATAAATAAATCCATCCATAGATAGGCTACAGTCGAGTTGATTAACTTGTATGATCGATTAGACTGACACGCGCAATGATGCCATCGAGTTCCTCGTATACCGAAATAAACATTTACGTACATAAACATCTACCAAAATAAAATATTATGCTCCATATCATGACACTTCGACCAAGAGTATAAATAAAATACTATATTTGGAATTCAATTACAAAAATCGTACGATAATTTTGTTAAATTTCACTACATCGAATATAGTAGATTATGAAACTGTTGCATAATAAGGGTTCTTAAATTACAAGTGTGAGTTAATCACATGAGCCGAAGGCGAATGTGATAATAGCATCACACGAGTATTTTGAGACCTAATTATGTGTGGTTTCATACACTACTTTATCTAATTTCATGAAAGAGATGATAATAATATTTAAATAAACCCATGAAGTTAATTTAACAGCTTTATTTCTTACTTTATAAATCGATTTGCAGATCGAGCATGCGTGCTGCGCATGCGCGACGCACCGCGCGGCGCCGCGTTCACAGATTTATGTAAAAAAAGTTGCCTAAGTTGTAATGCATTTGCATTGCAACCTCCTTAATATAGCTGAACCGAGGTCTGAAGCTGTATCGAAATAGAAAAAAAAGTTATTTTTCGATACAGTTGTCCATAGAAGAGCTGTATCGAAAAGTAACTTTTTAAATTTATTTTGATGTCTTGTGCGTAAAAGACTGACATTAAGATCTGTGTTTAGTTTTTTAATCTCTAAATTTCAGTATCATCTAAATAATAATTTCAAAATAAATCCAAATAAAATTGTTATTAAAAATTTATGTAGGTACTATTTTTGTATTTAAAGTAACTGTATATAAAAATACTTCAACTACTTAAGGCCTTTCAGGTGAAGTGCTGGGATGTCCCAGCAGTAGAATGAATGTGAGCTATTGGCGATGAAATTATACATTTTGTTTTCAATTAAGTTATTTCAAGATCTGATTACTTTACAGGCAATTTGATCTACACTACTTTGCGTGCTTCCGCCACCAAGTAGTGTAGATCAAATTGCCTGTAAATTTGACTTCCGCAAAATAACACCTGAATCAATTAACTATCTGATTACTTTAATAATATATTAGTTGCACCAATTTGTTAGCACAAGAAAAGATTCAATGTCATTACTTATAATAAATTAATATAATATAATACTAATAATATAATACTTCATTTCATTAAACTGTTGCTGAAAAGTTACTAAGTTTATCTTCTGCGTTAAAAAACATAACCTACAAAATAGTTTTTTATAAAAAATAGGTTGTATTAAATTTCAGACATGGTTTGACATGGCTTAGATTTTTGTTATGGTTTTATCTAGCATGTTTGTTACTGTGAAAACTATAATTAGAAAAAATATGTGTAACAATGGCTTTAATCACTTCGGGTTATGGCACACATAACAGTGTGTTACTAACCTGTTTAGATAGATAAGATAATGGAAATTTCAACCAATCTCGTAGACCTTTCCTATACTCGCATCTTCGTAATTAGTGGTAGATTTTATTGGCATAGACCTTGCTGGGAGTGACTAGATTTAATCACGCTGGATCGTCACCGATCATGTCTCATTGTTGACACCTCGACGGTTGTGCAATTTTCCGAAGAACACATCAGTCAAGCGCTAAGGTTGAAGTATTTAGCGACCAGTAAGGCTCGTTCCGCCGGAAGGCGGGGGGAGGATAGTGTAAATAGATGAGTCTTACATATAAGTGCTCTTGAAGTCTGGAGTACCACTCATCAATAGATATTTAGAAGGAATACAGTAGAGATGTTTTATAAATTAGTTTGTTTGTGTTGGTTGGCTTCGTGCGCGTACGCAGCGCCATCCCCTGACGGGGGGACTGCGCCGGAGAAACAACAGCCGACAGTGATCCCCATAGTGTCACAGTCAGACGAATTGGAACCCAATGGAACATATAAATTTAGGTGGGTAATTTAATGGCTTTTTCAGTAATAGTTCTATAGGACCTAAATTGTGAGTGAAGAGTAAATTCATAGCAGCTCGTATTGACAAATAAAGCTTATTTCTGTTTCAAAAGCTGGCGTCAAACATCATAGAATTATTTTAATATTACCTACATCTATAAGATGAGTCTTTGATGGTGATGATTATTTATTTAGTTATTTTTTACTACATCGGGTGTCAAACAAACTTCCGGCCGCCTGATGCGAAGCAGTTACCGTAGCGCCCCAACATGAAATATCGCTCGCGCGCCGCCCCCGCTGGTAATGAAGCATCTCCTTACTTTCTGTTGACCTCACTCACTCGCAGGAACACAAGAACCCTCAAGTGAATTGTTATTTAGCTGCGGTGTTCTATTTAGGTGGAGATACTTCCTCAGTCGGATAGCTTACAATTACGCTCCCTCGCTTTTTTCCAGACGCTCGTTTGTCAGTCAAAAGGGTGCACCTCGTGCTGGTGATTAAAAAAAATATTAAATTATATTAATAAAAGAATTTACATTTACTAATTAAATAATCTGATAGTTAACCATAAAATTCATTATTTCATAAAATTATAATAATTAATCTCAGGAAAAAAACAGACAGACACTTTTATGTATCAATTATACTATTAAATTTATTAACAGATAATTATTTCATATGTATGAAGATGTTTATAATTGATAACAAATAAATAACATATTATGTTATTTATTTGTCATTATGAAACAAATAAATAACATATTATGTTATTAACATATTATGTTATCATAATTTTCATAATTTTCTATGATAATTGTCCGCTAATTCAATAAAATATTAAAGTATTAGTTTGAATATTTTTTTTAAATATTAGTTTGAATATTTTATTGAATTAGCGGATCATAGAAAAATATTTTTATATAATTTAATGCTTAATGATTATCATATAATATTTATTTTCTACGCATTATATTGCTAGATAAAAAAAGTAAAAAAAATAAAATATAATAAAGTTCATACTTCATAATATTCTTCGGTCAATGAAGTATCAAAGTTTGATAAAAAGTTATTTTTACTACTTTTTTTATAATTCTAACATGATCTAATGAAGAGCAATCTTCTTCGTTTATATTAAATATACATATATTTTACTGTATTTGTTTCATGAAAGCTATACTTTAGGAAACATACTACGTACCAATCTGGGCAAATTGCATGTATCAAGTGTATCAATTGTATCAAGTGGTTTAAGTGTGATGTGATGACCTACGTCATCAAAACTAAAGTACTTGTATATCAAGAGAAACTAAATAATTTCTCTTAATGTACGAGTATGTATGTAAAAATAGATAAATAAATTAAATAGTATAAAGGTAGACTTAAATTAATTGACTTTAATCTGATTTCGTTTAAGTTAAACTGTATTAACATTTTATCTTAGCAATTATATGACTTAAATTGATTTGTTACAATTAAATATTAAAGTTCATAAGTGTAGGACCACCTACTTTATATTTAATTTTGAATAAATCAGGCATTTATAATGATTTTAAAATTTCCCAAAATTACTTTGCTTATGATTAGCATAAAATAATAGATTTTTTAACACATTGTTGATTGTTGGTACTTGGAGGAACATTATTAACATTTTGTTATAAATAATGCACTTGTACTGTTCCACGTAATTATTTGACATTTACGAATTTTTTACATTTTACAAAATAAGTATTTTATTCAAAGTAATAGGTAAGGTAGGTTATACTGCACTTATGAAGCTTGACAATACATCTATAATTTCATGATTGTATATTAGCAAGAAATTTTAAATAGTTAAAATTTATTTATATATTAGTTACTCTGAGTCAATATTAATAAATAAAATTAAAGTACTTGAGGATTGGCAGTATTTAGGATTTATGCCTGCATGTCTATCTGTATGAAACTTTATCTCGAAACGCTCTACACTGAACGGTTTTAATGAATAATTTTTGAGATTGAAACAAGAATTTAGAATTAAAAATTGGCATATCACCATTATGATTTACGTAGTAGGTGCATTTAAGGACACAATAATTAATGAATACTTCTATTATTATTTTGTATATTATAGTTACGAGACTGGCAATGGTATAAAACGCGAAGAGACCTCGTACGACAAAATCCTACCAAAGGCCAAGGGTCGTTCATCTTCCAGCAGCGATGAAGGAGGCGAGAGTGATGAGAGCGACGAAATCCACGTGCAACAAGGTTCCTATTCTTACACCGCACCCGATGGAACACTCATCTCTGTCAGGTCAGTTAAAATGTTATTTTAATTACTAATATATTTTGGGTAGAATCTGGCTAACTATACAATCTTTATCTGCTACTACATCAACTCAAATTCATCCCACTTTTGGGACATGAATCTCCCCTTAATCCAAAGGGTTTAGAGCATCCTCCACCATGCTGTTCAAACTGCGGGTTAGCGCAGGCCTGTATTTTCAAGTCGATTTAGCTTATCGACTGTTATCTAATGATAACTATATACGAGGTACTGTGAAGCTATCAACAAATCCATCCATGGACAGGCTTCAATGGTCGTTGCTTAATAACTTACATGAACATTTAGACTGACAGGCGTAATGACGCTATCAAGCTCCTTATTTTTTATCCAAAGTAGGTAAATTCAATTTTATCATAGCAATTTCTTCCAAATACCAATGTATTTCTCCTGAAATCAGTTTAATGTAATACGTAAACAACATGACAGTTCGTTACGTGTCAACTGAATTTCAGGGTCCAATTGTGACCTTAATTATATAAACAGTATTAGCACTTATACTCGTATATGGTTCAAATTTATTACTGCAATGAGTTTTCATGGCCGTATTTTCTTCAAGTATTTAAATATGAACAAAAAATAAAATTAACAAATTGTTATCAGATAAATTTATAATTTTCGTCTTATAAATTTGTATTTTTATTTACAACTAGCTGACCCGATAGACGTTGTCCTGTCTTCTTAGCAATTAATATTGAATTCGAATTATTTTACCACACTTATTAAATAATTATTATTTTAATAGTTGATTTCGGCCAAATTGCTTGAATATTATAGCTAGTAGTGTAATACTTAATAGGTAGATGGCGCCATACGTCGACTTTACAATGGTAAATAGGAATTGAACCATTTGTCACCATTACAAACCTTCCTCCAAACCGCAGTTGACTAGCGTGGTGGAGTATGCTCTAAACCCATTCGATTCAGGAGTGATCAGTATCCTAGCAGAATGATAAATAAGGGCTGACGACGACAAACCTACCTAGTAGCTCACTTGGAGAGAGCACTCGGTCGATAATCTAGAGGTTGAGGGTTCAAATCCCACCTAGACGGGGAAGGTGAATTTTTCCATTTTAAAAATATTTCTAATATTCCGGCAATTTGGCCATAATCAACTATTAAAATAATAGTTATTTAATAAGTTTAGTGTTATCAAAAAATAGCCGAATTTCACCTGCAAAGATGGACTTACCTTATTATTATTTAACCTTATTTAATAGTGTAATGCTTAATAGGTAGATGGCACCACACGCGCAGTGTGGCACGCTTTACAGTGGTATATGGAAATGAAACAATTCATCACCTTTACAAACCTTCCTAGTAGCTGAAAAGAATACTCGACCGATAATCGAGAGATCGTAAGTTCAAGTCTCACCTAGGGGGGGAGTTGAATTTTAAAAATAGATATATATGTACATAAGTTTTCTGTAAGTCAGATTTGACTCTAGATGACTTAAAATTTAGCTGTTATTTTTACACTGCGTACATTTATAGATTTCTAAAATAATTATTGTTTTAAAAGGTATATCGCTGATGAAAATGGCTTCCAACCAGTCGGAGATCATCTGCCAAGAGTACCTGTTGCATCACCTGATAGTTCAGGAGAAAAGTCTGGTCGGGCCCTAAAACACGATGACAGCGCTGCAGCTGGTTCGGCGCCAGCACTTGCTGCAAAATCAGCTAAACCTGAAGCACCGGCATCTAATTCTAAGGAAGAGCCATCAAATGAAGAACCAACAGAAAAAAAAACAGACTCTGAAGCTCCCAAAGCTCCCACTACAGAAGCAAACCCAAGTGAGGCTTCAACAGCTGCTGCCCAGGAAGCTAACCCTACAGAAAGCTCGAGCGAAGCTGCTACAGACAAAAATAAACCAAGCCAAGCAGGTGAGGCAACAACTGAAGCAGGTACGACCGGAGCTGCTGATGAAAATCCTTCATCAGAGGCAGCACCTGAACAGAAATCTGTAACAGAATCAGCAACAACAGAAGCAACAGAAGCTACTTCCACTGCCGGAAGCGAGGCATCTACAAGTGAACCGACTGATGCATCATCAACAAGTGCACCTGAGTCATCAACAACTGCAGCTTCTGAATCTACCTCAGATACATCTGCTTCTGAAGCGACGACTTCACCTTCAGAAGCGGCATCTACATCTGCTTCTGAAGCAGCAACCACACCTTCAGAAGCGGCTTCTACGCCTGCTTCTGATTCGGCGTCCACGGCAGCTTCTGACGTCGCTTCAGAAGCAACAACGGCGACATCAGAATCCAGTTCGGATGTTTCAACAACGGAAGCAGCTAAATCCTCAACTGCTGCGGCATAATATCTCCTAGATGTTCCATGAGTGTGACTGCTCATATTCGTATCGAATTTGTGCCATTATTCTATAATAGACTTTACTTGAGTGAAATCCATTTTATAAATATTTTCGTAAAAAACGATTTGTAAATAAAAAATAATCGTGACCGGATTTCTTTTGAATCGAGTCTATGTTTAAAAAACTGAAAACGTGTAGCGGTACGGGTTGACTTTATAATAAGAATCCTTTTGCAAATAATATAAGAAAAACAAAAAATGCGATAATACCTAACTGCATTATAGTCGATGCTTTGTGATTATTATATTGACCTTTTGTAAATTATATACTTAATTTTAATATGCCTGCTTTATTTATTTGTACATTAAATGTAAGGATCTTTCTTATATTTTAAAATTATGTGTGTGATTAAACTAATATATTTTTATGTAATGATAAGTTTTCTATGCAAGGTTTGAATGTACGTTTACTGGGAGCTAAATTCTAAATAAAAAATACTCGTACATACTGGTCATATACAGTCGTCGTCAACCCTTACTCATCCCACTGCTGGGATACGAGTCTCCCCTCAATTGAAGGGGTTTAGAACATACTCCATCACGCTGCTCAACTGCGGGTTTGAGGAGGCCATTGTTTTTAACCTACAGGCCACTGACTTATCTTAACGACTATCATCTAATGGCAACAACCGGGACGGACAGCTTAACGTGCCCTCCAAAGCACGGAGGAGCTCGAAATAATATAAACCCATCCATGAACAGGCTACGGTCGATGTTGCTTAACTCATGTTCGATTAGACTGACACGCGCAACGACGCCATCGACCTCTTCATATTCAGTACCAATTTTAAAGACGAAAAAAACGTTGTTAGGATGATTTGGAGGTTTTGGTTGGCTTTGCTTACGAGCTTAGTTTTTCTTCTTGCGTCTCGGTTCCATTTTCAGTTCAGTTAAGCTGTTTTCAAAAATAAAGGTATTTTTTAAAAACAGCTTACAGGAGCCGAAAATAGAAATATATGTAAATTTTTCATTTACCTAATCTCTGTTAGTATCTTAAAGTCTGTTCGCCGAGAGTTAAATATAAAATCAGGGGTTCTAAACTCATTATAAATTGCGGCCCGCTAATTATTTTTGTCGATATAATATAATTAAACAGTTAAACGGAATAACAATGTTTATTTGTAGATTATCATTACTATCTCTTTAAAATTCACAAGAATTATTCCGGTCCATTGTTAGAGTATACGGATCCAACGCGTGGCGTGGCGCCGGCGACGGCAATGCGCTTGACAACAACTGCGTGCCTTGTTCCATACTCTCAGCTAACTCAGTGCGCGCGGCGATAAACGATGCCCGTCATACAGAATGCGATAATTAAGCGACAGTCGCTATTCCAAGTCATATTATTTATCAACTCTCGGCGAACAAAGTTTAGGTAAAATTTTTTAATCCAATATTTAAGGTTTTCTCTCTAATTTTTTTTTTCAGATTTATATTTTTTTATTTGATAGATGTACATATTTTTACATCTCCCAAAAATTTGGCTTGTTTGACATCAAACGAAGTTTATATAAACGAATTCTTGGACATACAAATCCATAGTAATCTGACTCTGGGTAGGGTACCCAGGTGGAGGTCCACTTCACAGAAGACCGCTGCCAAATAACAAGTCATTGGTGTACTTACTCGTACTTCTAGGGTATTGTTTTGGTCCTGTGAGTGAATGAGCAGGGGTGGCGGTACATTTTTTTTTATACTACGACGGGTGGCAGACAAGCATACGGCCCGCCTGATATAAAGCGGTTACCGTAGCCATATTAACGCTCGCAACATAAAATATCGCTTGCGCACCCTCGCTGGCAACGCAGCATCTCCTTCCTTTCTGGTGACCTCACTCACTAGCAGGAACACAACAACCCTCAAGGGAATTGTTATTTGGCTGCGGTATTCTTTGAGGTGGAGGTACATTCCCCACAACGAAGCTCTGGCGAAAAGAGAGGTAATTGTAAGCTACCCGACTGGGGATTCCTCAGTCGGGTAGCTTACAATTACCTCTCTTTTCGCCAGAGCTTCGTTTGTCAGTCAGCAGGGTGCACCGCGTGCAGGTGAAGTTGGCTTTGATTCAAAGATTATGTATGCTTGTTTGCCTCACTGGTGGTAAAAAAAAATGTTGATGAACCATATGTACCCTAGAAATAGTACATGAGCGATACTTTATATTGCAAGTGTCTATAGGCTACGCAATCGCTTCACATTAGGTAAGCCGTATGCTTATCTGCCATCTGATGTAGTATAAAACAAAATTCAGGGCTACCCATGGATTTTTTTAAATATTATGTCGGGTTTGCAGACAAGCATATGACCAGACTGGTGTGAAGCGGTTACTGTATCCTGTTAACAATCGCGATATGAAATATCGCTCGCGCACTGTCATCCCCGCGCCAACGCAGCAACTCCGACTCCGGTGACCTCACTCACTTGCAGGAATACAACAATCCTCATGGGTATTGTTATTATTTGGCTGTGCTATGCTGTGAGGTGGAGGTCCTTTCGCTAGTCGGCAGTAGTGAGATTGGCTTTGACTCTAAACTACCTAAATCATGTTGTTAAGCCACAGTTTATTACAGACTATATCTTGGTAACATAATTACGTGCCTATACGCGATACCTCGTGGTCGCGATTTAGACCGCTTTATCGATGTCACCTCGATGTGAAACGAAATGTATGCAAATAGTTAACTAACCTAACCGCATGAAAATTATAAGAATACTAGCGGCCCGTCCACGCTTCGCGGTGATTCAATGTTCCCGTTCCCATCTCGTTTTAGTTGATTTCCCATACAAACTTTAAAGAAACTCGGGATCCTGAACAGGGTGCGCCGGTTGTTCGCGCCGGAGCTTTGTCTGTTCTATAAGACTCAAGTTCGGGCCTGCGTGGAGTACTGCTCGCATCTCTGGGATGCGGCGACGAGCGCACCCTATCGAGAGCCTCGAGGAGGCGATCCATATAATTAGTGACGAAGAGGTCACCAAGAATCTTAAACCTCTTCAGCTCTGCAGAGATATTGGTTCCCAAAGCGTATTTTACCGCCTATACCACGGAGAATGCTCTGAAGAACTGTTTTCCCTTATCCCTTTCTCCCCATTCCGTCACAGAGCGTCACGTGCATGCTTGCGTTATCACAATTTCACCGTTGGGATCATTCCTTCGCGTACTAAAAAGTTTGGCAACTCCTATCTATATCGCGCCATTAAAAAGTAGAAAGCGTTGCCGGCATATGTATTTCTTCATTCATACAATATGGGATCCGTCAAGCGAAGCGTGAAGAAGCATCTTGTAGGCCAGCATGGCAGCGTCAACTGACAGGACATCAAGGTCTCTTGTCCGTTGCCGATGCGATTGGGGCTCCTCTTTTCGCTTACCATCAGGTGAGGCGAAGCCAATAAGGTTTTTTTATATATATAATATATAAAAAATAACCTGGTCCTGACAATAAGGAACACGACAAAAAAAGAATTATCCAATTTAATGCAGCCGTTTGAAAGTTATGCTCGTACATACATTTCTGAGATTCATTTTCACATATTAGATTATTCATAACTGTAAATAGTTTTTACAATAACTTGTGGAAACAAACTTATATTGTTATTTTTGTCTAGAGGCCTTGTCAGTTTTTAGTTAAAGTAATCAAATTTTTATTGACAACACGAGACAGTGTCTCTCGTAAGGTCAATTTTATTACATACGGAGACATATGTAGTTGAATAAAAAAAAACATCAAATGGATCAAATTCTTGGACGATGGACTCATCATTAATATTTTGTAGGTGTGGTTAATTATAGCTCATATATTCCAAAATTGTTAACCTGAATATTGATGCGATGAATTCATTTAGCAAATAAGCCGGATACGAATGTCGATACATACTATGCGTAAACATAGACAGAATAAACTTAAAAATAGACTGCAGTGCATACTATAAAGTTGTGGAATTTGCTGTCTATAGAAATTATACTAAGCGCACACTTCAAAAGTCCAGATGGATTTTTCAAATACGTTACATATAGATTTCTGATGTGATGATGATATGAGGAAAATACCAGAAACAGCGCAAGTATTCGAATTAATAATAAATAAATATTGTCAGACACAGCGCCACCTAGCCCCAAAGTAAGAGAAGCTTGTGTTATGGGTACTAGACAACTGATAAACATACGTGAATACATTTCTTTTGCAAATATATACTTATGATACATAGAAAACACCCAGACCAAGACAAACATACATGTTCGTGCACACAAATGTTTGTCCTATGTGGGAATCGAACCCACGAGCGTTGGTGTCGAAGCCGCGTCATTGACCGCTACGCCACCGAGCTCGTCGAATGAAATAATATAGGTATAATTCGTATGAAATATATAGTATTACTCGTACCTATGTAAGGTCGTCAAGCGCAGCGCTAATCGCACATCTGGTTCTTAATTACGCTTTCCAGTTCACCAGTGTGGTGAAGACATTTTTGTAGCCTACTTAAAAAAGTACTGTCTAGTACCTCATATCAATCAGTAACACTTCCAGTACAAGAAGGACCCGCAACATGTGGACGAATGCTACGGACGTCTCTAGCATATACGCAAGATCATCTTATTTATACTAGGTAGGTAGGTAGATATATGGTCTACAAGCAGTGGACTGTACCATTAATCAATAAAATCAAACTATTTAGAAGAACAATAATTGTGAAATTTATGTCAGTAGTATCAGTTACTAATGTACTATTACTGGCTTGTGTCGGTGGCTTCGCCCCTCAGAAGGTTGGAAAGTGAACAAAGTAACAGAAGGTAGAAAGGTACCTATTCTATGTGTATCTATACATATAGAATATGTACAGAATATGCCAAATTTTAGCTATATATGTACAGACATCTCCACCAACCCGCTGTGGTGGAGTATGCTCTAAACCCCTTCGATTGAAGAGAGACCCGTATCCCAACAGTGGGATGAATAAGGGTTGACGAAGAAGAAGAACTTTTACTTATACTAGGGTACTAGATTTAAATTTTCTCTCTACCTGCGAATTTTCTATACACGCTGATGTACGCCTTGGTAAGAACAGCTATAATGGCCAATTTTTACATATAATCCTTGGTACGTAGATTAATTATAGACCTCCGGTATTATTAATCTATGTCGTAGCATCATAAATATTACTTAAATATACTATACTTAATACACGGATTCTTGAGGGTAAATATACAGTGGGCTGAGACGTCCTTGTACACTTTTGATGAGTATAATAAGAGGGTTATGGACTAAGTAGTTTGACCACGAGGAAGAAGGAGTTGTTGTTAATATGTTCACTTAAATATTATTTTCTTTTCTTTTACCTCAAATCTGAATTTGGATGAATAGATCTTTTTTGTACGTATGTTTATGTAATTGTTCTACAATAAATCTCGAACCGGAAATTTTAAACAAAAGTCGTTACAAAAGAATTTCATGGTGCAGTCTCCTAAGAAACAAATTTCACAACCTGAGAGAAACGAAAGAATTCCCATTTTGAACTTCACAGTTCGCGATAGCTGGCCAGAGAATTCATCCTCACACATTGATGGATGAATTCTCTGTCTATGTCGGGCTCTAAAAGGGGTCGAAACTACAAAAATAAAAAAGAACTGGTGACAATGAGATATCATAGCACATTAATTAAATAAATTAAACGGATTATTCGTGTATTTTGGTCGGCCGGGAAAAATGACGCCACGTTGGTGTTCATCGCAATAGACTGAGGGAGTGCGCGTCTGGACATTCGCCCTGATGAAGATCTCCGTTTGAAGTCGAAACTAGTCGGCTTGCAAGACAAATTACGTGAATGACCCGTTAATTAATCAATTAACTGGTGATAGTGTAAACTGAAAATTTCTAATCCGCCTCAAAAATATAAGAGTGATTCAAGTAGGAACTTTAAATCGCTATTCCGAAAACCCTGGTACCCAGAATCGCATTGTTTGCAGACAAGTAGTCACTTATCTTGGAGTGAGTGAGGGCACCAACAGTAAGGAGATTCTGCGTTAATAGCTGGGATGACTGCGCACGTAAAATAACTCTTTGTATTACGTGGGCGTCAATATGGTCACGATAATCTCTTTACATCAGGATGACCGTACGCTTGTTTCGTACTCGGCGTTGTATATAAAAAGGCACCGTAAGTTATTTGTTATTTTTACAAATCATGGTGTTTGTGGTTCCAGTCATCAATCATACATACCACCGAACTTTGGTTATTTATATGCAAAACGATACCGACTAATAGGGATAACGCCAGGAACAGAGCAGAGGGTTAAAAACCGAAAGAAATTACCTATTTTTATGCGCATAGCTGACACAGAGTCATGCAAATCGAAAAATGCTGTATCAAATGTCAAGATCAAGCGGGTCTCAACGCACAGTCGTGAAGACGCTCGTTCCTCCTCTCACTTTATTGAGAAATCAATGACGTGTGAACTGTATCTAGCATTTCAATCGAAACTACTCTATACTTTGTTTCTGAGCTTGTCAGTAATAGTACGTAATTTTCTAACTGACTTCAGAAAATGAGAAGGATCTAGCGTTGTCATTTGAGTTGTTGTTATCATATTTATTTACACATATTTCAACTTATTTTCATTACAAGAATAAATAAAGAAAATCTTTAATTATTTATTAATAAAAAGGAACTAAAATAATTACTTATTGTTGCCAAATTTTGCCCAATGGGGCACTGCGAAGTGGGTCAAATTTTAATTCAGATATTGGGGCAGGTCAAGCTAAAAACCGGACAAGTGCGAGTACGATGCGCCCACTGAGGGAACCGCGTACGTAGGATCATTATAAATTTGATATTTTTCATTATAAATAGGAAATAATGCGTCGGAAAAAATAAATAAAATATATTTTGCAATGTTCACATCAAGCCCTTTCATATGATACCCCATTTGAATTAGTAGCTTCAATTTGAAATTTCACCCCCTATAATAATATAGACCTCTATTTTTCAAGATTTAATGACAAATGTATAGTTTTGAGATTTATTCTTGCATTTGTAGTCTATAACGATGTTACTTGCCAAATTTAATAGTTCTCGGTCAACGGGAAGTAACCTATGGGTTTTGATTCCCTTGAGAATGTATCGAAATATGCGTTTTTTGCTGAATAAACGGCCGTATCTTTTTTTTTCGTAAACTTAGCAGTATGATTTTTTTACAACTTCATGGGACCGTAGACCTGAGTGTACAGTTCATATTTCAGCTTAATACCTCCACGTATTCTCGAGATATAGGGTCTTGACAGACAGACAGACGGACAACAAAGTGTTCTTATAAGGATTCCGTTTTTCCTTTTGAGGTACGGAACCCTAAAAAACGTGTAAAAATTAATTTTGATGTTTGAAGGTCTACCTAACTTTATGGGCACTTCATAAATTGGATAGACTTTCGAACGTGAAAATATTTTTTTGAGTCCAAGTGACCCTAGAGCAGACGATGATAATATACCTGATAATAAACTAGAAAGACCCTCCAGTTATGAAATTTCATTGGACGAGATTTCGTCTGGATAAAAACAAGCCCATAATTTATAGTCAGTCGTGGAAAATCTAAATCTTGAATAATTGTTAAAATTTCAGTGTCATATATATATTTAGTAATCGACACAAGTAACTACAGTGTTGACACAAGTATGTATATCCAGAACTAACACAAAAATTAATCTTCAATTTAATTAAAAAACTTTAAATAAATTGAAGATCGATGGTAGGTACTTTATTTTTATTTGGTAGTTTAAAATTAATGATTTGCTCATTTATTCTTTGCTCCTACTTGCCAGTGCCAGTTTTAGCAATTTGCTAGAACAGGATAATAAAATTATTTTCCTTGATGGCATTTTTTATCAATTTTTCTCATCTTTATGTATTATTACTCGTCCGTTTTAGGTTTTGACATTTGACTACTTTAACCTCGACCTCGACTAGGACATTCTTCGGCATATCAAGAACTTTGAGTTTTTTTACTGACTTCTTATTTTTTTTATATGAGACGGGGGCAAGCGAGCATGTGGGTCACCTGATTGAAAGCAATCACCACCGCTCATAGACATCAGCAACACCGAGGGGTCGCTGATCCGTTGCCAACCTTTTAAGGGAAATATTGACTCTGTTTTTGAAGGCCCCCATGTCGTATTTATTTGGGAATACCGCTGAGGGAAGTTGATTCCACAACTTCACAGTTCGTAGTAGAAAATGTCTTAAAAAAGCGTACTTTAGTAAATCGCCAAATATCAAGGTGATCTTGATGGAATTTTTATTTATGGCGAGTTGTACGATAGTGGAACTCAGCGGCAGGTATCAAATCAAATGCAACATCTCTGCGTGTAGAAAGAGACTCCAGCCGATCAGAAATCATTGGGTCGCCGACGATTCGAACAGCTGTTCATTATTCGGTAATCGAGGCATTTAGTGAAAATGGGGGTGTTATACTACCTAGCGCCTGGAGAATTAAAAAAATATTATTCTATGCTGCCTTTAATTTAATATTGTTGGTGTGCAATTTTTTGTAAACTTTTTTGACATCGGTTTCCCTTATTTAATTAAATATATTTTGACAAAAGTTGATTAATCTACGTTAAGTTATAAATATGTTGCTTGGATGTTTGTTTATTTTATACGACTAGGACAACAAATAAGCGTACGACCTGCCTGATGGTAAGCGGTATTTGCAGCTTATGGTCACTTGCGACACCAGAGGCTTCACTCAATAACGCGTAAACGGCTGAACGGATTTGGATGATATTTGGCATGTTCTAATTGACCATAATTATATCGTCCAGCATGCCACTCGAATTGGGGAACGCGCTTCGGCGTGTTTTGGAAAAATGTCGAGGATATCCGCTTCATCTTGGGGGGTCCGTTACCCAGCGCTTAGGATACTATATCAGGGGACATATGTCGCTACATTAACGTACGCGGCCGCAATCTGGTGCCACCGACTATGTACGTACGTATGTCGCAGTGTTGTTCTGAGAAGTCAGAGGCAGGCACTCATCCTACTGACAAAGGCGTATAGGTCCTCCAGCACGGCTGCCCTGCCCGTGTTGGCGGGGGTTTTCCCTGGGGACCTGGAGGTAACTCGTGCAGGACGCTTAGAAGGGGCTCGTAAGTCCGCGGCCGGTAGAGAGTTGAGCCGGCTCAAACGCGATATTTGGGTCACTACAGTGAACGAGTGGCAGGATCGGTGGGCTAACGAGAGCAAAGGGAGGGAGCTATTCCGATTTTTCCCGGAGGTGTCTGGACGGCTCAGGGCAACCTGGGTCGAGCCGGATTATCAGACCTCTCAAATCCTCATGGGTCATGGCGTGTTTAGGAAAAGGCTGTTCGACTTGGGGCTCTACGGGTCTAGCCAGTGCGCATGTGGGGAAAGCGTAGAGGACAGGGACCACATTCTGTGGGTCTGTCCTAGATACGGGGATCTACGCAGAGAACTCCTGGACATGGTCCAGTGTAGCGAGGGGTACCCGGGAGCAGTGTACTTCCAGGATCTCGTTTCGTCGGAGGCGAACTTCACGGCCTTACGTAGGTTCGCCCATGCGTGGCACGCGCGAAGGAGCGAAGAGGAGAGGCAAGAGAAGCTTGGAGGTGGTGCGCCAACGGACGGCAGTGAAGCCGTAGGAGTGATCGTCGCCGCCCCAGAAGGGGGAGAAGGCACACATAGGGACAAGGAGACAGATTAAATAATTTGTAGAGAGTCAAGAATTGCCGCGGCACAAAAGAGCCTCAGAGCAACGGTGTCGCGCGCATCTCTCGCGATTCGGCTCATATGACCGTGAGGTCGGTGGAGCCATGGGAAGGTGGTGGGTTGACCATAATTATACTTTTCATTGAAGATGCGCATGCCACGAAAGTCATGTCTTTACAGACTAAGCCAAAACGCACTGATGGGATACAAATACGAGTTTCCTCTCAATGGGAGGGGTTTACAGCGTACTCCATTATACTTGTCAATTGCGGGTTGGCTTCCGAAGCACGAATGAGATCTAGATAAATAAACCCATCCATAGAAAGACTACGATCGAGATTGCTTAACTTGTGTGATCGATTTAACTGACAGACGCAACGGCGCTATCAAGCTGCTTAACCTCCGTGTTTCTACATATGCAATAAAATTATTACTCGAGCGGCAACACCGACAGACGGATTATCGAACGGAAACTGATTCACTGTCAATGTCACATTCTTGATTAATGCTCAATGACCCGTTTCAATGTAACCACTACTTCAACTTGTTAGGTCATTACGTCATGTTATGTTAATTATATCGAGCTATTTAATATTTAAAAACACACCATAAAGTGGCACCTGAGACGGAAATGATGAGAGAAACTTTCGTGTTTGGGCATGTTAGCAAAGGGATGAAAGACATGTGACAAGGAGAACTTGAATGTGAATGGATATAATGAGAGAGGAAGATCAAAAAGAGGTGGTTGGATTGTCTGAGAGATGATTTGGGTAAGAAGGGAATAACTGTAGACATTGCGGCTGATAAGGATGAATGAAAAAAACGATATACTGCGGCGACCCCAAATAATGGGAACGGGACAAGCCAATAATGATAAAACCATAATAACCTTATGGCTTGGCACAACAAGGGTTTTCCATCAATACATGGTCTTCGGAAAAATGGAAGTACAGCACTATCTACTAGGTAATAGCATTACTATTTTAAGATATTGGTAGTGATATGTTATCGATTATAAATAACATTTTCTAGCAATTGCCAAACAACCTTTAAACTTTGGTATTACGGTGTAGTTTTAAAATCGTATCATTTTCACTTAACCCATTTCCTACTATTTAGTAGGAAATTACACCTGTGTAGCTTGTTTGTCTTTGTGTGAGTTTCACAACACAGGTTCTCATACAAATCTAATTGCATATCAATTCTAATTTGTAATATTTCTGGAATTTTCTCGGACATTCCTCTGCGTCATGTTAGATTTTGCTGCCTGGCTGTGGCAATATACCGGCCCGTACCTTTCACGCATTACCGACTTCGCGAAAATCCCTAAAGGCGAAAGCTTTTCTAGAAAAAAAAAACCATTGCTCCAAGTAGTCTTCAAGATAAACTTCAGCAAGGATTTTGATTCGAAAATGGAATGAAAATTCTTCTGGAACAGTATGGAAAACCACAGCCAAATAACAATACCCTTGTAGATTGTTGTTTTTTTAGAGTAAGTCAGATTACTTTATACTACGTTAGTAGGTATTGAGGATACCAGTGCGCAAGCAATACCAGGCCTGTTTCACTCCACTCTGTAGATATCAAAACACCCGGTTATCAAGCGCTCAGCGGAATCGGATTTATGTCTTTCGCCCTAATAAAAATGACATCTAAAAATAAAACGCATAAGAAACGTTATTGTATCGCCGTTGGATGTTATAGGTTACGTGCAACGAAAATGGCGCAGACTCTGTCATCCTAAATTTGATAAGTGATACAAGGTTTAAATCTTTTGTCACCTTTTTAAGATGCTTATCTACAAAACAAGTAATTAAAATTATATTATTACAAAAAAGTGATTAAAACTTTAAAAGACATTTAATATACTTACCAAAAATAAGCTGTTATGAACTGGATATATATTTTTTTTTTATATTTGCTCAGCATATTGGCTCCGCCTCGCCCGATGGTGAGCGAAAAGAGGAGCCCTAATCGTATCGGCAACGGAGAAGACACCTTGATGTTTTGACTTGATGGCTTCTTCACACTTCGCTTGAAGGATCCCATATTGTATGAATGAGGAAATACATATACCGGCAACGCGTTCCACTTTTTAATGGTGCGACATAGATAGGAGTTGCTAAACTTTTTTGTACGCGAAAGAATAATCCCAACGGTGAACTTGTGATAACGCGATCTTTTATGACGTTCTGTGACGGAAAGGGGAGGAAGGGATAAGGGAAAACAGTTCTTCAGAGCACTCTCCATGGTATAGGCGGTAAAACACGCTACGCTGTCAAAAGGATAAATATAGTAAGAAATGGGTAAATAAATGCTTATACTTACGTAAATATTCAAATTACCTACCTAGCTAAGGTTACAAAAATTGCGCAAGGGCATAGCCCTACCGTAAGCCCGACGTTACATGGGTTGTTACACGTGGCAGCGAGAAAAGGATGAAGTTAGCGCGGATAAAGATCGGCAATATCTAGGTAAAACAAACACGTACGGTAGGTAGCGCTGTGCGATATGAAATGCTCTTTATTGAGATAGAGTCGTTATTTGTTTAACGACTTTACTAAGTGCAATATCTGTGATTGTACTATTACTTATTCTGTGGCATTACCACAAGTATTTGAAATGTCTATAGATTTTTTTATACAACTAAGGTGGTAAAACAAACATACGATCTGCCTGCCTGCCTGCCTGGTAGTAATCAATCATCACAGTCTATGGACGCTCGCAATACCAGAGGATACAGTAATCGGTTTAAAACAGCGGGACCATAATGCTTGTTTGATACCCGACGTGGTTTAAACAAAATTAAAGAAACTCTACCTTATAACTAACTATATGTTAAACACACATATGGATAAATAGACATCGTTGACCTTACTGTTGTAAATGAGAAATTTTTTGAAGATAATATATTTATGGGCAGATGCATAGTACAGAGAGAACTGTTTCACGTGGCTGTCTATATTTGGGTGATACCGAATAATGATAGCATACCTTTTTTATCAGGCTGTTTCGCTTCTGGTAGAACATAGCCGCGGGCAGACCCTTATGCGCAAAAAATACTCTCTTGTAGTCGTCTAAAAAGGTAGTCGGTAATATATTGTAATAAACAGTTATTAAAATTTTAAGTAGGCGGTAGGTATTGCATTGTGGCCGGCACGCGCGGGTGTCAGTGACCTCGTAGGCGTCTTACATAATAGCTCATCTCGCAGCTGCACGCAGATGCAATGCATTACTGGACCGCGAGTAATGGTCACTTTCTTCAGGATAATCGATAAGAATATTAGGTAGTCGTTCGTCGTGAAATTTCGATATAATCTGAAACTGCTAAGCAATGCTCAATGCTCACAATGCTCCATAAATATTAGAATTTTATGTACATGACCTACTTATCCAAAGTTTCAACAAAATTAGATCAGCCATTTGTGGACAATAGAACGATGTTTATTTTCACGTTAATGCGAATATCTCAAAAACTACTAAACCGATTTTGTTGCAAAACGAAGTTATAAATTGTATCTATGTTTCCTACATGTTTAATAAATTTCATTAAAATCTAAGTACTGTTACGAGAGTTATTGTGGCATTATCATACATACATATTCACGACAAGATATTCAAACAGAATGTCATTGTATTCAAATGTAAACAGATGAGCATTTTTTTAGATATAAATGGGGGTCAAACGAGCGTGTGGGTCATCTGGTGAGAAAGGAATCACCACCGCCCATGAAAATTAGCAACACCAAGGGGTCGCCGATCCGTTGCCAGCCTTTTAAGGGAAATATAGACCCTGTTCTTGAGTTCGGAAATACCGCTAAGCGAAATTGATGACATAGTTTCATCGTTCGTGGTATAAAATGTCATAAGAAACGTACTGTCAACGTCACGTAATCGCCAATTAACACGGTGATATCGATGGAATTTAAATTTAACTTGAGCCTTTGCCGACGTTTCATTTCTGGGACCTTCGTCATATATGATTATGTCACTTCATCCAAATTAAACGCCAAAAGGCCAAAATCACGGCATTTTCATGTTTCCTCTTTCTCTAAGGAGAAAGAAGAAGAGGCAATCCTTATATTACCAGCCGGGTTGGCGGTGATGACAAGAACTCTAAAGTTCTTTTACATAACAAATCACAGATGTTATGTCCGGGCGATTGTCTGAATTTCTGCAATATGACTACGTTACAATTCTATTGGAAAACATTCATCATCATCAGGTCATTTTAGTCTCCACTACAAGAGCACGATCCTCTCTTGTCCGTCCTAGACAGAAGGAGGATTTGGCCTACGCTCTTCATGCTGGCCAGACGGGTTGGGGAGGCCTGATCGATGTTTTATAATGTACTTTCCTTAGTCGCCTTGTACGACATCCACGGGAGGAGACGGAGTGATTGTATTCTAGTCTACCGGAAACCACACGGCCATTAAACATATAAATACATACATAAATACGGAATATATTAAACATATAAATTAATAAACAGGATATTTCATCAGGTAAAGCTGAGAAATCGTGCCATAAATATTTTGTAACTAACGCAGAATCAGAATTAGAGCCTAATGATGAATTTCTTTTAGTGTACGTTGAATACAACGGAAAAAAATCAAAGCATGTTTGATTTATTTATATATTATGAGGAGAATTCTTGACTGTACCTACTATGAATAGCAGTCTCAGTGCTGTCGAATATAATTTTATTTGAATTTTAAATTTAATATTTTGTAAATATTTCAAATTTTTACCTATTATCGTTATTAAGACCGAGAAAAAAATTGGAAAAAAAATCACGTTTGTTGTATGGAAGCCCCCCATAAATATTTGTTTTGTTTTAATTTAATTATTTATTTTTAAAGTGAATATATAACTAAATATTTTGTGAATATTTCAAGCGTCTACCTGTTGACGTTACCAATATTGAGCAAAAACGAGAATAAAAAATCACGTTTTTTGTATGGGAGCTCCCTTAAATATTTATTTTATTCTGTTTTTTTAGTATTTGTTGTTATAGCGGCGACAGAAATACATCATCTCTGAAAATTTCAACTGTCTAACTATCACGGGTCATGAGATACAGCATGGTAACAGACGGACGAACGGACAGCGGAGTCTCAGTAATAGGGTCCGTTTTACCCTTTGGGTACGGAACCCTAAAAATCATCATTTTTTTATACTACGTCCGGTGGCAGACAAGCATACGGCCCGCCTGATGTGAAGCGGTTGCCCTAGCCATATTAACGCTCGCAACATAAAATATCGCACGCGCGCCGCCACCTCCACTGCCAACGCAGCATCTCCTTCCTTTCTGGTGACCTCACTCACTCGCAGGAACACAACAACCCTCAAGGGAATTGTTATTTGGCTGTGGTATTCTGTAAGGTGGAGGTACATTCCCCAGTCGGGTAGCTTACAATTACGCTCCCTACCTCTCTTTTTGCCAGAGCTTCGTCTTCAGTCAGAAGGGTGCACCGCGTGCAGGTGAAGTTGGCTTTGGTTCAAAGGTGTTGATGAACTACTTACACCCCGAAATCATCCAAAGCTTTGAAATTGTGCCACATATATTTGATAATTATGGCAGAATCAGATTCTGAGACTGATGATGAATTTAAAATAGATTAAGGATATGAAGAAAAACCGGACAAGTGCGAGCCGGACTAGCCCACCGAGGGTTCCGTACGTAGGATCACTATAAAAAGTTCAGGAATCAAACCCCTTATTTTTTAAGATTTAATTACAAATGTATAGTTTTGAGATTTATTCTTGTACTTGTAGTCGATAACGATGTTACTTCCCAAATTTCATAGATCTAGTTCAACGGGAAGTACCCTATGAGATTTGATTCCCTAGAGAATGTCGAAATATGCGTTTTTTGCTGAATAAACGGCCGTATCTTTTTTTTACGTAAACTTAGCAGTTTGATTTTTTTACAACTTCGTGGGACCTTAGACCTGAGTATACAGTTCAAATTTCAGCTTGGTACCTCCACACATTCTCGAATTAGAGGGTCTAGACAGACAGACAGACAGACGGACAATAAAGTGATCTTATAAGGGTTCCGTTTTTCGTGTATGTGCTTTTGCACATACACGAAAAACGGAGCGAGCCGGACTAGCCCACCGAGGGTTCCGTACGTAGGATCATTATAAAAAGTTCAGGAATCAAACCCCTTATTTTTTAAGATTTAATTACAAATGTATAGTTTTGAGATTTATTCTTGTACTTGTAGTCTATAACGATGTTACTTGCCAAATTTCATAGGTCTAGTTCAACGGGAAGTACCCTATGAGTTTTGATTCCCTAGAGAATGTCGAAATATGCGTTTTTTGCTGAATAAACGGCCGTATCTTTTTTTTACGTAAACTTAGCAGTTTGATTTTTTTACAACTTCGTGGGACCTTAGACCTGAGTATACAGTTCAAATTTCAGCTTGATACCTCCACACATTCTCGAATTAGAGGGTCTAGACAGACAGACAGACAGACAGACGGACAATAAAGTGATCTTATAAGGGTTCCGTTTTTCGTGTATGTGCAAAAAAATGTAAAAAAAACATTTTTTTTTTTTTATATTTTTTGCATGTATGTGCAAAAAAATGTAAAAAAAATCAAATAAAAAAATATTTTTGATTTTCAAAAAATCATAAATATTTTTTATCGTCCAAAGCGATGATACATTGAGAAAAATATTTTGTAACTAAGCGGAGTAACCAATGCCCAGTGATGACTTTTATATAGATTAAGTTGTAAGTATAACAACGATCGAAACTCTGCCGTGCCCTTTTGAACTTGTTGCACAAGTTTTGCCTTGATAACTGCTACACGTTGCTACATTGACGAGCGAATATAACGCCTACTATGCAACTACGGATGCTGTAAACATTGCTCTCACTGCTACCGTTGTATTCAATGAGCAAAACGGCTATAGAGGCGCAGTTGCATGCCCAATCACTCAAAAACCGACATTGTTAATTATGAAGACCTTTTGACAGTGATGCGGGGGATTTTTTTGGCGCGTTTCAGTTATAATTTGTACATAGTTTTTTTTCTTTAATAATTATAATAATATTCAATATAATCTGCTATATAAAATAAGTATTTTTTCATGTAATGAAATATGTACTTAAGTTTATATTAAGACACTTTCCATGTAATTTACAACTATATAACTATAAAACTGTGCCAAAAAACCGTCATTGTATCGGATCGGATAATCTGAAAACGCTCATAAAATTTACCTATATTTCAAACAAATAAAATTTATTTATTTGCCACACATTTTATATATTAATAAAGTAATTATAAAATTTATACCTGTTCGAACAGTACATTATACTGAAATGGAGACTTAGCGCTTTAACGCTGGTTTTCAGATAGAGGTGTTATTGTTATAGGTAAATTTTATTTTATTAACAATGAAGGTTTTTTGGCACAGATTTTTTAGTTATAGTTAAAAATTACATGAAAAATTAATTTCGAAGGAAAGATTCCTGAACGTTTCCAAACTTACCCCTAACCATGAATTTGTGAAATTTGATATACCTTGTAATTAAAAAACCGTAATATCTTTTTTTCATAAATAAATTACGCACGTAACGTCACTGTATAACATGAAATTCTATGTAGTTAGTTGGTTTTTAAATATTTTTAGGGTTGGGGATGTCAGTTTTCAGCTCAGTTTATTTTAAAAACAGGGCTAGTCGGTTCAGCTCCCAGGCGGCCGCCTGGCACCTGTCTCTAAATAAGCTGTCGTTACTTATTTAAGGATTTAAGATATTTTTTTTTTAATTACTTAACCTCTCGCGTGCCGCGTTCCCATGGTGGGTGCAGTGCTTGGTACAGAATTGACAGGTAGCGTGCGGGTTCAATTGCCGTAATTTGAAAAGTTTTAGGAATATTTCCGAAGAGATTCCCAGAAAACTTCTTTTCTTACCAAGATACTTTCATCTCTAATTACTGAATAAGACATTTTCCTAGCATAAAAAATAGCATGCATTCCAGACAATCTCTATGTCACATTTAATCCAGACTCGTTCAGCCATTCTGGTGTAATTGAGTAACAAATATCCATTCATTCAAACTTTCGCAATTATAATAGTAGTAAGCTTGGCTACCTATGTAGGAGCATCACTTCTATCCGGCGTCCCTCGATGCCTACATACGGAAAGTATCAAAGGAAATTTATAAGTTATCAAAGAAAATAGTTTATTAATAGACCTCCCCAGGTGCTCTTATATCTGCAACTACTGAGCCTAAAAATTTCACAATATCCATATTTTTTTTTTATATATAAATATAGGAAAATCAAAGGAAAGTCTTTGTAAAGTCCATGATGTAACATGTTAAATCTCACAATAGTGTGCATACAAATAGTAATGCAATTGGAATGTATGTGTAATGTCTTTAAGTTACAATGTTAAGTTTGTTCTTGGGATAAATTATTAGTTAGTACTGTTTGTTCGACTTAACTGGGTCAGGTATCCGTCACTCTTCGTACACATTCATTATACGGAACCCTCTCCACACGAGTTCAACTCACACTTGTCGGGTTTTTTGACACATATGTCAATAGAATATGTGATTGTATATAGAAAACCGGTAATAAGCGACCGATACTTATAAAATGAATACTCGCAAGACCACCCACACATTATGTATGTAACCCATGAATATATATAGACAGCTTGCTTATGGTAATGATTTATTATTTTCATTTATTTTTTAATTGACCATAAATAATAAAGAGCTATTAGTATGTAATCATAATTGAGCAATTTTTTGACAGAATAAGACTATTGCATCTTCACTAAATATCCATAAATGGTATACATTTATGTATACTTGATAATTTTTTATTTAATTGCCGATTTCGTCCAACTTGCCGGAATTTGCCTAAATATTTTAAATGTGGAAAAATTCACCTCCACCGCCCCTGTGAAATCTAAACTTTTTTTTATACTACGTCGGGTGGCAGATAATCATACGGCCGCCTGATGTGAAGCGGTTACCGTAGCCATATTAACGCTGGCAACATAAAATATTGCTCGCGCGCCGCCATCCCCGCTGCCAACGCAGCATGTCCTTTCTTTCTTTCTGGTGACCTCACTCACTCGCAGGAACACAACAAACCTCAAGGGAATTGTTATTTGGCTGCGGTATTCTGTGAGGTGGAGGTACATTCCCCAGTCGGTTAGCTTACAATTACGCTCCCTACCTCTCTTTTCGCCAGAGCTTCGTTTGTCAGTCAGCAGGGTGCACCACCTGCAGGTGAAGTTGGATTTGGTTCAAAGACCTTGATGAACCACGTACACCCCAATGAAATAACCCCACCAAAAATATTTTTAATGTGGAAAAATTCACCTCCACCGCCCCAGTAAAACCTAAACTCTTTTTTTTATACTACGTCGGGTGGCAGATAAGCATACGGCCGCCTGATGTGAAGCGGTTACCGTAGCCATTACTAACGCTCGCAACATAAAATATCGCTCGCGCGCTGCCACCCACGCTGCCATCGCAGCATCTCCTCCCTTTCTGGTGACCTCACTTACTCGCAGGAACACAACAGCCCTCAAGGGAACCATTATTTGGCTGCGGTATTCTGTGAGGTGGAGGTACATTCCCCAGTCGGGTAGCTTACAATTACGCTCCCTACCTCTCTTAAAACTCACGATCTTCTTATCGAGATGACCTGCTTGATCCTATGAGGCTATTGATGGACTGTGTTCGTCTGAATAGTCTCAGTGAGGGTTTTTCATAATAGTGCGGCCGCGACGGATAAAAATTAAATGCTCAGTCTCATTGGTCGATAACTTCATCGAATCATAGCATGCGGGAACTTCCGGCAAGCGGGATGATAGATAGTGTAAAATGCAGATCATATCACGAACGTTATAAAGCTTGCGGGTGTTCCCGCAAGCTTGAATTGCTCCGAAGTGCCCAATCTCCCGCTCTCGGGTCCCATCGGGTAATGAAAGCGGTTCCTGCTAGCAGGTCTTATGACATATGTAAACAGAAAATGTCGCGCATCCCGCATGCGCGCATTTGTGTGCATGGACATGTCATGTGTTGGTCTGAGTGTTTTCTATTTATTGTAATGTATGTATTTACAAAAAAAAAATGTATTAAGAATGAAATCAGTTATCTAATACCCAGAGCCAAGCTTTGCTTAGTTTGGGACTAGATGGCAGTGTTCCATCTGTCCAGGAATATTTATTTATTATTTACTTATTTATTACTGGGGCTGTATTACTGTTGAACTGGTTAAGGGAACAAAGTCGCGGTTATATTTATAACAATAACATAAAGTTACATAATCGTCATAGTCAATTAACGAACGAATATTTTTTACGACAGGGAATATTGTGCGCGAAGTATTCCGCAACGGCGGTGAACAGACAGTACACATAGATGAAGCAATGAAATTGTCAAACAATTTGGATATCTTCAATTGATTTTACTTATATAATCGCATCTCGTCATAGCTTATAAAATAACTATCTATTAATTTATTTATTTATAAGACGTAGCTAGTTTCTATGTGATTTTCTCCCTGTCAATGTGTTCTTGGAGGATTACGTTATGAAATTCTTCAGAAACGATGTAAAAGGGATCGGCAATGAGTAGTGCTACAAATCTCTATGCCTATGATAGCTACATACCGTTAGGTAGGCCGTATGTTTGTTACCACACTAGCGGTATGAAAATATACAATTTCGTTATTTTTAGATCGTCTGTCCGATGGCAGAATATTACCTATACATACAATATTTCCTGTAGTTGGAAAAAAATGATTTAATTTTTGATTAAATGGAAAAATCTTTCTGTAAGGCGGACTCCACTTACTATTGATCCTTCCGTCTATCTAGAAACTGTTTCAGATCGATTTTTGTGATTCCGAAAATCGGATTCCGGGTCAAATAGTTACTGACTTTCTTAGCTTAAAGAGGTTCAGAATTTTTATTGACTAAGTTGACCACAATTACCATTAAACTAAGCTGAAGTTTGAATTTCACAATCGAAAACGTTTATTCGCAAAGTACTTGGTGAAAATACTATTGGCCAGTGACCTAGTATCTAGTTAAGATAGACACTGGGTGATTTATTAATTATTTAAAATTATCAGCCAGTCTTTCCGTTCATTAAACCTGTAATGAACTGTATCACATACTTTATCTAGTTTTAATTTTAGTGGTGGTAATAACTATTATGTCAGATTTAATTAATTTAATATACATGGTGATTAATGTTCGTTTTGTTTTTATTTTGTAAATTATGTGAAGAAATTATGATCCATATCACCAGTAACTTAGATAAATGCGGTCACTAAACTACCGGTAGGCACCCTGGCCTACCGGTTAAGCTGAAGCCGATTCCCATCAGGTTTTTTTATTAAAAAAGAGAAACTACTTTTTGAATTTGTAAGAAACGTCTCCTTATATCTATACTTATACTATAACGCTGAATAGCTTGTTTCAGGAACTACTGGTACGAAGTAAAAACCTAATTTATTGTTAAATAGCTCATTTTTCGAGGAGTATCAATGAAAAATATTGCAAAAACGGGAAAATCCCACACGTGTATTGCACAAGGTCGCTAGTAAGTAATATTATGAAATAGTGGAAAACATGGTTAACTCGTTTTTGAGATACAATAAATTGGAATACTTCCAACTGGATTGTCAAAAATCCTTTAAGCAGCCGCGTTCACGAGAATAATCGATCGTAGCTATACGTTACATATTACTTATGCTTGCATACGTAACACAATCAATGAGAAGAGTACAATACCAATAATGAACCAACGAACAATGGCATTTCATCTCATACGATGTCATGGTTTTTTGATATCGAAATTGAAATCAAAAAGGGGCAGACGAAGATCCAGTGTAATACAGCGGTAGTTCGGCATGAAAGTGTGATGGCAGACTCCGCGCAGTAAGTGGCAGGGGTGTAGTATATAAGTGAGCGCAGTACTACCACTCTGACATAGTTCACGAAACTACACGTGCCCTGGCGTCGCACGTCCCACCATACCAACAACAATGAAGCTCCTGGTAAGTACATAATATGAAAGTGTGAAAATCTAGAAAGTTCAATGATACATCCCGCTCTAGTTTCTTAAAAGAAAAATGGGATTCTCAAAGTAAGTGGTATAGTGAAGGATCTTCTGCAATCAGCTGTCGCAATAGAGCGGATTAAATTAGGGTCGATTCGACTTGGGTTTTTGAACTTTGGCATTTCCATATCTAAGTACATCTAATTACCTTCGACCGCGTGTTTCGGAATTATAAACTGTTCTTGGAAGTTTATTGAAATATGTTTACTCTACAACATAAAACGTGTTGCATTTTACTTTTTTTTTTCAATAAGAACTTCTATCTTTTCTAAAATTTACGAATTGAATTTCTATTTCTAAGTACAGTCGGCAAAGGAAATAACTATCTAACTTTTTATGAACCATGAATCGATTTTTTTATTTATTATAGTTTTTTTATTGTACTATAGTTTCATAATAATACGTTAGTATTTAAATTGCCTCTTTCTCTCATTAACTTCTCCTTTGATTAACTTTCATCAGAAATCTTTATTATAATTTATAGCCCTAATTACTCTCTTTCTTTGCTGACTATACATCTAATTATGTTCGGACGCATTTAACATTTCAAAATTATAAACTGTTCATAAAAATTGTTATTAAAATAAAATTGTTGTTTTTTATTTTATTTTAGTTACATTACTTAGATAACAAATAAACTTTTTAAAATGCAAGTTGTTCCTATATGAAAATCATTGTGTTCAAAATTATTTACTTACTTACTTTTCAATAGTCGCCTGTTAACGTTACTATTTATTCGTATAATGAAGTCTAGACTGGCCATTTCTTTGGAGACTCGATTTATTATACTTCTGTTTACAAATGGTCTCATTCGTCGTATCTACGAATTTCATAATGCCTTTCTAGGTCAAATCTATTTGAGCACACGAGTTTGATTTCATCTCATTGCAGTTAACCATTACTTCATGTTTGGTTTTCACCCATAGCATATTAATTTCTATTAAATATTACCACAAATAAACATGTTTCTTTTTTCAAAAAAACTTCTATTCATTGTTAATAAAAAAATGACTAAAACTGTGTTTCACTTATCAAGCGCTTTCATTTGATAACCATCATAAAGGCGTTAACGTGACAATTATATATAAATCTATCTTGTGTGACGACCCCATATTGGAATAAAAATGGTAGCATTTAATATAATCGTGCATTGTACCGAGAATCAAACATGTGTGCCAAATTTCATCTTAATCAGACACCGGGAAGTGGGTCAAAATTAACTAGCAAGGTTTAATTAAACACACCGAGGTGAAACTAAATAAAAGTTTGCAAAAAATAGTTAGGTACAACTTGTTAGATAAATAATAGAAGTTGTTACTTAATAACAGTAGTATAAATATTCAAGTAATAGATTTTTGTAACAACATGAAAGTGCAATCGTAACACAAGATTAGACCGGGTTGCGTGATAATAGTCTGTTTGATGCTACAGCTGTTAGCTCATCCTCTGTGTCAGTAGTACAATGTTATCACGAGTATATTTATGTGACTTTATAACCTATTACTATTCGTGACTCATAATACACAATTAAATTTAAGTATAGTTAGATTGTGTAATCTTAAATTAATGTCAAGACTGTGCTTAAAATAATTTACTAAAAAAAAATATTATCGATGGGCGTACTTCGAAGTGAAAATTTACTTACTTTACTTTCGGCTATTTATTAAAGTTTAGAATATGTCAGATTCGAATTTCATCCGATTCGGTCGCTGAATATGGACTCTTTATTTAATTCATTTATTGTCTAAATGATACAATAAACATCGAAATTTACTATTTTTATATACTACTTCGGGTGGCAGACAAGCATATGACCCACTTAATTTGAAGCGGTTACCATACCCGTATTACTGCTCGCAACTTGAAATATCACTCTCGAACCGCCACCCCCGTTGCTAACACAGTAGCTCCTTCCTGGTGACCTCACTCACTCGCAGGAACACAACAACCCTCGAGGGAATTGTTATCACACTGTGGTATTCTGTGAAGATTGTCTTGCCCAGTCAAGCAGCGTACAAATACATTGTATCCTACCTCTTTTCTGCCATAGCCTCTTTCGTTAGTCGGCAGGGTGTACCACGTGCAGGTGAGGTTGGCTTTTGCTCAAGGTCACATAAAGATCACGGTGAGACACTTACACCCCAAATTGCTATGTTTTAGACATAGCAAAACATAATTGTAGAAATCCAGAACTTCAAATTTTCTTTACAAAATAGGCCTCCTGTTTTCTTTTTATTTAGTAACACTTGCAATTTAACTCAGCATATTTAATCTTCCGTCACATAAAAGATGTTACATAAATTCTTACAAGAGAGATCAGGATAACAAACCGTAACAAAAGTGTAGCAGATCTGAATGAAAACAATGCTGTTGTTATGGACATGTACATAAGAGCCGATACATGTTTCTTGGGGCCCACTTTCGCCCAACCTGCGTGTCGAATGAGCCGGTTTCACAAGATGCTGCTATTGTATCTGCTTCATCTTATCTTGCGACATTACGAATATGATTGAGATTTTCTGTCTGACGTCATCTTCGTCATTGTTCATTACATCTTTTTGAAGTTTAACCTTTGACGTTTTCAGGTAGTGACTTGTGCTGTTTTGTCCGTTGCGGCAGCTCTTCCTCAAAGAAGAGTGGCTTTAAGACCTGACCCTCAGCGTATAGATGACCAACAGCAAGCTGAACAGAACTTTAACCCTTACCAGCAGCCGCAGCCCGACTACAGACAACAACAACAACAGCAAGCTCAACCCGATTACAGGCAACAGCAACAGCAACAACAACAAGCTCAACCCGATTACCAACCACAAGCACAGCCGCAGCAATTCAGACAACAAAAGCCCATTGAAGATTTCCGGCCTAAAGTTGAGTTGGATACTACAACATTTATCCCCATCATCCGTTTTGACAAGGAGCAGGGCACAGATGGGAGTTACAAAACAGCGTAAGTAATAATTAATTACAGTTATTAGTTAAGTAGAACGCAGTTGACATGACAGTAAAGATTTATTTATAGAATACCGCAGTAATCATTTATTATTATTTAATATTTTGCTTTCATAACTATATAAATCCCCACACTGTATAATTACACGAAATTATTACAGTAATTAATTAGATATTTAACTTTCTACTTCATTTCATTATGAAGACTATTAAATAATACAATATAACAGTCTAACACTGGATTTGTTTAAATTTCAGGTATGAGACTGGAAACAACATTCAAGCTGAAGAACAAGGCTACCTGAAATCAGTAGGTGAAAACCATGACGCTCTTGTCCAGCAAGGAAATTATCAATACACAGCCCCTGATGGCCAGGTCATCACGGTGGAATATACCGCTGACGAGTTCGGCTTCAGAGTCAAAGGAGACCACATTCCCACCCCACCACCTGTCTCTCCTGAAATCCAAAAAGGTCTGGACTTGATCTACGCTGGAATTAAAGCTAATCAGGTAAAACTTCGTTATATTCAAAGATTTGTTAAATAAATTGTATACTGTTATTTGAATATAAATAAATATTTATTTATACATAATTCATAATGTGTCAGTTTAGGTAAGATAAGTGATCTGATCTAATCAAATATTGCTCTACTTTTTGGATATTTTATGTAATACACAGATATTTGCTCCAGTTAAGCCATGGTTATAAATATTCTCAATAGTATAAATAAGCATGTGTATGTCACGAATCCTGTATATTTAATCTTCGAAGAAAAGCAATATCACTGTTACCTTGATCTAAATTTAAAGGTTACAGGTTGCGTAATCATTGTTTTCATTTAATCAGCTTAGAGAGGAGCAAACGATTCGATAAACTTCAAGGCTAATTGCAGCTAATAATAATTTTAAAATTATGTAAATAACTTCCAAATATGTGGATTTCAATATGTGTATTTTCCATTTCCAGGAACGTGCTGCCTTGGAAGCAAAGAACAACCCTGAGGCAGCGAGACAACAAGAAGAAAGAGCAGCACTCGACTACAAAGGACAATATTATCAACAGTAGACTAGGTTAAATCGTTTTAGTATATACGCAACGAGTACTTACACACAATCAAGTTTGAGTTGTGACCGTCTCTTGTTTTATCACTTTTTGTTCAAATAAAAACACGCAACTTGTTAGATGGTTGCATGTTTCAAATGGCACCTACACGGTTTTAACTCAAGGTCGATCGTGCATCTAAAGTATTTTTAAAAAGCAAGTGACGTAGGTACTTTTCAACATTAGGGTCTTTTGTAATTATTATCAATTTTATCCATATATATCGACAGTATTAAAATAGCTGATAGGAATGTTTAAACCTACCAATCGATTTGTCAATTGGCTTATAGGAATATTAGCGGATTATATAAAATATTCATAGTAATATTAATGACAACAATATGAAATGAAAGGCGAATTTTTAAAATGAAAATACGAATTATAATGTTAAATTCAATGAATAGGATGGTATTGGCTTTAAAATTAAATAATTTTGTTTAAATTTTTTTACGGACGACATAATCAAAATACTCGAGATGAGATAGATACTAGCATGTGTTCAAATTAATATAAAATCTTGAGAATTGCCTACTAGTTATCTAGGTAAATTTTTAATCTTCATAAAGCTCTGTTTATTGTATTGCGGGGCTATCAATTTATTTTCAGTACCTAAGTCAGTGCATGTTTTTGTGAAATGTGATAAATTAGTAACATAGCGTTATGTGCGAGTGATTTTTTTAATTTTATACTTTTGTACATACATTATTAACTTATAACTATGTTTGCTATATGAATAAAAGTGTTACAGTGGTTGCACTAGTATTTAATTTATATTTCTTTAAAATTTGTGAGTATTAATTACCCTTGGGTTTGAGTTTTTATGCTGTATGTTAAAAATCTTGCGTTTTATTGGGCTTAAATTCCTACTCAAACTTTTACTATAAATTACACAATAAATACTATAATATAGTTTTATATATATGACAGTCAAAACTCATAACCCGCTAAAACCACTTTTTACAGCAATAATCAGGCAAAAATGGTTTTAACCAACGTCTACAGTAAAAAACAGTTGTTACTGCAGTCAAAGGTAGTTCAGACAGTGTTATAGTCAGTACCCGAAGACTAGGTGCTCCTAGGTTTGACTAGCCAAACCTCAGGCAGCTTACCTCCCTTTTCAAAAACAAGCCAAGTTTCGCTGGCTTCGCTTTCTCGGCTTTTGTTAATCACAAGCATAACCTAACCCAACCAACGTCATTGATCAAAACTATTTTAACTGCGTGTATCATTATACACGATAATGTATATGTTACAGCCAAAAATCTGTCAAAATTGGTTTTGACTAAAGACGCTGTTAACATGACATGTAACATTTTACATTATGGTGGAGGGGGGGGGGGGGGGGGGGGCGGCAATCTTTAAATGTGGTTTAGTTTAATTCTTTCAAGGAATGTAGAAACATGTAAACATGTTTAAAGCTTTTATTTATTTTTTTACGTTATTACAAACCTTCGGTATCATTTTTATCGTAAAATTGAAAGCAATTCACATGTACATATCATCATACGTAGATTCATGGGTAAGGAACAATTTTCTAGTAACGATTTCTAGTTTTTTCATAACTTAATTTCAAATACTCGATATCTATACAAATTTTGTTTCCCTTCTCTCCCCATATCCGTAGAATTTTTAAAATTCTCTGCAATAATGTCTAACCTTTTAAATCAACACACTTTCCAAATCTTTGATGTCTATTTTGAGCAGTTTAGGTTAGGCGGGACGCAATGATGTTAAAAATACTATAGATATGCCACAAGCGTCAAAAACATACACGCGATAAGTGACGCAATCGTCTTACCTCGCAATTAGTTCGCACTCGACGAAACTGACGTTTGTGACAATTGATTGAAATACCTAGATAAAAAATGTGCATTTTCGTAATACTCTCATTATTATGAAAATGCATAATTTTTATCTACATGAAATACTGAAGTATAAGGAAATTTCACAATTTCTATTGATAAAGTAAATAAAGTCCAAGAGGTCACATAATCACACGAAAGTACACAATAATATTTGACGTTAATGCGTATTTTAGGTTAATTTCATATTTTTGCAAGAAAAAAGAAGCCGTTCCGCTGATTACGCACGAGGGAATGAGATAGCAAGCAATTTAAAGTGTCGAGATGATAAGAACAGCGATACTTTCTCTCTCAAGCGACAGGAACCGTTTTCTAACGCCATTTATTAGTAATATCAAGAATCAAGCAACTGAACCTAGGAATAAAAAGGGTAGTGTTATCTTTATATTGACAATATTACATTGATCATCTTTCTCCTATCAATAAGAGAATATCGAAAAATACCTTCCTCAATATGAAATAGGAACCTAGTTAACTTGAATGAAAGTCAGTGCAAAAGTGATCAATAATATTTTTGAACATGTCCATGTATGTAGAGAAATAAGTAATACATTTATAAAAAGAAATATTTTTTACAACTATTATTAAGCATATATAAAAAATATGGATAGTTATTTAATTTTCTGGTGGTTGGCAAATTACTACAGTGGTAGAACATGAACTAGAGTAAAATTCATCCTACAATTTAGGTTCAAACATTATTCAAGCAGTGAATAAATTAATGGTCAGTAAAATGACAGAATGGGCAGGTAGATAAATAGTTCAGAAAAGAGAGGCAATCTTTCGTTAAAAGGGGTAGGACTTAAGAGTTTTGTTATTGACTGGTTTTATTTGACTCCCGCATAAAAGCAAATAAAGTTATCCTTGTAATAGTTCTGTGCTTGGCTGGAAAAGATCCATTCGTAGGATAATTCCATCATTTCGTTAATAGTTTTGCATGTACGTATATCTAAGTTTATATTTTAAACCCTAAAGTTTTACAAACAAACAAACCACGTTTGCTTGTGCCAAAGCGCAGCGTGACCAATCATGCCAGTGATGCTATACTAATAAAAGATACTTATGATCGCTCTAGCATACAGAGCACGTGATATCACGTTATGGGCTAGATCAAGCAGCTGACATGACACGCGATGTCCCGTGTTTGACAGAGAATATAAAATAACTGTTATTTAACTGGTAACATGGTAACACACGCGTGTCTAGTTTTACAAGCGAAACAAGTTCTAGACATTATTATAGTGTGAATAATAATCACTAGTATATCAATAAGACAGCTGAGTGGTTAAAGTAGCTCAATTTATACACACTGGCTTAACACGTTGTTACGACTGTTAAATTAGTGGAAACAAAACAATGTGCAATTACATAACCACAGCAAATTACCGTACAATGACAACAACTTCGACATAACAATGATAAATGGGTAAACACGTTTGTACATAGTTTTTAGAGGTACCTGTACGTATTTGTTTCAACTTAAGGTAACTTATGCAGATAAAAACATATGTAATGAGCTTCTATCCGTAGCTTACTCCTCGTAAACACAGTTGTAAAAACAACCAATATTCATCCATCTGGTGGGATAAGGGTCATCCCTCAAGTGAAAGGGTTTAAAGGACACACACTCCACCACTGGGCTTAATGATGATAGTCAGCGAATGATAACAGCCGTGACCGTAGGCTTAACGTGACTCTGAATCACGTGAAATCGTCTATAATACAAAAAGTCTATGAGAGTCAACAATGTAAAAGAAAAATTGTTATTGAAATAATTCCCCCAAATCAATTTGGTCTCCGTAGTCATTACTTGTTTTTTTATTATATACTTAACAATCTTACATAAGAAATTAAAGTGGATATAAAACTCACAAGGATCCATCTAGATAGTTTTTCAATTGATCTTAGTGCACAAAAGTTTTTACAAATAATTCTAACTGCTTAGATAAAATATGAATTTAAGAAAAAACAGTTTATTTCATTTATTACTCAGGCATCTAGTTATCTTGACATTGTCTCATCATAATACTAACATTCATCTTGAGGAGCTGCATACGTGACTTGGTTAGATCATTAATAAATGCGGAACACGTTTCAAAATTCATATAGCAAATGCACAAAGCTGGGAATTTGTATATGCGAAATATTTACTCTGTAGCGGTACCCTGGTGTTATGAACCGGTTGTAGATACACGTAAGTGATATCAAATATATTACAGTAGCTTCGATTTTGGTAGAGATGATTTGATAAGTTTGTAAAATTTTACAACTATAGGTACTGAATAAGATTATGCGTCCCTTTCTTGGTGATTCGTGAATATCAGCGGACTCATCAGAACAAAGTGTATATTTCTACGAATAATATCCTTAAATTTGTAAAATGAAAGTTTGTTAACGTGGATAGACACAGAAACTATTAGTTGATGAACCTACTTTTCAGCAGATATTATTAATAAGCAATTTAAAATGTTACGAAAATATTATTGAATACATCACTAGAAATTATTAGTAGAAGTCATCATCACAAACGTTCCTACATAGTAGCTCAGCTGGAGGAACACTCGATTGGTAACATTTTTTTCCGTCTATTTTTATATTTTACTCGTACTTATATAAACAGGGTGTAAAATAATTAAATAATTGCCACTTAGGAGCTAGTTCGGTACTCGAAAATTAACAACTTTATTATTTTGTTGATGCTGTTGTTTGCTGGCACTTGGTGGAACATTATTAACATTTTGTTACTTGTACTGTTCCACGAAATTAATTATTTATTAACACAAACTCTATTATTATTTATGTAAATGAAGTTCTTATAAAATAAACGTTAACGAGGTTTTTAAAATAAATAATTTCATTTGTGATTGTAAGAAATAATATTTGAAACAGTAGCTTTTACTGTTGTTTCTCTTTTTAAGTTAGTAAATATAGTAATTTGTACATAAGTATAGAAGTAAGTTGTGTTTGGAAAAATAATTTGTGATAATGTTTCATAAAAATTAAATTTCTCTTTACTGAACAACAACTTAAGTATATTACATATTTTAATAACATTATTGTACTCCAGCATACAACATACATACTATTATATTCTAGTCCACAAATAGCCCATCCTGCTTTGTCAATGATCACCCTATGAATAGTTATTTGTTTTTGAGTACTGAATTTATTCTCATAGGGAACACAGTCAATTATTTGATACTTTACGTATCTTGCTTTAAAGTGTAACTTATTCATCAAGACATACAACAAATACATGGTAACACGTGGGAACATCTTAAACGCTTACAGAAATAACATAACTTAGTTAAGTAATAGTCACTACTAAGTAGTTAACCAAATTGAAGAGTGTTGAATAAATTTAATTTGTTATTGCTAGGTTTTCTATTAGTTTCGTCAAATGCCAAACGTAAAACAGGATTCTCTGGGGTCAGCGTTGGCTCCGATGAACTTACGTACTGATTTCGAAACCGAATCTTCCTTTATTGGACATCTTGGTGTCCAGTTCATGACATCTTTGTGCAATATTAGCTGAACTCTAATGTTTGTATGGTACTTGCTCGATTAATGTAAACTTAATTAATGCCGCTCTTACGAGCGAGTACACAATACGATTTAAGAGGACTCTTGCGGAAAATTTACTGGCTACGGTGCACTGTCTATAATTTATATAAACATATAGGTATTTTAATTTTAGCTTACTGATACTTTTATATCGTTTACAATAGACGTTACATTAAAATAATGTAAGATATGTAATAATTCGGTACCTACTCGATTATTTTTAAAATGTTCACATAACCATTCTTTTTGAAATCAAATATGTAATTTATTTTATCGGGTATACAAATATATTTTCAAAATAAAATTAATAAAGGAAAGAAAATTATGGTGCGAATGGTTCATCAAAAATTTTGAAATAAAGTCAACCTCACTCTGCACGTGGTGCACCCTGCTGAATGGCTCTCTTGTGAAAAGAGAGGTAGGGAGCGTAATTGTAAACTGCTCGATTGAGGAAGTATCTCCACCTCATGGAAGCCAAATAAAAATTCGTTTGAGGATTGTTGTGTTCCTGTAAGTGAGTTAGGTCACCAGAAAGAAAGAGATGCTGCGTTGGCAGCGGCAAGCGAGAGATATTTCATGTTGCGAGCATTAATATGGCTGCGGTAACCGCTTCGCATCAGGCGGACCATATACTTGACTGCCACCCGACGCAGTATATATAAAAAAAATACAATTTACGAAGTATAAATCAAAAAAATATTAATTTATTAGTATCTGTGAAATATGTAAACACAAGTAAGTATGCATATTGCAAAAATTTGATGAGCATTACTTACAGCGGATGTTGTACGGATTGCGGAATTACTCGTAAAATTGCCAGATAATGTTTGGCTAAAAGGTGAAGTTGTTTTTACTAAACTGATTCCCACGATGAAATTTGTGTAGACGAGTCGAGTGTTGTTCAAAGTGTTGACAAGTGAAGTGCCTAAAAACAATATTTCAGTATATCGGTAGCTCCATTAAATAGGGCGTGAAAGGAATTACCAGCAATAAAATGATTAATGCGGTAAATAAAAAAACAGTCGTTTACATGATACGATGCAATTAAAACTTGTAATCGATTCTTTTGCTACGACATAATTAGCCTTATGCGTTGTTTACAATCGGATAGTGCCGATATAATCTTCAATCATTAATCCTAGTACTAGATGAGCAATGACGTAAAAAAACTAAACAAAATATTGTTCGCAGTAGGCAGAAGATGACATAAATCTTACTTATTTATGAGTAATATTAAAAAATCTTTGTGTTTTGTATTTGATAACTCCATGACATGCATTGTGAATTCGCCCTTACGCTTTTGGTTTAATATTTACAATTCAGACTGGTTCTTATGTCATTAATATAAAAATAAGGTTAGGACAAAGACAATCGTTCATTTGAAAGTAATGTTAAAATGGAATGGTTCGAGTATGTAAATAAAAGAGCTCGCAGATCGTCATTGGGGAGCTGTTTTGGTGAGGACATTTTTAGAGCATTGATTATACATCTAGTTCTAGTACTAATGATCGAAGGACATAATGAATTTATTAATGTAAAACAAGGTGCTGTCAGCCCATTCTTTTATATCGCTTCTAGTCCCCATATTTAAATTTTATTTTATAACAGTTAACAGGAAAAGAAATGTTTACTCAGTGAAATTTTTTATTGTGACGTGATTTAGTTGTGACAATATCACTGTCATCTTTATGCATTCGAGGAAATTCTGTACGTTGCGGTTTGGTACGTGCTCTGTTTGACCTAAAATATCTTGTGGTGTAAAGGACCCCTTATGTTCATATTATGAATATGTACTAATATTGCACCTTTAACCCCAGTAGTGTTGCAGATTACATGAATAATTTAAATGTTACTTAGATATTTGGTTTTGACAAGCTCGGTAGTCGAATGCAATGGCTGCTTTGACTCCGAGGTCACGGGTTCGATCCCCGCACAAAACAAACTTTAGTGTGCTTGAAAATCTCTGTTTGTCTTGGTTTGGGTGTTTTCTACGTATTATATGTTTTTTATTAAAAAAATGTATTTAAGTATTGTATCAGTTATCTAGTACATACTCGTAGTACAAGCTTTGCTTAGTTTGGGATAACAGTTTGGATAAAACAGACTTCCGCTAAAAAATATTCTTTTGAGAAAATAGTATTATAGTAACTGTGCCCGCGACTTCGTCCGCTTGGTTGTGGGTGAGAATGTGGATGTGAATATCGATGTGGATACGGATGTGGATATGTATAAAAATTACAACAATGCTTCTCTGTACACGACATTAGATGTATTACTGTTGATGATCAAAGCCTATAAGTTTCTGGGATCGCTCACGCGCGATAAAGCTGACCGAGCGAAAAACAGCTAACAATTAAATCCACATTCGCAACTTCCTGCGTTTGTCCTTGAGCTTTATTAATGGTCATTGCATAGCATAGGCTTACTGGAAATTGGACCCGTTGGAAAGTAAATGGGAAATTATTGGGTATCAAAGGAATTCGACGTATGAAAACACTCTCTCATGCACATCCCGTTAAAGCCTCTGCCTCTATGACATATGGCTGCAAATTAATTACTTTTGACCTGGTATCATTGCAAAGTTCTGGGAGACTTAGATTTCTAAGTAGAATTATAGGTACCCCGACTTTTAAATTAATCTTGTGAGCCGGCAATCCTGGGGCATTATGGGATTCTAAAAATTCTACCGGATAGTTCGTAGATTCTGCGTCTTCCATTACGATGGATTACGATGTTCTGTTGCAGGACGTCTATCAGCCTTAATGACAACTTTGTAGTCGTTATAGTCACCCATCCTAGTTGGAACCACGACAGGGGTTGCTTAACTTGCGTTAGCGCTACGACCTCTAAGCATCTCTCTCATTGTATTATTTACTTTAAAGATGACAACACAATACCTTCATAAAGTTTCAGTCAATTAAACTGATTGGTTATTTTGTACCATTTTATGTGATTTTTTAGATTGATATAACTTTTTTATTTATGAACGGATTGAAATGAAACAAAAACTAAATGTTATGGTGAGCAAACCTTAACGCATTAGTGTCAATCAATTTATCAATTTATTTGCATAAATATAGGTTACATTTGGTGTTAATTTTATACATTGTATGATCGCTATATTTTAACCGTTAGAGGTGTGCAAATTTATCATTTTAAACTCGTAGATTACAATAAACATGTTACAATATATTTACAAATTATCCAATACGAAATGATTAAATTACAAATGTTATTAGATTTAACGAGTATTACAAATAATTACAATATTATCAAATATTACATGATATCGAATATATTTCAAACTATCATATTAAAATTAATTATTTACATTACATGTGTCATGATCTTATCATTTGAAAATTCATCTATGGAATAATAGGCCTTTTCAATTAATAGTTTTTTTAAAATTATATTTAAAGGTACGTATGCATTCAATTTCCTTTAGGAAACTTGGCACTTTATTATAAATTTTTATTTGCATGCAGAATATACTATTACTGAACAAGGTAGTTCTACAATTTGCTAATTTTAGTATATTTCTGTGCTGTTTACTGTTAAGAGAACCAAAGTTATTGATATCTTTTTTTACCAGTAACGCAGCTTCGTATATATACAGCGAAGGGAGTGTTAAGATCTTGAGTTTTTGGAAGCAAGGTTTACAAGAATCGGTTTGCTTCATACTGCACATCGATCGGATGCATTTCTTTTGAGCCTTAAAGGCATGCTCCTTGTCGGTTGAGTTTGCCCAGAATACTACACCATATTTGAGTATGGATCCTACGTAAGCATGGTAGGCGCTTAGGAGAGCATTTACATTAGAAACTTTTTTAAGCATGTGAAGTGCATACGAGAAACGATTTAATTTAGAGCACACATATTCAATATGTGGTTTCCACGACAGATTTGCATCAATGTTGATGCCAAGGAATTTCGTATATCGGACTTCTTCTATTTGTTTATCTTCATAGGTTATATCGAGAGTGTCGAAGTTAGAGTTTTTATTTTTGAACGTCATAATGTGTGTTTTGTCAAGGTTAATTTTAAGATTGTTATGTCGTAGCCAAGCAACAATAGAACCTAAAGAGTTGTTTACGTCCCTCTCGTATCCAGGAGTATTTTCATCCGTAAATATGGTTGTGCAGACATCAGCAAACAAAAGCATTGAATGGTTTACACTTTTGGGCAGATCATTAATATAGATGATGAATAATAGGGGACCTAGTATGCTTCCCTGTGGTACACCATATTGTATAGTTCCGCACCCAGATCGATGTCTGTTTTCTATTTTTGTCTTTATATCTAACCTGGCAATTTCAGTCATCTGTTTTCTTCCTGATAGGTATGATTTTAATAAGTCAAGAGTGTTTCCTCTTATACCGTACATTTCAAGTTTTTGTAGTAATATTTTGTGATCTACATAATCGAAGGCTTTTGTCATGTCAATGTAGAGAGCAGTTGCTCTTTTTCTACTGTCTAATGCTTTGTAAACCTTCTCTAGTAAGTTCATAATAGCCATTTCAATCGATTTTTGTTTTCTAAAGCCAGCCTGCTCAGGTACATAATAGGTCGGGGAAAAAGTCTTTTCGCATTATAGTATGTATGAACTTGTAATAAAATCTCTTTGGTTATACCATTTGTATCTAGCAGGTTTTGATATCTTTAAAAAGTTTAAATTTTAATAAAGATAATTCCAAATTCAAATTAGGTAAATGTGTGATTTTCATTTGTTTTTTTTACTGTCAAGATGAGTGAATCTAATGAAGAAATTCGATACTTTTTAAAATTTTACTACAAAAAAGGTAAAAATTCAACGCAAGCTGCGAAAAAAATTTGTGACGTTTATGGACCTAGTGCAGTGTCTGTGAGAGTAGCACAAATTTGGTTTAAGCGTTTTCAATCAGGAAATTTTGATGTGAAAGATGCACGTCGCTCTGGTCGCCCTGTTACGGATAAAATTGATGCCATTTTTGAAAAAATGGAGCAAGATCGGCATATCAGTAGTTATGACGTAGCTGAAGAATTAGGAATTGACCACAAAACAGTTTTGGCGCATTTGAAAAAAGCTGGGTACACTAAAAAGCTCGATATTTGGGTGCCTCACGATCTCACTGAAAGAAACCTAATGAACCGTGTACTCATTTGCGATTCTTTACTAAGACGTAATGAAAGCGAACCGTTTTTGAAGAAGCTTATAACTGGTGATGAAAAGTGGATCACGTACGACAAGAACGTGCGAAAAAGGTCGTGGTCAAAGGCCGGTCAGGCTTCACAGACTCTGGCAAAACCCGGGTTAACCCGCAACAAGGTGATGCTGTGTGTATGGTGGGATTGGAAGGGCATTATTCATTATGAGCTGTTACCGCCAGGCAGGACTATCGATTCTGAACTCTACTGTGAACAACTGATGAGATTAAAGCAAAAAGTTGAGAGAAAGCGGCCGGAATTAATTAACAGAAGGGGTGTGATTTTTCATCATGATAACGCTAGACCTCACACATCTTTAGCCACTCAGCAAAAATTAAGAGAGTTTGACTGGGAGGTGTTAATGCATCCGCCGTATAGTCCTGACCTTGCACCTTCTGATTTCCACCTGTTTTGGTCTCTTCAGAATTCTTTAGGCAATGTCAGGTTAACATCACGAGAAGACTGCCAAAACCACTTGTCGTGGTTTTTTAAACAGAAGTCCCAAAATTTCTATAGTAATGGGATCATGTCTGTACCTACAAGATGGCAAAAAGTTATCGAACAAAATGGCACCTACATACTTTAGTTAAATGTAAATAAACTTTATTAAAAAATGTTTTGAATTTTCATATAAAATACGAAAAGACTTTTTCCCCAACCTAATATATTTGATTTTTTTCGAAGTAGTAGTTGAGTGTCTTATAGATGACCCTTTCAAACACCTTGGAGAATACAGGTATGAGACTAGTTATGTCAAATATTGTGTTTATGTAGCTATTGTCGTACTTAACCAAAATTATTGTATTTTTTATATTTTTTGTTTGTGCTGAATGGAACATTTCGCATTTTGAAAGATGAAATTCTACATCAATATTTTTTTACTACATCGGGCAGCAGACAAGCATAGGTCCCGAATGATGTGAAGCGGTAACCGTAGCCATATTAACACGTGCCGCCACCACCGTTGTCGATTCAGCGACTCCTTCCTTTCTGGTGACCCCTCTCACTCACGCAGAAACACAACAAATTCTACATCAATATTTTTTTACTACATCGGGCAGCAGACAAGCATAGGTCCCGAATGATGTGAAGCGGTAACCGTAGCCATATTAACACGTGCCGCCACCACCGTTGTCGACTCAGCGACTCCTTCCTTTCTGGTGAGCCCTCTCACTCACGCAGAAACACAACGGGACACACTTGACACAGAAATAACTTGAGGGTTCAAGAGAATTGTTATTTGGCTGCGGTATTCTGTGAGGTGTAGGTACTTTCGCAGTCGGGCAGCTTACAAATACCCTACCTCTCTTTTGCTAGAGCCTCTTTCACTAATCGGCAGGTTGCACCACGTGCACGCAAAGTTGGCTTTGGCTCTAAAGAACGTGGTGAGCATTATTTTTTTCAAGTAATTATTGGTCATATCATCCTTTCCATTTTGAACTTCGGATTGGATACTGCAGCATCACCAGGATTATACAGGACACCCAACTCCTCACCAACTTACAGCAGATGTATCATGCTTGGGCTCATTGTGATAATCTTGAAGGACAAGTTCCAGATGATAGTGATCAGGGTCTGGTGTTGGAGCAGGAAAGAGGTTCCTTTCTTGGTCAGGGTTTTACCAAATTTGAATTAACAAATTTATTTTTATCATGTGGGCTAACTTACTTAAAAATAATATGTTGTTCTTCTGATTCGTTCCATGCTTGATAAGTTTACTTATAGCTTCTAGCATGCTATGACGAACTGTTTTTTCTTATCCCACCCTCTCTTTTTCGACATAGAAATTTACGTACAGGCTTACGATGTCATAATTCCCCTGTTAATAACATTTATTTCCGCACTAAAAAGTACGGCAACTCCTCCCCCTGTCGTACCTTTAAAAAGTATAACGCCTTGCCGGCATACTCGTATGTGTCTCCTCCAACTAAGAACCCTGAAACGAATCGTGAAGAAGCATCTTGCGGGCCAGAATGGTAGTGATAACCGATAGAACATTGTTGTCTAGTCTTTTGTCAGTTGTCGCTAAAATTTGGGCTCCCATTTTCACTTGGCCTGGCATCAACCAATAATCATTATAATGTCAATATGGGTTTTCCTCAAACTAAGGGATTTAGAGCATGCTCAACTGCAGGTTGACGGAGGCCAGTGTTTTCAAGCCGCCCAAAGGCCACTGACTTGACTCAACGACTGTCGTTTAAACAACATACGGGAGCGACGGCTTAACGTGCACTTCGAAGCACGGAGGAGTAAATTTACGAGGCTTAAGTAACTTACCCATTTAATATAAATACCCAAATCATCAATAGATGATATGGGTATTTATATTAAATGGGTAAGTTACATTTACATAAGTGTTAACTAGGTGTTTATTTGCCACCATTTTGATATGTTGTTTTTCATTTTATAATGATGATATTTCCAATATTAATCTACCTATATAAACATATACTTAAATCTCCTGTCACGGTGTTTGTGGTCGGACTCATTGGAACTCGACATTGATTTTTGATTTTTTTTATACATTGATTTTTATGTATTATTAAGTATAAAAATAGGTCTTTAAGTAGATTTCATACCACTAGATAATTTGTATCTCCCTCTACATATTTCTTTTTTATTTGCACCTTAATATTTATATTAATTATTATTTATTGTTATATCAATAATTTAATTTATAAAAGAGGTAGAGTATAGCGTTTTTGTTAGCTGCTCGTCTGGGGAAGTACCATCGCCTCACAGAATACCGCAGCAATATAACAATTCCTTTGATGCGAGTAAGTGAGGTCACCAAAGGAAAGAGTCGCTTCGTCGGCAGCGGGGGTGGCGGCGCACGAGCGACATTTCATATTGTGCGCGTTCATACATAAACCATATCGCGCGCCGCCGCGTATAATTCTGTGCCGCCGCTCCTGCTACCGACGAAGCAACTGTTTCCGTAGTCATAATGATACGGCTCCACATGCGGCGTGCCATATGCTTGTCTATCACCCGACATAGTATTAAAAAACATACCCATAACCTCGATAATTTATATGACAGAACACCGTTTACCGGGTCAGTTAGTATGACTTAGATTTTAAATAATAAATATTAATAATAATATAAATATTTTATATTTAAAATTATAAATATAAATAATATTTATAATTTTAAATATAATAATAATAAACGTCTTAATAATTAGTAAGTTATTATGATAATAGGTAGACATATAAAGTAATCCCAGCTGTTAGAAGCTGTCTGTCCCAGATGTTGTCATTAGATCACGGTTTGAAAACACTGGCCTCCGCTGACGAAATTTGTGGGACACGTCTTACAGTTCTTATAAATATATTTTTTATTTTTTGTCATTTTTTTTATATACTAGCTTTTGGGTATTGACGATTGGCAAAGAAGAAATGCTCAAAGAAACTTGGACTTTTTTATGGTGAATAAGAAACAAAATAATACTATTTTAATATCACATATTTTATTTAGATATTGTTATTCATTACATGTATATGCTGATCATTCCATACATCTTTGTCACTTAGGTATTCCCTTTTACTTCCCCTTTACAAAAAGTAATCCCTTTTAGTAACAGTCTTTTTGATACGTTTCTTGAACATATTTTCAGGTAAGGAAATGACTGTATCGGACATTATTTTATTATTTATTATAGAATCGAATGCCATTAATACAACAAAAAAACTACTGGTTTCAGCAAGTCGGTCCATAAGCAGTTTATGATTAGTTGATTATGTGATTTCCAATAGTCTGTACTATTCTTTATTATTAGTCTGTACTATGTAGTCTGTACCATTTGGAAATCTTAGAAATAAACATAAACTGCGTATATAACAAACATAAAAAATACAATAACTTTGGTTACGAGAACTGCTACATAAACACAATATTTCACATAACTGTCGTATTAAATTTCTAATCCTAAAAAAAGGAACGTGTGACAACATAGCCTTTTATATGGAGCGTTTTCGGGGAAGTTTCGGGGAAGTTTATTATCCCTTGAAGTTCTTATGCTATCAAAGTAATTCTTTCACCAATAATTATATTAATGTAACATCCATACATGACAAATCGATAAAAGAATGTCACATAGCTTGAGTACGTAAGTATTATTATTTATTCTGGGGCTAAGCTACAAAACTACAGACGAACATATAATACACAGATACGTTAAACTTATATCGCCTCATAACAAACATAGAAGCGTATTTAGCATTTTTACCTTTTTTGGTTGCAGGTAAAAATGCTAAGTACGCTTCTAGTAGGTCCTTTTGCTTAGTAATATAGGTTCGTTGTCAACCCTTATTCATGCCACTGCTGGGATGTGGCTTTCCTCTTAATTGAAGGGGTTTAGAGCATACTTTAACACGCTGCTCAACTGCGGGTTGGCGGAGGCCAGTGTTTTCAAGCCGCCTAAAGGCCACTGACTTATCTTAACGAATCTGTAATGACAACAGCCGGGACCGACAACTTAAGGTGCCCTCCAAAGCACGGTTATTCTTGTATAATAGGCTATTTTCCAATGTTTAAAAATTGTACAAATAAATTAACAATGTCGTAAAATACACAAAACTATAAAGATCTGCAAACTTTCATTCTAATATCTTCAGTCAGACTTTTTTTTAGCGTCGATCAAAGTTTGGCGGTAAAGTCCATTTTAAAAGTATGAAATTATTACAAAATAATATTTCCATTGGAGAAGCAATAAAAAATGCTATAACTTTTATTATGATACTAATTACATAAACGTAATATTTAACATAAGTCGTACAAATTTCTGATTAGATGCATACAAAATATAAACCTGTGACGTCATAATTCGGTAGTCTTTTGTATGGAGCATTTTGGCAGTCTAAAAATTTAGATTTTCAAATTAACATATCTCGAGAGATTTTTGTGCTATCGAAGTAATTCTTTCACCTATGGTTATATTATGGAGACGTCCCTACATATCAAACCGAAAAAAATGTTAGTCAAATAGCCTATTGTATATGCTTATTCTATAGTAATATAAGTTATTTGTTATTAGTCTTCTTCTAGTACTCTTTTTCAGTTTATCGAGAAGAAGTTTTAATAAAGCAGCTTGGAGGCAATGAAACAAACAAGATTTAAAGTAATATAATTGTTGTAAGAACCAAAAAGTTTACTTACTGTGTTTAAAAATGCCGAAAAAAATCTTAACATTTTTTAAATATAATATTTTTTCAAGAAGACCTAACGACACGACATAAAATGCCCTATATACTCAGTAGGAAAAGAAAGAGCGTGGAAGACCGCCGTCCAGCTGGATATCGATGATACGCAGAGACCTGAAAAAATAATAGCCTTGACGAAAATTCCGTCCAAGATTTTTAGAGCCAAGACCTGGAGAGGGTAGGCCCTCCTGGTCTTGGCTCTAAAAATACGTCTATATAATCTTGGGCGGAAATTTCGTATATATTTTATATTTATAATTAGATAAGACAGAACAAGGTCTGGAAGAAAAAGATGAAAAAATTTTTTGTAATTATTCTGTAGATGTGGACTTGTTTTTGGTTGATTATTTAATTATTGTATGTTGTATGTACGAGTATGTATTTGATTATCTGACTTGTTATGTACTTTAGCCCAGAGATTGGTGTTTAACAATGTTCTGTAATAAGATGGTTACATCCCGATTGCGTACGATTGAGGAACGGTATTAACTTACAAAGGTTAACGTGTCAAGTTTGCCTTTAACTGAAAGAGCTTTCGTTATACCAATTTCAGTAAGTTTATACTTTAATTCGGAACTAGGCATCCAGCATTTTTTTATTATACTAGCGGACCATAATATGCTTCTTTGCCACCTTGTTAGTAAACAAAATGGAAAAGAAGTATATGATCCGCTTGATGATAGGCAGTCATCGTAACCTGTAATATCACACACAAACTCTCACGCCTTTCTTGAAGAGCTTTATGTTGTACTCTTCTAGAAAAACTTTTGCAGGGAGTTCATTTCACAACTGGATAGTTCATAGCATGCGGTAATGAGCTTATATATAGTACATCACAAAGTTGGGACATACATTTAAAACTGTATCTACATGTATATAGGTATATATTTTTAATGTTTGCAGCATTGAGGCACTCATGATAAGACAAGCAAGGCATCGAATTAAGCATAGTAAGCAGCCAAGCCGGTATTAGGTATACCTCACCGTTTTACCCCGTAATCGCTGCCGCTACGAAATAGCCATTTGTAGTTCCCACATTAAACCCCCAATTATATGGGTGTTAAATTAAAGGGCTTGATTGAAATACCTTTTTTTTATTTATTCAGTTGCTACTCCAATTGAGATACTGATTAGCAATAAGCGATACATCACTAAAGTTACATATCAATCATATTTTTCTTTCAATTTGTTGTTCCGCTGCAGCCAATTAAATGAAATAATACAAAATATAATAGAAATCGTAAATTTTAAACAATATAGTCATAAAATCAATTACATAAACATAATCACGTAAGATATGTAATTGAATAAAATAATGGAATCGTATTTTAATCAAACTTATAATTTGTTATCCATTAGTGCATTGTATATGCACAACGTCTCGCCGAGATGAATCGTCGGGATGCGCTTGCGCCGAGTCGTACGAAGTTCATAGGTAACGAAGCTGGTATATAAACACCATGCAGTGTCACCGTGCACACACCCGTGCTGCAAGTGAGTGCATCCAGACCGACTGTTGAACCCTGTCCTACTTACCAAGATGGTAAGATTAATATATAACTTACTGTAGAGTGCGTCTGACAAGAGTAGAAACGGAACTGAATTTACCAACAGTAACATTGACTTTTTTCCATACAATAGTGCTTGGGTTTACCATGATGTACGAAAACTGGGGGTCTAGTCCGAAACAAAATTCTGAGCTTCGGAGATAATTCGGATTTATTTAAATACGTTTTGTAGTGTCTTATAGAAATATAAATATAGGCGTCAAGCGGTGGATCGCTAGCGCCAATCGCACTGGGGGCAGTCCTCACATTTAGTCTTCACCTGCGCTTTCCATCACACAAGGAGTCATTTTGACCTGACACGTTAAAAAAAAATCAAATGTCAATGTATTATTTAAACGATAATTAGGCCCTGCTGAATGATACATCGACTTGCACAGGCCCAAACAAAGAAAATTCGTATGTGAAAAATTCCGAACTTCGGCTCGAATCAAAGTTGGATTTCACGATGGAAGGAACGCCCTTATTTTTCTATCTTATAAATCTGTATCTTGAAAAGAATACGCGAACAAAGTTATTGACACTTTATCTTCTATGTGTCGGAGTAATGATGCTATTTGAAGCTTATTTAATGAAATAGTATAAGCATTTATAAGGATCCACTCAAAGTCTCTTTTATAAGCATAATGGTGGTAATACTTAAACAGTCAGCCTGATGGAAAGCGGTTTCCGCAATAAGTTTTCTGTGCAATATCAGGAATATCGATCTGAATTTCATTATATTTTGAGAATATGAATGGCTTAAAATCGTTAAGGGACATCTGTTTGTGAAGTTGGCGCCATAGTAAAAATTATTAATCTGAATCAATCCTCAAAAAAGTGAACTGTTTTAACATTATGAGCACAGGTTGTGAGCTTATTTAAGAATAATAAAAACGGTTGCCATACGACTATCGATTTCATGGATCCGTTTTAAAGATAAGTTCGTCTTTGTTCAATTTTCTTTTATTTAATGTAGATTTGTGTTTTTATCTGTTGTTGTTTTATCCATACTTATAATATTATAAATTTATATTTATAAGTGTGTTTGTATATTACCACGTGGGTAAAGCCGCGAGTATAAGCTAAAGTACCATAAAAAAATTATAAACAAACATGCAAAATGAAGTAGGTAACATGAATAATAATAATAAAAACTCTTTATTGCACCAGAGATGACAATCATAAAGAAAAACATAGTACACATGAGAAAGTACAACAAAGGCGGCCTTATCGCAAATGCAATTTCTTTCAGTCAACCTTAACATAAAAGAAAAAATAATTGATAGAGAAATGTACACGTACAAGGACAAGTACAAGCATAATATAAATTCATTGTTGGCACCTTCAGTCCCCTTCTTCAAATTCCGTCTGTCATATCATAAGGTCTATGTGTTATTCAATTTAAGTAAATTTTCGTTATGGTTCATAATGTAGCATTTCGTTTAGAGGTGTAAATAATTTTCGATCATTTTAGTCATTATTGAAGTTTGTTTGATAGACTTATAACACTTGTAAATCAAAGTTAACAAAATTGTAATCATACAAATATTTTGTAAATTTTCAGTCATAATAATATTTAATGCTTTTCGATGTCTGATGATTTTATTTACTGTATGTATTTGCATGACAAATTTTGTATTGGGCTTTTGTCTGTAAGAAAAAATATTACTACCTCAGAATTTCAGAGTAATGTATTTTGGATTGGGCTTTTGTCTGTAAGAAAAAATATTACTACCTCAGAATTTCATTAAGTGTAAATTTGGGCCGAATTTATGTGACAGAGTTTCATACGGTACTGGCCCATTAAGTATGAGGGGAGACTTTGCCTTTCATTGTATTCAGGGTGTATTCAGAGGTGTTGTTTTTTAGTGTTAACCTCTAAGAAAACTTTGTGCTGAAATTGGAATTTCTAGACCCAGCGGTTTAGGATGTCTGTAAAAATAGTAACTTTATATGTTTAGTACATTTTATATGAAATTTCTATCTCGTTATTACCTTACAAAGTCTCTGTTATAATTCTATGCAATTCTGAATATAAATTTTCCCAAATTTGCGTATCCTCATATTCTAAGAATCTACAAGAAACGGACTCTTATTTTTCTAGAGTTTTTTTGTAGATTCGTAGAATAGACATATTTTTAGTGTTTATTTTTCTAAAGCGACCAAATATATACCTATATAACTAAGAGCGTTGCTTCGAGGCACTGTATAAGTTGCTCCTAATGAGTTAATTGATCAATCTATGGTTTATACCATCATAATAATGTATGCTACTTAGTATTATAAATTTATATAACTATATTCTGTAAATTAAAATGATAACTAAATAAATCTCTGTCACTACGGGTCAAAAATGTTCACGCGCGGCATGATCTCAACGCGCAGAGTCAACAGAGATGCTTGTCGAGTCACGGTTCCCTTGCTTTCCCCGTTTCCGACATAATTTCATACACACCCATGTCACGACTCATTTTATGATTACAAAGTACTTTTCAGACAATTTTCTATTGATTTATGTCTTATAGTCTTGTTATTCTGTCAATGATGAATAGTTTAAAGGGCGAAAGATTATTAGATAATAATCAGAAACAATATTATTATGACATTTTTTATTTCATGTTTGGGTGTTGTGCCTTGGATGATGTTAGTAAATAAATATAAAGTAAAAAAAAAAATTAGTTTTGGATTAAGTCTTTAATATCAATAGGTACTTAAGCTAATAATAATATGTCAATAAAAAAATTGTATGCAATGAACTGGACGTAAAAATATTTTATGTTTTAAAATTTGCCATATTTTTGGATAACTTAAATACAATACGATATGGTTATGGCTATAAAAGTTATTTTAATATGTTATTTTAGTACATTAACAGTGTTTACGGAGACATAAAACGGTGACTGTCCACATAGCTATGCGGACAAAGTACATGGCCAACAAAAAGCTTTTATGATTTGCAATTTACATGCAATATGTTAGATGACTTGCCCTAAGTTGGCGCAATATGACTAAGAGCCGATGAAAATGCCAATAAACTTGCGGAACATTAGACAGGGAGGCACTGATTAGTGCTATTCAGGTTTGATAGTCATTTGAATCTAGTGTGGATTAGCGAAGTGTAGGGTTGTCTACCTGTCATTCATACAATAGACTTGTAGGTGACAATTAACGTAATTATTGACAGAAAATGCTGTTAATAGATAAAGCTTTCCAAAAAAAATATTTTTAGATAAAAAAGAGAAACAGAATTTAATTGGAAACTTTACTGTTTTTGATCTTATTCGCGCGCATTGCCGCGAATAAGATCAAAAATAGTAATATGAAAGGTATTGACTTCATTGATATTGATCTGAAATTGGTCTCATATATATCGAAGCAAAGAATTCATTTAATAACTTTTTTATTCCTTGTTTTTTTATAACTTGGTATATTAACTTTATGTTCCTTACAATATCCCATCAAATAATTAGAATTGATATAGACACGACAGTTAAGTTAAATTTTCTTATTCCAATTTTATTAATAATATATATTCATACATTGTAAAAGGAATATACCTATTTTAAAACAAAGGAAGACCTTTAATTTTTCCGAGGAACTTTGGTTTACACTGTAGTTACGGTACGGTAGCTTCTTTACATCTGATGGGCTATACCTACTAGATATGAAGATATAAATTATAAATTGTATAAATTAAGTTACACAGTTAAGTTTCTTGACTGATACAGCACAACCATTGGCAACCCTTAGAGCGGGGTTTACGGAAGTGGGGAGAGGCAAATGCATTTGCACGTATCGGGATGGGACCGCATACATCACGCGTGCGGTTGGCGGTTTCAACATGATTCCTTTATAGTCGTTTCATTGTTTGCTAGGAAAGCACTTTCGACTCTCTATTTTGCTGCTCCATTGCATTTCCGCATGTATTGTACGCAAGTTATGTTACCATTTTGAATAATTTATGAACTCTCGGAAGCTATCATTGTTTTTATCATTATTAGTTACCATCACCATACTATATCTAGCGTTCGTATTATCGTAATATTTTTTAAGTAACTTCTTTGCTTTGTACATATAGGTATTTAAGTAAGTAAGTTCTTCCAGTTTTCATAGTGTTTAGTAATTGTATCTACAATTAGTTTTGTTCATATACTATGTTGCGTGCCAAATAAGGTTACCACCAGCCTATTGTAAAGCGGTTAAAGTAGCTGTTTGGACTATAAAAAGCACTGCATGAGGTATTGTTATTTAGTTAAACTTTTGGTTATTTTCTGAGGTGCAGATATTGCCAGTCGGGTTCGCCCTACCTTACCCTACCCATACCCTACCTTTCTTTTGACAGAGCCTCGTTTATCTCACGGGTAGGGTGTACATACCACGAACAGTATAAGTGCAGTGCCACCTACCCTGAGACCTTTAACTTTGAATAAAATACGCGTCTACTATGATATTAAAAAAAAATCTTTAATATATTTTGAGGTGTTAGTCATTATCTTCGAAGTAATTACTAAGTATATTTATATTTTTCATTAATTTCTTTTAATTTTGCATCCTACCCACTTCATGCACAAATTTGTTATCTTAAGGTTTCATTGAAAAGATTGCTCTCGGCAATAAGGCCAATTTATATGTATGTATATTATATTATAACTCTGTAATAGTTTATTAATTCTTTCTAGGTACTTCAAATTTGTAGTATGCAAATTTATGTCATAATAAATTCGTGTTTTATTTAAAATTAAAGGAAAAAACGTTGGCAAGAATGCCACGTTTTTACTAGTGCTATGGCTATGATATGAATGAACTACAAATTGGACTGCTTCGTGATAATAAACAAAGCAGGCCAATCTTTATAACATTTTCGCCAATCGGCGTATTATTGCTAATAAGTGGTATCAGGCGAATATTACACCTCTTATACTTAAAATCCTTGTATTTTGCTGCAAATACCATTACCGGCTATATATTAAATAGTGGCTCATCATTGTTAGCTTTAGAACTAAAACCAATTTTAATTTTTACAATTTTTAAGTGGCAAGTAGCGCACGGTGATTTTTTTCTTAGGATTTACATACTGTTGAAGGTCTCCTTAGGAGCTATAACGCTGCCACCAACAGTTAGATTTTATATCGAACTTCATTTTTATTATGTATTATATAACGGTTTATTCCACTGCGTATACCTTTATTTAATTCAATAAATTCATCTACTTATAAGACTGCAGTCAAATACAAATTCCCTAGAGCAGTGATTCCCGATTACTTTTTTCCTACGTAGCACTTCTAGACAAAGTTTTATATTCACGTAGGTTTTTTTATACCACTAGGGTACCATCACCAAATAAACATACGATTTGCCCGATGGGGAAGTAATTATCGCAGCCTACTGATGCTTGTGACACTAGAGGCATGGGCCACGAATGGAGAATCCCATACTGTAGTCTTACCTTATTTGATTTTTGACTGCGTATTTCTTTTTAATGACGAACTTACTTCGAGTCAAGATAATACCCTTGATGCTACTTCACGTATCCTCAGAAATACGCAAACCACTAATTGAAAAACACTGATGTTCTAGAGAGTTCTTGTGTTGCCTAAGAGTGCATAAGGGTAACATAATGTTTGGGAAAATATGTGTTGGCAGCGCGTGAATGATATATATGCAGTTTATAAACTGTGGTAACCGGTCTTTGATATACAAAATAGGCCAGCATAAGGAATATTAACGCTTTTTTATTATTGTAATATTTTATTATTGTTTTTAGGGTTCCGTACCCGAAGGGTAAAAAGGAACCCTAAAAACAATAAAAAAATATTACAATAATGTCAATATATGTCCGTCCGTCCGTCCGTCTGTCACCAGGCTGTATCTCATGAACCGTGATAGTTAGACAGTTGAAGTAATATTTAAGGAGGCTCCCATACAACAAACGTGATTATTTTGCTCGTTTTTGCTCGCAATTCATAACGGTGATAGGTAGACGCTTGAAATACTCACATAATATTTAGTTATATATTCGTTTTAAAAATAAATAATTAAATTTAAATAAAACAAATATTTAAGGGGCGCCCATACAACAAACGTGATTTTTTTGCCGTTTTTATAGATGATGGTACGGAACCCTACGTGCGCGAGTCCGACTCGCACTTGGCCAGTTTTTTATTATTGTAATAATTATTGTACTACAGGCCACCCGTTTAGTGTTTGACAATGAATTATAAAAAATAGACAGGCAGGTAATTGTTTACCAAACGTGATGATAGTTGATATTAAATTTGCAAATACCAAATAAATCAATTATAGACAACAATTCGCAGTCATGCAAAATAACTCTCATAAAACAATTATTGGCACGTCATTGTCAATTGTACGAAGAATTATATAAAAAAATGTTATATAAGATAGATAACCTTGGCTATTGAACTGTATTTTTTCATGGTCAGGTTAATTTTCTCTATGAGGTTAGAGGTTACGTTAAAATTAATATCTTTTTGCTATTATGCAATATGGCCTAGGGTACTTCATAATAATGAGATGCGTGTGTGTAGTGTACAAAAGAACCGAACAGGCTTTTACAGTTTTCACAAAAGTGATTCAATGGGCAAGCCCATCGCATTACTTTTGTTAATCTATTTTTAAAGGAGGGGTATTAATAGTTTAACGTATCTATGTAACTGTACGCCTATGGTATCATAGCTGCCCAATAGATGAACCAGTTTTAATTTAGTTTCTTTTTGTTTAAAATTCGACTGTACTGAGAGGATTAAAAAAAAATCTGTCTAACCGTTTGACGACCATCATGTATTTCTATTTTATGAGGGAATATGAATTTATTCTATGTACAGATCGATTTGTAATTCGTAAAAAGATTTTGCTACCCTCGATCTGATGCTCTAGCATCACCAAAAATCTACAGCAATCTCAACACCCCGCCAACTGACAGCTGATGATAGCGTTTCTGGTCACTGCAATGGTCTCAATGAACTAGCTATGGATAGGAAGATGATGATTGGGCTCTGGTGATGGAGAAGAACAGTGTTGTTTTCCCATTAATAGATTTCAATCAATATATTAAAGTCAATTTATTTGACTAATTTTATTTTCCAGATCTCTATTTTTCTAGCAACTTTGGTTGTGGTCGCTATAGCTGCGCCCCAGCAGCAACAGCAGTCAAATAACCCAATACCTATAATACGCTCTGAATCCGAAGGACCAAACGTTGACGGCAGTTACAAATGGTTGTAAGTATTTTTTTTTATAGTTCTTATATAAATAGTCCCTTGAGGTGGTCTCATCCCTTGAGGCGGTCCCAAATTCTAACATCGACTTCACTGCATAATCTGAAGGCAAAAGTATTCTATCAGTGTGCTCTACCTGTGTGCTCCGTCAACATTCAATTGAGTACCGCATAGTGAACAACTCACGTGGGAGAGCCGTATCCCAGAGGTGGGATGAATTATGGGTTGGTAATATGGAATACTACCTGTACGCTGACCATTGGGCTGGCTCATAGACTAAAAGTCGCACAGCGAGCGATGGAGATAACAATGCTTGGGGTTTTTCTAAGGGATCGAAACCGGAACGTAGAAATTCGACGTAGAACCAAAGTGGTCGACAGCTCTCAGAGTCAGCAAACTGAAGTGGCAGTGGGCTGGCCTGTTATAACATACGAAACCCATGCGTGAACACTGACAGGCTTCAATACAGACTAGTTCACAATACGAATGTCGTTCAACGCATTAGAGAGAGAGTTAAATTATACTTAATTGTTTTCTCGTTTCTCTGTAAGGAAACGTTGAAGTCAGAAACCCAAACTTACAGACATAGCATAATTTGAAAACATTAGCAAGTTAAAGTTCTAAATGTTCTATGCTATTGCTCGAGATGAATAAAGCCTTTTACAAACAAATTAATATCGACGTGTCTCCATTAGATTGACATGCATAATAATGTCGAACTTACTCCTCCATGCTTCGGAGAATATGTCACGCCATATCTGTCTTAGCTGTTGGCATAATGATAGTCATTAAGCCATCAGTGGATTTTAGACAATTTGAACCCTTAAAACCCCTTTAATTAAATCTCATTCCTCCGAGTCCAGATACCATCCTAATGTAAGGCCGGTCTCCGTAGCCCAGAATTGATTGATGACAATATACTATTGACAAACATTTTTATAACTTGCAATCTTCACCAATGCTCCAGATACGAGACGGGCAACGAAATCAATGCAGAGGAGTCGGGATATGTGAAGAACTTCGGTAAAGGAGAGGGGGAGGAGATTCAGGTAGCAGAGGGCAAGTTCAGTTATAAGTCACCAGAGGGCGATCTCATTGCTCTTACATACATCGCTGATGAAAACGGCTTCCAGCCACAGGTGCGTAAACTCTAAAAAAACAAACGCAAAAATGCGTACATCTCGCATGACGCGATGCTAGATTATTAGAATAAACTATTATTCCATCACGCATTTAGTACTATTAGTAGCTATACATACATCCTATTTCTCTTGGATGTCTACTTCAAGCTCGAACACTGATATCTTTGTAGAGATTACCTTGTATACGTAATGTAAGTATTGTAAACTTTTTAGTATTGTATTATATTTACATCGAATCTATTTGCCCACTTTTATGTCAAAAAACAAAATAAAGATCTAATTTCTGTTTAAGTAAAGCGGCGACAATCTTCCCCTACATACGAGTACACTTCTACATATTAAGTAGAGTTAATATTGTATAAGATTCATCATAGGTAATTTCAAGAAAAGAACGTCTACTGATAGTCATAGGCCTCCTTATGTCAGTTGCATACCGGTATTATGAAGTTGTTTGTATATGAAATTTATCAAAAATGCTAATGACATAATGAGAGCGCGCTGGAATTTTTCCTAGAACTAGACATATTCAACATAAATAAAACGAAATATTCTATGAGATTCTTCATAATCATAATTTCAGTCAGTGGACGCCACTGCTAAAGAAGGCTAGCTTCTTAAACTTCAAAAATATAGTTTTGTTCATTGCATCCAACGGCTATACGAGTATATGAGATTGCATTAGGATAATAATAAAAATAAAAAATATACATTCTAATACTTCATTTGCTCTAGTATTAATATGGTAATGATATTTTTTATTGTTTCTGTGTATTTTATTATAATTTTAGTTTTTAATGTAGTTGTATTAATTTTATTATAAATTTAATTTTAAGATATTTATAGATAATTTTAGTTTTGTAATTTAATTAAGTTTTCTATAATTAGATTGTATTTTATGAGTATTATTGATGTTTAGAAAATCAGGAGCTTTGTAGGTATATTTAGGACTTTTGATAGTTAACTGTAAGAAATTGTATTTAGATTTGAATATGCGTATATTCTTACATTCGGTCACTTACCACTTCAAATTGGTAGGTATTTAATTTTCTAACATTTGCTCTAAAATGTACTACACGTAAAAATCTAATGAGATGTCATCATAATAAAGACCCACAAAATGTACACGTAAAAACCTGATGACATAATTCAATAATAAAAATCAGATGAGATATCTTCATACTTACGAACCATAAAAACCATACAATGAAATTATTCATTGTTCCACGACCAATAATTTCATTGAATTGTCAGCAAATCTTGATCTTCGTTCTAACCTACATTAATTTATTATTTGCCGTTACCTTCATCATCTTTTAAATACCATCCAAATTAATAATATTGTTATCGTTACTTTATTTTTATATTGCTAATGCAACAGCTCCGTTGTGGCTGAGAATATTTTTTTTCTCCAAGTAGAGCTACTAACTATAAGTGCCATTAAAATCCCTAACTACCTGACGGTAAGCATTATCGTACTATTGAAAGATTATCCATCTTAACAATCTTTCAACCGCAACTTACTCAGTCACTGGCGATCCGTATTACGTTTTTAAAATATCCCAAGAAAAAAAAAGATTTGCCAATTTTTCAGATTTATACATTCAACCTTGTAACTACTGTTTGTTATTTTGTTATTTCGTCAAAATTACATTATCAAGAAACTTAGATTCACATGCAGTGATATGCATATGTCAAAATTTCTAGAATTGAGACATTCTATACTTCAGATAACTCTACAATGAACAAATTGCATGAGAACAGATTTCAACATAGTTATTTTTGTAAGGACTATATCATTAAGAAAGAGCGTCTATGTATATGAATATAATAACTACATAATAATATAATCAGAACTTCAACTGTAGGTATAATTACATAACCTTAAAAGGACGTGAGTCTGCGCCTCGATTGTGTAAACGCATAAAACGGAATTACCTGTTAACACCTGTTAAAGGCAGTTGTACAACAATTCCACCATCCATATGTAGAAACCTTGACATATTTCATAATAATAACGATTGATCGTCAAATAAATGTCTAAACTTTAATTAATTTGGTGATTTGTTGTAGGCGAAATAAATAAAAAATACCAATGTTCTTAGAACAATATACTGTTATTAATATCAGAATATAGCTATTTTAGTTCCATTTTATTGCGTTGTTTTTGTAGAAAAATATTATTAGTGGGCGATCATCAACCCGTCTGTCAAACGTGATGAAAATACCCCCTAAAATGACAGACTTAATAAACACCGTCCTGTACCATTTCGTACCAACCCCAGTGATCTTGGTTTGACCACACTATGTTAGCACACGTAGTAACGAGGAGAAGGGATGCATAAAAATTGGTCGATGTGGTAGTTCAATGGCCTCCGCGCACTAGGCGACCACGGCCTGGGTCCCAAATATCGAATATCGAAAAAAAAAAAACGGGTTGCACTTCGGGAGTGCCGGCAGAAGCGAAAACTTGAACATTACCGTTGTGCATTTTTTAATGTTTTGGAGTGGTTAGGGAATAATTTCACACGAATCTGAATATGAAGCGCTATCGTACACAAACATGACAATTTATCTTATATTAAAAATAAACAGCAGGAGCAGGCATACATTTTCGCCGCGCGGTAGAAAGAGAGGGGGATATTACTTTCTCTCCTACGCCGCGCCGCCGCCGGCGGTCCGCGCTGCTCCGTCTTACGAATTTTTGAGCAGGCCACGTGTCCTGACGCGAGTTTCATTTTTTACCCATCCCAAAGAAGTACACAACGCCGCTAAAGATGTTTTCACTTCAAAAAAATTATATTTTGATTCGGAACATAGGTCTTATGTTTTAGTCAAACATCTTCATCTTAGTCGGTATAATTCTAGGGTTTCTACTAGCTAAGCAAAACACAAGTACCATAAATTTAAGCTTAAGGTTGAGTTTCGCAACCAAATTATCCGACGGTAATCGGCTTCAGCTTCGGCGACAGGGCCCCCGAGGACGCGCGATCAGTTGGTCACTCAGTGCGTGGTTTGCATATAACATAATGTAAAGTATTGGTCACTGCTACCAAAGATCGCGGTCGTATAGTGCGCGGAGAGCCTTTAAGCGGAACCCTATATTAGTAATGGACGTCCTTCGGCTAATATGATGGTGACTATGTATAGTAGCAATATTCCAATAGTATGTATTCTCTTGTTATTCAGAAAAAAATTAAAAGTAATAGTAATTTTATTCTTCGAAATTACGCATATGGGTTAATTTATGATACGAAATAAAGATTGTGGCATATAACTACCAAAATTATAAATTTACAATTTGAATAGTGCATAATTGGTTATAAAATTAAATAGATACAAATTTTAACTGAATTTTAATTACATTGCTACCGTCATAGACACAAAAGAGACTTAATTTATATACCATACGATATAAACCCAGGCCATACTCTAACCAACGGAGTAGCATTACTTAACTGTGTTACTGGTTTTTGCAAAGATACTGTTAGTGTAATTGTTTCATAAGTGGAGAAATACGGCCAGTACATAACGAAGACAAAACACAAAACAATTTTAAATTAAATATAAAAATATCTAAAATATATGCTAAGAACCATGTCAACAAACATGTTTTGTTTTTGAAGATGTATAAAATGGTCTATTTAGATGGATACAAACAACACAAAATGGGCTGTGCATTTTAATTTTGTTTGGTAAATATCATATATTTTTTTATACGATTAGGATGATCTGCCTGATGGTACCAGTAATCGCAGACTATGGACGCTTGCGTCACCAAAGGCATCACTCACGCGTTGCCGGTCATGTAAAAACCTCTACGCCTTTCTTGAAGAACCCCATACTACATACATATGATAAAAAATCGCGAAATATTCAGAAATATAAGAAAAAAAAAATCAACCCGATGTTACATGCAAAATTCGATAGATCGTGGTATGTAGGTACATATTAATTATTGTGAGATTTTCGGGTACAAAACAGATACCAAACGCTACCTACCTCGATTATCAAAAAATATAATTCAGTCCTGAATAAATGTACGTGTACATCAAAAGGTGTAAAGATTTATAGATGTAAGGATTTATGTGATAATTAGCAACTGAAATTTCTTCAAAAAACTTCTCAACCAACATATCTCTAACACTCATCTCAGTAGTTCAACTAGATTCACATCCTATTGTTTCAAAAGTATGACGAAGATTATTTGTCCAGTGTGCTCACAGCTTTAGGGATTATGATTAAGTAACGATGCGGTGCACAACGAAAAGTACTGCCAAAAAAAGTTGGATGCGTTCTTATTATAATATGGTATTTATTTACACAGGCCCCTATTTTAAGAGGTTAGTTAGTGTACCAATGAATATTTTTTTAAGTATATAGTTTCTATTAAATGATATCTTGATTTACACGAATCAATTAATTGACATTTTGGACCTTTGTCACCAATGGCTGATAATATTTAGAGAGTTGTATAGCCATCCGCGGTTACCTGTGGCTAGAAAAATAAATCACGAAAAACAATGATGTTGATAGAGAAGTTCTTCAATTGATTGAAGAAGCCCAAATTTTGAAATATTTGCATTAATTTATAGTTTATACTGTTATGATCGTAATCAATTATTTAAAACTAGCTACGCCCGAGGCTTCGCCCACATGAATGTCGATGTCTTTGGGGATATAAATTATTGCCCATACCAATTCATTAAAATCGGCTCAAAGCTAACAAACAGACGGACAGACACACTTTTACATTTATATATGAATATGGATGGATATCATTACACAAATGTATCCGAGAACTTGGCCTAGTTTCTCACATGTGTGGGTCAATAGCTAATATTTTTTTTATGCATTTTTATGCATGATCCACGAAGTCCAGGATTTAAGTAGTTGTTGTAATATAAAAAAAAAATCTAGGAAGTCGGTTTTAACAGGTTTTCTTACATGAAATATTTCGCATTGTTGAACTTTTTGTTGATTAGATGCAGCTACCGCTTGAGATTTTTACATATTTCTCAAGTATTTTTATCCGACGAACAATGTTGCATATTAAATAAAATGAATACACAAAATATTACGAATCTAATATTATATATATATAAATTAACTTAATGCACATTTTTTTAAAACAAGCAAATAAGGGCTCGTAATTATTTAATTGCATAAATGACTTGAAGCAACTCGATTAACGCTTAAATCATTGCGTAAAGTACTACGAAGAGGTCTGAAGAGTGTGGACGAGTTGGCTAACTAGTGTGCAAATGTCACTTTGAAATACCAAACGCCGACCCGTGACCTAGTCTTAGGAAATGGGAAGCTTAGAGTGGATATATTGGCAGTCGAACTTGACATAATAATAGGGTTGTCACCGTATACTATATTAGCATTGTATTGTTTCGGCTCACCATATCGTTGAATTAATAATATGTGGTACCTAAAAAATACTACGTTTCGGCAACAGTTTGCATATTTTTGATGCTCCACGCCCTGTAAGAAGTGAAATCTAAATATTATGTGAGTATTTCAACTTCATTTCGTTTACCTATTGCCGTTATCAATTGTCAGCAAGAACGAGCAAAAAAAATCACGTCTGTTGTATGGGAGCCCCCTAAATATTTATTTTATTATATTTTTTAGTATTTGTTTTTATAGCGGCAACAGAAATACATCATCTGTGAAAATTTCAACTGGCTAACTATCACGGTTAATGAGATACAGCCTGGTGACAGACGGACTGACAGACGGACGGACGGACAAACAGCGGAGCCTTAGTAATAGGGTTCCTTTTTAGCCTTTGGGTAGGGAACCCTAAAAAAGACTCGAAACATATAACTCTGAATGACATTCTTTTTTATATCATGGCAGGTGATAAACAAGCTAACAGACGGTAACCGCTTCACAACAGGCAGGTTACACAACCTGCCTGTTGTGAAGCGGTTGCCGTGGCCATATTGATACTATATAAATACTAGCAACAAAAAAAAAAGATACCTACTTACAGTCGAACATAGAACCTCCTCCTTTTTTAAGGTCGGTTAATAATATATGACGAGCTCGGTGGCGTAGCGGTCAATGACGCTGCTTCGACACCAACGCTCGTGGGTTCGATTCCCACACGGGACAAACATTTGTGTGCATGAACATGTCTGTTTGTCTTGGTCTGGGCGTTTTCTATGTATCATAAGTATGTATTTACAAAAAAAAAAGTGTATTTACGTATGTTTATCAGTTGTCTAGTACCCATAACACAAGCTTCGCTTACTTTGGGGCTATATGGCGCTGTGTAATTTGTGTGACAATATTTATTTATTATTTATTATTATTATCGCTCGCGTGCTACCACCCTCACTCTCAACATAGCCACTTCTTTCTTCCTGGTGACCTCACTTGCAGGAATACAAAAACCCTTTAGCTATTCAAGGGAATTTTTATTTGGCTACAGTATCTGTGAACGACTGGACTACACTTGTAACAAATATATGATCGACCTTTTTTAAGAAAAGCGGCAAGCGAGTATGTGGGTCACCTGATGTGAAGTCATCACCACCGTTCTTAGAATACAGCAACAGGGCTTATTATAAGTTACTATTAATTATTTTAAGGCTGGCATCGGATCGGCGACCGATCGGTAGATATTAGAATTTTTAAAAGAATACTAAAATCTGCCGAAAATTTTTGGCAACCCTACGTAATAATAGGAAAAGTTGCTATATTTTCTTGTAACTTTAACACATGTATTGCATCGGCCTATTATTATGCGAATATGACCTGAATTGAGACACAACTTACATAAATTATTGTTCATCAAATTTAAATAATAAACACAAATTCGATCATTTAATGTAAATTATAGCATCCGTTTCTGTTATGGATGTATGTGGATTAGGCGCTGTCAGGTCTCAAGGTCAATTGGTTTCTATTATCATTTTGTAAAGTTCAAGTTTATTAAAAAAAAAAATGGAAAGAAACTGTTCGCGCATAAATAGTTACGTTATCCATAATCCATAATAATATTGTAAATATAATATATATATTTGGTAACAAAAAAAAAGCAACTGTGCTTTAGACCACACGACTGCAAAGTAAAACTTCTTTAGCTCTACTTAGTTATATCTCCCTCTCAACTTCCGTTCGCCGTTTCTGTAACGCTCTCGTCACGCATTCACCAGCCTACTCCCCCAGCCAAGCGTGCGTAAAGAAGATAAACTTCCATAATTGGGAATTGTTGTTTGGCTGCAGTATTCTATGTGGTGGAGATACTTCCCCAAGCGGGCAGCTATGCCCTACCTCTTTTTTCCCTAGCGCTTCGGTTAACAAGTTGCACCACGTGCAGGTGATGTTGGCTTTAATTCAAAGATGTTGATGAATACTTACACCCCAAATTACCCTATACCTCAAATGTGTTTGGAAGAAACGGATTACTTATACGGTCAAGGCGTGTTTGTTCAAAATTTTGCGATATTTCATATTGTAATGTAATAATACGAATAAATCTTTTCAGGGTGACCATCTACCAACGCCGCCTCCGATTCCACCCGCTATCCAAAAGGCCCTGGAGTACTTGAAGACTTTACCACCAAGCGCGCAGGGTGCTTCATCTAACGTTCAACCTCAATACCAAGCATCCCCTTTTAAGGCTAGGGGAAGGTTTTAATATTGACAGCAAACTTTGTACATGCTCATTAATTTTAAGTACACAAATATTTAGTTGTTAAATAAACTTTATCACTTCGTGTCCATAAATCTTAAGCCCCATGCACACCACGTTTTTTTCCGGCCCCGTCATCGCACGTTTCACGCAATCGAAATGCGTTGTTGACGCTATGTTACCGCAAGGTATCTTTACAATTTAGCTGCGCTGTTAACGCACGATAATGAAATGCGGCATCTGAAAAAAAGCCTGATGTTCATGGGGTCTTAGTGTTACAATGCTTTTGACATCTGTTATATGTTATCAAATGTATATTCAAACTGTATTCATCATTTGTAAAATTATGACGATATTAAACTAATCATAGTTTTTGTAATCATAAGAGCCATTACAGTAATGTATATTTACGGAATACAAGATTTATGTTGTTGCATTTAAATTAGAACATTTTGTTTATCTAATAAGTATTACAAATAAGGACAAATGCTCAAATAGACGATAAAGGTACAAATCTATACACCACACCAGTACTACTTAACTAGGTGTAGTACTGGTGTACACCTGTACCATTTCCGTCTATTTGAGAATCTGTCTTTATAAGAAACTGTGTTTATGAGAATTTGTCCTTATGCGAACAATGTTATTTTGTGATTACTTCAACTCACGTTTTTAGAACTTGCTAGCTTTATAATATTTCGATGATTCTTGATTTCTAAAGTGTATACATTGAAAAATAATGTTATCGTATAGTATTTTTCAATAAAATCTGATTCTCTTGTGAAATACCAACGATTACCGCAGTGTACTGAGTTATTGAGATGTATGTTCTCGGCAGCGCTGTCATATGGAGCAAACTAAAGACCTGCGGTACGATTAAGCGACGAGCCGTGTGCTGAGGTGTTTACATTAACATTGGGTTATTTATGCTCTATAGATGTGACAATATTTTATCGTTTGTTTGTAAAATAAAAGGTTAACATCACTGGGTTATAGATAATCCGGTGTTAACGTTCAAATCAAATCAATAATACAATAATATTATTAGAACTGACATGAGAAATCAAAGTGAATTAATGAATTAAAATATATTAATAGAATCGATATTATATCTTCGATCGATCGAGGCGATCTTCTTCATTAGAGCGAATGTCCATACGCGCACTCTCTCTGTCTCTCTCTATCGCGACGAACAGCGTGTTAACGCTCTCCCCACACGACTCAAAAGGTGAGATCAGTGCGTTGATGGGTGGTAGTGCCCTGATGAAGATCTCCGTAGAGATCGAAATTAGTCGGCTTTTCCGACAATACTCGTAATACGTGAGTCACCTATTTCTTTAATTAATTAATTTACTATGTACAATAGGGTTTCAAACACGTGTTTGGGTCCTTCTTTTAGGCAAAAATGTACCGATGTCAGGTGGTACCGCTTCTCTGTTACAAAAATTACTTAAGTTGGCAATATTTGTTAACAAAAAAGTCAGATTTTATGTTATATACCTTAATTCAATTTCATCTTCAATGTGTTGTATTCAGAAACTTCATAATATTCAATAAACTAGTCATTTTTTCTAGGTACAATCCTCTAAAAGTGTATTACATCAAATATATTCCTCCGTAGAACAGAGTACGATGTGATCATGGAACAGACACAAGTTACTTATTACATTTAGAATTTTCTTTTCTTATTTAAACTCTTCGTGCGTTTTTACAAACTGAACTACCATTAATACAGATCGCATTTTATTCTACGGATGAATCGAAGTATACAATTTCTACTGTCTTTTACTTCTTGTCAAATGTCTAAAGTATATAATTAGATAGACGAATTGCATGTTATATAAAGTAAATTTGTTGTATACTTGTGCTTAGTATAACAAGTACATGTATGCATTAATTTAATAAAGCTTGAATTTTAAAATATTTTTGTGTTTTATTATGGTTAAATCATTCTGCCCATACATATCGTACTTAAGTGTTATTTTTTTTGTTATATATACTACGTCCGGTTACAAACAAGCATATGGCCCACCTGATGTGAAGCGGTTACAGTAGCCATATAAACGCTCGCATAGCTGAAAACGCAGGAAGACTTCCTTCCTAGTGAATTCACTCACTTGCAGGAACACCCTCAAGGAAATTGTTATTTGGCTGCGGTATTTTGTCAGGTGGAGATAGGTGGGTACTAAATTAAAGAAAGGTAGACCTTTATTTGCCATTTTTAATACGCTTTTATTAGCTTCACCTGTATGTTTGTTTGTTTGTATGTATGTTTGTGAGTAACCGACTCATTGAACTCGATTTTGACCCACGTTAAACGAATCGATTTAATTCAAACTCTGTACACTTACCAAGAACCGGGAACAATACAACCTCACCTGCACGTGGTGCATCCTGCTGACTGACAAACGAGACTCAGGCGAAAAAAGAGGTAGGGCATAGTGTATTTTTTAATCTGCTCGACTAGGGAAGTACCTCCACTTTACAGAATACCGCAGCCAAATAACAATTCCCTTGAGGGTTGTTGTATTCCTGCGAGTAAGTAAGATCAGCAGAAAGAAAGGAAGGAAGGAAGGAGTATAGGCTAGCAATGGATCGGCGACCTCTTGGGCGCTTTCATAGCACATCAAACAAAAGTGAAAAATAAATATAGTTTAAAAAAACACCCTTTTAAAGCACATCAAACTAAAAAGTGAAAAATAATTCTTAATAGAAGCTGAAAATAATAATGTTTGAAAAATACTAGCATTATTGTGAAAAAAGCGTGGGGCGCTTTTTACAATACAATCACAGTGTTTTGTTAGTCTATTTATTGTTATTTTAAGTTGCTCGATATACGAAAAATATGGCATAAAGCGCCCCACGCTTTTTTCACAATAATGCTAGTACTTTTAAATCATTATTATTTTCAGCTTGTATTAAGAATTGTTTTTCACTTTTTAGTTTGATGTGCTTAAAAACCGTATTTTTTTAAACTATATTTTTATGATTGTTTTACGATTTGATCAGTAGCCCACATAAGCTAATAAGGGAACATCTTTCACTATCGCTTTTGATAATTCATCTTTTGAAAAATGCATCTAAGCGATTACCACCATGGCTAATAATAATACCCAACCGAAATCCCTTAATACAGTTGTTATGGCATTTCCGCAGCTGTCGCGAAGCTGGAGCAGCAGGGAGTGGCCACTCCGACTCCACACGAAATTGTTGATTCGACAGTCCAACGTTTTTAGATTTTTTTGAAGTTGACTGTTGATATTTATTCCACATTTTCGATAGAAGACCATGATTTTAGATTGTGATTGAACAATTACAATCCGCGTGAAACAACTAGTGTACCACGGTAACGTAACTGGATTTAATCCAGTCTCATAATAAACTATTCAAAATAAACGTTTAAATATATTTATTATTAAAATATTAATAGTACAATGTGTTACGTCACAGCGCAAGGTACCTACTTTGTTATACAGTCAACCCTAAGGCAACTACACACACATTTGGACGTATACAGAGGCGTTCAGTTTATCGTTTAGTAATATTTATTTTTTGTATAGAGTGGCCAGGGTGTGCAAGAGTGGTGTACGACGGATATATTATAGTTCAACTTATACAGATCGTTAAATGCCCCCGTTCCATGTATCTCTACTGACAAATCCCAACTAGTATACTGGCAACATTATAGCATTTGATTACTTATAGCATAATATCATTGTTTATTTTTCCGCACTGGTAGGGATTAATTTTCTCTGGAGGAAACCCGCAGACGAGCAGCGTGGTGGAGCATGCTCTAAACCCCTTCGATTAAGGGGAGGATGAATAAGGGTTACCGACGACTGGTTGTGACTTATAGAGATGGTTAAATGCCCCCGTTCCATGTATTTCTACTGACAAATCCCAAATGGTATACTGGCAACAGTATTATTTGAAGATTTTGTCCAAATTTCGCTACCGGTTGGTATTACATGAAAGCTTCTGCTCCATACATCCCTACTGATCCTCACTGGTTAGAGATAGTTGTTTTTTTTCAAACAAGTTTTCAAGGGTCTCTTTATTATGTTTAATTTGGTGTTCCTGAAAGGTAAAAGGGTCGGTCGATCTGCGGGTTTCCTCCAGAGAAAATGAATCTCTACCAGTGCGGAAAAATAAACAATGATATTATGCTCGCTATTAGTATTTAACATTAATTAATTAACGAAATCGAGTATACTCTTTTCAGTCAATTCATAATTCAATCTGATTCGGCTAAGCTGAAGCGGATAACCATCGGATTTTTTGATTGTGAATATAAAACTTCAGCTCAGATTTATGGTACATGTGTTTAGTTTAGCTAGTAGAAACATTCTACCGACTGACCTGAAAATATATGTCAATAACTAAAACGTAACACCTATTTTTCGAGTCAAAATATTTAATGGTAATCGGCTTCAGCATTGGCGGTAGCCCCTGGCACTGAATAGTAAGGTTATGGTTGGAATAGCGCGATATTCACATACCCATTGGATACCGGCACCGATAGCGGATACCTCTTAGATTTAGATTTTTGTTTAAATACAACTTTAAACATTCGGTTAACAGCACTAGAAGGGAAGATGACCTACTTCGGGGCCACTGCTCTATCTCCTTTGCTAGTAGTCATTAAAATAGTATATGTTTTACTGTCTTGACATTTTGGTTATGACTGTAACCTTTGAATTTATCGAATTATTTTATATTTTCAATCCTAAGTATGACCTTCATAATATTTAATGTATGAAGCTAGCTTTTATTTATATGTCATTCGATAATAATAATAAAATTTATGTTTTTAGAACAATTAAAAATCATTGAAGTATATGATTGTGGTAATAAACCTTGTACTTTTTACTACGGGCCAACTGCCTATGCTGGAACTGATACAGATCAGATTTTTTAGTTTAGATTAGTGCTGATTATTATGTTTCTAATAGGCCAGTGGGTCTCAATCAGTACGTATCCCTATGGGTACACGAAACTGCGTCCAGCGGTACGCATGCCCATTTCGACTAAGATAATAGTGAGTATAAAAAATAAATACGCAAAGAACAAAACAATAAGGAGTACGCTAATTTGTACTCTTACTTGAAGTGGTATACAGGAATAACTAATTTGGAACCACTGTCTCAGAAGATAGGGGCCCAGGTCCTGGCTACCGACAGCTAGCGATGTTTGTGTAAGTTGAAATGAAGTCTTACTTATCGAGTAAGTTTCTACTTTTTAGAACCAAAAATGTTTCTACTATCGCTAAATTGTCCTCCCGCGCATAGGTGGGGAATCGAACCCACGACCTCTCGATTACCAGTCGAGAGGTCGTGCTCTTTCCAACTGAGCTACCAGGAAGGTTTGTCATGGTGGTGCTACTGTGAAGTTGCGTTGTGGCGCCATCTACCTATTTAGTATTACACAAATAAAATTTGGCAAGTTGTAAGAAATTAATTATTTAAATAATAATAAATAATTTTTTTTTTTTTTTTTTAATGACCATTTAAATGACCGGGCTTGACCCGTGAATTAAGAGAGATATAATAAATATAATAAATAATAATAATAAATATTTCTGGACAATTTACACAGCGCCATCTAGTCCCAAATTAAGTGCAAAAGCTTGTGTTATGGGTACTAGACAACTGATAAATATACTTAAATACTTTTTTTTTGTACATACTTATAATATATAGAAAATACCCAGACCAAGACAAACAGACATGTTCATGGACACAAATGTTTGTCTTGTGTGGGAATTGAACCCGCGACCTCGGAGGCAAAGTAGCCATTGTTAACCATTCGACCACCGAGCTCGTCATATGAAGTAATTTTTTTTTGTCTCGAGTGGTATACAAGCATAAGACTTATCAAATGTCAAGTTTTACCGTAACCTATAGACGCTTACCGTAATACATTGAGAAAACATCGTACCCGCATTATAACCTCCGCCTCGCCTTATTCCCTCGCATTCGCAGACTACAGTCTTGAGTCAGGTGTAGGTACTGCCTCAGTAAGACTGCTACCACACTGCTACTGAAATTGCTCAATTTTTTTTTTCTACATAGCCTCGTCGTCATTGTCCTGTCTTCTTCGCAATTTGTCAAACGTCTGATTCTTACACTGCTGTCAACATATATATATATAACATGACATGCTACACTATAAAAGTTAATATGGTTGTTCAAATTTCTTAAATTTTCTAATTTGCCGCATAATTTACTTATATTTTTCTTTCATAAGAACCTTCTCCTGATAATAACGAATAATAACAACATAAAAAGAAATGGCGAAATCGGTCCAGCCGTTCACGCGTGATCCCGTGACCAAGGGAAATATGAATTTATTTTTATATCTAAATAGTGGTATCAGTTTTGAAAAAAACAACCTAACATGAATCACATAAATGTTGCTAAGGTTCAATTTCTATTATTTTTGACACATCTAAAGGTGGTACACCGCTTAATAGTACAGAGTAATACTGGAAGTTCTGCGTTCCTAGCCGCTCATAAATTAATCAGTCTAATCGACAACGGTAGTTAAGCACCGGCGACCGTAACATGTCTTTGGATGTGTTTATTTATCTCGAGAGGCTTCGTGCTTCGGAGGGTACGTTAAGCCGCCGGTCGCGGCTATTTTTATTCGACGATAGCTACTAAGACAAATCAGTGGCATTTAGTCAAACCGCAGTTGAGCAGCAAATTCAGGTGGCAAAACAAGCGTGCAGCCTGATGTGAAGCAGTTACCGCAGACTATGAACGAGTGAAACACCACTCGTTACTCGCGCATTACAAGACCCTGTGAGGGAGTACACTCTTAACCTTTGAGAAGATATTATATTATATGATATATTTTTGGGGTGTAAGTGGTTCATCAAGATCTTTGAACCAAAGCCAACTTCACCTGCACATGGTGCACCCTGCTGACTGACGAAGCTCTGGCGAAAAGTGAGGTAGGTACGTAATTATAAGCTACCCGACTGGGAAATGTACCTCCACCTCACTGAATACCGCAGGCAAATAACAAGTCCCTTGAGGGTTGTTGTGTTCCTGCGAGTGAGTGAGGTCACCAGAAAGAAAGGAAGGAGATGCTGCGTTGGCAGCGGGGGTGGCGGCGCGCGAGCAATATTTTATATTGCAAGCGTTAATATAGCAGCGGTAACTGCTTCACACCAGGTGGGCCGTATGCTTGTCCGCCACCCGACGTAGTATAAAAAAAAAAAAATTATAAGAAGATAATATTATATTTCTTTACAAGAAATATGTTTTTATATCAATTATATATATTTATAGAGAGATGATTATAGATCGATACCAATTGATATAAAAAATATTTCTTTATATAAAGCGATATTATATAGACGTGCTCATCATTTTATAATGTTAGCAAAGATAATAAGTTACATAGCAAGAATGTTACGTTTACTTCGGTTCCCATACTGACGCCCACGCTTATCCTTTGTAATTGCAGCAATTATGATTTGTTTGTTATTATGAGTATTCATTTGCTTTGTTTTGATCTTATTGTTTCTTGTAGAGGTCTCACTATACTGAAATGTAATGTTTTATTTGCTATTTGGAAACAATTTAAAGATTAAATGATATAGGTATCATTTGATAACAAAAAGAATATACCTTTGCGTTACATTCTGTTGTTAAATGCAAATTCCGTTAAAATCATAAAGTTAATATAGGTACCGAGGAGGAGGAGGAATATTCTATATATCTTTTTTTGCTTTCAGATTATATTTATATTACTTAGATAAGATTTTTTTTTTTTATATTACTTAGATAAATCTGGGTATACAATAAATATATTTTCAGTAATAAATATAATAAATATCCGACTTCAAAAAATGCCTACAGAATAATAATTTCATTTATAATGGCGTGAAATTTTAATGCGAGTTATGCGATTCCAGAAGTCCAGAAGCTGGGGTTATTGCTTTATGGTAAGGTATGGTATGGTAAACCCATCCTGGGTTTTGCATGTTCTCCCGTTAGTGGTGTAAATACCATTTTACTTTATGATTAAGTACTGTAATATAAAAGTACCACTTTTTTTTTTCCTAGGGCTTTTATATGAAAAGCTACAGGAAAATAATATTTTTTAATATGTGTGTAATTTGAAGTGTATAATATTATAATAACTAGGTTTATTTATTGGTGATTACATTTATGAAAAAATCTTCTGCCCGCGGCATCGCTCCCGTAAATTTACAACCGAGATTAAAAGTATCTTACTTAACAAATAATAAATTATGTACGGCAAACTCGAATAGTAAGATTAGCTAACAACATCCTACGTCGTTGCTCCTACTTATAAATAATAATAATGACGTGTCACTGCCATTTGAAATATGTTCAAATTTATTGCTTCCTGAATAACATTTTTTGGCTTATTATTTTATTGCTTTAAGCAAAATTTGCTAAAATTAAATGATTAGAAATCAACAAGCGGTTTAAGGCACCTAGGGGGCCAGCATGGCATTGACATCTGAGAGAATGCTGTCGCCGCTGTCATTTAGTCCTCTTTTCGTTTACCTTCAAGCGAAGCGGTGCCAAAAAATGGTATCTGGATCGTTCAGTTTGGGATGGCGTCATTAAATATTTTCAGGACTCTACTTCTGGCTAAGAGATTTTGTGATCAAATAATACTGATCAATGGTACATCTAACGCGAGGGGCTCCTGACGACTGCCCAATCAGAATAGAATCAGATGTATCTATAGCACCGGCAGCTAGGGAAGGACCAGCAGTGTCTGGCAACATATACATTAAACGTTGTTGCTACCCCATATTATTTTTAAGAAATATTTTATCGTTTAATCGCATTACTTTGATTACAAAAGCAACACGGAAGTTTCTTTTTTCAAATAGATCTGCTTTGAAAATAAGTATGTATCAAGAATACTTGGCATTTCGTAATGAAACATCAATACGTATTATTTGCGTAATTGGATAACATTATGAATAATCTACTAAGATGCTGGGAATCAGATGTATCGAATGAAACGTGGGTGTTATATGATTAGCGTTTAGAATATTCACGGCTATTGTATTTTAAGGTTACTGCCGATGGTCAGTTGTTAATCATTTTAAAGTTTAATATTGCATTATGTTTTGGCAACTTAGTTAAATATTGGGTTAAATTGTATATGTAATCTGTACTTCTACCGCCTAAGACTATCGCCTTTATTTTGGCTATTGTTTTCGATTTTATTCGTTCATTATTTTATAAATAGCTTTTAATTTTACTAGACTACTAATGTTTCAGACGTGATTTATGGCATTGAAATCTCTATACTAACGTATGGCTACGATAACCGATTTACATCAGCTGGGTCGTAGGTTTGTCTGCCATCCGACGTAGTATAAAATAAAGTAAAACCGTCTAAGTGCGGGTCGGACTCGCGCACAAAGGGTTCCGTACCATTATCACGCAAATAAACAGCAAAAAAACACGTTTGTTGTATGAGAGCCCCCTTAAATATTTATTTTATTTTGTTTTTTAGTATTTGTTGTTATAGCGGCAATAGAAATACATCATCTGTGAAAATTTCAACTGTCTAACTATCACAGTTAATGAGATACAGCCTGGTGACAGACGGACGGAAGGACGGACGGACGGACAAACAGCGGAGCCTTAGTAATAGGGTTCCTTTTTAGCCTTTGGGTAGGGAACCCTAAAAAAGACTCGAAACATATGACTGACGGACTGACTGACGGACGGACGGACGGACGGACGGACGGACGGACGGACGGACGGACGGACGGACGGACGGACGGACGGACGGACGGACGGACGGACAGCGGAGCCTTAGTAATAGGGTTCCTTTTTACCCTTTGAGTACGGAACCCTAAAAATAAAAAAACCGGCCAATCGCGAGTCGGACTCGCGCATGATGGGTTCCGTACTATTATCTATAAAAACGGAAAAAAAACCATGTTTGTTATATGGTAGCCCCCCTTAAATATTTATTTCATGATTTATTTTTAAAGTGAATATATAACTAAATATAATGTGAGTATTTCAAGCGTCTATCTATTACCGTTATCAATTGCGAGCAAAAACGAACAAAAATAAAAAACCGCCCAAGTGCGGGTCGGACTCGCGCACGAAGGGTTCCGTACCATTATCACGCAAATAAACGGCAAAAAATCACGTTTGTTTTATGGGAGCCCCGCTTAAATATTTGTTTTATTTTAATTTAATTATTTATTTTTATAATGAGTATATAACTAAATATTCTGTGAATATTTCAAGCGTGCCTATTGCCGTTATCATTATCGAGCAAAAAAAACACGTTTGTTGTATGGGAGCCCCCTTAAATATTTAACAGAATAAATTATTTTATTCTGTTTTTTAGTATTTGTTGTTATAATGGCAACAGAAATACATCATCTGTGAAAATTTCAACTGTCTAACTATCACGGTTCATGAGATACAGCCTGGTAACAGACGGAAGGACGGACGGACGGACGGACGGACGGATGTACAGCGGAGCCTTAGTAATAGGGTTCTATCTTACCCTTTGTACATGAACATAATTTCCGATGTTCGTTAGCGGTACGAATGATATGCGACAACTTTGTTTGCTTATGCAAGCAAACAAAGTTGTCGCATATCATAAACCGCAAAAAAAATTGTTCGCACGTGAGTACACGGCTTTAAGATTCACTTTATTACAACTCATGAATAAAATATCTCTCTTTCTTATACGCATGCTAGTAAATATAAAAGAAAAATGGAGTGTGACTGTGTCATGGACACGGCTGTGTGTTGTACGTGAATACGTTATATGCACTAAAATTATATCAATATAACTCGCTTCCTCGTCCCCCACACGCGATGTTCCATAGTCTTTACTTAACGTAATACATTATTTGATATTTCATCTATCCAGTGGTGTGATTGAGTTTTGGATGGAGATGATAGATTTGTAGCCGAACACTAAACTGTATCCCCCGATTTTGTTATCATTCGTTTTTAGGGTTCCGTACCTCAAAAGGAAAAACAGAAACCTTATTAGATCACTTTGTTGTCCGTCTGTCTGTCTGTCTGTCTGTCTGTCTGTCTGTCAAGAATTTCTATGTCGAGAATGCGTGGAGGTATCAAGCTGAAATTTAAACTGTATACTTAGGTCTACGATCCCATGACGTTGTAAAAAAATCAAACTGCTAAGTTTACGTAAAAAAAAGTTACGGCCGTTTATTCAGCAAAAAACGCATATTTCGACACATTCTCAAGGGAATCAAAACCTATAAGGTACTTCCCGTTGACCTGGAACTATGAAATTTGGCAAGTAACATCGTTATAGACTACAAGTACAGTAATAAATCTCAAAACTATACATTTGTAAATAGATCTTAAAAAATAGGGGGTCTATATTTTTATAGGATGTCGAAATTACAAATTGAAACTACTAGTTCAAATGGGGTATCATATGAAAGGGCTTGATGTACACATTGCAATATATATTTTATTAATTTAAAAAAAAAAATGACAAATTTAATATTGATATTACGTACTCCGGTTTTTTTTCCTGAATTGCCTCTCTGTGAAAGCAATTTTAAAGACGCATTTACAAACGTCAAAAAGGACATTTTCTTAAAATTATTTTAAATCAATTTATTACATAATAGGTACGTAACTGTATGTATTTCATGGTCTTTACAAGAAAGTGCGGTTGATGACCAACAACTCAAAGGTTGTAGTGTCCTCTAAAAGATATAAAAGCTCTTAAGCGAATATATTTCAATAATTTATCATATCAATAAATCACTTTATACAACGCCAAGAATAGGCTAACATATAGTTTTATTGTTATTTTGGAATTCCGCTATTAGCACAAGAGGCGAATAAGATATACTATACTAGCTGACCTTTGCAACTTCATCTGCGTGACAACGATGAGATAGAAACGTAGGATGAGCATGGGACAGGGGCCCACCGCACATTTCCACTACTGTATCTCTTGTGTAGCCAGGATTAACAGCGGCGATCACCAAAATAGTAATGAACAAAGTCCATTGCAGCCTCGGGGTAAGGGCCTCCCTTGGAACTCACAACGAATTTAATCAGAAGAAATTAGTAGGAGTAGGAAACTTTAGGAATTTGATTTCCCCTCTTAGCAATGTGAGAGACAGCAAGTAACAAATTATACAATGATTGATTTGATGTACCTACTAATAATAAAATTTTCAAAGAAACAAGAGTCTGAGAATAATAAAATGAAATATAGTGAATGCGTTACTGCAGGTAGGTATGGAGGTATGTTGAAAAGTAGAGAAACATTTTATGATCTTCATGCGCAGTAACTCTCATAGATTGGAGGCATTTTGTGAAATATATTCTAAAATTATTATCCCTTAATGTATCCCTGGCTTAAACATAGGAACATATCCATAACCGTTTTTTTTTCTGAATAACGCTAGTTTTTGTAACTAGTTATCAATATAACTATTATACATATATATAGATATTATATAGTTATAAAAATACAATTGACACTAATAATTTTATTGTAAGTAGCTTAACGTATAGTTAAGAAAACTAGTTTTATGACGCTAATCTTTGATCTCCAGATTAAATTAATTACAAGCCCGATTACATTTTACATTGAATAATATGAAGTTCCATACATTAAAAGCATCTATTAGTCATTCCGACAGGATTCTAGGTTTTCTTTGAATAAATCTAATTATTGCGTAAATACAAGTCACACACATTAATCATGAGATAATAAATCAATGTTAGTCAAATTCTTGATGTATAAGTGGTTTTGCATATCTTCTGCTATATACAAAACAAAGCCAGGTTAGTTTCACCATTGATAACTCATCAAGATCGGCTGGACTGACTTTTATAACCTTTAATTTGTTGGATTTGTCTCCATTCCGAATAGCAGAATTAAATCATTAGAAAAATTGACGAAAAAAAAGCAAATATTTTTTATTCGTACATATCGCGAATCATTTCGCTTAATTTTCTTTTTTTGTTCTGTTTTAAATTCTTAAGACAATGTTTGTATGGGAATGAAAATGGGAACGAAAAGATTGAGCAAAAGCGAAGCGTAAGCGTGCGGCTATTATACTAATAAAATAAATCAGTGATGGAGAAGATCCCGAGGGATAATAAAGTTTTTATTTTGGTGAGTTATTTTTTATACTCTGTCGGGTGGCAGACATGCATTAAGCTCGCCTGGTGTGAATTACCGTAGCCATATTAACGCTCGCTCGCCGCCACCTCCTCCTTCCTTTCAGACTTCACTCAATCGTAGGAACACAATTACCCTGAAAGGAATTATTATTTGGCTGCGGTATTCTGAGAGGTGTAGGTACTTCCCCAGTTGAGCAGCTTACAATTAAATACGCTACCTTACCCGTCTTTCGCCAAAGCATCTTTTGCTATTCGGTAGGATGCACCAAATTACTATCCCAATGACAACTTTGCTTTATCTTGCTTTGTCTGGCACATACTTGCAACTCTCAAATTGGTTGTATTTTTCTACACTTAATCATATGTAAATTGTATAATAATAAGTTGTTTATTAAAATTGTAGCCTAGTGACAGTAGAGTAAAAATATTTTTTATTCGACATTTAAGGGTTGATAACGCAGCTGCGAGATGCCTGCCAGAATAGTACTTTCTTGATTGACGATAACAAAACATCATATAAAAAAATTCTAGCTTTGTCGGAAACGGGCTAGTCGGATGATTCGCTAGCTCTTTTGCTATGTGTGATTTGTCCTTTACATCGGCATCAACCCATAATCGTATCATTGTTGGCATACGGGTCCTCAATCGAAGAGGTTTACAGCTTACTCCACCACGCTGCTCAACTGCGCTGAGGCCAGTGTTTTCGAGCCGCCCAAAATCCACTGACTTGGCTTAACGACTGTTATCTAATGAAAACAACCGGACCCGACGGCATCACGTACCCTCCGAAGCAAGGAGGAGCTCGAGATAATCAAACCCATCCATAGACAGGCTACGATCGACGTTGCTTAACTTGCGTGATCGTTTATACTGATACGCGCAACGACACCATCCTCGTCCTTTACATCACACGTTTATAAATCGATGATGGTAATATTATTCAAATCAGTCACTTAGTGCGTACACAAAATTGTATTCGTAATTTACTTAATCTACTTGTAGATATCATCACAGTCTCATATACAGGTCCTTGTCACATTTATAACGTTAAGATGAAGATCTGCGTGAATATTAAAATTTCGCATGTTTATTTTGTAACATGTAGGCCTCTAGATGGACTGATGACCCCGAAGGGATGGCCGGAGATGGCTGGATATGGAAAGCGGTGGGTCGCATATAGAGTGGAAGAGAATGCCTAATACCCACCAGTTGTATGATACTCAGTTTTCCACTATCAAGTTAACCAACTGGATATTTAAAAATCCACGAGAGACAATTTGAATAAAGGTACCAACTTACATCTAAAATTTTTAACTATTCTAGTAAATGATTGGTCATTCTGATGCATAAATTGCTGTTATTTTTCTGTGTAGAAACTAGTGCTTTCTTCTCTGAAACTTCTGTTGAGGGATTTTCACCTAAAGAAAGCTCTTGAGATCTCTAGAGATTGATTGAGGTCTCTAGAGATGATTTATTATGAGTCATTATGACTCACCTCTAGAGACCTCAAGGTCAATTTAAAAATAAAAATCTCTTTAAGTGACAATACCTCAACGGAAGCGATAGTATGTAATAATAATAATAATCAGTAATCAGTGCGCAGGGCAGCTTGTGTGGCGAGCTAGTGTGTGAGTAGCGACCCCACGGACCCGAGTCTCCAGAGAGTCAGTCAGGGCCTTCGTCTCCGACGTGTCTTCATCGGTCGGAGTGTAAACACAAGAAGGCCCGCAGGACTCTCAGCTCTGGCTTGCCTTCATTGGCCGTCCAGAGAGGAGCCGCTAGAGCTATATGCTCCAGGGGTGGAAGTGTTAAAGGGCATCACGCCGCGAGTAACTTCGGAGAAAGCGCAGCACACCTCTCGACATCCCTGAGTCACTCACACTGGTGTTGCCTCCGGCAGATTTCCTGGCATTTCGGAGGCCCATCTAGTGAGTGGCAAGCCACCGCCTGCCGCAAATAACTAGCAATAAAAGCAGTTATGGCAGGCGTCCGTCCCCCTTCTGTAATAGCCCGGTAATACCGGGCCGGTTCACCCAGATCTCTTCTCCATAGCCCATTTATTTTCCATCACACTTCGCAATAGTCTCAACGCCTGCCGAGACCTGCTCATGGGTATGTCGTTCCATTGACATATCCTGGAGCGGGTCACGGCGGGCATACAACATTACATTAAACTTCCCAAAGGGGCCTCTACGCGTTGGATCCATATCCCCGCGCACGTCTATCAAATGACCGGGCTTGAACCGAGATTAAAAAAGAGATACATATTATAATAATCAATCATCACGATAATCATCATCAGCCTGTAACTACCCACTGCTGGATATATTTTTTCATAAACTAGATACCTACTTTGATTTTCTGAAATAATGTAAAATATTTATCTGTCCACATAATGTATGTGAATCTATACTATACTAGCTGTCCCGGCGAACTTCGTACCGCCTAACAATCAATGAATGTCGTGGTACATATTAGCTGAACTAAATTTATGATTTTATGGAATTAAAACAATGAATAGTAGAAAATAATAGAGAAGCTCGATGGCGTCATTGCGCGTGTCAGTCTAATTGAACACGCAAGTTAAGCAACGTCGACCGTAGCCTGTACACGGATGGGTTTATATTACCTCGAGCTCCTCCGTGATTCGAAAGACACGTTAAGCCGTCGGTCCCGGTTGTTATCATTAGCTCATCTTGAGCTCCTCCGTGCTTCGGAAGGCACGTTAAGCCGTCGGTCCCGGTTGTTATCATTAGCTCATCTTGAGCTCCTCCGTGCTTCGGAAGGCACGTTAAGCCGTCGGTCCCGGTTGTTATCATTAGCTCATCTTGAGCTCCTCCGTGCTTCGGAAGGCACGTTAAGCCGTCGGTCCCGGTTGTTATCATTAGCTCATCTTGAGCTCCTCCGTGCTTCGGAAGGCACGTTAAGCCATCGGTCCCGGTTGTTATCATTAGCTCATCTTGAGCTCCTCCGTGCTTCGGAAGGCACGTTAAGCCGTCGGTCCCGGTTGTTATCATTAGCTCATCTTGAGCTCCTCCGTGCTTCGGAAGGCACGTTAAGCCGTCGGTCCCGGTTGTTATCATTAGCTCATCTTGAGCTCCTCCGTGCTTCGGAAGGCACGTTAAGCCGTCGGTCCCGGTTGTTATCATTAGCTCATCTTGAGCTCCTCCGTGCTTCGGAAGGCACGTTAAGCCGTCGGTCCCGGTTGTTATCATTAGCTCATCTTGAGCTCCTCCGTGCTTCGGAAGGCACGTTAAGCTGTCGGTCCCGGTTGTTATCATTTAATGACAGTCGTTAAGTTAAGTCAGTGGCCTTTAGGCGGTTCGAAAACACTGGCCTCCGCCAACCCGCAGTTGAGCAGCGTGTTGTACGCTCTAAACCCCTTCGGTTGAGGGAAGACCCGTATCCATAAAAACTGAAGATTTCATAAAAATAAAGATTTCCTTATTGTTAATTTTGTTTTATTTTTAAACGTTTTGTTTTATTTTTTTTTAGTTTTGAAATAGGTTTTATCATTTTGGTGATTTGTAATTGTCATTTCTTTTGATGTTTACTCTGATTTGATTCTTGCGCTCGAACCTCATGGGAAAAGCGTTTTCACCCCTATCGATTTGACATTTTTAAATTTTCATAACAAATCACAGACAACTTTCGCGACATAAAAGTGACACCAATCGATTTGACGTTTTGATATTTGACAACCAATAAATATCGTAATCCCTTTTTCAACTGACACTTTCATTTGTATGGGAAAATGTTTTTTCTTTTATTTTATTTTTTCGAGAATTTTCCAATGTTTTTAAGAGTTATTCTGCTATTCGGGACGGAAACAAATCCAACAAATCAAAAACCATGGCAATCGGTCCAGCCGTTCTCGAGTTATAAGTGTTGTAACAAACACGACTTTCTTTTATATATATAGATGTACTATACACTAACTAAATAGGTTACTAATAAGATAACTTAAACAATATGTTATAACAGTAATAAAAAATAAGGAAAATCGTGCCCGTGTGGCATGGCGGCAAGAAAGCTGCCTGTATTTCGTCGCTGATTAGCTATGGTTATCATCTGGGCTAAGAAAGAGCAAGCCTGTCCCGAAGGCGATGATTACCAAAAATTAGAACATTAACGTTGTGTATTTTTGAATATTTTGGAATGGTTAGGGAATAATTTCGCAAGAATTGCTTTATTTATCAGTACAAAAGTATTATCATTTATGTGGTAAAATACAATACTTATTTATTGCGCTATCATTCACAAACATGATAATTTATATTACATTAAAAATAAACAGCCGCGCCGTAGAAAGAGAGGAGGAGAGAACATCTCACATCGTTTTAGGTGTCGAGGTAATAATATAATAACGTTTACATGACAGAAGAACCTGTTTTTGAATTAATATGGTCATCGGTGACGATCAAGTTTACCTCAAATTAAAATTATCACAAGATGCAGATTTAAACTAATGCAAAATGATGTTTAACATAAACTTTCTGGTGATACATAAAACGATGATTTATCATTAGGCATTTGACGGACATATGCAATTATTAGATGGACATATGTAGTTACATAGTAAGTATACATTTGTATATTAATAACAAATATTGTTACGTAGACATATATGTAGTAATACATATTTATATTTTAAGAAAAAAAAACGAATGTGCTTTTGACCACACGACTGAAGTAAAACTTCTTTAGCTCTACTAACTTAGGTATATCTCCTTCTCAACTTCCGTTCACTGTTTCCGTAACGCTCTCGTCACGCATTCACCAGCTTACTCCCCAAGTCAAGCGTATAAAGAAATTTTACTTAAAAAAGGTTCATTACTATACCCCTATGATATAAATCATAGGGGTTAAATCCCAAAATTATAAACCAACATTTTGTGGCCCCTGCCATTATTGGATTAAAAATGATAGTCTCAAGGTAATCGTGCATTGCCACGTCAACCGTGCAGTGTCAAATTTTAGTTCAATTGTATACTGCAAAGTGGAAGTTTCAAGGTTAAATTAGGTACAGACACCGCGACAGGTGAAACTAATTTAATGCTTTATTTTTTTTATAGTTTTGCCCCCTTACCACCAACTCTTATTGCGATTCAATAACTGAATAGATTGCTTATTCATTGGTATGAATACGCATTCTTTTCAGTTATTGCATCGCAATAAGAGTTGGTGGTAGGGGCGCAGTTCTTGATTCGAAACGTCAAAAGAGCGGGTGAAACCACCTTGTGGCAGAGCTAGATACACGACGCCTGTTAATTACTAGCAACACATATTGCCGAAAATTACGTCGCGTTTTAACATAGCAAATCGAAATGGCGCCAAACTTCTGCCCTGTAATTTTGGCAGTGTGCGTAGATTTTTTATACCATAAAAGAGGCAAAAATGTATAAGCCTGATGCGGAAAGCAGTTGCTGTGGACACCTTAACACCAGAGGTACCTATCACATGCGAGTTGCCGATCCTGTAAAAACCTCTTTACGTCCTTTTTGGGAAAGCCCACGACCCGGCCACTCCATACAAAAAAATACTATATAAATAGACCATGTCTGTATACGTGTAGATGTGTATGTAGATGCCTTAGGGTTGACCGCATAACAAAGTAGATACCTCGCGCTCTGACGTAAGACGTTATAATAATATGTAATATTAATATCTTTAAACGTTTATTGAATGATTGCGATTACAAGACTTACAAGATCCAGTAACGTTACCTTGGTCACTAATTGTTTCACGCGGGTTGTACTTGTTCATTATACAAACTATACATAATACTGTGATCGTCTATTGAAAATGTGGAATATCAACATTCAACTTTCAAAAAACAAGATCTGTCGAATCAACGATTTCGTCGATACAAGAAGTGAAATTCTTTGTTGAAACTGGAAAAAAATAATTGTTTTTTTATTGACAAAAGAAATACTTTGTTCAATTAATTATTACATAGAAACAAATCATTTTACCATTTAAGATACTACGAAACAACTTTCGTAAAACGCGGCGCAGCCTCGTGACAGCCCTTGCGATTGGTTCCACATTCGACTCAGAAGGGATGTGAGGTCGCCTCGTGAGAGCGCAGCGGCAGGGATAGGCCATACAGTACGTAGTATTATTACTTATCTGTATCGACGCTGTAGTCTCCTAGTAATATAGTTAGATTCTTACGTTTCAGATTACCGGATTAATCTTAGAAAAATGTGTTAAACATAATATTCGTGTCGAAAGAAACAGATTAGATTTTGCTCTTAAAGGTGTTGCAACGATTGCTAACAAGCATTTGACGCCACTCCGAGTAAAGTCAATCAGGATGGACGAAATGGGTCTAATTTGAATATATCTACTTAGCCAAATTATCACACAAATATGCTATAATTATTATCATCTTCAAACATGTTTATTATACAGCATTGAAACCAATTGATATTTATGTTAGATACTTTACTACATTAAATCGTTTATATACGAGTACATAAACAATTTGATACTTTAAACCTGTGCATAAATAAATAAACAATATTTTTTTAAACAAGGGCGGGTGCTAAACTTTCATATGACTTGCCTGATGTACAAATGATGCAGTAGCATACAGAGGCTTGCAACACTTGGAGCGAATGCATCTTTTCTATACATTTAGAAGTCTCACACGGGAACACAAACATCCTCCAGGATATTGGTATTTGGAGGCTCGATAATGCTATACCACCCTTTTGCCGGAGGCTCGTTTGCTTGTTGGCAGGGCTCACCATGTTCAGATGACGTTGGCTTGGGCTATAAAGATGACGCTGAGACACTTACTTGATATGAAAAAGTGACTTTCAACTTTTTTGGGGTGTAAGTGGTTCATCAACATCTTTGAACCAAAGCCAACTTCACCTGCAGGCGGTGCACCCTGCTGACTGAGAAACGAAGCTCTGGTGAAAAGAGAGGTAGGGAGCGTAATTGTAAGCTACCCGACTGAGGAAAGTAGGTACCTCCACCTCACAGAATACCGCAGCCAAATAATAATTCCCTTGAGGGTTGTTGTGTTCCTGCGTGTGAGTGAGGTCACCAGAAAGGAAGGAGATGCTGCGTTGCCAGCTGGGGTAGCGGCGCGCGAGCGATACTTTACGTTGCGAGCGTTAATATGGCCACGGTAACCGCTTCATATCTGGCGGGCCGTATGCTTTTCTGCCACCCGCCGTAGTATAAAAAAGACATGATTAAGGCGGTGTGGTATTTCATTTATTTTACCATAACTTTATATCTAACCAATACTGGTACGGCATTGCTGTCATAGTCATTAATCAAATTTTAATCTTAATACTTGTACTAAAGGTGTCACTTCAATATTAAACCTGCGATATTAAGTTTTTCGAAACTTTGCTGTCCCACGTGTTTTTTAATAATATAAATACTTTTAATACTAACATCTATTAGTCGTTCTTTACGGAGAATACAGGTTGGCTGGAAGAGATCTCATACAGAGATAAGCTCGCCTTTGCAAAACTACAAATTGTTGCATTTGTGTTAGTTCTAAGATTTTTTATATTGTGTTTGTTTGTTACGTAACTGTTACGTATTTTATTTATGTACAATAAAACATATTGTTTTCCGAACGAATACTTTCTTTAATTCATTTAGTCTGCAAGCTGTGGAACGCGCTCCCTCTTGACCTGAGAAAGGTACAAACTCTTGGGTCATTTAAAAAAGGATTACTCAAATATTTCTTATCCTCTGAGTGATGTCAGATTGTATTACTATCAGTCTCAGTCTGTTCATTCTTCTAACGCGTCAGACTAAGTGATGTGTACTTATATTATGTTTATGAGCATTATGTATTTGTGTGTATTTATGTGTATGTATATATGTGGTATGTGTGTGTGTATATACTTTAAGTATGTGTATTAAAGTATGTTTTCATTGTCATTATTTATTTTTAATTGTGCTAAATATACCTGCCCTGAGAAAACTCGGTCTCCTATATTCTGTGGTTGACTGGAAAAGATCCCTGATGGGATAAGTCCGTCATTGTACTAGTGGTTAATATTACGTATAAATAAGTGTATGTATTACTGTTATAGTGCAATAAAGATTTACAAACAAACATAATATATAACAGTTCATTTCTATAAAAAAAAATACTGGGTTTCTTCTAAATTACTGAGCAGATGACAGTAATTATAATATACATAAATATTTTGGTTAAAAATCAACGAAATTATATCTTCTAGCTCACGAATCGCCTTGAATCTAAAGATAATAAATAATAGGCCTACGAAATCATTCACAGCTGGGCTTCTATTATCTTTTTAATATACGTGCCATTCATTCCAAATAAAGATCTAAGTGAATTGGCGGATTTAATTTAACGTAATTGTATTTCTTTATTTACTAATATTCTTAAAGGCTCAATTGCCTAGTATTTTTAGTCCTTGAGGAATACAATTTTTCTCAGATTATAACCTTGCTAGATAATATTTTTTTCTATTTGTTAAATTCACACTAATTTCTGTTCCTCGATAAATATAAACTTAGCGCAGCGTGGGTCTTTATTATGAAGAAACGACGACGAACTTACGCGAAATTTAATTCCTTTTCGATCACATTTATATTCATTGTTGAATATCTCTTTCACGGCTCACTCCTTTGATATTTAATTATAACAAAGAAAATCACTCAAAAATTATGATGTGATGATTAAAAATCAACTCGGGCGGGCGGGTATAGCAGAGCTTTGATGCGCGCCGCCGACGCAGGCATATCGCGTACTCTAATTTCACGAGGTGCGCCAAGCCGCGTCGTATAAAAGCAACTGCGGACGAACTGAAAAATCATTCCCGACGCATATTCGCAGAAGATCACATGTTCATATTCAATCATACATTCAAAATGAAATTGGTGAGTGTATTAATTTATATTATCACAATGTAATTACTAATTTAAAGTAAACGCATTTAGTAAATATAAGTAGATTAAACAAAACAAAAAATTGACCTATTTAAATTAATGGAATTAAATTAACTATTTAAAAAGTAATGAAAGAAGAATGTGACCTATTTAAATTAATTTCTTTTAGTGAATATTATTTCATTGCGTTTCTCATGAACTTACTATAATAATGACAATAATGTTGTCCAAATTAATTAGATATCGCAGGGTTGCGTTCGCTCCAGACTTGACCTTTTTCGGAAATACATGCATAAAATATCTATTATATTCTCCTAATGTCTAAGTGATCATCATCAAAACATTCATGTCATGAGGTAAATTTTTGTAAAGTTTTTATTTAATAATATTAGAAATAAGTCAAATAAACTAACGACATAAATCTACTATATAAAAATAAGTCGGGTTTTCCTTCCTGACGCTATAACTCCAGAACGCACGAACCGATTTCCACGGTTTTGCATTCGTTGGAAAGGTCTCAGGCTCCGTGAGGTTTATAGCAAAGAAAATTCTGGAAAAATTTGAAAAGAAAAGCGGGAAAATCTTTTTTCACATACAGCGTCATCTCTAAGGAAATGGATGGAAACGAAAAGATTGAGCCACAGCGAAGCGTGGTCGGGCCGCTAGTGAATTATATAATTGAAAAATTTAGAAAAAAATTGAAATATTTATTATTACAAAAACAATGACATCTTTGTTTTTATTATTTGTTCTTTGATAAAGACAATTAACCTGATAGCCACGAAATTATTGAATTTCTCACAAACAATGACATGTACAACTAAACATAAATACTGTATTTTTATCAACGTTTTTAAATACTGTTGTATCCCATTGAATCGTGTGAAAATCGGTACTAAGTATCAACCTTCAATAGAGAATTGTTCCCGTGCGTTGCTTATGAACCAAACAATGTATGATGCTTGATAACGACACATAAAAGACAAGATAGCACAAGCTAATGAAGCTTGTAATATTCCCACATAAATTAATTTTCGTCATTTTTATTGTGTTGTAATGTGTCTACATTACAACAAATATTGTATTGTAGACATAATCAAATCTTGACGCATGTTTGCAGAAATGATCACAATTCAAAAATGGAACAGTCACATAATTATGATAGCTACAATAAAAAAGTAGAAAATTAATAACTTGGCATAAAGGAAATTTTATGTTTATGTTAATTAAAATTTACCTAAATTTGCGACAATTGATACCGACTGTCAATTACTTTTGAATTGTTGTCTTAATTAATGGAGATACCATTGACATATAATGCAATAAAACGTAGTATAAAATAAAAGAGAATTTATTTTATTTCATAAATAAATGTCTTTTTCAAATTATCATCATTGTTTATGGATATGGTTTTTCGATATTTATTACGAAAGGTGAAATTACTAGAAAGATTATAACACATTGGATTACAGTCACATCTATGACTAATGCGAATATAAAAATGTAAATGGCTGCCTTGTTGCCTGCCATTTTGAAATTTATGGAACTGACTTTTGTAACCGAGGTTAATTTGTAAAGATGTATTTTAGTAATAATCGGAAAGGTCAAAATTTAGTAAACATTCTACCAAAAAAAATCTTGATGGGATGAGTCTATTGTAGTATTCATGTAAGAATGTAACTTTGAGTTATCGAAAACTATTAATTTGAAAATAATATAGAATACCTACAGTACATGTACATTCTACTATAATATTCTATTAAATGTTAATAAATAAATACGTTATCTCGCAAAATATCTTAAGAAAATCTTCCAATTATTTAAACTTATAACCTCCACCAAACCGCAGTTAAGCAGTCTGATGGAGTATGCTCTAAGCCCCTTCGATTGAGGGGAGACTCGTATCGCAACAGTGTGATAATTTTATGGGTTGATGATATATGACGACGCATTTAAACTTATGAGAATCATGATCTATCATTGTTGTCGATACAAAGTACCTACATCATTTACATCAAGATTGAGAAGCGCAAAAAAGTCCAATCTTTGTATTCAACAATAAGCTAACGTAATAAAAAAATCATAATTGAAATATTTAGTATGTGCAGGGCTCAAATTGTATAGAAAACGCCGCTGATTTTTTCTATTCGAAGTGCCATTTCAAGAGTATGTATTGGAGAATTGTATAGTCTCTCAAATTCATCTACTATTTATGTCTATTTTCAGTTTGTGGTGTTATCAGTACTGGTGGCAGTTACCTGTGCCGCCCCACAGTTCCAATACCAGCCACAGCCCCAATATAACCAGAATCAGTTCATTCCCATCGTCAGACAACAACAGGATATCAACCATGATGGCAGCTACCAATGGAGGTGAGACTTCAGAGTGAATAAAATTAAAATTATAGATTAAACCTACAATTATATTGATTAACAAAGTGATGAGCTGATTTACGCAAACTATAGTGCAAACCGCCGGGCACAGTTAGTTAGGGTATGTTATTGTTTCTAAACGGATTTCACAAATCTGTCTAAATATTTAAGATACTGATGAGAACTGTTTCAACACTGATGTAAACAATGTTAACAAATAGCATTATTCACGAAATAATGAATAATGATGAGTGGGAATTATACAAATTCGAATAAATTGCATAATTTGTTCGAGCAGGCAACGTGTAATATTTTTTTTTTACGAATAACTATTTTTACGAAAGTTACGTCACATTTAGTATCCAAATAACAAACAATATATTCAAATGTCACTGCATACCTAGTCGTTGAGAACAAAAGACCTTGCGATTGCATCGATCTGTTGATTCGATTCCCTCGATATTAAAAAAAAACCCTGGAGCGATTACAAAAATCTATAGTTATGTGATCTATATCCACTAAAGTCTCGTTCATTCTATTTATGTGTGCTCTCACCGACCGCATTTTATCAAAATTTGAATCCAGTTGGAATATAAAAGCGATATACACATAACATAGGTACAAAGTTTGTTTTTTCGTCGCAACTCGATTTGAAGATTTTGCCGACATTACTCGCTCGCTTAATCATAATTATTATATACAGTTTTGCAGTAATATTATAAGCACCGAAAGTATGTTTTTTGTTCGTAAAAAACTACTAAACCGACTTTTAAAATGATTTAGCCTATAGAAAACTCCATGAACAGCGAATAAAATCGGGACTTTATTTTATTGCACTAGGTTATATTTTAATGAACAAAAATGAGCGATAGTTTATAATCGGGGCACCGGAGAGTAACATACTAGGCTAATTTTTATCCCGGAAAAATATCTTATTAAAATAGTGATCAGGCGGGCAGTCATTATTATTTATTTGTTTGTCCTTCATTCACGATGTCGAAGACGAACAAATGGATTTACATGTCTTTTTTATTCGGGGAAAGTTTCAGCTGGAAAGTGATATAGGCTATTTTTTTATCCTAGAAAAACATCTTATTCGCACAGAAAAATAAGTTTTCTTAAAATAATGACCACGCGGGCAAAGCCGCGGGTAACAGCTAGTTTAAAATAATGCTTTGTAATTTTCAAACGTCGAATAATCTTACAATTTTATTAATCTACATACTTGTGTAAGACGATGTTTCGAATTAGATACAAAACGGTGAATGTGAGATCATAAATGTGCATTCCTTTAGTGTCAAACACATTATATGCTAGATTTGTAGCAAACGCCCAAGCAAGCATTCTGACTGACTTTTACGTATGAATTAATTCTGTTACAATGTACTGAAACTTGTTCATAGTTGATGGTTCGTAAAACACCTATAATAAGCAAACCTACTTAAGATTATTAATTACATATGAGGCTAAATGTAAGCAAATATGTTTATAGTAAGCAAATATCTTTTAATCAACAGTAACATGATTTAACCGACTTTAAAGATTGGATAGTACTATTTAACAATTATTACTTAGATTATTCCAATTTCTTTATTTTATATACTACGTCCAAACCAAAAGCAAGACGAGGTTGGGCTAAGCTCAACAAAAGCCGATTAAACAAAGCGAGCGAAATTTGACTAGCTTTTGGAGAGAGAGGTGAGGTCTCTTAGGTTTAACTAGTCCAGTCCAGTGTGACCATATCAAAGTAATGGAAAGTATTTGTTAAGGCATCTAGCAGTGGGTAGACACAGGCAGATGATGATACCAATAATGTGACTTCTGATATGACAATAAAGTTTACTATATATAGCTTATCAGCTTCCGCCACCAGGTAATCTATATCCGTCTTTGAGATATAATCTATGTATACGCCAAATTTTATTGAAATCGGTTTCGCCGTTTAACGTGATAAAGCAACAAACAAACAAACCAATAGACACACTTTCTCATTTATAATATAGGTAATGGGTAAAACGTAACAGTTATTCTTAAAACAGCAATGTTCTAAACTCGAAGCTCACTTGAAGTGAAGTCTTTTGACATTACATAAATTATTGTTAGATTTGATCTTTGCCGGGATATCGCCTAGAGCATTTGAACACTTTGTTTGTCATGATTGAACATAGGCACAATTTTTAAGATGCAAGCAACTTTGTTGGAGTCGTTGTGCATGTCAGTCTAATTGAACACGCAAGCTAAACAACGTAGACCGTAGCTTATCCATGGATGGGTATAATTTATATCGAACTCCTCCGTGCTTCGAAGGGCACGTTAAGCTTCACTTGTAGCGGGTGTGGCGGGACGCGAGCTGTTTTTTTATCTATACGTCTATACGAGTATTATTTCTAGAGTTTATAGGTTTTTTTTATAATACGACGGATGGCAGACAAGCATACGGCCCGTCTGATGTAAAGCGGTTACCATATTAACGCTCGCAACATAAAATATCGCTCGCGCGCCGCCACCCCCGCTGCAAACGCAGCATCTTCCTCCTTTCTCACCAGAAAGGAAGGAGATGAGGTTGAGGTACTTCCTCAGTTGGGCAGCTTAAAAATATGCTATGCCTTACTTCTCTTTTCGCCAGAGCCTCGTTTATCAGCCAGCAGGGTATACCACATGCAGGTGAGGTTAGTTATGGTTTAAAGATGTTGAACCCCTTACACCCTAAACGCCTGATACCGGATGTACTATTTGACTATCCAACATAACTTTATTTTCATTCTTTTCCAGTTACGAAACTGGAAATGGCATAGCTGCTCAAGAAAGAGGCTACCTGAAGAACGCTGGAGTCAAGGACGCTGAAGCCCAAGTAGCTGAAGGCTCCTTCTCCTACACCTCACCTGAGGGTGTTCCAATTCAGCTCACTTACACTGCTGACGAAAATGGTAAGACTTTATGTAGTTTTACACGACCTTTTAAACGCTACCATTGCTACCCTTGATTTAAGGCTTGTTAGGCCTTCTAATCTTATTTTTTTATACCACGTCGGGTGGCGAACAAGCATATACCCTCCTGATGTAAAGCGATTGCCATAGCCATATAAACGCTTGCCACATGAAAAATAGTTCGTGTGCCGTCGACTCCGCTACTAACGCAGCATCTTCTTTCTTTCTAGTAACGTTACTCACTCGCAGGAATACAACAACCCTCAAAGAAATAATTATTTTGCTGCGATAGTCTGTGAGATGGAGGTACTTCTCCAGTCGGCCAGCTTACAAATACGCTGTGCCCTACGTCTCTTTTCGACAATGTCTTTTATTTATTAGCACGTGTAGGCAAGGTTGGCCGAAGGATGAACCTCTTATATCCCATGCCGACTCGCAAACAATGCTTAGGTAAAATAGAGCTAGAGCACACCGAGCCCTCTGGAAAACTACCTTCTCTACAAGGAACACCCTAGTAAAGAATTATTGTAACATTTTTCTGCGAGTAACTAACGTCAAAAGACGTGAGACGTGAAGTACTACCTTAGTAGCGGGAACGGCCGAACGGGTGAGAAATTCAGCAACAGAAGTGTCAGTTCTTTATATTACAAGCGAGTAAAGACTACGGTAACCGTTTTATGTCAGGCTGGCCGTTGCTTGTTTGTTACCGATAGTAGTATAAAAAAAATCGAAAAAAAATTCTCCAACCATCCGAAACTAGGATATATAACTTATTGTGCTATTATTTTTACAGGTTTCCAACCTCAGGGTGCTCATTTGCCCACTCCTCCTCCAATCCCCGAAGCAATCCTGCGGTCACTACAATACATTGCGTCACACCCACAGCAACAACAATTTCAACCTAACCAAGGATTCCAGAACAGATTCACGGGTTAACGGGGTTAAACGACGATATTCACCAAACCATGGTACAATAAAACAAGATATGTCCTTCCCGTGATGGTTAGGTTACGTGATTAGAACTAGACTACGTCATGAGCTCTGTATTCTGTTCGATAAATCTCAAATATTGACAACACAGCTCGTGACGTAGTCTTGACAATAAGTGGAAAGAGAATACCTTGTTTTATTATTTATTCAATAGCCTTGTAAATTGCAGCAGATCGTACACTTTCAGTATAAAGCGAGACACACTAAGCAGATCCGATATAGGTATTTAGAGCGTGATACTGATAAAGGGGATAAAGGGGAGAGCGGCTATATCACCCTCTCATACACGCATAGGCAAGGAAATGAAATCAAATGGAAATGGTATACATTACTTCGTACTTTAACGATTTATTCTGCATTCAAGAACAGTATAATACACTATAATCAAGCCAATTTGCACCTTCTCGCGAGATTCAGGTAAGAGTCCGGACTCTTACTTATGACGCGCGCCACGTCTACATCCCATTATCTGCTATATACTTGGTCTATAGCAGTGTCTCGCTCTAAATATATCGTATCAGCTCAGTGCGTGATACGCTTTAAAGGGTCCTGTTTACTCGAAAAATAGGTACGTCTTATGACTGAGCAGAATCCTTTCATACTAAAAGTGTGAAGCGCAGACCATACTGCATGCGAAACTAGGTTTGATTAGCTTCGCTCATCTTGTTCAACTATGAACAAGAGAGAGAACGTCAGGTTCACCGGCTTAGAGAGCTACAGAGCTAAACGACGCCAGTGACGTTATTTCTGTCGTCGCAAGATGAGCGATATGAGCAAAGCAAAACGAACCTCGTTTCGCTCGTAGTAAGGCTTGCGCTCAACTGTGTATAATGGCTTGACCTTACCATGTTCATGAACTAGACGACACGCGCATTCTAAAGAGTGACATTTGCCTACCGCTAAATGTATTGTTAGTACTTATAGTACAAACAGAATATGTAACTGTGATTTAGTTTACTTTAATTATTTTATGAGCTTAGTAAATAAATATAATGTTTACTGTACATAATGTTTGTATTCATTTACCTTTAGAAAGTAAAGAAGAAACAAAGAGACTTTATACCTTTACTTCACCATATGAAGTTATAGTAGATCTGCCAGAAGAATTTCTCAAAACTACCAAACTTTACCTGTCAAGAGCCTTTGCTATGGACAAAGAACAAGAAGAAACATGCCATATGTTTTTGTCGATGATTTTATTGAACACGAGGTAAACATACCGAAAAAGTCAGTAAGAAACCGTAACACCTGGCACTTTTAAGCAGGGTAGAAGTCCGATTGATGGCTGTGTAGTGATGGACTACTTTGTGTAATCTACAATTTTTATATATTTATGGTTTTCATATATTAATGTGAATAAATTTATTTATATATATCTTCTACAACTGCACCGCACGTATTTGGCAGGAAACTCATCGATGTACATACCTTAGCGTCGTATATGTAATTTTGAATTTTCAAACCAAGTTAATTCGGTAACCACGTACTGAAACATTGAAAGATAGTTACATAAATATACAAAACAAGTAAAAAAAAAGGTCGATTGCAAAAGCAGTTCTCGTTTTATTTCGTTATAATAAATATATCAAAATAATTTTCGTTATATTAAGTCTGCGAGCTCCTTCTTCCATTTATAAATTAAAAGGATATTTTAAAATTGCTTACGTCAACACCTTCAAAATCAATACTCGTTCAACGCTCCCGATACTTGTGCTTCAATTCCCGTAATGTTTAATCACTACGACATCGCAACGATTTAGTCGTTAAAGTCCTTTGGAAGCGTTTACACAACTATCACTCGATTCGAATTTTTCACGTTGACTATTTTCCCGTATATTGACACTCATTCGCAAAATGACTGTCACATTTAATTGGAACGTGCAATTATAACTTATAGATTAGTCCTCATGTGAATGAGTGTTGAATTTATATTCATAATTCAAATTCATACATTTTTTACATAATTGTCATTGTGTAAACGCAGCCACATACATGACTTCAAGTAGGTACTAAGTAAATTAAGCGCACTCACTTTGTATTTTAAGTTGTATCCCAGCATTGGATCATTCAAGTCGGCACTGAGAATGTCTTTAGATGATGTTGATGCTTTGAATTGATTTCCTTTACTATTTGTGGTATTTATACTTTCTTTCTCTGTAGTCTACTTATACAAATAATTTTATTGCATTTTTTTATTCTTTCCTTTTCCTGTAATATTTTCATTTCTTTTTTTATTCTCTATAAATATTTACTAATAAATCACCTATTAATAATTTATAACTTATTACTGTAAGTATTTATAATCTTGCCACTCGCCTACAAATTTCGCTACAACTAGTCACTCAAAGGTTGGGTTGAAGAGATCCTCCATCCTTCTAGGGATAAGTCCGCCTTTGTACATTTTTCTTTTATTTGTTGTATAAGAGAGTTATTAGATTTTTAAAATGTACAACAAAGACATTACAAACAAACAAAATAAACTAAATCGCACAAAAATGTGACGATTGAACATTACGGGAACATTACTGGTCCACGGATTAAAATAATCATAAGACAACGCCTAAAAAAATCAATGCAGGGTCAACCAGAGAAAGAAGCTATAATAACACACGCTAAAAATTTTAATTCCATCTAATTGATGACTTAACACAGCACGTTTTTCAATGCATTTGCTACTACGTAATACCACTGCCACGTTGTGATCACACTATGTTATAAATAAGCCTAATTTCAATTTTCTGAATTATTACAAAGCCAACCTCGCCTGCACGTGGTACACCCTGCTGACTAGGGAATGAGGCTCTAGCAAAATAAAGGTGGGGGGGGGGGGGGGGCACAGTATTTGTAAGCTGCCCGACTAGGGTAGTAGTTTTTTTTTAGTGAGGTCACCAGAAACGATAGAATTGCTGCGTTGACAACGGAAGTGGCGGCGCGCGTGTTATGTAATTATATATAATTCATGTTGCGAGCGTTAATATGGCTGCATAACCGCTTGACTTCAGGCGGGCCGTACGCTTCTAGCCACCCAACATAGTATTAATAAAAAAAACATTAATCATCAAATTCCATGTTCCATGAATTGAAAGTCACCCCAGTTGACGGTACCTGCATCGGTTTTTTTAAATATATTTTTGTTTCTGAAAAACTGATATATCAAAATGTACTTTTCAAAATTTTACATATTTAATACTACGTTGGCGGATTTTTTGTAGACTGTCTTGTTTTTATGTTCGTCTTGGTACCAAAAATCATAAAAGCTAATTTCCCGACAAAATAAGTGATTGTTTTATGTAAATTTAAATGGCCGTTGTAATAAAGAAGATGTTGAGTGGTGCATACGAATATGCCGACAAATAGATGGCTCACTTGATAGCATAGATAGTAATCACATATCCATACTGGTCCACGGTACAGCACAGTAGTGGTGAAGAAACAGGATGCAATAAAAATAACAGATTTATATTTTTATTTGTAAATTTATAACACAAAAAATATTTTGTTTAATTTTTTATATTAATGTACAGAAATAATATCTTTTAGGTCATGAAACAATGAAGTATATACTACATACTTCAGGAAATTTCTAGTAAAAATATGGATGTACCTAAAACTGCATCAATAATCTAGTTGTGATAACGTAAATAAATGTCTTTTGACGTGATAACGTCTTATAAATCGATGAAATAATGATATTATATAAATTATATATATTTCGTCACTTACGCATTATGTCACATTACGCCATTCGCCATAAACGGGATTCGTCATAAACGCTGTTCGTCATAAACGCTATTCGTCACACACGCAGTTTGCCACCTACGCAGTTCGCCACAGACGCATGTCGTCACATACGCAACTGCGTAACTGTGGCGAACTCGCCACACTTGCAATTTGTCACATACCCAATTTGGATCCTATTGTACATGTTACATATTTAGCACATTCTCTCTTGGGGGCGAGTTTGGTACACTAAAAAAAAACTGTTTTGTACAAAACAGCAGTATTTTTTTCGTGATCTGACAATCGTCCTTATAGGTAAAGTTACGACGAACCGCGTCTGTGACGAATCGCGTATATAAGCAATCGCATATGTGACAAACTGCTTGTGAGACGAATCGCGAAAGTGACAAATTACGTAAATAAGATCGGCGATGACAAATTGCGTTAATGACGAAATGCGTTTGTGACGACCAGAGTGTAATCCGACTCATTGTCATGTTCCGCCTGAGCCGAGCGTGCAAGCGATAGGGGCACGATCGGCTTAAATGTTCGGCTTGTAACGCATCTATCTCTCTTCCACTCCATCAGCCTACGTTTTCTTATGACGTTATCACGTAAAATTATCCTCCGTTAACCGACTTTACAGATAACTATTTTTTTTTAATGTCGAATCATCGAAAAAAAAATACGGTAAGATTATAAAAAGTTTTTTGCAATTAGGCAGACGCACCAAACAAATTAACTTCGGAAACAGGCATTCCTTTTTATTATTTATTGTTTAATTTTTCATTATTGTTAAAATAAGTATGTATTCCATATATTGCACAATTTTCTGCTGCAGACTGCATTGATGTGCAAGTTTATTAAAATTCAAAGTTTATTTATGCTATGACTTAAATATTAACTTTAAAGACGCCATCTATTAATGTTGAATAAAACTAACTGGGGGCGCGGGGGACGGGGTTCACCTAATGTTTAATCTATTTGTACTGCAGTGGGAGTGGGTTTAGTACGTGTGAACCCTGTTATGGTAGAATGATTATTTCAGTGGACTGTATTTTTTATTAATAGGTTATGCGAGTGCGTTGCGATATGGTACAATTGAGGGAGAACAAAGGAACACATGGGACTCACCTCCTTTTCTTCTTTGTCTCCAACTCCTACGATGAGTTGTCGTTCGCCCAATGCTAACGTGCACGTGGACGTCTCTTCCTTTTTCACCTTACATTTAACTTAAAGTACAACACTTACACATACACTAAGTTCAACAACTGAGTAATGTTTTTATCATCACAAGCGATGAAATGCGGGTTAGTCTTTTGCGTTCACAACAGCGGATTATGAATCAAATGCGAAATGTTCCTCTGGTTTGTTGCCAGCGCGTAACTGCGAGGGTTGCATGCGGTACTTCCTTTCTACACCAATGTCCGGCGGCCACACACGTTGCACTGGCTCGTTGCATAGCATATAGCGGTTATGATTTTACGTCCCATATGTAGGTAGGAAGGAAATAAAAAATAGGTGGAAAGTGGGTAGGAAGATAGGTGGATGCACTCATTGGACAATAGACGGCGCTAGTAGGCGCAAACATCCCCCCCCACTTGAAGGATCCCTTCAAAAAAGACCATATGCGAGACTAATCGCGATATGAGCGATGCGAAGGATACTAATACTAATGCGATATATGCAAAACAATGCGGGAAAAACTATGCGAGTAAACTATGCTAAACTATTCTAAACTAAAACTAAATGCGGGTTTACTAATAGCGAATCACTGGCTAGGCAGTGGACACAAGCGGACAGCTGGACGCAGATACGAACCAGCCGAAGTTCTAACGCGGGCTACTCTAATAATGCCGTCCTTGGCGGGATATACTTCCTCAATAACACCTAATGGCCAGTGAAGAGGGGGTGCGTTATCGGTGACAACAATCACGACAGTGCCTACAGAGATGGGATTAGTTGGAGTGTTCCATTTTTGTCGAGTTGTCAGAGTGTGCAGGTAAGAGTTTCTCCATCGCGACCAAAATGACTGAACCAACCTAGTTACTAGTGAGTGTCTTTGATTGAGATCCACTTCATTTTCACCAATAGTGGGTGCAGGTAAATACTTTAATGGCGTTAATGTCAAGAAATGCGCGGGCGTTAAAGCGAGCGGTTCCGAAGGATCGGACGACAACGTGCGACACAGAGGTCGACTGTTTAATACGGCTTCTACCTGTGTGAGTACCGTAGAAAGCTCCTCAAACGTAAGAACTTGGTCTCCTACAACTCTGAACAAATGAGTCTTAACACTCTTAACGTTGGACTCCCAATTTCCCCCAAAATGCGGTGCGGCGGGTGGATTAAAATGCCATTCTATGCGATTTTCTGCTACTAAGTGCGCGAATTCAGAATTAAAACGTTGCGATACTAAGAACTTATGCAATTCGTCCAAATAACGTTTAGCTCCTATAAAATTGGTTCCGTTATCGGAATATAAATGCGATACAGGGCCGCGACGCGATAGAAAGCGTTTGAAAGCTAATAGGAAGCAAGCACAACTTAAGTCTGACGCCAACTCAATATGTACCGCCCTAGTAGTTAGGCACACAAATAGGCAAATATAAGCCTTAAGGGCGTGCATACCACGGCCTCGGCGGGGTGTGACCTTCAGAGGTCCTGCAAAGTCCAAGCCCACATGAGCAAAAGCTTTGGCGGAAGGCGTGACACGACATGCAGGATGATTTGACATCTCGGGGAAGATCTGTCGCGGGCGTAATCTATAGCATTTATTACACTTGTGTATTCTACTTCGAATTATATTGCGAGCGGAAAATATCCAATAATTTTCTCTTAGTAGCGACATTAATAAATCAGGACCGGCGTGGCAATGAATTTTGTGATAATAATCAACGAGCAAATCCACTACGTGGTCTCTGCGCGGCAATATGATGGGGTGCTGCTGCTGGTAGCTCAAGTCAGAGTTTTGTAGCCTACCACCAACACGTAAAATTCCATCATCTATAAACGGTTTCCATTTTAAAAATGCGGGATTGCGAAGCGAGTTAGCTTGCAAAGCTTTAAGCTCGTTAGAGAAGTAGAAGCTTTGCAATTCTTTAATAACCTTACATTCAGCGAATCGTAAATCGGATGCTGAGATGTATGAGCGATGCGGAAGTAATCTTAGGAAGCGATACATATAAACAACACATCTCAACAGTTTAGACCAGGATGAGAACCGGTCTGCCAACTGTAACAGCATAGGCCTATTTAAAGTTTCAGAAACTACTAATACGTGCGTCTTTTCCTCTGGGGGCTTCGATATTCCGGAGGGGTCGAAGGGCGCGATTGGCCACTCGCTGGGGTCCGAAGAGACCCACGGCGGGCCACAGAACCACAGCGGATGATCAGCAATTTGAGAGGGCGTTAAACCACGAGACAAACAATCAGCGGGATTGTCAGTTCCGGATACATGGTAGAAATGCTCCGAGGATAAGTATGACTGAAGCTTCGTTATGCGGTTTGCGACAAATGTTCCCCAGCGGTGAGGTGACGAATGAATCCAACAAAGTGCTACGGTTGAGTCTGTGAATGCGAAAATATCTTTAATTGCGATGCGATTACTACAAGTATCATGTACAGTGCGTATAAGTTTAGCTAGTAAGAGCGCGGCGCATAACTCGAGCCTAGCTAACGAAATAACCTTTGCGGGCGACACTCTGGATTTCGAGCACAGCAAGTGAATACTATTCACTCCGTTATTAATGACATGAAAGTAAACAACTGCGCCGTACGCCTTTTCACTGGCGTCGGAGAAGCCTACAATCGTGACGTCACTACACTTCGTTATATCTACATAACGCGGTAAGCTAATTTGGTTGAGCAAGGGCAACTCGATGCGATATTGATTCCAAAGTTTTACTATAAATTCTGGCGGTGTTTCATCCCAATCACAATTACATAACCAAAGCTCCTTGATAAGCAGTTTGGCGTATAAAATGACGGGTCCCAAAAATCCCATTAAGTCCCAAAATCTAGCGACACATGAGAGTATGTTGCGTTTTGTACATAATTCGTTTGGAAGCTTGACTTGCACGTAAAACAAGTCAGTGGAAGGCGACCAACACAAACCTAAAACATTATGCGTTTGCGATTCGTCAAATTGCTTGTCAGACGAGAGGCAGTGAGAAGCCGGAAGAGCATCTAATACGTTTTGAGAATTACTTGTCCATTTTACAAGATCGAATTGAGCGGTCTTCATGAGCGTTATTAATTCCTTGGAAATGGAAGTACCTTCTTCTTCCGAACTAACAGAGTAAACTACATCGTCCATGTACAAGCCAACTTCTAAGACCTTCTTAGCGTTCGGAAATGCGGCGCCTTCATCCTCAGCGAGTTGTTTGATTGTCCTCAATGCATGAAACGGACTGGAACGGACTCCAAAACAAACGCGATTATACTGATAAGTGACGATGGGTTCCGTCGGTGCGAAGCGATATAATATTCGTTGATATCTGCGATCATCTTCACGAACTCCAATACATAAAAACATTTGCCTTACATCGGCCGACAGAGCGATAGCAAATAATCGAAAATTGATAATTATAGTAAATAAATTCCCTTGCAAATTCTCTCCATTATACAAAATATCATTTAGCGAAATAAATGACGTAGTCTTCATGCTAGCGTCTAAAACAATTCTTAATTTTGTAGTCGTCTTGTCGTTACGAACCACACCGTGATGCGGTATTACATATGAATGCGAAGAACTATCCTTATCTGCGGGCGCGGGTGAGAGATACCCCTTATCTATATAATCAAGTATGACCTGATCATAGGCTAACTTGTATGCGGGCGATGCGGTGAGCTTACGCTCCAAACACAAAAAACGTTTTTCAGCGGTTTTATAAGAATCACCTAGTGTGGAGGGATCCTTAGAGAACGGCAAAGCGACCGTGTATCTACCATCTTGCGGGTTGCGGGTTGTAGTGCTACGATAAAAATTCTCACACTCTTTGTCAGCGGGACTTTTAGGGGTAGAAGCGTCTATCTCCTCTAATTCCCAAAAGCGTTTCAAAACAATATCAAGTGAATCCGGGACAACACAACAACATGAAATAGTGCTGTTGTCAACGAAAGCGGTAGGTGCAGAACCAAATACAACATAACCTAGGGTGCTGTGTAAAGCGTGCGGCGAGCCTAAGCGACTTTCTACCCTTTGTGGTAGCCATAAATGCGAGAATAGCGATGCACCAATCAATAGGTCAATCTCTCCCGGTGTACAATATGTGTCGTCTGCTAAGGGCAACGAATCGAAATTTGACAACATAGATCTGTCGACATGGACACTTGGTAACCTATCTGTAATTTTATCAACAACTAGTGCGTCTAAACTATACGAAATATTTTTATTAAAGCGAGAATATATATTTATATTCAACAATGTGGAGACAGCCTTATTTCCACCTATGCCCTTAACTAATATATTCGCGGTGCGTTGATTTCCTCTTAAACCTAATCTATCACTAGCATTATTCGTAATAAAATTACTTTGCGACCCGCTATCTAATAAACATCGTAATATCTGTTCCCTGCCGTTCGAATCATAAACAACTACGCGGGCTGTACCCAATAATATTGTGTTTCGAGTAGCGGGTAGCGTAATACAATTCGCGGTTGCGACCGTAGGCTGCGAGACGTCGCTTGACGCCTGAGAGGTAGCGGGCGGCGCGTGCGGTGCGAACGATGCGCGCGGTGCGAGCGGGCGCGCGGGGCGGGGTCGAGTCATCGACGACTTCGTGTGCCTCTCAATATGTAACATAGTATGATGTTTGTTATTGCATATTTTACAATATGTCTTAGAATTACAATTTCTTATTCTGTGTTGACTACTTAAACAATTAAAACAATAATTTTGTGACTTAACAAAATTGTATCTATCTTGCGGAGGTAGATTGCGGAAAGCGATACACTTATACAAATGTTCATGCGCGGCAGAATTACATAGACTACATATCTTGCATGGACTAGCCGACTTACTCTCGGTTGACTGCGACTGCGTAACATTATAAGAAACTAGTGTTTGTTTCTGCGGTTTTTCAGTACTGCGTTGTGTATTCTTGTTTTGATGCGATTTTAACATAGGGGTTCTGTTTAATATTTTAACCTGATCACGTAAGAATGAAATCAAGCTATCAAATGTTGGTATGTCTGTACCTCGACAGTCCATTTCAAATGCGCGTGTAATATCTGTGTCCAGTCGTTTTAATGCAAGATACAAGAATATAAATTCCGATAGATTATCTAACTTAAGGTTTTTTAAGGCGGCGACTGACGACGCCAACTTATCTACAAATCCTTCCAAACACTCTGCGGTTGGGTTTGACATAGGTTTTAAGTTGAAGATGTTATCTAAATACGTAGTTGCTTGGAACCGTACATCTTCATATTTATTTACCAATGTGGCATATATAATACCATAATTAGAAGCGACCGGGGTCAAACCAGCTAAGACCGACTTAGCAGGCCCCTTCAGTTTACTGATGAGATAATGCAATCGTTCTGCATCAGTAAGAGAGTTATTCTCATGTATAGTGGACTTAAAACTAGCGTAAAATAAAGGCCAAGTCTGTGGATCTCCCGAGAAATCCAAAATTTCTAAAGCGGGTAACTTTGGTCTAGCGCTCTTAATATCAATGACAGGCTTAGATTCACGCGTCATATTTACTTTTACAACTTGTCTCTTTATAAGGCAGTACAGGTCCTCGAAAGCTAACCATGTTTGATGGCTAGGCTTGAAATTAGGATCTAACTTTGATTGCAACATGTTAATAGATTCTATTGTTTCAAGGTAACTATTTCTAATAGAATCCAACGATTCTACCTTTGACAAAAATAACTCGATGGCGGTTTCATCGTTTATGTTTTGCGATGCTTTGTAAATAATTTGAACTCGCTCGAAATAAGCCTCACGTCTTGACAACAAATTATTCAATTGAAACTCAGTTTCGTTCATTTCAGTCTTTGCGATTGCGGGGTTAGGCATTTTTAACTAAGTAACTATGAAATGTAACAATCAACGACACTATAATGTGCGAATAGCGGGGGTATATGCACAATCAAAACTGTGGGCGATCGTAACTGCTAAATATGGGCGAAATTCTTATGCACACTCAAACAACAATGCGACTAATTGGAGAACAATATCGTACGTATAATATTATGCCAAATAATATGGAATGCGATGCGGTTCAATATCGAAAAAAATACTGGAATGCGTGTAATGCGGTTCAATAACTAAAATAATGGAATGCGATGCGATTTAATATCGTAACTTACAAATGGCGGGTCAACCACTAAAGATGGCGATTCTAGAATTCTCCAGAACAATCCGGTTCGTTAGGACCATGAAATGGGGGCGCGGGGGACGGGGTTCACCTAATGTTTAATCTATTTGTACTGCAGTGGGAGTGGGTTTAGTACGTGTGAACCCTGTTATGGTAGAATGATTATTTCAGTGGACTGTATTTTTTATTAATAGGTTATGCGAGTGCGTTGCGATATGGTACAATTGAGGGAGAACAAAGGAACACATGGGACTCACCTCCTTTTCTTCTTTGTCTCCAACTCCTACGATGAGTTGTCGTTCGCCCAATGCTAACGTGCACGTGGACGTCTCTTCCTTTTTCACCTTACATTTAACTTAAAGTACAACACTTACACATACACTAAGTTCAACAACTGAGTAATGTTTTTATCATCACAAGCGATGAAATGCGGGTTAGTCTTTTGCGTTCACAACAGCGGATTATGAATCAAATGCGAAATGTTCCTCTGGTTTGTTGCCAGCGCGTAACTGCGAGGGTTGCATGCGGTACTTCCTTTCTACACCAATGTCCGGCGGCCACACACGTTGCACTGGCTCGTTGCATAGCATATAGCGGTTATGATTTTACGTCCCATATGTAGGTAGGAAGGAAATAAAAAATAGGTGGAAAGTGGGTAGGAAGATAGGTGGATGCACTCATTGGACAATAGACGGCGCTAGTAGGCGCAAACACTAACACTACATTGATTTACAAAAGCCAATGCTTGCATACATGTGATTGGTTATCTCACGGATCGCTAGATGGGGCATGAGAGGTTATTTTCAATATTTATACAGCATGGATTTTGAATCGTGATAAAATTTAATAGTATTCAATATTCCTGCTTTGATAAAGCATATAAATCGTTCGCCAATAAGCTAGGATATTAAATATATTTTTGAGAACGAATAGCACAACCATACAAGAAAACTCCACCAAGTTTTTTTTTGTTTTCATCATCATCATCGTCAGCCTGTACCTACCCATTGCTGGATTTATATCCAATCCTTCCACCAAATACGATCTTCTTCGCCTTCCTCTCGACGGTCTCGGTCATTGGACCATCTAGATTCTAGATGGTCCAATGACCGAGACCGTCGAGAGGAAGGATCGTCGTTCTAGATTCTAGAAGGAGGGCAGAGTCCAAAGCTTCGTCGTCCTACGCGCGCCCTTCACTCTAATACCTAGTTATGCACGGCGCACTTCCCGCTGGTACCGTACTTATCAACGCTAGTGCATGATTCTTCGTACAGCCCACGCATTATCATACGATGCATTTTGTCGGCTCAGCATTTATGCAAGCCTTTGTTTAATTCCTAATGATAGAATGTAAGTTAGTCTGTATCGAACTCTCGTGAAGTAAAAGTACTTTAAAATATTAATTGTATTTTTTAAAAACGCTCCTCGACCTCGTCGGAACTTAAGTGGCGCAGCCGGTAGGATACCCGTGGTATTCTGCAGCCGAACTAACGCTTGTAAAATCCAGAAATCGATTTTTAACGTCAAGATCGGCGCGATTCGGGTATCCTCGAACAAAAAAAATAACTGGTACGCGTGTGTCGAACGAGAGAAGCTGAGCAGACTCACAGGAAGACATGGGATTGAGCAGCGCGTGAGTAAACCTCTTCACTCCTGTTTTCATATACTCCCTGTTATTTCCAAATTCACGACCCCAAATAGTCGATCTAATTAAATTACGTCTATCTGATTTTGTATGATACAAGTGTCGTAGTATTCGTAATTAATTAATTATATATACTTAGTTTTAGCTCTATTAACATTCACTACCGAAATCGAGTGTTGTTATTTTGTAATATAACGCTAGTAAAAATTATAAATACATATTGTATATAATATTAATTATTAATAAATAAAATACGGATAGATAAATACATAAATAAATAAAATGGAGCACGAGATAAATACGATCCCTAGAGAAATTATATCTCTTATTCCTGTATTTGATGGAGACGAAAAATTATTAAATTTGTTTTTATCCAAGGCCGAATATGTACTTAGAGCTTTCCATAGGGAAGGAAATCTCCATCAAAATACATACTTGTTTCATGCTATAACTAGTAGGCTTGCCGGTAGAGCTGCGACTCTACTAAGTGAACACCAAAATTTAGCGACTTGGGATCAGCTCAAGGACGTACTTTGCCTACATTTCGGTGACCCGCGCTCCGAAGAGTGCATAGCTATTGAACTTGAAGGTTTAAAAATTAAGCAGGGCGAATCATATATCCAGTTTTGTCATCGTATTCAGAGTGTTAGAAGTTCATTATTCGCAAAAGTTAATAGGTTGCAGGATGAAGGGACTAAAGCAGCTAAAATGATCATATACAATAACACAGCTCTAAATGTATTTTTATATAACCTATCAGAAGATATGATACGCATAGTAAGGTTGAAACAGTGTAATACATTGGAGACCGCGCTTAGCGTAGTAACCGAGGAAGTAAACTTCTTAGAACAATATAATGCTAAAAATAATAAGCCGAAGTCAGTTGCTCCTCAGCCACGCCCAGCTGCGCTAAATCTTCCAAGGCCTTTTGCTAGTGGTCCTTTTAATTTTATGCCTAATCAGCAAAACTTCAAATTTGGTATTCCTCAAACTCAGGTGCAACAGGGCTTTAGACCCAACTTTTCACCACAGTACAGGCCATACTTTATGCCAAATAAACCAGCACAGTTTCAAGGTTTCCGATTCGGCGGTCAAAACGCGCTTCGACCAAATTATAATCCGAGCCCTATGCAACAACCACGTGCACCTTTCCAACACAGTGGTTTTAAATTTGGAGTCCCGCCACAGCAGGCTAATCCCAACCAATTTAAATTTGGCATTCAAAATCAACAACAGTTTAGGCCGAAAATGGATACGGACATCTCTATGCGGACCGCACCTGTAAGACAGAACATGATTACTAATCAGCCTTTTTATAGTGAGCCAACATCCTTAGGCATTGAATACCATCCTGAAAGTTATGAGTATAACTACATGGTTAGCGAACCACAATTTGATTATGTAGAGAACCCCACTCACAGTTACGATTATGACTATCCTGAAAACCCCGAAATTGCAATTGAGGATGAATTTGTAACCTCGGAAATTTTTCAGACAAAAGCCTCCGACGATCCGGTGAAATAATACATCTTAATTATTGCGACAGTATCCTTAAGTTACCGCACATTGACATCCCGGAAATTAATTCAAAATTTCTTATAGATACCGGAAGTAGTAGGTCATTTATAAGTCCAGCTAAAGCAAACGAATTCTTTAGCAGTTTTAAACAGTATGAGCCTTTTACTGTCATTAGCACGCATGCACAAAGTACCCACGATGAAGTAATTTGTATTCCATTATTGAAGACATTTAGGAGTACACTTACTCACAAATTTCACGTATATGATGTGGACGGTAGGTATGATGGCCTCGTAGGCTCCGATCTCCTTACAAAATTAGCAGCCAAAATAGACATGGGAAATCAAGTTCTACTAACACCAAATGCACAGATACCTATAATTTATAAACCGCCATATCAATTAATTTTAGAACCGCGAACCGAAACAAGAGTAAAAGTTCCCACGAACTACCAAAACGGTGAGGCTATACTAAATTTCATTCAATTCAGTGAAGGAGTACGTATGCCAACAGCCTTAGTTAAGTGTGAAAACTTCTTTGCGGGAACTATAATACAAAATACTACCCCAAAACAGCAAAAAATCATTTTTGAAGAACCCTTTGATGTGTCCGTGTTCAAGGATGAAGTATGCGAGTTGAATGTGATGGATGAAAGCTGTGACATTGATGACATGCTAAAAGAAAATTTATCAAAGCTAAGATTAGACCACACAAACGATGAAGAACGTAATAGTATTTTCAAGTTATGTTATGAGTACCGTGATATATTTTACTGCGAAAAAATTCCTCTATCTTTCTCAAATCAAGTAAAACATCATATACGAACAGTTGACGAGGACCCAGTGCATGTTCGTCCTTATCGACACCCACACTCTCAAAATGAGGAAATTAAAAAACAAGTTGATAAATTATTAAGTGATAATGTCATACAAGAGTCCTATTCACCTTGGAGTGCACCGGTACATCTGGTGCCCAAAAAACCGGATGCAACAGGGGAAGTAAAATTTAGAATGGTCATAGACTACCGACGACTCAACGAACTGACAGTGGACGATAAATACCCGTTACCTAATATCACAGATCTTTTTGACAAGTTAGGGAAGTCGACATATTTCAGCACCTTAGATCTGGCCTCTGGCTACCACCAAATTGAGGTTAATGAAGCTGATATACCCAAAACTGCCTTCACCACCCAGTCAGGCCATTACGAATTTAAACGTATGCCCTTCGGGCTAAAGACAGCTCCAGCCACGTTCCAGCGGGCTATGGATAACATCCTACGAGGATTGCAAGGTATACACTGTATGGTATATCTTGACGATATAATTGTATACTCGTCAAGTCTCCAAGAGCATATTTCAAAATTACGTAAAATATTTGACAGAATTAGAGAAACAAATCTTAAGGTCACATTAGATAAAAGCGAATTTTTCAGGAAGGAAGTTTTGTATTTGGGCCATACTATCACCAAAGATGGCCTCATGCCTAATGACGATAAAATAAAAGCTGTCTTAAATTTTCCACTACCGCGTACTACAACGGAAATAAAAAGTTTCCTGGGTTTAGTTGGTTATTACCGCAAATTTATTAGAGACTTTGCGAAAATTACGCAACCTCTAACATCATGTTTAAAGAAAAGAAATAAGATTGAAGTTACGAAAGAATATATAGACGCATTCGAAAGATGTAAGGAATTGTTAACAAACGCCCCAATTTTACAGTTTCCCGACTTTGATAAACAGTTCGTACTCACCACGGACGCTTCGAATTTCGCGCTCGGTGCAGTGCTTTCACAGGGCCAAATAGGCAGTGATAAGCCTGTAGCTTTTGCAAGTAGAACTCTGAATGATGCCGAGACACGATACAGTACCATAGAGAAGGAGATGCTGGCTATAATATGGGCGACAAAACATTTTCGACCCTATTTATACGGAAGGAAATTTAAAATATACACGGACCATAGACCGTTAGCTTGGTTGAAAGGGATGAATGAACAAAATAGCAAAATTACTAGATGGAAATTGCGTCTATCAGAGTTTGATTTCGATATTGAGTACAAAAACGGCAAGCAAAATAGCAACGCCGACGCCTTGTCGCGTATAAAAGTTAACATGTTAGGAGATAATGACAATTTATCAACTCAGGTTAACGTAGACGAAAAAGAACAAAAATTACAACAATATTTAAGCGACTTAACAGAACAAATTGCAGGAATAGGTCAAAGCAAGAAAAGTGATAATAAACGATCACGGTCTCCATCCCCCATAACAATCTCCTCCTCCGGTTCAGTAAAATCTTTGACTGGAACTAGGGCGCGTCGACGATCTCCGTATTCAATACCGTCTGCAGACAGCAGCACAGCATCCGCATCTGAAAATCAAAATAGTGATGATATAGACACAATACACTCTGCAATTCATTCGGATACAGAAGGTATACTTATCTTACAAGAAGCTGTAGACACGAAGCCAAACCAAATACTCGTACATACTTGGAACAGAAATGAAATATCAGTTAAAAACTTATCTAATAAATCGCAAAAAATATTAGAAGTACACTTACCTGAAGATAATCCTGATCTTGTCAAACGTTTCCTTAAAGAATACACCAGACCTAAAATAAAATATTTCTTTCATTTTGAAAGCAAGCTACACCGTAAGCAATTTTCCCAAATTACCGCGACACTATTTAAAAAGGGTACAGTAAAATTCTACGAATGCACCAAGCGAGTAGTTAATGTAGATGATGAAAGCGAGCAACGTGAGATTACTATCAAATATCACACAGGTAAAACTAGCCATAGGGGAATTAAGGAAACCCTAGCGCATCTCAGACGTACGTTCTATTGGAATTGTATGGACAAAACTGTAGCTAGCATAATTAATTCATGCGAAGTATGTAAAAAAATGAAATACGAACGTAAGCCGTTAAAACCCGAACTGCAGCTATCCCAAACGCAGACTAAACCGTTTCAGGAATTGTTTATTGATACTTTCACAATTGAAGGAAAAATCTATCTTACAATTATTGACGCCTTTAGTAAATTAGGGCAAGCTATAGAGATGAGTAACAAATCTACACCCGAAGCAGTTAGGGCCTTAATTAAGTATTTTTCCCTATATGGAATTCCCAACAGAATAAGTTCAGACCCCGGTATGGAGTTTAACAATACCCTAATGAAAGAAATGCTGTCATTCTACAAAATCGACCTTCACATAGGGACACCTCATAATCCCAATTCAATGGGCTTAGTAGAAAGGTTTCATTCTACTATTATTGAGATATATCGTATAGCCAAATACGAACGCAAGGTTACTGACGCCGCGTCGGTCATGACCTATGCGATTATGTCATATAATAACTCTATCCACTCTACTACAGATCTAACGCCGTTTGAAGTGGTATTCGGCCACACTGAATCAAATAGCCCATTTTCAGTAAACTTTGAAAAACGTTTTACTCAACAATTAGTCAAGGAACACGTCAGAAAAACGAAATATTTATACGAATATTTGACCGATAAGGTTATGCAAAAGAAACAAGGTGTTATTGAAAAACGGCCGGGAGAAATTCATTTTGATATAGAGGCAGGAGACGAAGTCTTTATAAAAGGAGTAAATACCAGACGTAGCAAGGACAAACCTCGATACCAAAAGGCCCAAGTCACGGGGGCAATTCATAGGAATATTGTACCTGTTATTACTAATAACCGTGAAACTAAGGTTCCTATTAAAGACATTAAGCGCCCTTCACAGGTGGTGGCTTCTGATCATCCAAATGATCCGAAGTCAGTCCCTTCTACTGCACCGGATTGACAGAAATCCGGGACTACTTCCAGTCAAGGAAGGTCAAGCATTCGTCAGCTACGACAAATGGACAGTAATTAAGATTTTAGACTTAGGAAAAATTAATGAAGAAATAGAGTTAAATATAAATAAGTATGTATCAATTAGAGATGATATTCATAACTATATCGACACTAACAATTTCAGTACAGATTTAATTGATGTTGAGACACAAACAGATTATATTATGTATAGAACTATAGAAAAATATAAGCAATTAATTCCTTCAACTAAAACTAAACGCGGCTTAATTAACCCACTAGGATCTTTCATAAAAGCAATAACCGGCAACCTGGATAATGATGACGCTATGAGATATGAAGAGTTAATTAATAACATAAAAACGCGACAGGACGCTTTAAATGCGAAAATGACCATTGTCACTGAAATGATGGACACTTTTACTAAAATTGCAAATTCTACTAGAAGCAACTTTATAGATATCGGAAATAGCATACGCGAATTAAACCTTTTCTTGAATAAAACAAAGTTAGATCAAACAGTTAATGAAGTTATACATGTCTATACTACATTCTTACACAACTTCCAAATGCTCTACATTCGTCTTAACGAAATTGAAACCGCGGTTGCTTTTAGTAAAATTAAGGTGTTACACCAATCTATTGTGAATACTGACGAGTTTTTGTTAATATTAAAGGAAATTGAAAATAGCGCTAAGTTAGTATTTTCCGCTACTGCTGAAAATGTTGTTAAGATAGAACGCTGTACTGAAATAGAAGCTTATATCAAACAAAATCAGATAAAGTTTATTATACATATTCCATTGATAAGAAACGAAATTCACATTTATTATAAGTTGATTCCGCTGCCTATCTTTGATGAAAATAACGGTAAGACTTCCTTAATCCTTCCTAAGTTTCCATATGTCCTTGTGAAGGGGTTGAAAGTAACGCCGCTCTCTCAGTCGTGTCCTGAAATTGATGAAGACCGGTTCTTGTGTTACGAAAGTGACGTCTCACCTTTGGCGAACGATGATTGTGTCGCTGAACTTATGCAGTTTTCGACCAGTACCCCGAGTTGCCACCCCGTTCCCGTTGTCATTAACGATGTAAAGATAGAGTCAGTACAATCAGGTCGTTGGATAATTTATACACTTAATGAAATTGTACTTACCAACCACTGTGGTGAAGAAGTAACACAAGAGGCTATCCGTGGAACTTACCTGTTAACCATAAGCGATAACTGCTTTGTGAAAATTCAAGGGATTATTCTGAAAACACATGTATCTGAAGAAAGGAGTATGTTTGGAGATAAACTTCCGTTGCTGCAATTACCAAGAGTGAACGACACTTCAGGACTGCCGAAACCCGTCAACCTTGATGGGATCAATCTGACGGATATCAAGTTCCTCAATTATTTAGTGCACAAAAGTGGCTCGAAAGTTAATGGTGATAGTGTAGAGTTCCAAAGTGTCATAAAAGGTGTTAGCATAGGAAACGTAATGATAATCATGACTCTAGTTTTCTTAGCTGTAGCCTATAAATATAAGTTTTGGAGAAAATTGTATAAGAAAAATACTCGAGATCATCCTAATCCTACGGATAATCTCGAACTCGGTGACGGAGGAGTTATGCACGGCGCACTTCCCGCTGGTACCGTACTTATCAACGCTAGTGCATGATTCTTCGTACAGCCCACGCATTATCATACGATGCATTTTGTCGGCTCAGCATTTATGCAAGCCTTTGTTTAATTCCTAATGATAGAATGTAAGTTAGTCTGTATCGAACTCTCGTGAAGTAAAAGTACTTTAAAATATTAATTGTATTTTTTAAAAACGCTCCTCGACCTCGTCGGAACTTAAGTACCTTCCTGCCCCATCTGCTATCACTTCCTCGTTTTGTTTTTGATTTTTGAGTTTTTCAAAGTAGCTGGTAAATATGTAGGGAGCGCAACAAATGCGCTCTCTACCGCTATTTACCGGATACTGCGACTCCGGTGCGGAATTTGCATAATAATTAATAAGTAACGAAATTTTGTATGGACTTTAGAAATAGTGATATGAGACTGTAATATACATTTTAACAAAGACACAAACGAAATAATGGCACACGACTAATCAGAGACCGTTTTCAAAATACAGTCGGTGGATTTTGATTTTCCTATTCGTCATATTGCTTGCATTTCCTCCGAAATCGGAAAGCATCTTATGGTCATATCCGGGACATAAGATGCATTCTTCTTCGGATCTTCGAGTAATATGAGATCATTTTAAATCCATTAGAAGTATATTTATGATGATTTGTTTAGCAATTTGTGGCATAGCCATAATTGGTAATGACGCATGACATAAAAATTAAAATATGATGCAAATATTGTAATACTCTAGAATGTATATTACTTGACCTCTTTATTGACATATTATGCAAAATTTTGTGGAGCAACTCTAAAAAAAATCTTCTCACAGTGATGCCTGTCGTAGATTCAATCGACGTTTTGAGCTATGTTGAGCATAGTTTAATTAAGTGGACATTATCTATCTCTTGCAAGTTAGAGGTCATGTCGTGTCGTTGCATTTGGAAATGTTTGTGCAAGACTCGAAATGTAATGTCATGCGTCTTTACGTAATACACTTTCTCGATATTATTTATTATTCACGCCAGATTATAAATAATATATGGCATGGGATGTAAGTGGTTTAGGGGTGTAAGAGGTTATCAACATCTTTGAACCAAGGCAACCTCACTTGCGCGTGGTGCACCCTGCTGAGTGACAAACGAAGCTATGACGAAAAGTGAGGTGGGCATAGCGTATTTTTTAAGCTGCCCCACTGAGGAAGTACCTCCACCACACAGAATACCGCAGCCAAATAACGATGCCCTTGAGCGTTGTTGTGTTGTGTTGAGTGAGTGAGGTCATCAGAAAGAAAGAAGGGAAGGAGTATAGGCTGGCAACGGATCAGTGACCTTTTGGTGTTGCTGATCTCCATGGGTGGTGGTGATTGCTTTCCATCAGATGACCCGCATGTTCGCTGCCCCCCTCTCATATTAAAAAAATGTAAACAATTTCATTTCTTTTGGCATAATCCTAGACATAAAAAATTCTGTCGTCAGATGTAATTTAGTTAGCAGAGATCAGAAAATTGCAAAAGATCTCCTCACTTCAAATATCATTTGTCTCAGTCAAGTCAAGACAAAACGTTTGTATTTGTGGGTGTACGTTGCAGATGATGATGACCAAACCCTATGCTAAATCGTAGAACGGTTTGGTTCTTTATTGATTGTTAAATTATGAGAAGCTGCAAAATCGTACAAAAAAGCGATTTATGAGAATACTTTGAACAAGAACACGATTTACTGCTATGTACGGTAGTACTAATATATATTACTGCATCAATCCATATTCAGGCAATTTGATAGTCGCTTCCGCTACTAGTTAGTTCATGCAAATTACTGCCGGCCAGCACCCACCCACTGCCGTTAGTAGATACATGCGACTGCCATGGTAGCTTGGGTCGTCTCTGTTCCAGCAGATGCGGTCGTCTCTGCGACTCTCCATCTTCACTTCACTGCTGACGGGTCATCCCTGAATCTACAGCTTACTCCACTACGCTGCTCAGCTCATCAGCTGTGTTGGCGGAGGCAGATTGATGGTAAACAATCATCGCAGGATGCAGTATGGATGCTTGTGACACCCGATGCATTACTCTCACATTTAACGACTCAGTAAAAACCAAGGGGTTTTACGCTTTTCTTGAAGAACTACCAATGTAGTCTTCGTGTGGGCATCTTAGCAAGGAGCTCTTACTACAACCTGAGAGTTGGATCCACTGTTTCCTATCCGACATTAATATAATTTTCCTGTCTTCCATACACTACTTACTTCATGCATTGTTTCGTTGCCATAAAAAGATTACTTTCTCTATGGCTGCCTTGGTGCACATGTAATTTTTTGACAATATACTTGTATATCTGTATATATAAAAACGAATCACGGGATCACACGTGAACGGCTAGACCCATTTCGCTATTTCTTTTTATGTTGTATTGGTTATTGTCAGGAGAAGGTTTTTATGAAAAAAAAAATAAGAAAGTTGCGCGGATTTTTTTTTTAATTTGAGAATACTGAATGACCAAATTATTTTTTTCTAATGTAACTTTATGTATTTTGACAAAACTGTAGTTGACTGTATTTGACACATTGCGCGAAACCAATTCGAATTCAATATTCATTGTTAAAAAAACAGAACAACGTCTGTCGGTTCAGCTATTTTTAAATAATATTCTCTGTACTCTGTGTCGTGCAAATTTGGTGGTAGTATATAATGATATCTATCTTGTTTTGTTAAAATCATCATCATCATCATCATCAGGTCCATTTTAGTCTCCACTACAGGAGCACGACCCTCTCTCGTCCGTCCTAGACGGATGGAGGATTTGGCCTACACTCCCCACGCTGGCCAAACGGGTTGGGGAGGCTGTGTTTGTTAAAATAATTGTAAATAAGTTTTTAAAATTGTGATATGCATTATTTGAATGCGAGCTCGTTGATGTCGTTTGTCAGCCATTCGACTCTCTTATCCTTAAATTTTTATTAATTAATTTCATGTAAACTTAAAAAAGTGTAATAAAATTGTTACAACTCAATGTCAGATGTCTTATTATAAATTTACTTGCACGCCTTACAATGCAGTGCCGATAATTTACTGGTCAGCACGTACTTATCAAAGCAATTTGTGTAGACATTTGTTCATCTGTTATGTATGAGTATTATTGTTCATTATAAGAACCAAGGTTACCAACATAGCCCAGCGGATTAGCAAGTTGAAGTGGCAGTGGGCAGGGCACATAGCACGGAGGACGGATGACCGATGGGGTCGAAAGGTTCTCGAGTGGAGACCACGTACCGGCAAGCGCAGCGTAGGACGTCCACCCACAAGGTGGACAGACGACCTCATTAAGACCGTAGGATCGCGCTGGATGCAAGCCGCTTCCAACCGGTCTTATTGGAGATCTAGAGGGGAGGCCTATGTCCAGCAGTGGACTTTCAATGGCTGAGATGATGATGATGATAATAACAAACTTGGGTACTATACTATACTTCTTTTCGAGCACATGTATTCACTTAATTGATTCATGGTCAAAATTTATGTTCTTCATTTACCACTAGATCTTTGCGAACTCATGTAAATTGTGTAAGTGGTTTTGGTGTGAAAAGAATAAAAACTAAAAGAGAGATAGAAACTTGTGTTTGAATTCCCTTATGCGAACACGTGGTTGTCTCTCCCTTCAGATTCTCAAAAAGACAAATTGTTAAAAGGTCACTCACGTCTTTTTGTCGGGAAAGCCGACTAGTATCGACAAAAAGACGTGAGTGACCCGTTTAATTAATTTAGCATAATGTCTCACGTGAGTTTTAATAATATTATTGTTAAAAGGACAGATTCTCGAACAGTCAGAAATAGTATAGATTTACACGTCTCCTCTACACGTTGAGTTTTATGTTATTATATTTAGAGGAAGATAATTTAGAACAAAAGACCTCAGGCGTGGTCCTATCACTCTGATGCATCGGCATGTACTCGTACAATCTTTGAATGTTAAGAACATGTTTATATTTATACGAGCATAATAGTCTGTCAGTTTGTAATCCTTACTATCCTTACTCCTTACTAATATTATAAATGCGAAAGTAACTCTGTCTGTCTGTCTGTCTGTCTGTCTGTCCTGCTTTCACGGCAAAACTACTGAACCGATTTAAATGAAATTTGGTACACAGATAGCTTAGAGCCTGAGGAAGGACATAGGCTACTTTTTAATGCAAAAAAAGGGTTGTAAGGGGTTAAAAGGGGGGGTGAAAGGTTGTATGGAAGTATCGTTATTTTTAGAGCTAGAAGCTTGAAACTTATTTTTTAGGCTGTTGATTCGATATAAATAAATATGACATTCAAAGTTTGTAAAAGTTTTACCCACACGGGGGTAAAATAACAATAGGGAATAGGGGATGAAAGTTTGTATGGAAATATGTAAAGTATAAGTGAATGTTTTATAAGTTTGCGACAAGAGACAAAATATTAGTGCTATCCTGATGTAGATAACATTTACGCAGTCATTACAAAATGAGAAACTGGCATTGTACAAACAAAGCATTTGACCATCTGTGAATGTAAACAAAAGATAAGAAAGCTTAATAGTTTTATGAATGAGTCTTTATGCTTTTGCATGCCGACTCAGTCAGAAGTCGCAAGTTGTTTTCTGTGTTTACGGTTAAAAGCAAAATAGTTATAGGGGTATAGCGCACTCGGTTCTAAAACTACCATTGAACTTAGCTGATGAGGACATGCCGGTATGTAACATTAGCAAAAGCAGTGAGCGCGGAAGAAAGTTGCAGCAGTGTAAGCTGTTGGTTGGGATGAATGTACAATGTTCCACAAAAGAGCTATATAAGCACTAGATGGCACACTGCAACTCATATAAGTATTAATACGTATGTGTCTTATTTGTAAAATAATTAGCCGAAATATTTAAAAATGCTGCCCAAAGACACTATTCCACGCGGACGAAGTCGCGGGCACAGCTAGTATACATATATATTAAACTAATAAACTTCAAAGACATTTACAAAACACATTAAAGAAAAAAGTACAAACATGGACTTATCCCTCCCAAGGATCTCTTCTCTAGTTTCAATATATGTTCATGAACATATTGAAAAGGTAAGAGTATTAAAATAGTCATGTCTTTGAAAATGGAAACCATGTTAGAAAATTATGAAAATACTTTACTCAAATGAATACGGCGGAATAAAATGGGGCCTTAAAAGATAATGCTAAATAATGTACTATTAGAGTGTAGTTATCTGTTGTGTTGTAGTCCAAGTTATCGCAGACGTTAGTAAGTAATATTTATAGTTATTGCTATGTATAGTACTTGCCATCCTTAATAAGTGGGTCACCATCTATTCGCTGTTTTAGGTCTCCAATAGTTCACTGTTTTAGGTCCTCAATAGTGTTAGAAATCTAAAATCCGTGGTGCACGACAGTTTGATTTGACTAGCCGACCTACTTCTACTAATTTCTTCAGATTAAATTCGTTGTGAGTTCCAAGGCAGCGGTAGTTTTACCCCCGGGACTGCAGTATACATTACAATCTATTCTCATATCTACTACACTTACAAAAAAATCTTAAAAATAGATGGAGCTGTTTCGGAAGAATGTGACCACAAACACCATCACGTCAGATTTATATCTATAGATAAATACTCGCACTTAGCCGGTTTTATTATCATATAGATTCATTGGTAGCAGAGAATTATACATTGTATATATCGCCCGATAGCTCGTCTGTCCACACGTATGTGACATTACAAAATTAATTCTAAAAATGTAAATAGTGTTGCCTTGTTAACGAGACGAGACGGAGTCATTGACACATCATGGACACGTTTGGACCTCGTTTTCGCATTGTTAAATAAGGAATGAAGTCCAGACTTGACAGTCTTAATGAACTGGATAAAAGGTGTTGACAGCTGTCTTGTAGTCACAGTTCGTACACGTGCCCTCTGGAGTGGACAATTCACAAATATGGTGAGTGAACCGGTGTAAAACTTCATTCTGATTTGTTGCGAATTGATTGAGTTATGTTATGTCCATTGCCGTTAGAAATACTATAGATATGGCATACACATACAAAATTACGTCAGAAAACGGTTGCCATCACTGGACATCTATGACTATCGCTGTCCTTTACGTTAACGTTAAAAGCGGTCTAAAGTGAAGTTCCTATAGTAGTTTTACCATCAAGCCCTGTCCCTGTCCTCGTGTTGTCTCCTGGACATGAGATGAAATTTCGAGTATAGTGATTGAAAAAATATCGTCACTTTAAATGAAATTGACTTGATTTTTAAACATACATGATGATGAAACATACAAAATAACTCGGACGGGCGAGTTATTTTGCCATCATGTATGTTTAAAAATCATTCGCAAGCCGCCATCCCGACTGTTATCGCAGTAACTTCTTTTTTTATTGTAACATCACTCACTCTCAAGAAGTCAACAATGATCTAGGCTTCTAAGAATTGTTTTTCGGTGCGGTCTTCTGTGAGATTTCCTAGGCTTCCTCGTTCCTTCCTCGAGTTCCACAATCGGTCAGCTTATAATTTCGCTGTGCCTGAAGAGAGGTATCTCTATTGCCAGAGCCTTATTCAGTCATTAGTTAGAAGGGTAAACCATATGCTGAAGAGGTTGACTTAATAATGATGAGACACTTACGCCCCAAATTTTGCTATGTACTAGCCGTGATTTAAAATATTTTTTGACTTATTATCCATTTCTCCTTTTCTCAGTCATTTATTCTTCTTAATTGCTTTCCTGATTTTGGTATTCTGAAAGTCTCTCTTCGTCTTTAATGTTTGCCTGGTTGTAAGCATATATGATAGCGTGTCGTCATCAACCCTAAGTCATCCTACTGTTAGGATACGGACATCCTCTCAATCGAAGGGGTTTAGAGCTTTCTCTACCACGCTGCGGGTTCGCGGCGTGGTAGAGAAAGCTCTAAACCCCTTCGATTGAGAGGATGTCCAACGTTGTAAGCATATATGATAGCGTGTCGTCATCAACCCTAATTCATCCTACTGTTAGGATACGGACATCCTCTCAATCGAAGGGGTTTAGAGCTTTCTCTACCACGCTGCGGATTCGCGGAGGCTAGTATTTTAAAGCCGCCTAAAGGCCACCGACTTGGTTAAACGACTATCATCTAATGACATCAGCCGGGACCGACGGCTTAAGCCCATCCATAGACAGGCTACGGTCGTTGTAACGTCAGCTACGTTGTTTAACTTGCGTGTTCGATTAGACTGACACGCGCAAAGACGCCATCGAGGTCCTCAATGATATCGTGACAGTGTACACATCTCCAAAAGCTCGTAAACTCTATATATAATTCTCATACTCATAGCAACATGACTCTGTTTTACTCAATCTTCTATACTCGTTGGTTTTGGTCAGGTTTTATATTTCTGTCAGTATTTCTTCGTCATTCCTGATGGCCTAGTAAGCAGTTAACATGAATATAGAATGTACAGTGTATAATATTCAAAAGTTAGTAACACTACATAATTACTAATAGGAATTTGACTAACTCTTAATATATATAGATAAATCAAGATAAACAATTAACTAACTACAGTTTAAAATAATATCATATTATATCGATTCTTTCAGATCTCTACCACTCTACATTTTTACGCCACAATGGCAGTGTTGGTGTCTGTTTTTAATATATCGATGACTCACGCAAATAACGAAATAAAAAAATCTGTGTTCAACACTAATGGATTCGGATCATATAGTTTTGAGTAAGTACAATGTCTAGTCAAGGGCCATGAGTGCAGTACCACCTACCGTACCTTGAACATTGAATAAAATATGTATTTAATCACTGTCTTGAAATTAATTTAAGGAAATTTTAATATCATTCAATAAATGTGTGCTTTATTTTTAATTACAGGGAAGGTGGCTGGTACTGCACTTACGACTCTTGATTGTACATTTTAATATTTTTAATAATGAAAATGGGCTTTAACCTACTACGAGTATAGCCTTGATATGGCCATCAATACTAAATCAGGTTCGAAACCTGTTTAGAAATTCCGGTTTGTTTACATTTTCGACGATTTTTACTTATAATTTTGTTCCATAATTAACTGATTCAAGTTCGATGACAAAATAACGCCTGATTATTGGAAACACTGCGAATAGTTTATTCAGAACCGGAAAATACAAGGTTCTGCCCCCTTACCACCAACTCTTATTGCGATTCAATAGTTATTGAATCGCAATAAGAGTTGGTGGTAATTCAGTTGAATAGAATGCTTATTCATACCAATGAATAAGCGACTATATTTCAAATTGAATAGAGTCGCTTATTCATTGGTATGAATAAGCATTCTATTCAGTTATTGAATCGCAATAAGAGTTGGTGGTAAGGGGGCTGGAGTGGCGATCGCGGATTGGAAAACGCAGTGCAGGACGGATCACCAGATGGACCGACGACGATCTGCTAAAGATTTCAGGGAGCTTATGGATGCAAACGGCAAAGAACCGATCATTATGGAAATCTATAGAAGAAGCCTATGTTCAGCAGTGGACGTCCTATGGTTGAAATGATGATGATGATGATCATTGAAAATATAACAATTTCTGTAAAGGTTCTTATTTTATTTTATACCACTAAGGCGACAATTAAGTATACGATCTATTAAGCAGGCATCATTTACGCGTTGCTGACCGAATAAAAACCTCTTCACATGTTTCTTCAAGAACATGATGCGATCTCCAGAGAAAAACTCATAGGGCATTTATTTCACAACTTGAAAAAGACGGGACTTTTGTAATCGCACATTACGCGGTTATTTTGATTCAACAGTGTGAGGAAGAATCCCCTGTCGATAGTGAGCGGTACGCTATACGACCATAGTAATATTATAATACAATAGTATTTTGTCGGTACGACTGTAGAAGTATTCTTATAGAAAATGAACAGAAATTTACTTACAAATAACAAATATCTCCAACATAACATCGTTGCTTGCCGGCAGTGTCCCTAGTACACTGGCAGCATTACCTCATTACATTTTAACAATGGGTCGACTATCCGCAGTTGCCGTCCTTGCAGTGTCTTCTAATAGTATCTTTACTAATCTATATACCTTTGTTTAGATATGAAACATCCGATGGTACATTCAGAAGAGAAGACGGTGGTATCAAATCAACTAATGAAGGTTTTGCTGTACGTGGTGAATATGGGTACGTTGATCCCACTGGCCACTATCGTTCTGTGCGTTACGTGGCTGACGCCAATGGCTTTCAACCTGAGATATTAAATGAAGATACTAGGTTTAATGATAGAAATATTATATGATATTAATAAAATTTTAGCAAATTTTGATTGATTTTATTTGTAACCTATAGAGGCATTTACACTCATCAATATTTATTTGTTTGCGACATTTTTATTTAATGTATAGTCAAGAACCATAAATGCAGTAACATCCACCTTATTTAATTTTGTATATAGAATGCACTTATTATATTTCCTTAAATTAATTTCCAGAGAATGATTAAGGACATAAAATAATAAAAAGGAAATTTAATATCGGAATAAATACATAAATTTTATTCAATGTTAAAAATAAATTACTGCACCTAGGTAGGTAGGACCCTTGACTGCACTAATACTATAAATATGATATATTATAACAATAGATGCGATATATAACTAAAATACTTATGAGTATAATAAACACAATCAATACAGCTTATGACACGACTACATATAAGATAAAAAAACTACTTCTTAGTTACTAAAATTTAACAGATATTTAGTAGAATTCAAATTACGTAATATTTGTATGATATGCTGCATAGTGCAAATCAAACTATAAGCACCATAATCTAAGAAACCTCGGGATATGCTCTCTAACTGTGTTGTATACGTGGTCAACTGGCCGTCTACGTGCTTACCTCATCGTTAACGAGCACACGGCCAGCGGACTGGATCACTGACTGGCGGTAGGTAATGCCGAAATCGTTCCCAAGTTGACGGCAGCGGCTCCCGAGGTAACTAACGCCTAGCCTTAACTGGGATATGGGGTAATCCGTTCCAGTGTCTCGGTCAGATTACCGCCTAGTTGACCATTTCCAAGACGGCATATATATATTTTTTTATACTACATCGGGTGGCAGACAAGCATACGGCCCGCCTGATGTGAAGCGGTTACCGTAGCCTTATTAACGCTTGCAACATAAATATTGCTCGCGCGCCGCCACCCCCGCTGCCAACGCAGTATCTCCTTCTTTTCTTTCTGGTGACCTCAGTCACTCGCAGGAACACAACAACCCTCAAGGGAATTGTTATTTGGCTGCGGTACTCTGTGAGGTAGAGGTACATTCCCCAGTCGGGTAGCTTACAATTTCGCTGAAAAAAAAACGCTTTTTAGGGTTCCGAACCTCAAAAGGAAAAACGGAACCCTTATAAGATCACTTTGTTGTCCGTCTGTCTGTCTGTCTGTCTGTCTGTCAGTCTGTATGTCTGTCTGTCTGTCTGTCTGTCTGTCAAGAATTTCTATGTCGAGAATGCGTGGAGGTATCAAGCTGAAATTTGAACTGTATACTCAGGTCTACGGTCCCATGAAGTTAAAAAAAAATCAAACTGCTAAGTTTACGTAGAAAAAAGTTACGGCCGTTTATTCAGCAAAAAACGCATATTTCGACACACTCAAGGGAATCAAAACCTATAGGGTACTTCCCGTTGACCTAGAACTATGAAATTTGGCAAGTAACATCGTTATAGACTACAAGTACAGGAATAAATCTGAAAACTATACATTTGTAAATAGATCTTAAAAAATAGGGGGTCTATATTTTATATAGGGTGTCGAAATTTCAAATTGAAACTACTAGTTCAAATGGGGTATCATATGAAAGGGCTTGATGTACACATTGCAAAATATATTTTATTTATTTTTTTTCGACGCATTATTTCTTATTTATAATGAAAAATATCAAATTTAATAATGATAGTACGTACCTATGGAACCCTCGGTGGGCGAGTCCGACTCGCACTTGTCCGGTTTTTTACATCATCAGATCACTATACAGTTGACTCTTGTTATTCAGACGAGCGTTGTAACACAGTACGTAGAGTATGCTCTAAACCCTTTCGATTCCAGGGGAGAATCGTATCGCAGCAGTGGTGTGCATAAGAGTTGACGAAGTGCATATGGGTTGCTTGCCAATGGTGCAGAGAACATGGACTAACTCATTTGAACACATCCCGTTACACACGCTGCAGAACACACTAAGAGCTGAATGTGTCTGTTTGTAAACTTGACATCGTCCAGAATCATCACAATCGTCTGTGAAACGAATAACCAGAAATACATATTATGAACTAGCTTTCGCCCGCGGCTTCGCTCGCGTGAAATTTGGGGTAATACATGTTTACTCATTTATCTATAGAAGTACTCGTGTAAAGTTTAGGATAAAATAGTACAACTAATCTCGTTGCCCCATACAAACTTTTGATCTCCGTTTCACCCTCTTAGAGTTAAAATTTGCCATATTCAGAATTGACGTCCCAGAAAACCATGGCATCAACACCCATATTCATATTATGACATTTCAACCCCATTGCACCCTCATAGGGGTGATTTTATGTCACGTCGGCTACGTTTGATTATAATTTAGTTGTTTTTTCGTAACCAGCGACCCAAAAAACCATAAAAATAATACCCATGGCGATATTCAGACATTTTCATCCCATTTTAGAAATTTCAACCCCATCGCACCCCAGGGATAATTTCTTGACAATCATCCCCTATTGAGGTAGTTACCCACGTTGAATTTTAAAATCGTTGTTGTTTTCACTTTTTCACCCCACTTTAGCCCTATAGGGGATGAATATTGAAAAATCCTGATACACGTATTTACTCATTTATCTATAGAAGTACTTTTGAAAAGTTTCGGATAAAATAGTCCAACTAATCTTGTCTCCCCATTCAAACTTTGAACCCCAGTTTCATCCCCTTAGGGGATGAATTTTGAAAAATCATTTCTTAGTGTACCCCTAGACGTCATAAGGAACCTACGTGCCAAATTTGGAATCTCTAGACCCAGCGGTTTGGGCTGTGCGTTGATATATCAGTCAGTCAGGACTTAGAATTTTATGTATATAGATCTTATGTATATCGTTAGATTGATAGAACTTTTTTATTTATGAACCGATTGAAATGAAACAAACACTAAATGTTATGTAGAGCAAACCGTAACGCATTAGTGAAAACTGCGTTCAAATAGGTTAAGACGTTTCTAAGATTAGCTGCATAAACGTACAGACAAACAGACAAAAATTCTAAAAATTATTGTTTTGGGTTCTATTGTGTTCATAAAGCCCCCCTGTAATAGATTTTCTTATATGTCTTCTATTTATGCACACAGAGTTATTACTAAGCCAATTGATATATTTTTTGTGCCAATTGTGGTCACCCATCCTAGTTGGAACCACGACAGGGGTTGCTTAACTTGCGTTAGCGCTACGACCTCTAAGCATCTCTCTCATTGTATTATTTACTTTAACGATGATATAATACCTTCATAAAGTTTCAGTTAATTCAACTGAAAAGTTTCAGTCAATTCAATTGATTGGTTATTTTGTACCATTTTATACGTGATCCTTTAGATTGATATAACTTTTTTATTTATGAACCGATTGAAATGAAACAAACACTAAATGTTAAGTTGAGCAAACCTTAACGCATTAGTGAAATCCGTATTCAAATAGATTAAGCCGTTTCTGAGATTAGCGTGCACAAACGTACGGACAAACAGACAAACAGACAAACAGACGAACCGACCAACAGACAAACAGACAAAAATTCTAAAAATCATTGTTTTGGGTTCTATTGTGTTCATAAAGCCCCCCTATATTCGTTTTTTTTATATATCTTCAATGTACAGACAGCGGCCAGTTACGATTTTATTATATGTATTGATATTGATATTAATAGTATAATAATACATTATTAAGAAATAAAAATAATGATTTTGATTGTAAATTAATTTATTTATAAATTATATTTAAGTTTCAATAAAGTTAAAAATTTATAATTTTTATACAAGTTTATGTAATTGTACTATTTGATAATTTGTATAATGTAAAATATACGCTCCCTACCTCTCTTTTCGCCAGAGCTTCGTTTGTCAGTCAGCAGGGTGCACCACGTGCAGGTGAAGTTGCCTTTGGTTCAAAGATCTTGATGAACCACTTACACCCCAAGATCTTGATGAACCACTTACACCCCAAGATCTTGATGAACCACTTACACCCCAAACATAGTACCTTAACCATTAATTAATGCAAAAATGCAACTTGACTTGTATTTATGCAAATAAAATCTATAGAAGCACTTTATAAGCTTACGACAAACTGTGCGAAAAACGTATTGATGCTATGAAATTGTTAAAAAAGTCAACCAGAACCAGTTTTACAAAAGATTGCGGAACATTCCATCGATGACTAAAATACATTGAGCGGAATGATAAAAAAAATCATTACATTCTCGTCATCATTTCACTAGCATTTTACAGTCTTTATTGATAATAAACCGACGGCCGCGTATGTCTGACATCACAATAATCTGTTCCATAGATTTACGATACATCTCTCTCCTGCGAAGCGGAGACATTAAATATAAATAAATAAATATTTAAATATTTCTGGACAATTTACACAGCGCCATCTAGTTCCAATTTAAGCGCAAAGCTTGTGTTATGGGTACTAGACAACTGATAAATGTACTTAAATACATTTTTTTTTGTATCTACGTTGGGTGACAAAGAAGCGTGCCTGATGTGAAGTGGTTTCCGTAGTCATATGACTATATGTATATATGGAGGTAGCGGTGCACGAGCGATATTTTATTATGAACGCTTCCAACATAAAATATCGCTCGTGCGCCGCTACCCCCACTGCCAACGCTTGCTTGCTCCTTCCTTCAATATGACCTCCCTCACTCGCTAAAACACAACAACCTTTAAGGGAATTGTTATTTGACTGCGCCATTCGGTATACTGTGAGGTGCAGGTACTTCTCCAGTCGGGCATCTTACGCATACACTACTTTTCTTTTACTAGAGTCTTTTTCGCAAATCAACATGATGCACCATGTATAGAAGAGGTTGGCTTTGGCTCTAAACATCGTGATTACTTACACCCCATCATTACACCATCATACACTTTGATCTATCCCTATGTCATGATTACAATATACGGAATGATCCCATACCACAAACGGATAATATAAAGACAGAGCTATAATTAAGTTTGTAGGTGCTATATAAAAAACAAAATAGTCAAGTACATAATTATAATATTTATACAAGGTAGACGGTATTCGATTAAGTTCGATTAAGTAAGTAATAATTAAGGAAATAATAAAAACAAGCGTCATCGTCATTTATGAAATAATAAAAATAACAAAATCGATCGCGGATCGAGGAATTCGTGAAATTACAAGGTTATGGGTATTATTTTTCTTGCTTATTTCTTTTTTTTTTTTTTTTTGTACGGAATCTAATTATAGCCTGGCATACACGGGTGAAGTAAACTCAGGCTAGCAGGAGGTACCAGTACGCTAAGAATGGTACTCATTAAACCAGTAGTCGATATAACGCTGCTCTACCAATTTTACTCTACCCGTGTCCAAGAGTCTTAAAAGAGGGGTCTCTTTCCCCCTATCTAAAATTGCGCCGATGTTGAAAAACAATTGCTCAACTTTTTTCCTTCATTTTCCAGAAATCATATATACTAAATTGTATATGAATGAGTGAGAATTATGTACTATGTATGTAATGAGTGAGAATTACATACATTCAGACTTAAGAAACTAAATATATTGTTAATAAATACATCAATTTGGATAAATAAATCTTGGCGCCGCAAAATAAATAATTATTGTAAGACAAATTACACAGCGCCATCTAGCCCCAAAGTAAGCGAAACTTGTGTTATGGGTAACTAGACTAACTGATTTATTTATACGTAAATACATTTTTTCTTTTTTTGTAAATACATACTTATGATACATAGAAAAGACCCAGACCAAGACAAACAGACATGTTCATGCACACACATGTTTGTTCTGTGTGAGAATCGAACCCACGAGCGTTGGTGTCGAAGCCGCGTCATTGACCGCTACGCCACCGAGCTCGTCGACCAACAAAAACATTGACAAACTTAATTATCACTCTGAGGTCACAATAGCTACTGGTAGTATTACACCGCCATTCAAAGATTCACAGATCAGTGCAAGCGGCCGCCCCGGCAGAACGCATCACTACGGTAAATTATAATTTTAAAATTGTTTATTTATACTTGCATGCTTATGATTAGCAGTCCCCATGCCTTCGCTCGTCTGGTATATACTGCTCGTATTTTCTATAACAGGACCGGAACATATAGCTCAATAATCAATTTGAAAAATTCCCAAGTAAAATCGGATGAGTGAAATCTCAGTCCAAATGACACATAAAGATAAAATTCTGTCTATCTGAGACAGAGTTTTATCTTTACTAGCTGCGCTCGTGACTTCCTCTGCATAAACATTCGATCAGTAAATTGTTTTTCTTTAATATATTAATTTTTAGGTTTCTGTACCCAAAGGGTAAAAAGGAACCTTTTTACTAAGGCTACGCTCTCCGCCCGTCCGTCCGTCCGTCTGTCACCAGGCTGTATCTCATGAACCGTCATAGTTAGACAGTTGAAATTTTCACAGATGATGTATTTCTTTTGCCGCTATAACAACAAATACTAAAAAGCAGAATAAAATAAATATTTAAGGGGGCTCCCATACAACAAACGTGATTTTTTTTTGCTCGTTTTTGCTCGCAATTAATAACAGCAATAGGTAGACACTTGAAATACTCACATAATATTTAGCTAAATATTCATTTCAAAATTAATAATTATATAAAAATAAAACATATATTTAAGGGGGGCTCCCAAACAACAAACGTGATTTTTTTGCCGTTTTTATAGTTAATGGTACGGAACCCTTCGTCCGCGACTCCGACTCGCACTTCGCCGGTTTAATTTAAAATATTTTTACACAGATACGGCTCATTAATGATTTTTTTAAATGTATTATTATATTTTTATGCAGTCGTGGTTGCTATAATACTTATTTTACGTTTTATATGCAAAAAATATATTCTGAAAAGGCGCCGGAGCCTTTTCAAGGGCAGAACCTACGCTGCGTGAATCTGACTTGCAGTTTTATTCGATTCTATGCGAAAAATTACAAAACAATTATAAATATTTAAAAAATGAAAAAAATTATCCCAGTCTAGGTGGGATTCAAATCCCGCCTAGGCGGGAGAGGTGATTTTTTTTCAAACCCACAACCTTGATTACCGGTCAAGTGCTCTTCCAACTGAACTACTAACTGAACTGAGCTACTGCAAAAATTCGCCACCATCACAAACCTACCTGTTTGTGATGGTGAAGAATTTTAGTTTTTTATATTTTACTGTTGTAAAGTCGCAGTGTAGCGCCATATACCTATTACGTATTACACTACTAACTGGATTTAGGTCTTTTTGTGCCAGTCATTTAGCCATGACCTTCGTCGTCGTGCGTCGTCTAATGTCGCCCATCCAGCGTAAGAGTGGACGGCCTGTTCCTCGGTTGTTCATTTTTGGTCACCATTCCAGGACTGTATCCGGCCATCTGGCGGTATGCATTCCAGTTATATATCCAGTCTAAGTCCATTTATTCCACAGTATCATATTTACTGCGTCACTCACTTTTGTTCTGTTTCGGATCCACTCGTTGCTCTCTCTATCCCGTAGAGAGATACTCAGCATTGCTCTTTTCATACCTCTCAACGCTAAGTTTCTCAGTCGAAATTATCGTGAGCGTCTTAGTCTCTGAGCCGAACGTGAAAAATTTGTTTTCTTGTATATACTACAGTAAGTATTTAAAAAAAAGGCCAAGTGCTAGTCGGACCCGCGCACGAAGGGTTCCGTACCATTATCTATAAAAACGGCAAAAACTTACGTTTGTTGTATGGGAGCCCCTTTAAATATGTTTTATTTTAATTTAATTAATTAATTACTTTTAAAAAAAGGACTAAATATTCTGTGAATATTTCAAGCGTCTACCTGTTGCCGTTATGAATATCGAGCAAAAACGAGCAAAAAAAAAAAAAACTTTTGTTGTAAGGGAGCCCCCTTAAATAATTATTTTATGTTATATTTTAATATTTGTTGTTATAGAGGCAACAAACTATGTCTAACTATCACGGTTCATGAGATACAGTCAGGTGACAGACGGACGTACGGACGGACGGACGGTCAGGGGAATCTCAGTAATAAGGTCCGTTTTACCCTTTGGGTACAGAAACCTAAAAACCAAAACTCGAAATTTTGGATTTTCCTTTCGAAATCGCCCTCTAGAGCGTGCTGTGCATCTCGAAATATTTTTCTTGTTTATTCTAAAATTAACTCAATGTTTTTATCATTCCAGATGACCAGCTCAATATGTACATTTCTCATAATTATAGCAGAAGTTATGGTACTCTTACAACCTGCATATAGCGAAGATAATAGCGCTCCTGCGCTATTTCAAGAGTTCAACACTGATAACATCGCTCAGGGAATATATAGCCATAGGTAAGAATGAAAATTAACCTTTTAGTCAGTAGCAACAACCCATACCTGATATTTCAGTTCTGAGGCACACGTAACGTGAGAACAGATATTCAACCGAAGGGATTTAAAGAGTTTTCCATTATATTATTTTTTTCCGTTTTGCATGGAGAAGCTCGACTATTATACAAGGGTCAAAGAGGAGGACTATATACTCAAAACTTTCTGTGCCTGTCAACCTTTGAGATACACATCTGTTAACGTAAGCCTTTAATTGATATCTAGACACGCGGCAGCGTGTCAAGCCAAGTTCAAGCAAAGGAATTGGCTAGCCAGCGCCGAGTTATAAATTACAAGAGACAACTTATTAAAAATTAAAACGCTACTTCCTGGGAAGACTGCCTTGTCTACTTCCGGGACATTCTAACAGCGTATCATAGCCTCAGCGTCAGACCCTAACTTCATAATTAGAGTGGTGATTGACTTGATCTGTATTGTTGATGCTTTTTATGCACTTTCGTGCATTTATGTGAGGAACTAATATGTCAGATTGACTAATATGTCTTTTTTTAGAATTGGTATAACGTTAGCAAGTTGCCATCTGTCAAGGAATACTGAGGACATGAACGATAAGTTAAAAACGAGGACAAGTGGCAACGAAAGCTAGTTTGCTCATTTCTTTAACAAAGAGAGGTGGAATGCCGTAAGAGCCACCACTTTGTAGGTTACAATTTCATTAATGCTGCAGCAACCTCCCTTTCCGTCAAATAAACACTACTCAAAACATTTTGTGATGATTGGCAATTGCTAGTGATTACGTCATGTGTAATAAATTGAATAATATTTTTTATTTTAGTAATAGGTTGTTATAAAAACCTTGTTATAAAAACATATATGTGTGGTCAATAAAATATCCTTCTTTTATTTCTTTTTCCTTTTCTATGTATATTTACTATTGATTTATTGTTTTACAGCTACAATACGCCAAATAATATCAATGTACAAGAGAGCGGCAGATATGACAATGATGGTAACTACGTCGTCGACGGCATTTACTCGTATATAGACATGGTGACCAATCAAGTATACAGAGTTGATTATTATGCTGATAAAAATGGATATCATCCTCGTTTCTCAATCTTACCAGTAAGTAACACATTTAGATTACAAATTTTAACATAGTTACAAACACCCCTCAAGAGAATTCTTATTTGGCTGCAGTATTCTGTAAGGTGGACTTTCCCCGTCGCAGCTTACAAAATAAGCTATGTCCTACCTCTCTTTTCGCCAGAGCCTCGTTTATCAGTCAGCAGGGTGCACCACATGGCGGTGAGGTTGGATTTAGTTTATAGATGTTGATGAATTACTTACATCCCAACCTTCATTGATTCGAGAGGCGCACCAAGAAATTGAGTGTAACTACAATTATTAATTCGACTAAGAACATTGCGCTGGCACTGCTCAGTTCATTTCTGTTCCTGACTCTGTGTCCATGCTATGCTATTACATGAAAGTTGGTCATTCACGTCAAAATAGCTTTATCCTGCGGCGATATACAGGCTAGAAAGAATAAGTGATCACATTAGATTATTTCTAAACTATACAAGATTACAAAACTTATTACTATTACTGAAAGTGGTTCACGAGGGCTATCAAGTGACATAGCTATAATAGTATACAAGTAGTATATGTACATATAAAATAAACTGGATCTATCTGAAAATTCGATGTTTCATGTCTTCCATTTCCATTTAGTAATCTATATTAATATTATAAAGCTGAAGAGTTTGTTTGTTTGAACGCGCTGATCTTAGGAACTACTGGTTATATTATTAGTGTTGGGTAGCCTATTTATCAAGGCTATATTCAAATATATACATATAACGCTACGATCAATAGGAGTGAAGCACCAATGAAAAATGTAAAAACGGGGGAAAATTATTTCTTATGATAGCTTCCACTGCATGCTGACGAAATTGTTCCTCTTAAAAATTCTAAAAAAAATGTTTGTGACAGCTTATGTATATCTTTTAAGATTGGCTCACTATAACCCTTTTCGTGATAATTATACGCATGACTAGCTACGCTAGTACATATAAAAAAAAATTCATATCAAAATTACTTGTTCCTTAAATCCGCCGAGTGAAACTTGACCGAATGAACCCTATGCGATTTCACTTTTTTTACTACTATAACAATATAACAGAGTATAATCAGAATCACTTTTTCTGCTGAACTTTTTCTCGATTCTTATTTGTCATTGGGTGGAAAACAAGCACGCTGCCGACTCCACCAAAGCGGACATGAACAAAAGGAAATGTGTTTTCTTACATTTTTACTCACAGAAATTCAACAATTCTCAAAGGAATGGTTATTTGGCTGCGGTATTCTATGAGGTGGAGGTTCCCAGTCGAATAGTTTATAAATACGTTCTGCTTTACCTATTTTTTGCCGTTACCTCATTTGTCAATCAGAAAGATGCATGTTGATTTTGGCTCAAAATTAAACACTTAAGAACCAAAAATTTGTTTATGGTACGACTATATTTAGGCCTTTGTTCTTTTTCCGCCATTTGGACCAGTATCATTATAATTTACCAGATTCATGTGTTAAATTTTGTCTTTTAGCTTGGCGGCACTGGTGGTAGTGCATATGGCGGACTGGGCCCAAGACAGGTAGCTACTTTGTTAGGCTGAAGAAGCATGCAATATAAATTATAATGTAAACTTGCATTTTCATTGTTATTTAAGTTTATGTTAGAATAATAACACTCTATTTTCCAAGTAATATGTTTTATATTGTCAGCCAAGTAATATTAATGTATAAAGCAACAAATAGAACACGTAGCCATTCTATAAAATAAATATTGAAAAACCTGAATACTATATGCAACCGAAAATGTTTTCTCAATCTTTATCTATATCTGTCTTGTGTCTAGAGCATATTTCGTAGCTGTCACACAATTCAATTAGGTTTAATCTAGCTTGTTTTGTTTGTTTGAAAATTTGTTCAGCCGTTTAAAAATCATTAGTATTTTTCTAGTTTATGAAGGGTTTACGATCAATCCCGCAGGTCATAAATTGATAAAAAAAAATATGGTAATCCCGGTCTGATGCAGCAGCATCATCAGGAATCTGCAGGTCACCCAATTCTTTACCGACTTACAGCAGTGGAATCGTGTTTGACTCATTTTAATAGTTTAATGAATAGGTTACAGATATATGGCGAACAAGGGCCCTACCGCCGAAGCTGAAGCCCCATATTCACCAAGTCAGTATCTGATGATGGGATGCCAGGGAAATCAAGGGAAACCCTTAAATTTTATAAGCACGTATGGTCAAATTCATTTTTTTTATTTGAAAGGGTAATTGCGAGGTGGTTCCATATTCACCAAGTCAGGGTCTGATGATGGGAACCCAGAAAAATCGAGGGAAACCCTTAAATTTGCCCTAAAGTAGCCGGCAGAATAAAATTGTGCCACTCCAGTGCTCTGCGCTGGATGTCGTACAAGGCAAGAAGCTGATTGTCGTATAAGGAATCTTGTGTCACGCGACAACTTTTCTCCCGGAAGACGGGCAGCAGCGTCTGCCGGGGTATTCCACCAATAAGCTTCGCTCGCCAACTGAATTCGGCTTAATTTTTTTTTTAAATCTACTTTTAAGAAACTTAAGTATGGCCATCAATACACATGTGATGATGTGCTATAGAATGCTTTTATATACTACGAAGTAAGCAAAGTAGTTCAAATTGTCTGGAAATAACACCTGAATCTATTAGCTATCTGAAGATGATGAACTGAAATATTGAAATATTTATATTATTATTACACATTGAACCTAGTAGTACTATATATATAACCCCACACCAGGCTAGGCCTGTATCGTGGGCGTCAATACAGTAAATGGGGGTCCGCAGCGCCAATTTTCTAACAAAACATGTTATCAAAACAAGTTAGCAAAACCGCCCATCCGTTGCGCCTTGCTGCGCTAATCTTGCGCTGTTTTTGTTTCATTCCAAAAATTAGTTCCGACGAAGAAGACGTGGAAGCTGTTATAGCAATAGTAGATTTAGTTCTCCAAAGAAGAAACAGATTCTGAGTCCGACCCTACCTGCAACCTCGTTGGTTCAATATATATCAAGAACTGAAAATTGATGATAGGTTAGGTATACAAATTTTTTTTAGATGTGCAGAAAGTGATTTTCAAGAGCTGTTATCATTAATTTTACCAGCTATAGAGAAGAAAACAACGTGGAGAAACGACGTGATTCCTCCTGACATGAGATTAGGTGTGACTTTACGCTTTTTAGCCTCCGGAGACAGTTACACCAGCATGATGTATCACTTAAGAATCTCTAAACAACAACTATCACAAGGCCAATTCTAGTAATTTTTCTACGAACGCAGATTGAAAGTTGATCGAATCGAGATTGAATTGTGAATTGACTAAAATTATATAGGTACTTGATGTCATTAATTAATTATTATCAATTCTTGTTGTTGGCAAAATAACATTCTTAGTTTGTTTAATTTTCACTCATGTTTCGATTTAATCCCGCTTCGTTGTTAATTAAATTAATTTTGTTCTAAATTCGTTGTTAAAACTGGAAAAAAAATAATTTAAAAACAAATAGTTTAATGATAATGTTTAAAAATAAGAAATAAATCATTTTACCATTTAAGTTTAGTTGAGGATAGATTATATACTACGAACGAATTTTCGTAATACGCGGCGCAGTTCCACATTCGACTCACAGGAGAGGTGAGGTCGCCATACTGTTCGTAGTGCTATAATAACTTATGCTGTGGTGATGTACGTACACTACCTCGGTACGTAACTAACTCGGTGATGTACGTACATTCTTGTTTTTATATATGTACTTACTGTTAAATAAATGATTTAATTCTTTATAAATGTATGTTATTACGAACGAACCATTTATTTTCCTTGAATTATTTAAATTATAGTGTTTGCGACCCTGCCGAAAATAGAAGCTCGCTGTTTTGTATTACTATATGCTACAGTGATTACTTTCCATCGACCATCAGGCTTATTTATAGCTCTCGTGATAAATCAACCTACTTTGATTTCTGGGTGCACTGCTTATGAGCGTTGGGCCGTTGAAAAAAACGGAGCCAAATCGTTGCACAAAGTCAGAAATTGCGACTTTGATAATCTAAAATTAAATCAATAAAACTGCTCTCTGACAAGAGCATAGGCTGGCTGCTATCACGTAGCATCCTGCGCTCTAAGGTCTCGAGCTTCTTGAGCCGTTCCTCTTCCGCTGCAGCAAATAATGCCGCTAACGCCATAGTTCGTGTAAAACACTTATTACAAGACAGAAACGTTCAATATTGTACTAACACACTATAGTAGAAGGGTTTAAATCACAAATAGACACAAAAAATAAGTAATAACTAGCAAAAGTTGGGAGAAATACGAATATTCACTTCAAACCGACCACAGTAAGGTAGACTGTTTCAACTGATAGTTCTCATTACCGGTGGATCTTCACCCATTGAAATCCGTTTTTTCGGCGGTAACTACAAATGTCAAAGTCTAAGCATGTCATTCATTCAAAGATCCGTCGAACACGTGTCATTGGTAAAGGAATTGAAGACCGGCGGATATTATTTCACCGGTGCGACGATATCTGTTTAGTGGACGAACGGTTTCATTTTAACCAAATAGTAATCGTATTTTTTTTTTTTTCATACTACGACGGGTGGCAGACAAGCATACGGCCCGCCTGATGTGAAGCGAGTACCGTAGCCATATTAACGCTCAACATAAATAATCGCTCGCGCGCCGCCACCCCCGCTGCCAACGCAGCATCTCCCTCCTTTCTAGTGACCTCACTCACTCGCAGGAACACAACAACCCTCAAGGGAGTTGTTATTTGGCTGCGGTATTCTGTGAGGTGGAGGTACATTCCCCAGTCGGGTAGCTTACAATTACGCTCCCTACCTCTCTTTTCGCCAGAGCTTCGTTTGTCGGCAGCAGGGTGCACCGCGTGCAGGTGAAGTTGGCTTTGGTTCAAAGATGTTGATGAACCACTTGCACCCCACTTGCATTGTATTCACGTTGTGCGGTAGACCCCCTGATTCCAGAAGTCTGTTTATCTCTCTACAATAGACTGAAAAATGTGCATCTAAAGGTATGTATGTAAAAGTATTTTTGTCTTACCTAACTAATTACGATTATACTCTCGTACTTACTACTCGTATAGATCTTTTTTATACCACTAAAGTGACAAACAAGCATACGGCCCGCCTCATGGAAAGCAGTTACTGTTGCCTATAAACGCCTGTAATACCAGGGGCAGGACACGACCCTGTAAAAACCTCTTCATGCCCTTATTGAAGAACCCCATGCTGTAATCTCCTGAGAAAACCTCAACAGGCAGATCATTCCACAGCTTGACAGTACGCGGCTAAAAGATAGGTATTAAATTATTACTCTTCTATTTATGAAATAAATCTTTATTATAATATAATTGAAAAATATATAACTGAACAATATTTATACATCTGAATTCAATTATGAAATTTTAGGTAGTCGATTGCTTTTTTTTTTGTTTCTAGTGTTGATTCAATTTGCATCAGGGCATAATATTTCGTTTAGTAATATCATGACATGTGAATCCGGTAGCGAATCTGTTATATTACCAGTAACTTCTTTTATTGAACCATCATTTGAAATCACTAAACAGCTGTTTGATTGTTTGGTTGCATTGTTAGCAGTCGGATCTGTGGTGTCTGGGGTTGGCATAATTTGTATGTCGGGCTATTTGAAAGTGGAGGTGCTGGCAATTGGATCTCTGGTTGGCATAATTTGTGAGCTTGGCGGTCTGTAGATAGAGGAACTTTCAGTTGGACTGGATGGACAGGAGGAATAGGATACATCATTTAATAATGTACTGAAATTATTAATCTCCGAATTATCGCTCATACTAGAAGCAGATCTGCTCGTATGCTCAATGTTTTCTATTTCATATTTACAAAGCAGCCTTTGAATGTCTAATTTTAGCCTGCTTTGTAAAATTGGGTGAAATTTGCGCATTTGTGCAGCAATGTAGTGCCCGTATGTGGTAATTTCATCTTCTGATTCCAGCGTTTTATTTTTTCTTTCCTTAATTGCTTTCAAAGTAAGCAAAGCTTCTCCATATAAACGAGAATTACGCTTTCTTTTTAGTGCGTCCGGTTCCTTAACTCTCAGTGGCGGAGGTGTCGAAGTATTTGGTGGTGGTATCGAAATAGTTGATGGTGGTGGTGGTGTCGAATTTGGTGGTGGTATCGAAATAGTTGGTGGTGGTGGTGTCAAAATAGTTGGTGGTGGTGTCGGCGTTATTTGTGCTGGGGTCAGCAAAGCTGGCGGTAATGGTGTCGGCATAGCTGGCGGTGGCGGTGGTGATACCTGTAATAAATGTATAATGTTTTTCTATTACTTACAGACACCTTCAAATGCTGCAGAATAGAGAAGAATATCAAGAGGATTTGACACAAAGTGGAATTTCCCCCGTGCATTAGGTACATTAGACGGTAAACACGTAGATATGGAAGCCATAGCAAATACAGGAAGTCTGCATTTTAACAACAAAAAAACATTCAGTGTTGTACTTCTCGGCATGGCAGACAATGATTACAATTTCACCTATATAGATGTTGGCTGCCAAGGCAGAATCTCTGGGAGGGATTTTTCGAAATTCTACATTGTTCAGAAGTCTAAATAATAATACATTGAGTTTACCCGAAGATGAGCCTTTACCTTATGGTGACGTGAATTTGCCATATGTTATATTAGGCGATGATGCTTTTCCATTATCACACTACATAATGAAACCCTATAGTGGAGAACATCAACAAGGTTCATCGCAGTGAGTCTTCAACTATAGATTATGCCCTGCACGACGAATAATAGAAAACGTATTTGTCATTTTAACTTCAGTGTTTCGAGTTTTTATGAAATCCTTAACAGTAGAAGTGGGTACAGTCATACCGGTAATTTAAAATTGCGTTGTTCTGCACAATTATCTGAGGCGAAATAAAACAAGCAGAAGTATATATACGCCACCGGGTACTTTTGATATAGAAGAAAACGGTGAATTGGTTGAGGGTCTATGGAGAAATGAACCAGCAGCAGAAGGTTTACAACCACTACTAAGAATACCTAGAAGAGCACCTATAGATAGTCAGAAGATTCGTGATAGTTTTGCTTCGTATTTTGTCAGCGAGAGGGGAATGCTTCCATGGCAAAACTTTGTTTAAGTAGGTAGTGTGAGAATGTATTTTGTAATACAGTCATTTTTAGGTATCTATTTAAATTATTTAAGTGTACCGATTGCCGTGTGGTTTCCGGCAGACTAGAATAGAATCACTCCGTTTCTTCCCGTGGATGTCGTACAAGGTCGGAAATAAGTACATTATCAAATATCGATCAGGCCTCCCCAACCCGTCTGGCCAGCGTGGGGAGTGTAGGCCAAATCCTCCTTCCATCCAGGACGGACGAGAGAGGGTCGTGCTCCTGTAGTGGAAACTAAAATGACCTGATGATGAAGTGTATAGATTATTTAATATACTTATGATATTCTTAAATTCATACCACGTTTCACTAATTCTAGATAAGCAAGATTAAGCAAGTAGGATATAGGGTCCGATCAGAATGATCAAACAAATACTTTAATTAAATCAACACGTTTTTTAATTTGGGGTGTAAGTGGTTCATCAACATCTTTGAACCACAGCCAACTACACCTGCACGCGGTGCACCCTGCTGACAAACAAACGAAGCTCTGGCGAAAAGAGAGGTAGGGAGCGTAATTGTAAGCTACCCGATTGGGGAATGCACCTCCACCTCACAGATTATCCCAGACAAATAACAATGCCCGTGAGGGTTGTTGTGTTCCTGCCAGTGAGGCCACCAGAAAGGAAAAAGATGCTGCATTGGCAGCGGGGGTAGCGGCGCGCGAGCGGTATTTTATGTGGCGAGCGTTAAATGGCTACGGTAACATCAGGCGGGCCGTATGCTTGTCTGTCACCCGACGTAGTATAAAAAAAACTAGCCAAGTGCGAGTCGGACTCGCGCATCAATGGTTCCGTACCATTATCTATAAAAGCGGCAAAAAAATCACGTTTGTAGTATGGGAGCCCCCTTTAAATATTTGTTTTATTTTTATTTAATTGTTTATTTTTAAAGTGAATATATAACTAAATATTATGTGAATATTTCAAGCGTCTATCTATTGTCGTTATCAATTGCGAGCAAAAGCGAGCATAAAAGATCACGTATGTTGTATGGGAGCCCCCTTAAATATTTATTTTATTTTGTTTTTTAGTATTTGTTGTTATAGGGGCAAAAGAAATACACCATCTGTGAAAATTTCAACTGTCTAACTATCACGGTTCATGAGATACAGCCTGGTGACAGACGGACGGGCGGACGGATGGACGGACGCTTTTTACCCTTTGGGTACGGAACCCTAAAAATATAAATAATTATAGTTAAGTACAAAATTACAACTTCTCTTATTAGTTAATAAGGACCCGTTAGCACAATTTGGTTACATAACCCTAAAAATAACTAGGGAGTAGACATTTTTTTTTCTATTAATTTACCATCTCTTAAAATATTTAGATTATTCATTGTCGAACCTTATTTGATTTATTAGGTTGGGGAAAAAGTCTTTTCGTATTTTATATGAAAATTCAAAACATTTTTTAATAAAGTTTATTTACATTTAACTAAAGTATGTAGGTGCCATTGTGTTTGATAACTTGTTGCCATCTTGTAGGTAGAGTCATGATCCCATTACTATAAAAATTTTGGGACTTCTGTTCAAAAAACCACGACAAGTGGTTTTGGCAGTCTTCTCGTGATGTTAACCTGACATTGCCTAAAGATTCTGAAGAGACCGAAACAGGTGGAAATCAGAAGGTGCAAGGTCAGGACTATACGGCGGATGCATTAACACCTCCCAGTCAAACTCTCTTAATTTTTGCTGAGTGGCTAAAGATGTGTGAGGTCTAGCGTTATCATGATGAAAAATCACACCCCTTCTGTTAATTAATTCCGGCCGCTTTCTCTCAACTTTTTGCTTTAATCTCATCAGTTGTTCACAGTAGAGTTCAGAATCGATAGTCCTGCCTGGCGGTAACAGCTCATAATGAATAATGACCTTCCAATCCCACCATACACACAGCATCACCTTGTTGCGGGTTAACCCGGGTTTTGCCAGAGTCTGTGAAGCCTGACCGGCCTTTGACCACGACCTTTTTCGCACGTTCTTGTCGTACGTGATCCACTTTTCATCACCAGTTATAAGCTTCTTCAAAAACGGTTCGCTTTCATTACGTCGTAGTGAAGAATCGCAAATGAGTACACGGTTCATTAGGTTTCTTTCAGTGAGATCGTGAGGCACCCAAATATCGAGCCTTTTAGTGTACCCAGCTTTTTTCTAATGCGCCAAAACTGTTTTGTGGTCAATTCCTAATTCTTCAGCTACGTTGTAACTACTGATATGCTGATCTTGCTCCACTTTTTCAAAAATGGCATCCATTTTATCCGTAACAGGGCGACCAGAGCGACGTGCATCTTTCACATCAAAATTTCCTGATTGAAAACGCTTAAACCAAATTTGTGCTACTCTCACAGACACTGCACTAGGTCCATAAACGTCACAAATTTTTTTCGCAGCTTGCGTTGCATTTTTACCTTTTTTGTAGTAAAATTTTAAAATTAATCGAATTTCTTCATTAGATTCACTCATCTTGACAGTAAAAAAAACAAATGAAAATCACACATTTACCTAATTTGAATTTGGAATTATCTTTTTTTAAATTTAAACTTTTTAAAGATATCAAAACCTTTCAGATACAAATGGTATAACCAAAGAGATTTTATTACAAGTTCATACATACTATAATGCGAAAAGACTTTTTCCCCTACCTATTATTTCAAGAAGAACTTCAACTTACCGCATAATTTGAGATGGTCTCTTGAGGAATGTTGCAAGACAACAGAGTACCCATTTCCTGGTACGCAAACCATTTTGAATTGTAAACGTGGGCTGCTCCGCTACCCGTTTTAAGCCCAGTCAGTTTTTTCCTCTCTCTATTATATTGCCCTTTGAGGCTTGTCCATTTTGATTTGACATCCTCTTTTGTTATTTTAAGAATCTCTGCTACTTCTAACAGGGCATCTAGTTTTTTATATTTATCTTTGTGATCTTCCAATATAACATCCCAAAGCACTGGTCTTTCTCTAATCAGTTGTATAAAAATCAAAGTATTTTCTTTATTCCACTCCATCACAAATCAACAAGAAATCGCACAAATTCAACATACACTCTTCCAACGATAATGACGTCTTCCTCCAGTGCGCGCGAACACAAAATGGGTTACTTCCCCTCCCCGCAGGAGACCGCGGGGATGTTATCCATTCGTCTCGGCAAACATGTTATTGTGTTTTTCCTAACAAAACCGTTAGGCCACGCCTCTATACGGTTAGCTAACAATGTTATCGATCGTGTTTGCAAACACGATAACATGGCGCAGCGTACCCGGCTTTAGTAGCGACGCCATTAAATTCACAGATAATTTGGTTGTATTGTAGTATGTATGTCATCACCACTTCCCATAGACAACAACACAGTATTGTCGGCGTGTTTCTAAGAAAACCGTCTATTGCGATACTTCTTTCTAAGACTATTTTGTATTTTTTACAGTATAATATTATTAAAATATACTAAATAGTACTACTCTTAATACTGTGGTACTGGTGTACGGCAGTGAGGGAATACAAGTCCGATGGCAACTACTCGTATGTCGTTGCCGGCTCGTACGCGTACATGGACAAAGTAGCTACATAATAAAGTGTACAGAGTTGATTATTATTCTGATAAAACTGGATATCATCCTCGTTTCTCCAATTATACCGGTAAGTAACAAGGCTATAAGAGCTCATGTGTTTTCTTACACATTTGTTGCTACATTTATACAACATTTATTTAAATCAAGATTAAAATAATATACCTATATACCTATATAATAAAATGGGTGTGCTTGACAACACGACAGAATTTCTCGCTCCCTCCCTGCCGTCTCTGAATGAGCGTGGTACGTTACATATTCGAGCGTGACGGATCAGTCTCATTATCAACCACAAAATGAAGTGCACAACGCGCATAAAAAAGTTTGCACTTCAATATAGTTGATTTGACTTTACTGGTTTGTTAAGTACTACTCCGACAGCGTAAAATATCATGCTGCAATGCGATGCTGGCAGTGCCATTATGTTCTTTATTTACAATCAAAGAACCTTTAAGTCTGAGAAGAGATTTGCGTCCCTTTGTGTGTTCTACCGTCGTCTGTACAACGGGGTGTGTTCAGAAGAGTTGTTTGACATGATGCCAACGGCCTCCTTTTACAGTCGCACCGCTCGCCATCGACAGGGAATTCATCCTCACACATTGGAGCCTAAGTGGTCACGTACTGTGCGGTTCCAGAGAAGTTTTCTCCCGCGTACTGTCAAGCTGTGGAATGAACTGCCTGTCGAGGTATTCTCAGGCGACTATAGCATAGGGTTCTTCAAAAAGGGTGTGAAGAGGTTTTTACAGGTTCGGCAACGCGCGTGTGATGCGTCTGGTGTTACAGGCGTTCATAGGCTACGGTAGCTGCTTTCCATCAGGCGGGCCGTATGCTTGTTTACCACACTAGTGGTATAAAAAAATCAAATAAATTATAACAAGTATATTTGTTTACAATTTTCTCAGAGTTAGACATTTCGTAACTTTGATAATGTCGTCATAGCAATGTTCCGTGATTATATTTTTGCAATGATATATTTGTAAGATAATATTTCTGTGAAAGGTAAGAGACATCATTTGTAGGTAACAATTGATTGTTACCTACAAATGATGTGTGTTGTTGGTACCCCAGGAAGGTATCCTGGATACCATCGACCCACATTATTTGTAGGTATATGTGATCCCGAAAAATATTGTCTCTTGTGCATTGTGCCAACACCTACTAGGGGAATTCTTTTGTTTTGTTATTTGCGTATTTATTTTTTACTTATTACAGAACCATAATCGAGTTATGCCCAGAAATACATATACCACTAAGTTATAAAACACTGACATACTGGATAGGGACACCCTCTAACACGGTCGTTCACAGTGCAAGTTTCTCCACCGTAGGTCATGGGCACTAGTTGAAGACTTCGATTTTTAAAGTTTGCCAAAGTTTCCCGAGTGCTGCCCAGCCCAGTCTCTTTGTTGAAGTTCCCCGGCAAGCAGTATCACTTGTCCGAGATATACGTAATCTTTAACCACTTCAATTGCTGCATTTTCTTCAACCACTTTCGATGACTTTTATCTTGTCGAAATCCATCCCCAGCGCCACGGCTCGAGAAGCGGCATTTAAATCGTTTTGCATCCGACTGAGATCCTCCAACGATTCAGGAATTATGACCACGTCATAGAAACGTCAAGAAAATCGAAGGTATTTTTTTAAGTATTTTTAACTAAGCATTTCTGGACAATTTACACAGTGCCATCTAGTCCCAAATTAATAGCAAAGCTTGTGTTATGAGTACTAGACAACTGATAAATGTACTTAAATACATTTTTTTTTAAAGACATACTTATAATACATAGAAAACACCCAGACCAAGACAAACAGACATGTTCATGCACACAAATGTTTGTCTTGTGCGGGAATCGAACCTGCGACCTCGGAGTCAAAGTGGCCATTGCTAAACATTCGACCACCGAGCTCGTCAAGGTGTTAAAATATAAGTAATATAATAAGTTATAAGTTATAATACTATAAATAACTCAGTGTCTAATGATTATTCTAATTAATTATATTAACTTTTAATTTATAATCATCATCATCATCATCTTAATTACACACGCTTTACAGAGTGCTCGTAGTCATGCGTTCTTCTCGCCGATGACCGCCACTTTTCCGATGGAAGAATCCATGTGGCGGCGATTCGAGTTTATTATATTAGTTGAGTAATATAACAATAACAATAGATAATTCACGTTAGACGAATTTGCTGCTATACGATTTTACTTGTTCATATTGTCATGCCGTAAGTAGTCGAACAAGTCTCATGAAAATAAAAAAGCATGGATACAAATTGATAGAAAATGCAGCCATGTTGCACTTAAGACAAGAGTTAAAGAAACTGGGACCGTATATGACTCATATTTTTATACTGGCAAATGCATCAAAACTTACTGGTTACTTTCCATTGATCTTGAATCATGAAAATTGGCAAGAAGCTGGGTCTCACAGCACAATTAAAGAAAAAAATCTGAACGTAATTCACCTGTTTAAGAACGTTTTTTTTTTTTTGCATGATCCTTAAATATTTTTTTTTTTTTTGCATTAGAACGTTTTTTATTGATGACAAACTTACACTTGCAGTCAGAAAACGAATGTCGATGTATGGATGACTGTTTTTACTATCTGCTTGGCACAGAAATATTTGCTACTAAATAATTTTAATAATGGAAGTGACAGAATTGGCTATTTTCCAATGTTTAAAAATTGTACAAATAAATTAACAATATCGTAAAATACACAAAACTATAAAGATCTGCAAACTTTCATTCTAATATCTTCAGTCAGACTTTTTTTAGCGTCGATCAAAGTTTGGCGGGAAAGTCCATTTTAAAAGTATGAAATTATTAAAAAATAATATTTCCATTGGAGTAGCAATAAAAAATGCTATAACTTTTATTATGATAATAATTACATAAACGTAATATTTAACATAGCTGTCGTACAAATTTCTGATTTGATGCATATAAAATACAAAACTGTGACGTCATAATTCGGTAGTCTTTTGTATGGAGCGTTTTGGGGCAGTCTAAAAATTGTGATTTTCAAATTAATATATCTCGAGAGATTTTTGTGCTATCGAAGTAATTCTTTCACCTATGGTTATATTATGGAGACGTCCCTACATATCAAACAGAAAAAAATGTTAGTCAAATAGCCAATTAAGGGGGTTAGGCGTTGCATGTATCAATGGAGCATTATCTACTTTTTAAGAGACATATCTCTCATGTCTCTTAAAAAGTCTCCATAGAAATAAGTATACTATTGTAGACACTCCGGTAAACTATTGAAAAATAAGTAATAAAACACAAGTGTATCTTTATTTTTTATTGCTAGTACAGAGAAACGCATTGCGTGCCAAAATACAATTTGCTAAATGTTACTTCTTAATATCTTTCTGTTATTATTAATTAAATTATTTGTAGCTTTATTATTAAATTAGTTGTAGGCGAAACCACTTGGCAGAAAAACTAATAAGTGACACAGTTCAAATGATTTTTATTAATATCAGAATGTTAACATTATGTTAATGTCAACATTATGTTCTATGCGAATTTTAGCAAGTTATATTGAGGGCACTTCCCTATTCGTATCTCTAAAAATATTTACAAAATTCACTATTTTAAGGTATGTATCACATTATGTCTATGCTCTAACCATGATTTATATTTCACTTTACGTACATACTGTTGCAAGAGCTGTTTTGGACATTATAAAACCGCTAATAACTGGACTTTTCGAGATGTTTTTCTTAATTTTATGTTATTATTATCTACAAATTTTGGTTTTGTCTTTCACTCAAGCTTAAATGATTAATCAGACCAATCATTAATTTAAGAACTTGTACAACTCAACGTCAGACAAAATTATTACTGTTAAATGACTTAGCAAACAATAATGCAATGATTTGCATACGGGGCATGGAACCCTCTAATATGCAAATGGTAATCATTGCGATGAAGCCCACTGTAAATTACGTTACAGCGTAACGCATTACAAGCTATTGGATATCACAAACGTTGTAGTTATGTCTATTAACGGTTTTTTTTTTCTTTTAAATAATTGAAATTCGATCAACCTAGAAGAGATGCAGTCGCAGCAGGAGGGAGAGCGCCTGGGCCTCCACTCACCTTCGGCTGATATCCATTTTCATCAGCTGTGTAATCCACTCGGTATGTATCTCCTTCAGGAGCGCGCCAGAGGTAAAATCCTTGCACAGCTACAAATGCATTATCACTACCGGCATTTCTTAGTGTACCTACTTGTTCTTGTTCAGCGCCATCTGATTGTTGATACCTGCAATGTAAAAATGATATATATTTTTTAAATATCCATCAATAAAGTTATATTTCGAGTTGTTTTTATAGTAGTTTGTTGTTATGAGTAGCCATCGATTAGAATAAAAAATATTAATTGTTTGCACCAAACACCAACGAGAAAACTATATATAGCGAGTTATCTGATTACAAAACTATGTTTCCAAAATACAAGTAAATTATTTTTATTTTTATATAAAGTAATATCAGTCTCATTAAAATGTATTAATATGATTGTATTCTCCCGTCCGATTCACCTTCACACTGAACTTTCACATACAGGTGTTAGGGTAGGGAAATTATTTTCCCGTTCTTCACACTGGTGTGAATGCAGGCAAATTATATTCCCGACCTGCATGCTAATGTTAAGGAAGGGAACCCTGTTAAACTAACGTGAAGTGTAAAGGTTGGGAAATTTCCCGTTCTGAATTTACTATTTAACTTCACTCGTTGGAATTTTTCCAAATTAGAAACAAAAAACAAGCGTCATCCTTAAAGCTTTTATTGTGCAGTTTCGCGTGACATCATCATTGCTTCTATTTATTTTTTTCATTCATATTTGGATCGACCTTGACACAGAAGAGCAAGGTTGTCGACTGTGGTCAACGAGTGTGGATCGCAATCTCAACTTCAAACGACATGAAATTTGCAACCAATAAATGCGAATAAGCTCTATCTTAGTTTAATAATTGGTACCAACCCTATCACTAATATCTAAGAGCTCTTAAGAGATTAATCGTTTTTTTCATGCTACTAGAATGGGAAAACCGCCTGTTGGTAAACAAAAATCCCAGCCTATGGACGCTCGTGGTACCAGCAGCATCACTCACGCATTATCGACCCCTGTAAAATCCCTTTTTGGACGCCCTTCTTGAAAAACCTAATACTGTAGTTTTCTGGTAAAACCTTCTCTTTTGCTAGTCGCCAGGGCATACCACGTGCAGGTGAGGTTGGCTTTGGCTCTATATCGTGGTGAGCTACTACTACACCCCAATATAACTATCCGAAATATAATTAGTCGCTTCTAAACTTTTATGTTTTTATACCAAATTGGGTGTAGGACCTGATGAAAATCGGTCCATTGAATGTAGATGCTGGTGCAAACAGCATTACTGCTGACACAGCATCACCCTATCTTCGGTGACCTCACTGGCTAGCAGGTTCATAACAATCTTCAAGGGTATTTGAATGTTGAATAATCATTACGTAGAATTATATTAAAATTTTTGCGTCAAAACGATACTCATAAATAATGTATGTTGATTTTAATTGTGCTATTGTTGCACTGGATAACAATGTATTATTAGCTGGTTTCCGTAACTTCGTTCGCATGGATTTTCTATTTTGAAATTTGCCACCCGTTGGGCATCTTTTTTTATTAGGCGACCCGGCCCGGCTTAGTGTCAGCGCAAATATATTCATATATGTGGATGTATTATTCTATGTAGTATGATTTATACTGCAAGCTATCTCACTACTACCACTACATTATATCACTACAGTACTACGGGGTCCTACCCCCGAAGACAATTTTTGAAGTGAAAACTCTTTAGCGGCGTTGTGCACTTTTTGCGATGGGTAAAAAATGTAAAACTCGCGTCAGGGCAAGTGACCTGATCATATCGATCAGTAAGTTGCTCTTTTTCTAGTATGAATGAGATGGAAACTATCAACTTATCTATAGCTATCCTTGTCTATGATCTAAAAATTTTTTTTCTGAAGATCTATTCCACAATTGCTATGACTGATCGATTTTTACACTCAAACAACGTAAACTTTTCGTCGAAATCGATAAAGCCGTGCCTATGCGAGATTGTCGTGGTATATAAATTGAATCTGGTTCCATGTTCACAGTCAACGATCCCACCATTTGGATACAATAGACCTTCTATTTCCACGTAACAACTAAGTATATCGTTTAATATCATATAATTATGTACTCATAATAACAAACATGCACTCAAATAAGCCTAAAATGAATTTGGTACATATTAATTATTACAGCGGTCTTTTAAATTTAATTGACATCTTGAAGTATCATACCAAGGTGAAGATGGTTGGCCTTTCGTCAGGACCTTGGTTGCTTTTAGGTAGCACAGGTGAGATTTGTTTTTATTCTAAAGATGACAGTGAGCCACTTACATATAATAACCCAAAAATGTGACAATATGTACAGGAAAGAGTATCAAATTTGACACGTTGATAGAAACAACTCTATAATTCTAATTTCATACGAAATAGGAACGACAATCGGACTGCATTGTCGAGCATGATCTTCACGTTATTAACTAAATAACTTAACGGTACCTACTTATCAGTAATAAGTATCTACTTATTCCATATCCATAGACTTATCTTGTCATACAATACCAACGTCAAAATCAAAATATAGCACACGTAGACAGAGAACAAATATACACAAATTGATAGTTTCCACCACATTCACACAAGAGAGTAAGTTACGCCAATTTCATATAAGAATATATGGGACAAAATGATATGTTTTATTTCGCGTCACGTGCCGGTTTTTTCAAAAGAAAGAACAATATTGTGCGAAACAGTTATATGACAGAGCTATATGGAAACTGGACATTCTCTAGCTCGTGTTTGCACACCAACTGCGTCTATAAAACGTAATATTGTAAATCTATGTTCGACTTTACATCATATTTGATGGACTATGCTTCAATATATACGACAAATCCATCGTTGTTACGTAGCGCAGAGTAAAAGTGCTTGTGCACAGGTTAGATGGATTGTGTTAACTACCGTGCATAGAAATTTGCGGGTGCAACGTACAAGCGTCAAGCACCAGCTCAATTGAACACACTGCTGAGACATGTAGCCCCCGTCTTTACTTGCTTCAGCCACATGCACCGTAAGTATATGTTACGGAGCTTACTTTTAAACGTGCCAATCGATGCCATCTATATGCAATATCCACAGGTATAGTTGAACTAAGTTACTTACCGATATCTGTAATTTCCTAGTCCATCGTTGTCATTGACACTCTGTAGTAATTGGATAACATCGCCAAAGCTAGCTGCTAGTGTAGACGCCACTACTGTCGCCAAAAAGACTGCAACCACCTGTTAAGTAAATAAAACAAGTTAGTTTTGTAACACTTATCACAAAAAAAAATACACGCCTTAAACGTTTAAACAAACTAAAAGACAGTGTTGTAATAGACTGCTGTCACACTATTGCACGGTACCTTGTGCTTTAAAGCACTTAAGTTCTAAGGGCACTTTCGAAACTACTTAGAAGTGAAGGACGGTTTCGATTTTAATTTTAACACAAAAGTTTTAATTTTCTGATATTATCAGATATGTATATCAAATATACTAATTTGTGTACTTTTTTTACATATTCATTTGTAAAAAATATATATTAATAATATTTAATTATTTTATATTCTCATGAAACTAAAATTATACTTTAGGTTTTAAAAAACTACTAATGTATATGCGGAAAAAACTGTAACATACAATTTTTTCCGCATATACATAATACATAGTCTTTCTTTAGAAAAACATTAAAGTAATAATCATATTAATTACTTACATTTTATAGGAAACTTAACGTACTACAATATTAATGAAATAAATAAATAATAAAATAAATATTTCTGGACAAATTACACACGCCCATCTAGTCCCAAACGGAGCAAAGATTGTGCTATGTATAGTATATAATATATTGATATTATACTTAAATACATTTTTTTTGTAAATACATACATTAAATACATAGAGGACACCGACCATGACAAAGAAACAAGTTCATGCACACAAAAAATTGTCTTGTGCGGGGATCGAACCCACAACCTCGAAGTCAAAGTGGCCATTGCTGACCACGAAGCTCGTCAAATTAAATTAGCAAACTAGTCATACACATTTTTTCCCAGTTATAAACTAGATGTTAAAAAAATATATATATTCTCAAGCTTTCTAATACGCAGCTATAACCGCGCAGTTCTTAGTTATTTCACTATTTCAAAATTTATTACATCACATTTTCAAAAAAAACGTAACTAAAACTAACACATAATCACTAAAATCTTATGACTTAATCTCACTATTTTTTTATTATTGCTAAATTAAAATCACTATTCACTGTTAATAAAAAATCGTTTTGATAATTTTCTTTTATTATGTCAAGAAATAAATATATACGAACCAATTTATTCATTTTAAAATATATGCGTTGTGCTATACGTTGTCTGTTAAAATAATCTGACCACTTTGTAAACTCGGACCTTTTATATATGAACGTTGACTATTTCGTATTCAGTTTTAGATGCCACTTGGCATAACGATAACTGCTTAAGGCGACGTATATAATTTCTGATTCACAAATTAGTTTCATTCGATAGCACACGAATTAAGTTACTACTGCTACTACTAATTATAATATGTTACCCAATGCATTTATGAAAGGCTCTTTTAATCTATTCATTCAAGTCTGCACCGAATAAGTTTCAAGATAAAATTTAATGACTATCGAGGCATACACGGATTTGAGTATGGAATTTTTATTTCTTTGTATTATGTAATTGTAAGAAAATTAAGAAAAAGTACAATAGTTTTCTTACGCATCCTTAAAAAAATATTACGGTATACGCATCGTATAATATATATGTAGTTACGGTAACCGCTAATCAGGCGGGCTGTATACTTGTCTGCCACCCGACGTAGCATAAAAAAGTGTATGAACTTATACCTACAGTTAGTTTGTTATCAAAAGTCTTTTATTACTTATAATGTTTGTACTCTACCTATTTGCTGCATTACTTAAAAAGTTGTTGTCCGGAAGAGATACCTTTACTGAGTAATCCTGCTTTTGTACAAAAACTGTGTTCTATCGTATACTGTGAAACTTAACTTGTACTTGTGTGTTAATAAGTTTACAAAATGTTGTTTTTGCTTTCGTTGGTTTTGCTTTCAAAAAAGGTGACAAAACCTTATTGAAGAACTTTAGGCCCATCTCGCCCCTAACTCACGTGTATTGAGCTCTTTTCAAGACTTGATGAATATCAACTACCGGAAAAGGCTGGGACCGTGGACCACATTCATACAATGCGGCAGATTGTGCAGAAAACCATGGAATATAATTTGTTGGGCTAGTTTACAGGCTAAAAGTCGCACAGCAAGCGGAGGAGAGAGCAATACTTGGGGTTTCTCTAAAGGACATAAGAGAAGAAATAAATCCGGAACGAAGAATTTGGACAGTAAACTACGGTGGTAGACATAGCTCTCATAATTGCAAGCTGAAGTGGCAGTAGGCTGGCGTCATTTGCCGAGTCAGCGCTAGCAGATGGGGAATTAAAAACTTAGAGTGGAGCCCACTCTCTAGACCAGTGGTTCCCAATCTTTTTTTGTTCGCGGACCACTACGATTTTGTTACGTGTAGGGTCCCTAGATTAGACATATATGTCCATTATTCTCTAATTCGATGTTTGAGTATTTTGTATAATAGTGCTCAATCTCTTACATTATATGTTTGTATCACGGACCATAATTTACCTCTCATGGACCACTGATGGTCCGTGGACCGGTTGGGAATCTCTGCTCTAGATGGACCGACGACTTAAAAAAGTGGCTGGTACCGGTTGAAAGCGAAAAGCGGAGGATCGCATATGGTGGAAAGCATCGGGGAAGGCCTATATGGAGCAGTTCGTAAATACAGGGTGATGATGATGAATTGATCGTGATATTTTATTTCTCCATTTCACGATTCCTTTTTCTTTGCTGGATAAAAAACAGCTAATATCGGTGTAACGTATTGAATTTTACATTTTCCTATAACCTCAAAATAGCTGTTTAAACTGACTGAATGCAAAATGCTGTGAATTGTAATTGCTGGAAAGCATTGAGAAAGCCCTATATCTAGCAATGCGTAGATGCAGGTGGATGATAGTGATGATGAATATAGGTTGATTTCAAAAGCAGCTCTTATTTTATTCTTGTTGGAGAAGTAAGGTAGTTTATATATATACTCGTAATAGGGAGTACTCAAATGTAACATATTTTTTTCAATACGTAAAACATTAGTAGTAAGCACATTTATTTGTTTTAGCTAGTTACAAAATTCTAAATAAGTGACATACTGCCCCTTAAATGACGAAGGCGAACGGCTTAGCCCTAAAATTTGTACGTTAGATTACAAATACAAGAATCATCTCGACAATGTTGAAATACATAACAACGAAATAAAATACTAATTTGTCACGCATTATTTTTTCCAACATCATTATTATTTTTTTCGATCGTGCTTCGACCTATTTCCAAATACATCATGCACAGTGGGACCTAAATGGTCGCATACTGTGCGATTCCAGAGGGAGTTTCTTCTGCGAAGTTTTAGAATGAATTTCTTCCTACCCATGATTTTCTCCGGAAAATACATCGAATTTCTTCAAAAAGGTATAAAAAATTACAATGTGATTAATATGTATGTACTGTGCAGTGATTCCTCTTATTTTATATTGCAAGTATCTATAAGTATCTATAAGTTTTACGTCAGGCAGATTATGTACTAGTTTTCTAGTACAAAAACTTTTTGAATAGGTAGGTAGAAAAAATATTTTTTCATTCTTAACTGTTTTAAATGTTTTGTTATGTATATGCTCCTAATATGTTTTTTATTAATTTAATGGAATTTCCTTGCTTTTATTGACCAAATTTGATTTATTTGCAAAAGTGATTCATAACTCTACCACACACATCGTAATTACTTTTACCAACGTAACTAATGCAGTACCTTCAGCTTACAGAAGACCGTGGTCAAATTATATTTTCGATGGATAACAAATTTTCGTGGTATTTATGTTTTATTCTTGCGAGTGAATTAGATCAAAGGGATTCTTTCTTTTGACCTAAAAGCCACTGTAACCACATTGCTTGATAATATCGAGTCCAACTGGGCAGTAACCTGCACCTATGCCCTACCTCGCTTTCGCCAGAGCTCATTAGACGGCAGGGTGCACCACGTGCAAGCGAGGTTTGATTTAACTCTTGAGATGGTAGTACTCCATTTACACTCTTAATCGTTACATAACTACCCCGATCGTGCTTATGGAGGGCTCTTCTTGCCCATGAGCCATGACCGTTGCTTTTACGACGGATTCTTATTTCTGCCGGTTGGTAGAGATTCGAGACCTCCACTTCATCCAAGATTACAAATTTTTCCATGGGATTACCTTTACAAGCAGCTTAAAATTAAATATTCAAAATGTCTAATTAAGCAACAACGTTGTTGCAACATCCCTGACAATTTTTCAACCTCTATTTTACAGCAAACAGAGGAAACAGAATTTCCCAAACTTCAGACCCTCAGAATAGCGAAAAAATAGGCATTAGGCCGAGATTTAGAAAAATAACAATCTTGAACCTGAGCTATAAATATATTGTCCAAATTTTGTAGGTTTAGCTTGGTTAGTTTCGGTTCTTGATTTGATTGGTGTTGAAGAGTCGATCACTCGAAAAAGACCTTCCACTTTATAACATTATTTCTTAGTGTAGTGTAAATAGTGTTTGTATTGATTCGTAATGATTCGTAAAAAATGTGTACAAATTTATGCAAATGATTATGCGACATAAAATAAAGTTTATGCATGTTATAAAAATATGATTTGACACATTCCAGATATATGACCGTACTAGGACCAGATCTATGAGTACGATGTTTCCAATTAATATCATTTAATATGACGACATATCTCATAAAGTGAGAACTTTAACCAATTACTAACACAATTACTTGCTATTAAAATGCATCAATAATTAAAATAGTTAATACACGTAATTGTAATATCTCACACTGTGAGCGCTATGTCGTCTTATGGAAACGTTGATTTTTTGAATGAATTAAGTTTATTTTATAAGCTATTATCAATACAAACTTGATAGAGCTCGTGAAATACTTTCAGAACAGTAGTCATTTTTATTTTTAATATTTGTATTTAAATAGTTTCGAAATATCTTCCCAATAATCTTCCCAATTTTCCTTTATTGCGCTGAAACTTGGTCATTACGTCTACAAGACCCCACAAGACGCACTTGAAATGTAGTACTGGAGGCACCTACTGAAAATTCTGTGGACGGCCTTCCGCACAAATATTTCGATCCTCAAAGAATTAATATAAAACATAGAGTTTAATCGACTGTTCAACTGCGAATCCTTAAGTTCTGTAGGCATATTACCATAAATGATGCGTCAACTTGTGGTGCAATGACAAGCGGGGGTTAAAAGGGTATGAGGCCGCTCACTGACTCGTTGAACAAATATCATAAAATTAGCAACCTAGTCCGCGATAGCTCAAAGTACTCGCAACGCAATGAACAAACATCCCTCGCGCATGGGAGACATGTTTTCACTATGGTAATATTTTTTTCATATCAGATTGTGTTGCTCACTTTTTACTCGACTGCCATAGAAGGGAGGATAATGTTTTTCGAGAGTACTTATTAGTGATTAATTTCTAACGCTGTCGGTTTTTTGTTTCATTAAAACATTTCTTGTTCCCCGCACGACTTGTTTTAAATCTGTGTCATGTTACCATCATTTCTAGAATTTTTTAACTTATGCAAATATATATATCGCAATGGTGAACTTTGTATGGGCAACTTCTATATGTGAACAAACACAGAGAAGATTAATATGTATTAGGCAACTGACATAATATTTTGCAAATAAAATCGGTAAAATTAAAAAAAAAAAACACTGACAAGATATTGTCGGTCTGGTCGGTCTGTTAGGTTCCTTACTATCACATGTCATTACATTCTATTATAAACGCGAAAGTTATATATATAAATTTATTTATTTAGATTTTTTTTTTGCGACCAAATGCAGTATGGAAATATATTCCAAACAAACAATATCTATAACGATGATTTTTTGAGAAAACTGTTGCCTGATTTGTTTTAGACTTTTGTTAATATATGAACTTCAGCATCCAGTCCACATTAAGTTACATTTTTGTATTAATTTTAATATCATAATGTTAAATATTAATACAAAAGGGCCACTTTTATTTATTTTGGTCAGTACATCAAAATGTTTTGGTGTTTTATGACCTCTACACACGTTGCCGCTTGGCTTCACTCGGCCTAGTAGGCGAGCGACACCGAGTTGATAAGGCAAAGCAAATAGGCTGTCTACATGTTGGCGTTGGCCATCACTCCGCAACGCTCGGCCAACGTATATAGGCGACTTTAAGGCGAGAGAGCGGTAAACAATAAAATCAAAAACAGAGCTACCGTACCCAAGTTCGTGGAGAAGATTAGAACGGCGTGGGCCGCTGACAGATAAGGTTTCGGAAGTTTACAAATGTGGATAATATATTTTTAAGACGTTATCTATTCTTTATTGTAATCAACGTAAAGAAGATGTATTGATCTGGAAAGGTAATGCCATAAAAATGGTTGGTAATCGATCGGTTTTTTTTTTCAAAAATCATAATATGCTAAAATTTGGGCGATTTTCGGATGTCTTTTTACAATTTTTTATGTAACCATATTTGAATCCTCATCAACACTTTATAAATATTAAAATCTATTCTAAAAAATACCTAGATAGTTTTCTATACATGGAAAAATCGCGAATGGAAGTTATTTCCGGGCGACTTCCGTCCGGAAGTGCCAAGACCAAAAAACATTTGGTACGCGACCTATAATCTATAAAAAGTGTATAGAATCGTCTTGTCAATAGACAAAATCAGATTGAGGGGGACTAAAGTTGACGGGCGTTACATTTTATACAAATTCACGCGCGCTCGTGCTAATAAAAAAACGTCGTATGCGCCAAAACGTTTTTGTTTCCCTTTTAAATTAAAATGTGTAAACTAGTTTAAAATAGTGCTGGTACATATTGTAAAGTCTGTGTTTAGACTAATATACCTACATTGCAAAATGAAAAGAATTTATCTGTCCCGTATACAGAACAAATTTCGGTTTAAAATGGAGTTTCTTTGCTATTTTTTTTTTCTATTACAGTTAACCAATCGTGTAATCGCAAATGTGAAAATGAGGCTTATTACATGAAGTATCAGATACTCAAAAAAAATATATTGGTATGTTTTGGAATTGGTGAGAAATGTCCAGATTCCTGCCTTCAAAATCGTTAAGGGTCCAGATTGTCTAGGCGCGACATCGGTTTCGAGCGACCGCAGCGCTACTGTTTACTGAAACAACCGACGGGGCGGGTGAATGACCCAAAGACAGCGCGATTTTCAAAATGTTTTGCGACAAACGTTCCAATTGTTATTGAAGTTGAATATTTACAGCATAACAAAAATGTTGAATTATTGGAAATAAACGACGAGTGTAAAATATTCTAAGACTAGTTTTTCGTTATAAAATGATAATAAATATTAATTACTAGATTAATAAGAGTAGTTGAGACACAATTTTTATGTTTTTCTATTTATATTAAACAATCAAGAGCAGGTCCGGACTGACCTTTTTGTATTCTACTTACCAAAAATTCCAACTATGTATTTATTTGTAATTTTCCTACCAAAGTTTATTCTTATTTCATAAAATATTCATTCAACAAAATAATTGCAAATTCAGTAGGAAGTACGGTCGAAATAACATCGAGCTTTCCTCGCTAGTGTATATCTCTACGCAAGGAAATGTGCCTATTGCGTAAACTCAAATAGGGTGGTGGCACCAATTATCGGCCATGTCAACTTTTTTTTCAACTTTGTTTGCTTGTAATTTTTGAGTTAATAACTTTTGCTACGCTAGTATACGAAAGTATAAAAATGATTCATATAATTAAAAGTAAGTAAACAATAACAAATATGAGTCGCCATCTAAAAAGCGTGCTAGGGTTGTACAAAAATAAATGAAACACAAGTTTATAAATTATTAATATACTAATTAAAAGTAAGTAAACAATAACAAAATATGAGTTCAAAATTCTAATGTTTTTTCATTTTAACGATTACTGATCAAATTTTGATTTCTGCTAATTTGATGATAAAATCAATTGCTATTGCAAAACTTATCAGAATGAGTACCAGCTGCCCGATTCACGTTATAAAAACCGTAGCGTAGGGACTTAAAAATGTCACTTCGTTTTTTGCAAATTAAGCCCTTTTAACCGACTTAAAAAAAGAAGAAGATTCTCAATTCGCTGTATTTTTGAAACAATTTTGATGATTCTTTACACCAGGTAACTCTTCAAAATCGTATAGGAATTGTATAGTAATTGAGCTATTGAAAGATTTATGACAATCCAAGACTAGATAAGTAAGTGCGTTTAAAACAGAAAACCAAAAGGCGATTTCTAAGTTTCTAAGTTAAAACGACTTTTGGACTGGCGTGTTTACGTGAATCGACCGGCTGGATAGTTAAGTTACCTGAGTCTCTTTCAAAACCATTAGGCGTTCTTCTCTTTCAAAACACGTAAAGCTCTTTCTTTCCTCTCTTTCATAGCCTCTATGATACTGGGCGCGTCACGAATGGGCATGCTTCGTGACTGCCGAGGATCAACTAATTCTGGAAGTAGGCAATCGTAATAAAACCTAACTAATTTCATCTCCATTTTCTCCTTCCAAAATTTGTCGTCCTTTTCTAAAATATAAACTTTCATAGGTACAGTAGCACCAAACCAGATGCCAAGCATGCAAACGTTTCTTTTAGTAATATGTACCTGTCCCTGAATTTGGAAATACCAGTTATGATTTTTATTTATGACATAACTCTTGGAAGCCTTGCCCAAAAGGTATGTTTGGCCATTTCTTCATCAAGAGTCATGCCAGCTAAAGAATGTGGGTACTTAATTTCAATTAAACCGTTTGCATAAATGCCATCTGGTGTATTACCAAGAAATTCATATTGATCGTCGACGAACAAACCGCAACCTTGTATACTAATATTCTTTTGAATTTCTAACTGTCTAATTTCGGTTTCTTCGTTTTCGATACCGTACCGTACAGCAAGCAAACTGGAGATATTACTACCATAAACGATTTTACCAACAAAAGCAGCACAACTTGTGCTCTCTCGTTTTTTACAAACTTCCCCGAATGATGATGAGGTTAGTAATTTTCTCCTTGTACTCATCCACTCAGCACTACTTCTTTGCAAATGGGTCGACCTTTCAAGCTCCTCTCTTTCAGCACAAGACAACTTTAAATCGGCTAAAAAAGATGGCTTGGCTTTCTCATATAATTCTGGACTCAGATCAGGTTTTTCGCAGTTTGGTCCATAGTGAGCGTCTTTCGATACAGTGTTGTGACTTTTTTTCAATCTTAATTTAGGTTTAGCAATTAAACGGTTTCTACGATTACAATTTTCCACTTTCGCGATCAAAGGAATCGGACTACATTTAAATATGACTTCATGAGTTTTACTATGAATCGATCCCGTATTAAAAGACACAACAGCAGCTGCGCATCGGCCCGCATAAGAACCACGGGAAGAATAATTTACACGCTTACCCCCAACTAATTTGGCAATTACTCCGTTAAAACTTTCAACTATATTACTTGTGCAATTATGAATTAAACTTCTAGAATGATATGACAGTCTTTTACTTAAAATTTCTACCGCGTCCATTAATCCGCATCCAACAATTGTTGGAAGTAATCCAACAGGTTCTATTCGACGAGTATCAGGTCTACAGAAATACTCCTTGCAATGTTGGTGATTACCAAATACGTGTTGTGGACCATTTAGGATATCTTCACTAAGATTTTTTATTTTTTCTTCGAGTGACTGATTTTGATCCGCCCAATATTTAATCGCGCATTTTACACCCGTTCTTAAACGCAAATACCTTTCTTTTAGGAATTTCCGCAATTCGCAAGGATACTTAGTGTCTTTTGACAGTTTCTCCAAGCTATTGCAGTAGTTTCGTAAAAGATGATTTTTGCATTCAATTTTCTCTACTATTAAATTATCGTACGGACGCGAATCTAATATTTTTTTATAAGTACTAGAATCGCCGTCTGCTACAAATTTATTATAAATTACACCGTGATCAACAATGGAACGTTTAAACCCCTCAACTATTATGGTCGATTCCATCCCGGTAGATGATCCTGAATAATTCTTGAAACAATGGTGTTCCGGGGGCTGACTGTTGTTCTTTGCGGCTCGTGCACAGACTACGCAGTATTTATTTTTAACTCCAAAAAACAATACTTTATTAGTTTTAATGCCAATTATCGCAGCTGCGCCGGATAAGGCGGAAAAATTCTTACCATAAGATCTCTTCCTCCAACAACCGTCAACAGCAACAGATATTAATGGTGTACCATTTTTATCCACACCACCTATAGACTGCGTACTCTGCTTCTTCCTTGACAGCTTCTGCCATGGAATGTGTTGCTGTCTTTTCCCACCAATCGCAAACCGTATTATTAATTTCATTGTATAATGAAGGTGACATGATTGGTAACGGTTACTGCGGCAGTTAATGTTTTTAACTGAGAGTAGCTCCCACCAGATGATATGATACCAGATACAATTTGATGATTCACTTCCATGCTATCTTCTTTCTTTTCAACCAAACACACAGTAAACTTCATACTACACATACTACATTTCATGATGAGTTTTGAGTCCAGACCAACTTTTACTTCACCTATTATACTGAGGTAACTTAACTTACAATCCATTGGACCGTGGTCCCCTATGGCCTGAAGAGCTTTATAAAAAAAAGAAATATCTATTACTCTACGCCCATCTTCCACTTCATCCACCTTTCCCTCTTGACTGTTTTCAATAACTAGTTCCTGTAAAGAAAGATAATGGCTTTATTTTTTTTTTATAAAAAATAATTAAAAAAGAATGGGCCAAATTTCTTCAAACATAGCTAAGAACTCCCTTAGAATACATCTTTGAAACACATAACACTAGATCAAAATCTTGAACGTTTTATATAAATAAACGTAATAAAAACTGGTTGTTTGTAAAGTCGGTTCAGGACAATAATTTTAATAAAAAAAGCTGTTGTTTCATTTTTAACCTTATTAATATTCCTGTTAAGATAAAAAATAGCTAAACATGTTGTTTAGCGTTTTCATGCATTTTCCTAATGTCGGCCGGGTGGCCGATATTGGGATTTATCAATAAATAAAGATCCCTAACCTCGACCCTGCGATTATTTCATAAAAAAGACAAGTAAATGTAAAAACCTTGGTTTTTCTTCAATAAAAAACAATATAAAATACCATAGGTATGTTTAATTCCATTTAAATACTAACTATTTGACTCGCCACTGCCACTAAACGACACAAGTCGGTACCGGCGCGTGCTCTATTGCCAACTGAACGTTCAAATATTGAAGCACCCGCACCAAAATATGGATTATTCGCATATAGAGTCGCTTTTTGAATATAAACTATTATAATTTTTTGACGTGACAACGTCTTATAAATTGGTTAGCCGGGTGACACTTCAAGAAACTGGGTCACGTTATGCGCTTACAATGAGAGCGAGTGAAAGGCGCGTGCCTTTCACTCGCTCTCATTGTAAGCGTGTCGTGGACGCGTGTCCCTTCTAAGAGCGAGAGAGACAGACATAAAAAGTGAAAGGCATGCGTCCCTTCCACTCGAAAACATTTCACCACTCAAAGTCGTTGTCACGTAAAACTTTCGCCCGTATACCGACTTTACAGGCAACCAATTTTTTATAATTTTAGGGTTATTTTAATAGTTAGGGTAAGTGCTCCAGTGAATTAACACCCACCAGTGAATGAACAAAACACACATTTTTCAATATAATAAGAAATCTAAGCTTTTCTACTCAAGCCAGTATTTTTTTCTCAATCGAAACATTATATTACGTCAACTGAACACACAGGTATTTGCCTGTGACCTATAGTTTCAAAATCGCGACCGCCTAAAATGAAAGTATTCTGTCGTATTTTTGATTGTATGGAGCAGAATTTAGGGCATTGCTGAGACTTCGTGTTTTGATATTCACTTTGTAGACACTATAAGTGTGATAGTGTTAACAAAATTTGATAGTAGGATGTAAAAAGAACTGTTTTATCTTACAAAAAGCAGATTGCATAAATTTTAATTATCATAAATAAATTATAGGGGTGTTCGATAATTGGATCACGAAATTGAAGGAAATCTAGTCAATGAACACACAGTTTTAAGTATTTGGCATCTTAGCCTTAATGCAGTTGGCTAATTTTTTGTACACAACTTTTATAAACGGTTGTCAATTTTTTGACCAATATTCGAACGAGGTGTTCTTTTATTATTACCAGTTTATCCTCCATACCTAGCCTGATATCTTCAGTAACTTTTAGAAGTGCAGTAATAGTACTGTGCCCAGGACGAAAACCAGACGGAGTGAACTGATTAAATAAAATAAATAAAGATCTCCACATAGAAGTGCCTTTCAGCTAAAACGACCATGGAAAGACAGCAAAATGCAAGCTAAAAAGAAATTAATAAATAATGATGACATATAGAACCAATCTTCTATTATAGAAATATAATAGTTTAGAAGAGAAAGGAGAATCTAACATAGAAGTGATGAATAATAATATTAAATATTTTATAATAATAATCCAGTATTAATATTATGTTTTAAGCATTTGGCATCTTAGCCTTACGGTCTGCCCGAGGGGCTATGCGAATGGGTTGCTAGCTTCTTGTCCAGCAGAAGCATTAGAGCCGTTGTAGATGGCAGTTGCTCCGATAGCATGGACATCAATGCTGGCGTCCCGCAGGGTTCTGTATTGTCCCCGACGCTGTTTCTGCTGCATGTTAATGATATGTTGTATAATGACAGCATTCATTGTTATGCGGACGACAGCACCGGGGACACTTATTACACGGGCCGCGCAAATATCCCTCGTTCTTTGGTGGAGGAGAGCCGCGAACAACTTGTGTCGCAAATTGAGAGCACACTAAGTAGAGTGTCCGACTGGGGGCGACAGAACTTAGTGCGATTTAACCCCTCTAAGACACAAGTCTGCGCGTTCACCGCTAAGAAAACCCCATTTGCTGTGGCTCCACACTTCGAAAACACACCCCTCACCATCGCCAATAGTATTGGTATTCTAGGAGTTGACATCTCCAGCGACGTCCAGTTTCGATGTCATCTGGAGGGGAAGGTCAAGCTGGCATCGAAGAAACTAGGTGTGCTCAACAGGGCGAAACATTACTTCAACCCGCGGCAAAGACTTATACAAAGCTCAAGTTCGGCCGCATATGGAGTACTGTTGCCATCTATGGGCGGGAGCGCCTAGATACCAGCTTGCACCCTGTGACTCGATTCAAAGGCGTGCTGTGAGGATTGTTGACGATCCCAAACTGACAGACGGTTTAGAACCTTTAAGTCTGAGAAGAGATTTTGCGTCCCTTTGTGTGTTCTACCGTTTGTACAATGGGGTGTGTTCAGAGGAGTTGTTTGACATGATGCCCACGGCTTGCTTCTACAGTCGCACCGCTCGCCATCGACAGGGAATTCATCCTCACACTTTAGAACCGAAATGGTCACGTACTGTGCGGTTCCAGAGAAGTTTTCTTCCACGTACTATCAAGCTGTGGAATGAATTGCCTGTTGAGGTTTTCCCAGGAGACTACAGCATGGGGTTCTTCAAAAAGGGCTTGAAGAGGTTTTTACAGGGTCGGCAACGCGCATGTGATGCCTCCGGTGTTACAGGCGTCCATAGGCTGCGGTAACTGCTTTCCATCAGGCGGACCGTATGCTTGTTTGCCACCTTAGTGGTATAAAAAAAATGTTAGATAGTTCTCTTTAGGTTATAAAATATCAAGTAACACGCAATTATAATAGTAATCATATCGTCTATTTAATATAATAAAAAAATATATATATTTACAATAACAATTACCCGAAATAAACTCTTACATAATAATTTATATATAGAACTGATATATAAAAGTGGTAGTTCATTCAATGGGTTTCAAAACGTTTATTCACTGGATTTTTTTGTTCATTCTCTGGTGATTTGTGTGTTCAATGCTGATAGTTATTGAGATAACCTGCATTTTATACAAATATACCCCATATTTGTATAAAATGCAGATTATCTCAATAACTATCAGCATTTTTGCTAAAATATCTATACTGTATCAATCATGAATAAATTGTGAACATAATAAAATAAAATATTTTTTGGTTAGGATCTCATAAGTAGCTGGCTGTAATTTTCAAAGTTTGGAATGCCCTTAAGGGTTCATTCAATGGAGCACTTACCCTATATTCCATTTTCTCGCAAAGGCCGATATTAGGAGGAGGCCGATACTAGAAGACTTCACCCTACTGAGATTTTGTCTTCGTCCATCACTAACTAGGTATTTTTTTTTTTATACTACGTCGGGTAGCAGACAAGCATACGGCCCGCCTGATCTGAAGCGGTTACCGTAGCCATATTAACGCTCGCAACATAAAATATCGCTCGCGCGCCGCCACCCCCGCCACCCCCGCTGCCATCGCAGCATCTCCTTCCTTTCTGGTGACCTCACTCACTCGCAGGAAGACAACAGCCCTCAAGGAAACCGTTATTTGGCTGCGGTATTCTGTGAGGTGGAGGTACATTCCCCAGTCGGGTAGCTTACAATTACGCTCCCTACCTCTCTTTTCGCCAGAGCTTCGTTTGTCAGTCAGCAGGGTGTACCGCATGCAGGTGAATTTGGCTTTGGTTTAAAGATCTTGATGAACCACTTACACCCCAAGGTAGTTTGTTTATTTATGTAATAAGTCTACAAGAATTACGTATAACAACTTACGTATATAGTGTGTAGTCTAAGCATAGCAGTGTTGCTTGGAGTCTCGGCCTGAAGGTTTTCTTTATTTTCAATACTGGAAATATTATTCATCATTATTATCCACTTTATAATTATTTTGTAATTTTTGTACAACACCAGACCCTAGGCGCGTCGCGTCTCTTTGGCGGTAAGTATGTCGACAAAGCCGCGTGCCCGTGCTATTTCTGTTATGAAACATACCTACTTCCACAATCTGATATTTAGACAATAATGATGAACATGAAAACGAATACTAGGTAGAAATTGACTTTATTACTTATAATACAAACCAATATTTACATGCTATTGTATATGTCTGAATCAAGCGATCTAAATCATATGACATAGGTATTGTATTAGCTTTGTAATGTACCCTGTTCAAATGAAAATAAATTATATTATTATTACTACTTAGACAGGATAAGCACACAAATAAAACTAGGATTTTTACATGACACTTTCACAGAAATCTCGTAATTTTTTTCTAGGTAGGTATTTAGGACAAGACGTAGTAAAGTAGGCAGATAAATAAATAAGTAGGAAGGAACTTACATTTTTTCCGAGATCTTTTGGCTTTCATATTTTTATAATGCGTACTAAACTTTCTTTTCCCTGGCAAATTCAAATTCAATCAGTCCTGCGAAAAAAACCCTCGATTACCGACTAGATACGTTTATGATATTGGCTATAGCATGTTGAAATCATGTTTCAAGCCTGAATTGATACATATTTTACAAGGTTCATAAAATAACCTACTCAACAAAGTATCTAATTCATTCTTTGTATTTTTTACGATTTATATACATTCATTATATTGGTAAATTAGTTATACTTACAGTTTTTCACAAAAAACACAAATTCACAACACGTAATTTTGCTGGAGCATCCGACGCGCGTGGTGTCACCTTGACATATAAAAACACACTGGCGATTAGTGGCGACGCTGGGTACTAATTCGTAATATCGGAATGTGCGTCATTTTTCATACATTTTTCTATGGAGAATTTACGTAAAACATATCTAGATTTTAGGGCTTTAAAAGAGGAAGTCTTTGTTTGTAAAGGTACAAAAAAAATGTATATGTTATATTTAAGGTTTCTTCAGTGTTCAAAAAGTGTTTCTTTTTATCAATTTGTGTTGATTTATTGGGTTAAATCTGAAAAATACGAAGGCATGTTTTTGCATTTTTTCTCAATTTTGTGCGTTTGTTGACCTTTATTATAAAACAACTATTAGATTTTAAGAGTTTAATATAATCATACAATATTTTTTGATCTTTGATTGTAATATATACAAATTATCATTGATATCAATCATATCTAAATAGGTTAAATATGAAAAATCGTAACACTCTTTTCACAGTTTTCACGATCTGGCCCCTTAAGGCGTCGTCATAAAAGTACTGGCTTCTAATTGAGCAGCGAAGTAGCCATATTAACACTTGCACCATATAACATCGCTACCATGCGGCCACCCCTGCTGCCAACGCAACAACTACCTTCCATTCTGGTGACCTCACTTACTCACAGAAACTCAATAGCCCTCAAGGGAATTGTTATTTGGCTGCAGTATTCTGTGAAGTGGAGATGCTTCCCCAGTCGGGCAGCTTACGAATACACTGTGCCCTACTCTTCCTTTGCCAGAGCCTCTTTCTAATGTCGGTAGGGTGCACCACGTGCGGGTGAGGTTGGCTTTGGCTCTATATATATATATATACATATATATATATATATATATATATAAAGACTCTGATCTCTAAAACATTATGTTATGAAAAAAATGAAATATATTATACGACCTATTCTCATACCTAACAGATGTCTATAAACAATAAAAATCGGCCAAGCCGTTTCGGGGGAGTGTGACCAAAAACTCCGTGATAGATAGATTTAAGATTGACTAATAGATGTAATGCAGCAAAAAGATATGCCGCTTCAAATGTGTGTCTTTTTATAAACGCATCACGAATTTGTAATCGCCTTATATCGAACCTTCAAGAACAGAGTCTTTATTTCCCTGAAAAGGCTGGCAACGAATCGGCGACCCCTTGGTATTGCTGATCTCCATGCGCGGTGGTGATTGCTTTCCACCAGGTGACCCACATGCTCTTTACCCCACTGTTACATACATAAAAAAAAATCGAACAGAATTTGAGTAAAACTTGATATGGTGAATAGGGTCAAAGCGAACTAAACTGTTACATTATAAGATCAGAGATTTATATCGTTATAAGAGATAAGAAGTGGAAATTAGGATTTGAAGTACCTAACTAGGAACAAGTGAACTGTTAGAAACGGTAGAGTTGACAGTGGGCCAAATATGTCGTCTGCCACCTTTAGATTGCTATTCGTTTGTTCTTTTCAAATTAGAAAGTCGATTTTCTCTTTCGAAAATAATAAAAGATCAACCTTAGCAACTTTCATATTTATTAAGAAGTTTTATCAAAACTGAAAAAATTTCCTGACTGGTCATAAATGTAGATTTTCGCGTTATCTGGTAGTTTAAAACCATTTAATATGGAAACGATAATCGGAAATGTGATCATATATGCACAAACAAATAATGAATGTGATGCAAATTATCAGGAGACGTTCTAGTTTATTTAAATTGTCGTTATTTAAATCAAGATCGTCAGACACAGACGTCAGCATAAACAATAATGGAGGCAGTAATAAAAGCTTGGACGAGTCGAACTTTAGTACTGAAAGAGATTTTTTTTCTTTCGGTTCAAATACTTTCGTGAGCCATAACTTTACCACTGATCTCTACACCAAGTGAATCCTAGGTAAGCTTATTGTTCAGGTGTAGACTTTGTAGTAGACGGTGTAGTAGTTGTAGTGTAGAAAGAGAAGACAGTATTCATTTACCAATGTTCAAAGACACAATGACCGATGTCCTTGGGACAGTTGTCAGGAGCTACCAAATATTTATTTGAATTTACGACTCAAAGGTTCACGAGAGTTCACGGTCACACTCTCACACCATAAACTATTAGACTTTTTCAATTGGTATAATAACTTCATCGGCGTCATGTGCTTCTAAACAAATGTTTATAGCATAATGTATAAAGATATTGATTCATAATAGAGAATGGCGCTACTTGCGCCTATTGTTTGAGTGCATAAAATTAGTATAATCTTTGATTAAATATGTTTGAGTCGGGGATGTCGACTTATACCAAAAAGTTGTACAAAACAGCAGTAAAAGGCACTATCGTCGAGTTATTACAACTAATAGAGGAACAAGAAGATTCAGTAAGTAGTAAAGATTGGCAATCCACAGTATAAAATGAGACCAAAAATAAAGTTCTAGTCGAAAATGGAGATTATATATACAGAGATCTTTTATATGACATTAAAATATATTATTTAAAATGACATTAAAATTTCCTTGAAGATTGATTACGGGTACAAAATAAATTAAAGAAATTTTGAATATCGATAAATACATATTTTATTCAATGTTGAAGGTGAGGTAGACCTGGTACTGCACTGGCACTTGTGACCCTCGTCTGTATTCAAAGGATAAATAAAAAATATTTCTATGAAAATGGCGTAACGAAAGCTATTATTTGGTTAATATTACCCGACGTGGTATAAAAAAAGTTTCATACATATGAAAATTGTTATTGTTCTGAAAATAGTAATCTGTGTTTTTTCGTCAAAATGGCTTAGAAACTAAAATGTGCACCACGTGCAGGTGAGGTTGGATATATAGATCGTGTTGAGTAACTTACACCCCAAAGCTACTCTATATATAAAATAACACGACATTACAAATTTAATAATGATTTTTAAGAAAAAATAAAAACCGACTTCAGCTGGGGACCCCGGGAGACGCTGCTGCCCGTCTTCCGGGAGAAAAGTTATTGCGTCACACAAGATTCCTTTGTACAACATCCAGCGCAGGGCAATAAATAGAGTGGCGCAATTCTATTCTGCCGGCAACCACAGGGCAAATTTAAGGGTTTCCATCGATTTTTCTGGGATCCCTTCAACAGACCCTGACTTGGTAAATATGGGACCACCTTGCAATTATACCCTTTCAAATAAAAAAAGAATTTTGAGAATCGGTTCACAATTCGCGAAGAAATCAAATAACATACATACAAAAAAAAATTCAGTCGAATTGAGAATCTCCTCCTTTTTTGAAGTCGCTTAAAAATAGTAAATAATAATGTAATATACCTATGCATAATAACCATTTAATTTTATATAAAATTATCAAAATAAGTCGAAATAAATTCAATAGCATTACAAATCACACAAATGAAATAAAATACAAATTACATTGAATAGTGTTTGGATAGTGGTAAGCTTTTTTGCTGTACTATTGTACGGTATGCGTTGCCATCCAGTGTCGGAGGACCAGTCCGATGATGTTGCATTCAGAAAACTCTTATGTAACAGTATCCAATTAATGCGTAATATTACCCGAAGATAGGGTCATATTCATGTACTGGCCAACCTCATTTAAATTTAAACGATGGTGACTTGCATTAATGATCCAAGTATGATGACCTTAACATTTGTTTTAGTCGAAGAATTAGTTGATATTCTTAAAGACTATTATGCATATTCTTATATTTAATTTGTATGACGTTTCTAAGTGCTTTATAAAGTCCAAGGAATAAAGATATTTTGAATTTGAATTATGATTTTTCCACAAACCTTGCAAAGAAGTCGGGCAGCTTAAAAATATGCTATGTCCTATCTCTCTCTTCGCCAGAGCCTCGTTTGTCAGTTAGCAGGGTGTACCACGTGTAGGCGAAATTGGCTTTGGTTCAAAGAACTAGATGAACTACTTACTACGTGTTACCCGTAAAAGAGCAAAATGACATTTTATTGACATTGACGTCCCATTGTTTCGCCTTCCAATGTTCTAGCTAGACTGATGTCTAGAGCATGGACACAGTATAAGTAATAGTACTAACGTAGCATGGATGTAAATGGCTCACCAAGATCTTTAGAGCCAAGGCCAACCTCTCCTGCACGTGGTGCACCCTGCCGACTTAGAAAAGAGGCTCTGGCAAAAGAGGTACACAGCCTATTTGTAAACTGCCCGACTGAGGAACTACTTCCATCTCAAACTGTCAAATAACAATTTCCTTTTGGCTTGTAGTTTTTCTGCGAGTGCGAAACCAGAAAGGAAGGAGTTGCTGCGTTGGCAGCGAGGGTGGCGATATTTTATGTTGCAAACGTTAGTAATGGCTAAATGAGTAAACACGTGTTTCAGGATTTTTCAAAATTCAACCCCTAAAGGGGTGAAATGAGGTGCAAACGTCTGAAAATCGTCATGGGTATTGTTGTTATGGTTTATCGGGTCGCTGATTCCGAAAACAACAGCTATTTTATAATCTAACATAATCGACGTGACACAAGAGCACTCCTGTGGGGGTGCGATGGGGTTGAAATGTCATAATATCAATATGGGTGTTGATTCCATGGTTTTCTGAGACGAATTACGAAAATGGCATCGATTTTGGTGGACACGAAATTTCCATCTCTGTATAAAAATCCAAGATTTGGAACACCTGATGCAGAACCATAATGGTTCAGCTAAACTATAAGAAATATAAAAATGACGCCTGAGCAAAAATTGTTCAGCCTGATGAGCATATATAGTTAAACAAAATATTGATTGTATTGTAAAAAAATAACCGCGCAGTGCTACTTTTATTCTTACCTGCTACAAGTTAGACGCAATAGTTTTATTTATTTACAAAGGTAACGTGGTCTGTTTAGTCAGTTTATTTTAGTTATAGACGTGTACGCTAAAATTGAAATGGAACGATTGGTATATATTCGCACAAACCAGAAGAATGCGTGCATTTGCGGGACGCTATGTAGCAAGATTTTGTGATGCAAAGTCTTTTAAACAACGAGGGGAAACTGTTTTTCTTAGATGCTTCAGGAGGGACTGGAAAAACATACCTGGCGAGAGCAATCTTCGCTGAAATCAGGCGCCAAAATAATATCTCACAGCAGCATCGCCAGGTATTGCAGCCATATTACTTCTAGGCGGAAGGACGCAAATACAATGTTCAATATTCTACTCGATTTATACAGAACGGAAACACCGAAATGTTTTGTGACACGAAACTGTGACAAAGCGAAAATAATTCAGGATTGCTGTCTAATCGTTTCAGATGAATGCGAAATGGCCAACAATGTGGCTTTATCGAGGATTAGTAACGCTTCAGGTCTTTTCATGCTCCCGAAGGAAAGAGTCCCTTCATTTATTTTAGGTATATTTTTTTTTAAACTATGGTTACTATCTTAAATAAAAGTAATAATTTGTTGACTTTTAATGTATAATACTGCCCCAAATATTTTCTTATGTATCTACATTAGTTCATATTTGTATTAATACGCCGGAATCATAAAGTCCACGCGAACGAAGTCGCGGGCATCAGCTAGTGTTAAATATTACGTTTATGTATTTAGAATCATAATAAAAGTTGTAGTATTTTTTATTGCTTCTCCAATGGAAATATTATTTTTTAATTATTTCATACTTTTAAAATGGACTTTCCCGCCAAACTTTGATCAACCCTAAAATAAGTCAGACGGAAAATATTAGAATGAAAGTTTGCAGATCTTTATAGTTTTGTATATTTTACGATATTGTTAAATTATTTATACAATTTTTTAAACATTGGCAAATAGTTTATTAAGCATGTAACAAACAGCAACAGCGATCTTATTTACCTATGTTTTTTACGCTGTATGAATATCGGGTTGCAAATTAATCTAGTTTTGTTTTTGTCAATGAAATCCAAATCAGTAAGTCGAATTTCTTTGACGGTGCGTGATAATCGCGATATTTTTATTATTGTTAAATGGTTCTCCAATAAAGGTTAGCTCCCTGATCTAGTAGATTCGTTATCTCATATGATTCTTGGACACGGGTAGAGTAAAATCCGTAGAGAAGCGTTACATTGACTACTGGTTGCATTGTTTCTATACTTAGTATGCTGGTAGCTCTGCAATTTAGAAAGAAAAAAAGGAAGGAGTATAGGCTGGCAACGGATCGGCGACCCCTTGGTGTTGCTGATCTCCATGGGCGGTGTTGATTGCTTTCCATCAGGTTACTTTACATCAGGGCAGAACAGAACCCACATGCTCGTTTTTGCCCCTCTCATATAAAAAAAATGTATTCCTACTCGCCTGATTTTACTCTACCCGTTGACGCCAGGCTTTAGAACATTTAGAAGACATAGTCAATAGCTATAGAAACTTAATATTTATAGGCTGTCATATCAGAAGTGGAACAATGGAAGCAACGTGATAGGAAGCATTACTAACTACCAATTTGATCCTTAGGTACGTATATTCAACAACATAGATTAGCTTTTTCATATGAGAGAGGGACAAACGAGCATGTGGGTCTCCTTATGGAAAGCAATTACCACTGATCTGTAACACCAAGGGGTCGCCAATCCGTTGCCTATCTTCTTCCTTTATTACCTTAAAAATTATTACGGATTTTGTGAAATTTTAAAATGAATCGACACTAATCTTTAAACCTTCAACAAAAATACACAGGGCCAGGATAATGTCATAATTCCCATATTTTCATCATCAGACGGGCTATGTGTTTGTTTGGTGGCACGTTATAAAATAAAAGTACTTACTTAAATACAAATTAAGCCAACAGTATATAAATTGTTCGCAACAGACCCTACGCTTAACAAATTTATTCAAAACACGGGCTAGTTCATAAATTTAAAATATTTCATTTCGTAACTTAAGCGCCTAAAAACGAATGAAGGTTAATTCAAATGCTGTAACTAACTTACAGTTATCTCATTTTTTACATTATATAAATTATCAAATAGTACATTTACATAAACTTGTATAAAAATTATAAATTTTTAACATTATTGAAACTTAAATATAATTTACTAGCGACCCGCCCCGGCTTCGCACGGGTGCAATGCTGATACTAAATGTACTACAGGTCTTTGCGCTTTGTCCTATCCAGTCCTTCCCCAGTTATAGGCACACGCCGCCGGCTCCGCGGCCGGTACCGCCACAGCCGTTATGTCCCTGCATTTTAAATGTGTAATATCTTCTAAACTATTCATTTAAATTACATGCTGTGAAGGGCCATATTGATCTATATTAAATGCGCAATGTATTTAAGGTACTTAATTGGATAAGGATTAATTCTGTATTGCTTAAAATCGCTTCGTAAATAAGGTATTATTTCTTGTAAAAAGCAAAGGATAAAATAACGGTTATTGTGTGTTACCACTAAGAGATAGACATATACCATCGCGAACTTTTTTGTAGACCATTTTAAGGTGAACAATACTGTACTACATTATTTTGATCTATCTCGTTGGGTTCAGCCAGCGTTTGCAATGAAAGAGCAAAAAAATGTGTTTATTTACGACATCACATTAGAAACCTCTAAATTATCTGTGTTTTTCTACTATGTTATGCATATATTATACATATAAACTTTCCAGTTGAATCACTCTATCTATTAAAAAAAACCGCATCATAATCCGTTGCGTAGTTTCAAAGATTTAAGCATACAAAGGGACATAGGGACAGAGAAAGCGACTTTGTTTTATACTATGTAGTGATAAATTAATTAATTTACAATCAAAATCATTATTTTTATTTCTTAATAATGTATTATTATACTATTAATATTCATAATATGTATTTCTGGTTATTCGATTCACAGACGATTGTTATGATTCTGGACGATATCAAGTTTACAAACAGACAACATTCAGCTCTTAGTGTGTTCTGCAGCGTGGGTAACGGGATGTGTTCAAATGAGTTAGTCCATGGTATCTGCACCATTGGCAAGCAGTTCCACCTCACCTTACTCTTCGTCAACCCTTATTCACACCACTGCTGCGATACGGTTCTCCCCTCAAACGAAGGGGTTTAGAGCATACTCTACATACTATGCTACAACGCTCGTCTGAATAACAAGAGTCAACTGTATAGCGATCTTATGATGTAAAAAAGCGTTTTTTTTTACCTAGATATCTTTTTTAAACAACTACCCAACAGAAATCGTCGTCGTCGACAACCTTTATTCATCCCACTGCTGAGATATAGGCCTCCCCTCAATCGAAGGGGTTTAGAGCATACGAACCATATAAGCCTAGTGGCAAGCGGTTATTGTTCGGGGACATCACTCGCACATTGTACCACCATTGTGACCCAGTAAAAATCTACTTTGATGAGGTTTCTTAAAAAGGGTGTGACCCTTTTAAGAACCTCATTCAGTAGTCTCCATTGAACACCTCTACATAGCAATTCTTTCATGAACTTTATCGTGCGAAGGAGAAAACCTCGTTGAAGTCGAACAATGCGCGACAAATTTAGCTTAAATGAGTAAGGTCAGGCGCTCGATGGTGTTATTGCGCGTGTCAGTCTAATCGAACACACAAGTTAAGCAACTTCGGCCGTGTTTCGGAGGGTACGTTAAACCGACGGTCCCGGCTGTTGTTGGTAGATGACAGTCGTTAAGCCAAGTCAGTGGGCTTTAAGCGGTTTGAAAACCTCCGACAACTCGCAGTTGAGCAGCGTGGTAAAGTATGATCTAAACCCCCTACCATTGTAGGCAGACCCGTATCCCAACAGTGGGATGAATATGGGTGGACCTCGGCCTTGGTTATGCTTGGGTCGGCACAACACAAAGCGTCTGGAAATAATTGACGTGATTTCCAACACTATTCTGAGAAAAATAAAATAATTTTGTACTTTATACTTTAAAAATTTAGGAGAGTAATTTGTTACATCTTTGTTACCAACTATCTACCAAAGCCACGATGATCTGAACTTCATACTAGCTGATCTTTTATAAAATAATAAAGGTCTGGCAGTCACGGGCTCTGTGGCTATTTTAGTTCTTCAATACTCTCTGATCCTTCTTAACTATTAGGGGCATAGAGAAACCTTCAACTTTTAAAAAATTACAAAAGGATGGCTGTCACGGAATCTTACTCTATAACGTAAGGCTCTGTTTATGATGCCAAAATAGCGCTACTCCATATTGCAAGCCTTATAAGGTTTAAATAATTTATTCTCATAAAAGCTACAATAATCTACTTACATGAGAACAGAATTATTATAAAAGTACTTAAACTAGAAAGCAGTAAACGTAAGCAAGTATAGTTATTTATATTTCTTTATATTACATCGATTGCCAGACGAGTATACGATCCGCATGATATAAAGCACCACTGTAGCCTATAGACACTTTACAATGCATTACAAAAAATAATTAACTAAGATAATAATAATAATAAACCAATTAAACACGTATACTGATGAAACATTCTAATTGACTTTTACTAAATTACTATTGTAAAATTGTTAATTAATTTCATACAAAGTAATTAATGTATGCAATGGCTGAACGGATTAAATATTTCAGTATGAACTTTGCCCTATTGCCTTTATTTGGCATCATATACATAATGATTATTAACGTGCCATAAATTTTTGAGGTTACTATATGTACGTTCACTACTGAACGTACATATAGTCAGCTCAAGTAATAAGGTATTCAAAATGGATAATGTTTTTGGAGAAAATAATGTTCTCTATCAATCAATATAAATGATGGGGTGTCAGTGGTTCATCAACATCTTTGAACCAAAACCAACTTCACCTGCCCGCGGTTCACCCTGCTGACTGACAAATGAAGCTCTGGCGAAAAGAGAAGTAGGGAGCGTAATTGTAAGCTACCAAACTGAACGCAGCCAAATAACAATTCCCTTGAGGGTTGTTGTGTTCCTGCGAGTGAGGTCACCAGAGAATAGGAATTGTTGCATTGGCAGCAAGGGGTGGCGGTGATATTTTATGTTGCTAGCGTTAATATGGCTACGGTAACCGCTTCACATCAGGCGGGCCGTATGCTTGTCTGCCACCCGACATAGTATAAAAAAAAACATTGTCTATTTTGAATGACGGGTCAAATAGAGTTGTGGAAGTCTAATTAGAACGCCTTATGTTCAGCAGTGGATGTCCCTTGATTGAAATGATGATTATGACTCCAAAATAAAGAACTTACAATAATATTTTTCATTGCTTCACTCAGGAACTCAAAGGCAATGGTAAGCTGGAAAACATTCTTCAGTAGAAATTTTGGCAAACTATAGTACATATTGTATTGTTTACGACTGTAATCACATGATTAATTTATTATTAGAATGCGTAACTCCTTCTGGATGAACTTTACAGGAGCAAGTAAAATCTGTTTATTTTGCGTATTACAACAATGGCGGCGTTTGAGATAGTTGGTTTATATTATTGATTCATGACAAATTAGCCACATTTTTTTAGATGTGAAGTAATTGAATAGATAAGCTTTAACATAACCAACTTGATGATTAAAAGTCTTATTTCCATATTTTATGGAGTTACACATTCTGATATTTAACGATATGATAATTATGCATTGAAATTTTACAAACAAAACAAACTTTAAATTCACATTATAAAACGGAAGTAAATATGAATTAGTCTACGTTTATAAAATATTCTTTTCAAGTATTTTTGAATAATAATTCAAGTATAGAGTTATTCTAAACGATATCTATTTAAAACATGCGACAATAACCTTGATCAATAGCCCTGTCTTAATCAGTATATAAAACAGTCAGTGGACAATATATAGGTTAGTCTTTGGAGGTTTTAGATGATATTATCAAGTGTGTCGTAGTATCAAAATGAACAAACTGGTTTGTGTTATTATAGTTATTTTAGTAGCGTTTTTGCCCCCATTACTAGCTTTTTAGGCTTTTCATGCCTTGTTTGTCACATAGCTGTCACTCACATTGCCAAGTAGGGAAGTCAAATTCGAAAAGCTTCCTACTCCTACTAATTTCTTCTGATTAAATTCGTTATGAGTTTCACGGCAGCCGTAGTTTTACCCCCGGGACTGCAGTGCACTTCATTGTTCATTGCCTTTTTTGGTGGTCAACCGAGAACTCTGTCTCGGTTCTCGGCTAAAAATCACCGAGATTCTCGGCCATAACCGAGACAGTTTGACACTGATTACTGCAACACTGATCCATCCACGATCAACTAAATATCTGTCTGAAAGCGAAATTAATACAGCCAAACTTCATAATTATCGAAACTCTCAATGGAAATGTGGGATCAAATTCTCGTGTGACGACATGTGCTTCGTCAGCTAGCTCATCAAACATGGCTTCAACTCCAATAGATAAATCCAACTTATGAGCAGCTCATGATTCAATAGAGTTGGACGATGAGCCAATGACCAGTGACGAAAACTCAAGTTCTGTGATCGAAATAGCGCTAGATAGCTTTCTTAAAGAGCCAATACTGCAAATTCAAATTCAAATTCAAATTCATTTATTTCAGCAGTTATAGCCATGGTAGTCATATAAATTATAAATTATACAGTTTTTTTTTTTTAATTTCTAATAAATTAAAAGTTCACATAAAAATAAAATAAAATGACATGCCAATATTTTTGAATACTGGTATTCATCGCCATCGACGAGAGGCGACACTCTTTAAAGGGTGAAAACGCCGAAAAATTACTTTTTTTTATGTTATCATATTGTTCAATTTTGATTATTAAAATTGATTCAGTACACTCTCAAATAAATTATCTTTTTACAAAATTAGCGCAATTTCATGATTTTTTCACGAGATTTTTTTAGAGAAATCGTGAAAAAATCATGAAATTCTCGGTCTCGGCTCTCGATCTCGGCCGAGATTTTATTTTATTCTCGGTCTCGGCCGAAAACGAAAAGCCTGTCTCGGTCGACCCTTAATATGGATACATATAGATTATGTTCTGTGTTGACACATAGGATATTTTTTATCCAGTAATTGTGTTCAAAGCCGCGGGTAGAAGTTACTTCATATAGCAGTTTCAGTTATGAAATTATACTACATAGCTTATTTCCTCTACTAAAGTTTTTAGATGAAATTCCTTTCTGCCCGTCAGACAGACATAAAGAAGATACTGAACTTATTATTGTTATTACTTTTCAGATTCTTCTTGCATTCATGGCGGTTTTGATTGCGGTGAGTGTCACTGTTCCTGTCGAAGTGGTGTCTCGATCTGATTTCCGCGATGATTATGGAAATTTCGTATCCTTGTAAGTCGAACATCTGTTTTTTTCTAGTCACGCCACGTGCCAAACAATTGCAGAACAAAAGTTGATCGAATCGAGATTGAATTGTGAATTGACTATAAATTATACTTGATTTAATTAATTAATTATTGTCAATTCTAATTGTTAGCAAAATAACATTCCTAATTTGTGTTATTTTCGGTCATATTTCGAAATAATCCAACATAAATTAGACTTTGAAGTTTCATATTGTGATACGAGAATACCAAATTTAACATTGGTGAGATCGAGACTGAATCGGATCTGAATGTTGACTACATTTTAATTGCGAGAATCGCCCCCCTGATGTAGATCGGTTGCTGTAGCCTATAGACGCTTGCAAGACGAGGAATATTAAGTAGAGTATGAGTACCCCCTCTACTAACGCAGCATCTCCTTACGTCTAGACACCTCACTGAGCAAAGAGAAGTTTCGAATTAGTTTAAATGTAAGTAATGTAACTACTCCGATAGATGAAGAGTTCGATGGCGTCGTTAACGCGAGTCAATTTAATCGAACACGCGAGTTAAGCAACGTCAACCGTAGCTTGTATAAGGATAAGTTTATTTATCTCGAAATCCTCATATTTTATACTCATATAAAAACTTATGGGATAAAAAATAAATATATAAATAAATACAAATAAAAAATATCTCCAAGATAGCGTTGTCTTTCGGCAGTGTCCCCAGAACACTGGCAGCATTACCTCGCTGGATAGCTATACTTATTCTCTGAGCAAAGTAATGGCCAGCCTTCTGGTTATAGGACGTGTATAAAAAAATTATGTATTTTCAATGATACATTCTCACAGTGTTGTTATGAATTTTTGTAACTAAAAATTCTTCATAAATTTCTTAATTTTTTCTTCAAGTTTTCTTCATAATTGTGGTCACCTAATACACTTCTATACCTTATGTTTCAGTTATAGACTCTCCGACGAAACAATTATCGAGAAACGGGGCGAAATTCGGAACGCAGGTACACCGGATGAAGAATTAGTTATTTCAGGCTTCTATTACTACATAGCACCAGATGGTGAAGCACAGTTGACGGAATACTATGCTGATAAAGATGGCGACCACAAGAACACAACATCTGGCCCAGGAGCAGTACCCCCACGAGTAGCAGCAACCATGTTAGGCTAATGATACACAACTTCACTAATTAACTTAAGGCAATTATCAAAGACTAAATTAATTAGGAAATTTTAACTACGGAAATGTCTGTGAGAACTGAATTTTAAATAAAATATTTTTCGAATATATTTTGAAATTGTTTTGTCATATTTTTTATAATATTCTGTGAGTATTATTAATTTTATTGTACTTTAGAATGTGCAGAAAAAATAACTGTATTGGTAATAATTTATAGCAAATGTGCACACTGAAAGTGACATGAAATTGTAGAGCAAAATCGTGAATTTGGAATGGATCCCATTTTATACATTTCGCATTTTTTTTTTTTTTTTTTTTATACTACGTCGGGTGGCAGACAAGCATACGGCCCGCCTGATGTGAAGCGGTAACCGTAGCCATATTAACGCTTGCAACATAAAATATTGCTCGCGCGCCGCCACCCCCGCTGCTAACGCAGCATCTCCTTCCTTTCTTTCTGGTGACCTCACTCACTCGCAGGAACACAACAATCCTCAAGGGAATTGTTATTTGGCTGCGGTATTCTGTGAGGTGGAGGTACATTCCCCAGTCGGGTAGCTTACAATTACGCTCCCTACCTCTCTTTTCGCCAGAGCTTCGTTTGTCACGGTGCACCACGTGCAGGTGAAGTTGGCTTTGGTTCAAAGATGTTGATGAACCACTTACACCCCAAAGATATCCATATCCATTGATGGATAAAACGGGATTTATAGTCAGTTCTCAATAGGTACATATACATAAATGCCCAGTTTGGAGTATTTATACTCGTATGTACTTACAGATGCCAGTTTGTCCATCTCATTTATCGTGGCACGTTGCGATGTTGTTTAAACGTTAGCGACATACAGGCAATGTTCATTTGGCTAGATAAAATTGTTTTACATCACATTATATTTTACAACAGTGAAGTATTTAATTAATATCCACTTACTATTCATATTGTATGTCAATGGATAAAGAGGGGCCTAATTAGATAAAAAGCTTTACTTTAGCTTAGGGTCAAAAATGGAAGTCTACGTCACGACATTACCGATATATGACGTGTTAACGGAACAACAGTTTTTCTAGTCATAAATATAATATCAAATTGTCTTCACTCTGGAACTTGACCACCACTGTACATTGAATCTTCAGTTTATATTGGTGGATGTTCGTTCTTTTTTTGTAAATAAAATGTATATACTATTATTGTTAATATTAATAGCAATATATTAGGTTGGGGAAAAAGTCTTTTCGTATTTTATATGAAAATTCAAAACATTTTTTAATAAAGTTTATTTACATTTAACTAAAGTATGTAGGTGCCATTTTGTTCGATAACTTTTTGCCATCTTGTAGGTACAGACATGATCCCATTACTATAGAAATTTTGGGACTTCTGTTTAAAAAACCACGACAAGTGGTTTTGGCAGTCTTCTCGTGATGTTAACCTGACATTGCCTAAAGAATTCTGAAGAGACCAAAACAGGTGGAAATCAGAAGGTGCAAGGTCAGGACTATACGGCGGATGCATTAACACCTCCCAGTCAAACTCTCTTAATTTTTGCTGAGTGGCTAAAGATGTGTGAGGTCTAGCGTTATCATGATGAAAAATCACACCCCTTCTGTTAATTAATTCCGGCCGCTTTCTCTCAACTTTTTGCTTTAATCTCATCAGTTGTTCACAGTAGAGTTCAGAATCGATAGTCCTGCCTGGCGGTAACAGCTCATAATGAATAATGCCCTTCCAATCCCACCATACACACAGCATCACCTTGTTGCGGGTTAACCCGGGTTTTGCCAGAGTCTGTGAAGCCTGACCGGCCTTTGACCACGACCTTTTTCGCACGTTCTTGTCGTACGTGATCCACTTTTCATCACCAGTTATAAGCTTCTTCAAAAACGGTTCGCTTTCATTACGTCTTAGTAAAGAATCGCAAATGAGTACACGGTTCATTAGGTTTCTTTCAGTGAGATCGTGAGGCACCCAAATATCGAGCTTTTTAGTGTACCCAGCTTTTTTCAAATGCGCCAAAACTGTTTTGTGGTCAATTCCTAATTCTTCAGCTATGTCATAACTACTGATATGCCGATCTTGCTCCATTTTTTCAAAAATGGCATCAATTTTATCCGTAACAGGGCGACCAGAGCGACGTGCATCTTTCACATCAAAATTTCCTGATTGAAAACGCTTAAACCAAATTTGTGCTACTCTCACAGACACTGCACTAGGTCCATAAACGTCACAAATTTTTTTCGCAGCTTTCGTTGAATTTTTACCTTTTTTGTAGTAAAATTTTAAAAAGTATCGAATTTCTTCATTAGATTCACTCATCTTGACAGTAAAAAAAACAAATGAAAATCACACATTTACCTAATTTGAATTTGGAATTATCTTTATTAAAATTTAAACTTTTTAAAGATATCAAAACCTGCTAGATACAAATGGTATAACCAAAGAGATTTTATTACAAGTTCATACATACTATAATGCGAAAAGACTTTTTCCCCGACCTATTACTTAAAAGTTCTATTAAACTGAAAATGTCTTTTTTTTTAACCCGATCTCCAAACAAATGAGCGCGGGTGACGTCATTGTGGTAGTTTTTCACAATGTTCTTTCATTGATAAAATCGCCACCCTAAGCTGGATACTCCGAAACGCGTGACATTCTATCCACTCAGATAGGTAATATATTATGTGAATTCTGATTATCAATCCAATTCAGGGTGGATATACGGACACTCACTCCGAGTATACACCTAAGTGTGACTGTTTATAGGTGAAAAAGCCAACAATTCGTAGAGTAGGCTTCTGTGTTACCAGGAACGTAAAAATTGCTGCGAGGCAGCGGAGGAGGAGGAGGATAATAAGATAATAAGGAGGAGCAAGTGGTAATATATGTTTATAAGAAAAATCAGGGGATACGGATTCGTTATTAACAAACAACAAGCAGACGACCTGCCTGATAGGATGAGACTTCTTTCAAAATTATACTAAATTTAAAACGAAATGTAAGAAATGTTACGACAAATAGAATGAAAAACTGCCCTACGCTGCACCTCCCAGCACTTGGTCTTGATTTCAGAACCCTGCTGCTTCGACGGCCGTACGTTCTACGAGCTTATAAACACAAAAGAAGGCAATAAAACATAAAATCAAGCATTTCTGGATCTGTGTACTTTGCCTTCTAAAACCTGTAAAAAAAAGCGGCCAAGTGCGAGTCGGACTCGCCCATGAAGGGTTTAGTAGCAGCAAGTAACATAATATACAAGTTCTTGTAGTTCGTTGTAACTTTGATCAATGTTTTAATAATAGTGTATTTTTTTAATTAAGTTCTTGATAAGTAAACATTATAAATAGGTACCTAAATGATGGGATTTAGATCTAACTATATGCAAGCCCATATAGCTCCGCACCCGCTACCGATCAAGCCACGCCCCTCGAATTATAATTATTATTTGCTTAGGCACCTATTATTAGAAAACAATGGTTCACGGTTTAAGCATAAGGTTTATGTTTATGAAAGTAAATGTTTTTATTTTTATTTTTATAAGTCGATTGAATGAACTGTAAATTGCGGTTTACGATTTATGACGTATTAAAAACTACTTATTTACTTAGTTTTTTTTTAATACGTCATAAATCGTAATGTACATCATATATTTTATTTAGTTTTCATTCTCTCATTTTAGAAGTTTAGGGGGTAGGGGGGACACATTTTACCACTTTGGAAGTGTCTGTCGCGCAAACTATTCAGTTTAGAAAAAATGATATTAGAAACGTCAATATCATTTTTGAAGACCTATCCATAGATCCTACCTACGTATGGATTTGATGAAAAAAAAAAATATTGAGTTTCAATTCTAAGTATGGGGAACCCCCAAAATTTATTGTTCTTTTTTTCTTTTTGTGTGAAAATCTTAATGCGGTTCACAGAATACATCTACTTACCAAGATTCAACAGTAGTTCTTATAGTTTCGAAAAAAAGTGGCTGTGACAGACAGACATACATGACGTATCCATAAGGGTTCCGTTTTTTGCCATTTGGCTACGGAACCCTAAAAACTACTATTGTGGGGTGTAAATACCTTGCCTCCACCATGATGATGATAACCAACCTCAGCTGCTTCGTGCTGATTGAAACAAACGATGCTCTGGCGAAAGAGAAGTAAAAGCGTAATTTTAAACTGCCCGACTGGGGAAGTACCTCCATCATAGAATACCACGACAAATAACAACTGCCTTTAAGGTTGTTGCGTTCCTGCGAGTAAGTGAAGTCAATTCATAAATGGAATTGTGTATATTGCCGTCCTATATACTAACAAGCCGTTATGTGAAAAAATGTTTTCGCGTTAGGAGGTTCGAGCCCGTTTTGGTGATAGCTCCACCTAACGGCAACAGTGGAAAACATCATTGATAAAGTATGTAACCGACAAAACAGAGGGCCCTAAATACCAAATTCTGTCCACATCTATATATATAAAAATCAATGCCACTTTTCGTTGTAATTTTATAACTCAAGAACGGGCTCACCTATTCAAACCAAATGTTTAGGCTTTGTTCGGACTATTTAGTAGATGGTTTATGTGAAGTTTGCACAAAATCGGTAGAGCGGTTCTTCATTTATCACATTTTTTGTAACAAATGAATTTAATAAATGGCGGATCATTTTGTTAATGGGGATTTTGCTGTCAAATTGAAACTTTTTTCAGTGTTGACAGTACAAGCATGTTGTTATGTCATTCATGCGGTCATTTCATTTTGGACGTGCTTCGACTTTATATTGCCTGGTCCAGAGTCGGTACCCCCAGCCGTTTGTTTATTCATGCTCAAAATGGAAAAACAAAAAATATTGTTTATCCAATTGTTTTGAATTAAATTTTAAAATAGCTAGCAGTTAATAAAATATTTTTTTGTTTGAATAAATAAATTTGATGTTCCAATTAAATTTTTTTAGTATTTCACTTTATACGTAGCGAAGCACGTACCGGGCCGCTAGTATATTATAACTTTGCAGCCACATGCCAGATTTGAGAGATTCCAAAATTTGATTCTAATCTTTTTTTTTTTCAAATTTTACTTCGAATAAACTTAGCTAGTTAAAATTATTGCTCATATCATATTTATAAAGTGTATTCTACCAACATTGTGGTCGCCACCTAGAAAAACTTTACGGAACATGGTCTATTTTTTATTAAACAAAATGTAAAAAGATCGGTTTAGAAAGAGTAATATTTACTAAATTTCTGGCTATCTGTGTCATATTATACGTGCGTCAGTGACATGTCATTTGTTTTAGTTCGAATTTGCAATTATAACGTAACGCAATCTTTTATAGACGAAACGTATCTAGGAATATATCATACAAATAATATAAACTAGTAACTAGTTGTTTTCGAACCCGCCTGCGTATTTTTGACGTGACAACGTCTTATACTTCGATGGAGCCGGCTGCACGCACGAAAAAACATGACTCATGCGGCGTTACCTCGCTCTGAGGCGTACCATAAAATTTTTCTTTTGAAAAATGCAAACATTCCATCAGTATTTTCTTGTCACGTTCAACTATCGTCAGTAAACCGACTTTACAGACAACCGATTTTTTTCCATATGACCAACGCGTGGTAAAACAGCATTCGACGCGGTCGATAATAAGTAGAGCACTTGCACTTAATGGATGATCAAGAGAATTTTTATGACACTGGAGACTACTAGTAACTCAATGAAGTGACCGATTACCCATTTTCTAAAACCATATTAAAAGTTTTGTGTTGTAAGTTATGTTTCGAAAGCTGTTCTCATCGTTTAACTCAATCAGATAATAAGAAAGTTAGAAAATTGAAGCGTCGATTGAAATTGCTCGTTTCGGATGTTTAGGAAAGATCTCTGACTCAGTGTTTTAGCATGAATTGTCTCTGTGATGCATGATCGGCGACTTAAAAGTATGCGTATTTCTCGTATATGTATTTTATGTAAAACTACCGCAGCATCGTCAGAAACTAAAAAGCTATTGCAATATTTAGTTCATCAAAATTATAATAAACTCCAATTTGATTGGCATACAAGACCGAAAGAACTAATCATATCTACTTTTATGTAATTGTATGTGTATTCGTCTTGTATGTGAGTATCGAAGTATCGCGACTTGTGATCTTGTGTATCGAAACCGGATGTAAGTAAGTCCTGAGACTTTTGACACTGATGTTTCCCGGGAGAATGCCTTAGATCTACGTGCGTGCAACTCTTTCATCGTCCTGGTGAAAGTACGGGCTCGCGGGCAGACATATGACTAAATATTGCTTATGCGCTCTAAGCATGTGATGTTTACCGTTATTTAGCATTGTAATGTCACTTCATCATTTTATAGTATTGCTCTGATTTAAATTTTAAATGAAATTGTCACAACTTAAAAAGCAGCAACTTAGTAACTGCTTTTAAGCATTGTTAATACTTATTACGATGATGTGTTCCTAAACGGAGCAGCGGTTAAGTGCCTTTAACGAGTATTTAAAAAAAAATCCATGGTAATACTGATTTAAAAAAAGTAGCCTTGACAAAATTTGCATAAAACAAATTGTTAAAATACAGTTAGAATCCGATAACTGATCAAAAGTGAAGTTGGTTGACGTAATCGTATTTTAAGTTTGCAAAGAATGATATTCATAATTTTCACTTACGGTTATTTGCCGTTAATACTATTACAGATTCAGTTATTTAAGTGCCTCCTTGAGTGAATGAGTAGTGGAATTAGACTTATCGAAACATCAGAGCTATCTAAGGATCAGTAACCAGTTATTTACGTAACATAAAAAAAATGATGACAGATGAGGCAAAAAAGTTCTCAATGGCGACCGCTGGCCGGTAAGTGCAGAGTAAGAAGGCTGCCTTCTAGATAGACTGCCGCGGCTGGTCTGATAAAGATCACAGGGAACCGATGCCTTCAAACGGCCCAAAACTAATCAATCAGAAAGAAGAAGCAAGAACATATGTTCAGCAGTGGACGTACTTTGGCTGAAATGGTGAAAATGATGACGAGCGTCCTCTGTTGTTCAGTAGCTCATTTTTAAATCTGCTGACAATAACAACTGATGGCATTATGTGTTTTGGCACTATAGTAAGATAAAAAAATATATTATTTGTTTGCTCGATACATGAAATCCACACTATTATCATAAAGTGGTAGGCCTTCTACGCGCGCTTAACTCATCAGCATACAGCCAATACTAGAATACTAAATTTAGACATAAGGTTCTTTTTATGACCTCGCAAGCAATATCAAAGGATTTTGGGAAATTCCACTTCTGAAGTTGTAAGTTTGTATGAGATAAGTAAAAAAAATACTATTATAACGAAATTTTGGACGTAGGATAAAGTAATCAAAATAATAAAACATTTGGTAACTCATAACGTCAGTCAATAACAAGCATACTTATATGGAATTAATTTGTTTTCTAATATTTTTTTTAATATTTTCACATTTATTTTATTTTAAAAATCTTACGTTCTGATACGAGTGTTTCGAAGGTAGCATGCCCGGTCCCTTTTGCGCGGATCTTGCTCTAATAAGCTGTCGCTACATATTATTATTATAAAATGTTTCCGGAAAGATTTCTCGAAAACTTCTTTTCTTACCGAAATATTCCATAATTTTCACGTCTACTACCGATACAACCTTGATCTATAAACTATCGTCTATACCGAAGCGAAGCGAGAGTAGCCCTGGTAATAAACCTACGAGTACACAGATCAAATCGTTACGAAAAAGGTTAGTACAAATCATTTTTTATAAATTGTTAGATTTATCGGATACAGAAATAACTGTCACTCTGAAATTCATCTCCATCAACAAAAGGAAACGAGATGATGACACTAGTGCTGAACTCGATAAATAAATAAAATTTCTAGGTCCAACCTTGTTCCTAATTTATATAAATAGTCTCTGTAATATGAAAATCGTAGTTGCTAAGCGCAAAACCCGAGAACGGCTCGACCAATTCTGCTAATTTTTATTTTAATATTTACGTTGAGGTATAAGGAAGGTTCATATGGAGAGAAAATACATAAAAATTGCGAGGAAAAGAAAACAACACTTTCTACCCGTGCGAAGCCGGGGCGGGCAGCTAGTATTATATATAATTTATACATGAATAAATTATCGACACATACATAATACCAAATAATATATTACATACATATACTGATTTTATATGTTATATATAATTCCTTCAATATATTGCTATATATTGAAAGTTTTTTTTTTATTTGCATGATTCAATTTTGTTTGAAGTCCGACGTTGTGTTAAACTACGTTAATACTATTACTTATACTGTGGTTAAACGAAATATTCACTCAACGATTTTAATTGAATTGATTAAAAATTCTTAATTTGTAATTTAATGGTAGCTAGGAACCATAATATTTTTCATTGATGCTCACTCTTATTGGATGTTACAATAGCCTTATAGTCTTTGGTAGGACTTAATTGAGCTGAAGGACACGTCTCATGCTGGATGCGCTAACAGGTCACTATGCGTGTAATGGACACATACACTAGATGAGACTAGTCGATAATCGTAACTGCAGAGTTTGTGAAGAACCCAAGGAGACCATGACGTATATTATTTGTCAACGCATCTCTCTTGTTGGAGGACTACAGTCTCTTACCGCCGAGCAGTGTACTTTACTCATGTTTTTGAACAAGACGGAAAAAGTAAATGAAAGATAAGGGAGAGCACAAAAGATCTTAAAGGGTTGACGTGTCACCGAACCTTCTACGAGGCCAATGGGTCCAACCATTATAAGATAAGATATTTAAGCTGATTACTGGCCGGTTCTTGAATAGTCTCCAACCAGGTGTGATCATGTGTACTTGGAAAATCTTGAGGTTATGTGCGGCTATCACTAGTAACACATGTAAACAAATTTTGAGGAGGCCTTCCATAATGGGTAACCAACACTAAAATATTTTTTTAATTTAAACCAGTAGCTCCTGAGATTAGGGAGTTCAACCAAACAAATAAACTCTTCAGCTTTATAATATTAGGTATAGACCCGTTAAGAGTATATAAGTACTTTCTAAAATATGTACGAGTATAGTACCTACAGATAATATTCAAACATACAAGAAGAAATAGAAAGAAATTATTTTCTACTAGACTTTACTAATTGTAAAAAAAAAAACTAGCCTATAATAAAATGTTTTCTTACTGTATTTCGCTTATCCATTCTTTTCATTTGGTACCCATAGCATAGCGGTTCATGTGAAAATTATATAAGTTGTTATTTGGGGCGGCAGTCATATTGGATTAAAAAACCGGACAAATGCGAGTCGGACTCGCCCACCGCGGGTTCCGTACGTAGTATCAATATTAAATTTGATATTTTTCAATATAAATAAGAAATAATGCGTCGAAAAAATTAATAAAATATATTTTGCAATGTGTACATCAATCCCTTTCATATGATACCCCATTTGAACTAGTAGTTTCAATTTGAAATTTCGACACCCTATAAAAAATATAGACCCCCTATTTTTTAAGATCTATTTACAAATGTATAGTTTTGAGATTTATTCCTGTACTTGTAGTCTATAACGATCTTACTTGCCAAATTTCATAGTTATAGGTCAACGGGAAGGTAGGAAGGGTACCTTATAGGTTTTGATTCCCTTGAGAATGTCGAAATATGCGTTTTTTGCTGAATAAACGGCCGTAACTTTTTTTTACGTAAACTTAGCAGTTTGATTATTTTACTACTTCATGGGACCGTAGACCTGAGTATACAGTTCAAATTTCAGCTTGATACCTCCACGCATTCTCGATGTAGAAATTCTTGACAGACAGACAGACAGACAGACAGACAACAAAGTGATCTTATAAGGGTTCCGTTTTTCCTTTTGTGGTACGGAACCCTAAAAAGGCGACATTTAAGCAATTTCGTTGTCACGACAACAAAACGACCTTGCTTGATTCCAACCAATGTTCAGTTCAATTGGACACTGAGAAGTAATTAGGTAAATTTAACTTAAGATTTGATTACAGATTTTGATGATGCCTCCGGTATCGCAAGCGCCCATAGGCTGCGATGACTGCTTACCGTCAGGCAAGTCGTACGCTATTTTGTCACCCTAGATGTATAAAAAAAATATTCCGCGTTGAAACTAAATAAAAGCTTAAACAAAAGGAAATACCAATAAAACTTCAATTCATTTTGTATAGCGGAAGTAAGTCTAAATTAGTAAACATATAGATCTGCTTTACATAACGAGTATTTTTTACTATAAATTTAGTATGTATTTCTATCATGCATATGCATCCTTGGCCAAAGGACTGTCATAAAGAGTATATATATAGTACTCGGCGGACAATAGACACGTTAGTCTTTGAAGAGTTTTGATTATATCATCTAGTGTTTCTTAATATAAAAATGAGAAAACTGGTTTGTGAATTTTATATCATAATTTATTGAACAGTATATTGAATTATACTGTATCCGATTTGGCTAAGTTCACCGCTTTACATCAGACGGATCGTGTGCATATTTGGTATCCGGCGTTATATAAAAAAAAACTTACTATTACTATTACTATACACATAGGAAGGGACCCCGAATTTCCGCCGCTACTTTTCGCCACTATTTTTTTTTGGACTAGCAGCGTCGGCGTGCATAGATATGTCAATCTGGACTTTGCTGGCAATATATGTCAATGTATATAGACCATCAATAAACCAAGTTAAAAAACAAATGCTCAATGCAACTTCATTATTGTCATTATCGCCTGTTTCGCTGCTATGTGGTTATCGGACGTGCAAGAGAGGCATATTATACCACGGACGATGAAACCGTGGAATCAACTTCTCTCAGCAGTATTTCCGAACAATCCGACAAGGTAGCCTTCAAAAACAGAGTCTATATTCAGCTTAAAAGGCGGCCAATGGATCGGCCACCCCTTGGTGTTGCTGATCTCCATGGTGGTTATTGCTTTCCACCAGATGACCGTATGCTCGTTTGCCCTCTTCTTATATAAAAAAATAATAATAAATACTTTCAACACTTTTTCGCCATACTTGCAGCATCCATTATAAAACCTTTCTCCCCATCTGCCATCGCTGCCGCGGTAGATATGACGTGATCAGTTCAGCTTACTTACTCTGAAGGTTCTTACGATAACTTTGACTCTCCGTCGAATCTAATCGACCGTGTCTATCGATTTCGTTTTTGAAATAGCCCGAACAAGCTTTGTAGACTGTCCGGGACCGTATACTTTAACCACTTCAATAGCCGCATTTCTACCATAACTGGGCTAGGGATGAAAGACTGTTACCTAAGACTATCGTGTCCTCTTAATTCATCACCAGCCACACGGCTAGATGCAGAGCTGAGATCATTCAACATTCGACTCATATCCTCCAGCCATTATGTCCAAGTCTTCGGCAAACCGAAGGTGTAAGGTATACTAGTCATACATATTGACCCTCATGTCTTACAGTCCAGTGGTAAATAGTTTCGTGGAGATGACATCCTCTTGACGTACGGGGGGTACAAGGGATGTCATCTCCATACACACAAAACGGCAGCTGATTAGGCCAAGATTTCTGAATCATTGTCGCGGCCTTATTCTGTCACCTCCGCAGCTCGATATATGGATGATCGACATAATAATGCAGCTTAAAATGGTCATTTTATTGACACCAAAAAATATTGTTAATACAGCAGTTTTACAGGCTTGTGAACGAAATTATTTTGTACGTCTCAGACAGACACGAAATTAAACTTATTGTTTTCAGATATTTGTTGCATTCCTAGCGGTGTTGATTGCGGTAGCTGTCACTGTCCCCGTCTACGAGGTGGATCGAAAGCAAACAATCGATGAATATGGAAATTTCTATACTTAGTAAGTCAAATATTGTATTAACCAGGCCAAGCACCAAATTATAAATTTATAAATAATTACTTTCTTACATCAGGCAGGAAATGTGATTGCCATGCCGTAGCGATGATGATCACAACCCCTCTTACTTGCAGGAACATAATCAACGCTAATTTAATATTTATTGGATTCGATCTTCTAAAAGATGGATATATTTTTCCCTTTTTTCACAAATATCGTTTGCTAGACCATAGGGTGGTACACGTGCAGATGAGGTTGGATGTGGCTCCAAAAATGATGGCGACCTGCATGTACCCCAAAAGTCTATGTTCTTTTTGAACTCATACTTCAAATACGGTCAACTATTCTATACTATAACTATAACTATTAGGAGAGGCTTAGAGCATTCTGTTAGTGATTTTCGCAGGCCACTGTTTACCGGCCGCACAGATACAGGCTTGGCATTAGCATGTGTGATGATTATAACCAAGACAAACGACTAACCACATACTCCAAGTATGGACGAACGCAAGACAAATAAATTAATCGACTATACACAAATTACGGCGCTATTCCATCCTGCTCGGTTAGTTACAATGCAATGATTTAAATGAAGAGCGATCCTATGTCTCATGATTCGTTACTTATTTGAAAAGTATTGATGTATAAATGATGGCAATTTTGTTATTATAATAGACATATCTTTCATCTATAGTTTGTTTGAACGCACTAATCTCAGGAACTACTGGTTCGAATTGAAAAAATATTTTAGTGTTAGATAGCCTATATTTCAAGGAAGGCTTATAGTCTATACATATAGCATCACGCTACCACGCGAAGCACCAATGAAAAATGGGGAAAGGATATGTCTTTTGAGGGCTTTCGTTGCGTGCGCTGCGTAAACAGTTGAAGTTACGCAAAAATCATTTATGATGAAATTGTTCCTCTTTAAAAGTTCTAAAAAAAAGTCCCCGACATCATATGTCTATCTTTTAAGATTGAGTCACTATAACCTTTTTTTATGGTAATCAAATTTGTTTGCAATTAATGCATTATTTACAAACAAATTTGAAAGGAGGTATAAAATTAGTAGGTACCTACATAAATTATTCACCATAAGTTTTTTTATTAATTATACGGTTACGTTAAGTACTTGATTTCCTATGTTCTTAGCACGAGAACTGATATTCACGCGGACGAAGTCGCGGGCCACAGCTAGTATAATATTAACTTTCATGGATCAATTTCTGACTTCTTTCAGAACTTCTACATTCTAGTTGTATTCTCTTTATTGTACACAAAGAAAATTATAATTACAATAATCTATACAAATAAAATGGCGGGTTTATCTCTTATAATATAAACTATACAAAGATGGGTTTGTCTCTTATAGATATTGTTTCCAGCCAACCTTTGGTTTATTTTTTGTACTACGTCGGGTAGCAAACAAGGATATGGCATACCTGATGTGACCGTAGCCATATCAACGCCCACAAATCAAGTATATCGCTCGCACGCTAGCAACTTTCCTGCCGACGCATCAACTCATTTTATCCTGGTGACTTCAATCACTCGCAGAAACACAACAACCCTGTTATTCGACGGCGGTATTCTGTAAGATGGAGGTACTTTCATTGTGAGGTAGCTTAAAATTACGCTTACCTACTCAAATTCACCTCTCTTTCGCCAGCGCCTTATTAGTCTATTAGCAGTGTGCACCACGTGCAGGTTAGATTGTCTTTTGGCTCAAAGGTGGTGGTAAGCTACTTATACCCAAAAATTTGACACTGTTAAGTGTTGGCTGTTCTGTTTCAGTTATAAACTCTCCGACGGAACAGTTTTCGAGCAACGGGGTGAAATTCGGAACGCAGGTACACCGTATCAAGAAATAGTTATTACTGGTTACTATGCTTACGTAGCACCAGATGGTGTAGAACAGTTGACGGAATACGTTGCTGATAAAGACGGAGACCACAAACACTCAAGTTCTGGACCGGGAGTATCTAGGCAGCAGAAAGGCTAAAGATCCTTTTTCCATACATTTCAATCACTATTTCATATTAAAACATGGCTTATGGTCCCGTTATCTTATCTAAGTAGCGGATTTACTAAAGTTTTGGTTTGGTTTGGGTTGTGCGAAAGAAAGTTTAATCAATTAACCTAATCCTTAGCTGGCGATCATGTGTTTACGTATCATCTCCACATCGCATATTATCTATATCCAATTTCGCAATCAACTAATATTTAATTTGAGTATGTTCTTCAGTGCAGATCAAAAATCTCATGTTGTCAAATTTTATTAAATTTTCCGTTTCGATAGAATGAATGAATGAATTATTAGTAAAGCAATGTCATGCTGTAAAGTGGATTACTATAGAAAAAAAAAATCAGTTTAGAAATCTACAAAATAGCAATGATATTTATTTGTCATTCACAGCAATGTCCATGAGATACTAAAGAAAGCTAGAGAGTACCACGCAGTATCTATAATAATAAAAGGCCTCACTGACTGACTGACTGACTAATCAACGCACAGCCCAAACCGCTGGGTCTAGAGATTCCAAATTTGGCAAGTAGGTTCCTTATGACGTCTAGGGGTGCACTAAGAAAGGATTTTTCTAAATTCATCCCCTAAGGGGGTGAAACGGCGGTCCAAAGTTTGTATGGGGAAACAAGATTAGTTGGACTATTTTATCCGAAACTTTACACGAGTACTTAAATAGATAAATGAAAAAACACGTGTTCCAGAATTTTTCAAAATTCAACCCCTAAAGGGGTAAAATGGGTAAAATGGAGTGAAAAAGTCTGAAAATCGTCATGGGTATTGTTTTTATGGTTTATCGGGTCGCTGATTACGAAAACAACAACTATTTTATAATCCAACATAGCCGACGTGACATAAAATCCCCCCCTCATCATCATCATCCCCCTATGAAGGTGCGATGGGGTTGAAATGTCATAATATCAATATGGGTGTTGATTCTGTGGTTTTCTGGGACGTCAATTACGAAAATCGCATCGATTTGAAAATATAACACAGTGGACACGAAATAACTTAAAAGGATTTTTCAAATTTTTCCCTTAAAAGGGTGAAACGGAGGTCCAAAGTTTGTGTAGGGAAACGAGATTAGTTTGACTATAGATAAATGAGTGAACACGTGTTTCAGGATTTTTAGAAATTCAACCCAAAAAAAAGGAGTAAAATGGGGTCAAAAAGTCTGAAAATTATGAAGGATATTATTGTTTTTATATTTTATCGGGTCGCTGACTACGAAAACAACAACGATTTTAAAATTCAACGTGGCTAACGTGACCATCATCATGTAATTTTTTTAAACATTGATTTAACCTTTTTAAGCTGATGGAATGAGACTTGTGTGTTGACTGAAGTGTTATACTAATAGGTTTTTAAGTTTGTATTTGGCGTAAATCAGTGCTTATACGATCGCGGGCGGTCGGCGCGGTGAGGACGGGACGGGTGTAGTAGTAGTTATCTGGAAAGTTCTTGCATCCGTATTTAGTACAATTATAGGTGCTACATGAGGATGGTTGCGTTGCGTGTTAGACTTGACTTGGATAATCTAAAAAGCGCGAACTTCACGCGAGCGAAGCCGCAGGCAAAAGCTAGATAGTAAAAGGCTTTGTCCTCACTGACTTGACTGACTGACTCAATAATCAACGCACAGCCCAGACCCCTGAAGCTAGAAACCTGAAACTTTGGATATGTGTTCCTTATACAATGTAAGCGCGCACTAAGACGGGATTTTCCGAAATTTCACTTCTAAGAGGTTAAAATAGGGGGTTGAAAAAAATCCCTCTTGGAAACCGATTCACCTACGATTTTGAGACTTAGTAGAATAGTTGTTTATAAAAAAAAGGGGATGTTTATGGGTAACTGATTAACTTTTGACCAGCGCCCAGCCAAGAAATGTCAAAAAATGTTATATTTATATTTGAATTAACTTATCAATAGATGGCGCTATACCTAGCATTTGTACAGCGCGCTATGGTTTCGTTATTAAGGAAAGGGTATATACGAGAGATTATTTCAAACCATGGGGTTATCCATGACGGTATCGCGCTCACCTCATTCCAGTAGTTACCCCCGGAGGGAATCCATCGCGCGCGTAGGGCGTAAAAGAAACTGCGTCCTTCAAATGAAGTTACATCTGGTGTCGAAAACTAATTAAAAACCTATTCTAAGTACCGACTTTCCCATAAAGTCGGTACTTAGAATAGGTTTTTACCTACTTAATATAAGAATTTCCGTATTTTTCAAACAATGAAGTCAAGATTCACTAAATTTATATTTGTGGAAGGTGTGATGATGCCCCATACCATTATAGCTTTGGAAGGTGATGGAGCTGGCCTGTTCCGCTCCATCTCCTACAACTTGCATGGAATGGAGGTGTATCATCAGGAGGTTCGTGCCACCATTGTTCACGTATTAAACAACTGGAACGATGAGTAGTTGAGTGAGGACAGTAAAGGATGCGCTGTTGAGGAATCTCTCTTGATAACCCGCATTCCCATTATTCCATAAGACCACCCAGTTCAATTTAAGAGATTTCACTTCAATTTCTCATAAAGGTGTTTCGCTATGACCATTAACAAAGCTCAGGGGCAGTCTCTAAAGGTCGCTGGGGTTGAATTGAGACAGGACTGCTTCTCTCATGATCAGTTGTATGTAGTTTGCTCAGGAGTAAGTTCTCCTGGAAGGATTGGAATTTTGGCTCCTGGTGCGAAGGTGCTGGTCTTAACCTAAATGGTGTATGTTTGTGATAATGGTCAATACGAAACAAAAATAGACGCAAATCAGGAGTGTTCCCGTAGCGGAGCACGGGTACTTTGCTAGTCAATTATAAAATTGAAACGCTATTGTTTCCAAATTATCGTTATTTTGTTTATATGACCTTACTAGTATAGACATTTTTGTTGTTTATAAGGGCTCAAACACACTGAGTCGACCGCGATCGCGACCATTTACAAATTAGTAATATTACGAATGAAATATGCACACGTAACTAAAATGTTGCATGTATGCCTATTACAAGTCCTGGGGCGCTACCACCGAAGCTGAAGCCGATTACCATCAGTATTTTAGAATGCGAAAATCAAAGTACTGCTTAGATTGTTGATAATTATGTTTAGCTTAGCTGGTAAAACCCTAGAGCTCTACTGACTAAGCTGAATATGGTTGCCAAAACCTTTAACTTAAGACCAATTTTTGGAATCAAAATATTCGATGGGAATCGGCTTCAGCTTTGGCGGTAGGGCCCCAACTGTTTTCTTAGAAAGCCACAGAAAGCTCCTGAAAATGACTTTACAGCTGGAGAGATAGCGTTAATTTTGGTACATAACAAATGTTTTAAAAAACAAATGCACAACAACTTGCTGAGCATTCTGAGCATCGGTAAACTAATCATAATATTTATAAACTAAATTATAAACTAATCATCAATAAGTTAAGTAGTAATAATATAAGTTAGGTCGTACGCTTGTTAACATAAAAGAACAAACGAGAATAAAGTACAAGTATATACACCGCCAACTGATCCTGTTCCCATCGTTCATAATGGTACAATTAATAATAATAAATATTCCTGGACAAGTTACACACGCCATCTGGTCCCAAACAAAGCAAAGCTTGTACTATGAGTACTAGATAACTGATATTATACTTAAATATATTTTTTAAACACCCAGACAAACAGACATGTTCATGCACACAAATATTTGTCTTATGCGGGAATCGAACGCGCGACCGCGGAGTCAAAGTGGCCATTGCTAATTATTCGACTACCGAACTCGTCAATTAGAACAAGTGCTACAAGTAATCGTGCATTGTAGGCAAATTGCTTTCTAGTTAACTTACATTTCACGCAATACTTCTTCATTGGCATTTTGCATTTAAGGCAACTGGATCATTAGGAATATTGTTTATATTTTATAAACCTGCTATAAATGTGATTCAACTTAACACAAATCTCAACCACGCGCGCCATTCCCGCAAACAAAAGGGTTCCATATAGAACATATATGGCCTCATTTTTTTCCTATATAACTAGATTTAAGTTATTTTTGTGAAAATTTCACATTTTGTATTATAACCACATTTTTTATTAAATAGCTAAATATAGAACAAAACTGAGAATTAATGTAAATCTAGAGCAAAATGTAGTATTTAATATTTAAAGTATTGCATATTATAAAGATATTGACGTACTTATTTGTTTCTATTTCCCTCATTCCATTTATTACTATTAAATAAGTATTTTAGATAATATATCTGCGACTTTTGGGGTGTAAGTGGTTCATCAACATCTTTGAACCAAAGCCAACTTCACCTGCACGCGGTGCACCCTGCTGACTGACAAACGAAGCTCTGTCGAAAAGAGAGGTAGGGAGCGTAATTGTAAGCTACCCGACTGGGGAATGTACCTCAATCTCACAGAATACCGCAGCCAAATAACAATTCCCTTGAGGGTTGTTGTGTTCCTGCGAGTGAGTGAGGTCACCAGAAAGGAAGGAGATGCTGCCTTTGGCAGCGGGGGTGGCAGCGCGCGAGCGATATTTTATGTTGCGAGTGTTAATATGGCTACGGTAACCACTTCACATCAGGCGGGCCGTATGCTTGTCTGCCACCCGTCGTAGTATAAAAAAAATGACTTCATTATATGTTAATGTGTACACATATTTTTAATTAGTTGGATAACTAAAGCTGTATACAGAGTGCTTAGTGCGAGTTATTGGTCACATTCGAACGTGTTAACAAGCCGACCAAATTGAGAAAAAGTTTCATATTGTGAATTCACCAGACGCGTGTTACATATCCAAATTAGCAGGGTTGCTCACATCAAAATGTGAGCAAGTAAGCCACATAATTTTGATATGTAACACGCGTCTTATAAATTCACAACATGAGAGTTCTTCTCTATTTGGTCGGTTTATTTGCGTTGATATGATCAAACGCGAACAAAAAAACTTGCACTAAGAACGATAAGTGATATGACACGATTATTATACACGATGTTAAAAAACTAATTACTGATCCTGAAAGTGCTTCTCGAGCCCAATCAAATCGTGTCAATTATGTATAATATAATCGAAGGGTCACTCACTCGCTGATTAAAGGCGAAATCTCGTAAACTTATAAATCAGAAGCTACATAGTTTACAAGACAAAGCTTAATTTGGCTTTTTTTGTTGAAATCAAATATTTTTTTATTATTTTTTATTTTGTATCATTTTAAAATTAGCAAAAAAGTATTTTAAATTCAAAGTGGTACATAACAATAATTCGGTACGAACATATAGGCCGAAAGAAAACAAATGTACAATACGTTTAGGGTATAAGAAGTACCCCAACATTTTTGAACCAAAGATAACCTCCAACGTAACCACGTGGTGCACCCTGCTGATTTAATAACGAAGCTCTGGCTCAAGAGAGGTAGGGCACATCGTAATTATAAGCCGCCCGACTGCAGAAGTACCGCTACTTCACAGAATACCGCAGCCAAACAATAATTCCCTTGATGGTGGTCGTGTTCGTGTGAATGAGTGAGGTTACCAGGATGGAAGGAGCTGCTTGGCAGCGGGGGTGGTAGCGCGCGAGATATATATCTTGTTGCAAGCGTTTATATGGCTACGTTAACCGCTACACATTAGGCGCGCCGTATGCTTGTTTGGGTAGCAAATAAAACAAACCTCACAGTTCTCCCATGTCGAGTATGGTTCGCTTTACGATGTAATCCCTCATTAAGGTGAATGCACATCTATCCGAGCCGAACGCGGCGGACAAACCGAACGAATCGAATTTTAGGATTCTGTATATAACACATCGAACTCCTACCCTCTCCCGATTCGGACGAGTCGGATGGGTCGCGGATAGATGAGCGAGGTGACATAAAATTTCGTTTAAAAAATTCTGAAATTCGTTTCGTTCTGTTCATTCAGCGCGTTCGGCACTAATAAATGTGCATTCAGCTTTAATAAACGCGTATCTCTACGTAGTAATTTTGACTTTAAAATCGATCAACTATTTGCTTTACTTCAATATTTTCCGAAATAACCCAATTCCAATGGAATTTAAATTTACTCACAAAAATTACATAACGCATATTAATTTGCAATGCTCTACATCTGCTAATCGAGCAAATTTCTTAATATTTCAATCGTGTCATCATTTCATAGATATTTGAATTTGTGATATTATTATACGACCTACGAAAGTAACTATTAAAATAAAAGCTTTATTGGAAAGTATATAAGGTAGTGGTTGGCATTAAACAGAGCAGTCTTCATAGATATTTGCTGATTTAGCTGGTGTTCCTCAGTATAAAAAATGGAGAAACTGGTTTGTTATTTTTATATTGTTTTTAACAAATAGAATAATATTTATTGGTTTGGAAACATTATGTCAACTAAATAAACAAATTGTAAGTCAAGGTAAATTTCATGACATAAAAACATAATAAATTATTATGTTTCATAATATTGAGGTAACTGCATTCTTCTAACCACATTATTTGCATTAATGCAAAGAATTTGTATATGATTAAAAAGCTGTTTTAAAATTTTTGTCCATCTCTCCGCAACACGGAACCGATCCTGGGTGGCTAGCCAAATGGCAGTTTGCGAAGTAGAAAAGCGTAGCGATCGCTAATTTGAACTGTGGAACTCATACTAAAATGTTCGAATTGACAAATGTCACGTGATCATCTAACGTTCGTTACGCTACGAATTACAAGCTAGGAGGGCAGGTATCAACAGATACCGAATCGATATAATATTTATTTATATTCTTTAGACATATGCCGCGTTGATGTCAATGGTGATTGCTGTGGCTGTTACCCTACCTGCAGATATTGTATATCGAGTGGAATTCCAGGATACATTAGGAAATTTTGCATCATTGTAAGTATACACTTTGTGGGCGAAGGAATAAAGAAAGCATAAGAATATACTCACTAAAGTAACTTTTAAACTTTTGCGTAACATGATTGAAAAAATATTGTGCTATGAAAAAAATAACAACGGGAATTAACGCGATCATACATAAGGGTATTTATAGTTCGGGAAACATAACTTGAACCATGCGCAGAACACATTTTCAGGTCCCAAACGTAATGAGGTACGAGGTGCGACGCGAGGGGCCGAGCGTAACTATAGCAACGCGGTGACGCTAACCCCCACGCAGCCGCACTCTACCCCCCGCCGCCCGCGCACGCTCCGCGCGGCCCTAGAGTACAATCGCGCACTAAAATTTCAGTTGTTTGACATTTCCTATTCCTGTGAATTGTGTGATCATAATAAGTCAAGACAATTGAAGATTCTTACGTTAAAAGCGACCACGTCGTGGATAAAATGACGGAAGAATTTATAATACGAGTTGGAGATTCCGACAGCAGTGATACTGAATTAGATTCCTTAACTGACATAGAAGATGGAAAAGACGCAACTCCTGGCCCAAGTTCTGGTGCCATACCACTCACAAATTATATAAAAGGTGCATGCCAATGAGTAACAATGATTAAACATGGTACATGTAGTACATAAACATTTTTTGGTATTGAATTTTTATTATTAATCCTTTAACTGATATATTTAATAATAATACCTAGCGACCCGACACTCCAGTTTTGTTTGATTCTTTTTAATGAAATTTGGTTTTCCGTTTAACTTGCGTTTAATTATATGATTTCACTCAATTTTTACACTTCATAAAAGAAATAATTAAAATACAACGAAATCACTTTCACACGACAACTGACATTACTATTTCCCAGGAACCGCGGAGCATTCGTCTAACACTTTTTCTTCTTAATTGTACCTGCGCAGACGACCGCCATTTTGGTTCAACTTATGTTTCCCGCACTGTACATTCCTTTATTATTGCCTGACTTTTCCACCAGGTTGCACTGGCCGTGGTCACAGGCTGACTGTCTCCAATCTCTGTGGAACTAATTCTTTCACCTACAGTTATATTATAACGTCCTTATATAACAACTCGAATAAAAGTCAAGTAGCCTATTCTTATTAAAGTCTGCACTAGTTTTAAATTCAGTATTTCGCTTATTATGTTTCAGTTATGAACTCTCCGATAAAACAGTTGTCGAGAAAAAGGTGGAAATTCGGAATCCTGGTACACCGAGTCAAGAATTAGTGATTTCAGGTTTCTATTACTACATAGCACCTGATGGTGTACCACAGTTGACGGAATATGTTGCTGATAAAGATGGTGACCGCAGGAACACAACATCTGGACAGGGAGCAACACCTCCACGAGTAGCAGCAACCATGCTAGGCTAAAGACACAAAACTTCGACGATCAGTGAAAGATAAACTATCAAGAATTATTTATGAATCCTTGACGAATTAACAAGATTTAGCGTAGGCCTACAAAGTATCACCAGAGCTAGAAGTGTAAATGTCAGAACAAGAAGCTACATCTTCGGTCCTCCTCGGTTCTAAATAGACCAAATCCACTCGTGCCTTAGAGCTGATAGCTGGTAGTATGTTACATATTGGCCATTTAATTGGAATGTTTCGTCTATGCATTTATAGACGAGGCTATCAGAGTGAATAAAATAATGTATATCTTGAAGGATACACTATTTACAATATTTGTAAAAGATACCAACGGTATGCAGAGTTACTTATCTATGTGAAATTATTGGTTGTTGTGCATAAAATAAATAAATAACAATTAAATATTCTGGACAAATTACACACTGCCCTCTGTATATGTATATATATATAACTAGAGGGCAGTAGAGCTAATATATAACTAGATTATAATATAGATACATTAGATAAGCTATGATAGCTAATGTATCTATATTCGCATTTAGATGTGATAGATTCATAGATGAATCGATGATCTGAAAAAAGCGGCAAGAAGCGACAGGATACGGAAAGCGGTGGATCGCATGGTGTAACGCATTAAAAAGGCCTTTTTCCAACAGAGGAAGATTAAAGCTATAATAATGTTGAAGCTATCATACTATAACTTTATATGCACCACTACTAGGTTTTGACAACTGTTACGTCATGCTTTACAACTGAAATTAGTCTATTATCTCGGGTAGGTTTAGTTATTGGTGCCATTAAGCACTTTAGTGGTTGTGAATCTGTGGCACTAGGCTTGATGTGTTAATATTATTATAATGCGAGATGTGTTAATATTATTATTATAGATGCGAGTATACGGCATCATCACTTCACATAAAAAGTACCTCCATGCATCTAATATGGACCGAGTAATATATACCTAGTCATTTATAGTAGTCATTATTAATTGTAAATTCGTTTAGATACCTTTCGTTTATATAGGTTAAGTCTTAATTTTGTTATCGGTGGGTAAAAGGGGTTTTTGTCTTTAAATATATAAAATTTTATAGTAATTATTATATTTAAAAATGTAAAAAATACAATGTTTAAGCATAGTTATTATAAAGATTAGATACTGTACATATATTTTTATTTGTCTCATATTTTATTTCGAAAAAGATAATCATCAAATGCTGTTCTAAAATATTAGCTATGTAATATTAGACACAAGCACAACTCACACACCACGGGTCACCGCGACCGGCCACCACACGATTTGTGCTGAGCCCCGCACTGGGACTAAACGGCGTAATCGCTGTTCCAAGACATTCCAAAAAAAGCCTTATGTCTTAAACATTACGGTTAATTTATCGTTACATATAGAAAGGACCTTACACGCAATTCATTGGACGTATACGTTAATGAAACTAACTTCTTATTATTACATTTGAAAAAAGAACAATAGCCGACTGTCACTTATTAGATTCATTTGTTGTGATTTCTCACTAAACGGACATTATTCTTCTGATATACAGAATACGACCACAGTATAAGTAATAGTGATACGACTATACATAGGTATTTTTTTAAACAACAATAAAATTAAGAATTGAGAAAAGAAAACCTCGTCTTAAATGATGGCAAATGTCGTGACAGCCCTAGAACCAGAATTATTAGAAAAACCTTTAGGAGTTTTGCTTCTTGATCTTATGCGCTTTAGCTGCGATATTGCTGAGTTATTGGTAGATATCATCAATAAATATTGCTTGGAGTAAAATCGAACCCAAAATAAGATAAGGTAAATTAATAAAAAAATAAAACAACGACCTATTAAGTATTACACTTATATTATTTTATATTGGACTGCTGTGAAGTCGCAGGACTTCACAGTAGTAAAATTTAAAATGCAAACATTCGCCATCATCACAAACCTTATTAGTTCAGTAGTTAGCTCAGTTAGAAAAGCATTTGACTGATCGAGAGGTGAATTTTTAAAATATGTATAAATTCTAGCAAGTTGGCTGAAATTAACATTAATAAAAAAATAAAAGCAAATAAATAGAGAAATAAATGTTTTTCAAGTTTACACTTTACAGGAACTTAAAACTTAATTGCCATATAAATAATGTAACTACTCTCCATTCGAGACTGAGAACAAACGCACTATACACAACTATACAGAGAGATTTTGAAATGTTTTAAAATTCTTAAAAATGTTTTAATCTCTCTCATTTTACAAATTGACCCACCGAAGTTCCTGCTTTCGTTTTAAAAAAGTTTTTACTACAAATTATGCCATTAAAATGACTATGTCCACTTTATGGGTGAAAAAACATACTGTAATGTAATGTGTAATTTTGTTAAATTTTAAACAATTTTTCATGCCTAATTTTCGATACATATTATGAGATTTTTTTTAAATTTTGTTTTTTAATTACCCGGCAGCGGGCCCGGGTAATTAAAAAACAAAATTTAAAAAAAATCTCATAATATGTATCGAAAATTAGGCATGAAAAATTATTTAAAATTCTCACGGGATAGCGATCCGGTGAGAATAGGCTATTTGACAAACATTTTTTTCGGTTTGATATGTAGGGACGTCTTCATAATATAACCATAGGTGAAAGAATTACTTCGATAGCATAAAAATCTCTCGAGATATGGTAATTTGAAAATCACAATTTTTAGACTGCCCCAAAACGCTCCATACAAAAGACTACCGAATTATGACGTCACAGGTTTGTATTTTGTATGCATCAAATCAGAAATTTGTACGACAGCTATGTTAAATATCACGTTTATGTGATTATTATCATAATAAAAGTTATAGGATTTTTTATTGCTTGTTCAATGGAAATATTATTTTTTAATAATTTCATACTTTTAAAATGGACTTTCCCGCCAAACTTTGATCGATGCTAAAAAAAAGTCTGACTGAAGATATTGGAATGAAAGTTAGCAGATCTTTATAGTTTTGTGTATTCTACGATATTGTTAAATAATTTATACAATTTTTAAACATTGGAAAATAGCCTATTGTGAATGTGTGAAAATTACGCATGCATACAATTTTTCATGCGTAATTTTCCCATATCCCGCTGGACATGCCCAGGCGAGGCCGAGGCGGGTCCTTGGTGTTGCAGATCTCCATGGGCGGTGGTAATTCCTTTCCATCAGGTGACCCATATAAAAAAAAACAGGAGCAACTGATAAAATTACTTTATTCTTTAAGTTAACGGCAAAAGGACAAGAGAATGGAATGTCTGATGGTTATATAGGCATACGCAATCCTTTTTAGAAACTTTGCCAATATAACTGGGTTAATAGGGTTTATAAACTTATTAAGTAACTTTTCGTAAGTACAAGAAAGGATGTGAAGCAGTTACCATGATACTCGTATATAGGCATCAACCCATAAACATCCCACTGTTGGGATACGGGTCTCCCCTCAATCGAAGGCGCTTTACATGGAAATTTTATATAGAAATTTTACATGGCGGGGAGTGAAGCAAACTATGCTTATCATCTTTTTAACAATAAAATTCTAATTTAAACTTATCACTCATCATGAGTAAGGTATGTAGTCTCCTATAGCTTCTTTTAAAAGTAACGACAGTACAGCTATCTCTGATATGCCCAGGCCGTTTGTTCCAAAACTCTGCCGTACGAACAGTATATGACTGATAGAAGAAACATGTGTTCGATGTGGTATGGGATGTGTGATGATGATGATGAGATTAGGTCACTGATATGAGCCATTTGAATTTTATGGGTGACAATTGTAGATTTGTAAATATTTATTTTGTCCTGTTAACAGTTTTACAGCTACCTACAAAAAAAATCTGTAACACAATCTGACATACAAACATACGATCTGTCTGATGGTAAGTAGTCATCGTAATTTAGGGAATCTTGCGACACCAGAGGCATCACGCGTTACATGCCGTTTAAACGACCCTTTACGTTTTTTCCAATACTCCATACTATAGTCTTCTGAGAACGCATGGAGATTCATACCAAAACCTAAGAGCCGTGGAAAAAAAAATCTCCTAGAACTACACAAGTACCCGGTATGCCCATTTTGGTTCATATACGTGAGGATGAATTCCCTGTCTGGAAATTTTACAGTCCAAACTACACAAATTCGCTCTGTATGAACAATTGGGAGAGGCCTATATTCAGCAGACAACGTATTTTGATTGAATTAACGAAGTAAACAAAATTTGCAGCTATTTTAAAATTAATAAATTCCAATAGAATTTTAAATTTATTATATACTTAATAGAAATAAGTCTGTAATATTCTATATACATAATAAAATCTATAATAACTTCTATAATCCATACTAATATTATAAATGTGAAAGTGTGTTTGTTTGTCCTTCTTTTACGTCGAAAGTAACAAACGGATTGACATGATTTTTTTTTTGAGATAGTTTAAGGCGTGGAGAGTGATATAGGCTACTCTTTATCGTGAAAAAACATCTTAATCCCATGGGAAAAAATAAACTTTGTAATCATTTGAACTTCTTTTACGTCGAAAGAAACCTAAGTACCGACATGTTTTTTAACAGGGGATAGTTTCCGGTCTGGAGAGTGACATATGCTACTTTTTTTTCCAGGAAAAATATTTTATTCACACGGGAAAAAATATTACAATTACCATTTTGGTTCCATTTGACTCCATTTAACTTGAAAGAAGGATTGCTAACATGTTTTTTTTAAACAACCAAGCAAACAAACGTTTTTAGAGCCAAAGCCAGGCTCAGCTGCACGTAGTGCACCCTGCCGTGTAGCGAAATAGGCGAAAGAGTGCGTATATAGTATTTGTAAACTGGCCGACTGGGAAAGTACCTCCACTTCACCGAATACAGCAGCAAGCAAGAAAAAAATATACACAAATCAATGGCAGCTCCCCTGGACTACGTGGGCGAAGCCGCGGGTAACAGCTGTAAAGAATATATTTCAATGAAAAATTACTTAAAATTACTACATAAGTATTTAAGGCATGCGAAAATAACCTTGACCGAAAGCTCAGTCTCAGAGTGTATATAAGCAGTACCTTGACAAAAATCAGGTCAGTTTTGGGAGGATTTTGATCATATTAACAAGTTTTCTCACCTTCATAATGAACAACTTGGTTTGTGAATTTTATATTATACTTCTTAGAAAGTAGATAATCGGCAACACGTGAGTAGGGTCGGCAACGCTTGAGTGATGCCACTAGTGTCAGAAGCGTGAATAGGCTACGATGACTGATTTCCATCAGATTGTTCACATGCTTATTTGCCAACCTTGTGATATAAAAAAGTAGAATAAATTGAAATGAAAATAAAGTGAAGTGATTCGAAAAAAATAAATATTTCTTGTGTAAATATTTCTCAACATCTTGTTTAGCTCTTAAGTCAACCTCAGCTACATGTGGTGCACCCTATCGACTAGCTGACAATGTTCTGGTAAAAGAGGAGGTCATGTTGAGTCCGACTGAGGAAGTGTCTCAATCTAATAGAAGACAGCAACGAAATAACTATACGAGTGAGGATTGTTGTGTTCTTGCGAGTGATTGAGGTCCACAGAAGTAGATGCTGCGTTAGCACGGCAGTTGCCACTTAGTATCTATGGTAACCGGCTGGCGGGTATTACATCAGGCCGGCGGCGGCCGTAGTCTTTTTTGTTACCTAGCGTCGCATTAACGAATAGTTGTGTCCAATTGCATCCCATGGTTTACAACCTTTTTTTGTTCTGGTACTCATCATGGAGATTGGGGAGTGGTAGTAGGGCCCCGATGCTTGGATTGCCGAGCGTCGGTTCGCCACGAGCTACTCGACTTAAGAGTACGCAAGTAGCCTGCAGGCAGGTGAAAGCGGAGTAAGACTTGCTACTGTTCCGCTTGCGTGCTCGGTTGGTTTACCGAGCGCAAGAGCGGAGCTGGTAAAGGTCCTCTCTTCTGGTTGGTTTACTGGACGAGAGACTCGCATCCCGTGATATAACCGGAAAGTTGGCACACCGGGCGCATTAGCTGTTAGGTATAGGGTACGTTGTTAGGGGAGACCTCAAGTGATATATTTTTATATACTAAGTCGGGTGTAAGATGTGAAGCAGTTACTCCAGCCATATCAACGCTTGCATGACATTACCACTCGCGGGCCACCACCCGCGCTGTGCAGTCAATCCTGCCTTCTTGGTGATCTCACTCACTCGCAGGAATACAACAACCCTGAAGGGAATTGTTATTCTATGAAGTGGAGGTATTTCCCCAGTCGGGAAACTTATGATTACGCTGCCTCTTTGAGTCTCGTCAGTGAATCAGCACGTGCACGATAATCGTACGGCACACCTGATGTGAAACGGTTACCGTAACCATATTAATGCTCGTAATATGAAATATCGCTCGCCCGCCCATCTCCGCTGCCAACGCAGCAACCCCTTCGTTTCTTTTAATTGTTATTTGGCTGCGGTATTCTGTGAGGTGGAGGTACTTCCCCAGTCGGGCAGCTTAAAAAATACGCCATGTCCTACCCCTTACCAGAGCCTCGTTTGGCAGTCAGCAGGGAGCACCACGTGCAGGTTGGCTTTCGTTCAATGACATTGATGAATCACTTACACCCCATGAAACACTTACATCCCTAAAGTTGATATAAAGTTAAAATCTTAGTCGTAAAGTTAGTATAAAAGTCGCCCACGTCGCCCAGTTTAACAATTTTAGATGCTCGGCTTATTACTATAAAATACAGAGAGTACAGAAGTAAACCTCATGCATGTACATACATTATTCCTTATACCTACCTATACGCGTGAAGCTCTAGGGTTGTCAAAATGCCGACGCTCGCAATAGGTAAATAATATAATGTACATTTCACGTGTTTACTGTGAAATGTAATCGGTTTTTTTTAAATCGCGACGAACGACTAGTAACTACCAAGGTACAATATTATCTCTGTTTTCTTTAGACAAGTCCGACCAGTTTGTTCATAGAAACGACACTATTCCTTTATTTCTCAACTGTTTTAAATTTATATTCAGCGTTATCTTTGTTACTCGGGAATATGTACTAAGTTTATCTTTTTGTTATACGATATCGGATGGCAGACACGCACATAGCCCACCTAATGTAAATCGGTTCCAATATTAAGTTTCGTTCGTTTGCGAGCGAAACCATGCCTTTAACAACTCCTTCCTTCTTTACGCCTAACAAACTTATTTATAGAAAGTATTTAAAAACCGCTACCAAATATAGTCATCATCATCATTATTTCAGACTAGCTTATAATTTTATTTATACCTTTTTGGTTCAGAGAAAGTACATAAAAAAATTCGTAAACTCATATGGCGGAAATAAAAAAATACTGATATAATATTCACATGTAATAAACACAAGCAAATGCTTGTACAAAATATTATGTTTTAATGTTAACAAAGTATATTATAAAATGTAGGTATCTACTGTAACAGTATATAAGTACTATAACATTAATGTGTATTCACTATTTAAAATTGAATTTAGACTGAACAGTTATATTTTTTTTTAATTTTCACGTTATACTCGAACGTTACGCAGTGATTACATTATGTGTTTGCCGTGCGTATGCATAGGGCGACACTTGCGTGCCTACTAGTTTGACTGGGTCCGATACTTCGTGCCGAGCGTTGCCTATGTGTGTGTTCTTAGGGAGCTTTTTGTACGTGCCATTACTTCTGTACTATCTGTTTTTTGTACCAATACTAAATACCAACAAAGGAAATTATTATGATTTCTGTTTTCCAGATTTCTATTGTATTCGTGACGGTCCTGATTGCGGTGGTGGTCACCGTTCCCGTCGACGTGCTGTCACGAGCGGACTTCCGTGACGGATTTGGAAATTTCAGATCTTAGTAAGTTCTAATATCTTTTTGTTTCAGGTATCTATAAAAGACAATCGTTACTGACTGATCTCAATCTTTAATGCACAGCTGAAATCACAGGACATGGACAGATTAGATAAAAATCTTGGAGGGAAAGTTCACTTTAAAAGGATGAATATTATCATTGGAGAAAGAATAAAAGCGATACCAAAACACACACTATATCAAGTTTTGGGTCGAACAGAGGAACTTTGTAATTGGTTACTATTTAAAAAAAAAATCCCGCTCTGAAAAATTTAATTTCTGAGTCTAGGTGTATAAGTAATCGATAACCATTAAAATACAATCCCCTTACCACCAACTCTTATTACGATTCAATAACTGAATGGAATGCTTATTCATACCAATGAATAAGCGACTCTATTCACTCTTATTACGATTCAATAACTGAATAGAATGCTTATTCATACCAATGAATCAGCGACTCTATTCAATTTGAAATAGAGTCGCTTATTCATTGGTATGAATAAGCATTCTATTCAGTTATTGAATCGCAATAAGAGTTTGTGGTAAGGGGTCTGGTAATGAGTTTGTCATTTTCAAAAATCCGATATCATCTTGAAAAAACATTGTCCTAATATTCATGAACTTGAATGATATTCAAAGCAGATTTGAATGTAATATAATACAAATTATCGAAAATTTAAACTTTTTCATTCTGTGTTTCAGCTATGAACTCTCCGATGGAACAATTGTCGAAAAACGGGGCGAAATTCGGAATGCTGGTACACCTTACGAAGAATTAGTTATTTCAGGGTTCTATTACTATATAGCACCGAATGGTGTACCACAGTTGACAGAATACGTTGCTGATAAGGATGGTGACCACAAGAACTCAACATCTGGACCGGGAGCACTGCCTCCACGTGTAGTAGGATCCATGTTAGGCTAACGAACACAACCGCAAGGATTAGTGTGAGACAATTATCCAATATAAATTTATTAGTACAAAGGAATTGCTTCGCAAGTTAAAACTGGTGCAAACCACCAGCACATCCCGGCCACTCTAGTAGTAATATAGTACTATTACTTATATTGCACCACTAGTACAGAGTTAGAAGTGCATAATATAAGAGTAAGAATTTACGAGAGTGGTTCTACTGGTTTCTTGTTTGTCACATGAACGCTGATTCCCTGGTCTCTTGTTTGTCATGCAGTATTGTGACAACCCTAGTCATATAAAAAAAACTCTCAACGGACATGATGTAAATCTTATGTTAACAATGGTCTGGAGAGCTATCTCATGGTGTCCTCTAAACCGATGTACGCGCGAACGAATGTTTGGTGTGTACGTATGGACGCAATGTTATAACAGTTAATAAATACTATAGATATGCCACATGCGTCAAAAACGTACACCCCAAAAACTGAGGTCTTACCTCGAAATTTGTTCGTAAGACGACGAAATGCCGTTTGTGACATTTGACTGAAATAGGTAAAAATGAGGATTTCGATAGCATCGTTGCTTGTGATAGTCTAATCGGACACGCAAGTTAAGTAACATCAGCCGTAGCCTATCCATGGATGGCTTTATTTGTCTCGAATTCCTCCGTATTTCAGACAGCACGTTAAGCCGTCAGCCCTGAGTGTTGTCATTAGATGACAGTCGTTAAGCCTAGTCCGTTACCGTTAGCTACTCCGCTATCGGTTGTCTTTACTTGTTATCTTGTTACCGGCGTTATTTTATCGGTGGTTGTACGTTTTTATTTATAAATGTACAGTCAAAGGGCATAAGTGCAGTAACGTTATCTTTAACATTTAATAAAATATGCACTTATTACTATATGAAAAAAATCTTATTTTTTAGGCCTAACCATTTCCTAGAAATATATTAAAGGAAATTTTATTGGCATAATAGTTGTGCATTTTATTCAAATTGAAAGATAAGGTGAGTGGTACTTCATTTATGTCCCTTGCGTGTAGATAATTATGTATAACTTAATTAAGTTTGTTAAATTTTAAGTATATTTAAAATTTAATGTATAGTAGAATACAAAGATTAGAAGTACCTACGTTTTTTTTTATTTTACCTTCTTCCTCGTAGTCAAACTATTTAGTCCATTTGCCTTGGCCACAAAAAATTGTGTTTCCTGTGAAAGAACCACGGTATAATCAGAGGCCTTACCGCCGAAGCTGAAGCCGATTACCATCGGATTTTGTGACTGCAAAATAGATCTTAGCTTTAAGTTTATGACAAACACCTATAGCTTAGTCTGTTTAGCTCTATGGCTTCTATCAGCTAAACTTAATACAATTACCACCACGCTAAGCTACAGTTCGATTTTCGCAATCAAAATATCCAATAATAATCGGCTTCAGCTTCGACGGCAAGGCCCCAGATCAGGTACCTATGTCCTTTCCGTGGCAGTTAGATCACATTTTTTGGATTAGGCTTCGTTATTAGCTGTATTCTGTGTCTATGATTTAAATGAGATGACAGCACAGCTCATGATTATTTTTTAATACTATAATTCTAATTTTCATTGATTTCATCTGATATACGAATCTTGCACAGCCCATGCACAATTATAATAAAATTAATAAATATTAATACTATAAAATGTCAGTTCACTAAAGTTGCAATTAAATATATAATATGTTATAGCTACTATAATATTTAAGTTAATGATTACATATACCTACTTGGCATTTTTTTATAACGTCTCTAAATTTTTTTCTGCGCGGCGCAGGACCCCCATTAAGTAATGATTTAATCAAAACGAAAATGTTTTGATTTATTTATTCTTCTTATTCCCCGAATCAATAAAATTACGTTTGGCATAGAAGAAATATGAGTATAGGTTATTGTTATGCCTTTTCACAATTTTGTTGAAACATACGTTTTTATAGTAATTTTATTTCCGACGCAGTTTTTGAACACGGTTGATAGATGAAAATGGAAGTTATTTATAAACGTATTTTTGTAAGTTTAAAAGTATTGCCGTTGGTAAATTATTTTGTTTTAATAGTAAGTGTAATTATTTATTTACTTTATTTTTACAAAATGTTTTTATTTTTATACAACGTCGGGTGACAGACAAGCATATGGCCTGTCTGATGTGAAGCGGTTACCGTATCCATATTAATGCTCGCAACATGATACCATCATCCCCGCCAGCAACGCAGCAATTTCTTCCTTTCTGCTGACCTCACTCAATCGCAGGAACACAAAAACCCACAAAAGGATTGTTATTTGGCTGCGGTATTCTCCGAGGTGGAGGTACTTCCCTAGTCGGGCAGCTAAAAAGTACACTGTACCCTACTTCGCTAGTCGGCAGGGTGCACCACGTGCAGATGATGGTTGGCTTTGACTCTAAACTTTGTGATGAACCACTTAAACCCAATCAGTGCATTCCAATCATATCTTATGTATAAAAATTGGTTGCCTGTAAAGTCGGTATACGGGCGAAAGTTTTACGTGACAACGACTTTGAGTGGTAAAATGTTTTCGAGTGGAAGGGACGCATGCCTTTCACTTTTTATGTCTGTCTCTCTCGCTCTTAGAAGGGACGTGTGCCTCTCACTCGCTCTCATTGTGAGCACATAACGTGAGCGCGTTTCTTGAAGTGTCACCCGGCTAACCAATTTATAAGACGTTGTCACGTCAAAAATAAACTGTACGCTTATTACAATTTATGTTAAAACCTAACTTATTCGTTGGAGGATCTCTTCTGCCAGTATTATTAATTAGTTATTAGAAAATAATTAATTGAATGAGAAAAAAACTACTAAATGGTCCCATTTAGTAATATTTACTGGAATATTTTATTACGAGTGTTTTTAGTAAAAAAATTAAATTGAACATCAACGAAGTCACATTGACTAAATCAGTACGAGCAAAATTGTTCTTGCAGTTAATTATCGTATCTCATCACATCACTGTATGTTTTGGATTACGATACGATGGAGCTGGCATAATAAATGAAACAGATTAAAGCCCAAAAAAATTAAACTGGCGATATTAATTTCAAATGGTGTTTTCCAAAAGGGTTAAATATCAATATGGTAAATTCTGCGATAGGAGATAATAGTATTATCAGTATGCCATCGAAATGACATTCATCATCATCAGCCGGTCATCCATCTATCCACTGCTGGATATAAGCCTTCTCCAATGCTTTCCACCAAATACGATCCTCCGCCTTCCGCATCCAGCCGCTTCCAGCTGCTTTCTTAAGGTCATCGGACCATCTAGAAGGAGGGCGTCCAACGCTTCGTCGTCCTACGCGCGGCCTCCACTGTAATACCTTCCTCCACCATCACTTACTCGGCAGATGTGACCCGCCCATTGCTACTTCAGCTTGCAAACTCTGAAGGCTATGTCGACAACTTAAGTTCTCCGTCGAATTTCTTCGCTCCGGATTCGATACCTCAGAGAAACCCCGAGCATAGCCCTCTCCATCGCTTGCTGCGCGACCTTTAGCCTGTGGACCAGTCCGATGGTCAGTGTCCAAGTCTCTGCACCATAGGTTATTGCAGGGAGGACGCACTGGTTGAAGAGTTTAGTCTTCAAGCATTTGGGTATCTGTGCGGTGAAGATGTGCCGAAGTTTTCCAAAAGGTGCCCAGCCCAATCGAATGCGTCTATCGATCTCTTTGTTGAAGTTACCCCGACCAAGCCGTATGGAATGTCCGAGGTAGACATAGTCTTTAACCACTTCAATAGATGTATTCTCTACCATAACCGAACTAGGGATGACAACATCGTTGTACATGACTTTCGTCTTGTATTCATCCCCAGCCCCACGGATCGAGATGCAACACTGAGATCGCTCAGCATACGACCTAGATCCTCCAGCGATTCAGCCATTATGACCACGTCGACGGCAAACCGAAGGTGTGAGATGTACTCGCCATTCACAATGATGCCCCGTTTTGTCCAGTCCAGCGTTTTAATGACGTCTTCCAGAGCAGCGATAAATAGTATCGGGGAAATGACATTAACTGCAAGAAAATGCTGGGTCGGCACCCTTTCAAAAGGAAGTTTGAATACCGCAGCCAAATAACAATTCACTCCCACAACGATAGCTATATGGAACAATGCAAGATATTCCTAAATGGAATCAGGCTGCTATATGAAAAGTACTGTTTTCATACATACTCGTACAAATTGCGACACAACATTTTATGTTTCAGGTGCTGTTGAGTCTAGTCACACGAATAAACGGTGTAATTTACACATAGTAAGTTATTAAATGTCATTATAGCGTAATCTCGGTCAGCGACACACATTGGCCTCAACGTTGGTCCCAACGCTATACGTCCAACGTGTATAAGTATTGACTGTAGCGTTGGAACAATAGGCTATTTTCCAATGTTTAAAAATTGTCTATATTATTTAACAATATCGTAAAATACACAAAACTATAAAGATCTGCAAACTTTCATTCTAATATCTTCAGTCAGACTTTTTTTAGCGTCGATCAAAGTTTGGCGGGAAAGTCCATTTTAAAAGTATGAAGTTATTAAAAAATTATATTTCCATTGGAGAAGCAATAAAAAATGCTATAACTTTTATTATGATACTAATCACATAAACGTAATATTTAACATAGCTGTCGTACAAATTTCTGATTTGATGCATACAAAATACAAACCTGTGACGTCATAATTCGGTAGTCTTTTGTATGGAGCGTTTTGGGGCAGTCTAAAAATTGTGATTTTCAAAATACCATATCTCGAGAGATTTTTGTATTAACGAAGTAATTCTTTCACCTATGGTTATATTATGGAGACGTCCCTACATATCAAACAGAAAAAAATGTTAGTCAAATAGCCTATTGCTGGCAGTTGGCCGGCGCACGTCGGTTATGTCAAAGGAATCTACGCCAATGCTTCCGATTTGCGCTCACGTTGGCGAGTTCCTCAATCCTATCCAGCGAATTTTCTATAATATATTTATGTTATTCTATTTTTCTACTCAAAGATTACAATTTGTTAAAATTTCTTTATTTCTAGCGAAGATGTAGAATTGAGACGAATTTTTCCAAATGAATTTCCGCAAGATACTGTCCGGAAAAGCGGGTCATTACATGCAGAGGTAAGAAAAATTAAGTATCATTCAAAGAGTAATATCACAGTATAAATAAATGTACAGTACAGTATGGCCACTCGCTGCCGCTGTCTAGTGTCGACCTCGCCTCTCCTCTGAGACATATCTGGAACAGTTTGTTTGTATGGCGCCGCACGCACACACGATCCGCACTCGCTCTGCACAGACAACATTATTTATGTAGTAACTACTCAAGCTGGTGCAAGCACAAAAGGAAGCGTGGCTTCCTTTTGTGATGTATATCCACTAAGAAGGGATTTTGCGCAATTCACCCCCTTAAGGGGTAAAAAGGCGTAACAACGTTTGTGTGTAAGTTTTTTTTTATGGTCTGTTTGGAATTTCGTGATATTGCTCTTTGACATAATTTAATAAAAATCTAATTAAATATTTTCTAAAATTCGATCTCCTAAGGCGTGAAAAGAGGTATTAAACTTTGTATGCGGAAAAATATTAAATGGGCATTTCGGCTTGGAACTTTGTAAATGTAATCCTAAAAGAAAATAAGTAAACTACGTGTTTCACGATTTTTCGATATTCAACCCCTAAGTGGTGAACAGGGGTATGAATGTATTTTTTTCACAGTCAGACTCATGCTTGAGCATTTTATTATGTGTTGTATATTTTGGGAATGGCCTCATCAAGCTCTTCATTTTGATACCGAACAGTATCGCAGTTGACGATAAAGTCGTCAGGACAAGGGGTGTATGGGGAAATCCATTGCAATGAGATGGGAACGGGAAGATTGAGCCACAGCGAAGCATGGGCGGCCGCTAGTTAATACATAAACGTACATTTTTTATTTCTTACGAAGATGAACATTCTGTGACTTTATTTGTTAATTTTCGTTACATTTCTTTTTGTAGCATCTAGGGCGATACGCTGAATTACAGAGGTATTTTCAATACCCTAAAGCACACTTAAATAGTCATTTTGAAGAGTTAGTATGTTACGAAAACGATGGTAAAAAGGTATGTTAAAGTAGTATCATCATCATAATCAGGTCATTTTTAGTCTCCACTACAGGAGCACGACCCTCTCTCGTCCGTCACAGACAGGAGGATTTGGCCTACACTCCCTACGCTGGCCAGACGGGTTAGGGAGGCCTGATCGATGTTTTATAATGTATTTCTCTTAGTCGCCTTGTACGACATCCACGGTAAGAGATGGAGTGATTCTATTCTAGTCTGCCGGAAACCACATGGCCAAAACTTAAAGTAGTATTAGAATTAGAGGAACTGTGCGGTTCCAGAGAAATTTTTGAGCAGCCTGGGTAATTTGAGAGTAGCCCCCTTACCACCATCTCTTATTACGATTCAATAACTGAATAGAATGCTTATTCATACCAATGAATAAGCGACTCTATTGAGTCGCTCATGGGTCGCTTATTCATTGGTATGAATAAGCATTATATTCAGTTATTGAATCGCAATAAGAAATGGTGGTAAGGGGGCAGGTCGGGTGTCATAACACCATGTCAATCTTTCGAACATATATTATACTTGTCAACCTACATAGAATTGGAGAACTATCCTTCCACAGAATTCAAAATTGGCTTTTGTTTTCAGCTATGTAAAGTAGATGTAGACCGATATACTCGTGATGAAGACAATTACTTCATGTCTGCCAAGCAGGACAGTCATGTGGACCGCCGGCGAGTCTTTTGCATATTGCTACTCTGCTTTACTGAGGACGAACTCGACAGAGTTGTCAACTCATTTTAAATAACAACTACAAATTAATATTGTTTTGTATAGTAACTATATGTATAATGTTATGCATACTGTATAAGTAGTAATTGGCGCTATTGTGTATGATATAATTTTGTAATTATAAAATAAATTTTATTGATATGTAGCTACTGTGTTTGCTTGGCGTATTTATCTTGTATGGGCTCCCAATGTTCAAAAGTAGATCATCGCAACAAAGGAGTCCTATAATTATGTGAAACATACCGACCCCAATTACTCAATAACAATTCCGGCATTATTGCCAAAATTCCAAAGAAAATTTCCAACATTGGAAATATTTCCCCAAACAGATCTTCTATAAGTTTGTGACTCCTATAGGTGTAGTGTGTAGGTCCTGTAAGTGTGTGTAAGACATTTGTGTACATGAACATGTCTGTTTGTCTTGATCTGGGTGTTTTCTATGTATTGTATCTATATATATAAAAGAGAAAATCACTGACTCACTCATCACGAAATCTCAGAAACTACAAGTGCTTGGAGTTTCAAATTTTGCAAAGGGGTTCCTTTTAGGACGTAGGTGTTCACTAAGATGGGAATTTGGAAAATTCAACCCCTAAGGGGGTGAAACGGGGGTCCAAAGTTTGTATGGGGAACCAAGATTAGTTGGACTATTATATGCGAAACTTTACACGAGCACTTCCGTAGATAAATGAGTAAACACGTGTTTCAGGATTTTTCAAAATTCAACCCCTAAAGGGGTGAAATGAGGTGCAAACATCGAAAATTGTTATGGGTATTGTTTTTATGGTTTATCGGATCGCTGATTGCGAAAACAACAGCTATTTTATAATCTAACATAACCGACGTGACACAAGAGCACTCTTGTGGGGGTGCGGTGGGGTTGAAATGTCATAATATCAATATGGGTGTTGATTCTATGGTTTTCTGAGACGTCAATTACGAAAATGGCATCGATTTGAAAACGTGGACACGAAATTTCCATCCATCCGGTATAAAAAACAAGATTTGGAACACGTGATGCAGAACTATAATGGTTCAACTAAACTATAAGAAATATAAAAATGACGCCTTAGCAAAAGTTGTTCAGCCTGATGAGCATTTTTTGTTGAGGTATATAAATCCAAGACTTGGAACACCTGATGCAGAACAAAGCTAAATTTATTTGCATAAACAACATGGTGTTTACAATAAATTATAGTTTAAAAAATAACTTAAAAAACACGCTATAATAGCAAATAGAACTAAAAAAAAGCTACTTAAAAAAACAATAAATAGTTTAACGAAATACTGATTGTTAAAAAAATAACCGCGTAGTGCTACTTTTATTCTCACCTGCTACAAGTTAGACGCAATCGTTTTATTTATTTACAAAGGTAACGTGGTTTATTTAGTCAGTTTATTATAGACGTGTACGCTAAAATTGAAATGGAACGATTGGTATATATTCGCACAAACCAGAAGAATGCGTGCATTTGCGGGACGCTATGTAGCAAGATTTTGTGATGCAATGTCTTTTAAACAACGAGGGGAAACTGTTTTCCTTAGATGCTTCAGGAGGGACTGGAAAAACATACCTGACGAGAGCAATCCTCGCTGAAATCAGGCGCCAAAATAATATCTCACAGCAGCATCGCCAGGTATTGCAGCCATATTATTTCTAAGGAAGGAAGCGGAAGGACGCAAAAACAATGTTCAATATTATACTCGGTTTATACAGAACGGAAACACCGACATGCCTTGTGACACGAAACTGTGACAAAGCGAAAATGTTTCAGGATTGCTGTCTAATCGTTTCAGATGAATGCGAAATGGCCAACAATAAGGCAGTAGAAGCTGTAGATAGAACTTTACGTGCCCAAGATCTCCTTCTTGAAGTAAAGTCAATGTTTAGCAGCGAATTATGTATAATTGAAGCTGAGATTCACACTGGGAGTGGTACCGATGAAACTGAATTTATTCCGCGTATACCACTCTTCCTTCTTACGGCCGTGTGGTTTCCGGCAGACTAGAATAGAATCACTCCGTCTCTTCCCGTGGATGTCGTCCATGGCGACTAAGGGAAATACTCGTACATTATAAAACATCGATCAGGCCTCCCCAACCCGTCTGGCCAGCGTGGGGAGTGTAGGCTAAATCCTCCTGTCTGGGACGGACGATAGAGGGTCATGCTCCTGTAGTGGAGATTAAAATGACCTGATGATGATGATACCACTCTTCTCCAACAATTATCCATCTTAATCTGAAAATCGTCATGGGTGTTGTTTTTATAGTTTATCGGGTCGTTGATTACCAAAACAACAACGATTTTAAAATTCAACGTGGCTAACGTGACCATCATCCCGTATTGGGGTGCGATGGAGTTGAAATGTCTATATATACGCGAATCTGTACTAATATTTTAAATGCGACAGAGTGTCTAGCTGTTACCTCTTCACGCTTAAATAGCTGGACCGATTTAGATGAAATTTGGTTCAGAGTTACCTTGAGTCCTGGGAAAGGACATAAGATAGTTTTGTCCTAGAAATTACGTATTATTGTTGTTTATTGTACCTGTAGATCGGTTCTATGTTCGACTGTATGTATTTTTTTAATTCAATGATTTCTCCGTCAATTGTACAGCAATTTTAATAATTCTTATTTGTTTGAGAGAGTACACTCTCCAGGTGGTCCCATATTAAAATGAAGTTAAGGTTCGTTAAGGTATAATGGTATAAGGAAGGTTCATATGGAGAGAAAATACATAAAAATTGCGAGGAAAAGAAAACAACACTTTCTACCCGTGCGAAGCCGGGGCGGGCAGCTAGTGTATGTATATAATGTATGTAGTGACGAGCTCGGTGGTCGAATGGTTAGCAATGGCCACTTTGACTCCGAGGTCGCGGGTTCGATTCCCGCACAAGACAAACATTTGTGTGCATGAACATGTCTGTTTGTCTTGGTCTGGGTGTTTTCTATGTGTTATATGTATGTATTTACAAAAAAATATATTTAAGTATAATATCAGTTATCTAGTACCCATAGTACAAGCTTTGCACTTAATTTGGGACTAGATAGCGCTGTGTAAATTGTCCAGAAATATTTATTTTTCATTTATTTATTTATGTATACATACAGATATTATAATATCAGTTATCTAGTACTCATAATACAAGCTTTGCTTAGTTTGAGAGTAGATGGCAGTGTGTAATTCGTCCAAGAATATTTATTTATAGGTATCCAATTTATATCATACAATATTTCTGAGAACGGCTCATCTCTACCCATGACCTTTATTTTCTTTTTTACTACGTCGGGTCAGCTGGAATAATAATCATAAGCCGAGCGAAAGATCAAAATATGTGTTATAATTGTATGATCTTTAAGTTTTAACTGCACTGTACCAATAAACATAAAAATGTATACTGCAGCCGCTACACCTAAAACATTTTCAATTTAGTTTTAGTACTGTAGTAATGGCGAGAGTAATGTTAGTCTGTAATAAAAGAACGATAAAAAAATATTACGTTCAATCTAAGATGTTTTTACATATAGATACGTTTTATTAAACCTCCACTGTGGCGAGAAGAAAGAAAGTAAACCCGGCATTCACTCAGTCCCGCGTCATTTACCATCGCGGCAAGATGATAGCGCTAATAAAAAAGAATTACTGAATGTCTTTTCCTTTCGTTAAAAAAACTTATAAAATAACCCTCACTTTCATTAAAAGGAAAATACTTACTCAATACCTATCTACGCATACTCAATATTTACGCATTTGCATAGGTATTGAATAAGCGTTTTGTAGCCAATATTACTGTCATTATGTTCGGCTACGTTAGTACTATTACTTATACTGTGGTTCGGCTATGGCCCGTCTATATAATAAAATGTCATAACAATGCGTTCAAGAGAACATCTAATCAGATTCATTGTTTCTTGTAGAACAGCAATTTATGGAGTAGTTTACCTTTGATGGGGTCAAATAAAACCTTAAAGTGTCCATGTTACACAATTTAATGTCTATATTGCGTAAAATTGTGATCAATGTCTTCCATCATAATGTTTAAATGAATATTCGATGTATGTAGCATGGTAGTTCTTTTCATTATGATCATATGGATGACAATATGGAGATATATCGATGGTAATTTTAAAATAGTGAACATTTTTAGCCATTTTAGGTGATATTGTCTGTATTTCTGAATCGATTTTCAATATTCCTTTTATGTTCAAATGAGGGCGCTCCCATGACAGTTGTGTGTAAATTACATTGGGATTTACTGTTATCTCGTTGTTGACAACTAGACGACACGCACAACTACTCTATCATGCTCAAAAATGTGGGGGAGAGGGGTCGCTAAGCTAGCGAGGGAAGAGGGAGGACAAACTAGTGTAATTCGTTTGCTTGTTTGCCACCCGAATTTAATATAAAAAAAGTTCGTCATCGTTGAGCATTTCCAACATTTATTTAATACTTTCACTGTCTTTTCACTTTGGATGGTTTTATACAATATGTTTTATGTAGTTTCGCCCTGCGTTGGACACTAAAAATTAAAAGAAAAGTTACGGACTTCAAAAGTCAAAGCAGCCAACATGAAAATCATAAGATAATAACAATCCAGTTCGGTGTAATTTTTATTATTACAAGTCGAGCCTCGCTCGCTTCGCTCATTCGGCAATGCTGATGGGAAGCGATCACCCTATAGACGTTAATTCCACTGGCAATTCATTCCACAACTTCATAGTTCGATGGAGAATACCTTTCTGAAATCGAACAGTACATTCCGTCATAGTCACGATCTATATCTATGGACGAACTTAAAGAGAACTTTTTTCTTATCACCCACACTCATTTTTTGATAAATTTATTAAATAAATAGGAACTGTTTTTCCTTATCCCTTCCTCCCCTTTCCGTCACAGAATATCACGTACAGGCTTGCGATATCACAAGTTCACCATTGGGATTATCTCTTCGCGTACTAAAAAGTTTGGCAACTCCTATCTATGTCGCACCATTAAAAAGTGGAACGCGTTGCCGGCATATGTATTTCCTCAATCATACAATGTGGGATCCTTCAAGCGAAGCGTGAAGAAGCATCTCGTAGGTCAGCGTGGCAGCGTCAACTGACAAGACATCAAGATCTTTTGTCCGTTGCCGATGCGATTGGGGTTCCTCTTTTCGCTTACCATCAGACGAGGCGGAGCCAATATGCTGAGCTAATATAAAAAAAAAATAATAATGAAGAGACACGCGCTTTTTGTCATGTGTTCACGTTTAATACACGTAGCACCTAGAAAACACAATGGATTAAGAAAAAAAGCGCTGGGCGAACGGCGTTTCTTTATGTTTATGGCGTCACGTCAAGTGCCGTGTAGTGCCATCTATCGTCTAGTCGCTGACATAATCAAATTTACAATTTATTCTTATATTTGTACCACTTGTGTATTATACTGGGATTAGTATAATATCATTGATATTATAAAAGATAAAAACTATAAGTATGAAGAAATGGTACTGCCTGTGAAATATATTGCTACTTCATTATAATTGACGACATAATGGTTTATGTTATGTCTCAGACAATATATCCAAAAACACTTTATGGTGCTCGACTAGCAAAGCAACGAATACCGCAGCCATATAACAATTTCCTTGAGGTTGTTGTGTTCCTATGAGTGAGTGAAGTCACCAGAAAGGAAAGGAATTGCTACGGTGGCATCAAGGGTGGCGGCGCGCGAGCAATATTTCATGTTGCGAACGTTAATATGGCTACCGTACGTAACGGTACGATTCGGTAAAACGGTACGCTTCACAATAGGCGGGCTGTATGCTTGCCTGTCACCCGTCGTAGTATAAAAAAAAGGTAACGGGATCACAATTCCTCGTGGCCTTAGTTTTTTGTCGGACTATACTTCGTAAAGTAACTTTCAATGAGTATATGCAATACGCACTTGTTTCTTGTGACTCTATTTTTTATCTTCATTACCTCGTCGTTAACCCTTATTTATCCCACTGCTGGGTTACGAATCTTAATCGAAGACCTTAGAGCATACTACACCACGCTACTCAACTGCGGGTTGGTGGTGACCAGTGTTTTCAAGCCGCTACTGACTTGGCTTAACGACTGCCATCTAATGACAACAGCCGGGACTGACGGCTTAACGTGCTTTCCATTGCTTATATACCGTAAATATCGTTATTTTCAATTCAATATTATTTTTTTGTATCTATACAATACATTACACAATCCAAGATGCCAACCATCAGATAACTACAATAAGATTTCACCCGGATGCGTTTACGAATGTTTACCTTATTCAACGATCTGATAAGTGCTTTTATTACAATATCATTCGGTTGTTCTCATGACCAATAAATCGTGTATCGTTACCAGCACCCACCCACTGTTAATATGAAGCAACCATGTCTACCTCAGCAATACCGAATGACAGTCATGCCATACACGACCATCGACATCTGTAGTATTGCACAAAAGTATCTGATATTATGGTACAAATATTGCTTCACTACGATTGTGAGTTATCGTTATTACATTGGCACTGACCTCTAAACTGTATAGAATTATATATAGTAAATTATGTCTTATACCTGTGTAATGGTATTTAATTTATCTATCTTCTTCATTATACCTACATAAAAATAAATGTTAATCCCTTATACGATACGATGGCGATGAGACTCCAAAACAACCTGCTTTAGATACGCTAAGGTAAGGTATCGTTACGTAGCTAGCTGGTTTTTAAAATAAAATCTTTGGGGATGTATTGGTTCATCAACATCAAAGCCAACCTTTAGATTTATATGCCTAAGTTGTTTCATATGTAAATCGAAATCTTTACTGTCGAGATTGCGGCATATATTATAGAAAATACCGGACGAACGATAAAAATAAGCATGGATAACTTCAATAAAAATATTGTTAGATGCATTCAACTATTTGTGTTTCATAGTTCCCATGAAACAACTTTGAAACACAAATAGCCTCATACTTGTTTGTCAAAGTATTTAAAACCATTTGTTGTCCATGTAACGAACTACGATGCTTAGAAGGTCAACTAACCTTGACCGTTGGGCTTGTGATAGATTTATGTGTACATACTACATAACGATAGAGAAAGTTATGATTGAGGATATTATGAGAAACGAGGAATCGAGTATAACATTCAAAAAGTTGAATAGACAAATTAAATAGGAAGTTGATCAGCATATTTATCAAGCTAACAACAGCAGATAGAGGAGAAAAGTTTTAGAATATAGGTCTTTTTAGGGTTCCGTACCTCAAAAGGAAAAACGGAACCCTTATTAGATCACTTTGTTGTCCGTCTGTCTGTCTGTCTGTCTGTCAAGAATTTCTATGTCGAGAATGCGTGGTCATATCAAGCTGAAATTTGAACTGTGTACTCAGGTCTACGGTCCCATGAAGTTGTAAAAAAATCAAACTGCTAAGTTTACGTAGAAAAAAGTTACGGCCGTTTATTCAGCAAAAAACGCATATTTCGACACACTCAAGGGAATCAAAACCTATAGGGTACTTCCCGTTGACCTTGAACTATGAAATTTGGCAAGTAACATCGTTATAGACTACAAGTACAGGAATAAATCTCAAAACTATGTATTTGTAAATAGATCTTAAAAAATAGGGGGTCTATATTTTTTATAGGATGTCGAAATTTCAAATTGAAACTACTAGTTCAAATGGGATATCATATGAAAGGGCTTGATGTACACATTGCAAAATATATTTTATTTATTTTTTTCGACGCATAATTTCTTATTTATAATGAAAAATATCAAATTTAATAATGATACTACGTACCTACGGAACCCTCGGTGGGCGAGTCCAACTAGCACTTGTCCAGTTTTTTAATTTGATAAAAGTATAGTTTATACTGACTTCAAATCTTAACGTCCTATTAATCGGAGATGATTGGATGTGGAAACTGGAGTATTGTATATAGCGAAACACAGTGGGGGAAGGCCTATAACTAACAGTAGGTATACAGGTATATAAGTTGATGTTCAGGAAGCGTAAACTTTACAATTATTCGTAGTGTTTAGCAATGTATCCATTACATCATATATCCGAACAAACAAACTATTTTATTTAGAAAATTGACCGATTACCAAAACTAGCAATTTCAGAAATCTTTACCGATACATTCTATTTTAAGACTTGAAATGTAAAAGTCATAAAAATATAATTACTTGTAAATTGAGATATTTGTTGGAATTGTATATTGGATTGCAATTCGATACGAGTTTGAGCATAGACTATGTTGGAACGAATTCTGACTCTGTAACGACTGTAGAACTGAGTTTGATTAAGATGTGACATGTTACCTAGGACTTCCTAAAGTCTACACATGCAGTATTTTGTAAACAGTATTTACTCACTTCTTCTTTAAGTGAACGGTCGACGCCAGTGTCGACTTATCTGTGCGTTTAGACGTGACCATTTTTTTTTGTTATATTTAAAATAAATTGTTTTGTTTTTTATGTTAATCAATAGAATACAGGTTTCGATACTCCGAAGCCTTTTTCTAAAATATTTCGTTAAATTAAATTAAATTAAAGTGATAATAAATTCGTTTTTTATATGAATAAAAAACGAATTTATTATCACTCTAATATTTAACGAAATATTTTAGAAAAAGGCTATGTATAAATATATTATAATAAGATAATAATAAGTTATGAAACTAGCGGCCCGCCCCGGCTTCACACGGGTATTTAACAAAAATTTCAAAAATTCTCTCTGACTTGCAAGACGATTTTCAGTTCAGTGAAGATTCCCCATGATGACATATTTTTGATGCCCTCACTTGGGAACTATTTCTAGAAAGTTGAGATCTTGATCTTTTGGGCATTTTAAAATGTTAAAAAAATATTTTAAAAAAATATCTAATTTTTGTTCAAATAAAAAAAAGGAATAATGGGGACAATTATAGCAATGTTTACATCAAAAATTAACTGTTGTACAGGAATTACCAAATAAAATGTAATTGAAATATTATAATAACTACTAAGTCACTAAGCTTGTTGGATAGATAATATAAATAATTATTATCAGGTAGCATACCTACTTACTGAATAAAATATAAATAAATGGGTTTAGTTCTGAAAAGAACAATTACGTTTTTTACAATTACGTACTAAAGCGAATTCAAAATATTTCCAAGCGAAAATTATTCGATTTCTCGCACGACCGCTGCGTAAAAAGTCGACTGCGCGACTGGGCCGCGCGCATAAAAATACAATTACTACTAAATATACTTTCCTCTTTTTATTAGAAGTGTAGATGTAGAAGTTTAGATGTAGATGTAGAAGTGTAGATGAAACGTAAGATAAATGATACTTGCACTTATGAACCTTGATTGTACATGAATGTACATTTATAGTTTCCACTAAATAATTTCTTGCACAACATTATAACATTTCATCGATAGCACTGTCATAAATATGATAATAACAACTTACATGCTTAATTATGATTACTATAACTATCATCATCGTAAACCGCGTATTAATCAAAGATTATTTTGTTAATGATGTTTTTTAAACTTTTAAGGGCGGCCTTACACAGTCGGAATCCGTCACGGAATTCAGAATTTAAGATTCTGAATTCCGGTGTATGTGAATTCGCTTCTTAGAAATATATGGTAAAATGTGCATCCGGAAATCAGATTCTTTATACTCTTCAGTATTTTTTGTCAGAACGATCTGTAAAATATCTGAAAAATCTGCATGTGTGGAGTGAATATGTGTTTTGTATGAAATTCCGTGCATCCGGAATTAAGATCGTTAATTCAGTTTATTTGTTCTGCTGCCTCAACCATGTCCGCACATTGAAATATAAGTACTACACTTATATCTCAATGTGTCCGCAGTAGTTTCTAGCGAGTTGAATAGGTTTATGAAGTTCCAATTGGAACTGCATAACCTATTCAGCTTTGAGGAAAATTCGGACGTAGATTCGACCTCATCATCCGGGCGCTCTCGATTTTGAAGCTAATATTTAGCTTAGCTGGTAGAAACCCTGGAGCTCTACCAACTAAGCTGATGATGTCAATAACTAAAACGTAAGGCTAATTTTTCTACTCAAAATATTGAATGTTAATCGTCTTCAGCTTCGACGGTATGTCCTCAGTAGTTACTGAGGTTAACGCTTCAACCAAACTATCAAACTCTCCAGTTTTGAGAAATGAGAAATGAAATTATTTAGTTTTATAATATTTATATCCATTACTAACGCGTGATTGTCTAATAACTATTCATCATTATTATACTACCGACCATCCATCCTCCGGTGGCTGTCGTGAACTACCACATTTGCGGGGGGCCGGTCGAGGCCACTCACTACAGTAGTCCAACTTCTTTCAACAAAATGTATGCAAAAGTGTGTACACGGCTTATCGCTGGCCACCAGTGGCTATATAGCTCATTGGACCGTTTGCACCAAGCCTAACGATTTTCAGCATATGCGATCCTCCGCTTTTTCAGACCCAACCGCTTTTTTGAAGTCATAGGTTTCACTGCGACGCCTAACACTTCGTCGCCCGATACGCGGACTTCACTGCAAGAATTACATTTGTCATCGTTGACTCAGGAGATAAACATGAGTACTATTTAAGTACAAACTAACTATAAAAAAATAACTTAATAAAATGCGATTTCAAACTCCATGTGCTACATATATTCTATTCACTCACTCGCACTTCTCAAGGGTAATGTTATTAGATAGTGAGCCACTTTCATGAGAAACGCTTAGAAACCGACAAAAAAAATTATGAAGTCTAAGTGCTCAAGGTTTCCACTTATTGACACGATATGTATCTTCTGCTAATAGGTAACTTACGTGAATGTAAAGCGTGCTACGTACCGTCCATCTTTTATATATTTATTTGTTTATAAAAACTTTATTGCACTATAATAGTAACATATAGGTTAAGAAGGTTTAGGGGTGTAAGTGGTTCGTCAACATCCTTGAACCAAAGCCAACATCATCTGCACTCGGTACATCCTGCTGACTGACAAACGAGGCTCTGGCGAAAACAGAGGTAGGGAGCGTAATTCTAACCTACCCGACTGGGGAGTATAACTCCACCTCACAGAACACCGCAGCCAAATAACAATTCCCTTGAGGGTTGTTGTGTTCGTGCGAGTGAGTGAGTTCACCAGTACGGAAGGAGATGCTGCGTAAGCAACGGGGGTGGCGGCGCGCGAGCGGTATTTTATGTTGCGAGCGTTAATATGGCTACGGTAATCGCTTCACATCAGGCGGGCCGTATGCTTGTCTGCCACCCGACGTAGTATAAAAAAAAGAGATGCTTAGAATGGTCTAAGCACATCAAGTAAAGGAAGTATAGTAACCCAGTAGTGGGCGGAGGACAAATGGACCTTATAACACTTAAACTAGGGACATCATTGTAAAAGAAATCCTAAATTATTGACCAAAAATAATAATTAAATAAATACATATTTCTGGACACTTTATACAGCGCCATCTAGTCCCAAAATAAGCAAAGCTTGCACTATGGGTACTAGGGGGTGTAAGTGGTTCATCAACTTTGAACCAAAGCCAACTTCACCTGCACGCGGTGCACCCTGCTGACTGACAAACGAAGCTCTGGCGAACAGAGAGGTAGGGAGCGTAATTACGCTTACAATTGTAAGCTACTCGACTGGGGAATGTACCTCCACCTCACAGAAAACCGCGGCCAAATAACGGTTTCCTTGAGGGCTGTTGTGTTCCAGCGAGTGAGTGAGGTTACCAGAAAGGAAGGAGATGCTGCGATGGCAGCGGGGGTAGCGGCGCACGAGCGATTTTTTATGTTCCGAGCGTTAATATGGCTACGGTAATAGCTTCACATCAGGCGGGTCGTATGCTTGTCTGCCACCCGATGTAGTATAAAAAAAGGTACATAACTGATATTATACTTAAGTACATTTTTTTTTAAATATATACATAATAATTCATAGAAAACACCCAGACCAAGACAAACAGACATGTGAACACAAATATTTATATTGTGCAGGAATCGAACCCGCAACCTCGGAGTCAAGTGGTCACCTACTAAACTATAACAACTAAGTACAAAATATATCAGTTATCTACTACAAGCTTTGCTTAGTTTGGGACTAGATGGCAGTGTGTAATTCGTGCATAAATATTAAGCTTGAAATATAATTAAATTTGAAATATACCGTGTTTATACAATACCTGCTCAGTTGCTAAAATCACGTTTCCAATTTTATTCACAACAAAGTTATAGTGGGGCGAGAATGGCCTGAACTACTTCGAGAAAAAGTACAGCCGTGCCGATTTTTGCTCGACTTGACGGGGGCACTGCTGTGCCCCCAGATAAATAAAGTTAATTCATTCACAAACATATTTGTAAATACCTTGAATCCACCTTGTATATTGTACCTATCCATATTTGGTGTTGATTAAAATTTATGAATCTAAAGAACACTCAAGATAACTAATCTCACAAAGCTACTAGGAATAAGTTATAAATAAATATATTTTTGGAAGTACGTTAGACACTTCCTGATTTAAAAATGAGTATCTTGACAAAAACAATTTGATCTACAGTTATACTGTTAGCCTTTTTCGGGATCCGTACCCAAAGGGTAAAAAGGAACCTTATTACTAAGGCTCCGCTGTCCGTCCGTCTCATGAACCGTGATAGATAGATAGTTAAATTTTTCACAGATGATGTATTTCTGTTGCCGCTATAACAACAAATACTAAAAAATAGAATAAAATAAATATTTAAGGGGGTTGTTTTTCATACAACAAACAAGTTTTTTTTGCTCGTTTTTGCTCACAATTGTATGATATTTGAAATACTCACATAATATTTAATTATATATTTACTTTAAAAAGAAATAATTAAATAAAAATAAAACAAGTATTTAAGGGGGGCTCTCATACAACAAACGTTATTAGTAACGTAACGTTATATGCCTTGTCACAGTTTATAGACTCTTGCGACATCAGAGGTATCACTCCCGTGTTACTGACCCTGTGAAAAGCCCTTTACGACTGTACAGTTATACGAAATATTAAGAAAACAAACTTGTAATCATAATAAGTAATGATACATTTCGCAACGCAATGTGAATTTAAATCCAGTACTTAATAACTTTATTAATATCTTATACATTGTACATTTTCTCTTTCAATGTATTCTGATAGTCTGTATTTTATATTAGGAACCGTGAAATATAATCTTTATATTAAAAAGAAAAACCGACTTCGTTCATGGCGTCTACTAACTTGGCTTGACGACTGTCACCTAATGACAACAGCCGGCACCGACGGCTTATCATGCCCTTCAGAGTATGGAGGAGCTCGAGATAAATAAACCCATCCATGAACAGGCTACAGTCGACTTTGCTTAACTTGCGTTTTCGATTACAAAGCCATCGAGCTCCTCCATTGTACTGTATATCTACAATCGGTAGAAAACACAAAGAGTGGCGAAATCTCTCCTTAGATTTAAGGGTTCAATACCGTCAGTAAACTTAATATCATCAATAATCCTCATCCTCGTCTCTGAACAGAGTCACAAGGTGAATAATGATATCCATGTGCTCCCGCCATAAAGATGGCAATAGTACTCCATAATACAGAGGTCGGACCTGCGCTTTGTAAAGCAATAGCCTTTGCTGCGAGCTGAAGAATGTTTCGCTCTATTGAGCACACCGAGTTTATTTGAAGCTTAACCTTCTCTAAGTGCGGCAGTGTCGCGATGGTCTACCTATTATGAAAAACTACTAAAGTTGTTTTTTTTAACCAACCCAACCCTAACCATAACACTTCGCCACCTGATACGCGGCCTCCACGCCATGACTTTCATCCACCATCAGCCATCGCTCCCTCGGTAGATGTGGCCGGCCCACTGCCACTTCAGTTTGCGGTTTTTAATAGCTATATCGAAATGTTTGATTCTTTGCCGAACTTCCTCGTTCCGGTTTTATCTTTTATTCAAGTAATAATTTAATCTCTGATATTATAAAGTTTAATTTGCCTGGTTCTATACAGTCTTTATTGAGTATGCAATAGAACACGGACTACCGCCTTCAAGCAGAATAAAAACACCTAAGTACGTACATTCTCACAGAAATATTTAAAGGCACATAATTCGCAAGGTTATGTAGCTTTTTAAATAATTTATTAATCAAGAGATTAAAATAAAAGATGCGTTGGTATTTAAAGGTTGTGTAAGGTCACGCCATCTAATATAGAGAACATTTACTCTTCATTAAGTTATGATTGACATTTTTATCATTGCGCTTGCGGCAAAGTTCATATGGACGTTGACTGTCAGGCATGTGACATGTTGGTAAAGAGGTGATCACATGTTTAATGATAATGTAAGTCTGTGAAATTTATCCTGAGGTCTTATAGGTATACATACACTACGATCTATATGAATCTTATATTAATTAGGTATATAAAAATCCCGTATCAAGATGTTTATCCGCGATAAACTCCCTAACTACTTATCCGATGTTGAATTTTTGCTAAAGGTTTTGAATGCTTTCCCAAAGAGATTAATAAAGGGCATGAAAGTTTTGAAACTTAAAGCACAAAAGTATGTTTTTAGTCTATGATGTGAAAGTCCATGTGAACGAAATCGGGGGCGGCCGCTAGTGAATTATATAAATGTTTGTTTTTAATTGAAAGTTCTCTACGCATTTTCATATAGTTTTTTTTTAATCCTGATGTTCACACGCGTATGGGAAGTTTCCCATAAGAATTTGGCCACACTTCGCTGTACCTTTATTCAATTGAATAAGGTACAGCGAAGTGTGGCCAAATTCAGTCAGTACACAAGTGGAGTATAATCGCACGAGTAGGAGTACATTGCGGAGTTACTACCAGCACGCTAGTTAAGAGTTAGAGTAGAATAGTAATAATGATCCCAGTAGTCAATGTAACGGTATTACGGTACTCGCCCAATACTCGTCCAGTACTCGATACCCATAATATTATTAAAACTCACGTGAGACATTATACTAAATTAATTAAATAAATTAAACCTTAGTCGGGAAAGACAACAAGACACTGAGTGTTCGGCGCGAGAGACAAAGGGTGGACGTGTCTGGACATTCACCCTGATGAAGGTCTCCTTTTGAGATCGAAACTAGTCGGCTTTCCCGACAAAAAGACGTGAGTGACCCGTTTAATTTATATAATTAATTTACTCTATACCAGTGTACGCCAGGTTTCACCGCTCGCATCGGGGGCTGCAAATATGATTAGAAGAATACCTAATTTTCTGTCAATATTGTTAATTTCGGCTGTAAGTGGCTGAACACAGTCTTTAAAGCCAAAGCCAACCTCACCTGCATGTAGTGCACCATGCCGTGTAGAAAAAAGGCTTTGGAAACTAGAGGTAGCGTACCTACAGCGTAATTATAAGCTGCCCGACTGGGGAAATACTTCCGTCTCACGGAATACCGAAGCCAAATAACAATTCTATTGAGGGTTGTTGTGTGCGAGTGAGTTAGGTCACCAGAAAGGATGGAGTTGCTATTTGTGAATGTTTGATAAAAAAAAATCCTTATTTTATGTATCCAGATATTTTGACTAATCATATTTGAAGGGTACAGGCAAAGATCAGGCAATGTCCGAAATAGATTTTGAGAAAAAACACAGTTAAAAGTTTAGAAGTATTACAATCTATATTAAAATAATCGTAAGTAGTAAATTTTTCTTTGCCTTTTTGGTGCCAACTGTTTACTTTTTTTTTTTTAAATTAGGGATTGGAAATTAAACTACCATAGATAAAGATTTACTTCCTATAAAAAGTTGAAATATTAAAAATTGTGACATTCCCTGTTCTTTGCCTGTAGCCTTCATTAATAAATATTAAATAGCTTTCAAAATCGAATCAATATTACGTCGAACTTTTCGAAAATAATATCAATGCATTGATATATTGCAAATGTAATGAAATATCCAATACTTTATCATAATTACTATTGGATCGACAGATTTCATACTTCAATTTGATATAGCAATAAATCTGATGATATATTGGTCGGTAGGCCCAATCGTGATGCTTTTAAAGATTGACCTAAAAATGATGGTCTCGCAAGGAAAGCGATGGATGTCGGAGGTCGTGTCGGTTCAACACACCCTGACGTAATCCGACCGGTTGGGAACGTCTGCAACCAGCTATTGTGGTTATAAATCTAATGTATTCACTAAATTTTGTAACACTGCGAAATGAGAAACACCTTATATAGAAGGCTCCCAATCGTGGTAAACATTGGCTGTGCAGAAAATTAAACCGTATTCCGTTATAATTAATGGCTTGGATATTTTTTACTGTTTTGCAATATTGTATCATTATAATTAATAAACGAAACACCATAAACAGAAAGTTTTATTTGATTAAACTTTATTAACCCAAAAATTACATACAAACATACGATGATAAAATATAAGATGGACTTAACTTGAATAAATACAAACATACAAATATACATTGTACAAAAGATGGACTTAACTTGAATAAATAAAATTGGGAATAGCAGAAATTCAAAAAGGCAGTTTCAAAGTCGATGAAAAGAAAATAACGCTGAGAAAACAAGTTAAAAGATCACTTGATTTCTAGACTGAATGAAAAGAAAATTCATCTCATGAATTTTCTTTTCATTTGTGTCAAATATTCTCGGGTCTACACTCAATCGCTTCGTCTAAGAGCGCCCTCCGGCACGATGCACAACTACGAGTTGGCGGAGACCAGTGTTTTCAAGCCGGTACCGATCGCATAACATCCCTTCCAAAACACGGAGAAACTCGTGATAAATAAACCTATCTATAGATAGGCTGAGGTCAACGTTGCTTAACTTGCATCATCGACTAATACTGACACGACGTCATCGAGTTCCTCGAGGAGTACGTTATAGCCACCTTTAACTGAGCGGAAATACGTATCCCAGCAGTGGGATGAATAATGATGCCGATATAATGAAATGAAAGTAAAAAATAAGTTTATGAATGATACAGGTAAATAAAAAACTTGACACGAAACAGGAAACCTGTTGTTCACAATAAAGACAATTTGTTTGTTTGTTTGAAAGAGAGCACATTATTGTGTATTCATCGTCATCATCATCATCATCATCGTCAGCCTGTATCTATCCACTGCTGGACATAGGCCTTCCCACTTGCCTTCCACCATATGTGATCCTCCGCTTTCCGCATCCATCCGCTTCCGGCCGTTCCCTCGAGGTCATTGGTCCAACTAGATCTAGATTTATTATGTATCATCTATGTCAACAAATTACAGATTGCATACATACACATATACTCACATTAGCAGTAGATCTCACCTAAAACACTCATCAGAAATCAATTTGACACAAAATTATGCAGCGCAACAGACAAAACCTTGAACTTTTCATGATTGTTTACTTCGTGGTTTGTACACATATTATCATAACACATGCTAAGCTATCAAGTGTAAACCTTGGTGATATAATAATAAGAGTTAGATTACCATTTACATGTAATAAAACGCATCATCTACCTAATTACATCGACCAATTGAAAATGCTAAAGGCCGAGCCGCTTGGTTGAACTGATTGACGTTCCCATAACCTTACTATTTATAAACGAACTAAGCACAAAATTCCTCGATTTGATGATTTCATTAACCAAAGATTATTCGGAAGTTTAACGTTTCTGCATAGGTATTTATTTTAGTAAATTTACATAACACATTCCAATTCATCACCATAATAATTTGAAATATATTATTAAATAAAATATGATGCTACGATACTCAGCAAAGAATAAGAACGAATGAATAAATTCACGGGGCGCGGGAAAAATAGGGATGTAGCTATAGCCTAGGACAGTGATTTATCGATTTTTTTTCAGTGAGTGAAATCTAAAATTTTGCTGTATGTCTTTACAATGAGAACTATATACATGGCTATAAAATCTCTACTGATGTAGAGTAGAAGTATAATGATCTTCAAAACTTTTATGTACGGGTATTTGACCTCACAAAAACGTAAACATTTGTGTTAAAAACTTACTCAAAAGCACAAAGTAACTCAGTTTCTAATGTCTGAAATTTAACACAAGGTCGTGAGTTAGTAAGATAAAACCTATCACACAAAATATATTTTTAACTATGACCTGAATCTCGACAGTGAAGGTTAAGCAGTCATTATACTGTAATTACTAAATCTTTATAAATTACAAAATAATTAATTTTAGGTTCAGTTTGCGTGAAAATAATACTATGAGATTTGAGTAGACACTTTCTTTTTACAAGCTTTTATATAGTTTCAATTGTGTTTGTTTAGAAATCTAAATAACAATCCATATTAATTAGAATTCTGTGGGTGTCTCTAATCAAATCTTGCATGTTAATTTTTATCCACTTCCCAATGTCCGATCAAGCTGAAATCGAAATGAAGATTAGTACACTCATTTGGATCTCGTGATAATGCGTGGCTAACTGCTGCTATTATAATTTAATATCTCAGTGTCTGTCCGTTCTCTTGCCATAAGGAGCGTAAGTGGCTGTTTCATGTTTCACGTTGCAAGCGTTAATATGGCTACAGTAATCGTTTCACATGAAGCGGGCCGTGTGCTTGTCTCCCACACGACGTAGTTTAAAAAAAAATTTCTTCTCCGTTTCGTTAAACTTAATTTAATGGCACAGTTTTTAGACATGAACTTTGACACAGGCAATACATATTATAGCCCAATTAAAATTTTGTTGTAATTCAATCCAAATTTATTTCCAAATTTATCTTTTTTTATACTACATTGGGCGGTAGACAAACATACGGCCCGCCTGATCTGAAGCGGTTACCGTAGCCATATTAACGTTCGAAATATGAAATATAGCTAGCGCGCAGTCACCAACGCGGCCAACACAGCAATTCCTTCCTTTCTCGTGCCCTCACTCACTCGTAGAAACACAACAACCCTCAAGGGAGTTTTTATTTGGTTGCAGTATTTTGTGAGGTTTAATACACTCGAAATCTATTTTATTTAAAGAGTTGTCTGAATATCGCAATATATCAATATTTTTTTTTGATAGTATTTGTAATATTTAATAGCTTTTACTATTAAACAGAGTCATTCTTAATTTTATAACGATTACTTAAATATTCCCAAAAATATAAATGAAAAGCTATTACCCGCGGCCTTGCTGGCATGGTTATTATATAAATCTTTTTGTCCCATGGGAATAAGCTGCTTTTTCTGGGTTAACAAGTAGTCTATGTCACGCTCCAGACCTCAAACTATCCCCGTAAAAAAGTCATGCCATGCCATTACTCTCTTCCGATGTAAAAGAAGGACAAACAAACAAACATAATTTCATATATAACATTAGTATGCATTATATATGTAGGTATGTTTACGTAGTTTATGCGCTTCCTTACTTTCCATCATTCTCGTTTCCTCTACCTGTTGTCTGGAAGAGATCGTTTAGCGATAAGATCGCCTTTTGTACTTTTATTGTTTAAACTCTGTAAAATCTTTTGTCTGTTTGATTGTAAATTATTTAATGTAGATAATAACAATATGTAATAATTTTTTTTAAATATAGAGTTATAGAAAGGCGGACTTATCCCTAATAGAGATCTCTACCAGTCAACCTTACACTTGTTGAAAGGAGCTCAATCAAGGAAATCAATCAATCTTTTATCTGATACAATAAAGAATATTGTTTATTATTTAGAAAACTAAACTAATATTATAATTTGTATTTGGCGTTAATCAGCGCTCATGGTGCACGGCGGGAACGGGATGGGTGTAGTAGTTATCGGGAAAGTTGTTGCATTCGTATTTAGTACCTATAATTAAAGGTGCTACATAAAGATGATTGCGTTGCGTGTTAGACTTGGCTTGGATAATGTAAAATTTCACGCGGGCGAAGCCACGGGCAAAAGCTAGTTACGTATAAAACATATCGAGTCCATGCAGCAACACTGGCTGTGTTTCTCGCTGAATCGAAATGCTAATAATGATGTTGTAAGTAGCTCAAGTTTGACATAATAAATAATGAACTTGAACGCGCTTGTAGGTGAACCCAAAATGATAAAGACATGGTGGGGGTTCAAATAGATAGATAGGTAATTTAACCTGGAAGTAAGGAGGCTTATCATCAGATGTTGTTGTGATAAGTTATTGCATGTCAACCGTTAAGAGAATTTTGTATGGTGACAAACACAATTTTATATACCATATTTTATTTGTACGACTATTTTATATGCCAGCGTGTGGGTACGTAAATTGAAAAAAATGACACATAAATTGTTAATTTTCATTATTTCCAAATTAAAAAAAATATATCTTACGATGGTTTCCCAGATATATAATGTACTATACATATATTCCGTATCTTTCAATAATAAAAAATACATTTAAATAATAAATCGCGTGGCATAAACTGGATTTTTGGTATTAATTAGGCGTTTGTTTTTAGAAATCGCATAAAATATTCTAAAAAATGGCTTCGATTTATTATAAAATTATATAGGAAATGATTAAATTAAAAAAAATAAACGAGAATAACTTTTTAGTATTTTACGAAACTTTGTATTATTTTACTAATATCACTCACATAATCCTGATGCATTATTGTAAAATATTTTAATAACTTGCTAAAACTAATACCATTTAAAAAAAATATCAGATACAATGCCATCAGTATGTCAGAAATATGTAGTTACATCTTAAAAGTTAACATTGAATCTTGCGGCCGCCTTTGTATTGTATGCTCAATAAACTACATATTATGTCACGAACTAGTTCAAAATTGTAATGTTGCGTATAATTATATAACAAAGCTTTGTCAACAGTTCTCCACCCGAACAATGTCTGTTCTCTCACAAGAAGAAGAACACATTAAATATTTCACTGGATTAATTATGTAAATTAGAAATAGTTAATATTTGTAATTTGAATATAAAAGAATGATGTTGACACAGAAGTCTAATCTTGCGAATCTAAATGACTTTTTTAACGTCTATATATTTAATGATATCGTAATGTCAGATGTTAACATTTTGTTTGTTTTAGAATTTAATAAAATTTATATTGATTTTATATTTATTATGATGAGCTCGGTGGGGTAGCGGTCAATGACGCGGCTGCGACACCAACGCTCGTGGGTTCGATTCCCACATAGGACAAATATTTGTGTGCATGAACATGTCTGTTTGTGTTTGTCTGGGTGTTTTCTTTATATCATAAGTATGTATTTACAATAAAAAATGTATTTACGTATGTTTATCAGTTGTCTAGTACCCATAACACAAGCTTCGCTTACTTTGGGGTTAGATGGCGCTGTGTAATTTGTCTGACAATATTCATTTATTTACTAATTTATATGTTTGTATATTATACAGAGTATATAAAGCAAATAAATAATTTTAGTGTCCGACCGAATGTTCGGTTTCGGTTTCGGTTTCGGTCGAGTTTCGGCAAAAAACACGAGTTTCGGTTTAGTTTCGGTTTCGGCAGCAAACCTGCCGAAACTGAGACCGAAACCGAAACTGCATTCGGGAGTTCCCGCGCTGTGCTCGGCCATGTTCGGCTCGGTAAATTCCATCCAAGCGACGAAGACATTTTGCCGCATCCACGTGCCTAATCAGGTCGTGACTTGTTTGCAGTGCGTTTTGTTTGTTGTTTGTGAGTTTTCGTGTGATTTGTTTTGAATTCGGTAAGGTTTATCACAAGATATTGTATAAAAGTAGGTAGTTAACATCGAAAAATAATTTAGTATAACAAAGTAATGCATATATTATAGTAGAATCAACTTTAACAAAACTATCTGAATATTTTGTGGTTAATTTAATTCATTCGCTAATGCTGTATGTAAACAAACAATAGTTAGGTACCTACTTGGTACTTACTATAGTGCATTAGTGGTGATAATATTAAAGATTTAGAGTTTCAACGTTCAATTTTATTTTTTTTGGGGTGTAAGTGGTTCATCAACATCTTTGAACCAAAGCCACCTGCACGCGGTGCACCCTGCTGACTGACAAACGAAGCTCTTGGGAAAAGAGAGTTAGGGAGCGTAATTGTAAGCTACCCGACTGGGGAATGTACCTCCACCTCAAAGAATACCGCAGCCAAATAACAATTTCCTTGAGGGTTGTTGTGTTCCTGCGAGTGAGTGAGGTCTTATTATCTTATCTTATCTTAGAGTGGGTCCAGTGCTGCAGCACCGGTGACACGTCGACCCTCATGGATCTTTTGTGTTCTCCCTAATCCTTTAGTCACTCTCCCCCGCCTGTCTGGAGACATGTTCCATGTACTTCAGTATGCCGCTTATAGGGAAGAGCCTGTAGTCCTCCAGGTCCGGGTATGCCTTTCCTAGGATTTCCATTCGTTTGCCCGCTAGGGCGTCACATTGACACATTAAGTGTTTCATGGTCTCGTAAGACTCCTTGCATGTTCTGCACTCTGGGCTCTCAACAAGTCTCATCTTGTATAGGTGTCCGTGGCAGGCATAATGGCCGGTCAGTGCACCAAGCATGAGACGCATCCGTTTCCTGTCACATTTATGTACATGTCTGTACCAATTCACAGTACCTTCGCCAATGGTTTCCTTGGAGTGTAGCATTCCACTCATCTCCCTCCATTCAGCCTGATGCCTAGACTTCGCTCTGCCATTTATAGCCTCAATTACTGTCCCGTATGAGAGACCTTCAAAGGGTTCAGGTCCTAAAAAGTTTTTACTTGATCCCTCCCTTGCCAATTCATCAGCCCTCTCATTGCCCTCAACTCCTGTGTGTCCAGGAACCCAGACCAACTCCAGCCGATTATTTCTGCCCAGTTTATTAAGGGCATCCATACCCGCAAGAGTTAGCCTAGATTCCACCCTGTCAGAGCTCAGGGCCATAAGAGCTGCCTGGCTGTCGCTGAGAATATAGATGTACTGATTTGCGACCCTATTTTCTAGATTCATTTTCGCACAAGCAGTTATGGCATACATTTCAGTTTGAAATACAGTAGCGTATTGCCCCATACTCTGGCTGTGTTGTATGTCCTTAGAGAAAATGCCTGCTCCTGTACCTTCTATAGTTTTGGAGCCATCGGTAAACCATATGAGGCTATTTTCCTCCTTGGGTTTGAATTCATTGTTCTTCCACTCATCTCTGGTTGGAAGATGTATTCTGTAGTTTCTCTTGAAGATGTACTTCGGCAACATCTTATCACTGCACATTTCCATCTTCCTCTTGAGTTCTAAATCGGACTCCATATGTGTATGCCTGGTCTGAGGCAAATATCTGTTCCATAGACCAGCCGTTTCGATCCTGTATAAGGCTTTACAAGCCTCCGCCTCAATGAATATATGCAATGGTAAGAGATCGAGGATCACTTCCATAGCTGCTGTGGGTGTAGTGGGGAATGCTCCCGTGACTGCACAGCAGATTAATCTCTGCAGTTTCATCAGGGACATCTTACTTGTCACTTGTCGTACTTTTGGCCACCATACTAGGCAGCCATAAGTCACCATGGGTCTTATCATTGCTATATATAGCCAGCGCAGAATGCTTGGTTTTAACCCCCATGTTTTCCCGTAGGCATTCCTGCACATGTTGAAGGCTCGTGTTGCCTTTTGAAGGACATTGTTCATATGGGCATTCCAACTGAGTCCCTTATCCAATGTCACTCCTAGATATTTAACTTCATCAGACCATTGCAACTCATTCCCATACAATGATACTGTTTTTAGACCTGTTAGGTTCCTTAGCCTTGTAAACGGAACTAATGTGGTTTTCTTTGGATTGATAGTCAAGCTATTTGACACCAATTCTCGACTACCTTAAGAGCTACCCTCATAAGTTCCGTTACTATATTGGGAAATTTTCCATTGATTAGGATGACTATGTCATCCGCATATCCGACAGCCACTATGGGTCCCTTATTTAAATCAATCAAAAGTGAGTTGACTACAAGGCTCCATAGCGTCGGCGATAGGACGCCTCCTTGAGGACAACCTTTTGTGGTACTGGCGAATAATTTTTCGCCCATAAGCTCGGCATTAATAATCCTGCCTTTGAGCATGCTCTGTATCCATTTACATATTGTATTCGGAATACCGTGCGCTGCTGCCGCTTTATTGATGGAGTCGAATGTGGTTCTATCGAAGGCTCCTTCAATGTCAAGGAATGCTGCTACACATATTTCCTTGCTTTCAATTGCTTTTTCCGCTTTGCTAACAACATGGTGTAAGGAAGTCTCCGTCGACTTACCTGATTGATATGCACATTGCAGCTTGTGTAGTGGATGTCTACTCAAAGGCCCATCCCTTACATATCTGTCTACCATTTTCTCTAGTACTTTTAGAACAAATGATTGTAGACTTATAGGCCGATACGATTTGGCATCCTCGTATGTGGGCTTACCCGGCTTCGGGATAAACGTCACCTTTACCCTGCCCAACGCTTTTGGCGTGTATCCAAATGCTAAACTGGCTCTATACAGCCTGCATAGGTGTGGTATAAGTATGGAGGCTCCTTGTTGCAGCATAATGGGGTAGATGCCGTCAGGACCCGGAGACTTGTATGGCTGCAAGCTCCTGATGGCCCATCTGATTTTGTTGTCGTCCACCACCTTCTTAGCTACATCCCAATCATATCTACGCGTTCTTACAGTGTTAGTATCTGCACCATTGATGTACTCAATGTCATCTTTATCAAGTTCATTAAAACCTGGGAAGTGGGTTTCGAACATTTGTTTCAATGTTTCTTTACCAGTTTCCGTGAGTCTTCCATTCTCAGTCCGCATTGCTGTTAGAGGACTTGCCTTAATAGTAGACATTGCTTTCGCCAATCTCATACCCTCTGGGGCCGTATTTATGTCGTCACAATGGCTCCTCCAAGCTTTTCGCTTCGCCCTTCTTACAGCCTTGCTGTATTCTGTAAGGGCCTTATGGTAACTACTGAAGTCTTTCTTGGCTTTTGCTTCGTTGAAAGCTCTTCTCGTTTCCTTTCTTAGCTTAGCTACCTCATGCGTCCACCACGGCTCCTTTCTTGCTACTACTACCATTTCCGGACAGTTTTCTGTCCACGCCGTCTTGATAGCAGTAACAATTCGATCCGCTTCCAGTTCTATATCAAGAACAGAGTTTAATCTACATGTGGGGGTCCCCAGCTCTAACTTCAGATCATCTTTATACGAGACCCAATTCGTATGTCTAGGAACATACGAAGGAGGAATCCTTCGTATGTTTTGTGGTGGTATTCCACAGTTATACTTGAAACATATATAGTTGTGGTCCGATAGTGTGACCTCATCAGATACATGCCAATCTGAAATACTTTTACATGCCCTGTTACAGGCCAAAGTAATGTCTATAACTTCTCGCCTTTTAGCGTTAAAGAAGGTTGGTCTGTTACCCTTATTTAATAATTGCATGGGTGAGCTTACCAGATAGTCGTTGATCTTCTCTCCCCGAGTGTTGCTGTTTGAACTGCCCCAAATAATGTGATGTGCATTCGCGTCGCAACCAATGATGAGTTCCTTTTTCTCCCGCGCTCCATACCTTACCAAGGCATCAAGCTGCGATGAGATAGGCTCCTTCGCCTCGTATGGCAGATATGCCGAGGCTACTATAATGGTTTTGCCATCCTTTAATTTAATTCCGACGGCAGTTAGGTCCCTGTAACATAGATCATACAAGGGTACTGCATCTATGCCCTTCCTGACATAGATACATGTCCTCGTATCATTAGTAGCATGGTTATACATAATACAGTCATTTAAGCTACCGAAACCCTTTATCAGACCCTTATAGATATAAGGTTCTTGAATTAGGGCAATATCATACTTTTCTAGCCGTAACTCTCGTGAGAGTATAGCTACAGCCGACTTGCAATGATGCAGGTTGATTTGAACGCACCTGATCCCTGCCATCTTGATATTTGGTGCTCCCGTACATCTCTCCTTATTGGGCCCCTTCCGGAGAGGGCTCCAACGTCGCCGCAGCACTCAGGTTCAGTGGCGCCGGGACCTCGAACAGGGTGCTCAGTTCATCCAGCACCTCCGATGTCGCAGGCGATGCCAGATCCATCCTTTTAGGGCCCATGGACCCTAGCTCGTTGTGGGATAGCAGCGACGGCACCAGTAGGTGCTGCAAGCTCGGCGTGGATGTTTGTTGCCTCGCCGCGGCCAGCGGAGATATTCCACTGAGCATGCTCTGCGGCGACACCGGACGCGAGAGCGGCAGAGACCGCAACAACTCAGGCTCCTTCGACAGTGCAGCATCTACAGGATGTGGAGCACCACCAGCCATGCCCGTGCCTTCACCTGCCCGTTCGACCACGCCCAATCCAGGAAGTGTACCCGCTCGTTGGCCATCTGCGGGCGTGGCGTCCTCAAGAAGTTTGAAGACGTCAAAGCCCACCCCGCCCTGAAGCTTGTACCCCCTGGACTTGATGTGGTCGGCTGAGATTCGGTCCATCAGCACGATGCGCCTCGTGCTGCCCTCATCCACCACAACGTCCACAACTTTCCACTCCTGCGTGTGGAGTTGTGGGTGTATGCGCTGCATCATCCTCAACAACCTGACGGTGTCGTGGATGACAAAGTTCTTGGTCTTCCAAGCCATCTTGATAGGCTTCGGAAGATCTTTAGCTTCGACGACCCTTACCTTGTGGCCGTCCACACATACGCCATTAAAAGTAGCCCGTAGCCACTCTACAGCACGCTCTCCTTCGCAGGTGATGTGCGCCACACCAGCAACAACGCCCTTCAGATGTACTAGGGGTACAGGATCCGGAGTGTCTTCCAGCGTGTCGAACACCCGCAGCTGTATATCCGCCATGGCTGTTCCTTCTAGACTTATCCGGGGGAAGTCGAACGGTACAATGGCCATCTTGATGCCAGCCAATGCCTCCCTATAGCTTACCTCCGTCTTAGTCTTTTTGGCTCTAGCAACGGCCTCCGCAGCCTCATCGCTGACCTCCCTGTCTCTTTTGGCTGCAGGATGCGCCTCCAGTGCCTGCTGCCTTCTGAGCTTCTGCATCCGCCTCTTGACGGATGCCGGTAGCCGCTTACGCTTGCTGCTGGTTTCCGGGTGAGTGCCTCCCGACGTAACTTCCCTGGATTCCCCATCACATCCGTGTTCGTCATGGCGGATGAGACCAGCTCTTGACGTGCCCGGCTGCGACTCGGGTTTCCCGTCAGTTACGCGGGTGCGATGCTGACCCGGCTGTCCTTGGTTTCCCCCAAGCTTTACCGATGACGACAGGGTGGCAGATGCTCTGGGAGCCCCGCTCTTAACCCATGTTGCCATGTTGGCCTTGTGTCCCCGGTGGCCGCCGTGCGCAGCTCCCGGTACACCTGCGAGCCTTCCCTGACTTACGCCAGGTTGGCCCGCGCTCCTACTATCGCCGGTTTTGGTTTTATTTGTCATGTCCATGTAGACTTGGCATTTAAATTCGCTGTCCTAACTCCCCACCCGCCCCGGAGCCCTCAAATGGGAATGCTTGCTCAGCATTAGGGCTATTAGGACAGTATAGCACGCCTCGGGGCGCAATCTCCGAGACAGCCAGCTCCGCCTGCATGTGTTCCAAAAATACACACGCATTTGGAACCTTCGTCTGCAGACCGCCTCCCCTCAGCGTACGTCGCCTGATGTAGGTATACCCATACACCGCAGCCGATTGATCCCTGCTGGCTAGGCAGAGACCGCCCGTGTGAGGTGAACTCCAGGCCAAAGAGGTGTGTTGCCGACAGTGGTTACCGCCGACTCAACCACCAGGACTCCTTCATCCACCCGTACGGGTCCCCGCGCACGGCACAAACACGCGGGTGGTCGAAGGTGAGGAATTACCTGCAGCCATGTCTGGTATGACGACAGGCCCACATCAACTCGACCACTGGGCTGATGTAGCGGACAGAAAGGAAACTGGAAGGGTATAAGGATGGGTTAAATAGTCTGGGAATAAGGATATGTGATGGAAATTTTGGGGAAGGGGTCACAGGAGTGGGGTTAGTCGATGCTTTAGCCGTCAACCGGGAAGATCCATAACAGGACGTTACCGGCTGCCGTTGCCCGGGGTTCACCGTCCATGCAGGTTTGCCATTCCTTGCGCGTAATCCCTCAGAATCACAGACCTGCCTGGCACACTTGGAGGTACATCAACAAACGGAACCCCAAAAGGTGAGTGAGGTCACCAGAAAGGAAGGAGATGCTGCAATGGCAGCGGGGGTTGCGGCGCGCCAGCGATATTTTATGTTGCGAGCGTTAATATGGCTACGGTAACCGCTTCACATCAGGTGGGCCGTAAGCTTGTCTGCCGCCCGACGTCGTTTAAAAAAAATTATTATAACCAAGTAGCAATTATAACGTAACGTAACGTAATTATAAGAAAAGTACCTACAGTTAGATAATTGTTTCGTAAAAGTTTCGGTTTCGGTTTCGGTTTCGGCCGAAACTGAGACTGTTGCCGAAATTCGGTTTCGGTTTCGGTTTCGGTCGTAAAAACCAGTTTCGGTCGGACACTAAATAATTTACTTCAGAAATGCATGTTTGCACAGACATGCGTGCTATGCTCCACATTTGGCAGACAGTACAATTGTTAGTGTAACTAGCTGATTATAAAATAATAAATGTATAATCGGTTGTCGCAAGTAAATATGTAGTACATGAATAGTTTTACTCGATTAATTTACCGGGTCTCTCGGAAAACCGAATAGAACACGATCAATGATGAATGAAAAGGCGACAGAAAGCGGCACTTTATTAATTCTAATAAAATGATTGTATTCAAGACCACGTGGCTTCGCAGGTATCAATTTCGGAATCTATCTACTATATCGGAAGCTATACAGACACTAAGGTAGTATAACTAAAAAAATTAAAAAGGGTCGCATTTCGAGATCGTCCGGACACTAACATATATCAATAATGATCGGTCTAATAAAAACAAAAATATTGAAAACTAATTTTCCGTGCGTAACTTCGCTCACGTCAACTTTATATGACGCTATTTGACATCAACCCACATTAATGCCACTATTTACGTCCGTACGGGTCTCATTCGAATAAATAATAATAAAGGCGATCTCTACGTGTTGGATCCGTATACACGCGCACGCCTATTAGATGACCGGGTTCGACCAGCGATTTTTATCACTGGTCAAGCCCGGTTAAGACCGATATAATAAATAAAGTTGATACTGTTGATTGTTGGCACTTGGTGGAACATTATTATCATAATGTTATAATAAAGCACTTGTACTATTCCACGATATATTTAATATTACCGACCGGTTTCGCCGCTAAGGCATTATCAAGGTAAACAGATGGTGTTTGTGTTTCTACCAAACACAAACACCATCTGTTTACCTTGATAATGCCTTAGCGGCGAAACCGGTCGGTGTTTGTGTTTGGTAGAAACACAAACACCATCTGTTTACCTTGATAATGCCTTAGCGGCGAAACCGGTCGGTAATATTAAATATATCGTGGAATAGTACAAGTGCTTTATTATAACATTATGATATAATAAATATTTCTAGACAAATTACATAGCACCACCTGGTCCCAAACTAAGCAAGGTTTGTTCTATGGGTACTCGACAACTGTTAAATGTTCTTATTGTTTTTTAAACCATACGGATGCAAAAAAAAGATATTACACCCAGACCTAGACAAATAGACATGTACATGCACGCAAATATTTATTTTGTGCGGGAATCGAGCCCGTGACCTCGGAGACAAAGTAGCTGTTGCTAGTCATTCGATCACCGGGCTCGTCAATATTCATCATCAGTCATCGAAGGGATTTTCGTACTCCACCACGCTGTTAACGGCGGTTTGGCAGAGGCCAGTGTTTTCTAACTGCCCAAAGGTCACTGATTTAGCTTAACGACTGTCATAAAGTGACAATAGCCGGGGCCGACAGCTAAAGTACCCGCTGAGCACAAAGGAGCTAAGGAAAAATAAAATCATAAAAAATACTTCATTCTGTTCAGTAGTGTAGAGTTTATCAAGTAAAATAAATAAATATTTTTTTCTCTTTATAATATTAGCCTTCTTCTTCACCCTGGGCTGAAGTTCACGTGTAAAGATGGGCGGGGGGTAAATAGCCATCAGGTGAATTTCCATTTGGGATGATATAGAGTTTTACCCTGGTAAATACCCGATACATGGGTAAAAACGAATTACACTACTTTTTCCGATTTCAATTCCAGTTCCGGTTCCAGACCCCAATCCGCTTTCGATTCCGGTTTCGTTCCGAGTTTCGATTTCAGTTCCGTGTCCAGTTTCGGTACGGGATTCGATTCCGGTTCCGCTTCCAAATTCCGATTTCGGTTTCAATTCCAAATGCCATTTGAAATATTATTGGTACTCATTTCTTCTAGGAGACACGGCTCATAAATGTTTGACAATACACATGCCGACGTGACGGTCAATGAAGCGACAAATCAAAAGCTGACCTTAACCTAGCATTATTCACTATGTCCAGCGTGATAGACTACAAGATCGCATATGGTGGAATAGGCTAGACGACAATGATAAAAAATTATAAAAAGTACTTAACAGTGTCATAAAATATACAAAACTAGAACGATCTGTGATCTTGAAATTTTGATAACTTATGTCCTACTTGTTCTATGATCGATCAAAGTGTAGTAGGAAAGTCCAATTTAAAAGAATGAAATTATAAAAAAAAAATATTAATTTTGGAAAAACAATCAAAAATACTATAATTTTTGTTATGGCACTAGCTACATAAACGCAGTATTTCACATAGCTGTCGTACAAATTTTTGTTTTAACGTATACAAAATACATAAGTGTGACGTCATAATTATGTAGCCTTTTGTATGGAGCGTTTTCGGGAAAGTCCAAAATTGTGATTTTCAAGTTATCATATCTCGAGAAGTTTATATGCTATCGAAGTAATTCTTTCACTTATAGTTATATTATTGTGACGTCCTTACATAACAAACCGAAAGAAAAAATTGTCGTCTAGCCTATTAGGGAAGGCGGTATCTCACTCGTATAAATCCAGTAGTAGATAGATACAAGCTGATAATGATGAAGTGTATTACTTGTTTTATTTAACTAGTCTGAACTGAACTGAAGTCAAAGTCCATGCGGAAGTAGTAAACAAACTATAAATCATGACCTGTAGGGTTGTAATGTCACATGTAAAATACTTAATAATGAAAACCGTTTTAATAGATTAATATATGCGTACTATAATATATTTTACAATTTATCACATTAGTACTTGATATAATATAATTTTTGCTATTGTTTAAAATATTCTTCATTCTTTCAGAAATGATTTGCTTGACTCAATAACCCTAATTTTTGCTGTGATTTTACAGGGATTATACAGACACGCCACGTTCGGGGTAATTTTTATTACGTTGCAAATAAATATAGTAACTGAATTACCTTATAACTGCTCGTCTTCAACTTGATTTTTGGATATTATAGAAATATCCAAATAATAAACAAAAATACTTTTTTTTTTAAGAAAATTTGAGAAATTTGTAACAAATTTTTCACAACTATAATGTCGATATAAATGTGAAAAATTTGTTAGGTACTCATTCATAGGAAAACCGCTGAACGGATTTAAATGAAACTTTGAAATACCACAATGACATACCATGATCCAGACTAGGACACTTTTTTGCATGAACAAGTCGCAGGCTAAACTAGTAATAAACCTTTAAAATTTTTCACCGATTAACATTTGCTGACCCAATTTGAGTAGTTCAAACTATAATAAATTAAATAAAATCCTTCAGTGGTAGGTATATATATTTGTTTTCTTTTTAAATAGGTTTTCAGAAAACTTTATTTATGAAAAATAAAAAAGTAATTATTTAGGTAAACATTATTTAAACAAACAAAAATGATCTAATAATCAATTTACCTAGGCACGCAAAGAAATTTTAATACTGGTTCTATGAGTACAAAAAATATAGATCCAATAAAAAAGGTTATTAATTCTTGTCTGTTAAAAGTTCCTAAACAACACTTTATTATTAAACATTATACTGTTATACACTGAGTTTGGCTTTAATACAGACATGTTGTTTAATCATCTCTGTCGGATGAGGAGGAGGAGGAAAAGGAGCGTCGAGCGTTCCTTAGGCTATGCTATAAGTTTTAATGTCTACATTATATACAATTAAAATAAAAGTGTCTGTTTACACTGTATTGCCTCAACCTGGAGTATCCTTCGAAATGATGGAGCCAATGTTAACGTGATTTTTACAGTCTGGTACAAGTCTATTTTTATCCTAAGATTGAATAGGATTCTTGCATACACTATAAGAACCATTTTACTTAAAAAAAAGTCGGTTTACGGACGATAATTTTACGTGATAATGTCGTAAGAGAACCGATGGAGTGGAAGAGAGACAGATGCGTCACAAGTGGAACACAACAAGCACGCAACAAGCGATAGAGAAGCTTTGTTCCGTGCTCTCGCATGCACACTCGGTTCAGGCGGAACGTGACAATGACTCATGCTTTTCCGTGTGTGCGGTCAGCGTTCATCGATTTATAAGACGTTGTCACGTCAAAAGTATTAAGAAATTTCATGTATTAAGTATTAAGCAACGGTAACTCCTTTATATCGACCGCGTGGATTGCTGTTTTACCACGCGTTGGTTATATGAAAAAAAAATACGCACGTGGATCTGAAAACAACTACTAGTTGTATTTGTATGATATAATATTCTTCAATACATTTTGTCTATAAAATATTGATTTCCGTTATAATTGCAAATGCGAACTGCTTTAGTTCGCATTTGCAATTATACGCTTATACATTTTGGCCACATACTGAATATACGTGAAAATTTAAATAAAAAAATAGACCATGTTCCGTAACGTTATTCTGGGTCTCACCACACCGTAGGTGGAATATATCCTATCTATGTTATAAGCAATAAATTTGACTACGCTAATTTTGCTCGAAGTAAAATTTTAAAAATAAGATTAGAATCTAATTTCGCATTCTTCAGTATCTCGCATGTGACTGCAAAACTTATATTTATATAATTATATGTAACAATAAATACACAGTAATAATAAACAAACGGATAATACAAGTATTCAAACAATTCGCAACCAGCACCACAAGTTTTACCTCCGAGTTATAGGCAAAAATCCATTGAGTTTAGATGAGGTTTCGAATGTTGCAACTTCTTCAAATTATGTACGCACTTCCTTACAAAACAACTAGTTCCACATTTTGGTATCGGAATTATTAAAAAATCTGACATTTTGTCCGTTTTCGCCATCTTCCAAACTTCCAAATCGGTTGCGAATTTAAGGTAAACATGTTCATACCTGACTGTAACGATATACCAAAACATATTAATAACAAAATTAATGTAAATTGATGCCTTATTTATTGCTAATTCTGCTGCACTATATATACACATCTCATAATCAAACATATTTTCTAAACCATACTTGAACTTCTCAGATCAAGCATGCGCTTCAGCTATATACTCGTATAGTTGCGTGTATTGCACATGTGACAAACGCCCAATAGTAGCGATGCACGTGGATGGATGTAATGCTACTGGATAGTTGCAAAAAGCCTACAAGGCTGACCTTCCTATATTTATACATATTTTAATGAATAGATATAAACTGTTGTCTCCCAAATTGGACCAATTACACAAAATGCGCAAAATTTTATTAAAATCGATTACATAGTTTCGAATTAATTTAATAGCAGTAATGGCTTTGGTGTTAAATTTTGGTATTCGCGTGGACCAGGAATTTGATGGTCCTGTCCTTCAAAAAAGATCGCGCTCGCTCGTAACCCACGTATATAAGTTTTTTTTTTTTGAGGATTATCACGAATCATCCCGCGCGAAGGTTTGATGGCTACTAGCCACCGGAACAGTATTAAATAAAGTAAGTAAGTATTCGAATGAGTTGTAATTTCTTGCATAGAAACCGAACTTCAGCCCAAGCTGAAGCCGAATACTATCGGTTTTTTTTTTGATTCCGAAAATTTGACTAACATCTTCAGCTTAGACGGTAGAGCTCTAGGGTTTCTCCGACCTCAACTAAACATAATTAGCAACAATCTAAGCAGTAGTTTCATTTTCGCATTCAAAAATTCCAATGGTAATTCAAAATTTCTTCAGCTTCGGCGGTAGGGCCCTGGAGCGCTACCACTTAAGCTGAAACCGATCCTCATCGAATATTTTGATACCCAAAAATAGGTCTTAGGTTTAAGTTATTGACAAATATTTTTACCTTCGTCGGTAAAGCTTCATGGTTTCTGCCAGTTAAGCTACAAATAATCTAAGTTACAAATAATCTAAGAACTAGTTTGATTTTCGCAATAAAAAAATCCGATGGGTTCAGCGTAGGCGATAGGGCCCCAGATCACTCAAGTCACTTCCGATCTAACCGATTGCGAGCTTCCAATCGATCATTTAATAACGAAAAAGAACGGTTCTCGTCCAACTAATACGCGAATCCATATTCTCGTGGTTCAAATCAATTATCAGTAATAATAAACTATGCTGCATTGCACACCTAAATTACATTATGTGATAAATGTTTAATAATGACATATTGTCTGTCCAGAAAAGATGATTATTACCTTTTGAAATCCCTATTAACATTGACATTTGTATTTCGATTATTACTTAAGAAAAGTTGCGCGGGTCAAGTTAAGTGTTTACAAACACCACCGCCAAATATGTTTGTGTGCATGCTTAGTACGTTCACTTAAGGCGCATGCTCGGCTTGTGCTTTACTGTGGTAGTTCGGGGAGCATTTCGACTCATTGCAGCGTGTTGCAACCAAGTATTAGAAGAAATATATAAGAGACCAGTGGTATACGTAATCATCGCATACAACAACAATTCATCTAAGGGAACAGTCGGTTCAAACAATTGAAAAATGAAACTGGTAAAAAGTGAAGTGATAAGTGTAGTGACTGAGTGCATTGTCAAAGGATTGTCTCATGGGTTGTTCTTTTTTTCAGTACGTGCTCGCTGCTCTACTTACCCTGGCGTCTGCCGCTCCCCAGCATCAGCAGGATGTTCAGATCCTACGCTATGATATTAACAACAGTGAAATAGGCGCTCATAATTTTGCGTAAGTTTATACGCAAATAGATTATAATAATAGAAAGAATTTGAACAGTAAGATTAGGCCATTAGGACAAACAAGGAGGGATAATAATTTAACAAAAAAAAAAAACTGTATAATATGATTCAAACAGTAATTATTTATTTAATAGTACTATATAATTTTATGTGGGAATATAAAAAAATACACTTAAATCATATTCTACAGACATTTACAGTATCGTACTGAATATTTTTTACTGAAATTTACAAGTATGCACTACTCAGAACAAATTTTGTTGTGCTATGCACAACCTTACAAGGGAATATAAGTCATATTCTATATACATTTTCATATTGACAATAATTGTACTTAATTTTCAGTGGTAACGTAACAGTTATTTTAAGGGTTGCTATGTTTGCTTACCTAGATAAGATACTTAACCATGTTGTTAATATAGTTATCTTTATTTATAAACTTGTTCTATTTTTAAATATAAAAGTACATTTAAAGTATATTGAAAACGGGCATCCAATAGTAGCGGACTGACGACCCAATCTCTATCAGTGGTTAGGACTCAAGGAATCTCCATACAATGCGGAATGTGTGCAGAAGAATGGCCTTCTGTATTTGGTTCTAAACCCAACTTCTGAGCGAGCCTTTCGAGGCTCTTCGCTATAAGACCGTTCACCCTGATGACTCATTTTTATTATTTTTATTATTACTTACAGATGGGAACTCTCTGATGGTACCAAACATGAGGAACGAGGAGAGCTAAGAAATGCTGGAACCGACAACGAGATCTACGCTGTACAAGGCCAGTACTCATGGGTCGGACCTGATGGAGTCATGTACACGGTCACCTACACTGCCGACGAGAACGGTTACCGTCCACAAATACAACAAGGACCCGGAGGTGGTGTCCCATCTGGAGTAGTCGCCTCCCTACTTGGTTAACAAACATTCACTGTGGAAAAAACCTAGAAATATTGTAAATAGAAACATGTGATGGAACTGTATATAATATTTATATACTGATTCGTTAGGATAATAAATTTTATTTAATTATAACGACTTTCATTATTATTTTATTTAGTTACAAAATAATTATTTATCAATGAAATTAGAGATAGAAGCTTAGATGGTGTTTTGCAAAAGTTGCAGTCAAAGTAATGCTTACATGTTTTTACAACTCACCGTATGCCAAATAAGTACACGGCCTGATTGATGTGAAGCGGTTACCGTAGCCTACACACTAGGTTACGTAGGTTACAGACGCTTGCAATACAAATAGTATGGCTCGCGCGCTGACATCCGTCCTTTAAACGCAGCATTTTCTTACGACCGGAGACTTTAGAAACATAATAATTCTCAAAGGTATTTTCATGTTTTCTGCGAGATGGAAGTACTTTCCAGACGGGTTCGACATGCTATCTCTCTTTCACCAAAATCTCGTTGGTTAATTGTGTTGTAATCAGGCTACACCACATGCAGTTGAGGTTGGCTAATGCAAAGATGGTTGTGAGACACTTACACCCCGAACTTCGTAATTTTTTACCCGAATACGCCGAAACTCAAAGGGACGATTACGTCTTTGTCAGATGTACGTATTTTTATATATATAAAAAAGTATAAAGATAGGGGTATATCTGACCCTATCGATTACTTGTAAGACTTTTGTCACATAAGGTGACAATGAGAGCCACATTGAACCCTAAAATATTCACACACGAATTATTTTAACTTAAAAAATACAAAACTTAAAGACTATGAAAGTTGAAAAGTATGCTAAAATGGGTACCTTAATGATTAATTTTATTCCTAACCCATCTAGTACCTTACTTGTTAAAATAGACAATCACGAATATGTATACAATAATTATATGTTTAAAAGTAATAACGGAAAACAAGATACATACCAAATTGTCTAACTGCAGCCGGGGTTTAATTTTTATAAATTACTCTTATATGTTATGTCTTAATTGTTTAGTTGCCATTTTTTATTAGGGTTCCGTACCCAAAGGGCAAAAAGAAACCCTATTACTAAGGCTCCACTGTCCGTCCGTCCGTCCGTCTGTCACCAGGCTGTATCTCATGAACCGTGATAGTTAGACAATTGAAATTTTCACAGATGATGTATTTCTATTGCCGCTATAACGGCAATAGAAATACATCATCTGTGAAAATTTCAATTGTCTAATTGAGAGGTGCGCGGGGCGCTTTACAACGTACTAACGTGTTTACTTACATTCCTATTCAAAAAATAATTTTAAGTGTATTTACTAAATATTATTGTGCCTAAGTTGTATTATAATAATATATAACATCCGAGCTTTCAAATAAATAAAGTGACTTAATACAAATCATCAAATTTATAGTGAAAAGTGAAACAAATGTGAAATTGGTTGATGAATAAGTGCGATTATAAGTGGGTGGCCGTATTGTTCGCGAACAAAGAACGACCTTGAATGTTATCTATCGGTCATGAATCTCCAATGCGCTTCATAAGCTAAACGTAATTTTCGACGGACGTCTATTAGAGATCGTGGCGCGTCCGTATAGACACTTTGTAAGTGCGGCGCTTGGCAGACTAAGTTCGATCCCAATTGCTGCTTGTTTTTTTTTTTTTTTTTTTTTTTGGTTTTGTTTTTCTTGCATTTTTTTTTTGCTGTTTTTTCTTCGCTCAAACTAAACACAATTTTTACAATGCAGTCTGGAAGCTTCAGTTGCGCGGGATGTCTTAATGCAATTGAAAATTGCCTGTATTTGGTATGTGGTTCGTGTGGGAAAAGATATGACCACATGTGTGCCAACGTATCGGAGCAGGAGTTTCATGCGATGACGTATGAACTGAGGGCCGCATGGAAATGTGTGCAATGTGTCAGTAAACTACCTAAGACTGACAACACAAATACTCCGGTGCGCGGTAGTACCAATGCAGGAATGTACCGGCGAGAGGTGGCATTAGCGAGTTCGCAGGAGCACTTACGTGACTCTTCTATAGTTTTGCCCTTACCAGCATCTAACCTAAATACTACGGCTCTTAACGATACCATAGACATTTCAGATGTACAAGTCTTGTCGTATGAGCTACGTCAGTTCAGGGAGGAGATGGGCGCTACCAGGTTGCAGATGAAGTCTTTAACTGAAGCCTTGACCACTCTCACAAATCGCGTAGACGATTGTGATAGGCGCATCGAGCGGCTAAGTACGCGAGTTGAGTCCTTGGAGAGACAGGCTGAGGACCGGCGCGAGGTGGAGAATGTCGATAAGTCACTGCTGGAGTCGATGGAGCAGCTGAGAGCGGAAATTAACGAACGGGACCAGGAGTTGTTATTGAACGACGTCGAAATAACATGTATCGCCGAACAGGGCGGAGAGAGCCTGCCGCACATTGCATTGACCCTGGCGGAAAAGTTGGGTGTTAAAATGGATGAGCAAGACCTGGTGAGCGTAACACGAGTAGGACCTTTATTAACACAAACGGAGACTTCAACCCCTACGGGGCCACGTCCCCGCCCTATTGTTGTCCGCTTAACGCGCAGATCACTTCGTGACCAGCTTCTTAAGGCGGCGCGCGTGCGTAGAGGGGCTACCACAGAGGGCACTGGTGTGCCTGGACACCCCCGTCGATTCTTTATTAACGAGCGGCTTACAAAGGTCAACCGCCACCTGTTCCGTCGAACTCGTGAATTAACGGAAAAGCATAATTGGCGTTTCGCATGGACGAGGGAGGGACGCATCTATGTTCGCCAACATGAGGGTGCCAATTCTACGCGGCGCCGCATTCGTAACGAACAGGACCTCGTGCGTGTTTTTGGACAGGACGTCGTTTGCTCACCTGGGAGACAACATTAAGAATAATCCAGTAGTTTTACCCTGTAATCATTTACTAAGCTTTACCTATGTGTTATTTTTCGCTTTGAGCTTTCTATGTATGCTTGTTATGAATTGTATTGTAGAACGATTCTCACCTCATACATTTTTTTATATTTGTCTAGCTTTGTGTTTCCTGCTTTTATCAATATATATTTATGCTTACTTTGTCAGATGGCTCCCAATGCATATAGCCTTTCAGTTTGTATGTGTACATTGTAGAGGAGGAGCATCTATCTTAATTAATTTGTTATATATCAAGTCGTTTTCTGACGTACGACGACGCTTAAAGCTTGCTATGTATTTACTTGTCGCGGTCGCTATATATCGATGCCTTAGTTCACAATTGCACTAACTACGAAATTTACATTTTTGAGGAGAGAGCTTTAAAGTTTTTTAAAGTTTAGACGAGAACAGTAGAAAATCCAAGTAAAATAACAAAAAAATATGCATCTATTCATAAGACTAGTCCTTTTACTCCATCATATCTCAATATTGTAATATTAGTTTAAACGTAACCTTTTCAAAATGGCTAAATAAACATAAAACCCCACATTTAATACATTTGTGCACTAAGATTGATTATGCTGACTGGCATTAAGTGAAAAACTCAAAAATATTTAACAGCTTTACCAGGCTGGTTCAAGGTCCAAGAAGAAGGATAACAGTAGTTATGGATATTGCATTAAATAGACAAAATAATAAACCAGTGATCCATATTCATAATGTATATTTTTATTACAAAACACAAACAGTTTTTATCCACAATAAAAAAAAAAAAAATTCAAAATCACAACAAAAAAATTAAAAGGACTGAAGCCCAATTATAGGCCAATCTTTAGCTATTTCACAAAACAATTCGTTTCTGAATCATTAAAATAAGATTTTTTATAAGAAAATTAATAAAGTCAGTCTTCAGTTTCAGGTAACAATTATTCATTTTTACTAATTGCTAATTAAAAATTGAATCAAAACTTAAATTTCTTCAACAATGGACTCTTCATCTGGATCATCATCAGACGATTCAGTGTCATCACAATTATTGTTAACAATTGCCGCAGAAGTGGATGGAATATCTTTGTAATAGTGCTCATATTCTGGTGGTATAACCCCATCATTTAAAAGTGTTATCAGATCTTTCTTTTTAGTTTGCGACACTGCAATTAAGTGATTTATATGCTCCGTTCAGAGGTTTCTTTAGTTTGCTTATACATATGTCTTTGTTTTTTTTCATTGTTTTTGTCTTACAAATGTCTATTTCTTTGAAATCTGGATCGGTCAAATCGTATTTGTAAAAAATTGAAGTGGGGGATTCTTTCTGCAGCCGCAGCCACTTAATTATCAGCCACTGTACTGGCTCATTTTTTGTTGTATTGGAATTCAAAGTTTTTAAAAGTACTTAGCACACTTGTCCATCAAACTTTCTTGGTCCTTTTGTACTACCAACACATAATACACTCTTCTAGCACTGCTAAAAAGTATGAGCAGATATTGCAAATGTATATAATACGTTTGTGTTTTGAAATTTCCTGCAGTTGAGAAACTTAAAATCAGTTAAAGTATATCTTGATTGGTTTTACAAAAATAAAGATCATTAGTATAATACCACATTCATGGAACATTAAACGAACTCATTTAATACAACTGTGACCCACGTATTTGGTAGAAAGAGACGGAATAACGGTATTTCGATGCGCGGAAACGAAAGAGCATGAAATTTAGTGTATTTGGCATTAAAAAAGTAAAAATTGAAAATTTTGTAGTTAGTGCAATTGTGAACTAAGGCATCGATATATGCTATGTTATGATCTGTCGTTATCTTTGAGTAGTTATGCACTTCTAATATGCTATGTACGCTCTATGTATTATGTTGTAAGAAATTTGTTGTGTGTTATAGTAGTACAAAGGGACCTGGCACGAGATAGATTATTAACTTTTACCATTACGTATTATTTTACGTCCAAAGTATACTTCTGTTCGAAGCATTCGCGTCTACACCTAATTATTATATCGTATTATTTAGCAGAATATGTGTTCATATATTTTATATATTGTCCAATGAAAACTTCAAATATATTTAAGATTTATCCCATTATATACACACGCTTATATATTTATATTATAATAAAATGACGACAACAAAACATAAACAATTTAAATTGGGATTATATAATGCTGGATCATTAAACACTAAACAGGACGACTTTCTTATTGCTGTAAGTCGATTCGACCCAGATATCATTGCAATTAACGAGACGTGGCTTCGTGCGGGCGAGGAGGCTTGCGCGCCGTCCGCTCCCGGCTACCGACTGCTAAGCACACCCCGCCCGCGGCACATGCGGGCTGGTCGTGGCGGTGGGGTCGCATTCTATGTGAGCCGCGAAGTTCGTGTGCGTGTTGTCAAGCATCCGGTTGCTGATGTTGAGCAGATGTGGCTGTCTACGCGAGTAAACGGGTACACTCTCGCAATTGGCACGGCTTATAGACCTCAATGGGTGGGTGTCGACTCATTCATAGATGCTGTTACAGAGTCTGTTATGTCATTCTCGAACCATGACTATGTCGTGCTTTTGGGCGATTTTAATATTAATATGCAGAATCTGTCAAATCCCAATACCATCAAAGTTACGGAGTTTCTGCAATATGCTGACTTAAAGCAAGTAGTTGATAAGCCGACACACACATCAGTTACTACAGAGACTCTCATTGATCTTGTATGTACTAATGCCCCAGTGCGAGAGGTTACAGTTAGTAATATTACGGGCTCTATTGGGCATTCAATGGTTAACGTTGAACTATCCTTGAAAAAATCTAAAATTCCTCCCAAATATATATTTCATCGTTCCCTAAAAAATATCAATGTAACTGCTTTCGAGAATGATTTAAAATCCGTTGACTGGAATTCTCTGTCTCAGCTGGCTAGTGTTGAATTGATGGTTGACAAATTTAATTCTCTATTATTAGGTATCTTTGATAAACACGCGCCAATAAAAAAGATAAAAATTAATAAACATAAATCGTTACCCTGGGTAACAGACACTTGTAGACTGATGATAGAATTGCGTAATGAAGCCTTTAAAAAATTTAGAATATCTGGATCTGAATCTAAAAAAAAATATTACACAGATCTTAAACGGCTGGTACGGACAAGCATCGCTAATGAGAAACAAGCTTATTTTAATCATCACATTAACTCGCAAATAAATAACAGCAAATCTTTTTGGAAAAAACTAAAAGAAAACATTTTAATAGACCCCAGCAAAAGTGATACTCTCCCGGACTGTTTTGACAACCCTGACGTCCTTAACAGGCATTTTTTAAACGTTCCCTCCACTAATATAACCCCTATCTCAGATTTCACATTTTATGAGCATTCTCGTCATAATGACTCCACTTTCCATTTAAAAACTGTTACTGACAATAATATCGCAGATTATATCCTCTCAATAAAGTCCAATGCCATCGGCCGTGACGGTATCAGCAGGGATATGATTTTGATGACGCTTCCATATACCCTAGGTATTATTACCGAAATTATAAATAGGTCATTACTTACGGGGATTGTTCCTTCGCAGTGGCTGGAGGCATTGGTCACCCCTTTACCCAAAACGAATCATCCGGCCGATTGTGACGATCTCAGACCAATCAGTATCCTCCCATTCCTCTCTAAAGTGTTAGAAAAGGCTGTATATATCCAGTTGTTGAGACACATAGAAGAAAATAACATCTTGCCTATGCATCAGTCCGGATTTCGAAGAAACCGCGGTACGCTTACAGCTCTGTTGGATGTCACAGATAATGTCCTTGCGGAACAAGATAATGGTCGTGGTACCATTTTAACACTTCTAGATTTTTCCCGTGCATTCGATAGTCTCAATGTTCCTCTCTTATTATCCAAATTGACTTACTACGGCCTGGACCGTCATTCTGTCGGGTGGTTTGGGAGTTATCTGGGTGGTCGAACGCAGCGCGTCAAGCTACCGAAGGCTGATGGTACTTGGCTACTATCTCTGCCTCAGCCTGTAATTCGTGGGGTACCTCAGGGCTCCATACTTGGACCTCTTCTCTTCATAATTTACAGTGCCGATCTCACGAAAGTGATAAAGCACTGTAAATATCATTGCTACGCTGATGATGTCCAGGTATACATATCCGAAATTCCTACTAAGATTTTCCAGGCTGCGCAAGATATGAATGAGGATCTGAACAGTATTGCTGATTGGGCTGACAGAAATTCACTCGTACTGAATCCTCACAAATCAAAATATATGGTTCTCGGCTCAAAAGTACAGATTAATAATATCATAAGCCGGATTCCGGCAGCTATCAACATGCTCGGTAAACCTGTAGATAGGGTAGAAGAGGCAAAGAACTTAGGAATAGTTGTGGATAGCCAACTGCGTTTTGAGAGTCACGTACTAGGTGTGGTCAGGAACTGTTTTTACCGACTTAAAGTTTTATACAAGATTCGTGATCTGCTAACAGAACGAGTACGCTTTCGATTATGTGAGTCACTTATTTTGTCTAGACTTAATTATGGGGACGTTGTTTATGGACCTCGTTTGCTGAGTAGAACTCAACGTTTAATACAGCGAGTACAAAACGCTTGCTGTAGATATTGTTTAAATGTTGCTCCTAGAAGTCACATATCGCCTATTTTAAATAATGCTTCTTTACTAAACATGGACTCGCGTAGGCAGCTCCATTTGGCAAATTTGTTATTTGGGGTTATTAAATTTAAAAATCCGGAATATCTCCACTCCAAATTGATGTTTTCTCCGTTCCAAGAGCGATATGGCACTAGGTTTTGTCGCCGATCCAGTCTAGTCGTGCAGCATCACAGAACGGCTGCCTTTAGGGGCAGCTTCCGCTACCAGGCAACTAAATGTTGGAACAACATTCCGCCGCCAATCAGAAATATCACCGCCAGACTTACTTTTAAAAAACATTTAAGTTCTTTTCTACTAGATAAACAGAAATTAGGCATTCCGAAGAGTTACCTGTCGTAGCGGTCTGCTGTCACTTCATGGGCATTTGGGTATTAATTTTATGTCTGTAATCAATTCACTATTTTTGAATATTGAATATTAAGTAAATTGAATATCGTAAAAATTTATTATAATCTCACTATCTACTTCACTTGTTGTCTATCATAAATTATTACGCTATCTATAAGTAAAGACAGTTATCATTATTGTTATTATTATTCCGCATTTATTTATATATTTAAACTTGTATTAGTCAGTAACTCACTATTTCATAATCGTATTTGTATATTTAGCACATCTCATATATATATATATTTAATGGTTATTATTTATACTTGGCATTACTTGTACTGATGCGCACTCGTACCTCTGGGTAATAGCCGAAAATCAGTGTGTTGCTTATGCAACATTCCCACTGAGCTATGGCCCCTTTGTATTGCTGCAACACACACCTACAATCAACAATGTGTATACTGTCACCAATTGTAAAAGCTTATAATTGTACGTGTGTAACTGCTGTAATACAAATAAACTATCTATCTATCTATCTATCTATCTATCTATAACAACAAATACTAAAAAATAGAATAAATGAAATATTTAAGAGGGCTCCATACAACAAACATAATTTTTTGCTCGTTTTTGCTCACAATTGATAACGGCAATAGGTAGACGTTTGAAATACTCACATAATATTAGTAATAATTAAATAAAATTAAAACAAATATTTAAGGGGGGGGGGGGGGGGGCATACAACAACAACCGTGATTTATTTGCCGTTTTTATAGATAACTAGCTTTCGCCCGCGGCTTCGCCCGTGTGAAATTCGGGGCAAACACGTGTTTACTCATTTAACTACAGAAAGTTTAGGATAAAATTGTCCAACTAATCTCGTTTCCCCACACAATACACAATTTTGGACCTCCGTTTCACCTTGTTAGGGGTAAAATTTGAAAAATCCTTTTAAGTAATTTCATGTCCACTATGTTATATTTTCAAATTGATGCTATTTTCGTAATTGACGTCCCAGAAAACCATAGAATCAACACCCATATTGATATTATGACATTTCAACCCCATCGCACCCCCACAGCGATGATTTTATGTCACGTCGGCTATGTTGGATTACAAAATAGTTGTTGTTTTCGTAATCAGCGACCCGATAAACTATAAAAACAATACTCATGACGATTTTCAGACCTTTTCACCCCATTTTAGACATTACAATCCCATCGCACCCCAATAGAGTATGATAGTCACGTTAGCCACATTGAATTTCAAAATTGTTATTGTTTTCGTAATCAGCGACCTGATACACCATAAATACCCATGAAGATTTTCAGACTTTTTGGCCCTATTTTACCCTTTTTGGGCTTGTATTTTGAAAAATCCCGAAATACGTGTTTACTCATTTATCTATAGAAGTAGTCGTGTAAAGTTTAGGATAAAATAGTCAACTAATCTCGTTTCTCCATAGATTTTTTGTACCTCTGTTTCACCCTCTTATGTAAAATTTGAAAAATCCTTTTAAGTAATTTATTGTCCACTCTGTTATATTTTCAAATCAATGCCATTTTCGTAATTGACGTCCCAGAAAACCATAGAATCATCACCCGTATTGATATTACGACATATCAACCCCATCGCACGCCCACAGGGGGGATTTTATGTCACGTCGACTACGTTTGATTAGAAAATAGTTGTTATTTTCGTAATCAGCGACTCGATAAGCCATAAATATAATACCTATGACGATTTTCAGATTTTGTCACCCCATATTAGACATTTCCACCTCATCGTACCCCCACAGGGGGGATCTTATGTCACGTCGGCTACGTTTTATTAGAAAATAGTTGTTATTTTCGTAATCAGCGACCCAAAAAAACTATAAAAACAATACCCATTACGATTATCAGACTTTTTCACACCAAGGGTCACCCCAAGGGGTGGCCGGTTTTATTCAGTATAACCCCAAGGAGTGACCCTTTAGGGGTTGAATTTTGTAAAATTCTGAAACACGTGTTTCCTCATTTATCTATAGAAGTACTGGTGTAAAGTTTCGGATAAAATAGTCCAACTAATCTCGTTTACCCATACAAATTTTGGACCCCCGTTTCACCCCCTTAGGGGATGAATTTTGAAAAATCATTTCTTAGTGTACCCCTAGACGTCATAACGATCCTACGTGCTAAATTTGGAATCTTTAGACCCAGCGGTTTGGGCTGTGCGTTGATATATCAGTCAGTCAGGACTTTGAATTTTATATGGATGGTACAGAACCCTTCGTGCGCGAGTCCGACTCGCACTTGGCCGGTTTTATTCAGTATAACAACCAAGCGATTCTATATCTTACTCCTTGACCCGGCAACTTCGTACCGCCGTTTTTTTTTTCGTGAATATTTTTGATATTCCTGAATGAAGTTATCAATGAAAATTATTTGTTTAACTTTTTATACCCGCCTCGGATGTCAATCTTTCGATATATTATATCTGTATAATATATTATATCTGTTAATATATAAGATCTTTCGTAGTCTTCTGTCTCATCAATTTTCATGTTGTGAAATTTTAAAAAAATCTTCGTTTTTAAACTTTCTTTTTTACAAACCTTGTCCTGGCAATAATAGATATTATTGCCATGACAAGGTTTGTATTATTGTTTTTTTGTTTTGTAATTAGATAATTACAAAACAAAAAAACATTGGTGCAGTCGTCCGGAAGTTACATACATTTTAACTTTCATTTATTTATATTTCTAGCATTGTATAGAGTATAAATATAGTTCATACGAGTGAGCGAGGTCACCAGAGTCCAGAGTAATTGAGATGCGTGTTTATTCTACATCCAGCTCCACTGCATCCTTATCGCGCCTCAAAATCTGAGTGTTGTATATGCCAATAGTCAATTGGTGGCGACGGAATGTCGATCGGGGATTCTTAGCAACCCCCACCCTGCCGTAACCGAAACCGACATTTTGGCCCGGGATAGCAGGGCTGTCGGTACTGGGGGCCTCATAGAAAGGTTTCTCCACGCACCGCTGGGCAGGCGGGTTGGCGACTGACGCCAGCGCCTCGTGAATTAACCAGCAGGATGCACCACGTGCAACCGAGGTTAACTTTGGCTCTTACATCCAATATACATATACGCGTGTGTGTATATGTGATAAAAAATGCATATATAAATGCAGTATTTTTGTCTTCCTCGTATTGTTGTCGGAACCGACAAACATTATTAAAGAATTTATATATTAAATATTTAAACGACTTATAAATTATTGATTACATTGCTTAAATAATCTACATACATAGATACGCCCAATCTAAAGATAGTAGAATTTATTAATGTTATAATATTAAAAATTCATTGCATTTATGTGTAATTGCATAAAGTGTATTTAAATAAATAAATATTCTTGGACGAATTACACACTGTCAACTAGTCCCAAACTAAGCAAAGCTGCACTATGGGTACTAAGATCACTGATAATTATTCTTAAATACATTTTTTTTGTAAATACATACATTATAATACATAGAAAACACCCAGACCAAGACAGATAGATATGTTCATGCACACAAATAATTGTCTTGTGCGGTGATCGAACCCTCGACCCCGGAGCCAAAGTGGTCATGGTTAGCCATTCGACTACCGGGGTCATTTTATACATATATATATTCATTTACTACTAGCTTTTGCCCCTGGGCATGTGAAGTCTGGAAAAATATATTTTTTTATACTACGTCGGATGCCAAACATGCATGCGGCTCACCTGATGTGGAGCACTTACACGCCGCCACCCTTGCTACTAACGCACCAAATTCTTTCTTAACTTTAAAGTAACATAAATCGGTTTAATACTCGTGGGCAAACATGAAACACTGTTAATTTTATCTATATGTTTCTATTTTATATGAGATGATTGCTTCCCATCAGGTGACCCACATGCTCATTTGCCCCCCGCAAATGAGCATGTGCCCATAGAGATCAGTAACACTAAGGGGTCGCCGATCCGTTGCCTGCCTATACTCCTCCCTTTCTTTCTTTCTGGTGACCTCACTCACTCGCAAGGACACAACAACCCTCAAGGAAATTGTTATTTGGCTGCGGTATTCTGTGAGGTGGCGGTACTTCCCCAGTCGGGCAGCTTAAAAAGTACGCTATGCCCCACTTCTCTTAAATTACCGATAAACTTAACATGCACTAACCGGAAATAAATTCCTAATTGAATAAATTTACACATCACAACATATTTATAGCGTATTTTACATAAACATAAAGACATTATCCAAAAGACATCAAATAAATTAAGTTTACTAGGAATTTGATAAGGAAATTGGTGCTTAAAACTAACACAGTCTTAAACACCAATTTCCTGATCCATTTATTCTATAACATGTAGGTAGTTCAATGCCTAAACATAAAAAAGTTCAATGTTATTTTATTATGTAAAAAGCAAACAACACCCACTGAATCGTTGTGGTTATATAATACCAGAATACGGCCAGTACGCAGAGAATACCAATAAAATATTTGAAAATCTTCCTACCTACGCCTTTATTCCATGTGACTGTTTTTCTTTTTTACATTTTTGGATATTTGTACACTTTCTCGCCCCCACTAAAATGACATTCTTTACATAAATTTTTGTTCTTTAAGGACCTAATCTTCACGATCTAACAGGTCCCCGTGACGCTTTAGTAACTGCAAATTTAGCATCCCGGCCTCTCCCACTATAAAATCCAAAATATTCTCAATATTGCTTAATCTTGTTATTTCAATATTTCTAGATAATGACCCACAAAGATTTCACCGTTTATTAGCATCATTTGAATATAAGTACGCCGATAGTACTGTTAAGAACAAAACATGGGTGTCCAAATTGTTAGACTGGGCAGTCTAGCAGTTTGGAACATTTTCGTCCAAACAGTCCGGTCATCGAACTGTTAGTAGAACCTGTTGGAATAAAGGCGGCTTCGCTTCGATAGAATACAGTACAGACATTATTCCATAATGTATGCCAAAATTCATCAAAATCTATAATCTATCTGTGCAAGAGGAACCAACGTCTAAACATTTATCCTCACAAACTTTTAATATCGAGGCCCGCTACAAGTTCCCACTACCCAACTAGCACATAGCATATTACGTGTTAGCATATAGTAAACTAGCAAGAAGCTTAACCTGCATAGAAGCGCTACAATAGCGATAGAGAACTTCTCTATCGCCGCACTGCTTCTCTATGGCGGGGTTTTCTAAGCTGAAGCCGATATTATTTTGTGTTAGGTCCCCAATAGTGTTAGAAACTTAAAATCCGTGGTGCACGGCAGTTGAGCTTCACTTGACTAGCCATCTCTTTAGGCTTTTAATGCCTTATTTGCCACATTGCTAAGAGGGGAAATAAATTCGGGGTGTAAGTGGTTCATCAACATCTTTGAACCAAAGCCAACTTCACCTGCACGCGGTACACCCTGCTGACTGACAAACGAAGCTCTGGCGAAAAGAGAGGTAGGGAGCGTAATTGTAAGCTACCCGACTGGGGAATGTACCTCCACCTCACAGAATACCGCAGCCAAATAACAACTCCCTTAGAATTGTTGTGTTCCTGCGCGTGACTGAGGTCACCAGAAAGGAAGCAGAAAGAAAGCTGCGTTGGCAGTAGGGGTGGCAGCGCGCGAGCGATATTTTATGTTGCGAGCGTTAATATGGCTACGGTAATCGCTTGACATCAGGCGGGCCGTATGCTTGTCTGCCACCCGACGTAGTATAAAAAAAAAAAAAAAGGGGAAGTCAAATTCCAAAAGCTTCCTACTCCTACTAATTTCTTCTGATTAAATTCGTTGTCAGTTCCAAGGCAGCTGTAGTTTTACCTCTGGGACTGCAATGGACTTCATTGTTCATTGCCTTTTTTGGCGGTCGCCGCTGTTAATCCTGGCTACACAGGAGACACAGTGGTGGGAATGTGTGGTGGGCCTCCGTCCCAATAAAAAGCTGAAGCCGATCACGATCAGATTTTTTGATTGCGAAAATCTAACTTCAACTTAAATTAATGCTAATAGTAATAAGCTTAGCCGGTAGAGGCGGAGGGGCTCTACCGATTAAACTGAGTATGTTTATCACAAAATTAAAAAAGAAATCCGCTATTCGCAGTCAAAAAACTCGATAGGGATCGGTTTCAGCGTCGGCGGTGGTCCTCCTGGAGTTTGATTTTTGCATTCATAAAGCCTTCAGCTTAAGCGGTAGAGCCCCAGATCGGAGGACGCGGAGGATCGCATTTAGGAAGTGGTATTCAGTAGGAAGATAAAGACTGATGATGATGATAATGCTGGCTAAATTATTATGCAAAGCCGCGGACAGTGCTAATGTTCTCCTTTTTTAGGGTTCCGTACCCAAAGGGTAAAAAGGAACCCTATTGCTAAGGCTCCGCTGTCCGTCCATCCGTCCGTCCGTCCGTCTGTCACCAGGCTGTATCACATGAACCGTGATAGATAGACAGTTGAAATTTTCACAGATGATGTATTTCTGTTGCCGCTATAACAACAAATACTAAAAAATGGAATAAAATAAATATTTAAGGGGGCTCTCATACAACAAACGTGATTTTTTGCTTGTTTTTGCTCGCAATTGATATCGGGAATAGGTAGACGTTTGAAATACTCACATAATATTTAGTTATATATTCAGTTTAAAAATAAATAATTAAATAAAAATAAAACAAATATATAAGGGGGGCTCCCATACAACAAACGTGATTTTTTCCGTTTTCATAGATAATGGTGCGCGAAGCGCGAGTCCGACTCGCACTTGGCCGTTTTTTTTCTTAAAGAAGTTCGGACGCCTACACACTACAAGGCCCTTATTCATACGTTTACCACGGATAGAATAGAATAAAATAGAATACACTTTATTGCACCAATATGACGAAGATACATACAAGAAACTTGCAAAATGAAACGTACAAAAGGCGGTCTTATCGCTAAAAGCAATCTCTTCCTGAGAGAAACAATGTAAAAATTAGGTAGGTGGCGCATCATTAATTGTTACAAAATTATACAATAGGTATAACACAAAAAGATATATAAATACAAATAAATATTATCAATCTTTTCCTAATAGCCAGCTTAATTGTCTTCAAAAAAATACTTATGCATTTATTCGTGTAACCCAAATCGAACCAGACAAAATATGAAGTTTTTTTTTTATACTATGTCGGGTGGCAGACTTGTCTGCCACCCGACATTGCTGTATGCTTGCATACAGCCCGCCTGATGTGATGCGGTTACCGTAGCCATATTAACGCTCGCTACATAATATATCGCTCGCGCGCCGCCACCCCCGCTGCCAAGGCAGCATCTCCTTCCTTTCTGGTGACCCCACTCACTCGCAGGAACACAACAACCCTCAAGGGAATTGTTATTTGGCTGCGGTATTCTGTGATGTGGAGGTACTACCTCTCTTTTAGCCAGAGCTTCGTATGTCAGTCAGCAGGGTGCACCGCGTGCAGATGAAGTTGGCTTTGGTTCAAAGATGTTGATGAACCACTTTCACCCCGAAAAAGTTTTTGTCAACTTGACATTTAGCTGGTATGCTATACAAAATCGTTTACTTTTCTCCCCGCTTAAGTATCTTGTTTTCCCTTAGGTATTTTTATTTTAGACCAACGATCCGCCCCGGCTTCGCCCGTGTTTGATTCTTCGCGTTTTTAACCCCGAACCAAATGTTTGACGTGACTCTGTATGTGCGTGTTTGTGGCAGTTCAGGAATAGGTATTTGTATATTTATTATTACTTATTTAATTTATTTAGAACGGATCCCGGTTTTTTATAGTTTCCGGGATTTCATGATTACTGAGTACTTTGCGGCTTCTTATCACGTGGATTGCAGACTACATATTATATCGTACCATGCAAAATTACTTTTTTTTAACTATGCCGCCTGGCAGAAAAACATACGGCCCGCCTGATGTGAACCGTAGCCTATAGACGCTTTTATGATAATATAGCGCTCGCGTACCGCCACCTCCACTGCTATGGCAGCGACTCCATATATCTTGGTAACCTCACTAACTCGCAGCAACACAAAAAACCTCTCGATTTTTTTTATTTGGCTGCGGTATTCTGCGAGTTGGAGGTACTTCTCCAGTCGGTCAGCTTATATTATTATTAGCTGTTAGCGTAATTACGCTAAATAAAATAGAGGCATTGAAACCAGTGCGTCCTCCCCGCCATGACCTACTGTGTCCAGACTTAGACTCTGACCGTTGGGCTAGTCTACAGGTCATATAATCATACAGTCATACGTAGACAACTTTGGTTCTCTGGAACCATAGTTGTCGACATAGCTTACAGAGTTAGGTGTGCTATAAAAAAAGCAGCTGGAAGTGACTGAATAAGGAAAACGGAATATCGCATTTGGTAAAACGCACTGGGGAAGGCCTATATGCAACCTACTCTCCACTAGTCTAGTCCACCATGCTGCTCAACTGCGGGTTGGCGGGAGGCCAGCGTTTTCAAGCCGCCCAAAAGCCACTGACTTGGCTTAACGGCTATCATCTAATGATAACAATCGGGACCGACGGCTTAACCGTACTCTCCGAAGCACGGAGCAACTGGAAATAAATAAGCCCATCCATGGATAGGCTAAGATCGACGTTGCTTAACTTGCGTGTTCTATTAGACTGACACGCTCATCGACGCTATCGAGCTTCTATAAATTAGATAGGTAATAAATTATTAAACGAATGTCTAGAGCAGAATAAGGCGCCACTATTAGTAAAACTTAAAGTTTTAAAATCCCAGAGTTCAAACCGCAAATAATACAAAATTACGAAGACAGATTCGACGCATCTATTGGGAACAACTGCGTCAACTAAAGTGCCCAGTTGTATTGTAGAGATAATTTTTATTGCATCAGGTAGATATTGGACAATCGACGCGGTCACACGCAAATGCCGTACTAGCCTATTGTAACTTTGTAGATGGCACAAATATGGCCTTTGACCTACTGAATCACAAAAAGATCGATGGATGTTTAAATACAAATTAAAAAGCCTAAAATGTCATTGTCATATCTAAATGTATTATAATGAGAATGACATTAGGCACATGTTCGATTTACAGCGTGTGGCGATTTGAGTGACTAAGCGAGAGGCGATTTATTAAAGCTCAGACTAAACTAAGTTATGGACGAATTTATTTTTAGTGACGCAGTAAATACGTTTAGGAATAATATAAATAAATAAATATTTCTGGCCAATTTACGAAGCTTGTACTATAGACAACTACTAGACAACTGATGAATGTACTTAAATATATATTTTTGTAAATACATACTTATAGTACATAAAAAACATCCAGACCAAGTCAAACAGACACATGTTCATGCACACAAATCGGTCTTGTGCGGGGATTGAACCTGCGACCTCGGAGTCAAAGTAGGCATTGCTAGCCATTCCAATACCAGGCTCGTCAATATTCGTATATTCGCCGAATATCTTCAGGATATTCTGACTTAAGGAATCCGTATTAGTCAAGGACTCCTCTGTATTATGCTTATGCAAAAATGAAGACAAACAAAGAATACTGTATTTCTTTGGTTGTTATATTCGGAACAAAAATTAGATAAAACACAACGCATCTGTAATATCTGTTTAAATAATGAGCCGTGAGACTTTTTGGTGGGAATTCGACTAGTGGAATGTTTCTCATCAGATTTTCTGTTTTTTGGTATTGCTTCATAATAGTGATGTTTTATTAAGGAACCATCAATGATATTGAGAATGAAAAACGACACCACGGGCACCGAATCTTCAGAGAGTCGCCCAGGGCCTTCGTCTCGAACGTGTCTATGTCAGTCGTAGTGGAAATTTAAGAGGACCCTCAAAACTCTGATTTAATTTTATTGGCCGTCAAGGGAGGAATCTTTAGAGCTACATGCTTCAGAGGTAAAAATGTATAATGACATAACGTCTCAAGTAATTCTTAGTCACTCACGGTCCATTGGTGTTCCCTGGCCAAATTTTCCTGGCATGGCGGTGGACCATCTAGAATTTTAATAAGTTGCTGGTTACCGCCTGCCGCAAATAGCAATCAATAGGGGCAGTTATGGCAGGCCTTTTCAGCAATCGTATCTAGTCCTCTCAGATCAGCTCCATAACCAATTTAATTTCAATACACGTTGTGTAGATCCAATGCAAGCTGAAACGGAGTATCCGTTTCAGTGTGCATTGGATCTACACAAAGGTAGGTTATCCGTTTTATCCCTATATATCTCATGGGTATATCCCTCTATAGATATATCTTGGAGCAAGTCACGGCGAGTGTCTTAATCTTGATGTTTTCTATGTATTTAATGTATGTATTTACAAAAAAAATGTATTTAAGTATTAATCAGTTATATAATACACATTTATTATTAATTTATATATCTCGATTCGATTAAACAAAGAATACAGAAGAGGAATAAAAGTAAATGTACAATCACGGGTCGTAAGACATATTTATTGCCATATTAAAATTTCCTTATTGTACTAAACTTAACAAAGATGAATGACGACACAATATATATATATATATATATATATATATATATATATATATATATATATATATATATATATATATATATCGTAATATTTTGTTCAAAGTAAAGGTGCTACTGCACTTATGACCTTTCGCTGTACAAAGTTAACTATGCGCTTGACAACATAACAAAAGAGCGTCTAATCGTTTCTGACATAATAATCAAGATGATTTCGTAAGGAAACATTCGTTGACGTAAAAATTTAATTGCACACTCTAACCATAGTTATCAAAGGTTTACGCATATAATTAAAAGTTTACATTGCGAAAGCGACCCATGATGGGTGTCCTTTGATGATGCGAGCCTCACCTTCGCGATGTACTAGGAGTGGTAAAGCACAAAACACCGGTAACGAGCTTTGTACAAGAAATAAACATGTCGTAATACAATATGGCGAAAAGTATAAAACATGATGGGATATGGTAAATCACGCACATTATCGAGTTAACTTCAAGTGACTATTCAGTGATAAACATGAAGCTGGTAATAATTGTTTTTGTGAATCGTAACTAATATTATAAATGCAATTGTGTTTGTTCATCTTTGATTTAAGTTAACACAGAGCAATAGAGAAAGACATTGAGAATTCAATGAAGTGATATCAGTGACAATAGTGAAGTGTATTGTGATGTGTGGGTCATACTGCCATCTTCGGGATAAATCCGTTTTCATCTGTGCATAGCAGACCCATCTAGTTAACAAACTAGGCTCTGGAAAAATAAGGCAGGATCAGAAATAGCCAGGGAAAGTTTCCTTACCATGCTCGATTCGTTTTTTATACTACGTCGAGTGGCAGACAAACATACGGCCCGCCTGATATGAAGCGGTTACCGTAGCCATATTAACGCTCGCAACATAAAATATAGCTCACGCGCTGCCACCTCTGCTGCCGACGCAGTATCTCCATCCTTTCTGGTGACCTTCCTTTCCTTGAGGGTTGTTGTGTTCCTGCGTGTGAGTGAGTCACACGCAGGAACACAACAACCTTCAAGGGAATTGTTATTTGGCTGCGGTATTCTGTGAGGTGGAGGTACATTTTCCAGTCGGGTAGCTTACAATTACGCTCCCTACCTCTCTTTTCGCCGGAGCTTCGTTTGTCAGTCAGCAGGGTGCACCGCATGTAGGGGAAGTTGGCTCTGCTTCAAAGATGTTGATGAACCACTTAAACCTTAATTCGATAACTGATATTCATGCCTTTGCCTCAGCAGATACCGTATCTGGGCTATGGTTTGGAGCATACTACGCTGTTCAATTGCGGTTTGGTGGTGGCTAGTGGTTTGAAGTCACCCAGAAGCCACTTGGCTTAACGACTGTTATCTAATGAGAACAGCCAAAATTGAGACCCGCCCGATGTTGTTTAACTCGGGTTCGAGTCTGACACCCGCAATGACGCCATCGCATTCCTCACAGTTAGCACCTTGCAAAATATAAATTAACATTTTCCTGGAAAGATGGTGTATTCCATACTCAAAGAGTTCACAAAAAAAAATGCTGCGTCGGATACTTATTGTATTTTATGTGTCTATAGCCGGCGGTAAACACTTCACATCAGGCTTCACATTCAACCAAACCATATAGAGCGGGTTCGATTCCCGCACAAGACAAACATTTGTGTGCATGAACATTTCTGTTTGTCTTGGTCTGGTTGTTTTCTATGTATTTAAAAAAAATGTATTTAAGTATATTTATCAGTTGTCTAGTACCCATAACACAAGCTTTGTGCTTAATTTGGGACTAGATGACTCTGTGTAAAATTGTCAAGAAATATTTATTTATTTTTAGAAATATTTATTTTAATAGTTCGTTCTTAGCCACCCGTTGATGACAGAAAACAATAGTTTAAACAATGGTAAATCACTCAGGTGATAGCACCCAGGTGAACTAAATGGACATACATGTTTTAACCTAACATGCCCATGACCTAACAAAAAGTAGATTCTGTTCATCGTCGTCGACCCTTATTAAACCCTCTGCCTACTAAGGGATGCATATCCAACGCATCCCCCCACAATCGAAGAGGTTTAGAGCATACTCCACCACGCTACTTAACTGCAGGTTGGCAGAGGTCAGTGTTTTCAAGCCACTTAAAGGCAACTGACTGTCGTCTAATGACAACAGCCGGAAATGATAGCTTAACGTGCTCTCCGAAGATTCTGTTCAACCTGGGAATAGTATCCAAGTGTACAGAATAGTCGAATTTTCTATACATATAAGCAATTAAGGCTTATCCTGGTTTCAGTTGGTGATCCTCGTTGTTGTGGCCGTAGCGTCTGCGGCGCCGGCACCACAACAAAGCCAGAATCCACAAGATGTGCAGTTGCTTCGTTTCGAATCTGATAATGATGGGCTTGGCACTTACAGTTATTCGTAAGTATATTCTAGTGCATCGCAAGTACCGGTATGTCAGGACTCAGTCAGCCCTATTTATGTAGCTTTGCAATGAGAAAATATATATAAGAATAAAAGCACAATTTACGCAAGTTTAGATCGTATGAGTTTGTGTGTAAAGTTTTATCCAAATTTATTAAACTTATGCATTTATAAAAAGATTTGGACAACGAAATGTGTTCAACAGTTTTTGTGATACTGGCGTTAACTTGAAAAAAATATTTCTTTGTAACCGCTGATCTTTATATACTACGTCCGGTGGTAGACAATCATACGGCCCACCTGATGGGAAGCGATTACCGTAGTCGTATTAACGATCGCAACATCAAATGTTGCTCGGGCGCAGCTACTCCTGCTGCCAACACAGATTTCTTTTGACCTGTAGCCTGTAGACCTGACCATGTAGTTTCTAAGGGTTTGAAAATGATTTGAAAAATTGCAAGATCTTACTGCGCAACGATGGACTAGTATGAGTGAGATGAGAACTTATCTACCTCCCGATGTAGTATAAAAAAAAATAGTAATATTGAACATTATTTTCAGAAAATTGATCTGATTGTTCACCAAAAATATGTTTAAAAAAATTGAAATAAAGTACTTTTTTATTTCCCTGCATAAGCCTGGTATTATTTCCAACTTATTTTCTAAAAATGACAGAGAGCTATTTACTATGGCTACTTTACATATCATGATTCTAAATTGTAACTTAACGTTCCTTTACAGCTTCGAACAAAGCGACAAGACACAGCGCGAAGAACAAGGGGAATTGAAAAACCCTGGAACAGAAGACGAAGCTATCTCTATGAGAGGCTCGTACTCCTGGGTTGGCCCCGATGGCGTGACGTACAAGGTCACGTACATTGCAGATGAGAACGGCTTCCAACCAACCATAGAACAAGGCCCAGGAGGTGGTGTACCATCAGGAGTTGTTGCATCTCTGCTCGGATAACGAAAATCAAGCCAAAACTAGTCGAATTATTAAATAGTTACAAAACAAACATGTTTATTATTTACTTTTTTTACAATCTTCACTTATCTTGAGCGTATTTTTTACATAATTTTATCATAAGGACACAATACATATACTGTTTGTGTCTCCTGTGTAGCCAGGATTCCCGGGGGTAAAACTACGGCTGCCTTGGAACTCACAACGAATTTAATCAGAAGAAATTAGTAGGAGTAAGAAGCTTTTGGAATTTGACTTCCCCTCTTAGCAATGTGAGAGACACACATTGCTAAGAGGGCAATCTCACGTATTATCAAACGTGGAATGAATGTGATAATATAGAACTATGGATGTATGCCATTTTTTGCCACAAATTACGTACGTTTAAAACCATCTGTGGAACAATCTATACCTCAGTAACTTTCTTTAATGTGGAGTTTCTTTGTGATGATGTAGACTTAAGGCTCACGTGAAAACATGTTTTATTCCTTCGATCATTAATATATTTAATATATTATCATTAATATATTTAATATATTAATGATCCAAGTATATTCCCCAAATTTTATGCATTTATGGACTGTAGGTATGTAAATAGTCCAACTGATTTGCCCAATGGCGGATTTTCCTTAAGGCCAAATAAGCCCGGGCCTAGGGCGGGCAAGCGTTAGGGGTGGTCGGGGCAGTGTATTACCGAAGAGTTATTACAAATTACAGATTGCCTTTTGCGGAGAAGAATTGTAAAAATAAGTAAAATGCTGATAAATAAGAACCAATACTATATAATAAAGAATAAGGAGTCAGCTAATAAGATACGGCCAAAGGCGGCCACGATACGACCTAGGGCGGCGAAGACACAGCCTAGGGCGGCCAGTGCTACAAACCCATCCCTGGGTTTGCACACTAGGAATTGTGTATGCTCGTTAATAAATTAATGAATGATTGAGTTTTTTTTGCATTAAATGAACTTCATTGGGATTGTACTTTTTCAGCAAACAGAACAGGATACCTTCAATTTACATTATGTACAGTAACATATTATCAGCCCCCTTACCACCATCTCTTATTGCGATTCAATATCTGAATAGATTGCTTATTCATACCAATGAATAAGCGACTCTATTTCAAATGGAATAGAGTCGCTTATTCATTTGTAAGTGGTAAGGGGGTTGTACTATTACTTATACTGTGATAATTCTTACATTTCTATAGCTTATTGATGACTCAAAACGCCTAATGTAAACTAAAGGCAACATTTAATTGTTGCAACATTTTGCTTAGTAAATTATGTTTCTGGCAGTAATTAACAAAACTGGCTGTTAGCAAAAGCGCACTCTCTTCGATTTTATATCTCGATATTATACATGTTTTTATAGTGCCTTCTATAATAAATGTGAATTACTAGTTAAGTATAGTTCTATTTTCCGCTACCAGAGCGATAGCCAATTTAAATAAATGTATAGACGAGATTTTTATCGTATTGTGATATATAATAATTTAAATATTTTATCCTTTTTCCTTCATTGCTGCCGGATCGCCCTCCAGTGCTAACACAGGCGAAATGCGAACCGAGCTTTCACACTAAAAGTTCTGTGCCATTTGAAGTAACATGCTTTATAACTATGACAATAAGTTTGATTTTTTTTACGAAGTATTTGATATTAATTTCAACTCGATGCGTTCGGACTTGACTTTATATGAAGACCAATAGTTCTGTTTTGTTTTCGTCGTTCCATTTTCCTTTTGAGGTAAAAAAGCCTTTAATGAAACGACCGTCGAGTTCAGCTGCAAGCTGCATATCTACACTTAACTACCTCCTTTACGCATGGCTGACTGATATCGTAAAATCCGAACATCGTAAAGCCGAACCTACCAAAGGTACATTACAAAATTTTGATAGTACGCTCATTTTATGGCCTAGGCAAGCAATAAGAAAGGGTATTACTAAATACCTGTTTTTTTAATTCATCAGTGTATAAAAATTGGGATGAAAATTAGTTTGGTAAAAAGAATAGGCTTGTTGCCCATGTTACAAAATTATAAAAACTCTCTATCAGTAACGTAAAATACATAAAGCTAAAACGATCTGCGGTCTTAAAATTTTATTAACTTATGTCCGACGTGTTTAATGTTCGGTCAAAGTTTGGTGGGAAAGTCCATTTTAAAGGTATGAAATTATAAAAAATAAATATTACCATTGTAGAAACAATAAAAAATACTATAACCTTTGTTACGGCACTGGCTACATAAACGCAATACTTAACATAGCTGTCGTACAAATATCTGATTTAATGCATATAAAATAGGACGGTGTGACGTCATAACGTGGTGGCCTTTTGTATGGAGCGTTTTCGGGATAGTCCAAAATTGTGATCTTCAAGTTATCATATCTCGAGAAGTTTTTAGGCAATCGAAGTAATTATTTCACCTATATTTATTTATATTATTGTGACGTCTTTAAATAACAAATCGAAAAAAAAAATGGGATACAAGCCTATTGTTATAGGTGCATCTCTTCTCGTGCCATTGTCGTGACGGCCGTATGCGGTATGTCTCCCGGTATGTCACTGGTGGAACAGAGGAACGTTTTTAGGGACAACCGCATGACGAGCCGCCGCTTTACCGCGGCCTCGTCTTGCAACAGAGATTGCAAGGTGTGGGATTTAGTCGGCATGGCAGCGACATTACCAAGTAGCCCCGTAGGCAAGTGATATATCCACAGATGGTATCCATAAAGAATTCCCCATGCACAAAAAATGGTGCAAGTCTATCTACATCATTTGTTAATTGAAGGTACCTATGCAAATGAATTTTACTGAGGAGCGGCAGGACTCTAAGGCGGACAGGAGGAGAGAGGATAATATAATAATGAGGAGCTCGATGGCGTCGTTACGTGTGCCAGTCTAATCGATCCCGCAAGTTAAGCTATGTCGACCGTAGGCTGTCTATGAATGGGCTTATTTATCACGAGCTCCTCCGTGTTTCGGAGCGTATGTAATGACGTCGGTCACGGTTGCTGTATTTAGATGACAGTCGTTAAGCCTTTGGGCGGCTTGAGAACACTGGCCTCCGGCAATCCGCAGTTGAGCAGCGAGGTGGAGTATGCTCTAAACCCCTCCGATTTAGGGTACCCGTATCGTAACAGTGGGATGATTATAGAGTGATGCCGACAAATTAATTATAAAAGTCGTCACGTAGTATGAAAGAACGTCACTAAACCACCACGTTATTATATTCTGGCAATTTGGCCGAAACAACTATTTAAAATAATAATAATTCAATAAGTTTGGTGTTATCAAAAAAATAGCCGAATTTCATCTGCAACGATGGACTGCTATGCCTTGCAGTAGTGTAATTACTTAATAGGTAGTAACACTGTGACCCACGCAGTAAAATATAAAATGCAAAAATTCGTCACCAACACAAACCTTCCTGGAGCTCAGTTGGAAGAGCACTCGAGTCATCGAGAGGTCGTGTGTTCATGTCCTACCTAGGCGGGGGAGGTGAATTTTTCCATTTTTTTTAATATTTATAACATTCTTGCAAGTTGGCCGAAACAACTATTTAAAATAATAATACATTCTATCGCTATTGGAGATATTTTAAGAGACGAGAGTACTTAAAGTAAGGAAAGAGTATATAGGCTGGCAACGGATCGGCGACCTCTTGGTATTGCTGATCTCCATGGGCAATAGTGATTTCCATCAGGTGACCCACATGCTCGTTTGCTCTTCTCTCATATACATATAAAAAAAAAACTCCCAACAGAACGTCAAAAACGACAGTATTAGAGACATTGCTCAATCGGTCAAGTAACGTTAGCACTGTAATCAGGAATCCTATCGGCTAATGCGAAGCAGTTCAGATTGATTTATTTAGTTGCGCTAATTGGATTTTGGTTTAATTAATGACAAACATTTTCAGCTCAATCGATAAAGCTCCAGGGTCCCTACCAGCTTAGCTTAATAAGGTCACTTCACTACTAACCTAAGTTGAACTTTGATTTCGCAATCGAAAAATCTGATCAGGGGGATTTCAACTTAGGGGAGAGGGTCCAAGGATTGAAGCCATATTGGAAAGGATTATCTAGGTTATTGGAACTCGGAAAGGAACTTAATAGCCAGTGAACTAACCATTACAGCACTTTAGAAAGAAAAGAGAGAACCATAGTAATCATAAGTGAAGAAGGACAGGTTTTTATTAGTAAAGGGCAACTACGCACTTCCACAACTGCGTTTTTTTGGAAAGGAACCAGTCGAAATTGGAAAGTGTAGGTAGTGTGTGTAGATTTTTGTGAGGAGAAAAATAATGAGATCGATTAATGAAATTATCGTAATCTTAATATTCTTTGGAGTATTTTTACGAAATACAATCAGCAAAACTTATTAAAGTATTATTATGATACTTGTACTTTTTCCTTGAGGGCACTTAGACATATCTTACACCTTTACATGATGAGTGATTATGTAGTTTTTTATAACTATAGTACAGTAATTACTGGTCGACCGATCTTCATTTAACGTTTTTCAACAGGAAACGAACGTTCTTACTTAGGAATACAATACAATAGCTTAGTTAATAGCATAGATTTTAGCCAAGCATTGATGCTACGGCTCGTGGAGGAAGTGCCACAACAACAGGAGGAGCAGGAAAATCAGCTGGACCCACTGCTGGAGGTTTCGCATTAATCGATACTTTAGCATTGTACCCCTGGACACCACTACTGTAATCTACGTAGTACCATAAGTTATTTGGCGCCCTCCAAGCGTAGGAGCCCGTTACATCTAAATATCCGCTGAATTGCCCGTGTCGACCTACGGTCGACAAGTGACGTCACGACCTTGAAACGCTTGAATTGCCCGTGTCGACCTACGGTCGACATTTGCAGTTTGGCGTTCAGTTTTGGGCAGATTGAACAATACTCATCTGTTATACATTCAGGCCCATTTGTTTATGTTTTTTTCGTTTCTCCGCCATATTAGCTATCGGATTAAGGCCAAAGAATCATAAACTCAATGGAAAAAAAAATAAAAAAAGGGGTTTAAGAGAATCGCCTTAACGGCGCCAGATGTTCGGGCCGGTGTCAAGTGCTATAAAAACTTATTTTGTTTAGGTAAGTGTAGGTTTTTGTTTATTAACATCGGGTTTTATCTCCCTAGCGTATTTTTAAATAAAAAACTATACGTTATCGCCTTAGTTCATAAGGTATTTTTTTGAATACAAGTAGGGCTATGAAACACCACTTGAGAATGTTTAGACCATCGTAATTCTACACTATAGTCGAGTGTTGAACAACAAAAGACGGCATTGTATAGTGCTGTTCTTAGTAAACGTAAAAAACACCACTTGTAGGCACTCAATAACAAAGTTGCGTCTCAATGACCGTTTTTATGGGGCCCCGACCACCCGCGGCGCCGGGCAGGTAGGAACAAAAAACAAATGGGCATAGTTCCGCCGCGTTTTTGCGCGGGGGGGGGCGCGGGGGGCTCAACGTGGGGGGCAAAAGAGCGGATATCGACTATTGGTCTTATCATCATATTTCCAATGCCCTTCCTGATTCTGTTGTGTCTCATCGGTTTGTTTGTAACTGAAAAAAAAATCTTTTCTTTATTCGTTATTACACACAAATAAAATACATAACAAGTGTACAATGTAAAAAATCTTAAAACTACATATTACAAAGGCGAGCTTATCTCTCTAAGAGATCTCTTCCACTTTTCTGCTTGGGGGTACTTTCCAGTAGACATGTACTCTGACTAAAATGTCTTCTACTTGGGGTATTATGTAAATGTTTATCTTTTGTTACTATTATTACCTATCTACATAATATTAACTAACATAAGGCATTGAATAATATAAATATCTTTTTTGTAATGATTGTGCCATTTTTTCAACGTTTGTCCATCTGTTTGAAACAGTGCGTTAATTTTCACAAAATATTGTGAAAATTAACGCACTGATAATAAATAATACTACAACTTTTTTATTTGTAACCAAAAATATTTTATCTAAATTAGCATGCCCATCAATAGTTTCACTCTAAATTCTGTCTCTAGTTCTTAATGTCAACAATTTTGGTTTTAATTACTGTGATATTTATAAAGCCAGACTGCCACTTGCGGGATCAAAATAAATGCAATTAACTTATACTCGTATGTGTTCACACACGACTCAAGCATTACCGATGCAGTTATTAACCTCATTGTAACTTTTGCAAACTCCTTTATTATATTATTTAGTCTTGTTTTCTTCAATACACATGCAAGGCAGCTGGGACCTTCATACCTTTGCGCGTTTTATTAAGTGGATGACATTTTATAATCATCGGGAAAAGGCAAACTGTCTACGACCACAAAAGATAAGGTTTAATATTGACGCCATCTTTCATCTAAGACTAATCAATAATCTAAGAGTGTAGTATAAAATACTTACTTTAATTATTAACTTACTTATATCCATATTCTCCGTCCGGATTTAAATAATTTTCAAATTGTATCACTCGTGCATTGTTGTTATCCGCATTAGGAGTAGTGGCAAGAACAGCCACTATTGCAATTATACTCGTAAATAAAATAAGCTACAACAGTAGAAAATAATGTACGTTGTTAGTTAATTACATTACTACTTATACCTAAAATAAAATAAATATTCCTGGACATATTACACAGCGCCATCTACTCCCAAACTAAACAAAGCTTGTAATAATATATTTACCAGTTATCTAGTACCCATAGGGGTACTAGATAACTGATAAATATACCTACTTAAATACATTTTTTGTAATAATACATAGAAAACACCCAGACCAAGACAAACAGACATGTTCATGCACCCAAATATTTGTCTTATGCAGGCATCGAACCCAAGACCTGGGAGTCAAAGAAGCCATTGCTAACCATTCGACCACGGGACTCGTCATATATCTGTATTAATACTTATGTAAGAATATAATAACTTTAAGTTTATTTTTTTGTGTATTAGCAAAAAGTTTTGGTATTAAGTAATAAGTAATATTTGAGAGAGAGAGAGAGAGAGGTTGGTCAGTATTTTATGCAATGATACCAAAATATTATGATTGAAGCGAAATTTAATTACCTTGTGCATGCAATGCTATTCTTCATGTAATTTAATGAAATAAATTTATTGCCAAACACACACGTGATACAATAACAATAAATAACATTACTTAATTAATAATTAATGCAGTAGGTACGAGTATGTATATATCTGATCTATCTATAATAGAGAACAGAGTTCTTATTTCCCTTAGAAGGCTATCAACGAATCGGCGACCCCTTGGTGTTGCTGATCTCCATAGGCGGTGGTGATTGCTTTCCATCAGGTGACCCACATGCTCCTTTGCCCCTCTTTCATATAAAAAAAAATAGAAAACCTACTTTTTCATATATGACAATACAAATAATTTTTCTTTTCGTTTATATTGAGAATCAAGCAATAAGTAAAGCAAAAAGTAGTTTTGAGGTATAAGGAGCTAACCACCATCTTTAGAGCCTATGGCAACCTCAACCGAAAGTGGTGCACCCTGCTGATTCGCTAACTAGGCTCTGGCACAAAAAGAGGTAGCGCAGCGTAATTATAAGATGCCCCACTGGGGTAATATCTCCACCTCTGTTGTTCCTACACCTGAGTTGCTGCATGAGCGTGAGCGATATATCATGTTGCGAACGTCGATATGGCTATTGTAACCGCTTCACATCAGGTGGGCTATATGCTTGTTTGTCGCCCGACGTGTATTAAAAAACACTTTGATACCTAACTACTTAAGATATTACTGGCAAAATTACGTAAATAAATAAATAAATTATAAAGCTTAATTACATATTTTGAATATATAATTTATATGTAATGTTACACACCAATTTCTTCATAGTTTATGCTTATGACTCGGAAGAAATCTGATTGCCATAATCAATAACTGCATCTTATATACCCAATATGGAAAAGTATTACAAACTCTAGTCAAGGCCAGGTCGATACAACGTATCGCTTTTGTTAAGTGTTACGTAATATCATCCGAATTCATAGGTGCTCATTCATTATAAAGTTAAATACTAATAAGTAGATGAAATCTCCAACAGCCCGCAGTAGAGTATGTTCTTAATTCCTTCGATTGAGGGAGACCCGTATCCAGCAATGGCCCTCGATGGTGTCGATGCGTGTGTCTGTCTAATTGAACACGCAAGTTAAGCATCGTCGACCACAACCTGGCCATGGATGGATTTATTTATCTCGAGTTGCTTCGTGTTTCGGAGGGCACGTTAAGCCACCGGTCCCGGCTGTTGTCATTAGATGACAGTCGTTAAGCCAAGTCAGAGGCCTTTAGGTGGCTTGAAAACACTGGCCTCCACCAAACCGCAGTTGAGGAGTATTCTCTAAACCCCTTCTATTGGGGAAGGTGGGGCGCGGAGCGGGGGGGGGGAGTGCGCACGCGCTGTCACAAGAGATTGCGTACAAGGGTTCATAGCAGGGCAGGGCCTATACTGCGGAACCTCCTCTTGGACCCCCTCCTGTGGCAACTAAAAAGAGCGGGGGTGTACTGTCAGACCTTTACCGCCGATGTAGTGTTGGTGTTCCATGGCTGCACTGGATATAGAGAAATGTGCCAATGCCACTCTCGACCATGTAAGGACATGGGGGTCAAAAACCGGTTAAAGTTTGCTCAACAAAAGACCAGCGTCATGCTGGTCACGCGTAAACTCAGGTATGACACTCCACGCCTCAGCATGGGCGGGATAAGCATTAGCATGTTTTGGGTGTAATTTGGGGTGTAAGTGGTTCATCAACATCTTTGAACCAAAGCCAACTTCACCTGCACGCGGTGCACCCAGCTGCCTGACAAACGAAGCTCTGGCGAAAAGAGAGGTAGGGAACGTAATTGTACGCTACCCCCGACTGGGGAATACAGCAGCTAAATAACAATTCCCTTGAGGGTTGTTGTGTTCCTGCCATTGAGTGAGGTCACCAGAAAGGAAGGAGATGCTGCGTTTGCGGGGGTGGCGGCGCGCGAGCGATATTTTATGTCGCGAGCGTTAATATGGCTACGGTAACCGCTTCACATTAGGCGTGCCGTATGCTTGCCTGCCACCCACCCATAAAAAAAAACAAATGTCTCGGAGGATCAAACTACTTGGGTTGACCATCGACGCGGGTCTTACGTTCAATGCGCATGTGGCCACCGTCTGTATAAGGGCGGTGGACATACATAAACGCCTTGCACGTACTGCCCGCGTCGGTTGGGGGGTCTTCATCTTGAATCAGTGAAGATTGGCTTTATGAAAAAAAAGATAAAACCCTTAGATTAAGGGTATCCCCTTTGAATGAGAGAATGAATAAGGGTCGTCGACGTACCCCAGCTGTGGAATTAATGTGAGTTGATGCAATGAAGTAGATGGAGCTGTTATGACACATAGAGATAATTTTGAGAGATTGGTTATTTTGTGTCAAAAATAGTCAAAATCGTAATTAGGTAATTAATGGATGACCCAATGTCAATTAAATTCAAAGTTTAAGAAAAATAAAAGTTTTGAAACATACGAGTAAGATTACGACTTCAATAACACTTGCACGTCAGAAGTTGCCAAAAACGTTAGGTTAATCAAATACGAAAGAGTTATGCTCATACCTGTTGGTACAAACATACACAACACTTTCTCCAACTATACTTATTGTCTGTGGCGTAAGTGGCTCACCACGATCTTTAAAGCCAAAGCCCATCTCACCTGCACGTGGTGCACCCTGCCGTCTAACTAAAGAGGCTCTAGCAAAAGACAGGTAGGGTACAGCGCATTTGTAAGCTGCCGGACTGGGAAGGTACCTCACAGAATATCTTGGTTGTTGTGTTCCTGCGTGTTAGCGAGGTCACCAGAAAGAAAGTAAAGAGTTCCTGCGGTCGCGATGGCTGCGGGCAGTGACCTCTTTCACTCGCAGGAACACAACCCTAAAGGGAATTTGATATCAGGTGGAGGAACTTAGGTACTTCCCAGTCGGGCAGCTTAAAATTACGTTGTGACCTACCTCTATTTCGCCAGAGAAGGTAATAAATCAGCAGGGTGCACCCTGCACCACATGAGCAGGCGAGATTGGATTTGGCTGAAAGATGGTGGTGAGCCATTCACACGACCAAGAATTAATTAATCAAAATATACTCGTATATCCTTATTGTGTATACGTTTCGGCCATCTCATGCGAAGCTCAATTATGCCTTTGCAATAGAACTCTGGGGACCAACTCACAAACTGTGCTAAGGCATCTTGTATTGCTTCGTGGAAAAAATAATACCATGTAAAAAAATTATCAAATCGCAGAAAAGGGTAGTAGTGTCTTGAATTATCATGGAACAAAGGAGAGGTACTGCATGTCCACTCTGATTTGAGATACAACCAAATATCGACACCCTTGAGGATTGTTGTAAACCTGTGAATAGGTGAGGTCACCAGTACTCGTATGTATGTAATACACTACCAGCTTAGTGATAGGCGGGCTATATGCTTATTGACAACCAGTGGCATGCAAAAAAAAATTGTGACATCATAGGTGCGGTGCACCCACGTTATATATTTTATGTTGTAACTCAGATAGTGCCTTCAGAACAAGTTAAGCTCCCGACCTTGCACATATTATTAGTTTATACGTAAGCCATATAGAACGCAAACGTCTTTCCAGTTTGTTTGTCACTGTCAGTGAGTTGTTTATATTTTTGTAAGAATGGGATTATATGTTATTCAAGTAAGTAATGTTAACAGCTATTATAATTCTAGTTCGTGCCTTGCAGCCACACTCGCGTGCATTTTGTAGTGATGTTAAATCTGTCTAAATTTTGGAGTGATTTTAAGTCAGTACTATTTTGAATATTTCCACTTAACTAACCTTTCACACTTGTTTTCCGCCTATCCCTCTGTCTAAATTTCGTATTTATCGCTGTCTTTTTACTGGTCTCTCTCTCACTCTTTCATTGTCCCTAGTACCGCTTAATTTTCCTCTATTCAGATTCCCGTCTGTAATTCTTCTTTTTCTTCGCTTCAACCTCATGTCCTTATTTGTAATCATAACCATAAATATTTATTTGCATGAAACCTAGTAGGTAACTCCCAGTTTCGGTTTAGGATCCATATAAATATCCACTGCCGTTTTTCTCGTCAAGAGTTGAGACTGCAACACAGTTTAACACTAACGCAGTCGTTTACGTACCTTATTGTTTTTATATACGGTGCTGTTGTTAAATAAATTCTTTAAATTCTTACGTCAAGATTATGTTTTATTTATTCGTTTTCTAAATGAAAACTAATAAATAAAATATCTTGGACTTGACCTGTTGTCGCAATTTTTATTATTTATTATTGAAACATATAATGTGGCGGCTTATTCTGCTACACCTCCTCCTCCTTACTCTCCCCACTCGCCTCTCGCACAAACATGTTTTCTGTTCAAATTAGTTTCGATGCCGATTATCTCAACCAGTCGATTATAAAATGTCATTTACCTATTGAATCTAGTCACTATCTGGTAGGATTGTAATAACTGTACTAATAATATTTAGAGGTGGCGAGACGTTTTGAGGCGAGTCCTGTCTAGTGCGTCATCATGAAAACCACGACCACACTGGCAAGAGTGAAGCGAAAAAGAAGAAGAAGACTAATAATGAATTTTACTAAATTTCAGTTGATATCAATATGGATCTTATTAGGAGACAAAATTACATGCAAAGTGATAAGTTCTAATGATGAAATTCTACAATATGAAAACCTACCTTGGGATGGGAGACAATACTCATTCAGGTAATTTTCCATTTATGATTACTAATTTTTGGGCAAAAAACGTTTACCAAAGTAGCACATGCCAAAGTATGTTTCACAAATTTTCATTTGGCAAAAAACATTTGGCAAAACAACTTTTCGCAATTTTACAGTTAGCAATACTATTTTCGGCAATTGATTGTTAAGAGCCATATTACATTTTGACTGTGATTTTTGCGTAAAAAGGCCAATTTTGGCGTTCTCGATCTCGGAAACAAAAATACATTAACAATGTTGACTTATTGAATAGTACAGAATAGCTATTGGTATAGTACATAGCGGTCTCGCTTTTTGTAAATTTTGCTTAACTTTTTAATAAACCCAAAATTGCAGAGAAAGATTTTCATAAAATGCGCGCATTCACTATTTTGAGCTCCTGGATTGTACTACTGTTCCAAACAAATGAAATACAAAAAATAGAATGTTATTTCTTATATAGTCGTACAGTACATAACGGCCCCGGAATTTTGAAATATCATTGATTTCATATAGAAAAAAAAACATTCTTTTAACCAAAAAAACTTCGAAAATCGCTTTAAGTAAACTGTTAATTTCTCGAATAAACGATAATATTATTGAGCAAAATTTATACGAGAATAATTGTTACTTCATGATGAATAAACTTTGTAGCATGAATTTATTATCTAATTTCAATAAAAACGATAAATATAACTTCAAAATTACGACAAAAAACGATGCACCGGCGGCCTTCGCGGATTTAGTACTGCGCGAGAGCTCGTCAGCGTGCAAATGTAATAGGGCTCTTAAACAAATAATTACATGGTGTAGTCAAATGTGGTTTGGCATAACATGCTCTTCCCAAAATATTGCAAATTCACTGCATTAAAAACTTGGCTGATTTGCCAAGATTTTAATGTAGTAAATTTGGTGAATTGGGTCTAATTTGCACTGGCAAAAGGAATCACTCGTCTATTCCGATCTATGAAATTAAGAAATTGGTGGGTAGTTATAATATTTTATTTAGTGGGTAGGTATAACTTTCTTACGGCGTATCCTGTGACAAGGATATTCGTTGTTCAGTCGCTTGATGTGTCATTCCCTTTACGCATTGATTAGTGTAGCGTACTAGTTTACATTGTTGTAATATTTATATTAACTTAAATACGGTGCCGGTTGTGCTAACAATGAACGAATCTAATGACGAGTGTGAAAGTATTGCTTCTACCAAAGGACGTTTGAAATTGTGCAAGAATAGTTTTACTTATGAAAACAGTGTAAATAATAAAGATAAATACGAGTATTACTGGTACTGTGAATTACGACGTAATAAAGTGAATCGTCGCACTGCATCTATGAGTACTACGTTAAAAGATGGTAAACATATTGTGCAAAAAATTAATGACAATCACAATCACGGTCCAGATCCTAGTGTAAGGGTAATATTAAGTATGTACCTATTTTTAGTTCTATGTCATGTTTAATCTATGTACCCATTTATATTAAGAATATTAATCAAATATAATCCAGTTCGACTCAAGATTTAGCTGGTTTCATTCGTCTCCATGCTCGCACCTTAGATGGCGACCCAGCCGGTAACGCGACCGCGGCCGCGACGCGTCCAAGAAAGGAAAAGTGTTCAATAACATTGCATTCCGTTCGTACTGTGATAGATTTTTGAGTTTCTATAATGGATTTTTTTAAATTACAATCTAAGAATATCGATCAAGATGGGAGGCTCCAATAGTAAAGAAGTGGTAATTGCCCAAACTGCTGGAGTTGGCAGCAACAACGCTCGCGCAGAACAGCTGCACACGACCACCAACATCATCCTGGTCGTAATTAGTACAATCCTCGCCAATTGGATACCATAAGGCTTAGATGATACGCCAGCCTTATTAGGAACACAAGACAAGCGGAGCCAGTCAATGCTGACATGATGGTGTAATATTTATGATGATGATAATTATAGCGAAACGAAGTCAAAAATAATAATAATAATGAAGCTATTTTTGTGTGTGTCTGTGAAATTAAATAAATAAATACGAATAAAATTTAATCATTTTAAATTAGTTATAAAATAATATATCAAGTGGATTAATTAAAATGAAATACGTATGTATAAGGGGACGTAAAAACATTTTTCCAATCGAGTATCAATAAAGTGATGTCATCTAACAATGAACTGAGTCTACAAAGAATGCAGTGACATACCATATACGGACGATGCGCGGAGTGAACTTTGGACTACGTTTTTAGTTAAAACTATTGCAGAAATCTATAAATAGATTCTTAAGTAGAAAAGAGATAATTACTAATGTTTTAATATGAATTACAGGTACTAAAATGTTTCTACTGTATTCTACATTATGGTGGTGAGTAAATTATGGATATTTTGGAATTGTATAACGATTTAAAGGAAATTAGAGTATATTTAATAAAGTTAGGTGCTAAAAGATCAGAAAAAATATTAGCGAGTAAATTAATAGAAATTAATGCAATTTATAATAAATATGATACTTGGCTGATTGATTTTAAAAATAAGGAAAAAAATAAATATTATAGTACTGATGATATTATATTGATAGACAATTACTGTCAAAAATTTTTAGACTTGCGTAAAGAGATTTCATTGTTGTATGAGAGCGATAAATCTGTAAGCTCGACCAAAATGGATTCGTTTGATTTAAGAACTGCCTTAAATCTTTTACCTGTAATGACAAATGAGGAGTCAAACACAAAACAGTTGATTGACAATATTGATTATTATAGTACTTTGTTGAAGAATGATACTTGTCAACAAAACTTAATAAACTTTGTATTAAAAAGTAGGCTTTCCCAAGAAGCTAAGTTAAAGTTGAAAACTAAGTATAATACTGTTCGCGAGTTAATAGATGATATGCGTAGTATATTATTGTGCAAGAAAGCTGCAACGGCAATTCAAAATAGATTGCAAAAAATTAGACAAAATGATATGTCGATCGTGGATTATGGGAAGGAAATTACAGAGTTATTTGTCGATCTGACGATTACGCAAGCCGACGGCAATGAACAATGCTATAATATCTTAAAACCAATTAACGAAAAAATGGCTATTAAACAATTTGCCGACGGTTTACGAAATCGTAGATTAAGTACGATTATTTCTGCAAGAAACTACAGCTCACTGAAAGATGCAGTGCAGGCAGCGCAAGACGAGGAAGTCTTGTCAGGTACGTCTTCAGGAGAAATAATGGGTATGTATAGAAGACCGTACAATAATAATTTCTATAACAACAGCTTTCGCTCAAATAACTATAGAGGTCAGCGTGGAGGACGCAGCAACTTTTCTTCGTATAGAGGACAACAACAAGGAGCCCGAAACTTCAGAGGACAATATAATCAAGGAAGAACAGGCAGTCAGAGTCAGCAGAACAGAGGTAATTTTTATTTTTCAAATAGAGGAAATCAAGGGATAAATAAAGAGCATAATATTAATATGATAAATAATAATTCGGAAAATTCGACAGAATCTGATACTTCAGATGCTACTGCGGCAGTGAATCAGTTTTTTCGTGAATAAAAGTGAAAAAATTATTTTAGCTAGCGATAGCAATTGTTATATTTCTTTATGTTCATCAACATACCATAATAAGAAAAAATATTTTCTAGTAGATTCTGGAGCATCGATATCAGCATGTACGTATAAATACGCTTGTGAATGGAATATTCCAATACATAAAGAGAGTGTAACAATAAACGGCTTAGGCGGCAAAGTCCAGGCGATAGGATACTTGTATTTACCTTTGACTTGTAATGATGAAACGATTAGTCAGAAGTTTTATGTTTTTAATAACTTACCTATTAAAGGGAATGGAATTTTAGGTCGTGATTTTTTTAAACACGTACAAAGCTCAATTAGATTTTCATAAGAATAATTTGACCTTGGTAATTAATAACAAAATATATTCCTTACCTTTGGTAAACACATGTAACATTACTTTTGACATTCCTGCTAGAAGTGAGTCCATACATTTTATACATACAAATATTAATGAAGATTGTGTCGTATTATCAAAAGAAATAAAAGAGGGCGTGTTTGTGGCCGGTTCTGCTGGTAGACCTAAAGATGGATTAGTACCTATCCGTATACTAAATACAACCGAGAATGACTTATCTTTACCCGAAATAGAAATTAAAATTGAAAAAATGAGTGAATTCAACATTTGTACATTTGAAAAAACACATACCGATGCAGATAGAGTTAAAAAGTTATTTTCCTTAATCAAATTTTCACATTTAAATAATGAGGAACAAAAAGCTATTCAAAATATTTGTGCGAAATATTCGGATATATTTTACCTCTCCGGTGATAAATTAAATACTACTGATATATACACTCATACTATTTCTTTAAAACCTAACACTAGTCCTATATTTTCTAAACAATACCGACTCCCATACTCTCAAAAAGATGAAGTTAATCGTCAAATTAATAAAATGTTAGATGAAGGTATAATTGAACCTAGCAAAAGCAATTGGTCTAGTCCAATACTATTAGTACCTAAAAAGTCGACATCTGCTGAAAACAAAAAATGGAGACTAGTAGTCGATTATCGGAAGTTAAATAATTGTATAGAGAATGACAAGTTTCCATTACCTGACATTACGGAAATTTTAGAATCTTTGACAGGTAGCATTTATTTCACGCACTTAGATTTACATCAAGGATATTATAATGTTAAACTAGATGAAAATAGTAGAAAATTTACAGCTTTCCATTCAGGACAGTATCAAATGACTCGTATGCCAATGGGATTGAAAACAAGTCCAAGCTCGTTTTCCAGAATGATAACCATGGCAATGACTGGTCTAAATTTTGAGAAATGTTTAATTTATTTGGACGACTTGATAGTTTTCGGTAGAAATTTAGCAGAGCATAACAAAAATTTACAAGACGTTTTTGATAGATTAAAGGTTGTTAATTTAAAATTAAACCCAGAAAAGTGTGACTTTCTAAGAAAAGAGATTCTATATTTGGGACATGTTATTTCTGGTGATGGCATAATGCCTGATCCTGCAAAAGTAACAGCAGTACAAAATTATCCATGTCCAACAACCACAGACGAAGTTAAGCGTTTTGTAGCTTTCACTAATTATTATCGTAAGTTCATACCTAAATTCGCAGAAATTGCACATCCATTAAATAAATTAACTAGAAAAGATGTACCATTCAAATGGAGCAGTAAATGTCAACAATCTTTTGAAACTTTAAAGAATTGCTTAACAACTGCAACTTTGTTGGCATATCCTGATTTGTCAGAGCATAACCGGTTTATTATTAATACCGACGCATCAAACAATGCTATCGGCGCGATTTTGTCAAACGGTAATGGACGACCAGTAGCTTTCGCTAGTAGAAGCTTAAACAAAGGTGAAAAGAATTATCCAGTAATAGAGAAAGAACTACTAGCGATAGTTTGGGCCGTGAAGTATTTTCGGCCGTACTTGTATGGTCGACCATTTAAAATACTTACCGACCATAGACCACTAGTATATCTGTTCAATATGAAAGATCCCTCTAGTAGGCTAATGAAATTCAGAATCACGTTGGAGGAGTATGATTTTGAAGTACAATACATTAAGGGTTCTGACAATGCAGCTGCAGATGCAATGTCTAGAATCACATTGAATGATTTGAAAGAAATGCATGAAAAAGTAGTGAATGTAATGACGAGAGCACAAGCGAAAAGATTAAATAATCCTGACTCAAAGGTAAATATGGATTCTTCAGACTTGAGGCCTGATCAACCAAAAGTCATAAGTACCCATATGAAACCAAAAGAATCAGTTGAATTAAGATTTATTGATTTTAAAAGTTTACAGAACTTGAGAAAAATGGGAAGTATTGTTAAAGAAAATAAAATATTTTGTTACTGCGAAAGTAAAAGAACTATTTACGTGAAATTTCTAAACTCTCAATCACAAATGGCGCGAGACGAATTTGTGAGAGAGCTAGATAAATTTTGTAATTTATTAAAGTTAGAAGAAATATACGTATTGAAGAGTAAAGATAATGAAATTTTTATAAAGAAGTTATTAACAGAAATAAAGAACAATAAAAGTAGGGTAGGCCCGCGAATATGTATTCTCAGCAATGTAGAAAGAATTGAGGACAAGGATGATAGAAGAGTTATTTTGAATGACTTTCATCTCTTACCTAGTAGTGGCCATGCTGGTATGAGGCGGATGTCAAACAATATAAAGAGATATTATTATTGGCCTAGTATTGAGAACGACGTTCGAGAATTTGTAAAGCGTTGTGACAGTTGTCAACGACAAAAGTATTCAACTCCAAAGAAGGAGCCTATGGTTATTACTAGTACAGCTCATACGGCTTTCGAAAAAGTATTTTTAGATCTTGTTGGTCCATTAGAGACAGATTACCATAATTATTGCTATGCATTAACTATACAATGCGAACTCACTAAGTATGTAGAATGTTATCCCTTAATTTCTAAAAAATCTGAAGAGGTTGCGAAATCTTTCGTCAACAACTTTTTATTAAGGTACGGTATACCAAACGTTATAGCGACGGACAGGGGGAAGGAGTTTCTATCGGAGATATTTAAAGAGGTATGTAAATTATTAAAGATAAAACAATTAAATTCTACAGCGCACCATCATCAATCTATAGGAGCTTTAGAAGTTACTCACAAACATTTGAATGCATTCTTACGTATTCAAACGGAGAACAAACCCGATATGTGGAGTAAGTGGATTCCCTTCTGGTGTTTCGCGTACAACACAGGAGTGCATACAGAAACTGGGTTCACCCCTTTTGAATTGGTATTTGGTAAGAAATGTTCTCTCCCCAGCAATCTTACGAAAAATGTAGATCCTATTTATAATTTCGACAGTTATCCACACGAATTGAAATACCGTTTGCAACTTTCTCAAAAAGAAGCTAGGGATAATTTATTAATAAATAAGATAAATAGAAAAGTTGTATACGATAAAAATATTAACCCTGTTACATATAAGGAAAATGATTTAATTCTAGTAAAAAATGATACGCCTAGTAATAAGTTAGATAAAATATATTTAGGTCCATATAAAGTAGTAAAGGAGATACCGCCAAATGTAGAAATAGTTAATAATAATGGTAAAAAGGATATAGTCCATAAGAATCGTACCAAATTGTATCATGTAGGTACCTAGATTTTAGAATTGCTGTTATTTGCTTTTATAATATGTAAAAAAAAAATAATAATAATGTAATCATTTTTTTTTTCAATATGTGCGGTGATGTAAGGGTAATATTAAGTATGTACCTATTTTTAGTTCTATGTCATGTTTAATCTATGTACCCATTTATATTAAGAATATTAATCAAATATAATCCAGTTCGACTCAAGATTTAGCTGGTTTCATTCGTCTCCATGCTCGCACCTTAGACTAGCACGAAACCTGTAAGGAAGTTTATCCAAAACATAAAAAATATAGCTGAGTCCGAAATGAAGGTTTGGAATAATATAATAAAAACTACGAAAGCTACCCACTGACCAAAACTAGTAAAGCAAATGTTCCGACGTCAGACAGAAAGAAGAAAAATGCGGTAAGTAGTGAAAGAACCCAATGATATATATTTTCAGCTAAATGAGTCACTAACAGCAATCAAGGGCGAAAATTTCGTGTTAAAAGACCGAATTTTTAAGGAAACAAAACAAATCATTCTAATGTCTACTTTGAATTTGATTACTATTTTAAGCAAATCCACTTATTGGATAAATGGTACGTTTAAAGTGGCACCGACATTATTCACGCAACTATACACCATACACGGCATCATTTTGAGTGATAATATTTACAAAGACTTTTTCATTATGTTTTTGTTTGAGCACAAACAAGGATAAACGTACTTACGACGTCATGTTTGAATTATTAGTAGAATACGGACAGGAAAACAACATAAACATGACACCAAAATGCTCCATTTTGGATTTCGAATAAGCTAGTATTTCAAGTTTATGATCCAATTTTGAAAATACACTGCTGTCAAATTAAAATTTGAACGAACTTATTTTTGGAACATATTTTTTTTATAAAATAAAAAAGCATTTTTGCTTAATAAAACTTGAGCAAGTAAAAAGTTGCCAAATGAATATTTGACCAAGTGATTAAAATGCGAAATATAAATTTGCTAAAGTTTCTTTTGGGAAATGAAAGTAGCGCGATAAGTTTTTTGGGAAGTAAAATTTGACGAAAAATATTTTACCAAACGGAAGGTACGTTAAACTAATATGTTATAATTAATTGTTATAAATATGTTGTAATAATTAGCCTAATTACTAAAGGGGGTCCCCCCTTTAGTTATTAGCCTAATAATTTGTAGATCAATAAATAATGAACTCAGCATCAACCTATAACCATCCCACTGTTGCGATACGGTGCTCCCCTCAGTCTAAGGGGCTTAGAGCATACTCCACCACGCAGCTCAACTGCGGGTTGGTGGAGGTCAGTGTTTTGAAGCCGCCCAATGGCATGCTTGATCGATTAGATTGACACGCACAACGACGCCATCGAGCTTCTCATCATCTCGCTCGTCAGCTTGCCGTCGAGCTCAGATAGTAACTACGAAACGAGGAAACAGAAACCCAAACCATGTTTGTAAATATTAAATTTGAATAATAAGTATAGTAAATTTGAATTTGCTGAAGTACGTTACGTACCTACCTAATGAGGAAAGTACTCTTTTTGACAACAAAAAAGAGGATACATTCAAAGTAGAATCGTCCGCAAAAAAATATGTTCTTCGCATACATTTTTTTCCTACTTATGTCCTTAATGATAGATCGCCCGATGACTTGTCCTGCTGGAAGCTGTTCTGGTAGGACAGATTTTCTGTTCATAACGTCCTGCCGGAAGATAGAGTCGAGTCCTGCTAGCAGTACGTAATTTGTATGAAATTTCTTCTGGTCCTTCCAGCAGGACGGCGACCTTGAACTTTGTACACGAAGTCCCCACTAATTGTCAACATTTGGTACCTAGGTGTTTATTAAAATAAAACTCAATGTTTATAATCAAACTTTTATAATTTCTCTCGCCTTTCTGGTAAAACATTTATACACATGGCGTAGAGTATACCAAAAAATTTTAAAGGCTCTTGGGCTCGCATAATATTTTGCCCTACGTTTGCATTTGTATACCGCAAGATGTCAACTATGTTGTGAAAAGGAAAGAGTAAGAGCCAGATATCTATTTCTCGGATGTTTGCTTGGTTCAAGTCGATGTGTAGACGTGGCTTGTACATGATATCCTTATAATTATCTTATAATAGTAACATCTATTTTCATTAGCCAGTCAACATTTATACCACCGGACGTTACAGTTGCTATTGATTGATCGACTTCCATAGAAGAAGGTCCTACTAAATTATTATCATCTTCCGACTCCGATTGAGATGACGACGAAGAAGATGAATTTTCTAGCTCCTCGATATCGGCATCTTCAAGCTGGAACTGTATGGTGTCTTCGCGTCCTGAAAATAATATAGTAACCTTATTTTTGTACACACAAATTGCTAATAAACGGGATTGAGTAAGAAACATCACTAAAGCATACAAAAGTCTTCACCTTAAATATGATTTCGCTTATTACAGTACAAAATAATAATAAAGTATTACGTACTTAATCATTTTCGAGGAATATTTTTAAGTAAGTTACACAAATAGGTACCATAATGTTTAAATAATTTACACCGTTGTTATATATTCGTGTTCAATCCATAAATATAGCAAGCGTTTGTATATAAAATCACTACAGATAAAACAAAACAGAGTAATAAATAAAATTGCATTAAGTCTAAAACTTACCAGTTTCGTCATTTGCAGGATTTATGATATCAACATCTATTATTGAGCACTTCCCGTCAATGTCCCATCTAACCCGAACTTTATTATTGTTTAAATTTCTGACTACAGTGCCAAACACTTCGCATACGTCGGTAATTATCGCCAAAATGTTGACGACTCCAGGCGTTTTCGGTGCCCGGCGCATCGAAATAAGTCGCGTGAGCGCGAATGCGCCTACCTATGCGCCATTGCAACCCGACTGACGGTCAGTTCGGTTTAGAGTTTAGAGTTGCCTTTAAAGTATGAAAGAGAAAGAATTACTATATTTTTTCGTCCAAATTTGAACTTTGTGCTACATATAAATTCGGAATTGTTGGCTAAAAATGTTGCGTCCTTCCGGAAGGACCGAAAATCCTGCTAGCAGGACTCTGGGCGATCTTTCATTAAGTACCCCCGCCACCCCCGCTGCCAACACAGCCAATCCTGCACTTTTGGTAACCTCACTCATTCGCAGGAACACAATAACCCTTAACGCACTTGTTACTTGACAGCGGTATTCACTGAGGTAAAGGTATTTCCCAAGTCGGGCAGTTTGCAAATACGCTGTACACTACGTCTCTTTTATCAGAGCCTCTTTCGTTAGTCGGCAGGGTGCACCACGCGCAGGTGAGGTTTTCTACATTTCTGTACTTATCCAAAGCCCATTTATTAATCTCGGTCACTATTTTTTAAGTTACATTGCCTTCATTGATTACTTTAATGCCAATTCTGGTGCCCTAGCGGTTATGCTGAAGCCGCTTATCATCGGATATTTTGATTGCGAAAATCTTTATCTTAGGTTTGTGGTACGTGTGTTTAGCTTAGCTAATAGAATCCCTAGAGGTCTATGGATAAAGCTAGATGTTTGTCAATAACTAAAACGTAAGACCTATTTTTCGAATCAAAATATCGATCGGTGGTAATCGGCTTCAGCTTCGGCGGTAGCGCCATAATAAAAATAGAGAGGTATTTGGTATTTTTATTATGTTTTTTTTTTAATCCAGTCTGCTAATGTTAATTAAAACATTATTTTAACGTAAGAAACCTAAGATCTCTCTTGTATGTGTTGCACACCATGGATACTCGTACAGCGCTTAATGTTGAATTTAAGATATTTCTAATCAGAGAAAACTAAATTAAATTTAAAAATGATCTAAAACCCTATATAAATAATATAGGGTTTTAGATTAGTTTTCAGTCATCTATAAAGAAAATAAAAAGTTACGCGATAAAAAAATAAACAAAAAGTTACTTACAAATAAAAAATATCCCCAAGATTTAGTTTTTTTTATAATTAGATTGTATTTTCTCAATTAATAAAGAAACGTTTAATTAGCCATTAAAAAATATATATTTCTCATTTCATTTTTTAAAAGATATTGACGTCACTATTCAAAAATAAAAATAATCTTACATCTTGTTATAATGTTTTTCAGATATAATACCAAAAATGGAGTCAGCGTGAGCCAAAATGGCGAGCTAAAAACTTCAGAAAATGGGAACATGTTTGTCGGTGTCTCAGGAAAGTACTCGTACCCTGTGGATAACAGATATATTATGACTATTGAATATGAGGCTTCTGATAATGGCTATCAGATAAAACGATTTAAGTTAATACGAAGTGACAATAATATAAAGGTAATAACGCTTTCGACGTCATCCCTTACTCATTCCACTGCTGGGATACTGGTCTCCCCTCAAACGAAGGGGTTTAGAACATACTCCACCGAGGCCGGTGTTTTCAAGCCGCCTAAAGGCCACTGACTTGGCTTAAGGACTGTCATCTAATGACAACAACTGGGACCGACCGCTTAAAGGCTACGGTCGACGTTGCTTAACTTGAGTGATCGATTAGACTGACACGCGCAACGACTCCATCGAGATTCTCAATAACGCTTACCCCAAATGTAATTTTCGCCATGATTATCCTGTTAATAGTGTACCTACACAATGAATTTATAAACACAATGTTTTATTGCAGGGGTTCCCAAACATTTTCAGCCCGCGGCAATGTATTTATGTTTTATCCCCCGTTATAGAAATAGTTCAGTTTCCGGAGAACGGTATAGAGGAGCGCTTCAACCTTGTGCCACCTGGCACCCTATGCTTCCTACAGCGCACCAGCCCCTTTAGCACCATCTCTTATTGCGATTCAATAACTGAATAGATTGCTTATTCATACCAATGAATAAGCGACTCTATTCCATTAGAAATAGAGTCGCTTATTCATGCTTTTGCTTATTTTTATTTTATTTTATATTTGATGCAGTTTTCTTTAGAACTATCTTATTTTTAGGAGGCGGTTCCTGATGACGACGACGATAATAGTCTATTGGACGATAGATTTACTGACCCTCGTGTTGCCGCAACTCTCTTGGGAGGATAATAGTAAAATGTCTAGTCTATTATTGTATCATCATTACAATAAAACATCTTTTTAGAATCTTAAAAAGATCATTTATTAAACTGATGAAATATTATAATTTGATATTTTGTAACTGTCAAGAACTTAAGAAGAATTAGCCTCATCCATTGCGTACAATTTTAACAAAATATAGGAGAATATTATAATCGTATTGTTTAGCATAAAATATTTTTATTTTTTGATTTATTCTCAGCAACAACTAGCTTAGATATTCATCTCTCGACTATTCGCCAGCTAGTGTTGTCATGATCACATTTTTTGCTGTCTGAACATAATAACACAATTGTAGTAAAATAATAAGATTCACGCGTCTGATTACCGACAACAAAAAGCGGACTAAACAAGGACTCTAAATTGATAATGGTACGTATTGAAAACTCCGTGCCCGCTATATCTCTAAATAATAAATAAATATTCCTAGACAAAATTACACGCGGCCATCTAGTACCAAACTAAGCATAGCTTGTGCTATGGGTACTAGTTAACTGATATTATACCTAAATTCATTTTTTTTTTCGTAAATACATACATATAATACATTGAAAACACCCAGACAGCATGTTGACAAATTGGCATGCACACAAATATTTGCCTTGTGCGGCGATCGAACCCGCAACCTCGGAGTCAAAGCAGTCAGTGCTACGGAGCTCGTCTATAAAAATATTTTGTTATTTATGCCGAAGTATGTTAAAAATAGAAATAATGTTTGATTATGGCAAACAAATCGTGAACAAATTAAGGCTTACATTTAGCATCATGTATCTTCGCGTATCATTAACATGCGTATTTTTCTATAATTATGGTTGTTTCGTCGATGGACGATTAAAAGGAAACAAAAAACTCTATATCAAAAACATCTCTAAGACGGAATAAAACCACAAAGCTTTGTAGCAACTTTATAAACTGATTGACCAGTACCGAGACACGACGCATTAATTATAAAGATTTCGGGCCTTCGGAAGATAGATATTAAAATATTTAACTGATTATATCCAATTAAAACTTGTGTGCAATTTCATTGAGCATGTATTCGTTTAAAGTAAGTGTGTGACTTTTTAAGTGTAGCTCAAGAAATAACGACAGTACTAATTTCGTTTATATTTTTAGTTCCTATTACTGCGGATGTTAATTTGGTTCTCATCTATATATATCATTGGATGTCAAAATGGTGATTTTTTTGGAATTGGAAGATCGATACTAAATAACAATAAAATCTCCCGCATCCCTCTTTTCGGATTTCAAGTGTAAGTATTATTTAAATTTTAATTATGCAATCTGATTACAAAATGCAAAATATTTATTACAGTACCAATATATTTAACAAAAAATGTGTGGTTGGAGTTTCCTTTTAAGTATAATAAATAGTTGGGTTAGGAAACCCTGCTCTTCCATTATTATAAAGTGTTTATTATGGCATTCTTTCAAAACACAACTATACAAAAAGAAAATTACTAATAAAATACATGATACATGAGAAGCTCGGTGCCGTTGCGCGTGTCACTCTAATCGAACACACAAGTTAAGCAACATCGGCCGTAGCCTGTCCACGGATGGCTTCACTTTTCTCGAGCTCCTCCGTGCTTCGGAGGGAATGTTAAGCCGTAGGTCCTGCTGTTGTCAGTAGACGACAGTTGTTAAGCCAAGTCAGTGGGCTTTAGGCGGCTTGTAAAGTCTGGCCTCACTCACCTGCAGTTGATCAGCATGGTGGAGTATGCTCTAAACCCCTTCCATTGAAGGGAGATCCGTATCCGAGCAGTGGTATGAATAAGGTTTACGACGAATAAAATATAATGTACTACAATTGCGCTGCTCAGACAAAACTTCATGTGTGGGTGTGTGTATGGTGATTGTACTATGATATACGACAGCAAAGCCTCCTAATACCTTACCTAGTGTTCACACTAATATCGACCATAAGGACGTAACTTCTACCGATTGTATACGTAATATTCAAATTGACCCAAAAGTTTTGCTTCATCTTCTATAAAACCTTGAACTCTCAAAGGGCCCTGGTCCTGATAACGTCGCTCCCCTATTCATAGTGAAATGTGCTGACAGTCTAGTTGAACCTTTATTAATATTATTTAATCGTTCTATTAAAGAAGGTATTGTTCCGAGATTATGGAAATCCGCATTTATTACATAAGGCTGGTGATCGCAGTAATGTGGCAAATTACAGGCCTATATCGAAGCTTTGCTTATTTGCTAAAGTTTTCGAAAGAATTGTCTAAAATCAGTTATTTGCTAGTATCTCTAAACGACTTATTCCAGAACAGCATGGATTTATACATGGGCGATGTACAACATCTAACCTGCTATCATTTGTTGATTTTGTAACCTCGTCTATAATTTCGGGTGGTCAAGTGGATGCGGTTTCACGGATTTCAGTAAAGCCTTTAACCGCATGGATAATAAAATACCGCTTCAAAAACTTATGAACGCTGGTACCCATGGAGATTTATACAGATGGTTTTCATCATATATTGATAACAGAATTCAATCAGTTGCAGTTATTGAATATTATCCCCTCTGGTGTTCCACAAGGCTCTCTCCTGGGGCCGCTTTTGTTTGTCATATTTATCGATGATATGAGTCACTGTTTTAAACACTCACAATTTCTGTTATATGCGGATGATCTAAAAATCTTCAAGAAAGTACTCGATTACAATGACGCGTGTCTCTTACAGTAGGATCTCAATCGTTTTGAACAATATTGTAATTGGAATAATTTGGATCTTAATGTGCCTAAGTGTTCTACTATTACTTTCTCTCGTAAAACAAATATTGTGACCCATAATTAGAAGCTTAAGGGATTACTTCTCAAACGAGTTGATTTAATTAAAGATCTAGGGGTTATACATGATTCAAAGATGTAATATGATAAACATAATGATTACATCGCGAATAAAGCACTGCGTTTCGTCATAAGGTCCAGCTCTCAGTTCATTGGCGTCAAGGTTATCAAAATCTTATATTGTCCTTTCGTGCGTAGTACTCTCGAATATTGTTCTCAAGTGTGGAATCCACGCTATGACATAATTATATATTAACAGGCTTGAATCTATACAAAAACGTTTCTTAAAATTTATAGAATACAAATGCAAAAAGTATGATAAAAGTTACGACTTAAGATGTAAGAGACATCATCTGCTTCCATTACAAGAAAGGCGTAAAATTGCGGATATATCATTTATGGCAAATATTGCGCAATCTAAAATTGATTGTTTATATGCGGAAACATATAATGGCATGTTTTTGTGCATATTGTTATTTATTTTTGTTATAAAATGCTGTTTGTCTTCCAAATAAAATAAAATAAAAAGAAAAAAGATTGACATTTGGTTGACATTGGTTTGGGGTGTAAGTAGTTCATCAAAATATTTGTACCAAAGCCAACTTCACCTGGACGCGGTGCATCCTGTTGACTGACAAACGAAGCTCTGGCGATAAGAGAGGCAGGGAGCGTAATTGTAAGCTACCCGATTGGGAAATGTACTTCCACCTTTCAGAAGACCGCAGCAAAATAAAAATTCCCTTGAGGGTTGTTGTGTTCCTGCGAGTGAGTGAGGTCACCAGAAAGGAAGGAGATGCTGCGTTGGCAGCAGGGGTGGTGGCGCGCGAGCGATATTTTATGTTGCGAGCGTTAATATGGCTACGGTAACCGCTTCACATCAGGCGGGCCATATGCTTGTCTGCCACCAGCCGTAGTATAAAAAAAACTGATATTTATTTTTAATTCGCTTTTTTGTGTTTATAGTTCAGTTCCAGATGTGCCACGATTCAACTTCAATCCTGTGGCAAATGATTTTAATAAATTTTATCAACCACAAGACACCATGCAAATAAATGAACACAATCAACGGCCTAATAATATTGAAAGAGAACTGACAACTGAAAAAAGTGAACAACAAGAAGTAGTGATAAAAAAACGAATTAATGTGGATGATGACAATAAAGTTTACAGCAATAGTGATAAGTCCGTATCATCGACTACTCCTAAAATCGACACATCTTCTCCAACTACGAATTTTGAGGATTATGAAACGGTAATATTTTTTATATTAGCCCATTTCGGGCCTGAAACATTTCACCAGCGTGTATTTTTATGATTTTGACGTGATAACGTCTTATAAATCGATGAACGTCGGCTGCACGCACGAAAAAGCATGACTCATTGTCACGTTCCGCCTGAGCCGAACGTGCAAGCGAGAGCGCGGAACAAGGGCTAGAGAGGCATAATCGGCTTAAGCGTTCGGCTTGTGACGCATCTATCTCTCTTAAACTCCATCAACCGATGATTTCTTATGACGTTATCAAGTAAAATTATCGTCCGTAAACCGACTTTACAGACAAACATTTTTTTACATAATATATTATTTATTTGTCATTCCCATATACAAGGAAACAAGAATCAATATTTAATTACAAAAAAAAGCAGGAAATTGGCGTTGAAACGGACGCTTGTCTACTTTGCGCTGAATCAATATTTTGCTTTATTCTATTGGGTAAATAGTACAAAAACACTGGCTTGAGTCATTACAAAAAATATTTCAGGTTAAATTTACTTATTAATACCTATAGCAAATTATCTATTTATATATAGTGCAGTCATTTACAAAGTACCGTAGGGTAACCGCTTCACATAAGGCGAGCGGTATGCTTGTTTGTCACCCGACGTGGTATAAAAAACTCAATTATCCTAATATATTAAAAATATAATCAGTAACGTTCAAAACTTTCATGTGCATTTCATAGACAGATTGAGATAGGTGTGAAATAACTTTCATATAGGCATTAGAATACTTATACGATAGGATTCAATTTTTTTAACCTTTATCTCACTTATATATATAACAAAAAAATGCCAGTTTTCTTTTCTTGGTATATTTACAGTTTAAGTAGCGGATTACCATCACGAAATCTTCGAACATTATTATGATATATTTTCCTTACAGAGCACACTCGGCGATATAATGGAAGGCCGTGTTCCCGGACCGGCAGTTGCTTCACTGCTGGGATAACCAAATTAAGCTACTTTTTTACATTATAACATTCACCAAAACAAATCTCCGGGACAAGATAAGCTTTTAATAATATTTTAACACCTAATAAGTTATACATTTATCCTAAAATTATATTCTACGTAAAGAAGACATCATTACTTTTAACACTTTATTCTTCTTATTTGTCGATTTTTTTTTAATATTTTGACGTCTATTACTAAGTTATATATCAAGAACTTTAATACTCTAGGTTTATATTCCAGGTAAAGAAAACTCGTTACTTTATTAATCTTATCACTATTCCTTTCATCCTCAGATATTTTACTTGTCAGAATGTCAGGACTATTCACTATTTGAAATTATTTTGTTTGACTTGTCAAAACATGATGTTCAGTATTGTTAACTACTATTTAACTATTGTATTGTATCTATAATTTGTAATAAATAGTTTAATTATAACGCAGTTTCATTCTCTCAAAGTATAGACAAAGGTACGTAAATAAGGATTTTTAATTTTTTTGTCGATGAAGGAAGAGGTTCTTTTCAGTAGAGTATAGCTCGAAAGTTATCGAATATTTGAAAAAATAAATTTTGTGGTGTAATTAGCTCACGACGACCTTTAAAGTCAAAGCCAACCTCACCTGCACGTGGTGCACCCCACCGACTAGCGAAAGTAGGTCTGGTAAAAGAGAGGTAAGGTACAGCGTATTTGGAAACTCCCCGGCTGGGGAAGTATTTCCACCTCACAGAATACCGAAGCCAAATAACGCAGCAACTCCTCCCTTTCTTTCAAGGGAATTCCTTGAAAGAAAGGGAGGAGTTGCTGCGTTGGCAACGGGGGTAGCGGCGTTCGAAAGACATTTCATGTGGCGAACGTTAATATGGCTATGGTAACCGCTTCCGATCAGGCGCGCCGTATGCTTGTCTGCCACCCGACTTCATATAAAAAAAACAAACGCCCCAAGGTAGCGGGTACAAAAATAGAGATGGACATTATTTCACCTGCGTGAAACGATTCTGTTGAAACTTGGCATTATATCTACACAAAATATTATAAAATGGTAATGTTTGTCAGTTTGAACATGTTTATCAGTATGAACATACATACACACATATTTCCCCGGCTGTTGCAGTAGGGGAAAAAAAATCTCTCACCAGTAGAATGCTATAATTATCACCAAGTGACTAAAGGCTATGTTTTATTTTAAATTGCACGCGTGCAAAGCGAAACGAGTCGCTAGTATACTATATAAGTAGTCCGGTGAAACAATACAACATAATGGAGACCTGAATTTAATCCTCAGAGGGAAACCGAGTAACGAAGAAACTCCTCTGCTGTAAACCACTACGCTACCTCGAGTTTGGGCTTCTTTAAGATTTTTGTTAGTACAAAAATCGCCAGACAGCAAACAAGCATACGGCCCGCCTGATGTAAAAGGACCAAGCATAATAACGCTTGCAACATAAAATATCGCTCGCGCGTTGCGCCCCTGCAGCAACTACTTCCTTCCCGGTCACCTCATTCGCTGAAACATAACAACTCTCTGCTGTTACCATGTAATCAGCCAGTCAGTTAGTAATCTATTTGATTTCAATATCTATATTTTTAAAGGTAAATGGTTGAAGACATTAGTCTTCAACCATTTACCTTTAAAGACATTAGTCTTCAACCATTTACATTTAAAGACATTAGTCTTCAACCATGCGTCCTGCCTGCAATGACATATGGTGTAGAAACTTGGACACTGACCATTGGATTAGTTCACAGGCTAAAGGTCGCAAAGCGAGCAATGGAGAGGTCTAATCTCTGAGGGATTGGATCAGGAACGAAGAAATTCGACGGAGGACGAAAGTGGAGACATAGCCTTTAGAGTTTGCAAGCTGAAGTGGCAAAGGGCCGGTCAAAAATCCGAGTAAGTGATGACAGATGGAGGAGGAAGGTATTAGAGTGGAGGCAGCGCGTATGCGGAAGGCTCGATGCGGAAGGCGAAGGACCGTATTCGATAGAAAGCATTGGCGAAGGCTTATATCCAGCAATGTATATAGATACAGGCTGATGATGATGACGATTATGAACTATATTTTTTGTTAAATAAGTTTTTACAATTCGATACTTCTCCGAAACGTAAAGCATCATGATGAGGATAAATAATTTCGAAACTAACTACAGTGTGAGTTTTCATAAAATGCACATACGAATGAGCATGAAACTAGAACCATTTTTATCGATGGAAAAATAAAAAAATAATTATTATATCCACCTTCGCATATGCACTTTTATGGATACTTGAATTGCGAAAGGGCCCATAATATAGATGCAAAAAGATAAAATCGACCGACCATATCGAGAATCTGCCAGTTCACATGCTACAAAGCATACCAGCAGAATCGCAACCTGTTTCATTTTTACCGCGGGTTATATAAAACCACTTGTACTAATTGCATTGTTCCACTTAATTAAATCTATTTTTACCGACCGGTTTTACTTTACATATTTGATCAAAGTGAATACCGGCCATATATAGCACAAGCTATTACCCGAGGCTTCGCCCGCGTGCTCATTATTTCAATAAAACTTTTTTCTCCCGTATAGTGCTAATAACATGTATTTTCGGGATAAAAAGTAACCTATGTCGCTCTTCAGTATCAACCCTGTAATAAAAAAAATCATGTCAATCCTTTGTTTCCTTTCGACGTGAAAAAAAGATAAACCAACATACTTTCACATTTATAATATTAGTACGGATAACCGAGAAGACCATTTTTTACCTTGACAATGCCGTAATGGCCGTGTGGTTTCCGGCAGACTAGAATAGAATCACTCCGTCTCCTCCCGTGGATGTCGTACAAGGCGACTAAGGGAAATACATTATAAAACATCGATCAGGCCTCCCCAACCCGTCTGGCCAGCATGGGGAGTGTAAGCCAAACCCTCCTTCTGTCAGGGATGAACGAGAGAGGGTCGTGCTCCTGTAGTGGAGACTAAAATGATCTGATGATGGTGATGATGATGATAAAGAAATATTCCTGGACAAATTCCACACTGGCATCTAGTCCCAAACTAAGCAAAGCTTGTACTATGGGTACTACTGGTAACTGATATTATACGTAAATATATATTTTGTAAATACATACATAAAATACATAGAGAACGCCCAGATGAAGACAAACAGAAATATTCGGAAACACAAATATTTCTCTTATGCGGAAATCGAAACCGCGACCTCAGACTCAAAGTGAACATTACCACAGTATTAAGAGTGTCCTAACATTACTAATCATTCGACCACCGACCTCGTCAATATTATAAATGTAATTAGAAGAAACAGTCATATAGCACATGTGTATATGAGAGCTCATTAGGAGAACGGTTTAATGAAACGCGGCTCACGCATTTATATTGGCAGTGAAGAGAAAAAAAAATAATGATTCGTATTCCTAGAATACATACCAATATTCATGCATACAAAATGTTTGTGCTATGCGGAGATCGAACCCGCGACACTTGGGGCCAAAGTAGCTATTGCTAGCTATTCCACTACCAGGCTCGTCATATGGTTGTTTATCATTATACCTACTACTCGTTGTATATGAATAAATAAATAAACCACAAAGGGCTCTAATGATTTCTGTGCAATATATACTAATTTTATAAAGAAGTAAAGTTTGTGAATTTGTGAGGGGTAATCTGTGGATCTACTACTCTTTACTCTTTCGTAAACGCGAGCAAAGCCGCGGGGTGGAACCTAGTCCACAATACAGGGGTTTATGAAGGCGAAAAATAAATCAAGCTAGGTCTCAATTCTTGGAAAATATCTTTATCCTAAAGTCTAAAATCAATATAACGCCATTTATTAACAATGTCTTGCTGTTAGCAACGAGGCTTTGGCAATAGGGAGGTAGGGAACAGCGTAATTATAAGCAATCCAACTGGGGAAGTACCTCCACGTCACAATATACCGCACCCAAATAGCAATTCACTTGAAGGTTGTTGACTTGTTGTTTTCCTGCGAGTGAGTGAGATCACCAGGAAGGAAGGAGTTACTACGTTGGCAGCGGGGTGTATAAAAAATGTTTGTTAACAGCTTATTTATTTATTATCAACATGCATTAAGATGTAATAATAGCCACACTTAATTAAAGTAAAAATCTCTACTGGTTTATATTACCTGCATTTCAGCCGCATTTTCAAGTACATTAATTTAAGTACAAATAATAATAAATCTTTATTTCCTCTCACAAATTATAAACTAAACTTAACTTTTTAAACATTTCGTTTCCACTAACGCTAAGCCATTTTAAGTGAGACTTTCCTCCCCCATCTGCCATCGCTGATTCGGCAGATGTAGTAGCATTGGGATATTAGTATAAATACATACATAAAGTAACGCTCGTGCGCCGCCACCCCCGCTACCAACGCAGAATCACCTTCCTTTCTGGTGACCTCACTCACTCGCAGGAACACTACTGCCCTCAAGGGAGTTGTTATTTGGCTGCGGTATTCTGTGAGGTGGAGGTACATTCCCCAGTCGGGTAGCTTACAATTACGCCCCCTACCTCTCTTTTCGTCAGAACTTTCTTTGTCAGTCAGCAGGGTGCATCTGGTTTATTTATTTTATTATTATTACAAAAAATATCTATGAGGACTTCGAAAGATCGTTTACTAAACTAATGAAAAAAGTGGTTATACTATCAAGAGTATAAGAAGTATAAGAAATTGACTTCGTCTATTGCGTACAAGTTTAATAAAGCAGTAAAATGTACATAAAATCCTTCCACAGCATTTTAAATCGCTGAATGAATGTTGACCGAATCGAGATTGAATTACGAATTGAATGAAAATTGTATAGTTAGTTTCACTAATTAATTCATATCAAATTCATACTGCGAGCGGTCCCCATTCTTAGTTTCTTTAATATTCTGTCATATTATTATTCCGACATATGTAGGTAATAACACTACGAGTTGAACCTACTGTACAGAAATGAAATCGCATTCTTTAATAACAAAAACCCAACTTTTTTTTGTTTGGTTAGGTTAGGTTAGGATTGATGAGGATTGCGGTGCTAAGGCCGGAAAACCTCCTCATGTGCTCGGGACAGTTGTTGGCTCGTTTGTCTTGCCGGATACGTCCGGTGAAAACGACTTGTCAGCAACTGAACCTGGTGCACCCTGGGCAACAACGGTCAGTAACTTCTCTTCGCGGAGATCTTGCTGACCGTTGGCCAATGTTCTGGCAGTGGAGGAAAGCGCAGTACTTGTACTGCGCCTTTAGGCGTCTGCGCCTCCCGTCCCTCTGAGCTAGCAGAGGTCACGGTGAGGCGCACAGTGGAGGAGCGTTCCTCAGTGTGCCTAGTGGTCGGGTACATTGAGGCAGCGCGTTGTCGAGGAAGAAAACCTCGTTATAAAATTACTGAGGAGAAGGGAGGTGAAACCGAGGCCGGGAATGTCTGACGACGCCCGGAAAGCCGTTTTCATAAAAAAAAGGATTGATGAGGATTGACACTAAGTAAATCTATTTCAGGAATTAACACATGAATAAAGACTGTTTGTGAGTTACAATAACCAATCATTTTTTCTACCTACTTGTTTTAAAAATGCTACTTCTAACCGCTACTTAACATACTGTCTCACTGCTGAAGGTTGGCTGGAAGAGATCTCTATTATATTTTATATAAGCTCTATAGGTGTATTATATATTTCGGGGTTTCTCTGAGGGATCGAATCCGAAACGAAGAAATTCGACGGAGAACCAAAGTTGTCGACATAGCCTTCAGAGTATGCAAGCTGAAGTGGCAATGGGCCGGTCACATCTGTCGAGTGTCTCTGATGTCAGATGGGGGAGGAAGGTATTAGAGTGGAGGCCGCGCGTAGGACGACGAAGCGCTGGGCGCCTTCCTTCTAGATCTAGATGGTCCGATGACCGTAAAAAAGCAGCTGGAAGCGGCTGGATGCGGAAGGCGGAGGATCGTATCTGGTGGAAAGCATTGATTGGGAAAGGCCAACAGTGGGTAGATACAGTCTGATGATGATGATGGTGATGATGATATTGTATAATTAGATAAGCTCGCCATTACAATACCACTTACGTAAAATCTTGTACCTTTTTTTTAATGTATAATAGGTATATTTATTAATATTTTCCAAGCCATTTCACGACTTAATCAATTGTATACTATCCACTGTCTTCCTTTTTGCTGTCTGAACATAATACCACAGTAGTCATTATAAATACCGACAACAAAAAGCCCATTACGCTATAAAGTTAATATTAGTACGTATTTAAAACTGCTTAACCGCTATCTCTCCAACTTGTTTGTCAAATACACCTATATATATCTTTGTCAATTATGTTTGGTTAAAGCAAACAAAATGTCTAAGTGAAGGCTAACATTTAACATCATAAATCTTCCAGATTCATTTGTACGCAATTTTTATAATGATGATTACAAGGAAAACAAAAAATTGTATACCAAGAACATCTTCAAAGCAGAATAAAACCACAGAGCTCAGTAATAACTTTACAAACTGATTGACCAGTGTACAGACATAACGTAATAAAGATATTTCGTGAAATAAATGTTAATATATTCATCTGATTATATCCAATCAAAACTTATCTGCGTTTGACTGAACATGTATTCGTTTAAAGTAAGTGTGTGTTCTAAGTAACTCTACTAACTCGCAGTTGAGCAGCGTCGTGTAGTATGCTCTAAACTTATTCGTTTGAGGGGAGATCCATATCCCAGCGGTGGTGCGGAAAAGGGTTGAAAATCGATAGTGTATTTTTAAGTGAAATTCTGACGACAATACCAATTTTGTTTCTATTTTTAGTTCTCATTACTACGGTTGTTAATTTGGTTCACAACTATATATGATATTGCATGTCAAGATCGTGTATATTTTCAACGAGGAAGTGAAAGATCGATAGAAAATAATAATAAAATCGCACGCATCCCTCTCTTCGGATTCCAAATGTAAGTATTCATTAGATTAAAATTATGTAAACTGGCTGCCATTGTTATTTATTTTTAATGGACTTTTTTGTATTTATAGTTCAACTCCGGATGTGGCCCGTTTCAACTTGAAGTCCTTGCCTAATGATTTTAGCAGATTTTATCAACCACAAGAATACATGCAAATCAATAAGGGAAACTTTCAAAAACCTAATTTTTTTGGAAGAGAACCGATAACTGATAAAAATTATGAAATAGTGATAAAAAAACGAATTAAATCTGATGACGACAATAAAATTTACTACAATGGGAACAGCGTAGTGTCATCGACCACTGCTAAAATTGATACCACAATTACTTCTTCTACAACGACGAATTATCACGATTATGATACGGTAATATTTTGTTATGTAAATCTAGCTATACTCACTCAAATAGAAAAAAACTGCCATATTTTTTAGTTTATAAACTTTATTTATTAATATATTAGGAGGTACATTATAAGTTATTCAACAATTACAATAACAGTTGATCCCATATCAGATTCAATAATTGCAACGGCATCAGGATGATCAAAAGGTCAATAAGTTACACTTGATCTACCGACTTGATGAGTCGGTTATTTATAGCTGTCATAATAATCATATGTAATATAACATAGCAAGGTTTCCTTTAATTCCGTATTTACATTTTCAACAGGTAATAATTACTCACCTTCTCGAGTATTTTCCGAACATGATTAATATTTTTTTCCTTACAGAGTACATTCGACGAGGAAATTGAACCCCGATTAGGCGGAGCGGCCGTTGCTTCACTACTAGGATAATTAAATTAATACTATATTTTTAAATTATCACATTCACCGTAACATAACTCTGTATCAAGGTAAATTTTGAAAAATGATTGGACGTCTTCTAAGTTATACATCCAGAACTCGTTCATCTTATCTCCCGCATCGCTATATTCGATGTAAAGAAGACTGTTTACTTTATTCCTATTATTTTTCGATTTTTTATTACTTCTCAGATTGTCAGGACTGTTCACTATTATAAATGATTTTCTTTTGTTTGTCAAAACATAATGTTTGGTACCATTAAGTCCTTTAACTGTTGGCTTGACACTGTAATGTTTAATAAAAAAAAAATAGCTAAAATGCTTTGTCATTTTCTCAAAGTATTATTAGACCTATATTTCATACGTTCTTATTTTATCAAGGATAAATGAATGGGGTTCTTTATAGAGTTATGCCTCGAAGTTGGTCCCATTTATATTTTAATTAAATCTGTCTCTATTATAGTGGATGAACAAGACAAAGTTTTTAAAAAGCTGTAACCTGACTTAAGAAATACAGACTAAAAAGTAAAAATCGATTTCTCCTTTTGTTGAAGTTGGTTAAAATATAGTCTGTAGTATAATAACGAATTGATTGACACCTTATTTATCAAAATCGGTTGAATAGTTTAGGCGCTATGTAACAGAGGGACATATGTAAATACATAGACTGCTAAAATCATAACCCTTCCTTTTGCAATCGCCATAGTCGGGTACAAATAGGTAAATGCTGATTTATCACCTATCTTCCAATGCAGGTGGGTACTACTACCTTAACAAAAGGGATCCCAAACCAAGTACCATAAACTTGTAATTATTCATAAAATCTATTTGCATTTGTAGAAAATAAGTATGTGTATTAGTTCGAACATTCCACACATCGCACTCATATTATAAATGCGAAATCTTGGATGGATGTTTGTTCTCAGTCACGCCAGAACGGTTGAACGGATCTGTATATAAAATTTGGCAAAGAAATAGATTTTAGTCTGTTAAAGCACATAGAGTACTGTTTATCCCGGAAAAAGTACAGTTCCCATGGTATGGATTTTTTGGTTTTCTCTCTCTCGTTGGATCGTTGATCACATTTTGATCAAGTCATCAACATACATATCAAAATTGCCACGCGAACGAAGTCGCTAGCATCATTTAGTATCATATAAGTAGTTCAAGTGAACCTATTACATAATGGTAACTTCGAAATTAATCTGGTGATGCAGGCGAAAGACTGTCGAGCGGGGAACTAGGGAACTACTCAACATTTTACTATAAGCACAGTATAAGTAATAGTACTCTATAAGCCTATCTATTTTTTATTTTATATGTTTATGTTCTGTTTTGTCGCTGTTGTTTACTCTTTATTTTTAATATCTAGATATTTAATTAAATATAAGCTAAGCTATATCGTGTATGGGCTATATTTAGTGCAACTTGAAAAAAAATATATAAGGCAATATACGCTAAGACTGTCATTGAAGGTCTGATAGTGAAAAAAGAAGATTGTTGAATTTCCAGTTTCGTAAGACATAATTATGAAGCTGAATAATAAGTCAATATATACAAAAAGATCTGAAGAATGTTTACCTCCATAATGCCGCAAGACGAAATGTCTTATTTATCTTTATCCATCGAAAAAATATAATTAAGTGAAACAGTAACAATATCCCTGATTTGTGTTGTGTTCTTGCGAGTAAAATCGCGGTGCTAGCACGCTAGTAATTCTCTTTATAATACAATTATCAACATTATTTTTTTACATTCTTGTTTGACAGCCGATATGATAAAAAGAAATCATGGAACTAAATGTATTGTCTGATTTAAATACAATACCTACCTCGCTACATTTGTGACATCAGTCGAATTAACAGTACTTTGTACAATAACAAAAAAACCACAAACAACCTGCAAAAAATAGATTAGATGATTATGTATGTTACTATACGTTTTTATGCTACTTTACAAGCAAACGAATTTTATAACCAGTAAAATACAAACAATGAAATATTTTATATCAATGAATGTACGTTTCTCTCCGTTGGAATACATCTTAAAATTTGCTTATTTTCCAATGCAATTTATGGTTATGGAAATTAACTTCCATCGAAGCGAATCATTACGTACGGCCTGCGAAATAATGATTCTGTGGACCATAACTAATATTCATAATAGGTTCTAATCATGAGTGTTTTTTTATTTATAAATCAAAATTTTACTAATACAAGAGTACAAGACTTCCTCAAAATGACACCATCTGGATTTCATGGGCAATCAGTATTGCCCATGACACCACGAGTATAAGTGATGTAGCAAGCCATTATTTGATTATGTATTATATATGCCATCTGGTTAAATTAGCCATTAAATTGAACAGTTAGCTGTTTTATTGAGTTTTATTGTGTTCGTTCAACCACACGCTAGTTTTATAGTTGAATCATTATGGCATTTGAAACGTTCAACACTACACACAACCCTGCTTACTGAAAACGTTTTTCCATCCTTAGGTCATCTGAAAACTCATTTAATGGCTTAATGTGATCGTGGATCACAGAATATTGAAGTAACGTTCTATCTATCTAGACTAATATTATAAAGAGGTAAGATTTGTTTGTTTATTTGTAACGAATAGGCTCCGAAACTACTGGACCGATTTCAAAAATTCTTTCACCAATAGAAAGCTACATTATCAGGGAGTAACATAGGCTATATTTTAATTTCGAAAAAATTAGGGATCCGTAAGAAAATTGCAATATTTTGTCCACCCGTGCGAAGCCGGGACGGGCCGCTAGTCATTAATATTAATAAACGAGACATACAAAGAGTGTGTCATGGGCAATAGTGATTGCGCGTGAGACCTAGGTAGTGATAATTTCAGTAACGAATGGATCGGTTTTACCTATGCCGTTTGCATCCACTGGCTCCCTGCGATTGTTAACAGACCCGCTGTCCATCTATTCATGGGCCATCTGTATGCTCAGCCCTCTTACCACCAACTCTTATTGCAATTCAATAACTGAATAGAATGCTTATTTATACCAATAAATAAGCGACTCTATTTCAAATTCAATAGAGTCGCTTATTCAATGTATGTATAAATAAGCATTCTATTCAGTTATTGAATCCCAATAAGAGTTGGTGGTAAGGAAGCAGTTTTCCGTTCCACGGTCGCTATTCCATAACTTTTCTGTTCTGGTCGCTATTCCATAACTCTTCTTTTCTGTCCCACTGACATGTCAATTCTGTGTGCTACGTCCACTGCCACTTTAGCCTGATGATGCTTTGAGCTATAACTTAATAACCCTAATTCTACTCATTGAGGTCTTTTGGATAAAAAGATTTTACGCAATTTACTCAACGTTGCCACCCGAGTTGGATTTGACGAGATTCAGAACTCTTTATAGAAATTGAATCTTCCAAACTTGAAAGTAGATTTATATCTGGGTTGGCAAACAAACGTACGTCCCACCTGATAGTAAGCAGTCATCGTAGCCGATGGACTCGTAACACCGGAGGTATCACTCACGCGGTGCCAAACCTGTAAAAGACCTATATGCCTTTCTTGAAGAACCCCATTCTGTTGCTGGCTACGTACGTGTACCCACCCATTTTGGTTCTAATAATTGAAGAGAGTGTGAGGATGAATTCCTTGCCTGTGGCGAGCAGTGCAATACATCATACATCATATCAAACAACTCCTGCGAATGACCCATTGTACAGTCGGTCGAATACGCAATGTCTCAATACCGTCTGTGAACTTGGAATCGCCCAAAATCCTTAGAATTCGTCTCTGAATCGAGCCACAAGGTGCTAGCTAGTATTTGCGCTCCCGGCAAGAGATGTCAACATAATTAATTATGAACTCGCACATGCATGATATTGGACATGCATAACGAGAGGTATGATTCTATAATCAGGCACACCTCACTCACATCTCTTGCCTTGTATGTCGATTGACGTGTTGCACGCTGCTAGATAACTAACGAGGTTCTGGGAAAAGAAAGGTAGAGCACAGATAAATTATAAGCTGTCCGATGAGTGAGTGAGAATCACTTTAAGTGGATTTATTACTCTTGGATTTATTTCTCCAGAGAAATAAATCCACCTCACGGGAGACCGGGTTTGGGGTGTAAGTGGTTCATCAACATCTTTCATTCAAAGCCAACTTCACCTGCACGCGGTGCACCCTGCTGACTGACAAACGAAGCTCTGACGAAAAAAGAGGTAGGGACCATATTTGACAGCTAGCTAACTCATAGAATAACGCAACTAAATAACAATTCTCTTGAGGGTTATTGTGTTCCTGCAAGTGAGTGAGGTCACTAGAAAGGAAGGAAGGAGATGCTGCGTTGGCAGCGGGGGTGGCGGCGCGCGAGCGATATTTTAAGTTGCGAGCGTTAATATGGCTACGGTAACCGCTTCACATCAGGCGGGCCGAATGCTTGACTGGCACCCAACGTAGTATAAAAAAAAATACCGCAGCCAAATAATAATACTTACAAGATGGTTGTGTTCCTGCTAGTGAGTGAGGTTATCAGAAAGGAAGACGCTGCCATAGCAGCGGGAGCGGAGGCACGCGAGAGATTGTGTTGTTAGCGGCAGTAGGTTAAGGTAACGCTTCGCAACAGCCTGGCCGTATCCTTAATCGACTTAGTCTCAAAATAATATGGTGCCAGCCTACAAGTAATTATTATTGTTATGTAAAACTACGTGTATTAGATACTGTAAATGACCTGCACCGTAGCAGAGACTTGGACGCTGACCGTTGGGCTGGTTCACAGACTAAAAGTCGCACAGTGAGCGATGAAGAGAGCAATGCTGGCAGATTCTCTAAGGGATCAAATGCGGAACGAAGAAATTCGACGAAGAACCAGAGTGGTCCACATGGCTCTCAAAGTCAGCAAGCTGAAGTAGCAGTGGGCTGGCTAAATCTTCTGAGTCAGCGATGGCAGATGGTGGAGGAAAGTCCTAGAGTGGAGGCCACGTACGAGGCGACGAAGCGTAGGGTGCCCCCTACCTGTCTAGATGGACCGGTGACCTTAAAAAAATGGATGGTAGCGGTTGGATGCCGAAAACTGAGCATCCCATATGGTGGAAAGCATTGAGAAAGGCCTATATCCAGCAATGGGTAGTTACAGACTGATAGTGAGAAGGTAATGTAAAGTGTAAACAGTTGTTGGCAAGGCAAATAAATAAATAAGAATATGGAAAAAAAATGGCTCAACTTGTTTATAATACAGATTTTGCTTTTCAGTTTATAATCTGACTTTAATAAAATTGGCCACCGGACATATTATTGTATTTAAATATAAAAAATCAACCAAAATATCGAGATTACAAGAATAATTGATTACCGTGAAATGTATTGAATAGATATATTATTATGAGTCGAGCGAGAAGCTGCGCCTAAAAATAACATGTAGCAATATGCTATAAATCATTTAATGCGATTTGATTTTATTCAGGCGATTCGTACCTAAATTTAACTCGAGAAGCTGAATTCGTGTGGTGTATTAATATAACAACAGCTTATAGTACACAGCTAGTATATGTCTATTACCTTTTATGGATCTTCGACGTTTACATACATGCAAATTCAAACATGAAATTTTACTAGCAAAAACTTAATTAACATAGCGCAACCATCCGTTAGCATTTATATCGATTATTTGCGTATTTGCTGATAAAAATAATCAGGAATGCCAAAACATTTTTTATAAATCCCTGGACAAATTACACAGCGCCATCTAGTCCCAAACTAAGCAAAGCTTGTACTTTGGGAAATATATAAGTGATAGATGTGCTTGTACTTTTTTTGTAAAAACATAAATATAATACATAGAAAATACCCAGACCAACACAAACAGACATATTCATAGACACAAATGTTTGTCATGAGCGGCAATCAAACCAGCGACCTCGGAGTCAAAGTGGCCATTGCTATCCATTATACCACCGAGCTAGTCAAATAGAAAAGAAATAAATATTCGTAGCAATTTATTAATTAATTTTAATATCAAACTTAAAATATTTACTAGTCATCTTTAACTTGCACATTACATCTCTCCTGTAATAAGTCAAGCGCATCTTTGAGATCATGCAATAATTTTGTATAAATAATATTTCCGTCTTTGTTCATCTCCGTGTAATTTAACGATAGTAAATTCTTCGAGACTTGAGTCTCATTTTGTGGTAATAAATCCATGCTTTCCTCTCTAAGTACAATTGGTACTTCTACCTCTGCAGGTGTCTTCTTTAGCGCTTTAAGTAGAGGTCTTATGAATTTAAGAGAATCGTCTTCAGTGTAATGGCAATTGACGTACATATTGGCTGTAAGTAAAATAAACGTTGTGAAGACCTTAAGCTGAAACATAAACATCCATATATTCAATTGAAAATGAATAAAAAACATAGTAAAAAAACTTCTGTGATTTTACAAGCTTGTTTGAAGATTTGTTACAAAAATTGCGCGGACTGAGGAGTATGAAATTTCGCACACATATACATATAGAGAAGGAGTGCAGAATGCTAATATTAGTTTTAAATTATGTATATAAAATACATTAAATCAATAAAAAAACATTACACACAATACCATTTAGTTTACACACACACGCATACACTCTTTTGTTTATTGTTAAAGCACAGTATAAGAAGTAAGTAAGTTGGGGTGTAAGTGGTTTATCAACATCTTTGAACCAAAGCCAACTTCACCTGCACGTGGTGCACCCTGCTGACTGACAAAGGCTCTGGCGAAAAGATAGGTAGGGAGCGTAATTGTAAGCTACCCGACTGGGGAATGTACCTCCACCTCACAGAATACTGCAGCCAAATAACAATTCCCTTTAGGGTTGATGTGTTCCTGTGAGTGAGTGAGGTCACCAGAAAAGGAGAGTGTCGGCGCGCAAGTGATATATTATGTTGCGAGCGTTAATACGGTTACGGTAACCGCTTCACAACAGGCGGGCCGTATGCTTGTCTGCCACCCGTAGTATAAAAAAAAAGTAGTAGTGCTAACGTAGCTAAAGTCATAATTTTAATGAATTATGGCCGAATTTCGACCACTGGGCGACCACTACCACTAGTCAAAATAAATATACAAATATTTTAATTCTTCATTCTTGGTGAACTCACACACAGCCTACTAACATGTTTACTATCAAGCACTCTGCTGTACATTATAAATAGTTTACACTTACATCGTGTACTATCGTAAGTACTTTATGTAACCTTTTAAGTACACTTTTCCATATCTTTTACTTTATGATTATGTGCGTTAATTAGTGGGTATCCCTTTCATCGGCTTGAAAAAAGGAGGAACGTTTGTATATTACGAGATGTACCACTGTTTATGAATCCATTTTAGTATTTATTATTTTTGTATTCGAAAGTGTCCAGTGGAGGGACCCATGTTATTTTTTTTATACCACATTGGGTGCAAACAAGCATACGGTCAACTTGATGTGACATTGGAGCCTTCAAGATCAGAGTCTTTATTACCCTTAAAAGGCTGTCAACGGATCGGCGACCCTTTGGTGTTGCTGATCTCCATGGGCGGTTTCCACCATGTGATAGGGCATCCACACATCCCATTTGCACCCCTCTAATATAAAAAAATATATATTTATTTAAACTTTATTGACCAAAAAATTACAAAAAGTGGACTTAATGCTATTAGCATTCCCTATCAGTTAACCTTTAAGAAAAGCAAATAAAACTCATGAATCGTATTTGGATTTTTTTAAATACGATTAACAGTGTAGTAATATAGTCTTAATACTGTAGTGTTAAGACTTGAAGGGGCAAAACAAATTAATAAATAACACTTAAATTTACCCAATGATATCAATACGGTTTTTGCTTTTCAATTTGGAAAAAGCAAATTTTATCCTACAGCAGTCGAATTTTAAGTTTTTTACATATATACTCGTACGTACCTACGAAAGAGAGGTAGGGCATAGCATAAAATTATAAACTGTCTGACTGGTGAAGTACCTCTACTTCACAAAATCATCATCATCATCAGGTCATTTTAGTCTCCACTACAGGAGCACGAAGCACGACCCTCTCTCGTCCGTCCCAGACAAAAAGAAGATTTGGCCTACACTCCCCACGCTGGCCAGACGGGTTGGGGAGGTCTGATCGATGTTTTATAATGTATTTCCTTTAGTCGCCTTGTATAACATCCACGGAAAGAGACGGAGTGAATCTATTCTAGTCTACCGGAAACCACACGGCAAACACGGCTTCACAAAAAACCGCAGCCAAATAACAATATCCTTGAGGGTGGTTGCATTCCTACAGGTGACTGAGGTCACCTGGAAGGAAGGAGTTGCTGCATGGCCTCGGGGTGGCAGCGAACAAGCGTTATTTCATATTGAGAACGTTTATATGGCTACGGTAGCCGCTTTACATCGGGTGAACCGTGTGCATGTTCGTCAGCACGACCCTCTCTCGTCCGTCCCAGACAAAAAGAAGATTTGGCCTACACTCCCCACGCTGGCCAGACGGGTTGGGGAGGTCTGATCGATGTTTTATAATGTATTTCCTTTAGTCGCCTTGTATAACATCCACGGAAAGAGACGGAGTGAATCTATTCTAGTCTACCGGAAACCACACGGCAAACACGGCTTCACAAAAAACCGCAGCCAAATAACAATATCCTTGAGGGTGGTTGCATTCCTACAGGTGACTGAGGTCACCTGGAAGGAAGGAGTTGCTGCATGGCCTCGGGGTGGCAGCGAACAAGCGTTATTTCATATTGAGAACGTTTATATGGCTACGGTAGCCGCTTTACATCGGGTGAACCGTGTGCATGTTCGTCACCCGACATAGTATATAAAAACATAATTATTATAATCAGTCACTTGACTGTGTTTGAAATCACAGAATATGTAAGAGTCAAAGTTGAGGCCTCAATTTTTTTTATGCAAGCATACGGCCCGCTTGATGGTAAACAGTTATCGTAGCCTATAAACGCCTGTAACTCCAGGAGCATAACACGCGCGTAGCCGACCCTGTAAAAACCTCTTCACGCTCTTTTTGAAGAACCTTATCTTGATCCTAAATGTCTTGCTACCATAACGGGCTCATTATTCAGGTATGATTGTTCCCCATTGACTGTTTGGCCATCCGCATTTAAGTGTAAAAACACTCATTAGGAAAATCCTTTTTTTATATCTTATTTTTTTGTCTGAGGAGCATATAAGAAGTCAGCTTACCATGGTATTACTCGAAATATTGCTTTCAATTTGAAGTCTCTTGTAATGTTCATGATTATTGTCATGGTATTTATCTATATATCGATATTGAAACTAATTATTCATGCACAAATTGATTTGCTTATCATTATTAACGCACTACCAAAGAGTGTAAAATGTGTATGACTATACTGTGTTCTGACTATATCACAAGAATGATATACTTCTTTTGGTTACATAGGAGGGGAATCTTGTGATACCACATTCAAAGTACAGTCACTGGTGTTTTAATTCTTTTTTAATTTCCTTTTTTTTTAAATATCATGTTTGGAGAATTTTATGTTTTGCCAATGTGGTCTAATAAGATCATGATATTTTGAGAAGATGTTATGAGAATATGATGTCTTGCGAATATCGTGTTTTGCGAATGTAGTGGTAAACGAATGTGGTCTTTTAAGAATATGATATTCAGCGACGGTGTCATCCCTCCCTCCTGTCAATTAGTTCAATACAAATATATCTGGATCTCGATTTAATCTAATCATCATCATCATCATCAGGTCCATTTTAGTATCCACTACAGGAGCGTGCTCCTGTAGTGGAGTCTCTCGTCCGTCCTAGACGGAAGGAGGATTTGGCCTACACTCCCCACTCTGGCCAAACGGGTTGGGGAGGCCTGATAGATATTTGATACTGTATTTCCCTTAGTCGCCTTGTACGACATCCACGGGAAGAAACGGAGTGATTCTAATCTCGTCTGCCGGAAACCACACGGCCAATTTAATCTCGCTCGACTTTAATTAGCATCGATTTAATTCAACTACCTGTATGTATATAAATACTAGAGTATTTTTGTAAACGGTGAAGCGGAGGGAGAGCAGTCGCTGCCCGTCCTTTATATATTACAACTATTATTTAATATAAACTTAGATATTTGTTGATTACGTATTTTCAAATTAGGCGTTTATTTATTTTCAGCCTTAGGGCATTCAACTGCAGAGATTGTTACGTGATGTTGTAGTTCGGTTTTCAAATCAATGTAAGTTTTAATGTTAAAGTTCATTTTTTCGGGTTAATATTTCCATCAATTCTGTCGTATAGATCCAATAGACTGTACTGCGATGACTGCTTACTATCGGGCGTTTCCCGAACACCGTATTGCATTTGTGTTAAATAAAGCTTTAAAATGACATAACAATGCAATGAATGTTACAGTGTTTTGATCAAACATCCGGCTCGTGATTTAGAGATACAGTGTTTCGTTAAACCAAATTATTTACGTCTGTTTTTTACGTCTCTTTTTTTTTTTATACTACGTCGGGTGGCAGACAAGCATACGGCCCGCCTGATGTGAAGCGGTTGCCGTAGCCATATTAACGCTAGCAACATAAAATATCGCTCGCGCGCCGCGACCCCCGCTGCCAACGCAGCATCTCCTTCCTTTCTGATGACCTAACTCACTCGCAGGAACACAACAAGCAAGGGAATTGTTATTTAAAAAAGTTAGCGTTATTTCTTGCAATTACGGCAACAATTAACGCTAAGTAAAAAAAAAAGAAAAAATAAATAAAATTATTTTTTAGACAAATAATACAAGGTGTAATGCGACAGAAAGGCAAAAATACTGGTGACGTTTTCTTATTTTTGAGCGAAGAAAGAGCCAGCCCTTTTGACTCCAGAGACACCGACCTGGGGCCCTGCCGCCGAATTGAAGCCGACTACCATCGAATATTTTGCTTCGAAAAATAGGTCTTATGTTTTAATTAATGACAAACATCTTCAGCTTAGTCGGTAGAGCTCCAGGGTTTCCGCCAGCTAAGCTAAACAAAAGTACCCTAAATCTAAGCTGAACTTTGATTTTCGCGGTAAAAAATCCAATGGGAATCGGCTTCAGCTTAGGCGGTAGGGCCCCAGTTTAATGTTATGCTGAAAGACAATGATTCACAGATGAGCCCCGTGGACAGCTTGTCAACACATTAAGTCGACTATACTGTATTTGGGTTTTGCTCGTAATAAACATAACAGATTAATTAGCACCATATACCGCCGGACATTTTTGGACCGCACCTCATATGAGGTATCATACTCGTAAATAGGTTTCACACTCTGTAAAGGATATACTGTAAAACCAAAAGACCAAATACATTTGGCTAGCCACTGCCATTCTGTTTATAATTAATGATTACGTAACTTTTTATTATATCACTCTAGTCATAAATTAATAAATGTAAACAGTTAGACATATAAGACCACAAGTAATCCTAAGACGTTCGTATGTTCGATTGTACCATACCACCAGAACCAACATAATGGACGCAAAGTGGTATATTCACTTCCGTACTGTCAAAGATATTCTAATGCCATTGTACGATTTAAAGACGTCACTAGTTTATATAAACTTATTTAATTTCACGGCTTTATTAATAAATCTATCTATCGATCTATCATTTTCTTTTCAGCCTTGTCAGTCTTACTTAGTTCTATGCGTGGTGGCCAGTTGCGAGGCTGCCCACTAAACAGTCCGCAATAGCCATTTTGTATATGTTCGGATAGCGTGGTGGAGTATGCTCTAAACCCCTTTGGTTGAGGGGCGACCCGTATCCCAGCAGTAGGAAGAATAAGGGTTGACGACGACTAATATTATTATATCGTATCAATCAATCACACAAGTTGATCAAAGAGTAATCTTTTTGATGCCGTCATGTGTGCTAAATATTTAAACATGTGAAGTACAGATGTAAATTACATGTAACATGGAAAAACCCTAGACTTTTCAGGATATAAATAAAATGAAATCATCGAACGTTCATCATCAGATATTTCATAAATCATAATATAAAACATCTTTCGTGGGGTAGCTAGCGATGATTTCTTCGCGCACTTCGACCACCGTGGTCGTAGCGATCAATTATTTATATGACTAGTTGCGTAAGCAGCTGGTCGCGTAGAGCGTGGTCGCACCATAATCACTCCATACAATTATCGCGTCATTCACTATTACATAAACAATGTCGTCTGTACAGAGCGAAAATGAGCGTGTGTGAGGGGAGGTGAGGTCGATACGAGAGAGCGGCTGGGAGTGCCATACTGTACGTAGTACTATTACTTATACTGTGGGTGTTGAATATAACATCGAGGGGCCGGACGTAAAGATGGGCAAAATGCTGGGAATTTAAGATAAATTCTCAATAAGTACATATAAATGCTTTTGAAAATAAATGGGGAATTTATATAAACGCATTGGGAATATAATGTATTCCTCGGAAGAATATTTTTTTCCGATGTAACGTATATACAGGGTGGTAAACTGAAACCTTAAATAGGTCTCAATTTACTACTATAGTTATTTAAAAAAATAGTAAGAGTCGCATTCATAGACTTTCAAATGACTTAACTTAAAAGAATTGTACTTACTTAAGTCAAAAAACGTAATTTTTCGAAAGCCCTAATTGAATTGAAAGATTAATGGCAGGTCCCTTTAATTCTTCAATTCAATGATTGGGTTTGCGTATTCCGCTACTCTTATCAATTGCGAGTTGTCGAAGAAAACATTATTTCTGCAAAACAGTGTTATACGAAAATGCATGCTTGTTCCCAAAGTATAAGGCCAACATGCCAATATGAGAAAAAAACGCTCTTTTTTATTCAGACGGTACATAAATCGGTTATTTATTGGTTGTCTCTTAATAAGGCCCCTACAACACCGAAACTTGCTTGCACCTTTAAATAAAATCATAATACATATATACATTAATTAAATGTTGGGTAATCCATCACAGTACTTTCATTGTCTTTGTAATAAATTCAATGCATGGATTATAAATAGAATAATGATTTTTTTTATTTCGTTTAGTGTAAGTAAGGGCGCTAATTAACTTAATCTAAATACCTACTATTGATTTTCAAATTATACATAGGTAACAGTATTAACAAGTGTTGGCGAATCTTATATTTTTATCACATAAAAGTAATATTGATTACAAATTAAGTGGGCACTAGTTTCAGTGTTACAGTCACCTTAAATTGACAAGTCAAAGGTATTTTCCCCGTGAAATAAATCTTTCGCTTTCTCTTGAGTATTTCTGGCTTCTCGAAACTAAATTTTATATTCGATTTGTTGTGACCCTTTTCATTACAACCATATTAAAAGACACATGTGAACTTGCTGGTCAAGTAAAAATCATATTTCGCAAACAATGTAAAAATGAAAATTATAGAGAGTGTTTTTCATTTTTTATTTATATTTTTTTTTTCATTTTTACATTATTCACACAAAGATAATGAAGTATTTTTAAATCGCTTTTCCAACTATTTAAAAATGTGACATAGGGAAAGTTAAAATTTGTTATTTCAAGTTGAAAATTGATTATTAAAAATATTGTTTAACGTATGTGATTGTACCTACGTGTCCTTGCTCATCACATAAAACTTTACTGTCACTTTTTTGTTAGTTTTTTCTTTATCTAATTAAATTAACCTCTGTTCAAAATTAAAGGTCATATTCCTATAGATGATTTAATTTAATAAAAACACCCAACTGTTTTGCAATGGATACATTGAATACATTGTGATAAGCATATCTAAGCAAAGCATTCGTTTAGACTTACGTTGTCACTTGGAGTTTACAATTCATAAGCGGGCTTCCGGATGTGTTGCAAACTATCAGTTAGAGCCAAAACCGCAATATACCGTTCGCTAACCGCTTACAAAGTATGTCCCACGTGCCACGCTTGTTCTGACGAATCTTTTATCTCTACAGTCAGCATCAATAAATGATAGAAATTCATAACATTTTATGAATTTCAGCTGACAGCTGACAGCTGACTGATCATTTGTGGATGTTGTTGTTGTAACGTCTTTATTGTACGAAATAAATTACATAAACCTGATAATAAAAGAGTTACATGTACAATGGCGGACTTACCCCATAAGGGATGTGTTAATGATGATAATAATAAATGTGACATAGAGAACTATATCACTAATGTTTTTAATTCATTTGCTTACATAATTAAACAGTTCTTATAATTATATGCTTCGTTTAAATTGTATTCTTTTGCAAATATTTTGTTATATACGTAGATATATGACTTTATAAGCGCGCCCTCCTGTTTAGTCAATGGCCGTGAAACAGTCAATGCGAGACTTTTTCATAAGGTAAACTACCTTATGAAAAAGTCTCTGTCTTTGATGTATAGTAAGCTAGTGTCTGCCCATGGTTTTGCCCCATGTGAATACAGTAATGTGATGGAAAGTATTATTTATACTCGTATGTGCCAATCCAGATCGCTATTATGACTAGTTTTAATTCAAATTACATTAACCTCTGTTCAAAATTAAAGGTCATATTCCTATAGATGATTTAATTTAATAAAAACACCCAACTGTTTTGCAATGGATACATTGAATACATTGTGATAAGCATATCTAAGCAAAGCATTCGTTTAGACTTACGTTGTCACTTGGAGTTTACAATTCATAAGCGGGCTTCCGGATGTGTTGCAAACTATCAGTTAGAGCCAAAACCGCAATATACCGTTCGCTAACCGCTTACAAAGTATGCCCCACGTGCCACGCTTGTTCTGACGAATCTTTTATCTCTACAGTCAGCATCAATAAATGATAGAAATTCATAACATTTTATGAATTTCAGCTGACAGCTGACAGCTGACTGATCATTTGTGGATGTTGTTGTTGTAACGTCTTTATTGTACGAAATAAATTACATAAACCTGATAATAAAAGAGTTACATGTACAATGGCGGACTTACCCCATAAGGGATGTGTTAATGATGATAATAATAAATGTGACATAGAGAACTATATCACTAATGTTTTTAATTCATTTGCTTACATAATTAAACAGTTCTTATAATTATATGCTTCGTTTAAATTGTATTCTTTTGCAAATATTTTGTTATATACGTAGATATATGACTTTATAAGCGCGCCCTCCTGTTTAGTCAATGGCCGTGAAACAGTCAATGCGAGACTTTTTCATAAGGTAGTTTGTTAATGTAATTTGAATTAAAACTAGTCATAATAGCGATCTGGATTGGCACATACGAGTATAAATAATACTTTCCATCACATTACTGTATTCACATGGGGCAAAACCATGGGCAGACACTAGCTTACTATACATCAAATTTGATTCTGCTTAATCGGTAGATATTTATCTACCGATTAAGCCTATAAGCTACCTACCTATGTTATTTATTTCAAGCGTTATTGTCTTAATTCTTATATAATGCGTAATATATTGAATATAGCCGAATAAAAAACCGGACAAATGCGAGTAGGACTAGCCCACCAAGGGTTCCGTACGTGGTATCAATATTAAATTTGATATTTTTCATTATAAATAAGAAATAATGCGTCGAAAAAAATTAATAAAATATATTTTGCAATATGTAATCCCTTTCATATGATACCCCATTTGAACTAGTAGTTTCAATTTGAAATTTCGACAACCTATAAAAAATATAGACCCCCTATTTTTTAAGATCTATTTACAAATGTATAGTTTTGAGATTTATTCCTGTACTTGTAGTCTATAACGATGTTACTTGCCAAATTTCATAGTTCTAGGTCAACGGGAAGTACCCTATAGGTTTTGATTCCCTTGAGAATGTCGAAATATGCGTTTTTTGCTGAATAAACGGCCGTAACTTTTTTTTACGTAAACTTAGCAGTTTGATTATTTTACAACTTTACGGTCCCACCGTAGACCTGAGTATACAGTTCAAATTTCAGCTTGATACTTCCACGCATTCTCGACGTAGAAATTCTTGACAGACAGACAGACAGACAGACAGACAGACAGACGGACAACAAAGTGATCTTATAAGGGTTCCGTTTTTCCTTTTGAGGTACGGAACCCTAAAAACACAAAATACGTAAAATAATATCATCAGCATCGTCAGTATATGACTTAAGAACTACACAAATCTAATAGAATAGTAAAAACTTCAATTTAAAATATATGTTTAGATACCATGTTTTTGTTGCGAACTGTACTCGTTGCCCAATGGGAAAGATTTCTGAATAAAGAAACCTGTAACTCTGAGCATGCATGAGTCTGTTTTTGCACATTTTAGTAAAGTTTAAAAAATACTACTGCAATAGAATATATGGTTCTACGTTAAATTAAACGGGGCACTCATGTATTTTGTCGGAAAAATTGACTAGTTTCGATATCAAACGAAAATTTTCTTCAGGGCGAATGTCCACATGCGTGCCTCAGTCTATCACGAGGAATATTTTAATTTAATTAATAAATTATAATGTCCCACACGAATTTTAATTATGTTATTGTTAAGCCACACCCCGGCCACTCCATACAGATGTCGCGTTGTTTACTACTACATAAACAATGACGTCTGTGCAGAGCGCGAATGGGAGTGTATGCGTACGGCGCCATACAAACTGTTCCAGATTTGTCTCAGAGGGGCGGTGAGTTCGACACGAGAGAGCGGCAGGGAATGGCCATACTGTACGTAGTACTATTACTTTTACTGTGGTTAAGCTGCACGATATGCTAATTATATAAATTTAAGTAATTTTTTTTCTCTGCATAGGTCGAATGTATAATATAATCGTCTTATTCTAGAGTTAAAGATGTGAGAACTGGTGCTTGAGCTAGATAAGGGTGAACCTACCTGAATTACTCTGCTGGGATATAGGTCTCCCCTCAATTTAGGGAGTTTAGAGCATACTCCAGTATGCTGATCAACTGCGGGTTGGCGTAGTGTGTATGAGACGTATTATTATATAGTGAATGTCGGTAAAGTGTAATTGAGTGCTAATGTGTTGAATTTGATGGTGTATAAGATTCATGTATTTCTTTGTGTGATTAAGACATGCATGAAAGTGGATGTACGAACGTGTGAACGAACTGTATTACATTAAGTTATACTCGTATACAACATCTCTATAAAAATTGATTATACCATAATTATAGTGACGTATATAATGAGCCAGAATGTCAGCCGATTTTGGTGAATAATTCTTCTGTTTTATCATGGTTTAAGGTTTTAAGCCATTTTGTGACCGTTACTTTACACGAGACTAATGGTAGAGCAAATTTTATTTTTTCTGGATAAAAAGGTTAGGGTCTTAATTGATTTGTGAGTGTATGCGGATAGTTGAGAATACAAAAAGTTATCAAGTTATTGCTTAATTGAATGTATTGATTATTTAATCATCCATAATTATTATCAGTAGGTCATATCTACCATGCCAGGGATGGAGGAGGAAACTCCTAGAGCAGAGACCGTGTATGGGACGAACTTTAAGTGAGAAGTACTATACCGATGTCGTCAAAAAAGCGGCAGCATGGTGTAAAGCAGGCAGGCCTATATGCAGCAGTGGGTAGTGATGAGGATAATAATGATGAAATATCGATAAATAAACATAAATGGTACTTTGAACATCATCATCATCAGGTCATTTTAGTCTCCACTACAGGAGCACGACCATCTCTCGTCCGTCCTAGACGGAAGGAGGATTTGGCCTACACTCCCCACGCTGGCCAAACGGGTTGGGGAGGCCTGATCGATATTTGATAATGTATTTCCCTTAGTCGCCTTGTACGACATCCACGGGAAGAAACGGAGTGATTCTATTCTAGTCTGCCGGAAAACACACGGCCAACACATTTTGAACATACTCTTAATTAATTATTTATTACTAACTAAGACTAAGTTGGCAAAGAAGCATAGTACCAGCCTGATGGCAGAATTTACCATATCATATAGAGGCGTGCAACCTTGTCCAATCTCTTCACACCCTTTTTAAAGAACTCCATGCTATAATAGGGTAGTTTACTGTGGAAATTTGGCATATTTTTTTATGATAGACTTGCCGTTTAAGCTATAAAGTTGAGTCAGTCGAGGGTCAAGTGCAATGCCAGCCACCTCACCTGTAATTTTGAATAAAACATGCATTAATTGTGATATAAAATTTCCCTTAATTAATTACTAGATAATGATTATGGCTAAAAATTGTTTTTTTTTTTAATATCGTCATAAACATAATATTTTATTCAATGTTAAAGGTTCTAAGGTGGTGGTACTGACCTTGTCACCCTTGATATTATTTATTAAAAAGTAAGTACGTTTGTTTTGAAGAATTTTTATTATTATTAATTATTTCAAAACAACCTGGTGGAAACGTCAGGCAATAATAAATGCAAAAAGATCTGCATAAGGGTACTACATACCTTTATTATTTTCATTCATTCATTCAATATATATTAATTCCCGTTATTATTCTCATAAATCATACAATGCAAAATTTTAAAAGTTATTATGACTAACTTTACAGTTTACTGGAACTATTAACATGTTCATTGTCTCTAAAGGATGCTGTTTTATATAATAGGAAGGATATAATAGGTAGCATCCTTCAGTGAGACAATGAAAAGGCATTGGTCCATGACGTAGCATCTTGGTAAACCCATACATATGTCTATCAATTAAGAGGAAGATTGACACAGAAAGTCCATTCCGGTCTATCGCCGCTAAACTTAAATCGCATAGGGATAGTATAAAGTACGATTAGGTACACGTAAGTAAAATGCAGTAAGATTTTTAGCTAATGTGTAAGTAGGTAATTAAATTAAAAATAAATGCAATTACTTTTATATAATGTATATGTCATAACTATATAACTTAATTAATGAAAACAAGACCTTTTAAAAAACTGAATTAAGATTTGTGACATACTCGTATTTTTATACTTTGATCGGAGGTCGAATGGTTAACAATGGCCACTTTGACTTCGATCCCAGCACAAGACAAATATTTGTGTGCAAGAACATGTCTGTTTGTCTTGGTCTGGGAGTTTTCTATGTATTATGTGGGTTTACAAGAAAAATGTATTTAAGTATTATACCCAAAAAAACATTAATGGTATTTTTTTATCGCAGCCTAAACAAGTTTAACTTAACAAAAAGATTTAGTATAGCTAAAAAAAAACACGTTGAGAATCTAATAAGCGTCAATCGTTCTCTTTACGGTCAAACAAAATTGGCTCAGTTTCAGAGCAGGCGGTGCTCATCGCACGCTTGTGCGGGCAGCGGGCGCGCATACTGGGTACTTCATATATAAGGAGATCTTACGAAACCGTTAGCACATTCGAACTACAACCAGTCCAGGAAGTCGCCTGTTCCTTTTGTCACCGCAAGATGCTGCTATCACTGGTAATTATGGATTCCGTATCTCAATAACAACCTAAAATTGAATTTATTAACTTTGCATTTAACGAACAGAAGTGGTTCGAACTTTAGGTCAGCCGACCTTCCCGCGATTGCGATGTTGTCAAATGATTTTGCAAAAAGACCTGTATTATGCATGAATGTTTAATTTAGGTGCGAATGTCATTAGTACATACTTTGACGTCTACCTACACATCTATGTTTCATTTAATGTCTCAACTACTTATTTAAAATATTTTCGCACAGTTCTCGGTTTCTGTGTCAATTTATTTATGACGGTAATAAAAATATCCATTGGCATAATGATAGAGCCGGTCTAAGACATTGCTCCCTGTAAGACGTTGTCGACGTAATTTCACTTAGCAAAAAGTATTATTATTTTAACTATGTTCGATTACAATTTTGTTCTTCGATTATGTTTTGTTTTTATATTAAGCTTCTGACTATTTGAGATAATTTTCTGAATTGCACGGTAAAACTTTTGTGCAATAAAAATAAGGACTCTTTTGTGCATTAAATTTTTTGCAGAAATTACAGTCTAAATGCACTTTTATTTTGTTCGGCAGACAAAAGATAAGATGTCGCTTTGTCGTATTTGTACCGAAAAAAAGAACACAACCACCAAATATATATTTTTTAATTGAAGCTCTATGAGTAGAAAGAGGGCGATCAAGAAATTGAAAGCAATCGATATTTAAACACAAGTTTAATACTTGTGTTTTATTTAAGTCCATAAGAGTCTTCTTCTGCAAATTAGTGAAAGAATAAATTAAATAAATACTTATCGTTAAAATTATAGTAATTGGTATAAAATGTATAAGTAATAAAAATAACACATGTGTAGAACATAATCTTGTTTACAAAAAGTATGCTAGGTAGGTATGTGGCATAATAATGTTATGATCTCCACAAAAGCGGCAAAAAGTAGTATTTTATAATCAAGGTCGAACTATACATTAGTTCAATTAAGCTGCTCAAGTTCTGACTACATCTAATAAAAAAAACCAATCTATTTCATACATTAATATTTAAATGATTTATTTGAAGAAGTAAATAAATAAATATTTTGACTATTGTATCTACTATCTTTTATATCATTTATTTATTAAAGCCTGTTCATAAAAGAATTGTTCATTTAAGATGCTGCGACGTTTAAATAAATTACAGAGAATTAAAAATAGTGTATAATGTACTATTACTTATACTGTGGTATAATATAAATTTAAAGTATGTAAATTCAAAATAAAATTTTGCATTTATTATTGTTTCAAAATACTTAGAGTATATTATTCTGTGAAAATACTATAAAAATGAGGAATTGTTCACTGAAAATGGTAACAGAATGTGTACTTGTACAATTATATTAGACCAATCACGCCATATAAAAACAAAGTCAAACCGTGGCACATGTTTTTTAGAACATTATATTAATTTCATCACAAAATACTTTGACTTAGTTTGACAGACTATAAAATTATGCATAGGTACATAAAAGATACGTCCGTTATTGTTACGTCTTAGCAGACTTTTTACATCATCGGTCAATATATCCACAGGAATAATAAATAATTTCATTTCATATAATTGACCAAAGATTTGGTAAATATTTTTTTTATTATATTAACTAAATCATCCGATAGTATACGTGATTGCATCATAAAGTATATAACATAATATTTCATAAGGTGTATTCGGCTAAGATTAGATCGGGTATCGAATCTTTTAAAAATCCAGTGAATTAAAGGAAATTTTCAAATGCCGCAACATTAAATGAAACTTCATTTCATTGTGTAATAAGCCTCTGTCCACTTATTGCGTTTGTTGTTTGGAGTGACTACAATAGACAGACCGGATATTTACGTACGACTAGAGACAACTTAAATTTTGGTACATCCTAAAACCTACCAAAAATCCGTTCAATGCGATGTTACTCAAATTATGCATTATCTTCTTCTGTCTGTATATAAAAGGCAACCGTTACTAACTGATCTATCAAACACACAACTCAAATCACTGGACGGATCCCGCTGAAATCTGATATGCACGTAGCTATTATGACGTAGACATCTGCTAAGAAAGGATTCCTGAAAATTCCTACGGGATACCGGGATAAGCTCGTACGAGTCGTAGGTGCTAGCTAGTGATAATATAGAAGTAATACTGATAGTGGAGATGAGAAAATCCATATAAGCCAGTGAAGCCATTAACGTTTAAGACATTGTCTTGGGTTTAATGCTCCATCTCACTGTCAATTGATCTAATGAAATGCGATGGCCTTTTCCTTAATAAAGAGGGACAACTTTTTATTTCTAGTAATGGAAACCAAACCAAGTTTCATCCAACATTACTTGTATTATAAATACAAAAGTAATTGTGTGTAGTATGTTACGTTTTCACGGCTAAACAACTAAACCAATTTTGTGAGAATTTACAGACATAATTTCAGCCTTTATAAAGCAAGTTCTTAATGACGTGTAATCGCACAAGCACTTTTCGATACCTGCAAATGCATTGAAATCATTAAAATGTGATTTTACAATGAAATTAAAAACGGGAGCGAAGCCATTTAAATTTTTATTAATAATTATCTTCATTACGAAAAAATTTCTCGTTCCACGGAACAGATATTTATATTTTTTCGATAAATACTCGATACGATGTAATTAATTGTAAATTTAAAACATCGGACGCGCAGCATTCGCCACCATAGCGAAATTTAACGCGGCATTTTCATTTTCGGAGGCCATTTTAGCCCATTTCGCGTAGAAGTATCGAAAAACCATTTTGGCCACTTTCCCGAATTGCTATCGGAAAACCAAGGTCACTTTACATTACTACTTTTTGATGCTCTACACGAATCCGAAGTCAGAATCTCGAAATTTTGAGTTTCATGGCAACGGACGGACAGACAGAACGACCGGACGATTTTATAAGCTCAATAAATTTCGCTGAAAACCGCACAAGTATTTTTTATATGAGAGGGGGCAAACGGTCATGGGGGTCATCAGATGGAAAGCAATCACTACCGCCCATGGATCAACAACACTAAGGGGTCGTCTTCCTTTCTTTCTGGTGACCTCACTCACTCGTAGGAACACAACAACCCTCAAGGATTTTTATTTGGCTGCGGTATTTTCTGAGGTGGAGGTACTTCACCAGCCAGGCAGCTTAAAAAAATACGCTTTGCCCTACCTCTCTTTTCGCCAGAGCCTAACAGGTGACGTTAGCTTTGGTTCAAAGATATTGACGAACCACTTACACCCCAATAGTACAAGTTAAATTCGTATGGAAAGGGCTCAATTTGACGAGGGCTCGCTTATGCATGGCTTAGTTAAATAGAAATATTTTCCCCGAATTAGTTTAAAAATTTCACTGAAACATGAAATCAGATCAAGATCCAAATAGATAATTAAAAATTCAATGGATTACAATAAAATTTAAATGAATAACGTTTTGTAAAAGATAATTGAAGATTATAAGTCTAATTTTAATTAAGTTAAAAAATCATTAATAATTTAAAACATTTACATATTTATTTACATTAACATTGTAGTTGAATAACACATTCCCCCCTATGTTCTTAGTACAAATGCAGATTTGTAGCATAATATTCAGACCATGTCATTTTAAAACCATAGACATGCCATATCATCATCATCATCATCAGGTCATTTTAGTCTCCACTACAGGAGCACGACCCCCTCTCTTCCGTCCTAGACAGTTCCTGTACCAGACAAAAGGAGGATTTGGCCTACACTCCCCACGCTGGCAGACGGGTTGGGGAGGCCTGATCGATGTTTTATAATGTATTTCCCTTAGTCGCCTTGTACGACATCCACGGGAAGAGACAGAGTGATTCTATTCTAGTCTGCCGGAAACCACACGGTTAAGACATGCCATATATTTTTCTGTAATTAATAGTGAAGACCTATTTTCTAGGAGGCCTCGATTTGCAAAAAATATATTTTTATAATTGTCCCTCCAAAGTGTATCTATAAGGATTCTGTATATCTTTGGAGTTTTTATCTACTATCGTTGTAAGAGCCAAAGCAATCTTTGTTTTAACTTTGTATGTCTATTTGTTGTTTGTACATACGTCACCCAAAAACTACTATAAATAAATTCATTCATTTATTTGTAAATATGGGTTAAATACAGATGTTATTATAAACTTAATTATTTCGTATTGAAACTGTTATAGCTTATGCTCATTTAAGTTACTTTTTATTAAATTATAGTCGAGCTTCTATACTATCTTTGTAAAATACTTCGTTTGAATCCATATAATTACTATAATTTATTTGATCAAATGTATATTTCCATCATACTTTGGTCTAAAATAATAAAAATTAGAAACCTTTTTTTTTCTTGCACAATAATCTGCTGCATATAAATATATTTAAAAAATGTATAAAATTACATAAAGTTGTATGAATTATTTCGAAAACGATTTTTATTATAATATATAACATATTATAATAAAAATCGTTTTCGAAATAATTCATACAACTTTATGTAATTTTTATTATAATATGTTATATTTATATAAATATAATTACCAAAATAATATTTTTAAATAAAATTGATTTACAATATAAGAAAGTTGTTATAATCAACGTCAATGCTGATTCCAGGTTTTTGGAGCCGCTGTCCTAGCGCACATGTCAGCTGCCAGCCCGTACATCGCTGACCAGCCCAGTCAACAAGCAGTCAATGTATACGACACATCTAACTTGCCAAATTCTTATAATTTCTAGTAAGTTTAATCAGTTAATGTTATTAGTCTACTAATGAATTGCTGTTAAACTCCATGTAAAACTGCTATACTATAAAACATTTAAATCAGTCCATTCGTTCTCACGGCAGCTATACAAATAAATTTGAATACAAAAAAAAAATCTGTAGTATGCGCTGTAATATTTCTGTGGAGTAAACCAGGTGCTGTCTAAGCTGAAATCGATTCCCGTCGGGTTATATAATTACAAAAATCAAATTTCAGTTTATATTCGCAGCAATTGTATGTAAGCTACACACAATTGCTGCGAATATAAACTGAAATTAAGCTGTTGGATAGAAATTCTAAAGCTCTACATATAACTTTAAAAATATTTGCCCATAACATAAATATAAGTCCTATTTTTAGGAATCAAACTATTCGATCGTAATCGGCTTCAGCTTAGACGGTAGGGCGCCAATGGAGTTTTACTGGTGTTATGCGAATTATGCGAAGGCGAGGCGGGTCGTTAATCTAAATATAAATATAATTTCATCAGTAAATACTGTTTAAAATACATGTTTAATATACAGGAATTAACCTTTAATATTGCTAAAATTCAAAACCTACTTATTCAGTATGAGCTCAGTTCTATACACGAATTCAAGAAATCGTAAAATTCCCGTAGCGATTGATCGGAACTGATTCTGAGAGATCGATGTATTGTGACCTTGTTTTCAGTATTCATGAGACCTTATGACACAAAATTCTATGAAGATACATAAAACTTTCTTGACAACGTAAATTGTCTAAAGAATACAAATGCTCTTTCGCCATCGAAGTCATAAATTCAGCTTCGAGATTTTAGTTACATACTAAAGAAATCTTTTTAGATGTATGATTTCAGTTCATTACAAATCAATTCAACTAATTAAATAGTGACTAAATCAATTATAACCAAAGAAACTTTATCAAATATTTATGTATTTACATTAAAATAGTACATTTACGCAAATCAATACTGTACTCCTTCCTATATCTCAAAGTCTATGTATAACTAGTCAAAATAAATTTACCAATCTTAAGTTGTTATATTTTTATTGTAGATAAAACACATGTAGAAAATAGGGACTAAAAAGAAAACAATAAAAATAAATAGTTGTCAAAAAAATAAACAAATTTCAAAAGTGTATTTTTTTTAAGATAAAGGAGAAATAAAACTTTCATCATTAAAAAATCCAAAGTAAACATCTCAGGAAAGAACTAAACGAATATGCTAAATTTTAGTTCAATCGGACACTAAGACACGAACTGACCAGTACATTAACGTTGAGAATAAATTGAAATTACATCGTATTTGGTATATAAATAAATATCGATAATTTCACATTATCATTCTGCTCATAAATTGGATAAAAAAGTTGTTTTTGTGCACAACTTTTACCGACATAGTGTCTCACTTTCTTGCCCTTATGATTAGCACACTTTTTAAATCGATGACGATACCAGTGGATAACGCGATGAACACCACTTTCATATCACAAAGCCACTCCTTAACTCTACCGTCTGTAAGTTTACCCGAACATTAATAATAAATATTTCTGGACAATTTACACAGCACCATCTAGTCCCAAATTAAGCGTAAAGTCTGTGTACTATGGATACTAGACAACTGATAAATGTACTTAAATACATTTTTTTGTAAATACATAGGTACTTATAATACATACAAAAGACCCAGACCAAGACAAACAGACATGTTCATGTATACAAATGTTTGTATTGTGCGGAGATTGAACCCGCGACATCGGAGTCAAAGTAGCCATTGCTAGCCATTCGACCACCGGGCTTGTCATTACCTTAATAAAACATTACGTACTCGTACAATTACGATAAATTTGGTTAACGAGTACTTAATTAATTAATGCCTACTTAATTAAAAGTTAAAATACTTTAAGTAAATGTTAACGTGTTATTTGACTAAATAAAGTCTATTTCTAAACTTAATTTTCAAGTTCAATTTATTAACAAAATGAAAACGAAAGCAAACTATGACACATTTGTAATAGAACTTCAACGCAAATATTTGTCGAACAAACATTGTGAAATGTCGAATACTCGTATATGTAAATCAAGTTTTATTGCACTTACGTGTACTACGTAACCCGATTATCGATATACGTGACCCATCAAGGCGATGCCAACCATTGTTTTTGTAGAAAGTAAATATTTTAAAATCGGTTTTCCGTGACATATCCGTTTTTATTTGTTTGTCTTGACACGAAATCTTATTTTTGGCAAAGATTGATTTAAACCCAAAACAAACCTAAACCGGTGCAAATATTTTCGCTGTTATGTTTTTCTATAATAAAATCATTTAATAAGAAGAATGTTTAATAACAGTAAGAAATGTTTCTTTAATATACCTAGAGAATTTTAATTTTAGTTTTGTATACACTACTAAAGCCGTAAACAAGTATACGATCCGCTTGAGGGCAAGCAGTCATCGAAAACACCTTTAAACCTTTCTTGAAGACCCCATATTGTAGCAAAAAAACCTTGAAAAGATCTCGATTATTTTAAATACTTCCATATACGGAAAATTCGACATGTATGAAAACGTCGCATACGAGAAGAGAAAGCACTTTAGAGTTTTCTGTTTCTTATAGTACTCGTACGACATAAACGAGTTTTCATAAACGTGTAGGTAATCAAGTTCAAGTTCAGCAACTCTTTTTTCGTTTCATTTTAAGTTAATATCCTCATCATCTTCAGCCTGTATGTATTCACTGCTGCGCATATGGTGAAAAGAATTAGGGAAGACTATAAGTCTTCCCTAATTCTTTCCACTATATGCGACCCTCCGCTTTCCGCATCTAGCCGCTTCCGGCCATTCTCTTGAGATCATCGGTCCATCTAGAAGGGGGTCATCCAATGCTTCGTCGCCTCATACGAGGTCTCTACTATAGGACTTACCTTCCCAATCTGCCATCACTAACTCGGCAGATGTGGCCTGCCCACTGGCACTTCAACTTGCTCTGAGAGCTATTTTGAGAACTTTGGTTCACCGTCGAATTACTTCGTTCCAAATTCGGTCCCTTAGACTTAGAGAAATGTCGCGCATAGCTCTTGCCGTCGCTGTGCGACTTCCAATTTATGGACCAAGCCACCGACAGGGTCCATGTTTCTGTTCTCGGTACTTCGGAGGCACGTTAAGCCATCGGTCCCGGCTGTTGTCATTAGATGACAGTCGTTATGTCAAGTTAAAGGCCTTTAGGCGGCTTGAAAACACTGACCTCCGCCAAACCGCAGTTGAGCAGCGTGGTGGTATATGCTCTAATCCTCGCTTCGCTTAAGGAGAGACCCGTATCCCAGCAGTGGGATGAATACGGGTTGATACAGGCTGGTGTTATAAAAAAAGTCTAATTTACTGCTGCGGTTTATTTGTTAGAGCTTCAATAATGGAACAAAGAGAGTTCAAACTGACAAAAGATGGTATTTAACCACATTATTAAGTTGTTAAATACGGTAATACTTAAGGTCAAAAGTTGAAGTGTGATATTTTTCGTAACATTGCCGACGTAAATATTGCATCCGTGTTAAATTATGGCTGCGTAGGTAATGAATACATATTGCATAAATTATTTTCTTAAGCAATAAATTGTTCTGTGTAAAAATATGCAATGTTCTAGTATAAGAATGTTCGATTGTAGGAAACTTAACGCCAGTCTAACTGGGTATATACATAAAAGTTATTAATAATCAGCATTTTTTTATTACCACTGTAATGGGAATGATGTATTAGGATCGATGTACATCGATCAGATCAGATCAGATTTGATCGAGAAGGTCAAAATGATGGGTTTCAAGAGGAATCCTAATATTTTAACCAATTCAACAAATAAACCAATGAAATAATTTCATGTTTAACCAATCAAACAAACTCTTCAGTTTTATAATATTAGGATAGATAGGTTACTATGAGTCTCCACATGATGCTTTAATTATTATAAGGTAACAAATTACATATTGAACCGAAATAAATAACTCTACAAGACCTCACTTTACAAGCCCTTACTCAGTAGTAGTAGTAGTCCTTATTAAATTTATCTATAAGATAATTTTTTATGAAATGTTTTTGCTGGGATTTTTAACATGGTATAAGTTGTAGACATTTCTATAATCGCTTCTTAAACCCTTTTTAATTGATGCGCCCAATCAATGATTGAGGACAAAAACAGACTATGCACTCGATTTGGCTCCTAAAATCCGAGATTTAGATTTTTATAGTTACAGATACCCAGTGGGACTCTCGTTGTTAAAATTATTATTTACTTATAAACAAAGCAAGCCCATATTAGTCGGTCATTGGCAAATATTACAGCAATACTTGTTCATGGTAACCTAACAATCAAAATGTTTTAGTTAATCGGTCACTGGCTAATATTACAGCAACACATGGTCAATTGGTAACCTAACAATCAAAACGTTTAAAATCACTGATGAGTAAGTTCTCATTGGCGTCGTGTTTTGACATTATTAGTCAAGTCACGTATATCTCGTGGGAGTTTTCAATTACATCTATATATATTAAAATGAATGTTTGTCTGTATGTCCTTTATGCATTCGTTTACCGCTCATCCAATTGCAATGAAACTTTGGTGGGTATACTGGGTAAGGTTTAGACAGTACAACGTCTGTCAGGTCAGCTAGTGATAATATAATTTGTACTTGTACATTATAAAGGCCGATTGATATGTTATAATTTTATGCAATAAACGTGAGGTGTTCGATACACACCACCTGCTATATTTATTGTGAACACTACGCCGCGGATTGCATATTTACACTAAATTAATTGCAATATGTAGTACTTAAGTACTTATGCTAACTAATTACTTATGCTAACAGAGAGATGTAAACATTTTCTGATGGTTCAGTGAGGAGGAGGTATAATAACAAATAGTTTTTCTTAACCGATTTCCAAAGCACACTTATGTATGTAGATACATTTTGTCGTAAGACAAAAATATTATTTTGTTAATATTCATCTGCTAATTTTATTTCATTCAGACTCTCAAAGGGTGACTGGAAGAGGTCCCTAGGGATAACTTCAAATTTGTACAAGTGCTTTTTTTATAAATGCTTGCGCCCTCGACTTCATACGCATTTATTCCGGAATCTTCCCAAGATTTAAAAAACATACTTTCAAGCGAATGCCCACGTAGTGGTAGTTTCTTGTATGCTAAATTTTAACGTGATCCGTGCAGTGGTTTGAGCTGTGCACTGATAGATCAGTCAGTAACGTATATATTACAAACAAACAAATATTAATCGTATCTATTTACATTAACTGCGATGACTATATGATATGCGCTTGGTACACCATGCCGGCTAGCAAACGAATTTCTAGCGAAACAAACGTAGGGTATATTGAGCTTGACTCACGAAGTACTCACAGAGATGCTCGAAGTCAAACAAAACCATTTACGACTGTTGTCTTCCTGCGAGTGAGTGAAGTCACCAGACATAACGAGATGCAGTATTAGCAGCCATGACCGTAATATTGTCCGGCACCTGGCGTAATATAAAAACAAATGAGAAATATCACTGTTATTTTTATTTATTGAAAACTTTATTCGATGCAATACTTTACAATAAACAAATCATTATCTATCATTCAACTATTGGAAGTGAAATAAATCATCACGAATGCGGTACACAGAGTAAGTAACCTTTAAAAGCCGAATTGACAACCGAACCGAAGCGACAACGCCAATTCATGGTACAAAAACGCTGTATGTGGTACGCCTCCTCGAAGTTGAACGGCCGCTGCTCAGTAATCATATCAACATATAAACCCGTTATTTTTGTACATGTGTTCAATTATATCATACATAATCTAAATTTAAATCTACTGCAATAAATTTTGCCGCTATCTTTAAAAAGGCAAAATAATCTGAATGATCATTTTCTTAAGTCTATCTAAGTATGTGTATTATAAGGATAAAATATGACTTTATTTTTTTTATCGGGACGGGCCCACCACACATTCCCACTACCATACCTCCTGTGTAGCCTGGATTAACAGCGGCGACCACCAAAAAAGGCAATGAACAATGAAGTCCATTGCAGTCCCGGAGGTAAGACTCAGGCAAGCAGCGGTAGTCCTACTCTTCATATCCATATAGAAACTCACAACGAATTTAATCAGAAGAAATTAGTAACAGTACGAAGCTTTTGGAGTTTGACTTCCCCTCTTAGCAATATACGAGACAATATGACTGTATATTTATTTTACTGGAGGCTTTATACGAGTAATATCTCTTTTCTTTACTTGCTCTATTTGCTAGACCTTTCATTCCATCTGCATTAAAACCGCTTTTGTGGATGGCTGCTATTTCCAAAGCTTGACTAGTAGAAGCTGATAGAGCTTTTTGTGTATTTCATGCCCCTATGTGGTTTTGTCGTGAATCAAGTTTAAAAGTACTTAAATCATTATACTTTTTACATTTGAAAATTGATAGTCTGCTTTTACTTCGAACTATATGCATTAGGATTATTATTACATATATTATTATTCTTAACTCTATATCGTACTTTTTATACCATTAAAGTGCAAGCAATTATACGGTCCACCTGATGTAACGCTGTTACAGTAGGCTATGTGAGCGTTCAATAAGCAAAGTAAGACGCGCGTTGCCGATGACCAAAAGGGGAGGAAAAGTCTCTCCTCAGATTTTCAGAGACATTGCCTGCGTGTTTAATAGTCGCTGTAAATTTATCATCAATAATCCTCACACCACGTTTTGTGCCACGTCAGACAGTGCTAGCTTATGATGCTAGCTGATATCTAGGCATACGCAAGTATCGCTTATACTTAAGCCATTTTTGGTGCCAGCTCAGGCGAGCTGATGTACTGCTTTCCTCTGCACACCAAGTTCTCTCAACGCTAGCTTGACATTGGTACTGGTGACTTCTAGACTGGCAAAAATCCTAATACCCTTGACTATTATAATGAGGTGGGTTCTAAATTTTTTTTTTTTTTTTTAGTTTTCAATTTGTTTTATTGGGTATAAGCTAGAAAGATAAAATTTACAATAAGAATATTTAATTTAAATACTTAAATACTTAATAAAATATTTACAAAGAGGTAGAAAAAAAAGGAAGAAAAGAAATAAAACAAAAATTTTAAATAAAAAATTCTAAATTGGAGTTGTTTAAGGGTTGAACAAGCAGAGTTGAATTTTGTTGGAATTAATTGGACTAAATTCAGGCACATAACACTTTCTTTTCAGATATACAATGTGTTAGAGATAGGGCTTCGGATATGTTACTGTCGTATCATTTAGACAATTTTATGAACAAAAATATATACAATGTCCCCTGTGTGAAACAACAAAAGTCTACAGTTAGGTCGGTACTTTGCATATAGCGTTTCAAACTTAGATTATAACATTATTATTTAAATACGAAACGTACATAAACATCTGCAAATAATAATAAATTAAGCAGTTTAATTACATTATACACATTTACACGTATATATGGAAATTATTTTGAGTTTTGAGTTTCGATCATTTACGTGGGGACCGTGGTCACATCCCCACTCCCTTCAAATGGCGGCCATAATATTTCATATATTGAATTCCTTTAAAGTTTGAATAATTTAGATGTAAAAAACTTATCACGATATTATTATTTGTATATTTTAAAATTAAGTGATGTTATTTGAAAATACCTTTAGAAAGTTGTTTTATTCAAAGTATGTAACATAAATCATAGCCTCATAAATATCTCCAAAGAAATTATTTTACATAATGTTTTATTTGACTATGTTGGTAATATCCACACAAGGATTAAATTTAAAATGCTTATATTATGTATTGACATGCATAATATTTTTATCGACTATTCGATTATTTTTTTATTTAGACTTACATTAATAAATAAGTTAATGTTAATAATTATAATCTAACGTGACTTTACCAAAACCATATCAATTTTTAACTTCAGCCACTTTTCTAATACTAAAATTATATACACACTAAAATTTCACTATACTAAAGCCTTCGCTATAGGATCCTATAAAGAAGCAACGAAATATTTCATATAGGTAAATGAATATTCCTGGATAAACTACACATTCCCATCTAGTGCCAACTAAGCAAAGCTTGTACTATGAGTACTAGATAACTGATATTATACTTAAATACATTTTTTTATAAATACATACAAATAATAATAAAAGAAAATAGATACTATGTATAAACACCCAGACCAAGACAAACAGACATGTTCATGCACACAAATGTTTGTCATGATCGAACCCGCGACCCCGGAGTCAAAGTGGACATTGCTACCCATTCCACTACTGGACTTGTGAATTCATATGACTTATAATTGTGTTTTGTATCACGACAGTTGCATCATATTGGATTTTATTACAATATTGGCGGCTAATTAGTCAAATGAAATACTAGTATATTGATTTAAATAAAATTTCTATCAGTTTTGTAGTCCTTGCGCTTGCTCTTGTATATGTAGATAATATTTCAAAAACGAAAAAATACATTGATTTACAGTTAGAGTTTACCAGTTTTCTGATGCATTAGTCATTACATAAATCTTTTTCGAATCCTTATCTTCTACAGGGTCAATAAAATATTACTAGAATATTCAAAGTAACCCGGCCTCGGACAAAATTATCCATAATACTTTAAAAAAATTGGTTTCTGTCTATTAATGCGTATCTCTCTTAAATTCGCTGGTTACATTCCTGTCATTTTGGTCGACGTCGGTCAACGATACCAGTGGTCGAATGGCAAGGCTAACAATCGCTACTTTGACTCCGAGGTCGCGGGTTCAATCCCCGCACAAGACAAACATTTATGTGCATGAACATATCATTGTCTGCGTCTGGTGTGTTCTATGTATTATATGTATGTATTTAAAAAAAATGTATATAAGTATAACATCAGTTTTCTAACTACTCATAGTACAATATTTGCTTAGTTTGGGACTAGATGGCTGTATGTAATTTGTCCAGGAATATTCATTTATTTATTATTAGTTAGGTAGGTGCCAAAGAGAATGTAACCACTACGTTTTAAGAGGTATACAAATAGCGTAATTCTAATATGTATGAAATGGAAGCGAAAACAATCAGAATTTGTACCAAATTCGCTTCCGATTCATAGAGTCGTTTTTTTACCTTGAGTTGCGCCAGGCTGGTAGGTGCTTACTCTACTACGTACCAACTCAGGATGCTTACTCTTCATATCCATAATACGAAGAGAAGCTCCAAGAAGATTAATGAAATATGATACACCCGTGGCGACCCGTTCCTGTATATATCAAAATAACAATATACCCATGGTAGGGCATCGACAATAATTCCAATTATTGCAAATATATTCATAATTAAATACACTATGAGTATGAGAGCTGAATGAATTTCATATTAAGCTATTTGCAGGAGATGGACAGACAATTGCCTTAACTACAGATTCTGTCCGCTTATGGCCGGTAGTGGCTTGTGACTCTAATGAGCCCAAGCCCATGGTAGTCCTGAACTACCAGTAAAATCATCCTGGGGTAACATTGGTGCCAGTGACTCGGGGACGGTGAGAGCTGTACGCATTCTACGAAGTTACTCGCAACGTCATGCTCTTTAACAGAACCCATGTCGCTAGCACATAGCTCTAATAAATAAGCCGTCGGTCCCGGTTTTTATCATTAGATTATCTTGAGCTCATCCGTGCTTCGGAAGGTACGTTAAGCCGTCGGTCCCGGTTGTTATCATTAGATGACAGTCGTCAAGCCAAGTTAGTGGCTTTTAGGCGATTCGAAAACACTCGCCTCCGCCAACGCGCAGTTGAGTAGCGTGGTGGAATATGGTCTAAACCCCTTCGGTTGAGGGAAGACCCGTATCCATAAAAACCGAAGATTTCATAAAAATAAAGATTTCCTTATTGTTTAATCAAAAAATAAAAAAAAAACGTTTTGTTTTATTTTTTAGTTTTCAATTTGTTGGAACAGTGTTCCGCAAAGTGTGTGCCGCGGCACACTAGTGCACCGTGGTCATTAGTTGGTGTGCCTCGGATAAGGTTATCTCAAAAAGCTAAATAGACGGATGAAAGTTTAATTATTTATAGTAGTTTAAATATGGTGTACCATCAAAAATTTGCCTTTTTCTAGATGTTAAATTTTGCGGAACCCAGTGTCAGAACATGTACCATACTTGTTACGTATTAAATAATTATGCGCTTATATTACTATTATAAAATACATAAAGGTGAATTGAAATTGCATTATTCAATTATGCGATTACATAACTTTGTTTTATGCATATTATTAGATTTACCTTATGAGTAGTTTACGGATGTATGCACAGGGTTACGCAATGCAATTATGGAAAGATGTCCTCTATATTTATTTTATGGCTAATTATTTTCTGGTTATAAACCTGAATAGCTCAATGGCTATAAATTTTTACATTTGCATGTCAAATGAAAACTATAAAAAAATATGGGATATACTCAGGTTTGTCATAATTCGTTTCTAGCAGCTAACTTCTGTCAAGTGCGAGTCTCGTTTTAGTACCAATAAGGCAAGTGATAGGTACTAGCGTTTATTTCGCACGGGCGCGATACATTAAAGCCTGTGTTACTTACAGATCTTGTTGCTTTGTGTAGGCGAAATAAATAAAATAATTTTTAAAATCAGTTCAGTAGTTTTGGGTTAATTCATTACAAAAATACAAATATGCAATTACTAACTACTTTATTTTTCGCTTATGGAATCTATGTATACTTTTCAAATTCCTTTGACTTATCACAAGGATACACTAGTATGAATACGAAGTGGTGGTGAAAGTTCTATGTTTAGAGCTTGCACACTTGACAAAGTAGGTACTTAATGTATTACTTAACCTTTTTCGTTTTATTTCTATCTGTAAAAGGAACCACTTACTGACTGATCTATCAGCTCAAACCACTGGACACATTGGGTTGAAAGGCATACAGGTAGAAATTATTACCTAGGCATCGGCTAACAAAAGATTTTAGAAAATCGAAAGCTAGTTTTGTAATAAAATTAGTACTCCTATCCAATTCACAGATAAATTGGTTTCTTTATCTTCGATGGTCGAATAACCACTGTATGTATAATAAGCTGTTATGGTCCTGCCATCTAACTGCTCCCTAAATCCCTCCATCTTTCTGTACCTTCTGAACTGCAATAGGTAGCAACTTGAAATTTTCATAAAGTATAATTAATTATGGCCACTGTAGCATAAAAAAATTAACAACAATTTTTTTTGTTAAGTTAGTTGTGAATCAAAAAAGGAACTAAAAAGTTAACTTGCTGAATTTCGCTCAAAAAATCCCTTTCATTTGACACCCATATCATGGGGGTTAAAGTGGAAATTATAATCCATCATTTTGTGATAGTTCCCATATTTCATAAAAAATGCGGCATTTAGGTAATGGTTCATTGTCACGGGAACGAGTCTGCCAAATGCCAGCTTAATCTGGCACTTGGACGTGAGTCAAATTTAAATATGTGAAATTTGATCACTGACACCGCGGTGAAACTAAATAAAAGCTAGTAAAATAAAAAAAAGGTTAAAAATCAAAGGAAACCCCATACACGCATTTTTTCGTCATGTATAGCTCGATGTAGTGTTAAATATTGTACGGTAGTACAAAACCTTTCGTATGCAATCCAACTCGCAATTATGCGATTTTCAAAGATACCATTATGATGATGATGAAATAAAACCATAATATTTATGTCAATTTTCTTCTCAATTTCAGTTACAACTCTAATGACGGATCCTCGCGAACTGAACGTGGAGAAATACTAAACCCTGGAAGCAGCGATGCTGCTCTGGATGTCCTCGGCACCGTCCGCTGGTACGACAGCAAGGGGCAATTATACGAAATGACATACAAGGCAGGAAAAAGAGGATACCGAACCATCATCAAGAAAGTATCATAACAGAATAGAACAACGAATAAAATAGGTTATAAATTAAGTGACACCTCTGACGCACCCCGGCCACTCCATATAAATGTCGTGTCGGTAACTACTACATAAACAATGACGTCAGTGCAGAGCGTTACTGAGCGGTGGCGGTGCGTGCGGCGCCATACAAACCGTTCCAGATTCGTCTCAGAGGGGAGGTGAGGTCGACATGAGAGAACAGCAGAGAGTGGCCGTACAGTACGTATTGCTATTAAACTGTGCCTGTGGTGTTGCGAGTGTCCATAGGCTGTGATGACTGCTTATCATCAGACAGGTCGTGTGCATGTTTACTTAGTTGTACTTATAAAAAAATATAATGTCACATGGCGTCAAATTCAGATACGCAAATACAACCAAAAGTACTATTTTATTCAGAGAAATCCTTAAAAATATTGACGTGTTGTCAATCTTACCGATTTAATTAAAATTATATGTGACAGACATACTCGTATATAGGTCTCTATCTTTTGTATAATATTATCTTATTAAAAGACATATAATGTAAAAAAAGATTGTATCTAGTTTTGTGTGGCCTCCAAATTCAGTGCGTCTCGATTTTTTTTATACAACTAAGACGGCAAACAAGCATACGACTTGCTTGATGGTAAGTAGTCACCTCAGCCCATGGACGCCCGCTATATCAGAGTGATCAGAGGCATCGCTCACGCGTTGCCTATCCTGTAAAAACCACTTCACGCAAAGGCGTGAAAGTCTTGAAGAACCCCATGCTGTAGTCTCATGGGAAAACCTCGATTTATTTATGAACGATGTTTCTATGTTCTTACAATAAAATAATTTGTAATATATATAAGATATTTTGTCACATAATAATTATTTCATGTTGGCATTTATATTTTACAAAAATTTGTAGATTTCCGTTTGTAAAATATAGATAATAATTTCTTTGGTGAATTTTAGGATGAATAGCTATTATTAGAATTAGGTAACTACTATGTATTGTGGAATTGGTATGTTTTATGAAAATAACTCTATATTGTAAATCAGCAATTACTTTGGTACAGAACGATTTTTTCTGGAAGAGACCACTGACATTGTTATGATATCGTGAAAATGTATAAACCGTAATCGTCTTTTATTTCTTTCTTATTGTAAGTCAATTATTTATGGATTATTCGTAAAGACTGCAGTTTTTAATATTTCATCTAAAACCATGTGTCTAATTTAAAAGACAATCTTTTTTTTTTTTTGTAGATATAGAAACTAATTTATTTATTAAATATTTATTAAATTTATTTAATATTATTAAAATTGTTTTATTGATCCGATATAGATATTTTTTTAATTGATTCTTATTTCAATGATATGTGAAATAAGAAATTTTGTCATTTCGTTTACGTATGTATAAATGGTTTATATAATGGTCAAATCTAAGATCATAATGTACATATGATCTTAGATTTGACACTTAGTTATGCAATAAACAGTTTTGACTTTGACTTTTGACTTTATCTTGAAAACGGTATCGTTTTGTATTACGACCATAGAGTTAATATACCAAGCGGAATAGAGGAGCAAACAAAAGTCAAATGAAACCGCAATTGAATTACATTTATGTGTGTAAATTTAATTAAGTCTGTGTGTCAGAGATGTATCTTAGTTCTATCGATATTCATATTGACATAGATATTTGCAGATTATACTCAGATGAATTCGGTGATGATTAGACTCAGATCTGAAATTCGTTTGAATACTACGCTGGGTGGCAGACAAGCATACGGCCCGCCTGATCTAAAGCTGTTACTGTAGCCGTATCATGAAATATCGCTCGCGCTCTGCCACACCCGCTGCCGACGCTGCAACTCCCTCCAACCTGGTGACCTCACTCAATCGCAGGAATACAACAACCCTCAAGGGAATTGTTATTTGACTGCAGTATTCTTTGAGGTGGAGGTACTTCCCCAGTCAGGCAGCTTACAAAATACGCAATGTCCTACCTCTGTTTTCTCCAGAGCCTCGTTAGTATATCAGCAAGGTGCACTACGTGCAGGTGATATTTTATGACTTTGGCTCAAAAATGGTGGAACCATTTACAACCTAAAATTCTAGAATGATTAATAAAAATAAAAACCGAACGATATTTTATTAAATTTAATATTTATTTAAATTGCAGATATTTTTTTAAGAATTGCAGATTGCATTTTTCGCTTCGCTTCTCTTCTGGACCATTTTTTATTTCTCAAAATGTATAAGCATTATTTAACATTTAATTCGGACGGTTGATAGATTTAAGCCCATTAATTCCTGATATCTGAATCCGAATTGGGGAATCTGAAAGACGGCATAAAATTACATAGAATCGCAATAGTGATCGAAATTGCCGATTATCATTACAATGTGTTTTACATTATGATGGGCTAGGTCTTGCTGGATTTTAATTTGATTATTTGTAGACTCCGTATTAGTTGAGTTTTGAATCAAATGTAAGCTCCTGGTTTTTTCTCCTCATCGCCTATGTCGACTGAGACCTGGATTTCTGAGCACAGATAATAAGAAAACCCTAACCTAACGGACGACTAAATAAACAGTACTAAACGATATCGATTACTAAAACAACTAGTTTGTAAAACAGCGAATTGCTAACAATGAAATCTGCTTACAATCAAACTGCTAACATGACACGGAAAGAAAAAAAAAAGATTAAATGTTATTTATGGGTTTATTTATGTATATGGGTTTCGAGACAGTCTATTTTCTACGAAAGTCTTCGAAACTGGGGGCTGACTTTTGAATTTGATTTGATTCTGATTTCGATTTTGATTTGAGTTCGATCTGATTTCAATTCGATTCAAGTTTTGTACTTTTGAACGGAATCGAAATCAAATCGAAATCGAATTTAGGATCGTATTAGCATCAAACGCTGACGTAACTTCCGGCATATGGGCAAAAGTTAGACTGTTTTCGTTGACAATTTCTTGTAAAATAATTTTATCGATTTACCGAAATTAATAATAATTAAATTGTATTAATACGTATTTCTCTAGACTCGAAGAAAATAAGTTCACTTATAGTGCATAAGTCACGTAAAAGCCTTTTATATTCGAAAAAAAAATGTACAACACACGGAAAATGTGAATTAAAAACAAACAAATGTCATGTTACGAAATGTCAAAATAAAGTTTCTTTCCCGCGAAATTTTAATTTCTTGTTTGTTTAATGTTTGGTACAAGTGTATGTGTCTAATGAGCTTTTGTAAAAAGGTAATTATTTAGTTATTGTAGTTATGATCTCCATTAAACTTTTAAATTGGGATATCTTCAATGTTAATATTTCAATAAAACATATGTTTTTTTGTAGAAAATGCAACCCACCCAGATACAAATGCAATCTTTGCTGGAATGCTTGGAAACAAATCCTGGAATTTCTAAAGGACATTTGCGCACCGCGATGGGAAAGTAAGAGGCAAAGAGGGAATGGCAGGAGTTCTCCAAGGTCTTGAATTCATTAGGATGTGCAGTGAAAAATGGGGCGAGGTGAGCTAAAGTAAGTTCATTTAGTAGACTATCATATTTCTCTCCATTCCAAATGGTAGACTAATACAGAATGCAATTACCATATCTTCGTCTATCGTACAGTTGGTTCCCTAAGATAACTGACTAGGATGGTGAAGTGGTCCGTTGTCTTAGGGAACCAACTGTATTAACTGACTTCGGTTAAAATAATCTGCAAGTTTAATGAAATCTATTAAAAGCTTTAAAAGTGTGCGAGGATGGATGAATCCACTAAAATGATTGAATGAAACTTGGCGCATAGAATGAATATACTCTGGATTAACATGAAGGATCCTTTTTATCCCAGTAGTGTCAAAAGATAGTTAATATATATTCATTTTTATTGAACATAATCCTAAGTTAAAGACCGCTTTCCTTTGCAGTTTTTGGACAGACAAAAATTATGCTGTAAACTGGCCGAGGAAAGGACTTTCTTCCCACTACAAGCCCAATCGAGGAGCGGATGTTAGCTTTGTTGTGTGGCAGTTGCTTTGCCACTACGTGATATGGGATTTTCTGTCCCTCTTGTTGTAAGTAACTCATACTTTTTCATGTATAATATTTTTTTATGCTTTTCTCTTCTTTCTTTATCTTTTGATACATTTAAGTTTCTATTTATTAGAGCACCCAGATACAGAAGATATTATTCACCTGTAGTTCCTTTTGAGGAAAACAAAGTGATGGAACTCTTGGAAGGCAGTTTTTTTTTATTTAATACAGTGGAAATAAAAATAAGCAATGTCCTGTCCATGGATGGGTATATTGATAGCGAACTCCTTCGTGCTTCGTAGGGCACATTAAGCTGTCAATCCCGGCTGTTCTTTTAATGATAGTCGTTTCCCCCAGTGTGTGAGTTACGTAATCATGCTACCTCCTCCAGGAAGGCTTCCTTCCTGGAGGAGGTAGCATGATTACGTTACATGTAAACTAGCTTACTTACAACTTTATAGTAATAGTGGTACTATTAATTGATATTTATTTTGTTAACAGATTCTCAGCCCGGTAGTTCACAATGAACTGTCGACCTGTCTACGAAGACCTTTACAACCCTTTAGGTTCACCAATTCTTCCATTACTCAGCAACGCATCGACACCATCCCATCCTACAAATATTACTCGACGTCTTCAGCAGCCCAACAAAGCACAGAGACCTGCTACATAGTCAAGAGAAAGGGCCAGACAAGGGTGTGAGACTAGTAGACATTGTACATCAGTGGCCGCTCACATCTGCAAGATGAGTGGGATCGCCTAGTAGATATTGAGGCGAAAACAATAATCGCATGTGCTTAGTGTGTTATGGACTTTTGAGTGCATATATGATATAGTGCGACTACAAGGATAAGAAATAGTAATTTGTTTTTAGCATAGTAATTTTGTTAAATAGTATTGATTCTATCAACAACTAAGATGTATGATTGTTAATATGAAAATAAATAATGCTATTACAAAAAATATTGATTCTGTTAAAGGGTATATTAAATGAGTTAATAATAAAAACATAACAGTAGTTTGAATATTTATTTATGTATTAAACCGTTTGGTCTGCCATAACGGGTCCATGTATGTGCTCTAGCAAGATTGCCACTTCTTAACTCATCAGTTTATCTCTGCTGCTGACGCAAACCGCTTGCATGACATATTGTGTGCGACTCCTGTAATTCTTGCCTATGTACCTCTTTTTATGCAATACAGTGCAAGCATTAATAATTTTTTCCACTCGGTCTGGCTTATAATGCATTACGGTTGTTTCAATAGACATCACCGAGCATTAAGAAGATCGATGGTCCCCTTCACTCTATTACAAGCAGACAAGTAATGCTTTTGTGTGATGCTTTTGGGATCATCATAAACTCTCTTTGTGCATAACCAGAATCACCTGAAATGACGAAATTATTTTTGTTAGTCAAGTTAAATATTCATTGTAAACTTTCTAGTTTCAGTTGTAGGAATAAAATAAAATTTTATAATGAAGATTATTAAACAAAATACACATTTAATAAGAATTGACTGATAAAAAGTATATACATATAACACATAAACTCACCAAATAAACACACCATTTCCACTTTGTCTTGTCTGTGACTGCAATAAACTTTTCACTTCATGGTTGATGGTAACTATGAATCATGCGTGACAACAGCATGATATGTACCTATGCTGATTATATTTAAATCAAAATCACATCTGTAACAAGAAACAAGTTATTAATAAAAAAAAATTAAAACTGATGTTTAACAAATTCTAATCCAAAAGTAAATTCAAAGACAACTATGCGATTGCCATTTAAAACTCTTAATAGGTTTGTAAGATATTTTTCTTCGTGCTGCAATATAAATTTATTGAATTAAGTTTAAGGCTTAACTTTGTCCATGTAAACTGTTTCACATATCTTATTAGCCACACAGAAAAAATATACAATCAAATAACAGATGCAGTTAGATTTGTTTAATAAAATTTAGTGACTGTTAGTTCACAAGATAAATTTTATAGCCCAATAAGGGAGTTGCAATACAAAAATAATTACTTACAATTTGAACATTTCGAGACTGGTAATGTTGTTTATTGAAATACCACTCATCATTTTCTGATGGCCGAACCATAGCTACTTGGGTTCCATCAATACACCTAATAGTTTCTGGCAATTGGTATTTTTCATAGAACCTGAGGCATAAAGCAAAATAAGAAAAAAATAAATATAATTACTTAATATAAAGTGTAATTTTGCCAACTTCTTTAGAAAACATTATAATTACTTAGTAGACTGAAATCTAATATGTAATAAATCAAAAGGTGTAGAAAAAAATATTCTTATAAATTAAAAAAAAAATAGAAAAATTCACCTGCCCCGTCTAGGTGGGATTTTTCCATTTAAAAAAATATTTATAATATCCTGGCCAGTTGGCCGAAACAACTATATAAAATAATAATAAGAAAATGTTCTTACTTCAATTTAATTGCATTGTTTTCTCAAGTACCAGGAACCTTAATAATTTTAATATATCAGAATGATTTAGTGCAACGGTAACTTCTCTTGTGCATTTTGAGACAGATTGCAGAGACATTGTAGTGCTATTGCTGCCTGCCTGTGGCTAAAATGATACCTGTAAATAAACAAGAAATATCATGAGAGGTTTTGACTAAATGCTGCTAGATTACATGAAGCTCAAAAATGAGACTATAATGTAAATTACTAGAAAGTTACAAAAACAGAGATTTAGTTATTCTATTCCTTGCTTAAAAGCATGCAAGTACAGATACTATTTTAATACGTATCCTATAGCAAAAGTGCTAAAACTTAACTTACTTTGTACATAATTGATAGATCACTTGATATTTTCGGTCATTGTAAATAAGGTGTCAAGTATCTCACTAGAGTCCAAAAGAGGCTTTTGTTTAATCTGTAATTCTTCACAAATTCACAGTCATCCATCCAGTCCAACACGCTCACATAGTGAGCTTTAATCATAGCCTTCCTGCGATGTCGTTTGTCGAGACGACAAGCTTCTTCAATCAAGATACATACTAGCAAATCTTGCCATTTTAATTTTTAACGCTATATAAATACACTTTACTCAATAAACAAGCGAAAACTTAATAAACTTTGAGAAAACTATGAGAAAACCACACAACACGATACCAAGCGCGGAATCGAAAATTTTGACAGATGAATTCGATCTCATTCTCGATTTTGGCGCGATCTCAAACTTCAAAAGTACCATTCAAAAGTGACATTTGAGTTCAAGTCGATTTCATTTCGATTTGATGGTGATTTCAATGTCAAGAGTACCATTTGACATCTATTCGATCTGATTTCGATTCGATTCTATTTCGATTGCGTCAAAAGTCACCCTGCTGATCGCTGTATATGAAGGCTGGAGGACTGCTTTTATTTGAACTCTAAAACTCAACATTACTTAATAGCAATGTAGCTGCATCTAGTGTTTTTGCTTCTATGCCACATGATCGCTATATTTGAACCATACGTTTAAATATTTTATCTTTATCTGGATTTTAAGTGGAAGTTTTGTTTTCTATTGTTTGCCTAGATTTAATTTAGATTCAATTCTTATTGCAAATTATTTTTAAAGATTATTGTAAATTATTTTAAAGGCCTTATTTTTTTATTAATAAAATTACATATTTACAATTCATCACCGCCGTCACCCTTCTCTCGAAGGGGTTTAGAGTATACTTCACCACGCTGCTCAACTGCGAGTTGGCGGAGGCCAGTGTTTTCAAGCCGCCTAAAGGCCACTGACTTGTCTTAACGACTGTCATCTAATGATAACAGCCGGGAACGACGGCTTAACGTGCCCTCCGAAGTACGAAGAAGCTCGAGGTAAACATATACATCTATGATCAGGCTACGGTCGACGTTGCTTAACTTGCGACTTCGATTAGACTGACACGCGTATCGACGCTATCGAGCTCCTGCTTTTACAATACGGTACACATTAATAACAATAACAAATTTAAAATAAAATTATTTCACGAAATAATTATTTCTGTGAATTACGAATTGCTATTACGTATTTCATAGTTATATTTGCGAAGATTATTTTACAGTGACAATAAATTGTTCATCCTAAATGCTAGGATCAGTAACCGATTGTCGTATGTGCCAATTTATGTTCGCAACGTTTCGTCACTAGATTTCTGTTATCACCTCCGTTACACGCTCGGTCTGTGCACATAGGCACACCAACAATTGCTGTAACATCAACAAACAATGACAGTATTTAAGATGAGCTTCTCGTTTTTTCCACCAGTATCATATTGTAGCATTATCACTGCCATCTACTTCCAATTGGAAATAAATCACAATGGTCTCTTTGGTAAGTATGTTTTTACTAATAGCTTCTGAAATGATTCCGTTCATGTAAAGTTCGGAGAAGTACCCTTGCGAGGGTTGAAGCTAAAAATATACCAAATTTCATTACAATCCGTTCAATTATTTAACAATGAAAGACGAATACATAAAAAATGAAACTTCTATATTTATTATTTAAATTAGCTGAATGTAATCAGTAAGAAGATAGAACATGCTTAATTTACAAAATGCAAATAAAGTTATTAACAAAAAACAATCACATTAATACAGTTACAATTTGTCAAAATTTTTTGATATTTATTGTAAGCAATTTCAGTATTAGTATGAAGATCCCACTATAATACATATAGTAATTAAAATCACTACTTAATAAAATTACGTTTTATAAAATAAGAAAACTATTAAGTATTTTTTTTATACCACCAGTGTGGCAAACAAGCATACGGCCCGCCTGATGGAAAGCAGTTACCGTAGCCTATGAACGCCTGTAACACCAGAGGCATCACACGCGCGTTGCCGACCCTGTAAAAACCAAAGTATGCATAAATAGCTATGTATAGTTTTAATCATTATCTATTTTAATTTATAGAAACTGTTCATATTCGCCATGAGCGTAGTAGCGCTGTCTGCCCAAGAAGCTTCAGACAAACAAACAGTGGAAATTATCACAGAAAGAACGATGGTCAACCCTGATGGATATGATTTTGAGTGAGTATATACGAGTATAATACGATTTAAAAACTAAAGTTACTAACTAACAAAAATGCATTGGCAAGAAAACTGTTGCTGTTTTTACGGGAAAGGCCACGTTCAGGTTGGCTTTGGTTCAAAGATGTTGATGATGATGTCCACTATGTCTCCTATGTAGATAGAATTAACATATGCGTCCTTTATGGAGGATATATTTATCTTTTGATATTACTGATAAATATTCAGAAATACTTTTTATAACAACATATTAACAACACTCAGACTAAAACACAATAAGGGGACTCAAACGCCAATATAATTTTGTGTGAAAAATCTGTTGCGAGTCATTTGCGTGAATTGTAAAAAATATTTTAAATTAATAAATTTTATCAAAACAAAAGAGGAACTCTTTGTAGCCTATATTTTAAAAATTGCTTGGTTACCACTGGGTTTTTAGTACTGATATGATTTTTTTTTTTTTTAATTTCATAATATATTTTATAATTTATATTTTAAAATATATTATGAAATTTAAAAAAACCATCATATCACTAGTAAAAAAAATCAGTACTAAAAAGTTGAAAGCTGTTAGTCTATAGATGAACGTAAAACTATAGGTATGTTATGTATTTTTTACGATAACTTCATGCACACAATTATCTTGTGCGGGAATTGAAGCCGCCATTGGTGCCAAAGAAGTCATTGTTCTTCGACTGCTAGGCTCGTCAAATGTTGGTAATATTTTTTATATTGTCAGACAAATTACACAGCGACATCTAGCCCCAAAGTAAGCGAAGCTTGTGTTATGGGTACTAAACAACTGATAAACATACGTAAATACATTATTTTTTTTTGTAAATACATACTTATGATACATAGAATACACCCAGACTAACACAAGCAGACATGTTCACGCACACAAATGTTTGTCCTATGTGGGAATCGAACCCACGAGCGTTGGTGTCGAAGCCGCGTCATTGACCGCTACGCCACCGAGCTCGTCTATATTGCGTTCGTTGATTTATGTACATATATCTATATACCTATATCAATAAGTAAAGCAAAAACTTTGTACTCCTTTTTACGAAAATTACTCCGACGAAGGCGTATAAAATTTCGCAAACGTATAGTTAGTTTATATATAGAAGGAGTGCAGAATACTATTTTTTTTAATTATGCAAAATACATACTACCATGTATTAAACAGAGACACGTATATATACCCTTTTGTTTATTGTTAAAGTCCTAATTTAAATTAAAGGTCGAATTTCGACCACTGGACGACCACTAGTTTTACTAATTAAACCATCCATTGACATTTCATTTATCTTATAGTCTAGTATATGTCAGTCATACCATCATCACAGTTAACCAATGATTTCATATGCGCCATAAGCATATAAACAAGCAGTTAATCAACCGCTTGCACAATGAAAACTTTATAGTTGCCATCGGATACTTAAGTTATATACACGGCATTTTATGACTTATTGAAACAAGTGAGTTGATTTATTTTATTTTAAAATAGACTTCACTTAAATGTCACAGTAAAATAATTGTGTGTGTGTGTACCTAAAGGCTAAATAACAATTTATCTACTCTTACTTCATTAATTTGTCAGAAGTATTCGGAAATTAGGAAGATCTCCTCCACTTTGCCGACTAGCAAATAAGATTCCGGAGAAAGAAGGGTAATGCATACAGAGCACGACTGGGGAAATGTCTTCATATCACAGAAGACCGCAGCCAAATAACAATAACCTTGAATCCTCAAGGGCGTTGTTATTTGGCTTTGGCAACCTGGTGTGTTTCTGCATTTGAATGAGGTCACCAGACATAAGCTCACTTATATGCATGATACTCTTTGTATTGCAAGCATTTATAAGCTGCTTGATTATTTGACTTTATAACAAGCGATTCTTATGCGTATTGAACCAATAGTGTTATAAAAAAACAGCTATATATTATATCTTATAATTACACTTATATCACAGTATAAGTCTTCTATGGCAATATTTCATGTCAACTCTTAGCAATTTTAACTGTAGTACAACTATACCTCCAGTTACTATTCTCATAATGTAGCCATTGGACTATGTTATGAGAATAGTCTGTTCGCAAAATTGTCAATATTTTTCCTGTAATGAATTGTTATTACAGGAAAACCTTGACAGTTTTGCGAAAGAAATATTTTAGAGGAGCCAAAAACGAAGTATTACAAATACTTCTTTTTTGTGAGATGATGTGGGTAAGAAAGAGATAACTGTAGATAAAATATGACGGCTGATAAGAGTGAATGGAACAAAAAAGCATACTGCGACCACCTCAAATGATAGGAAAAGTGCAAGCTAATGATGTTGGCTAGAGATTTTCATGAAGAAACTATAAATGATCTTTCATTATATTCCAGATACAAAACCAGCGATGGCGTGTCCCGTCAAGAACAGGGTAGTCTGATTACAGTCGGAGACCAGCAAGGCATTTCAGTCAAAGGCTCATATTCATACACCGCGCCTGATGGCCAAGAATACCAAGTCACATTCACTGCTGACGACAAGGGATACAAGCCAGTCATCCATGTAGCGTCGCATCAATAAATTTATATAAAACAAAATCTTGTCTTAAATTCCTACATATTTTTCGTCTTAAATAATGCGCCCTTTGTATAATTAATTCGAGTTATACAGTGTGGAAACGACAAATAATCTCTTCTGATTATTTCTGTATTATGCAAGTTATTGAAAAACTGATTACAGGTGACCAATTCTTATCAGAAAGTTAATCGAATCGAGATTGAATTGTGAATTCACAAAAAAATAATTTGCTTGATTTCATTCATTAATTTATTATCATTGGTTATTGCTAACAAAATTCCATTTTTAAACTGTTTAATTTTTGGTTTTAATCTACTATATAAAAATAAGTCGCGTTTTCCTTCCTGACGCTATAACTCCAGAACGCACGAACCGATTTCCACGGTTTTGCATTCGTTGGAAAGGTCTCGGGCTCCGTGAGGTTTATAGCAAAGAAAATTCTGGAAAAATTTGAAAAGAAAAGCGGGAAAATCTTTTTTCACATACAGCGCCATCTCTAAGGAAATGGATGGAAACGAAAAGATTGAGCCACAGCGAAGCGTGGTCGGGCCGCTAGTTATGCTTATAAATTTCATATGATACGAGAATAACAAATTTGACAGTTGTATGATCGAGACTGGGTCGAAATTTCATTGCGATTGCATTTTAATTACGAGAATTTCCCCTCTGATCTATTATATCCTGAAAGTGCTTCACAAGCTTACTAAGTACATATTATTATTAATCAATTTTCAAATATCTTGTATAATTTAGAAAATCACAGTGAGATCACTTATCATTTCCACCCTGTATACGCGTTCCTTTTTACCCCCGTCGACCCAATTGTATACAATTAGGTCGACAGGGATAAAAAGGAGCGCAAAGACATTTATATATAATTTATTTTAAAGGCATTCAGAATGACGTTGCCGCAGCCAAATAAGAATTCCCTAGAAGATGTGTCGCGATTGCACGGAAAGCACAACTCGTGTGTGACACGTCTGGTGTCGCAAGCAAGCGTCTATAGGCTGCGATCCTAGCTTCACATCAGTCGATGTATGTCCGTTTTGCACACGACAAAATACAAAAAAAATCTTTTAAACAAATGAAATATCTACATCTACCTTGAACAGTCAATAGCTTCCTGGTTCATATATTTGATTTCTTTATTTACTTATTGTAGTACTTTGCACTTTAATAACTCTTTTAATGGCACTTGAAACATGATGGAACGTCATTTCTGCCGTTTGAGTGGCCAACAAACATACAATTATGGTTTTGTATAGTGTTCCTTACGTACCAAGACTGATGTGTTCATGCGAGTGAGTAATGTCTTGTGAGTGCTCCTGAAAGTTGTTGCGATTGTAGCGAATGCGATTTATAGTATACAGGTTGATAAAACAGTTCAAATTGAATGGGAGTATTTCTACTCATCTATATGAATATCTTTTACTTTTTAGATTGATATTGGCACATCAGCGAATTTTAATACTGTATTTTTTTTTCAAAAATATCAGTATTATTATTATATTCATATATTATGGAAAATATCAGAATATTGATTACCTTTTATGAACTTATTTTATTTCCCTTAAAAATCTGACAACGGATTCGCGACCCCTTGGCGTTGCTGATCTCCATGGTCAGTAGTGATTGCTGTCCACCAGGTGACCCACATGCTCGTTTGCTCACCTCTCATATAAAAAAACACACATAATAATAATAAGGTTCCTCACTCTGGAGCCCTGACCACCGGTAGTTTGAGTCTTCGCTCCACTACCGGCGGGTGCCCCTTTTTTTTATATTTTTAAATGTATTTTTTTTTTATATTTATATTTAAAAATGTAAAAAAAAAGAGAAAAATATTAAATAAATGGTATAATAATAATAATAATCTTTATTTATGCCAAACCATAGTAAAGTTTTACAATAATAGTATGTTTACCCACATCAGGTTTTGTACATCACAACTTAAATAAGATTCCATTCAGTCCTACCGACGCGACCTACGTCCCCGAACTAAACATAGGTTTGTATCTCGAGAGCCAGGTGCATCGGCTGACAAAATGCCGATGTGTGAAGGTACTCATTTGGTTTATTGGCTGTGAAGTTACTGAAAATGGCTATCTTAATTCCCAAACTAGAAAGTATCTGTTTTTTGGGAAGTAAGTTTGAAAATTTTAGGACCCTTAATGTATACACCAACACCTAGTACGATTTTACTTAAAATAGTAATAGAAACAACAATAAAGACTGAGAAATAAAATACTAATAAACAAGTGCATAAAATATACACGATGTATTTGCATGTGTGTTAGCGAGTGCAGAGACATCTCGCACGTGTCGGCCCACAGGCTACATACGCACATAGTGTGGCTGCAGTCCATGGGCCCACACGCGCGTGCGTCAATGAATGTGTATGTTTGTCTTGTGTACGTGTCGTGTAAGTAATGATTTCCAGAATTTGGAAGTTGTATTATGACAAAAACGGGGCGAAGAAAGCAATAAAACCAAACAAAACAAAATTAAATTAAAATAAAGCCAAATACAAGTCGAGTGAAAGCGAAGATGACATTTTCGAATATATTCGTACTGTACCCTCCCCCCCCCTCTTTAACTCTCTTACCTTCTCTCTCATCATACATCTTCCTATTCATTTTACATCATCATCATCATCATCATTTCCTTACTACTATTTTCTCACTACCTTTCTTCTTCTTTCGCTCACATTAGTACGTCAAATCTATCACACCACATATACTTAATTAAATGACATTAATCTGATATACATCTCCCTATAATTTTCACTCTTACACCTTAAATTCAAACCAAAACTTATGTTGTTGTTGTCGGAATAGGATGAATCAACCTGATGGTAAGCTATACTACTATATAATGGCCATGTGATCGTGTCTAGTGTCCTACATTGTACCGTAATTTCCCCAGATACTTTTACACGCAGAATAATGACTGATTAAACTCCTATCACCCCTACGACTTATATATACTCATTGAATTAGTTGTATCACCTAATATCCACTATAAGATAAAACTATGTGGTTGAAATTATATTAACTAATGACCCGAATATTAATTAGTATCTCTTATAATGACAATGATTCTTTTAGTTATTATTTCCAGTATCAACTTTGTTATAATAGTAAACCAATATTGAACTTAAATTAATGAGAAACACTTTGCCATAATGGTAAGACTTTTAGACATTAAGTTTTAGTGATAAAAACAATATGATATAGACATTTATGTTAACTAATTAACATATTCAAGGTTAAAGCTTTTAAACATTATTTCTTTTGTGGAAAATGGATAATATGATATGAAACTAAATTACATAAGGCATTTTATTGGATTATGGAAATGTATACTTTCAAACATTATTTCTTTGTGGTAAAGATAAGGCCCCATCCACGCCTTATCCATAGGGTACATTCCATTTCAAAACCCTTCTGCCACAGTCTGAGCAGATTCTACTTTAAGAGGCATCTCTTCCTCATGAAATTCAAAAACCAAAGGACGTTCCTTCCTTTAGCCTGCCTTAACTACAAAACTCAATAACTATTTGAGATGTTCCTATCCTTAAATTATCTCTAAATGCTCAGACTTATTTACTGATTCTACATATTTACTACATTATATTATTTACTTGGAACGTTTATAGATATTTCTCAAAAGAAATTTAGGAAACTTATAAATTCCTTCGGCAATTAAATTCATAAAACTGGCAAAATTAATTTCTGCATTGATTCTAGATATGAAACCAATAACTCTCTTTAGTCTATCTTTTAAACTAAATTAATTCATTCTTATTTAAACTCAAATCATTTGAATTTAGATTATCTACTGTAATCACTGAATCCTTACAAACAATCCTAATCTAGTGTGCGACTGTTCAGTAACTTTGTTACTTCATAAATCACAACACTCATATATTTATACACATATATCTATAATCAAACTTTGTATGTCTTGATAAAAGTAACACATGCAAATTATTTAACAATAATCTTTACTAGATATAGATTCTCATCTATTGGAATATACTCTAATTTCAACATTCTTTGCTCAGCTGAAATTTCAAGAAATCTATTTCCTGTAATGTATCACAATTCACTATTTTGAAATATGAGAAGTCATTATAATACAGTCAATAAAAGATGTTTTGTTCACTCACCGAGAAAAATCTTCAAATTTACTGGATAGAAAACCTTACCTTTCAACTCTGCTAATTCACACAAATTAATCACCTTCGCGATAAGTTACTATGAGATTCTTACAAATCAGTGAAAAACCCAATTAGTTTAATAAAAATAATTTCATTCCTTATTTATAGGAAACGAAAGAGGCAGGTTATGTTGTAACTTTAACATTTTGAAGATTGGATGTACGATGCTTTTTTATTCACATTGAAATCATCCATAAGTACGTATTGTTACTTTTGATGTCAAGCTTCAACATTCGCCTTGTAATTTCAAAGTGATTTTAAATATGATTGTTCAAATTGGGCACTTCTACTTTTCAATCTAACAATCTCACAAGCCTTTTTGTATAATTAAGGCATCTATCAAACGTAAATCAATTTGATTACTCAAATAAATAATATCTCTCAAACCTTTCTCAGCAATATTTAAACAAGTGAAAATCTAATTTTAAAATACTAAAATAAATTGAACACTGTCCCGGTATTATAATACATATTTACGGAAATATGCTAATTATTATCTCCTTACTCGCGAATACTAATAAATCGAATCATCCCGCTTAAAACTCGCGTTTTTCCTTTTATAGTCCTAAGCCCCGCCCACTTTTGAATTTAGTGAAGTGACATACCTAATTTTTAACCATAAAATCTAATTCTCCTAGTTTAATCGAGTAATCTATTTGTATCAATTTATCTAACTAATTTTTACCATATAAATTGTTTCATGTTTAATCTTAAGTACATCGAAAATACTTGATTCTTACCAAAATTATTCGAATCTTTCTAAAAAGATAATTAAATCATTTTAGTTTCACAATTTTACCTTTATTTCACATAATTTTTATCTTCAAACCTCAAATTAATCTAATTTTATACCTATATTGATCACACTACAACTTCCATTCACTAATTTTAATAGTTATAAAGAAAATATAAGATTTTCAATCTTAAACTTTATTCGTGTTTTCTTACAATTCACTCCTTGAATCAATTCACCCGATTAATTATGAACGCCATTAATATCAACCAACGATTATTATATCCAAATTCCCTTAAATATTGGATACGATATCATTACATACTAATATATTATCAAATTAATCGATATTAGTACAATCGATTTCCTATTTATTTATCAGAATTTTCCCGCCATTTTTGCTTAGCAACATAATTTCTTGTGTCTCTCCCTATCAACGTTATTTTACTCAACCAATCAGAAATCCCTATTTGTCCAATTTTGTCCACAGCTTTTCTGAGAATTATTATGCACACCTGCGCATAAGGTCGCCCTATAGACTTTTATTTGATGAATTAGGTCACTCACAAACTGATCTTAGATATTTTACCTAAATTTCAAAGTTCTCATGTTAACTAACGCTATTAATCGTATGGGTTAGTTACAGTACGTTTGTATGAAATTGATAAAATTGAGAAATATGTAGGCAACGTATACACAAGTGGAAAGCTCGCAGAGAACCGAAATCAGATCAGCAGCCATCTAGATATATCATACAGGCGACGTAGTACTATGAAACTTGATAGGTAAGTAGGTCATGTACATACAACTTACGAACATTGTATTCAGTACAATAGTTTATGTGATGTCGAGATTGGTTCGAAAAACAACCGCGAGAGCTGACAATATTTACGTGGTCAAGAAAGTTTCTGTAGCCGCGTAGTCTAGATTAGATAGCCAGTTATGAACCCTTATTTTACATTTGCGCTTGGTACATGGGTAGATGTCCAATTCCTTATTTATTTTGTTATAAATCCTACAGCTAAGGATTGGAAAGTGTCGTTTAGCCAGAGAAGTCCTGTGTGACGGGATGAGGCAGACACGGTATGAGAGTCGCTTTCGTGAGTATACGTTGGGATCAAACTTTAGCAACGAGTGTCTTTTCAACACCGCTTGCAATGTAAAAAGCTGTCTCACTGTTAAGACCGAAGTATCTCTATACAATTGAAAGGTTGAGTATCTAAATGGTTTTCCAGTCATTACCTTCAGAACTGCTCTTTGTGCCTTCTCCAGTGGCAGTAGCGTAGTTTTTGGGGCTCCTCCCCATATTGTAACACAATATGTGAGAAGTGACTGGCATAACGCAAAGTAAGTCATTTTTATAGTTTTGAGATCAGCTGAATTTTTCAGCTTTTTAAATATAAATATAAGTTTTCTAATGCGAGCGGTTAACAATTGTATGTGGTGGTGCCAGTTTAATGCCTGGTCAAGATATACACCAAGATATCTAATGTGTATAGCTCTTGAGATTGGAATGCAGGTGCAATTTGAACTAGGACTAAAACATGTGTGTGCTTTAATTGTAAAACCATTGATGGGTGGAAGTGCAGAGGTTTTGAGTGCGAATATCATATAGTTGGTTTTTGCGAGGTTCAGACTAAGACGGTTAGCTGATAGCCAACCCATGACACCCGCTAGAGCCTTCTCGGTATGCATTTGAACTTCACTCCAGTCAGAACCGTGTACGAGTAGTGCAGTGTCATCCGCGTAAGCGTATATGGTGCAGTTAGTAAACTTAAGCTTACAAAGTTCGTTGACATAGACAATAAAAAGAGTAGGTCCAAGAATGCTACCCTGTGGGACTCCAGTAGTGAGCGTAGCTACTTCACTAACACAATTGCCAACCTTAACCATCTGGGTCCTATTTGTGAGATAGTCGCGGAACAGATTTAGGGCAACGCCTCTGACACCCAATGCCTCCAGCTTCGAGAGAAGAATGGGTACGGAAACTGTGTCAAAGGCTTTTGACAAATCTAGAAATACACCAGCACATTTACTTCTATTCTCTATATGCCCTACAACGTCCTCAACGATACTGGAGACAGCGTCTTCAGTAGATTTGCCTTCCATAAAACCAAACTGATTATTAGCAATAAGTTGTTTCGATTTTAGATATTTCATAAGCCGCGAATTTAACACCTTCTCCAATATCTTGGACACTGCAGGGAGTACAGAAATAGGACGATAGTTATTAACTAAGTCTCCGTCTCCACCCTTGTGAACTGGATGAACTATTGCCCTTTTAAAAACTGTGGGAAAGACCCCGGTTGCCAGGGATAATTGACAGATATGTGTAAGGAGAGGGACAAATATCTTACGAGATGTTTGCAGTAGCCTAGCAGAGATACCGTCCCATCCAACTGCACAGTCCCTGCGGAGATTGCGAATCAAAGAATCAACTTCGTCAGGATCTACATCAAGTAAGCCGAATGAGTCTCGAGACGTCTCCGCTTCGCAAGTTTTCAGACTCTGCAAGTTACTTTGTGTTGTTATTTCAGCTGCCAGAGTTTCTCCTATGCCAATGAAAAAGTCATTGACAAAATTAACTGATTCACTCGGATCTTGTTTTATTGTAAGTAATGGCAACGGTGAGGATACTGACGTTGAAATTTGTGTAATGTCTTTAATAGCCTTCCATGTGGCTTTGGGATTATGTTTTAAACTATTGAGCATATTTCGATTATACGTATTTTTAAGGTTTCTTAACAGTTTATTTATATAGTTTCTGTACCTCAAATATGTTATTTTAAGTACCAAATTGCTTGGATTAAGCTTTACTTGTTTGTGCATGTTGTCTCTGTTCCGGATGCAGCGCAATAGTCCTGGAGTGATTCAGGGCTTAATGTTTCTCTTGATGCGAGGCGGAAGATAAGTTTTGGTATGTTTTTTAACTATACGAGACACCTCAGATACAAAGAAATTAGCAGCAAAATTTGCGTCCTGTGAATAAGGGAGTGAAGCTTGTAGCAATAAGGTCAACCTGTATTGCCTCATAATCAATTACTGAACGCAAACTTTTTGCTTGTGTAGTTTTAGCTTTTACGGAAATTGATAGCATTGTTGGACAGTGGTCAGTTATATACGATTGGACAACCAAGGCGGTAGACTCAGACTTTGACTTCAGTAAAATATGGTCAAGGCAAGCGTTCAACCTAGTAGGGAAAACATGTGCAGGTATCAACCCATGCATCGCTGTTAAGTTTAAATACTCCCCAGAACGATTATCATTATTGTTGGTTGAAATGTCTATATTTATATCACCCAAGAGACCAATCACCTTTAATGAACCCAAAGATGTTAACAAATCGTTTATACTGTTGAGAAAATTATCTGTATTACGGAACGAGGGAGGCCTGTACACAGCAATTAATGCTGTATCTAGTCCAACTCTACACACCAAACAATTTGCATCCTTTACCGTCTTAGGTTCAGTAACAGTACAATCGACGTCATTGCGGACATAAACCACAACTCCATCATTTTGGTTTAAGAGGTTAGTTGTCTGATAAGATACATAGTTACTTAACTTGGGGAGGTTTGGAGTTTTTGACAACCAGCACTCAGTTAGTACAATAATATCACACTGGATGTTTAATATAGAAAGTAGTGACGTAAACTGATCAAAATTCCGATTTATACTGCGGATATTTAAATGTATTATATTAAGAGATTTTTTATTCTGTGTTATGTATCGAACACACTGATCCGGCGGACATATATATGATTGCGTTGCATTGAGTGCCTCCAGTTCAGACGATAGAATACTTAAGTTATCTATGTTAATAGTTATCTTAAATTATTGTCAATAAATGATTGATAGACAAACTGAAGGCACACACGACGCCACTCTTTTCGTGTATCACTATAATCCAAACAACGCAGATAAGTAGTTAAGCTAGTTCATTTCGATACAGAAACACTGTTTAAACATTTGTATTTAATTATATTGATATTATTTGGTTTTGATTTTATTTGTATAGTGTGAGTGTTTGTGAGTGTAAATGTATATTTTATGCAAAAGAAAGAAATAATACTAATTATAAGCACGTTTAAAAAACAATTAAAATAGCTAAACATGTTCACATAAAGCAAAATACTTAGAGATAAAACATAGCAAACCACTGTAATATACTTAGTATATAGTCATTGTAGTGCATCACACATTGAGTTTAAGATTGCTTCCGAATCAATTCGTACTGCTTCAGATGACTCATCCTTCCTGATGTATATTTTGCCATTTACCGTCCAGCAAAATAGGTAACCGTTATTTTTAACAAATTCACGCGATTGATAATATAACTTCCTGCTACTTCCAGCAAGGTATTCCGATAAGTAAATAGGAATGCGCTTGCCCTCGATTCCAATCATCGTAGTATTCAGTTTATTATCCCTGTCGTTATTTTTATTGTGTTTACGCACTGCTGCGAGCATTTTATTTTTTAGTGCGACAGAAGTGAATTCGGCGACAATCGATTTATTTTGCCTAGATTTACCCGGCAGGCGGTAAACATCGCGAATTTCAGAGGGCGAAACATCTATCTTCAATGAATTTGCTGTATTAATGATGATCGTTGTTAGTTCGGACGAGGTCTCTTTTTGATCAAGAGGTATGTTTCGGAGTTCAATACATGAGGAGCGAGTACCATATTCTAGATTCTCTAATTTTCTTTCCAATGTCAGAATATAATTCTGATTGCTAGTTCTCTCTTTTTCTAGTTTGTCGATTCTGTTTTTCAGATCTTCGTGACCATTCTTTATTATTTCAAGATTTCTTTCTATTTCCGTGTTTGACTTCTGTATTTGATGATTTTGCAATTTAATTTCATTAACATCTTCCACCAATTTACTCAGCATCGATAGCTGCCCAGCTTGCAATGATTGAATTAACTCTTTAATATCATTCTTAAAGTCATCACTCCCTGATGAATCTGTCCGGAACCGTTTATATCGCGACGAAGACGGTAAATAGTCCGAAGTTACTTTCTTAGTAATACTTGGAATATCTGTTTCCGACTGGGAAGGGTTTAATACAGCAGGAGGTGTGCGAGGTGTACTAGGCATTCTTATAGATATTGTATTTTGCTATTAATATTATTATTATATTATGTAAATATTTCCTGTATATATAATAACGTATATTTATTCTAGGTATAACTTGTTGTATATAACCTCGTAATCGGATGATAAACAAGTATGAAATTGTATCAATTCCAAACTCAATCAGGAGAGTAGTATCTATTGCGTAAGTAATACGTAACACAATCAAATGCAGCGTACCTTCTCGCAGATATGCAACTAGTCAGGTAACAGATGCAACCGCAATCGGGAGTCTCCGCAGCCGGCAGGCGTTGGCTTCGGGTGCTTTCGGCGTAAGCGCAGGCCGGCGACGACGTCACGCAGACACGGCCCGAGTGCACGCTATTAGCGATGTATTGTGTCGTAGGTCAGGGTTACCGGCTAAGTACTTGTTAAAACTTGCGGTAAATGTTGTTATATTCCAGAATCCCGTATGTTGTGCGCGGTGTATGAATTATCGGGTTATGCACTGTACTTCATAGCTTCATATTGATCACGGTAATGTAACAAAGACGTGTATTTTACTAAACAGTTTAAAAAATATTACAGCACGTAGACTAAGTGATGTTGGCGTACGGACGCTCAGCGCGCGAATCCTAGTAATCGACATACAATCTTAGTAAATTATAATATTCATCTACACTAACTTAAATGTAAATTCTTTATTGACACTATAAAAGTGATGTTTAAACTTTAACGAGACGGGATTTTTTTTATGTACCTCCACCTCACAGAATACCGCAGCCAAATAACTATTCCCGTAAGGGTTGTTGTGTTCCTGCGAGTGAGTGAGGTCTCACCAGAAAGGAAGGAGATGTTGCTTTGGCAGCGGGGGTGGCGGCGCGCGAGCGATATTTTATGTTGCAAGCGTTAATATGGCTACGGTAACCGCTTTAAATCAGGCGGCCATATGCTTATCAGCCACCCGACGTAGTATAAAAAAAAACGGGGTTCAACCATACACCAGCATTGTGTCTTATATTTTTTAATATGGCGGCGAAATTAATCAAAAAGGCAGATTTGTATGTTTTACTGACTCTAGAAAACATTATTTACCACTGATCCAGTCTGATTGTGTATCATAAGTTATCACGGAATAGCTAGCTGCCTGTGTGAGAGCTTCATCTACTGGACGTACTAATGCTGGAACAATATACCTCTTCCAAATATTTAACTACTCAACGCCTTTCCAATCCAAATTTCATTCAAATCGAAAAAAATGAGGTGTTGTGGCTCACGACGTTCTTTAAAGCCAAAAGCCAACCTCGCCTGCACGTGGTGCACCCTACCGACTAGAGAAATTGGCTCTGATGAAAGAGAGGTAAGGTACAGCGTATATGTAAGCTGCCCAACTGGGAAAGTCACCTTACCACTTTACAGAATACCGCAGGCAAATAATAATTCCCTTGAGGGTTGTTGTATTCCTGCGAGTGAGTTCAGAAAGGAAGGAGTTGCTGTATTCGCAGCGGGGGAGACGGCACGCCAGCGGTATTTAATACTGCGATCATTAATATGGCTAGGGTATTCGCGTCACCTCACGCGAGCTGTATGCTTGTCTACCACCCAACGTATTATAAAGAAAATCGGTTCGGCGTTTTAGTCGCGGAAAATTTACAAATTACAATATGACAAACAGAAAGACACAATTTTGCATTTATAATACTAGTATGAAAATGTGGATGGATTGTACGTGTAAACGTGTATATATGCGTCGCATTGCCTATCACACTGCTGTCGACTCTCTTGTTTTAAATTAACTTAAATTATTGTGAAATTTTACCAAGTCGTGATACTACTGTTAAAACATAATACGACTATCACGTATAGACAAATAATTTTAGAATATAAAAGCCTCATTTATTAAAATAACTCTACAGGTATGTACCTGTAGAGTTATTTTAAACAAAAATTCTCAGTTCTTAGTACGTAGAAGTTCTCAATATGTCAATTTACTGTTGTTTTCCTTCCTATTTGTCTACAAGTGAATAAAGAGAGGTCGTATCAATAAAGGAAAATGGAAAAGGTGCATAAAGATGCTGGCACCAGAAGAAGAAATGAAACCAAAAAAGAATTAGAGTTGCTGATTAGATAGAATATTGTCTGAAATTTAAGTATGCACACAAAGCAATTTGCCTACAATGACTAGGCACTATTATTATGCCTTGTCAAGGCAAGCAAATGGGAAATTCTTTTCTGGCACCAAAATTTAAGCTTGATTGTAAATATTTCGATTGAAAATTTTGACGAAAATGAGTTCAGAATACTTAATACTGTGCCATGATAAAGTTCAAAATACTACATCTATATTAGCAACCTTGCCAATTGCTACCAAAAAAAGGATTATCTAAGAATTTAAAAAATAATAAAATAAAATCCTCTGCTGGCTTTTCGAAAAATGATTATGAATTAACCAAAACTGATACTGAAAAATTAAGTGGATGAAAGTTTAATATTATTCGCATCAGTAATTATATCTCCCTCTCAACTTCTTTTCGCCGTTTCCGTAACGCTCTCGTCATGCATTCACCAGCTTATTCCCTAAGTCAAGCGTTCGTAAAGGGGTTTTACTTCAAAAATTTAAGGTAAAATGAACCTATATTAAATCACTACCTTATGCACGCAGTATCGTACGCACGAATCCCGCCGCCGGTATCCCATGACAATTTTCAAAAATACTTTGTTAGCGGATGTCTACGCCGTATTATCTATTTATATCTTTGATCATTGATACTTTTATATGCCAATTTTCAACCCGTTCTGTGTTTGGACTTTGAGCTGTGTGTTGATAGATAAGTCAGTAACTTTGGCCTTTCATAGAAAAATTAAAACGTCTGTCATTTACCCACTGATATAGTAGTATTAGTAAATATACGATCATTGCACTGACCTATCTATAATTTGACGAGCCCGGTGGGCGAATGGCTAGCAATGTCCACTTTGACTCCGTAGTCGAGGGTTCTATCCCCTCACGAGACAAATATTTCGACGGTCCCTACGTATAAAGCGACATGTCAAAAATTGCATTTTTTTTAAATTGCATAAATTGCTATAGATTGCTCGTAAAAAACATTTTCTTTTTTATTTTATTGATACCATATAATTAAAAAGTAAGAAATTAATACATTTGTCCAATAATAATATTCTTTAATAACTATATCGTAGTATAACCAGACATGTCTGAAATGACATGTCGCTTTATACGTAGGGACCGTCGATTTGTGTGCATGTACATGTCTACTTGTATTCGCGTGGGTGTTTTCTATGTACTTTATATATACCTATATATATATGTATTTACATTATATATGTATTTACAAAAAAAAAATGTATTTAAGTACAATATCAGTTATTTAGGTATCCATAGTGCAAGCTTTGCTTAGTTTGGGAACAGCCCCCTTACCACTATCTCTTATTGCGATTCAATAACTGAATAGAATGCATATTCATACCAATGAATAAGCGACTCTATTTCAAATGGAATGGAATAGAGTCGCTTATTCATTGGTATCAATAAGCAATCTATTCAATTATTGAATCGCAATAAGAGATGGTGGTAAGAGGCAGTACACAGTAATAGTACTACTTACTGTACTGTACGGGAGGTACAGTCGATACGCGAGAGCGGCAAGGAGTGTGCCTACCGTAAGTAGTACTATTACTGAGATGAATCTGGAACAATTTGTATGGCGCTGCACGCACACTAAACGGTCATGATGCTACTTTATTTGCAACTCAATGCTAGAATGATATACCGCCTCAAACTAAAAATTACACTACTAAACAGTATACCTTTCAAAAAGAATATAAAATCTTTTTTATTGAGTAAATAAAAAATATACGTTTGTATTTATTTTTTTAGTTACTCCTTTAAAAATGTATTACCCATCAAAAAGAAATATAATAAAGTAAAGATATGTATTATAATGGTATAATATAGGTTAATGTTTAGTATGTGCTAAATATCTATTAATAGTTTAACCACACATCGGCAGATACTTGCTAGTAGATTTATACTGTATTGTATACGAGTATGTATTTGCATCATATTATGCGTTTGCTTATCACACTGCTGTCGACTCTCGTGGTAAATTAACTTAAATTATCATAAACTTTTTACAAGTCGTGATATTACTGTTAAAAAATAACTCGACTGTCACGTAGACAAATAATTTGAGAGTATAAAAGCCTCAGTGCATACCATAAAAAATATTTTAAGAAAATGTCTCACATCTTGCAGACAAAAATTGATTGCCTTATTGATTGATTATAAGATTTGCTGATTTTCTTCAAGTGAGTGAAAATAGGCCAAATAACATAATTAATAAGGGAAGATGGAAAATGTACATAGGAATCCCAGATTAAGAGATGAAGACGGAGAGAGATAAAAGAAAATTGAAGTACCGGATAAGAAAATGAGATAATGGTGGTGGAAGTCCCTGCCGTGGCAGGCAAAATTACAATTTCGTTTTACCTTAAAATTAAAATATGTCAATGTCTTGGTAAGTTTAACCCTTTTTTTAATGTACAATAATCAAAAATTATTTAGAGAATGAACGCTTCTATAAATGTATGATTAAACCATCGATCCAAAACTGAACTGATATAACTAAGATTTAAGAAAAGTACTATACCAAATCCTGTATCATAATTTGTTTGAAGTATTGCATTTTAATGCAAAATGTTGGTATCATTTCAGGTCATGGGCTCCAGTTTAGTAATTGGATCAATACCAATCGCCACGATATTATAAAATGTGAGTTTGTTTGTTATGCTTTCACGCCGAAACTACTCAACGGATTATCATGAAACTTTGTACACAAATTCTCAAATGTAGTTGAAAGAACATAGGATACTCTTTATTAAAAAAAAGGAAAATGCGGGCGAAGCCGCGGATTGAAGCTAGTATACAATATAACAAAAAATATTGTGCTCCTTATTCAAACAATGATTATAAATTATCCAAAACTGATAAACTGAAAAATACATAGATGAAAGTTCAAAATTATGATTTAAAACTAATCCTTAATCATATTCACGTCAATAATTAAGTACTAAAATTGAGTTTAAAATTTTCAGATATTACCATCGCTTGTGAAAGGAACGAATCCAAGGTAAAACCCGAACCAATGCGGCTGACATTTGTTACTCGTATAACGAAAACATCAAAGGTGCTAATAGTCAATATTGCAACTGGCCAATGTCAGTACCATCCAAGATATTAAAGAAAAAATAATATGTGGAATCTGTAAGATCAATAGAAGCCAAACCAGTATTTATGTTTGGACGCATATGGGACAAAAATAGCTATGTAATTTTTAATGCGATTTTCACAATTATATAACTGGAGGTCTGAATAAAATCGAGTGCATATTTAATCTTATTCTCTCGTTTAAAAAAACTTACAAAAAATACATTCTTTTTATTATTTATTTATATAATCTTTGTTGCACATAATCTTACAGAAAATATACAAAAGGCGAACTTAATGCTATTAGCACTATTTACCAGAATAATATTATATCACCATATACATTAATTATTATGAATTGGGTTACATTATGAATGCACAAATCTTTGTGATTGAGATAAGCTCTGAACTTATCTGTACAGTTTGTAATACAGTAGATCAGTACAGCAGAGAAAATTGTACAAATTATGAAACACAATTAATAAAATTATTTAAAAAATGCAGATATCCATTTATTTATACTTTATAATGAATATTTGATTCAACAATTTTATTCGCTTTTTATGTCGTATTGATTTTACCGAGCAAGAAATGAGATAAGTCTATGAACGTTTGTTACTACCAAAACAGCACTTAGTTTAATCTACTTAAAAAAATTAAAAATATCGACTAATCGACGTTCTAGACTGCTATATTGATGTCGGCTTTGGTCTACATATATCTTCCTTGCATCCCTCATCCTAAGTCTGACTCCCAAGAGTTTGTTAGCTTTGATTATTTTAAGTTGTGTAGTCTATTCGAAGTATTCTTTTGGCAAATAGTACATAAAATGTCTGCGGTATCTATACGTATAGTTATTTTTCATTACATTTGTATTACCTATTGATGATTATTTTCACAATCCAACTCTGATGATCTGATGACACACCTAGTTATGAATATATAAGTTCCACAGACTATTCTTGTATATTGTTAATCAATTAAATAACGTGTATTTTGGTAATATTTTCAGATGATACTGTCGCTGTTTTGGGATGAATGCTTAGATGTTACAAAATAAATCAAAGGACTACTCCCGGCTCTATGGAATGGACTCCCGTTTAAAGCTATTATTTAAATTATATCATTTTAATTTGTCTATCCAAAAAACTACCAAAGAGGCAAAATATATGTACATTACATATATACTATACACGTAGTCTTTAACAAGTGATTATAAATACATATTAGATATATGCCATGTGTATTATTTATCGTATTTTATTGAGTTTGTACCATCTATTAAGTTGTCGCCATTAATAAATCATTTCATTGTACTGTTTTTTTCTTTCTTTATTACACACATAAAGTAACTATCTTCCGTCAAGTGTCTATTTCTCTTACTGCCATAAGGTTGGCTGGAAGAGATCTCTTCTAAAGATAAGCTCACCTACACACTTTTGATGTAACTATGTTATGACAATTTATGACGGTTATATTTTCTTGTTTCTATGAAGTTAATTAGCTTTACTATAAATCATAAGAGTTTTATACAGTCACTCATAAATATTATTTATTGCGATTCAGTTTAAAGACCACCAACCAGACATTTAAACATAATATAGTTATATAACCAGATATTTAAACATAATATAGTTATATGATTCACTACTATAATTTTGGTTTACTCATTGATAATTTCATATTGTTAAAAGGGTTTTAATCTGAACAATTACGGCAAGACAAGACAACCTTAAAATGCTGGCAACGGATCGGCGACACAATGGTGTTGCTGATCTCCACGGGCGGTGGTGATTGCTTTCCACCAGGTAACCCACATGTTCATTTGGCCCCTCTTGTATAAAAAAAACTGCGTATTTAGAGTTTTTTTTAATAATTTATATTTTCAAATACAAAATCGTTGGATAAAATATTTTGTAAAATTCTAAATAAGAATAATAAAATAAAAATACTAATAGAGTGGAAAAAAGATTTTATTTACAATTTCAGCGATTCCAAAACGTCCACATTTAGACTAGAAAGAAACTTTTCCAACTTAATTATAGGTTATTTGGTATTAGCAGTAGATAATGAAAACTGAACTTTGACTTTATATATTTAGAGCTTAAGATTGAGCACCAGGTTGTTGTTGTTGTTGTTGCTGGTCGTCGCCAAGATGCTCGGTGGGTTGGTAGCCGTTCTTATCAGCAAGGAAGGTAACCTGGATCTGCTTGCCATCGGGGGCAATGTATTTGTAACTGCCTTTCACTGAGAGTCCCTGCTGGTCAGTGTCATTCTTGTATTCCCCTTGCTCTTGCCGGGATGTGCCGTCGCTCGTCTCAAATCTGTTGGATAAATAAGTATTTTTATATAAACTCTCGCGAGCACCTACTACTTTAATCAAATGTGTTTTAAGTTGATGATTATGCGATTATTTTGCGAGATATGCCGTACCTATACTATTATATACTACGGTATGGTATGCAGGACTTTATATGAAAATTATACATATCTAGTGTTGTCATACTAATATATCAGATGGAAAAATAATCAGAAAGAAAGTGAACACATAGGTATATGCTCCAATTAGAACCCCCTACTCCGATATCTTCCTATAAAACATTGATGAGACATGTTGTCTTATATGGAGCGCAATGTTGAAAAGGATGGATAAAAGAAGAATGCATGTAGCTGAGATGCGAATGCTGAGATGAAAGTAGGACTAGAATAAAGTCGTCATAACGTTTTAATTTATACAGTAGCAATAGATTCAAATCATCAAGACTAAAATAAACGTCTCCACGACTTTCTTGAAGAACACTATGCTGTACACTCCTGGGAAAACCTAGGCTGGAAGTTCATTCCACAACGTGAAAGTTCACAGAACAAAACGTATCTGGAACCACACTAGAATAGTACTGTAAGTCATTGCCTTGGAGTACTATTAGTAATATCTTTGATAAATTATTATTTTGAGACCCGTGTGGTTCAGTATTCAAAACATACAAAGTAAAATTTTCTGCGTTACGCCATGACAGTCCTCCCGCTTTTCAAATGTGTTAATGACAACATGTATGATGCCGTTAAAATGAGAGTTATATCTCAACCGTCTGATGGTCGACCTCAACCACAAATGATCATAAATAATCTGTCCTTTGCCACGCGTCCTTGCTTACACCATCTAAGTGTGATTTAAAGGCAATTATAAACACTAGTGAATGCCCGCGATTACGTTTTAGTACAGAGGGGCAATTCTCGTAATTAAAATGTAGTCAAAATTCAGTTCCGATCCAGTCTCGATCTCACATATGTCAAATTTGGTATTCTCGTATCACATTACGTAACTTCAAAGTTAGATTTAAGTAGGATTATACCGAAATATGACCGAATATTAAGCAAATTAAGAATGTTACTTTGTCAACAATAAGAATTGCTTATAATTGCTTATAATGAAATCAAGTGTACACTTTTAGTCAATTCACAATTCAGTCTCGATTCGGTCAACTTTCAATCTGCAATCGTAGAAAAATTAAGAGAATTGGCCTTCTGTTTGCCGTAACTAGATATCACAATACCGTCGTCGTCAACCCTTACTCATTCCACTGCTAGAATACGGGTCTCCCCTCAGTTGAAAGGGTCTAGAGCATACTCCACCACGCTGCTTAATTGCGAATTGGCGGAGGCCAGTGTTTACAAGCCGCCTAAAGGCTACTTAGCTTAACGACTGTCATCTAATGACAATACCCGCTATAAATGAACAATATTACAGAATGTTCCCGATGTATTTCTGTTGATTCTTATAAGGTTCTAATACATTTAAATAAAATGTGTTTTTATTACGTAAAGGGGGTACGGGGTGGCCAGAGCGAATCTCGCCTACACGTAGTATACGCTTCTAATAAACAAAAGATGATCTGGGGAATAGAGAAGTAGGTCATTTAGCGTCCGATTGGGGTAGTATCTCCACCTCAAAGAAGAACGCAGCAATTAACAATACTCTTACATGAGGATTGTTGTATTTCTGCGAGTGAATGAGGTCACCAGACATGAGGGGTTCCAACACCCGAACAATACTGGTTTATTGCCAGCGGCTATGGACCACGGTAGTCGCTTTACATCAGGCGGGCCGTGTGCTTGTTTGGTGCGATAAAAACATTACGCACCAGTGACTTAATGTACATTTAATACTCGCTGATACACGTGTAGAAAATCATCATGGTCAGATACTTCATGCCATTTACTTATGATGACCCTTAATGACTCAAAAAACAAAAGTAAGGGTCATTACGCACTACTTTGTAGCAGTGTGATGTGATGACAGACTGTACGAGCTCTTATTTCTGGCGAATTTTTTTATACATCGCATGGCAATGAACATACATTTCGCCTGATCTGAAACGGTTATAGTAGCAAGATAGACGCTGCAACATAGCTCTCTGGTAAACTCATTCACTCGAAAGAACACAACAACCCTCCAGGCTTATTGGAATTGTTATTTGGCTGTAGTCTTCTGAGGTGGAGGTACTTTCCCAGCCGAGCAGCTTATGATAACCCTCTTCTCTACCTATTTTACGCGAGAGGGTCGTTAGCCAACCAGCAGGGTGCACTACATGCAGATGAGGTTGGAAAGATAGTGAACCGCTTACAAACCCCTACATAACCCTAAATAAGTCTAATAAAATAAAAGCGTATTATACAAATAAATAAATAAATATTCCAGGATGAATTACACAACACACTGCCATCTAGACCCAAACCTTGTACTATGGGTAGGTAAACCTACTAGATAACTGATATTATACTTAAATACATTTATTTTTGGAATTACATACATATAATACATAGAATACACCCAGTCCAACACATACAGACATCAAATTTGCCAAATTTTGTTCATGCCTACAAATATTTGTCTTCTGCGGGGATCGATCCCGTGTCCCCAGAGTCAAAGTTGACGTTTAACGTGTCAATAAGACGTTTCGTTTTCAACTTGAGATATCGCCATATACTCCCCATATTAACACTTTTTGTATGTATGAATGCATGTGATGCAATAACTCTCACACCGGTACCCCGATCTTGATAAAATTTCGTATGTGTGTAGAAAAAGTTAACACTTTTTCGTAGGACAACGAAATCATTTCAGCTTTTTGAACTATTAGCGTTAAAGTGAAAATATAGTGAAGCATAAATCTGATTGCGATGAAATTGGAAAAACAAGTAGATAATATATACCTATATGCAATTCATATGTTTATTATGCATATTATTATGTGATAAGATATGATGAGACTGACATGACTTTTTAAGAAAAAAGTCCCAAAACTAAATAAAGAGAAAAAGAAAACATGCATCTTATTGTTATACTTAGTAGATGACGAGCCCAGTGGTCGAATGGCTAGCAATAGCTACTTTGACTCCGAGGTCGCGGATTCGTCCCCGCACATGACAAACATTTGTGTGCATGTGTGCACATAAATGTTTGTCATGTCACCCAGACCAATATGTCTGTTTATATTGGTCTGGGTGTTTTCTATGTATTATAAGTATGTATTTGCAAAAAAAAATGTATTTAAGTACATTTATCAGTTGTCTAGTACCCATAGTACAAGCTTTGCGCTTAATTTGGGACTAGACGGCGCTGTGTAAATTGTCCAAAAAATATTTATATATATTTATTTAATGCAATACCTAAAGATATTGATTATTGAGTAGTTATGATGATATCGAAATTTGATTAAAAAATTGCGAGTCCCGGTCGGTCGTTGCAAACGTCTAATATAATTTTCCAATAGAATCCAGCTATAATAAATGTGAATACGTGTATAGTGATTTGTCCTTCTTTCCCGACGAAAGAAATGAATATATTGACATGATTATCTTATGGCTTATTATATTTTAAGGTCTGGAGAGTGAGACGAGCATAGGCTACATATCCTAGAAAAACATCTTATTCCAACAGGTTTTTTTTTACATAAAATAATGACCACGCAGCCGAAGCCGTGAGTAATAGCATTTTTCGTTAATAAATGATGAATTTAGCAGATTGACTTACTCAAAATTGTATCCATCGATATTAACTTCTGAGTCTTGTTTGAGGATTTGCACCTGTTGTTGTCCTTGAGCTGGTGCTTGTTCCTGAGGGTAAGCGCAAACCAGCGCCAGAGCAGCTAAACTGAAGATAGTCTGCAGAAAGTTATAAAAAATGTAGTTAACATTGCGAATAAGAAGTTAATTATTATGAATGAATTTGTTGTTTCACACTATAACATTTCATTTAAGTTTTCACATCTAATTTATTTGAAATTGATGTATGAAACTTGATAGATGTATGAAGTAGAGGTAATGCAAATAAATACATGGGAATGTTGATTACAGAAAGAAAATTCACATTAATGTTTAGTTGCGCTTTATGTCTTTGAATCTAGTTTAACATAGAGAAGGTCCTGCTTGAACCTGTTCCTACCGCATAAGGCAAAGTGTCGTAGTAGTCAACCCGTATTCATCCCACTGCAGGGATATGGGTCTCCTCTCAATTGAACGAGTTTAGAGCATACTCCATTACGCTGCCTAACTGCGGGTTAGCGGAGACCAATGTTTTCATACCGCCTAAAGGCCACTGACTTGACTTAACGACTGTCATCTAATGACAATAGCCGGGACCGACGGCATAACGTGCCCTCCGAAGCACGGAGGAGGTCGAGAAAATAAACCCATCTGTGTACAGGCTGCGATCGACGTTGCTTAACTTGCGTGTTGGATTAGATTGATACGCACCATCGAGCTCCTGTAAATTAGTGTAAGTACACAGTAGTAACACTTTAGATTTAGTTTACAATACTAGTTAGTTATTATGGTTATGGACTATGTATGATGTTCCAAGCGAAGTTAACAAAAGTTAATCTAGCAAAACAATCATAGGAAAAAACATTGTACTGCTGGAATCCCGGGATACTAATTGGTTTTAATTTATAAATTTTCTTTAGGAGTTGTTAAAATAGAGTCGTTAAAAAAGTTGGTCGAAATACACAACGGGATATAACACTATTGTAGTAAAAGAACCACTTACGATTTTCATCATTTTTAAAGATAATATTAAAGTAAAAAGGATGTGTTTGTGACTGAACGAACCCTGAACGACTATACGCTGAAGTGAGATCTTGAGCTATAAATATCGTTTCAAAGTATTGACAATACGATGTTTCGAAGTTTCATTGTCAAATGAGGTGTTAATCACAATCATGCAAACAGTTTGTTTGGTGATCGAAGAAAACGTTACTTGGATTTGTCAATTGTGTAAATTGTTTGCTAGCTGTAGGTCGTGCGTGCTTCGCTTAACCTACATTATCGCGATGTAAGTAAACTTATTTATGCACATTTTTGCATTCTTGGAATTATGTCCACATCATCATAAATTTTGGGGTATAAGTAGTTCATCAACATCTTTGAACCAAAGGCAACTAAACCTGCACATAGTGCAACCTGCTGATTGACAAACGAGGCTCTGGCGAAAAGATAGGTATGGCATAGCGTATTTTTTAAGCTGCCCGACTGGGGAAGTACCTCCACCTCACAGAATCATAATCATCATCAGGTCATTTTAGTCTCCACTATAGGAGCACGACCCTCTCTCGTCCGTCCCAGACAGGAGGATTTGGCCTACACTCCCCACGCTAGCCAAACGGGTTGGTGAGGCCTGATCGATGTTTGATCATGTATTTCCCTTGTCGCCTTGTACGACATCCACGGGAAGAGACGAAATGGTTCTATTCTAGTCTGCCGGAAACCACACGGCCAAACCTCACAGAATAACGCAGCCAAATAACAATTCCCTTGAGGGTTGTTGTGTTGCTGTGAGTGAGTGAAGTCATCAGAAAGAAAGAAAGGAAGGTGTATAGGCTGGCAACGAATCGGCGACCCCTTGGTGTTGCTGATCTCCATGGGCGGTGGTGATTGCTTTCAATCAGGTCATGTTCATTGTTCATATACATGCTCGTTTGCCCCCTTTCATATAAAAAACCCTTTTTTATCCAGTCAGTTGAAATCAAGCATACATCTCACTTGATGCTGAACTGGTACCTACCATGAACAAAAGGCGTTTGCTGTGCAAGGAACATCTATTCTCTATACGCCTATCGGCTTTTAAAATCTATTGTCTTCTCGCAGTATTCAATAAAAAAAAGCTTTTCAATAAAAAAAATATAAAAGGACTGTTCGCGTGCGGTCTTCTACAAGGTACTTCACATTGAGTGAGAAATATCGCTGTATCTTATCTAAATCCTAACCTCTCTTAAGAAACGTAATGTGGCGTAATACTACTCTACCCCCCTTAACAAATGAAATATATCCTAATCCTTTGTAATTTTTTTTTTTTTTTTGTATTTGTATTGTATCCTCATAAGATATATAAGGCTACACTAACTCTTTCAATAAATGTTTTGTGCCTTAATTCTCCTAAAAAGATTGTTGTGTTCTACTTCTCAAAGTATTTTACCTGCCTTAATTAAGTAATAACTTAATAAATTAAAAATTGTAAAAATAACATGATACTGTTAGTATTTATATTATCTATCTCTATCTTTGTTACTGCACTATGTGTCTCTATCTTTCTTAAGAAACGTTCTGTACGATATTCCGGAATTAGCGCCCCCATTATAAACGTAATTTTATAGATGAAAAACGCCACCATAAATTCGTACATTTGTTTCTAAACTGTTTTGTTGATAAATTTACTTCAGTACAATATTCAGGGACGGACGCTTTGATTCAGTTTTGATTGATGTTGTCGTATTTTTTTTATTTTCTTGGGAAAATCGTCACATCAAGAAATAGTACTGGTACAGATGCGTTACATTTACATACTAAAATAAGGTAATGTAAATAAATAGACGACTCTAGACGCGACGCAATAAAGAGCTTTTTAATTCGTACAGCGCGGCGCATCCAAATCGTTGGTTTACCTATACTAGCTATGTAGCTGTGTGTGTGTTTGTAAAACTTCGTCATTTTTCTCGAAGGAGGAACACAAGGAGGGTTTGCTCCTTGCGTGACTACAATTCGATACAATTGTAATAAATCTTATTAGCGGCCGCCCGCGACTTCATATTTTTTTAATAATATTAATGTGGCAAACAAGCGTACGTATGAAAAGGTGGGCCACCTTTTCATAAGCGTTTACCGCTATGAACGATTACAATACCAGGGGTATCAGTCGCATTACCGACTCTGAAAAAGCTCTTCCCACCTTTTTTATTTTATTATCTATACTAATAATAAGTAATATCTATTATCTATACATATAATAAGCCCGCAGGGCAGCTTGTGGAGGGCTGTAGTGTGGGTAACGACACCACAGACCCGAGTCTCCAGAGGGTCGGTCAAGGCCTTCGTCTCCGGCGTGTCTTCATCGGTCGGAGTGTAAACACAAAAAGGCCCGCAGGTCTCTCAGCTCTGGCTTGCCTTCATTGGCCGTCCAGAGAGAAGTCGTTAGAGCTATATGCTCTAGGGATGGAAGTGTTAAAGGCTATACGCCGGTAACTTTGGAAAAAGCACACCTCTCGACACCCCTGAATCACTCACACCGGTGTTGCCCTTGGCCGATTTCCTGGCATTTCAGGGGTCCATCTAGTGAGTGGAAAATCACCGCCTGCTGCAGCAGGCTACAATAACGAGCAATAGAAGTAGCTATGGCAGGCGTCCGTCCTTTTCTGTAATAGCCCGGTATTTAGTTCACCCAGATCTCATCTCCATAGCCCATTTATTTTCCATCACACTTTCTAATAATTTCAACGCCTGGCGAGACCTGCTCGTGGGTATATCGTTCCATTGATATATTCAGGAGCGGGTCACGGCGGGCATACAACATTACATACTTCTCAAAGGGGCCTCTACGCGTTGGATCCATATCCCAGCTCACGCCTATCAAATGACCGGACTTGACCCGTGATAAAAAATAAATATTAAACAATTATTATTAGTAACTCCGTTTCTAACAATTTTATCCATGAGACATGCACCAGATTTTAAGTTACACTACAATGTTACGTACAACAATGAAAACGGCATCGAATTTCAAGTAGGTACCTATTAGTTTTTGATGCACGTACAAACATACAAACAGAAAACAAAAATTATAAAAAAATATTGTTTTAGCCTTTTATTTCTTTTCAAAATACTCCTTTGATTAATTCTTGTTAGATGATATCTCATATGTACAAACATTAGCTAGTTCCTATAGGTAAATGATTAAATCATTTTTTTTTATTTATTTATCTAAAATATTAATAATAAACATTAAAAAGACTTCGACCATTCGCAGAAACCATAAATGGTTTATACGCATTCTCATACGCTTTATTCAAATTGCAATAGTAGATTAGTAGCCAAGGGCTGTAAGGCATCAATTGCAGCCCGAGATATTTAGGCGCACGAGCGCAGCGAGGGCGCCTATAGTTCGAGGGTGCAATTGATGCTTACACCCGAGCTAACTACTCTGCTTTACATCTCGATTGTGAGGTAAGTAGAAAAAAACCGGGACTACAAGAATAAAAGACTTTACTTGTTTTTCTTTTCGCCACTTCATGAACTCGTCGTAAGTTTTCAAATATCTCTCTTTAGAACTTTCAGGCAAAATATTGTTAATTGCTGCTTCAGCTTCCATTTTCATTGAATCGGGAGTGCAGCTTATATCTTCATCACTTGCAGAACTCATGTTTTTTTCCTAATTAGCACGTAATTATAAAAAAAATCCCGAAAACAAACAATATTAAAAGTAAAAGTTTCTATTCCCGCCTCTTTTCATCTCTTTTTTTTTTATTTTATTTTTTTTCTAGAAGGAAATTGAACTTCGCCGTTCGATATTTAAATTGATGACTATTATACTCATACGAAGACAAGGCTGAATAGCGAAGCGACCTCTTTTGTCATTGGGCTGAATGCATGATGTCTATTGCCAGTATGATGGTTAGATGTACGCGAACTTTTTGAAAGAGTGAAGTGTTTTTTTTTTAATTACTTACCGCCCTAGAGCCTTTTATAGCTACATTATTACCATAGAGCGCTAATTGGTCACCTACAAGCCCCATTTGGGGGTAATAAGGACCTACTTACCGAATATGAGAGATGTAAAAGATTGTTAATCAAGGAGACGTTCTGATATCCAATCACGCAAATGTGCTCGCGACTTTAAAATATGGTATTAATTTCTGGATGCAACTCCTGGCACATTTAAAAAAAAAAATTACATTACCTCAACAACGCCACAAACTTCTTGCTTTTACACTCGTTTAAGTAAGGCTGACTTATTCCGTGGAAGAATCTCTTCCAGTCAACCGTTGCCTTTGCGTACTGTATTTAATATAAGAGCTGATACGTACTAGGGCGGAATCTAGCCCACAGGGCCGAAATCGAGGTTAAGTGGAGCGCGTAGATTCACTGAGTGTGAATGTTTTCCATTGATTTCAATGGAAAATTTATTTGATGATCAATCAGCAGCTGGAGATTTCAACTGCAATTTGATGATCAATTTGCAGTTGAAATCTCCAGCGACGTCCAGTTTCGTTGTCACCTGGAGGGGAAGGTCAAGCTGGCGTCGAATAAACTAGGTGTGGTCAACAGGGCCAAGCAGTACTTCAATCCGCGGCAAAGGCTTCTGCTCTACAAAGCTCAAGTACGGCCGCATATGGAGTACTGTTGCCATCTGTGGGCTGGAGTGCCTAGATACCAGCTTGCACCTTGTGACTCGATTCAGAGGCGTGCTGTGAGGATTGTTGACGATCCCAAACTGACAGACGGTTTAGAACCTTTAAGTCTGAGGAGACATTTTGCGTCCCTTTGTGTGTTCTACCGTTTGTACAATGGGGTGTATTCAGAGGAGTTGTTTGCATGATGCCCACGGCCTCCTTTTACAGTCGCACCGCTCGCCATCGACAGGGAATTCATCCTCACACATTGGAGTCGCGTACCGTGCGGTTCCAGAGAAGTTTTCTCCCGCATACGGTTAAGCTGTGGAATGAACTGCCTGTCGAGGTTTTCTCAGGAGACTACAGCATGGGGTTCTTCAAAAAGGGCGTGAAGAGGTTTTCACAGGGTCGGCAACGCGCGTGTGATGCCCCTGGTGTTACAGGCGTTCATAGGCTACGGTAACTGCTTTCTATCAGGCGGGCCGTATGCTTGTTTGCCACTTTAGTGGTATAAAAAAAAACTCAATTTTTTCAAGGACATAATCGATCTAAATATTTTTTTCGACACAAACCTCAAGCATGTCGAGGACTTTACTCGTGACAAGTTTCATCAAAATCGGTTCAGTGGTTTTGGAACCTATTCATTTCCAAGAATGACTTTTCGGAATATGTATAAACGTTCCGCTCGTTCCGCTTGCACTACTCAACCATGTTCACTTTAAGAAAGTTGTCTGCTTTACGTCTATTAAGAAGTATTGTTGTATTCTACTTCAAATCAGCCCCCGTACCACCAACTCCTATTGCGATTCAATAACTAAATGTCTGAATAAGCATTCTATCCAGTTATTGAATCGCAATAAGAGTTGGTGGTAAGGAGGCTGGTCATTATGCTTTGTTTTTCTTAGAAAACATTGTTGAGCCTTCCTTCTCCTAAGAAATGCTGCTTCTTTTTTTAAGAATTTTTTTTTATTAGTTTGGATATGTTATATTTATAATATCATATATTTATTAATAAGTTACAAGCTGCCGATAATGAGAAAAATAGTGTTATCAACATAGAAATCAAATACGGTGCTAAAGATTGTAATCTTATCTCATCAATGGTTCATTAAAATTTAAAAGTGACAGAGAAGGACGATTGTATTAAGTTAAAACAGCCAATTAAATACGAATTGCTGTAAGTAGCTAATTTTAATAAATTAAAAAAATAATTATGTATATTTTTTTATAGTTTGAATTAAAATTTTAGGTATCAAAAATATTTTACCACAAATTGTTGAGAGATTCATAGACGGACAAAATCTTTAATTTCTTATATAATATAATTGTGTGTTTAAAATAAAGGTACTCGTCCTAATTATGCATTTGTTAAGGATGACGTGAGTATGGCATCAAGGGCATGTTGAGTTATGTAAGAAACTAGGGATGGGCGTTGAATGAACGAACCGTTTTTTTAGACTGTTTTTTGTGCGTGAACGTTTAAACTACGAGTAGTTTACAGTTCACAGATAAACTAGTTTATTCGTCGACTGGTTGATGAGTCCGTTGCGTCGCGTCGCGATCGTCTCGTCTCGTTTAGTGACTTGACAAATGAGATTTTCGTTCGTTTACGTTTACCAATCGTTTATGTCAAGAAATAGTCTTTATCGATGACGTAAACTAGTCGAAAATTAGACTGTTTTTATTGCATAGCTTTTATCGCGGGCTTTGAGCGCGGCGACCGAATGAAGAAATTCCGTAACGAAACCAAAACCAAAACCAAAACCAAAACCAAAACCAAAACCAAAACCAAAACCAAATCCAAAACCAAAACCAAAACCAAAACCAAAACCAAAACCAAAACCAAAACCAAAACCAAAACCAAAACAAAAACCAAAACCAAAACCAAAACCAAAACCAAAACCAAAACCAAAACCAAAACCAAAATCAAAACCAAAACCAAAACCAAAACCAAAACCAAAACCAAAACCAAAACCAAAACCAAAACCAAAACCAAAACCAAAACCAAAACCAAACAAACAAACAAACAAACAAAAAAATCGTCGACGACCCACCCACCACGTCGACGACGTAAACTAGTCGAAATTAGACTGTTTTTTTTTTTAACTAGTTCATCGTCGACGGTAAACGGTCTCGTTGCGTCGACTGTAAAATCGTCGACGACACCCACCACTAGTCGACGACGTAAACTGGTCGAAAATTAGACTGTTTATTTTTAAACTGGTTCATCGTCGACGGTAAACGGTCTCGTTGCGTCGACTGTCTAATCGTCGACGACCCATCCACTACTAGTCGACGACGTAAACCGGTCGAAAATTAGACTGTTTTTTAAACCAGTTTATCGTTGTGGATAAACGGTCTCGTTTCGTTGACGGCAAACCCGTCGACGACACATCCCTATAAGAAACAGCGTTATGTAATGATTTTACTTTGAAATGCTAAACTCTAACCTATGTGAGACTACTAGGATTCTCGAGCCCAAGATTTGCGCAGATTCATAATTAATAATGTCATAATTATATGTCCTTTTAATCTTACGTGAAGTGTTTTTGGTGACATCTATATGATTATTTATTTAAGAGATTGTTAATCATAAATTATCTGTAGGCAGTACTGCTCTTAGACCCGATAAAATGTATAATTACTTAAAAGACAACTGTTACTAACTGATCCATCAACGCATAACTAAAACCACTGAATGGATGGCATTGAAATTTGGCATACAGGTAGCTATTATGATGTAGGTAATTCACTAAGAAAGAATACGTGCATATGAAGTCCAAAGCGCAGTCGAGTCATGAATAAATGGCTCAGATACTTGGCCTTGATTGGAGTTTCTCTCACAGGTTCCATTTACCTACGATTTTTTAAAGTAGGTGTTGTTAACTTTTTGGGGTGTAAATAGCTCACCACTACCTTTAGAGCCAAAGTAAATTTCACCTGCACATGCTGCATCCTGCCGACTGGCGAAAGAGGTTCTGGCAAACGAGAAGTAGGGTACAGCGTAGTTGTAAGCTGCCAGACTGAGCAAGTACCTCCACCTCACAGAATACCGCAGCCTAATAACATTTTCTTTGGGTTGGGTCATTGTGTTGCTGTGAGTAAGTGAGGTCACTAGGAAGGAATGAGTTGCTGCACTGGCAGCGGGGTTGGCGGCGCGAGAGCAATATTTCTTGTTGCAAGCAACTTAATATAGTTACTGCTCTGTTAATATAGTCACTGCTGCTGCTGTTAATATAGTATCTGCTACTCGACGTAGTGTAAAAAACTTAGTATTATGGTATTACTTATAAACTATTTGCGACACGAGATTTGGTTCACGTAAAACTACGGTTTTATAATTGACATACGAGTATGTACCTTGTTGTAGAGTTCTAGAACTTATACTGTGGTTCTAGACTAGACGGCACGGTAGTACAATATATATGTACATTAATTACGATTACATCATTCAAAACAACTAGCAGTATATATTTAAAACACACTGTTATCTGGCTAAAGTTCACTTTGCTGAGCACACGACATAAACAAACGTTATGTAATAAAACGCAGGTGACCCACACGAGGCACTAATGTCACTGTAATATTGAGTTTTGAGATGCCATCTAAGCAAGACTGTTCTATCACGTATGACCAGGGTTCACCTCGTTACCGATTATGTAAGTGGGAGCTTGGAGTGCCATGAACCTTTAGTTCTTTTTAACCGAATCCAAAAAAGGAGGAGGAGGTTCTCAATTCGGCTGTGTTTTTTTAAATGTTTGTTACTTAATTACTACGTGATTTATAAACTGATTTGGAAATAACTTTTTTTATTTGCATATTTTTTTCATCATCATCATCAGGCAGATGGGTAGATACAGGCATCAGCCTGTGAATGAAAGAACAAACCTAACAGTGGGTAGATACAGGCATCAGCCTGTATCTACCTTGTTATTTCATTTCTCCATCATTTATAAACCGATTTGAAAAAAACTTTTTTTTATTTGAAAGAGTATACTTACAGATTGGTCCCATATTTTTTTTCATCATCATCATCAGCCTGTTCTCGTGTTCCTGTTAAATATTTATGTAGAGTAATGGTCGGAGTCGGTTTTTTTTTGTTAAAATTATAAATGTGACAATCAGTCGTATAAAGTGTATTTGATTATTAAAATCGTCGTCGTCGTCGTCAATTCTCATTCATCCCTCCGCTGGGATATGGGTCTCCAATCAATTGAAGGGGTTATATGTAATTCAGAAATAATAATCTTCCCTGACATATAATTGTGACATTCAACATTGATGTAATTTGTATCGTATTGACATAATATAATTATCTTGTAACAAAATTACGTTCTGACATATCGTTCTACATACTTTGTTTTGACCTTATATTCTAATTTGCTTGACAATATTTTATTGTACTGTAATTTTGACAATTGATTGAATTAACATAGCATTATCGTGTAATTTAATTTGTTTAATACAATTTGTTATTTAAATTTAAATTTAATTTTGCATGCCGAAACCGGTTAAGTGTGCGATCTGTTATTCTATTATGTGTTCCACCTTTATAACCAACCACAACTTAATGTGAAATAAATATCATTCATTCATTCATTCATTCATTCATTGAAGGGGTTTAGAGCATACTCCAGCACGCTGCTCAACTGCGGGTTGGCGGAGGCCAGTGTGTTCAAGGCACCTAAAGGCCATTGACTAGGTTTGACGACTGTCATCTATAAAGATAACAGCGTTGATCAATCGACTTAACGTACCCTCCGAAGCGCGAAGAAGCTCGAGATAAATAAACCCATCTATAGCCAAGCTACGGCCGACGTTGCTTAACTTGCGTATTCGATTAGACTGACACATGCAACGGTGCCACCGAGCGCTTCATTTAAATGTATGCAATAAATGACTCGTAGTGTCAACACAATATGATCTTGAGCCCGCGACTTCGTATCGCGTATCCCAGTAACCCGTGGATTTTCAAGAATCCTTTTTTAGCAGACACTTATGTCATAACGTCTATTTGTTAGCCAAGTTTCAACCCGGGGCCCTACAGCAGAAGCTGAAGCCGATTACCATGATTGTTTTTGATTCCAAAATAATGGTCGTAGGTTAAAGTTATTGACAAACATCTTAAGCTAGTCTGAAGAGCTCTAGGGTTTCTACCATCTAAGCTCAACATAATTAGCAACAACCCACACAGTAGTTTCATTTTCGCATTCAAAAATTGAGATGCTAATGGGCTTAAGCTGAAGCCAATGCCCATTGGATTTTTTGATTGCGAAAATCAAACTTCAGCTTATATTAGTGGCACTTTTGCATAGCTGGTAGAAACTCTGAAGCACTACCGACTAAGTTAAATTGTTAAAATGTTTGTCAGTAACTTAAACCTAACACCTATTTTTGGGACTCAAAATATTCAATGAGAATTGGATTCAGTTTAGGCGGTATGGCCCCCGAGCCGATTCCCGATCAATAGTATGAACTTTGTGTTGATACTCGTAGATACACATTATCTGTCAGATCACTATCTGTCGGACAGTCAATAACTACCTTGTACGGATACAGATAAAAATAATAATATAACTGAGAAATTTGATTTATTTCTCATAAAAAGTGATGTCAGTTATTAAACTAAATATTACAATAATAGATACAAGTAAGATAAAAATTGATACATGCATAACTACAAACTAAATTAAATCTAAAACAATATTAAAAGTATACTAAAAATGAAACTTTAAAAAAGAAATGGATATCTTTTATATATGTATATGTATATGTATATATATATAATAATATAGGGTTTCCATAATTCAGGCTACATTCCAGCGCTGAATTGCTAAGAAAAGCCACTGCGCGAGAAAGCTGTGAGGATCCTCAATATAATGTGAGTGCCTCAATATAAGACAATAAAAGTCTATTTTAATGCTAATAAATTGTCTATGTCTACTTGAATCTGGGGGCCTACCGCCGAAGCTGAAGCCTATTACCATTCGATTTTTTGATTGCGAAAATCAATGTCTAGCTTAGTTTGGCGGTAATTGTGTTTAGCTTAGCTGGTAGAAACCATGGAGCGCTACCGACAAAGCTTTTTTTTTTTTTTTTTTTTTTTATATTAGCTCAGCATATTGGCTCCACTTCGCCTGATGGTAAGCGAAAAGAGGAGCCCCAATCGCATCGGCAACGGACAAGAGACCTTGGTGTCTTGTCAGTTGACGCTGCCATGCTGGCCTACAAGATGCTTCTTCACGCTTCGCTTGAAGGATCCCATATTGAATGAATGAGGAAATACGTATGCCGGCAACGCGTTCCACTTTTTAATGGTGCGACATAGATAGGAATTGCCAAACTTTTTAGTACGCGAAGGGATGATCCCAACGGTAAACTTGTGATATCGCGAGCCTGCACGTGTAGTTCTGTGACGGAAAGGGGAGGAAGGGATAAGGGAAAACAGTTCTTCAGAGCACTCACCATGGTACAGGCGGTAAAATACGCTTAGTGCGCCAATATCCCTGCGGAGCTGAAGAGGTTCAAGATTTTTTGTAACCTCTTCGTCACCAATTATGCGGACCGCTCGTCGCTGCAACCTATCGAGAGCCTCGAGGAGATACTGGGCGGAACCATCCCAGAGATGCGAGCTGTACTCCACGCAGGCCCGAACTTGAGTCTTATACAAGAGACAAAGTTGGTCCGGCGCGAAGAACCGCCGCACCCTGTTCAGGATCCCGAGTTTTTTGGAGGCTGTTGAGATGAGGCTCTCAATATATTTCCTTTGGTTAAGGTTGCAGCTAATATTCATGCCCAGCATATTTAAGCTCTCTCGCAAATCGAGCGAAGTGCTCTGAAGACTGGGGATAGGAAGGAAAGGAGATGTTTTTGTGGTAAACGCGCACACTTGGGTTTTCTTAGCATTGAACTCGACCAGATTGCTGGAACCCCATTTACTAATGAGATCCAACACCCGATCCAGCTCAACGACAAGAGTCTCCCGTTTCTCACCGATTTCTGACTTACCAGAACCAGGCCGACCGAAATATCGCCCATGAACCGTACTGTCGTCAGCATAGCAATGAATGTTTCCAAGAGGTAGCATGTCATTGATATGAAGCAGAAAGAGGGTGGGCGATAGAACGGAGCCCTGGGGGACGCCCGCATTCACTGGCATGAACCGCGAAGCGCAACCATCTGCAAGGACGCGGATTCTACGCTCATGCAGGAAGCTAGCAATCCAGTTACAAAGCTGGACAGGCAGACCGTATGCCGGAAGCTTGGACAGAAGTGCTTTGTGCCAAACCCGATCAAACGCCTTGGCAATATCTAAGCTAATTGCCATAGACTCACCATGTTTGTCTATTGCCTCACCCCAGAGGTGCGTCACATACGCTAGAAGATCACCCGTTGATCGTTTCGGTCTAAAACCATATTGACGGTCATTAATTAGGGAACGATCTTCTAGATATCGGATCAGTTGGTTATTCAAGATCCTCTCCATGACCTTGCACAGTACTGAGGTTACGGCTATGGGGCGGTAGTTTGATGGATCCGAGCGGTCTCCTTTTTTTGGGACCGGTTGCACATTAGCCTCTCTCCAAGTTTCCGGAACACAACCGGTTGAGTACGAGAGACGATAGAGGCGCGTTAACACCGGAGACAACTCTGCTGCACATTTTTTAAGTACAATCGCCGGAATACCGTCCGGACCACTGGCTTTTCGGACATCGAGCGATTGCAGCTCTGATCGTACGTCACACTGTCTGATACGAATATCAGGCATGTTAGAACCACAGGAGGGTATAGTTGGTGGTTGTGTGCCACAATCATCGACCCGGGAGTTAGCCGCAAAGAGGCTAGCCATGAGGTCGGCTTTCTCCTGCGGCTGATGTGCCAGCGAGCCATCAGGGCATCTCAGCGGTGGCAGCGACGGTTCACAGAAGTTTGCCTGTATGGTTTTAGCAAGTCGCCAGTAGCCACGTGACCCAGTGGGATGCAACACTAGCTCCTGGCCCACACGTGCAACGCGCTGTGCGTCCGCTCTAATGTATGCCCTCTTGCATACCTTGGTGGCAGTGTTGTAGGCTGATTTCAGTGAGTTGATATTGGGAGCATTGAGGGCGCGGCCCCGGGTCCAAGCACGGTACGCCGCCTGCTTGTCACTAACAGCATCGGCGCACGCGCGATTAAACCACGGGCGTCTCCGGCTCTTGATGGCGACATCGGAGTATGGGATGTAATACTCCATCCCAATGGCAATCTCGTCAACAATAGCCGCAGCACTCGCTGTAGCATCCTTCTCACTGAAACAACACTGCCCCCATGGGACGGAAGCAAAGTAGTCGCGCATACCGTCCCAATCTGCTGACGAGTAGTGCCATACACGGCGCTTAACTGCCGCGGGTTGCGGCAGGACTGCGCTTGGCACTGTTGTGGACACCAGGCAGTGATCAGAGGTACCCAAAGGTGCCTCAACAGAAACCCGGTATCCCTCAGGGTGGGTGGTCAGCAGTAGGTCGAGCAAAGAGGGCGCCTGATCAGCAATGTCGGGTATTCTGGTAGGTTGGTCTACCAATTGCGTCAGGCTGTGGGACAGAGCGAACGCATGAGCGGCCCTTCCTGCATGGTTAGTTGTGGAGGAACCCAACCACGAGTCGTGGTGGCAGTTAAAGTCCCCCAAACACACCATCTCCGCAGTAGGGTACCGCTCCTGCGCTTCATCTGCCGTCCGACTAAGATATTCGAAGAGTCGAGTTGTCTCCGTGTCTCCATTGTGGGATCTATACAGGCACATGTACAGCCGACTCTGGAGGCCCACAATCACATGCACCCAAAGGACGGGAAAGGAGGGATCCTCATAACAGCGCAGACGGCGACAACAGACATCCGAACGGACAAACAAACAGACCCCGGCTTTCGCGTGGAAGTTCTCCTCGAGTACATAGCCGGGGTACTGCAGGTATGAAGTGTCCGCTGGACGCTGGATTTGTGTCTCCGTCAGAAACAGCAAGGCAGGCCGGGCCGTCTCGAGGTGCTGGTGGACGGCATTGAGGTTTGCGTGGAGTCCGCGGATGTTAGCGAACTCCACCTTTAACAGGGTGGTGGGGGAGTGCACCGCTGTATGACCATTTCTCATTTGTTGCGCTGTCATAAGAATGGAAAACGTGAAGAGTGGAAACTGCTGTCACGACAGAGGGGAAGGGGGCGGTGGCCCCGTCCCTCCATGAATTTGCCGTTAGAGGAGCTGCACTGACCCGACGGACGGAAGGGCCCCCGCACCCCCCCGGAGGTAGTCGCCGGGTCCCCACCTTCCGGTCACCAACCGGCACGACGATCTACCCCGAGATTATGCGCGGTATGATAGGGCAGCCTCTCGAGGTGGTTAGCCTCGATTGGGCCCCTGTACTATACCGCGGGCGGCCAGCGGAACAACCGTTTCAACGGGTCTCCCTGGCCGCCGGGTCAGCTCAGTCCTCCTGGCAATGAATTGACGGAATCCACCGCCGCCCCCACAATGACGCCACAGCAGTCACCCAAGCATTGCTATCTGGAGACCTCACTCACTCGCAGGAACACAACAACCGCTGCAGACATCGATCACAAATATTTATTAGTGGTCGATGCCCGCAGGGAATGCTATTTGGCTGCGGTCTTCTGTGAGGCGGAGGCACCTCCCCAGCCGGGCACTGAGCCCTACCTCTCTTTCGCCAGAGCCTCGTTCGTTAAACAGCAGGGTGACCACGTGCAGGTGAGGTTGGCTTTGACTCTAAGGTAGTGGTGAGCCACATACACCCCAAAAAGCTGAAGATGTTTGACATTAATTTAAACCTAAGATCTATTTTAGCGATAAAAAAATCCGATAATCATGAATTCTACATACCTACTGCATATTTAACCGCAAACTATGTAGAATATGGAAAAATACTCAATCCACAGAGGATATTCTTAAACTAAGCGTGTACGATCATATTAAATAACTCATAAAACTATTTAATTACAGTAATATAAAACACACGATTATTATCTTTTTGGTTGGCTGCGGTTAATATTATACACCATTTATGAATTGTTGACAGTATATAAATTTGATATTATAATAATAGAGCCCGACTTTTGTATTGTTTTTTACGGATATGTCGAAAAATTTCGTCAAGAAACTTCTTGTTCCTCAATTACTTGTACCGACTCAGTATCAGAATAACAGTGGATGGAAAATCAAATTTTTCGAGTCCTTTTTTTCGTCAACTATGGAATACAGAAAAATTAAGAGATATAATTGACTACGGAGGAACGCCTTGCATATAGTCTAGAAAATTAATAAAATCAGGTTTTCTATAGCAGAATACGGAGCAAGCACATCATTTTTTATATATATAGGTATACCTGTGTTGTAAGATCAGTTAGTTTCTAAAAAATACTGCATTATATAGATAGTTACTTTGATAACAGGTTGAAACTAGAAAAATATATTCGATATAAGATAAGCCAGTGTTGGTCTTGTTCTAGGCATTGAATGTCGATTTTCCGTCCACTAATTAATTCGCCGGATTGATCAAATTGGTACTATTTTTATGATAACTGTAAAACCGTTGGATAACGTATAAGACGTTAACATTTATACAATGTAAGTATAATATTTTTACAATGTAACTCGAATATATTCAACTAGGTAAACAAGTTTCATCTCCGGTGTTTGATACCTATTACTATTTTCGTGCAAGTCACTAAGCACACACGTCAAGGCATACCAATATAATCGTCTAAAATGTTCAATACTTTACATATCAGAGACATTCGTTTTATTGGACATCTCAATTCTACTTAGTTTACTTAGTTAGTTTTGAGGTGTAAGTGGCTCACTAAAATCTTGAGACCCTAAGCAAATGTGATCTGCACGTGGTGCAACCTGCTCCACACAATAAAAACCTAACTAAATTATTTCAATAAAAGCTGAAGTTTTGTTCCATATAATCTCGTTGTTCTATAAAATACCAAGTTCGTATTGTCTTCTAGTAAATCAAATTAATTATAGTATTTTTGAAGTGAAAACTTCTTTAGCGGCGTTGTGCACTTTTTGGGATGGGTAAAAATCAGGACACGTGACCTGATCGAAAATTCGTAAGACGGAGCGCACGTAGGAGAGGAATTGATATCCCCTCTCTTTCTACCGCGCGGCAAAAATGTATGCCTGCTCCTGCTGTTTTTAATGTAATATAATTTGTCATATTTGTGTGCGATAGCGCAATAAATTAATATTGTATTTTACAACATAAATGATAGTACTTTTATACTGATAAATAACGCCATTCGTGCGAAATTATTCCCTAACCATTCCAAAATATTCAAAAATGCACAACGTTAATACTCAAGTTTTCACTTCTGCCGGCACTCTCGCAATGCAACCTGTTTATTTTTATACTACTCGGGGTGGAAAACAAGCACACCGGCCGCCTGATGGGAAGCTATGACCGCATCCTTATAAACACTCACAACATGAAATATCGCTCGCGCGCCGCGTATTGTACCTGCTTTACCTCTGTAACCGACTCATATTAGATTGCGTGTAATACAACCATAATGTTAAATTGGATGATACGTTTATAAAATTTTCTGCTTTGTTACCTTGGCATTAAAACAATAAGATAAAAAAAAAATACCTACATTGACTTGTTTATAGCCAACATTAATAATTGTCGATTATATCTAAGTATAGACACAACCTTGAAAATTACTACAATAACCAATTAAATAAAGATTAGCTAAATCATCATCACATAACATAAAACTTCAAGGACCGTTACGCAAGTAATTTGTCTATTAAGTACATTACATAAATCATGTTATTAAACTAAAAACCACGAAATATGGATATAAGTTAATGTGCTATGCTTCGGATATTCTTACGTTGGTATTTTATTGAAAAGCTCCTGTGTCTAGCATAGCGGGCGGTCACGAAAAATTACCACTACTTTTTCGAAGCATAGCAAGTTTTTTTTTTTTATACTACGTCGGGTGGCAGACAAGCATACGGCCAGCCTGATGTGAAGCGGTTACCGTAACCGTATTAACGCTCGCAACATAATATATCACTTGCGCGCCGCCACCCCCGCTGCCAACGCAGCATTTCCTTCCTTTCTGGTGACCTCACTCACTCGCAGGAACACAACAACCCTCAAGGGAATTGTTATTTGGCTGCGGTATTTTGTGAGGTGGAGGTACATTCCCCAGTCGGGTAGCTTACAATTACGCTCCCTACCTCTCTTTTCGCCAGAGCTTCGTTTGTCAGTCAGCAGGGTGCACCACGTGCAGGTGAAGTTGGCTTTGGTTCAAAGATGTTGATAAACCACTTACACCCCCAAAAGATGAAATTAACACCATATTTTAAGTTCTTCTTTATAAGTTTATATAGAGTTCTTCCAATTCGAACACACTATAGCCTATCTCGCTGACAGTCCTCCAATAATTTATCGAATCTTATTGTTATAGGCAAAATAGTAGCCAGTCGATTTTTCAAATACTTTACTGCTTCAAAATTAATGTAACAACCAAAAATACTGCCCATCTTATACAAATATTTCGCCACGTCTGAAAAACCTGTTTTTAGGTTTCATTGTTAATTTATTTACCTGTATTGCGTCCCTTTGTGTGTTCTATCGGTTGTACAGTGGGGTGTGTTCAAAGGAGTTGTTTGACATGATGTCTACGGCCTCCTTCTACAGTCGCACCGCTCGACATCGACAGGGAATTCATCCTCACACATTAGAGCCTAAATGGTCACGTACTGTGAGGTTCCAGACAAGTTTTCTCCTGCGTACTGTCAAGCTGTGGAATGAACTGCCTGTCGAGGTTTTCTCAGGAGACTAAAGCATGGGGTTCTTCAAGAAGAAGGTGTGAAGAGACTTTTACAGGGCGGCATCGCGCGTGTGTAACTGCTTTCCATCAGGCGGGACGTATGCTTGTTTACTGCTTTAGTGGTATAAAAAAAAATAGTTTCGTCAGCATACTATTATTCACTTTTAATTCTCATTTTGCTTATGTTTGGCAGATTGTGATGCCCGGGAAAGGTTAAAAACTAGCTAGAAGATTATTTTGCTTCTGTAAACCGCTAATATTGTAAATTAGTGACACGCCTCAGCTATAATCTTTTGCTATTTTCCCTGTTTTTCCATTTTTTATTTATTTATATTCCACTGCTTTATATCTGTACTGTTACTTCTCAATATATTTACGAAAACACTAATTGCATGTCCATAAAGTGTTAAGACGTTCCTAAAATTTAAGAACAATACAACTGTAAATCTTATAAATTGTACCATAAATTGTACCTATATGGCGATGTATCGACTTGCAAGACGAGAGTCTTTGGTTGCAAATTATGCGATAGAAAACGAGCATATATAGAATTTTTTTAATGCATGTCAGGTGACAAATATACGGCCTGATGTAAAACAGTTACTATGGACTATATTAGACGACTAAAATATCACTCGAGCGCCTCCATCACCGCCGTTACGTGAATGCTTTTTTACCTCATAAAATGAGGTACTGCACGTAAACGTGCAGCAACAGAAAAATCCACGAGGTCTCTAAAGTTGCGTCTTCACTCAATGTTCTTTCAAAAAAGAACGTACGTTTGTTCGCGCGTAAATGAAATGACTTGAGTTAGTTAACACCTTTGTATGATGATGATCGTTAGGACTTCGCTCGCTCATTCATTCAATCAAAACGACGTCGAGCCATGCGAATGCTGAGAGCTTGAGCTGGGATCGAACCCGTGACCTCCGAGTCAAAATAGTCATTGCTAGCCATACGACCACCGGGCTCGTCAAAGATTGGTACAATACATTCACCTTATTTTAAAGACATGGAAATGTTTAAAAAGAAGGCGGGAGGAGATGCTAAGACTTATGGCAATTTAAAAAAGTCTGTAATTTACATCTTCACAGTAACAAACAAGTTACTCGCACCAGCAGCATAAGCAGTGTGTTGATTTGTCAGTGTAGATAGAATCATCATTGTGTTTAACATGGGTCATAAAATAATACTATTAATAAATGTTAAACACAAAATGGCAATCTTGAAAAGGTTATCTTTACATCTCAATAATGGACAATTTACAAGCGTTGTAACATTTAGCCAAGAGTAGGTGTCAGTGTGCGTCGACGAACAAAATGATAATCAAGGAAACTTTAACTTTAAACTCTAACTTCGTTTATTTATTTCTCGTCACACAATATAAAGTATTCAATAAATATTGTTTAAAAAAACACGCTTTAATGAGAATAATCGAACTAAAAAATAAACAATGATTTAAAATTAGATAAAATAAATAATAATTAAAATAGTGAAAAACGCACGGGGTGCTCGATAAACGAAAAATATGGCAAAAAGCACCCCACTCTTTTTTCAAATAATATATTCTCAGCCTATATGTATAAGAAAAAATTTTTTTTTTTCGATGTGATATGTCAGGAAATTTATTAATCCTGGCTATCATTGCCAGGATAATTAAATAAACTTATCACAAATTGTTGTATTGTCATCCTTGGTGTACAAAATATAGACCCGTTAAACTAAATAAGGTTTTCCTTGTCCCATGGTTGACAAATACTGGTATGTACGAGTATTAATATGGCTATGGTAACCGGTTTACATAAGGCGGGCCATATGCTATGCATATAATATTTTTGTTACACAAAATTACGAAAAAACGCATAAGTGCATCAATACGGATATTTTTCTGTGTGCAAGAAAATTATAAGTACAAAAGATGTCGACGTGCCACCATCGTCATCATACTGTCACCGTATTGACTGCAACACTGGACCAATGACCAAGTACCTTGTAGGGTGAAATAAACTTGCAAACCAGAAGTTTCATTGTAGTACAACATATCATGAATTATATTGACAAAAAACTACATTATTTATTTATTCATTCAACTATCTGTAGATATTTCGAAATACCACGAAAAAACAATTAAAACTATAATAATTCACCATTTTGAGCGAAAAAAAAAGCAAATTACGGCAATAACTACCTCAACAAAGAAATAAGATGGAAGCGGAGCGATCAGCGGGGTCGTGCCGCGTGCGTGACACAAAAACAAAAATAATTATAATAACAAAACAATTTATCGGATACGCTACGGTCTTGATTTTATTATTATGACTTAGAATTATATAAAAAAAACCTGTGAGCCAAGATAATTCAACGCAGTTCTTTAATAGCTATAGTTTTTAATCGAACGCGATGTATCGCAAACTTCAAAGTTCAAACCCAAAAAAGATACGCAATAAATGAAAAAAATTTAAACCACGACTGCTATTTATCGATTCTTGTTTCAATAGTAAATATTCTGTATCCAATATACGTACATCTCGATTTCTATTATTATTATTTTATATTGTGTTATTTTCATCGTATCTTCCCCTTCATCAAACATTAAGTAAATTCCATATATCGTTTAACACGACTTTATTTGCCTCTTAGTGTCTGTGATGTTAAGGTTCTGATTGTTGTGGTCTGATAGGAACTTCTATTGAATCAGACTCCCTTTTCACTTCCACAACAGTAAGGTGCATACTTAATGTTATTATGAACATTGTCATAATTATATTATAACATACATTATAATTATAATCTATGACTCATGTGTATCTAACACCATTTTTTTTTTCATCTATTACTGCTATGTACTTAAATGTTGTGAATTGATGAAATAAATATTTTTCTGTTCGAGCTAATCGAGCTAATCGCGGATCGGAGAGGAACATAGATTAAATTCTCATAAAAACTCCTACAAATTTCAATTTCGTGAAATGTTTACTTCTCCACTGCGCTGTGAAATAAACATTATTATTATTAAAATGGTACATGCCAGTGCTAATATTTTAGACTTCCGCACTTTGTACCTGGCGATTGACCATACCCTGCGGTTTAACGAATGCACTAAAAATAGTTCGATATTTGTTCTATCGACATACATTTACGACGTAATTTGTTCCGTTATAGTATTTATAAAAATTAATTTCAACTGTAATGGTTAGCCAGCGATGTACTTTTAAATTATACTCTTTAGAGAAATAAAATCTAGCTAGGCGATTAGTTCTATGTTAACTCTAATTAGATATTTACTATTTACTCATTGAAGTCATTACATTATCAAAATAAACAATAGAAACAAAATGAAAGCTAGCGATGTATTGAGCATTGAGTTTATTTATTATTAGGTGGGAGTCAAATCTAAAATTGACGGTAAACGTTGGTTAGAAAATAACTCATCTCTGTACAAAATAATGACTATCTAGTGCCAAAACGATTTGTAATTTTGAACAATTACCTTCGACGTGTGATAATTTGAGCAACAAACACATAAATAAATTAACAGAACATGAAAATTGGGGTGTAAGTGGTTCATCAACATCATTGATCCAAAGCCAACCTCACCTACACGCGGTGCACCCTGCTGACAGTCAAACGAGGCCCTGGCGAAAAGAGAGGTAGGGCATAGCGTATATTTAAGCTGCCCGACTGGGGAAGTACCTCCACCTCACAGAATACTACAGCCAAATAACATTTCCCTTGAGGGTTGTTGTGTTCCTGCGAGTGAGTGAGGTCACCAGAAACAAAGAAAGGAAGAAGAATAGGCTGACAACGGATCCGCGACCCCTTGGTCTTGCTGATCTCCATGGGCGGTGGTGATTGCTTTCCATCAGGTGACACACATGCTCGTTTGCTACCCTCTCATATAAAAAAAAATCTCTCTCTTCTCCGCCAACCCGCAGTCGAGCAGCGTGGTGGAGTATGCTCTAAAGCCCTTCGATTGAAGGGAGACCCGTATCCCAGCCATGCGATGAATAAGAGTTGACGACGAAAAAAACCTATTCACAACAATTTGCATTGCCAATCGTATAGAATTAAAAATATGAGACGGACATAAATTCAACCTTAATTCAAAAAACGAGCTAAGTAACATTTTTTACAATCTGAATATTTTTTAATAATGTGTGAAATGTTTAATGTATGATTTGTTAATTTTATTTTTATAGTCTAATTGAATTATTTTACATATGTTTAACTATTTATTATCAAATTACCTTCTGTTTGCAGCTTCTGCTTCCCGCGTTGTTATCGGGCTAAAAATATCATTTAACAAATAAAAAGTAACATGTCCTGACTGACTGATTCATCAACGCCGAGGCAAAAGTACTGAAGCTAGAAACGTGATATTTGGACCCTGGCTTCCTTTTGTGACGTATAGGTCCACTAAGAAGGGATTTTGTGAAATTCACCCCAAAAAGGGGTAAAAAGGAGTATCAACGTTGTATGTAACTTTTTTGTTTATGATCAATTCAATATTTTCTAAAATTCGATCTCTTAGGGGTAAAAAGGGGTATTAAACTTAGATGGCGCAGTGAAATTTGTCTAGGATTATTCGATATAATCCTGGACAAATTTCACAGCGCCATCTAATACCAAACTAAGCAAAGCTTGTTCAAAAAATTGATGTTTGGCGAAATACCGCGAAAAATAAAAATTAAATAGTAGCCTTATTTATGATGACTGCTTACCATCATTCAGGTCGTATGCCTGTTTGCCACCTTAGGTGTAAAAAATATACCACTTTCATCTATTCATACGTCACTAAAACATATTAAAACGTCATTAAAAAATACACAATAGTTAATTGTGTCATCTTGTGAGGGCGAGTTCCAAGTACCACAAAGTAGACTGTATGACTACTCGGTATCTACACGCGTATGGGTTGTACGTCGTTCATAAACATCTTTAAACCAAAGCCAACTTCACCTGCACGCGGTGCACCCTGCTGTATGACAAACGAAGCTCTGGCGAAAAGAGAGATAAGGAGCGTAATTGTAAGCTACCCGACTGGGGACTGTACCTCACAGAATACCGCAGCCAAATAACAATTACATTAAGCGTTGTTGTGTTCCTGCGAGTGAGTGAGGACATCAGCAAGGAAGGAGATTCTGCGTTGGCAGCGGAGGTAGCGGCGCGTGAGCGATATTTTACGCCCGCCCCTCCCTCAATCCCGCATGCCCTTCACGACTACCTACTTTACCTAGACACTCATTGAACGCTCTGAGTTTGATTCCTATAAAGAAAAACTTTTAAAATCTCTCTTAGCGACAGCGTTCAAACTTCACATACGCCCAAAATGTATAAATTCATGATGTGTACATGAATGAGCACGGCAGCATGGAGATGCATTTTTAAGGTTCCGTACCCAAAGGGTAAAAAGGAACCCTATTACTAAGGCTTCGCTGTCCGTCCGTCCGTCCGTCCGTCCGTCCGTCCGTCCGTCCGTCCGTCCGTCCGTCCGTCCGTCCGTCCGTCCGTTCGTCCGTCCATCCGTCCGTCTGTCACCAGGCTGTATCTCATGAACCGTGATAGTTAGACAGTTGAAATTTTTACAGATGATGTATTTATGTTGCCGCTATAACAACAAATACTAAAAAATAGAATAAATTAAATATTTAAGGGGGCTCCCATACAACAATTGTGATTTTTTTGCTCGTTTTTGCTCGCAATTGATAACGGCAATAGGTAGATGCTTGTAATACTCACATAATATTTAGTTATATATTCACTTAAAAAGAAATAATTAAATAAAAATAAAACAAATATTTAAGGGGGGGCTCCCATACAACAAACGTGATTTATTTGCCGTTTTTATAGATAATGATACGGAACCCTTCGTGCGCGAGTTCGACTCGCACTTGGCCGGTTTTTATTTTTTCTGTTTTCTAACCACGTATTTGAATTGTTTATTAGCGAGTTTAAACTCTATTTACTAGGGCATAGCATTGAAATTTCTCGTATTTTTGTATCTTCTGTTTATCACCTGTCAATCTACATTGCGTGTGGCGACCACGCGGTCAATTCTGCCTGCAAGACTTCAATCCATACTATCGAAGAGAATAACTTTTATCACTAAACCTGACATAGAGTTTAAGCTATTATGTAAATGAAACAGATTACGCGAAGAACGCGGTGTCATGATCGCGTGGAAACTGGAGCAGGGCGGCCGCGAGGAGATCCCACCAAATAGTTCGAGTCATATAAACGTGTCCTTGCGCTCCTGCAGACTAGAAAAAACAAGAAAAATACTCATTAGAAGCAGACTATCTCGAGATCAGTCTCATATTGCTCGAGTGAAAGGTTGCAAGTTCAATTCCCACACAATAGCTGCCGTTACGAAAATTTGTGCCAAGTAGCACTATGCCCTATTAATGGCATCTTTCTTAGTTCCATTCTCAAAAACGTAGGTATATTTAATAAAATTTTATTGAGGAAGACTTGATATATTAAAAAAAAAAATTTTTTTTTTTGGGATGTACCCTGCTGAATGACAAACAAAGCTCTGGCGAAAAGAGAGGTAGGGAGCGTAATTGTAAGCTCCCCGACCTGAGAATGTACCTCCACCTCACAGAATACCGCAGCCAAATAACAATTCCCTCGATGGTTGTTGTGTTCCTGCGAGTGAGTGAAGTCACCAGAAAGTAAGGAGATGCTGCGTTGACAGCGGGGTAACCGCTATACATCATGCGGGCCGTATGCTTGCCTGCACCCGACGTAGTATAAAAAAATGTATATAATCCTTAACATTAATGTTTTGAGCGATCTGTTTTGAAAGATAAAGGTACCTATATTTTTTTTACTATATTTTTATTTAAAATAAATACGTCTAACAATTAACACAAAATTATTATATGTAAAGGACATGTTAAGGTCCTTCGTGACTACAATCAATCACAAATCAAGTTTACTTCTTCCAACCGGAGGTTCCGCTTGCGCGGTGTTCGGAAAAATAGGTAATCCGTCATTAAGATTCATATTTTTATATCGAATTTCCATCGACGAAAGGACCAAGAAATTTCAAAATCAATATTGGTTCAGGGTTTCAAGTATCCGCGCAGATGGAAACAAACATGAATTTTTTGAAGCAGACTTTTATTAGTTCTAAATAAAAAAAGAACTAAATAGTTCACTTACCATGATTCGTCCATATTGGAATAATAAATCGCCACATTGTGGCGGTCTCTATATTGAATGTATAATGGCGGAATTTAGGTAATCGTACATTGTCCCGCGAGCCTAACGAGTGTGCCAAATTTCAGTTCATTTGAACACTACGAAATAATGGGCCAAACGGACGATTTGGACAAAATGACGAGCTCGGTGGTCGAATGGTTAGCAATGGCCACTTTGACTCCGAGGTCGCGGGTTCGATCCCCGCACGAGACAAATATTTGTGTGCATGAACATGTCTGTTTGTCTTGGTCTGGGAATTTTCTATGTATTATATGTATGTATTTACAAAAAAAAAATGTATTTAAGTCTAATATCAGTTATCTAGTACCCATAGTACAAGCTTTGCACTTAATTTGGGACTAGATGGCGCTGTGTAAATTGTGCAGAAATATTTATTTATTTCTAAAGTTAATTTGCGAGATTTGATTACAGTCACAGCGGTGAAACTAAATAAAAGGTTATAAAAATGCAGTTGATATTCGTAATTGAACATCCTGAATGGCTCTGACCTTAGCCACACAGTTTCTCAAACTTACTCTTATTAAAAATGGACACTCTGATGTTATTTACACATAAATTATTTCTTTATAACATAAATCATACTCAACATTTGATTGACACCAAATAAAAATTGAATTATTGTCCGTCTAAGATGTTGACAAAAAATACTGAGGTCTCCGCTCAGAGAGTGGTGGTGCGCCTCACGCCGACCCATCCTCACATGATGTCAGCCAATGCACTACCACGGAATATATATAAAATGAACGATCTACACTAGTTACTCATTCGTTAGTTTGTGCTCAACACGAATACTAAGCAACATGCTAAAATACGTGAGTTTATTTTTGTTAAATAATAATTACAATAAGTAACAAAGGTCATAAGTTTTGTGTGTAAATATTTAAATTCATAATCACTTACAACCTGTTACGAAAGTGTGTCGTGACTTTGTGATGTACGTACCTCTGGTTGGTGTGGTAATCTTCGGATAGACGACAATGGACAGTGCGTCGTAATCTCAGCTAAGGAAGGATTCAGCAGCTGGTTTACGATCTATCAAATAGCAATTGCAAACAAGTTTCTACCAGCAGCTGCGCTCGCGTGAAGTCATAACCGAGATAAAAATATCATATAATGTTAATCCAGAACTTTTTTGTATGCCAAATTTCACCCAATTCCATATTACGACGAGCTCGCTGGTCGAATGGTTAGCAAAGGCCAGTGTGACTCCGAGGTCACGAGTTCGATCCCCGCACAAGACAAACCTTTGTGTGCATGAACATGTCTGTTTGTCTTGATCTGGGCGTTTTCTATGTATTTACAAAAAAAAATGTATTTAAGCGTTATATCGGTTATCTAGTACCCATAGTACAAGCTTTGCTTAGTTTGGGACTAGATGGCCATGTGTAATTTATCCAGGAATATTTATTTATTTATTTCATATGACTGACGAGGCTCTGGCGATAGAGAGAGCACATAGCATATTGTAAGCTGTCCAACTGGAGAAATACTTCTACCTCATAGAAGACCGCAGATTAATAACGAGTCCCTTCAGGGATGTTGTGTTCTTGCGAGTGTGTGTGAGGTCACCAGGAAAGAAGGATTCGCTTACAACGGGGGTGGCGGCGCGCTAGCGATATTTCATATTGCGAACAATACAGTAACCGCTTCAGTACAAGCAGATCGCATGCGAGTGCACGCTACCCAACGTCGTATAAAAAAATCCATGCAGCCGTTTTCGCCTCATGTCGTTCTGTCGTTCTACCACTTTTTGCCTCTACGAGGCCACCCTCTGTTCAGTCAGTCGGTCAGACGCACCACTTATCTTCCCACACGCGCGCAAGCGGGGTTAGTTACACGGGGGTTGAAGCCCCCGGAGTCTTGCCCGGAAAAAGAGCTTCATAGCTCGAGGCCCGTACGCGCCCCGGCGCATGTTATACTGACTGACTTTTCGCCTCACAAACGTCCAAACTCGAATTCGTAATATCACATTAGTATTACGAGCAATGTTTATAAATCTCATTGTTATTAACAATTAGTAAGAATGAGTTTATGAACACTGCACTAGCAGAAACAAGCATGGAATCTGTGATGAAGACGTACCTACCCCATAAATATTTGCAATGCGAATGCAATATAAGGAAGATCAATCGTGCATTGCCAGTGCATCTGAAACTCGACGATATCCGTGCATATATCCGTGGATATTATATGTAACTCCGTGGCTACATATCATATTATTTGCTTATAAAAAAATAAGTGACTCATATCTAATAAGCTTCGAAACAGTACTGTACCTGCTCATTTATGGGAGAGGAATCCTCTAGTGACTAGAGGATTCATCATTCTTCTAAGGCCTTTTGCAACTTAACTATGGATAAGAACTCCTAATAAGCCATCTCGTAACTGCTGAGATATTACACATTGTGTCAGTGACAAACCCGTTGGACAATTGGTTAGCAATGGCTACTTTGACTCCGAGGTCACGATTTCGATTCCCGCACAAGACAAACGTTTGTGTGCATGAACATGTCTGTTTGCCTTGGTCTGGGTGTTTTCTATGTATTATATGTATGTAGTTACAAAAAAATATATATTTATCAGCTATCTAGTAACCATACTACAAGCTTTGCTTAGTTTGGGACTAGATGGCCGTGGGTAATTTATCCAGAAATGTTTATTTATTTTAATTTATTATTTTCCTGGATCCAGGTGACCGTTTTGTGCGTAGTGGCAGCCCTGTGCGCAGGTGCCCCCCAACAGAATCCCCAAGATGTACAAATCCTACGGTTCGACAGTGACGTCCAACCTGATGGTTACAGCTTCGCGTAAGATTTCTTTCAACATTTTTATTGTCAATAAGAATATATTTTTAGTTTTTTCTTCTTAGTTCTATTACTGGGAGCTACATGCATTTATATCAATTTTATCTTATATTAATTTATATATATTTAATTTATGTAATATGTGACTTAACATATTAATTATTACTAACTTGTTTTGGCTATAAATACTAATGCGTTATAGGTTTATACACCTACTCTTAATATTCATAATATCCATGATATTTACAATTTAAATAAATATGTAATAGTTTTATTTCTGCCAACCACTTATTTTAATTTAACATCCAGTCAAGTGTAAATCGAAGTTGACGCACTACAGGATATTCCGTGCAAATATATTGACAACAGATAAATTAATATTTTATTTTAAATATTGTCTGTAGAAAGTAAAGAATAACGAGCACGGAGGTCGAATGGCTAGCAATGGCCACATTAACTCCGAGAGTGCGGGGTCGATCCCCGCACAAGACAAACATTTTTGTGTGCATGTATGTCTTGGTCTGGGTGTTTCCTGTGTATTATGTGTATGTATTAGCAAAAAAAATATTTAAGTACATATATCAATTATCTAGTACCCAAAGTACAAGCTTTGCTTAGGTTGGGAATAGCTGGTATAAATTGTCCTGGAATATTTATTTATTTAAAGAAATTCTATGAAGTTATTAAAAATAATGTATTTAATTAACTTTTTTAAATGTTACTTAATACTAACGAATTATTATTAACATAAGCAATAGCATAAAAATTGTCAAATCTGTAATTTAAAGTCCAATATATCACAATTTCGAAAACCGTTAGAGGCGCTTTAGATTTGCATAAAATTTGTAGGATAAAATTTGCAGGATAAAATTTGCAGGAGTGGAAAATCTATTTAGCTATAGTTATGTAGATAGATTTCTAATTTCTAAATTAAATATTAAGAAATAATTTTCTACTCCCTGAAATCCTTAAATTCAAACCATTTAACTAGACCATCGTTTCTGGTTTTTGCAGGCGAGCTTGGTTTTGGCTGATCTGACCTGATGAAAGATCCTGATGAGCCACTACACCCCACCATATTCTTTTCACTAACGCACTTAACTAGCACATAATATAAACTGGCACAGGCCCAAAACTGTTTTATTTTATTATTATTTAAATAGTTGTCTTGGCCAACTTGCCAGAATATTTATAATATTTTTAATGGTTCTAAGCACTAAACTATACGAAGAGCTCTCATAAAGAGACAATTATTATCATTGCATCCTAAAATGATATTTTTAACAGATATGAAACCAGCGATGGTACATCTCGCCAAGAAGAAGGAAAACTGGATAACCCACAATCAGAGAACGCAGCCTTAACAGTAACCGGACAATACGCATACGTCGCTCCCGATGGCAAGCACTACACCGTCACCTTCACAGCTGGCCCCAACGGCTTCCAACCCAAGACTTCGCTCGGCCAGAAGAAGTAAAAACATAAATAACCAGTTCGTTGTAAATACTCCTATCAGACCATAGGATATATTGTCGTTCAACCTTGATCTTTTCGATGGCTACCGGCGAATCGATCTCACTATCCTGTCATATCAACTTATAGGGAACGCTCTTGTGCCATAAGAACGTCTTTTGTACTTTTATAATTTTGTAAAAAAACCTCTTGTGATTTATAAATAAAGATTTTAGTAATATGTCTTGGTGTACAATTATTTATGAGTTTTAAAAATATTATAGGTGATCATTCGGGTAACTCTTCTTATGACGTTTTCTAAACACAGTTAAATTAAATGAAATAGCAGTAGATAAGCATTTTATAAAAAAATCGTACGACTAGGTATGTTCTTTGTGCATTTTGCGATCGTAGTGTGTGTCTTTAGTCTGAGTATGGCATAATATCTGCAGTCTTTGTTTTGTCGCTACGATTCAAGGCCTTTCTGTAGAAATAATGATTGAAAAATAAAAATTATCCTATGAAGACATCTAAACCACATAACTTTTTACATAATTCCGGTGCGTGTAGGTTCACAATTTTTTCTCCTACTCAATTTTGATGACCTTTTTTTGTTCATACGGCCATATTAGTACACGGCAGCTTTATATAATTTGACCCGATATGTGGCGCTCTCTCGCTGCGATCATTTTTTTTATTACTTTTATTTCAACTAAATTCTAATTATATTTTTGTGGAATTTCTCATATAAAAACATTACATAAAAAGTCGGCTTTCCCGACAAAAAGACGTGAGTGACCCGTTGGAATTTATTTAATTAATTTAGGATAATGTCTCACGTGAGTTTTGATAATATTATTACATAAAAACATGTAACATTACAGCGACTAAGCAGAGGGTACGCAGTACTGGGTATATCGATATATATTATATATTGTACCTATGAAGTAACGTTTTGAAAATGTAATTAAAATTTAAATTACGACATGCACATACATATCTATTAGCATCTAAGTCGTAAACACGGTATTTACATAATCGTGATTCGGTATAAATAAGTGGAAACTCATTTTTTATAATATTAATTATTTATGACGGTCTTCTTGACGTAAAAAAATTACAAAAGCAAAAACTTATTTTTCAATTCTAAACATGTTGATAGCTAGCAAATACTAATGATTGCATATAAAATCATTATTATAAATTCTGTAAAATACTAGTAAAAAAATCTTAGATCAAAACGTATGTTCAGACAAACAAAACATTGAAAAATACATTGGAATACTTATATAAAAGTTATCTAGTTCTGTGTACACGCTATCCTAAACAGACAGACAACACTACTATAATATAAATGTGTGTATATTTTGGAAAATAAATTTACCCAACCTTGTCGACGACGGCCGACAGACGTCGACGACCATCGACAGGCTTCGACAACCTTTCTTTTTTTTAACTACATATCTACCTATTTAGTTATTTGCAGAATTTCGAATATGGTCAATTGTGTATCTCATCATTTAAGTAAAAAAATATTTGTTCGCGTGACTGGTCAAGTGCGAATCTAGAGCTATGCGTCGAAATGATTAGTCCATCTGCGTATTTACCCATTCATCCAAGGACAGCAAGTTTAAGTCAGGAACACGAACACAAAATGAAGTTCAATTGAACTGTGACCCTGCTGAACCCATAATTCGTATCCAATTATCCACTTCATAGAGCAAAAACTTTCGCAATTGACTCTGAGTGTACTACGTAACATAAACTGATGCATTATAGCTACCTATTGTTTAAAAATATTCGACAATTCGTATAATTATCATAAGATTATACGAAATTGAAAAAAATACGAATTGAAAAAAAAAACCATCATCAAAAATTTTATTCATATAATTATCTTATTTTCGATGATGGATTTCCATACACAGCAGAGCTAACTGAATCGTGCGTTAGAAGTAACAATGTATTATAGACATTTGTTTCGTTTTACAGAAACATTTTCAACGGTCTACATACTTATTACCACAGTGGTTTCTACCACTACAGTATTTTTTTATACCACTAAGGTGGAAAACAATCATTCAGCCCGCCTGATGGTATAATTACTTTCCATCATGTATGCCTCCGCAACCTATGAACGCCCGTAACACCAGGGGTATCACATTTGTATTGCCGATCCTGAATTAACCTCCTATCTCCGAGTATCTAAGCTTTGGACATCGCAAAGCCTACCTCACATGCCCGTGGTGACTCTACAACAACAAACGAGGCGAATGAGTGGTACTCGTAGGTCATATCAAGCCCGACTGAGGCTGTCTTTTTTTTTTATATACTATGTCGGGTGGCAGACAAGCATACGGCCCGCCTGATGTGAAGCGGTTACCGTAACCGTATTAACGCTCGCAACATAATATATCACTTGCGCGCCGCCACCCCCACTGCCAACGAAGCATCTCCTTCTTTTCTGGTGACCTCACTCACTCGCAGGAACACAACAACCCTCAAGGGAATTGTTATTTGGCTGCGGTATTCTGTGAGGTGGAGGTACAATTACGCTCCCTACCTCTCTTTTCGCCAGAGCTTCGTTTGTCAGTCAGCAGGGTGCACCACGAGCAGGTGAAGCTGGCTTTGGTTCAAAGATGTTGATAAACCACTTACACCCCAAAATCTCGTTGACATCCCATGGGAAAACGAGATAGCAAAATTCCATGTAAGTATGTACAACCAGCGTCTACAGACTACATTGATAAACTCTCTCGTTTGGCTTATTTTTCATAAAAAATAAATACTTAACCTGTAGTTTACACAGGACTGTCAACTATTTTCGCAGCTCGTAACTTAAAGTCCAAGGATATCCTGATCATCTCGTCCATAGTGCTAAAATATCTCTATGTGAGGTTGGGCTTGACCACTAGGGTTACAAACTAGCATTCGACCTGCCAGATCGTAAGCAGTCATCACAGCCTATGGACGCTTACGTAATCCGATATTAATATTACATATTCTATAGCCTTCGGTATCGACCCATAATCATCCCACTGTTGGGATACGGGCATCCCCTCAATCAAAGAAGGGGTTTAGAGCATACTCCACCACGCTGCTCAACTGCGGGTTGGCGGAGGCCAGTGTTTTCAAGCCGCCTGACTTGACTTAACGACATCTAATAACAAACTACTCGTATATAATAAATAAGTATTCTTATATATTTTTCATGGTCAAAATATCTCTACAATTTTATCTTTATGTGCTATTGAAACCTATTTCAAAATAAACAATACCTACACTTGTGCATGATGTAATTAAACATGCAAATTGCATTGCACTTTGTGCTCATACTCCCACTGAGAGCCATTAAATATCATTTACACCAAGATGCAATACGTTAGGCCTTACAAATTTCACATTGCAACTTCATTGCCTATACTGACTCGTATGTATACATATACAGTTTCGTAAACCTAGCTAAATGCCAAAGCACATAAGTATGTTAATACTTTTCTGAAACATTGCTATAAGTATGAACAATTTAAAAAAGCCTTTTTATAATATGTCCATAACCTTCATCATAATTACGTTGTTATTATTTGTAATTAATCATCATTTTACGCATCAGACAAGATGATAATTTGATTGCCGCATTCATAATATATCTATTAACAATACAAAATTATTTATTACGACTGTTAGTATTATAGATTTAAATATTATATATGTTTAAATCTATAATATTAACAGTCGGACGCGACTTCGTTCGCGAGAGCTTCCATACAAATTTCCATCCCTATCGTCTTAAGGGATGAATTAATTAGACGCTGGTGCATAATTGTCGGTATGTAATTTTGACCAACTTGCGAGATAGAATAGTTTTTAATTAATTCATTATTATGTCCGCGGTAACATAACAATATGAGACAATAATTGAAACAATACACAATAATATATAACATTTCAAACACAAATACGTACATTATCATGATGTTTATTTGGCCATCGCTCGGCATTAATGCTGTGTAATACACACAGCGCTAGTATTTTGCGACAGACAACAGGTGCCTGAAACCCCTGCATCAAGGGCCGCCAGGCTATCTAGCACGTATAATGGGTACAGTTCCCCATTACACATACCGAACAGACCAACGGCACCGGATGGCACAGTGGCACAGACACGAGACGCAGACAATGCCCAATTGACACATCACCTTCCTACCTCACATCTCACTGCTGCATGTTATGACTCTAATGACCACTTGCACACTTCCTCTAAGACTTGCACTATTTTTATTATACCCCTGAACATTGATATATTTAGTTTAACTCAATGCCCCTGAAGCTGGGACATTGAAATAATACAAAATAACTTGATAATGACGCAATAATTGAATATTTATTAATATTCAATTATCGCGTCAAACTAAACTAAGGTATACTGTTAGTTATTCTGGATTTATAATATTATATATACAACATTAACACATGTGCAGTGGTCCAATTAAGTGGAACAGTTGAATTACGAAATAGTGGGGAGGTAATTCGCGAAGTCCTAGATTTCATTAGAATCGTTAGAGGACACAATTAGATGGTTTTGCACGGATTGCACTCTATTATGTACGGAATACTATTATATACGGAAGACCTTAAAGTATAAACCAAGATTTCCCGAAAGGTTTCGGGAAATCTTGAAGGGCCAGAAGGGTTCCGCGATCCGTCCAAAAATTAACAAAACATTCGTCGAAAAAAAAATGCTGCTAGGGTTCCGTTAGGAAAATTGTAATAAATTATGGTTCCATGGCAAAAAAAAATTGGGAACCTCTGGTATAAACTATAAAGTTATTTGATGGCTCACTCACAACTCACATTCATCTTTATAATATTATGTAAGTAATAAGGATAAAGTTATTTGTTCTGGAAGAAATACATAAGCATAACAGCAACAGGTATACCTGACGACCTTGCACGTTTGTGTACCGAAGTATTACCAGGCATCACTTCAAGCATCCAGCCGCTATATAAATTACGCAACACATACTTGAAGTATTGTCGTCTGAGTGCTGGGACGAGTATGTTTGGAACCTTCGTTATGTCAGATTTATTTAAAATGGTTACAAAATTTCTGTGACGAAACACGTAACCTTTTGTACATTGGCTGGGTCATCAAACGTCTAGTAAAGTGTATATTTTTAGATGAATATCTTGCTTCTATTTATTTATAACTTTAGTTATAAAAATTCGGCTTTGGCAAGCATGTCGCAAGGGTCGTTAACTTCCACTATCGTACGACTCGACATAAATTAAAATTCCATCCGATCATTGATAATTAGCGATCTACTACAGTACGTTTGGTAAGACATTTTATACCAAGAACGATGAAACAGTGGAATCATCTTCCCTTAGCGGTATTTCCGAACAATTACGTCATGGCAGCCATCAGGAACAGAGTCTTTATTCCCCTTATAAGGCTGATTAGAAACTGATCGGCGACCCCTTGGAGTTGCTGATTTCCATTGGCGGTGGTGATTGCTTACCACCAGATGTCCCACATACTCGTTTGCCCTCCGCTCATATAAAAAAAAAACTATCATAATCAGAAGCAAGTTCTGTAGAGGAAACTAAACACACATATTCAGCAGTGAGTAAAATACTGCCGATAGTAAGGTCACAGCGATATTTAAAACTTTATGTTGTACATAATGTATTATTATTTATAGAAGCAGTAAAGCCATAAAGCAAATACCTGTCGCAATTACTTGGCATCAACCCATGTTCACCGCACTACTGAAATACAGGATTCCCCTCAATCGGAGGGGTTTAAGGGATACTCCACTAGGCAGATCAACTGCAGGCCAGTGTTTTCAAGCTCATCATATAACAACAGCTGGGACTTTTCCGAGCATTTTTCGACTGGGGAAGTACATCCACCTCACAAAATACCAGAGCCAAATAACAATTTCCTTGAGAGTTGTTGTGTTCATGCGAGTGAGTATGGTGATCAGGATAGAAGGAGTTCCTGAGTTGGAACCGGGGGTGACTTTTATGTTGCAAGCGTTTATATGGCTACGGTAACCGATTCACATCAGGCGGTTTATAAATTAATATTAGTTGTGATTAATCAGAATTCTGAGCGTAAAAAAGATCTTCGATGGAACCCAGAATGAGGCAGTCCAACTGAGTACCATACCAATTTGCTCTTCAAAACTATACGATCTCACCGTATAGTTTTCAAAAGCAAATTGGTATGGTAGTGTATGAAGACCAGGCAGATTATGGAGTGGAGGCCGCATATAGAATGAAATGAATGAATGATAGGCCTGGGCGCCTTCCTATCTAGTTCATAATCTAACAGAAAAGGCCTCAAAATGGAGCCCGGTGCGTAACATTACCTACAATGAAAGTTAGGGTAGGAGTAACTACGCAGAAGAAGTTACCACACAACCTGATCGTGACAATAACACACCAAAATTTGTGCGCTCAATGGTCACTGTTATCAAATCGCCGGTTTCTTAATAATGGATTATGCTGATATCTGCATGCTGTCCAGATCTAAATGTATTCCAATATCTTCCCAATAAGTTAGACCAATATATCAAGAACGCTATCAATTTTGTCTTCTGGCCTCGCAATGATCATGTCTCATCATACCGGTATCTGCCTAAAAATGAGTTAGGCATATATTTTTTGAAAAATGGAAAAATTCACCTGCCCCCCCTAGGTGGGATTTGAACCTACGACCTCTCGATGTCCGGTCGAGTGCTCTTCCAACTGAGCTACCAGGAAGGTTTGTGTTGCTGACGAATTTTTGCATCTTATATTTCTACTGTGTGAGTCACAGTGTGACGTCATCAACCTATTAAGTAATTACACTACTAAAGTAGGCATAGCAGTCCATCGTTGCAGATGAAATTCAGCTATTTTTTGATAACGCCAAACTAATTAAATTATTATTATTTAAATAGTTGTCTTGGCCAACTAGCCAGATAAATATTTTTTGAAAAATGGAAAAATTCACCTGCCCCCCACACTGTGACTCACACAGTAGAAATATAAGATGCAAAAATTCGTCAGCAACACAAACCTTCCTGGTAGCTCAGTTGGAAGAGCACTCGACCGGACATCGAGAGGTCGTGGGTTCAAATCCCACCTAGGGGGGGCAGGTGAATTTATCCATTTTTCAAAAAATATTTATCTGGCTAGTTGGCCAAGACAACTATTTAAATAATAATGAGTTAGGCATATGATATATAGTTATGATATGATATATAGTTTTATGACAGCAGCTGCTGCTTGCAGCAAAGATGTTCCGTTACACTTCGCTCTACTCTCGACAGTCCTCTCTCCCTAGAAAACATGAATAAAAATTTCGGTATCTCTGCAATTTATCTTTAATTTCGATTTGACAATACTCGCCAGTTTACTTAAAATTTAATTTTTTTAACACTACACACTTCACGTCTTTTCGTCGTTTCGTCGCACAAGTCGTCGAATTTCAAATAACTTCAACATGGTTTTCCTTTTATAAAAAAAAAATAGAGATAGAATTCTCTATATTTTTTTATAAAAGGAAAACCAAGGAAAACTACAATATGAACTCCTTCAATGAAACCGATTCGTCTTTCCATTTAAAAGATTTCTTTTCACAATTTTTAGTTAAATATCTCCAGATTTCGTGATCACTAACGATAATTATGCATACATAATTATACATATATAACCATCACGAGAGCACCCCCTTCTGATAACAACAAATAGAATCATTGAATCAGTTGTAAAAAGGGTAATAATATAAATGTATATGTACAATCATGTACAAAAGTCCATATACAGCTTCTAAATCGTGAGGTCACAAGCTAGCTTAGATTATAACAAACCATGCAAAAAAACCTTGACATGCTGTGTAAATGGGCACACGACATGGGATTAGTTATAAACGCGCAAAAAACTAAACTATTACACATACATTCATCACAAAATAAGGCGTTAGTAACCCCTAGGGTTGTGGCTCACGAACACCTGTGTCTGCATGATTCTGTACCTGTATGCTCTTGTAAATCTATAGAAAATGTAAAATCGCACACGTATGTGGGTCTACTGATCGATGATAGATTCTGCTGGGCGCCGCATAAGGACCATATTTGTGACAAACTAAGATCTATCATTTGTAAAATAAAAATTTTAAAATATAAGCTACCGTATAAAACATTGAGACTACTCTATATGGCGTTGGCAGACTCTGTTATCGGGTACGGACTAAGCAGCTATGGAAGGACGTACAAGACTTACCTGCAGGATATCTATAGGCTACAAAGAAAAATTTTAAAACTTATTGTACCGAACTATATAAAAAATAAATTCAAAGAAAACGACAAAGGACTTTTTAAATACTGTAACATCATTAATGTATTTGACAAAATAAAATATAGCATACTAATAGAATGTAATGAAATGTCGTTTTTAAATAAATATGAGAGACCATGTAATTTAAGAAAACTTAAAAACGATAATATTAGATATCTTCTGCCGAAAGTGAATAATGTATATGGCAGTAGAATGTCGAATTATATTATTCCAAACTATCTTAATGAATTACCAAGTGAGCTCCAGGAGCTATATGAAAATGATGTAAAATATAAAAGTAAATTTAAGAAATATTTCTTACAAAATGAATGTTTAGAAACGTTATCATTGTGAACAATTATCAATAGTAAAAATTATTAGTATCAAAAACATATTGCATGCAATAAATTGTATACATAAATATAGAGCGGCTCCCCTACACAGATAAACCCGGCGAGGTTTCCGTGTAAGGCCTATTATACTATAAGTGTGTCTGTAAAATGTTGTGAACAATAAATAAATAAATAAATAAATAAATATAGTATATATATATATATATATATATATATATATATATATAGTATATATATATATATATATATATATATACTATATAATCTATATATATATATATAATCACTATTAACTCATATTCATTGATAATTATGTTTTTGCTTTAGTGATAGTAAATATAGCAGCAAATATACTGCCCCCAAAAAGTTAACGATGAACCATCAAGGCTCCGTTCCAAACCACAAACCTTGAAACTTCGAATTCTCACGATCTAGCGTATTGTAGTCTACGATGAATTGTAAAAAAAAATCTAGACATCAATCCTGAGCAATATAAAGAATTTAAACGTTTACCAAAAAAGTTGCAAGTTCTCAAGTCGACGCATAGATATATTTTTAAGTATGGCAACGACTTTGGAGACTATGATTTTAGTGATTCTTTTTGTATTTGAAAGCGAGAAGTCCCGCAGTTGTCCCAGTTAAATTTCATTTGATCAATGAAATTTAGAAATATCTGTATCTACAGCGAAAAATACTCTAGTGACTGATCTATCATATACAGCTCAAATCACTCTGGACGTATCTGATTGAGAAAAAAGTGGGCGTTTTTGGACCAATACCAAAATTAGCGGCCACTTCAGAAATTTTGCTAAGATTTATAATTCATACATTACACAACTCACAACATATTATTGTATGAAAGTAATTCGTGAATTGTTCATAGGCAGATGGAAAATCTACTGCTGTTGAAACGCACAGCATCAAGCGCACAGGCAAGTAATGATGACCTGGAAACGGTAGATGTTTTATAGACATGATGTCGTGATAGGAAATAAATCAATGGTTTATTTCTTGTCACGACAGCTTTGCTAGCTTAAAGTATCTAAAACAATAAGTACGTAGATGTCTATATAAATAAAACAATTCTCAACACATAATATGTGGATATATTATATACCTACCATAACCTTTGTGGGTAGTGCTACATGAAGTTTTACTAAAATTGAGTGAGTTATCGCTCGTTAAATGATTTGTTTTTTCTAATAAAGTAACCGAACACAAGGCTTTAATTTTTATTCAGTATATCCCGCTATCCCCGTTAGTTCTCACTAAACACATCGGTCATTAACTGATCATTCGTTCTGCAATATGACTAATGGAGATAATGGGACCATAATCTAATAAAACAGTATTCCCACTATCTCCATGAATGAACAATGGAGATAATGGGATGTACCGTTTTTATTTTAAGTTATAATACAAGTAACTTCCCTAATTATCTACTCCCTATATTGCTACATCTAAAAAATATGTATAATGTCTGTAGTCGCCTGAATTTTATAGTTGAGCAAAATTTATTAAATGCAACTGATTGCTCAAAATATAACAGTGTTGGAGATGAAATATGTACTCGCTTGACGCATCACGCTCTATCACACTATATACAGTGTAATAGAGCGTTAGAGAAAGGGAATTATTTTATCAATTACCTAATAAATGCATTTTCAGTGACCTAATAAATTATATTTGTTCCTATAATAGTAGATCTGTCACCTAAATTTAATCACCAAATAATATAAAAAGGCTTACCTAAATATCAATTAATAATTACTTGGAAATAATATCAATCATCAAATAATTATATTGGGATTTCAAAAAATTAAATTGTCACGAAAACAGAAATGCCCAACAATATGAAAATGTTTACCTTAAAATTAATTCATCATCTAGGTTGAAGGAGCACCGCTTCGCTATTTCCGATGACAGGAGACAAGAAAACCCTAACCTAACCAAAAATCAACCTAAATCTAACCAAAACATGATTTGTTACATTGACCAAGTATTGGTAAGACTCGTCAATGAATATGACGCCAATTTGACTCCGCCCCTATTAGCCATTTTTTCATTAAATTAAGGAGCTGATCTATTTATTAGGTGACAAATCTATTATTTTGATGATCAAACGAATTAAATGAAGAAAGAAAGAAAAGAAGAAAGAAAGAAAATATGTTTATTAACATCACATGACACATAAGATTTATAAATGATACTAATAGTTTGTTGATTAGATTTATAAGGTGAAAGATTTGCTATTTTTAGGTACAAATGTATTATTGCTGCTCGTGCCTTACTTTTTGGAGGACACATCTTATATTCAGGCTATATAAAAAAGTGATCAAACTATAATTCAAAAATTACATTAAGCCGATGATTTATATTTGGAGACAGTCTTGATTAAAATGATGACTAATACATTTCTTGGGCATAGATATTATTATTAGGGTACTGCAGATTAGTGACACATCTAAACTTAGATGACAGAAAATATTATTAGAGAAACAATAATGCTCACATTATTTTCTTAAAATATTGTTTGGTAAACAAAATGTAGTTAATTTTATATTTGAGCAAAATTTATTAAATGCAACTGATTGCTCAAAATATAACAGTCATGAAGATGAAACCCACTCGCTTGACGCATCACACTATACACAGTTAATGAGCGAAATTGTAGAAAAACAGTTATATTGTTTGGTAAATAAATGTAGTCTTAAAAGTTATAGTGTATATTCCTTCAGATGCCTCACTGATTATATAAACGTTATCTTCGTATCTATTCAATTTTTACCCTCCATCTATATTAACAAGATATATCCTTTACAGAGAAAAGATAGCTAAATCCACAATTCTCAAGATATAATATGAACCGTTTCTAGCAGTATTAAATCATGTAAGTAAACATTAAAATATTCTTATTCTGATGTAAAAGCAATGGCAATTTAGTAAAACTATATATTTAGACGTATACATGCACAGGCGCAAAATAACTTCAATAAAGCTCTATTACAAAATATAACATTTGCCCTAAAATACGTTGACAATTTCTGGACGTGGGTTGTTTATAAAAATGCATGCTATTTATTTGTTATATTACATTTTACACATACTGAACCTTACAGAAAAATAAAATTCACTCAATGTCCAAATATTAACATTATGCATTATTTGTACATAATATGTAATGACATATTATGTACACATCATCATCAGGTCATTTTACTCTCCATTATAGGAGCACGACCCTCTCTCGTCCGTCCCAGACAGAAGGAGGATTTGGCCTACACTCCCCACGCTGGCTAGACAGGTTGGGGAGGCCTGAATGGCCTGATCGATGTTTTATAATGCATTTCCCTTAATCGCCTTGTACGACATCCACGGGAAGAGACGGAGTGATTCTATTCTAGTCTGTCGGAAACCACACGGCCAACATGTACACATAAATTCATACAAATATATATAAAATAAATATACATTAATAATTATAATATTAATATTTTATATGAATAATTATAATATAAAAAATAAAAAGTGGTCAACTTTGGAAATGGGCAAATTAAGATGTGGTCGTAGCGCTGTAGTCATCCAGACAGTAATAAATGTAACGAAATATATTATATAAATTTAATTTTAGAACATCGTCGTGAAGTATTTAATAAAATATGGCATACTCAGAATAACTATCTGTTAAAATGGTTCAAATTATACATGGAACCATATTTGTGAGCAAAACTAATGTACACCTTGATTTAGGAACCAAACATAATTGGCTATTTGACTAACATTTTTTTCTGTTTGATATGTAGGGACGTCTCCATAATATAACCATAGGTGAAAGAATTACTTCGATAGCACAAAAATCTCTCGAGATATATTAATTTGAAAATCACAATTTTTAGACTGCCCCAAAACGCTCCATACAAAAGACTACCGAATTATGACGTCACAGTTTTGTATTTTATATGCATCAAATCAGAAATTTGTACGACAGCTATGTTAAATATTACGTTTATGTAATTATTATCATAATAAAAGTTATAGCATTTTTTATTGCTACTCCAATGGAAATATTATTTTTTAATAATTTCATACTTTTAAAATGGACTTTCCCGCCAAACTTTGATCGACGCTAAAAAAAGTCTGACTGAAGATATTAGAATGAAAGTTTGCAGATCTTTATAGTTTTGTGTATTTTACGATATTGTTAATTTATTTGTACAATTTTTAAACATTGGAAACAACCCAATTTGTAAGTAATCTATTTTGTTTACAAAATATAATATGAAAAATCACTTTACAGATATTTCCGTAGAAGCCGTGCACATAAAGTAATTAAAAATTTTGAACTAATGGTAATCGAAATCCCTTTGTCACCTCTTGTTTTATGTTTATTAGGAATACCTTCTCCCTTCCTTTTCTCTCTTAATAGGTAGTTAAGTATTCGACTGTTTCTTCACAATAATTATTGTTAGAAACAAAACAATGAACCAAATCATTTACTTAATATCCAAAGGAACGAAGCATATTTTATGAATTTATATTTAATGTGACCTGACCAAATTCCAGTTTTGACTCATTATAATTACAATGACTGTTTTCGTTAATTAAAAATACTTTTCACATTGTATATAGGGTAAACATAGAAAGGGAATATATATGGTCTCAAAGGGGATATATTTGCTTATAAACATGTACAATTTGTTTATAGGAAACTTTGATATCCATGCACTACAAAAATGTATAGAATCTGCTGAACACTGATCAGGCAAACCACACCGGGAACTAAAAGACGTTCTGGATACATAGTCTTTCTGAGATGTGAACTATATGTCTACTTGGTCGTTCTGATATCTTGATCTTCTGATAGTATCCCAGCGAAACGAAGCTTAGTTCGTTTAGCTTCGCTCATCGATCGAATTTACAGGCAGGATTTAATACAAATACAAATAAATTAATTTAAAAAAGTAAAAGGGGAAATTGGGTTGGTATGTAAGTAGGTATTCTAGATTTTTGAAGTCACTTCGATGAAAAATTGTGTTTTATATGTTCATAATAGTCAATAAGCATCGTCGTCTTCAACGTCAACCCTTAATCATCCCACTGCTGGGATACGGGTCTCCTCTCAACCGAAGGGGTTTAGAGCATACTCCACCACAGTGCTAAACTGCGGGTTGACGGTGACCAGTGTTTTCAAGCCACCTAAAAGCCACTGATTTGGCTTAACGACTGTCATCTAATAACAATCGCCTGTAGCGACGGCTTAACGTGCCTTCCGAACCACGAAGGAGCTCGAGATAAATAAACCCATCCATGGACAGGCTACGGCCTACGTTGCTTTACTCGTGTGTTCGATTGTCACGCGCTCAACGACGCTATTGAGCTCCCTTAAGGGTGAAAGTTGGTTGAAAATTCTCGCAGGACATAATATGCCCAAACAAAGCTTGAGCGAGTGGTTAGTGAATATTTCATTTCTCTTTTCTGTTACAGCACATATATAAATGTATATGCTGTAGGCACAGACTTAATTATAAGCATTAACTACAGCCAATTCCTACAGGCAATATCATAAACTAGCTATATATACTTGCAACCTTCGAAAAGATACACAGTTGCAGTACAAGTAATTAAATCAATGACATTTAAACACAATAGGCCTGTTATCGCCGAGATTGTCTCAAAGTAAATTATGTGTAAACGTGAACTAATGTCATCAATCGTGACTAAACGGTTCCTGAAGTGCATCGATAAATGCAACTTGCATAGGTCACATACGAGATCGTAAACTATATCCAACATTATAAAGCTACGGCCAGATTATTACGTTTGTTTCAATTTATCACTGTTTTGAATGTAATTTTCCTGTATAGTTTATTTTTTTTTAAACACATACATACCTACTTATAAAGACCAAGACAAATAATATTGTCTAAATGTAATAAATATTATTATGAATGTGTTTAATATGTATAGTATGGCCATATTGAAGGTTTTTGTCTTTCATTTTTTTCTACTTTCACGCGGATGACCACTGCAAGTAATAATAGCTTAATGTACTAAAAATTATAATACAAATTTCCTTATTACTTCTATTAAGTATATTTTTTGTCTCATGGACAAAATAGACAAAGTCCTGGGGTTAAGATACGGAAATTAGACATAATTTTGCCATTATATTAGACAGATCATCATTTGTAATAATAACCTAATATAATTCAAATGTAAAGGTATTTATCTTGGCCATTGCATAAACAAATAAACACGGAAGAAAGAAGATCATTATATTAACGAATCAAGGACTCATAAACTTTATAGTTAGAAACGCATATTTTATGCGTTGATGTTGTTGAAGATGAATTAAAAAAATATATTAAAATAGACAACAAATACAATAAGATAAGATTTTGTACCAAACTCAAATATATATAGTTAACATCTAAACACTTCTTCTTCTCAGTCGGACACTCTTGGCAGAGTGGTCGTGATCATGGGCAGGTCATTTCGCGGCGGCTCCTGTTATATTTCTCCATTTGGTTCTGTTAGAAGCATTGCGGGAGCATTCGGACATGGAGGATTTATTGAGAGACTTTATTAAATATCCTCATCTGGTTGGAGAGCGGCCGCGGGGTCTCTTGCCTTCCACCTTGCCTTGAACTACAAGACGCTCCATAGAATTTTCTTTTCGGGTAATATGCCCGAAGAACTTGAGTATACGTATTTGCACAGTCGACGATAACCTTTCTATAATATGAAGTTCTTTTAAGATCGATGCATTGATCTAAAGACATATAATATATATGTTATTAGATCAATGCATCTAGCATATAAAATAAAAAAATCCCGACACTAGCTAAAAAGTGATTATCATTTAATTGCCGTTCTATAATCGCAAACGCATTTTTAAAATAATACTTAATGTAATAAATTAATAAAATAATATATGTATATATGTATGCATATAGCTCCTCGTGGCGATATATTATTATGTGTATATATGGGAAGCTCGATGACGTTGTTGCGGATGTTAGTCTAACTAATGGAACACGCAAGTTAAGCAGCCTATCTATGGTTCGACCGCAACCTGTATATGGATGGGTTTTTTTATCTCGAGTTCCTCCGTACTCGGAGGGCACGTTAGGCCGTCGGGCCCGGCTATATGGACATCAAAATATAAACAATAAAACCACAGGTAGATGAGTGAAGTCAGACGACGACATATTTACTTACAATTACTACACCGCAATTCTAAATATAAATAAATAAATATTTATGGACAATTTACACAGCGTCATCTAGTCCCAAATTAAGCACAAAGCTTGTGTTATGGGTACTAGACAACTGATAAATGTACTTAAATACACTTTTTTTGTAAATACATACTTATAATACATAGAAAACACCCAGACCAAGGCAAACAGACATGTTCATGCACACAAATGTTTGTCTTGTGCGGGAATCGAACCCGCGACCGGAGTCAAAGCGGCCATTGCTAACCATTCAACCACCGAGATCGTCATTCAATTCGTCAATTACTACACTTTAACTTACAATTTTTTTTCTCCGACATCGAATTACGTTTTGTTGCTTTGTTTGTTTCCCAAATATGATTTTTGTTTTATTTACTGATTACTTTTTGGAACCCTTGGTGTGAGTCAGACACTTGACCACTTTTATTTATCGATTGGAGTGTAGATATAATTAATAAAAAAACAGATCAAAATTATATTTATCTACATCAAGCATTGACAAAAAATATCCTTCCTGCGTACTTGTTAATATGGAAAACAAAGGATATACTATTCATTCATCAAATAAATACATTGCTAACCTAATCTAACCTAATTTGTACATCTAAAAATACTTATTGCACATCAAATGCAGGATTTGATGTACGATCAAATCAGGTTGTTTTAGTGGATCAATTTAATATTTCCCAAAACAAATTTACTCACCTACATTTATATTGTATCTTATTGATATTTACTATTCATAATACTTTGCGAAAATGTGATAAATATCGCAAAAAAGGCAAAATGGAACGTTAAATAGTTTATTTGTTTTCGCCCACGGTATCCATTCATAAAAAAATATAACCTTGTTCTTACGTGTAGTAAATTGCTAAGTAAACTTTAGACACTTAGATTCGACCTTTGTCAATAGTTAGTGTATGTTATATTTATGGTTCTTCATGAGCTAAATGATCGTCAAATAAATGGATTTTTACTTTATTTTTGGGATTCGTATAACACAGCAGGAAATGCATTCTCACACATTGGAGCCAAGATAGTCGCGAACTGTGCGTTTTCAGAGAGGTTTTCTTCCACGGACTCTCAGGTTGTGGAATTACTTGAATGAATGAATTACTTGGCGAGGTTATCCCAAGAGATTATAGCATGGGGTTCTTCAAAAAAGGCGTGAAGAGGTTTTTACAGGGTCGGTAATGTGTGTGATACCTCTGATATAGCGAGCGTCCATAAGCTGCCATAACTGCTTGTTAACTTCAAGCGGGTCGTATGCTTGTTTGCGACCTTAGTTGAAAAAAAAAGCAAAACGATTAATAACGAAAAATTGTCGTATAATTTATTTTATTTTTTTAAATAATGGTACATAGTACTATTACTTATACTGTAGTAATGGAAAAAGTTGAAGTCATGTCATACCAAGAGATGAAAAGACTCGCGTAGAATATGGCAGAAGCTCCACGGACAAGAGCGCAACTCTTAAGTGTAAGATGATGTTGGGTGAGACAAACAAATATATATACTACGACAAACAAATATACTACTTGCATGATGGAAAGCCGAAGAGTCGCTTGCAACATCATATGTATCACGCACGAGTTGCCGTCTCCACCAAGTGGTCACCGATTCGTTGCCAACCTTTTTAGTAGCTATGCCGATATCCCAAGTCGACGTGTCTGTCACAACAGTGCATGAGAAAGGAACAGTCAATTCTGTCTGCGATCATATTCAGAAAGGCATTGAAGCAATTTGTCACAATTACAATGTCAACTAGGTATGCAAAGTCACTTAAGCGAGTTGGATGTTCAAAGCGCCATTACACTATTGAATTTCATCCAAGTTGAGTCGGGGTTGAGAAGGATAATGTAACGCTTTAGCCAACACTGTAATTGGTGCACATTAGTCTTATTTCACAATTACGTCGAAACACCCGTTATGGTAGTGTCGCGATTATTATTAAATTTTAAATGTCAGCTAGGTCACATCAAAATTATTTATTTAGGTTATTTGTGATAAATTGTCCGTGCAATGTTTTGTAAATCATGATTAGTTAACTATGACAGTTTTTCAGTTGCGGTGCTTGTTTTGACAGCGTATCCTATTAAGAAATTGGTTTTGGATTTACTAGCAGACTTACGCCCTACCACAGTATAAGTAATGGCCCTACTCTAGTGCTAATTCTACAGAATCACCATCCTCATTAAGACTATCCTGTATATAGAGGTAACACCTTAATAAAGTAATGTTTTTATAATGTCTTCTTTTTTTTTTTTTTTATACTACGTCGGTTGGCAGACAAGCATACGGCCCGCCTGATGTGAAGCGGTTACCGTAGCCATATTAACGCTCGCAACATAATATATCGCTCGCGCACCGCCACCCCCGCTGCCATCGCAGCATCTCCTTCCTTTCTGGTGACCTCACTCACTCGTAGGAACACAACAGCCCTCAAGGGAACCGTTATTTGGCTGCGGTATTCTGTGAGGTATACAATTACGCTCCCTACCTCTCTTTTCGCCAGAGCTTCGTTTGTCAGTCAGCAGGGTGCACCGCGTGCAAGTGAAGTTGGCTTTGGTTCAAAGATGTTGATGAACCAGTTACACCCCAAAATTGTCTGGACGATAAGCTATTGGGATGTAAGTGGTCCCCCACGATCTTTAGAGCCAAAGCGAAAGTCACCTCCACGAGGTAGACCCTGCCGACAAGCAACTTAGAAATATTCTTTTTCTTTGATTCGTTATATATTTAGCGAATAATATTTCTTTTTCTTGAGAGGAAGACCGTGTGAAGAAGTAAAAAGAGGTGGTTGGATTGTGTGAGAGATGATTATGGGTAAGAAAGGAATAACTGTGGATATGACGGCCGATGAGGTTGAATGAAAGAAAAAGACTGCGCCGGCCCCCAAATAATGGGGAAAGCAAGCCAATAATGATTTCTTTTAAGCCATTATGATCTCATCGTAAATATTTTATTTAGGTTATAAAAAAACTCCACATTGACTGTTGGTTCAAGAGTCAATATGGAGCTTTTTCAATTAATATGGTCGATATGGATGATTTTTATATTGAGAATCCAATTTTTATGGAGACTTCAACATCTGTCTCAAAGTAAAAAAATAATCAGCTTGTTGAGTAAAGTAATTATTTTTGTCTTGATTCTCCTTACGTGTTACGTACGTACCAAATTAATAGGAATCAAATTAAAAGCCTGAATTATGTAAAGGCATAAATATCCATTAAATATTGCCAAACACTGATAACAGATTTTTATGTCGCAATAGTAATAAAACGAACTATAAAATTAATAATGTATTCACATTTCAATGATAATTGTTTAAAACCAATATCAATGAGTGGCCCATCTCAGATAAAATTAATAATGAACACAGATAAAAACCGGGTTATTATTTCCGTACATCAAAACATATTTTATTATTTTAAAATATTTTTGCATGGGTTTACGTGGACCATTGCTGGTGAATTGACATTTAAATTGCTGACCAACGGTGTTTTTGTCAGTCTCATTTGTTATGTCGGTGTCGAGGCTTTTACCTGTGCCCGAATTCCACACGGTATACTCTTCATAGCTTCACCTCGTCGTCAACCCACTGCTGGGTCATCCACTGCTGGGATATGGGCCTCTCCTCATTCGAAGGGGTTTGGAGCATACGCACGTTGCTCAACTGCGGGAGACCAGTGTTTTCATATCGCCTAAAAGACTTGGCTTAATGACTGTCATCTAATGCCAACAGCCGGGACTGACGGCTTAAAGTGCGTTCCACATCACAGAGGAGCTTAAGATTAATAAACCCATCCATGGTCAGGCTACGGTCGATGTTGCTTAATTTGCGTGTTTATTTATTTATTTATTTAATCTTCATGCAAAAAGATCTTAATGTAAAAAGAATGTACAAAGGCGGACTTAATGCTATACAAGCATTAAGTCCGCCTTTGTACATTCTACCAGTCAACCTTAGGGTGATGCAGAGATAAGACATGGTAGGTGCACAAGGCGAATAGTAATATTAAATTAATGACGTGTTCGATTAGACTGACACGCGCAACGACGCCATCAAGCTCCTCACATTCGACAGCTTCCCATGTAGTAAACTAATTGTACCTGACATGTAATAGTGAAAATAGATATGAAAAAAAACACACAACTAGTACGGGCTCAATTCCGAACAAGCAAAGTAATTGACAATACAGACGTGGCAGTTTCAAGCGGTCTAAGATGTTCGTGCGGAATATTCATTTCCTAATCAGTTCGATGTTTTCAAACACAGTTTCTAAATTAATCCATAATAACCACAAATAATGGCACTGTGATGTCCGGCAGACTAGAATAGAATCACTCCGTTTCTTCCCGTGGATGTTGTACAAGGCGACTAAGGGAAATACATTATAAAATATCGATCAGGCCTCCCCAACCCGTCTGGCCAGCGTGGGGAGTGTAGGCCAAATCCTCCTTCCGTTTAGAACGGACGAGAGAGGGTCGTGCTCCTGTAGTGGAGATTAATGTGGAGCTAAAATGGACCTGATGATGATGTAAATAATCTGGTCAGCTTCATCTCATTCACTTTTATTGCCCATTTTGCTTTTATTTGACGCAGATTGTTATGCCCATGAAAGGGTTAAGTTCGTTAACATTTATGCATGATAAGACCTAGCAGATAACTATTGTTTATATTGAGTATTTTGGACAAATAATGCCAAATGAAAAATACGAGCTCCTACAGATCATATCATGGAAAATCCAAAAAAACTAAACATGGTGACAGATTATATTATTTGGTTTTCAGTCACGATAACGGAATGCAAAAGCTTCTAAAGAACTTTATGAGTAAGCACTGATTTACCTCCCGCTTTTCTGTTTTGATTCTTTCATCGCCCGGTATTTTGTCGCTTTTAAGTTTTTTAAAAGCCATCCTAATTTCCCTTAGGCCGACGGCAGGGCTTCAGTCAAGTATCGGGATTATTTAGTCAGCAGTTTTTTTCTTACTTTGATATAATCAGTTTATCACTTCTGAAATGGCAAAAACGAAAAAAATTAGCTCTTCTTGGAAAATACATTTTAGCATCTCAGAAATTTTTGAACATCACTTCCAATCTTTACAAAGATCAGCTCGACTCGAACCAACCAACCTTCTCAAAGATCAAGTAATAAGCATTTTTTTTTTGTTTTGTTCTAAATTTTAAATATGCAAATTAAACAAATATGCAAATGCACATAATTATATCAGTCACATTTATAAATGACTTTATAATGTCCCAAAAATAAAATTACCTTGTGTCGTCTAGGACAGGTGCAAGTTGAATAACAAAAAGATTTTAAGTACTTAGCATTAATAAACAGCAATATTGCACGCTACAGAGTTGCCAAGACTTCGCACCGGTGCAATAAAATATACCTAACCTATGTTACTCCCTGATTATGCAATTTTCTATAGACAAAAATTTTTCAAAATAATATACATATTTTGAAAAACATTTCGTTTGTAGTTGTATATTCGAGTAATGTTTGAGTTTATTCACTCTTCTTCTTCTTTCCTATTCTCATCCACCCACTTTAGGGTCCCCACCCACCCCATAGGGTCGGCTCTCCTAACTCTTTCTCGCCAGGTTATTCTCTCCTAGGTTGTCTGTGGATGCAGTTGTGCCTTGTCCATAGTTTGGGTCATACTCGGCCACTACCTTACTGGCGGGCGTCCTTTTCCTTTTTTCAAGCAATGCCAAAGCCTTGCGAATAACATGGTCATCATCTCTCCGCATCACTTGTCTGTACCATCTCTATCATCATCATCATCATCAGGTCATTTTAGTCTCCACTACAGGAGCACAACCCTCTCTCATCCGTCCCAGACAGAAGGAGGATTTGGCCTACACTCCCCACGCTGGCCAGACGGGTTGGAGAGGCCTGATCGATGTTTTATAATGTATTTCCCTTAGTCGCCTTGTACGACATCCACGGGAAGAGACGGAGTGATTCTATTCTAATCTGCCGGAAACCACACGGAAACCAAACGACCATCTCTGTCGGTTTTCTGTTAATATTTCCGCAGTATGAGCTACCACGAAACTTCCTCTCACATATTCATTTCTAATTTTATCAAGTCTGGTCAAGCGTCCTGACCATCTCAACATTTTCATCTCATTTGTATGCAGTCAGTTTTGAGTTTATTCATTACAAACAAAAATACAAATCTTCTCTCTTTATAGCATTAGTTATAACAACAAACAAAATACATTTTTATGTGATTTAACGTCATAAAACTGAAAATTCTGCACATGCAAAATATTATAATTGCGTCATAAATATTTACTCGAAAACTTGTATACCTTGGGCCACACCAAAAATTAATGACTACGATTTTTCTCCAAAATTCTTTTAAATTTACTTAACCAATTATTTCGGTTCAAGGTTTTAATTGCTAAAATTAAATATGAGATCTACACCACAAAACTGTGGCAAAATAGATGTACGGCCGTGCGATATTTGTGGGCTAAATTTGTACCTGTACACCAAGTGGTGAAGGAATCCCTCCACTATTCATGGATGGTACACAAACAGGCGTAAAATCATAGCAATTCTCTGTATGGTTGTTGTATTATTGCGAACTTTTGAGATTATCTGAAAGTTAGGAAGAACATTTTATTTTATTTTTCTGTAAGACAGATAAAAATAAATAATAATAATTAAGTCAAATTCCAACATCTTCTTAGAAAGAATTTAATCAGAAGAAATTAGAAGGAGAACTAATTTCTTCTAATTAAATTGGTTCTGAGTTCCAACGCAGCTGTAGTTTTGCCCCCGGGACTGCAGTAGACTCCATTGATCATTGCCTTTTTTGGTGATCGCCGCTGTTAATCATGGTTACATAGGAGACAAAGTGTTGGGAATGTGTGGTAGGCCTCTGTTAAAAAATATATATTATACATACATATATAAATTGTATCATATATAACGCCCTGTCCCGATTTAATGTAATACCACTAATCACATATAATTTTTTTAGTATGATTTACCTTATCTTTTATCTTCCTCTTCGGCCTCCCCATGTGGGAAGGTGGGAAGCAGGAGATAAATGTAGTTTGTCACACTATTGCTTGTTAAGCGTGTGACAAGGTAAAACTTCTTTTCAGTTCGAGGCAGAATTCTAGTTCGAGACTGAAGCTTTGTTCTTCCCTGTCGCTGTACTACTACCTTCTTTCGTTTCTATACCAATTTCCTAGAATGAGTTCCCAAGTGAGGGCATCAAAAATACGTCGTCATGGAGAATCTTCATCAGAAACTGAAAATCGTCTTGCAAGTCAGAGAGAATTTTTGAATTTTTTGTTAAATACCCGTGCCAAGCCGGGGCGGGCCGCTACTACAATATAAAATGTTTTTAGTTTATGCTTTTACACTGACTTACCGTACAGACGGTGGCGCAGGTAGTGATGCGCTGATAACGCAGTAACTTCTTACACCTGGTGCCCTCACTTACTCGCAGGAACGCAACAATCGCTTGTTAGTCAGCAGGGTGCACCACGTACATAAGAGGTAGGACTCTAAAGATGGTGTCAAGATTCTTTCATCCCAAAACTTTTCCAACATTTAAAACATTTGACAGAAATTATGCAAAAGTTAGATGTCTACAAATATACATAAAAACATATATAAAAATCAAATAGAAATAGAGGTACTTAATACGTATTACAATGATATAGTAAGAAAGACAGCATTATAAACTACAGATATTCAGACTTTAATAAAATAATAGTTGTGAGAGAGGTCGCTCATTTCACCATGAAACAATTAATACATAGTACATTTACCTTTTAAAAAAGTTATCATTTAGTACTCTGCTGAAGGTGTCTGGATGAGCATTTCAAAGTTTCTTTTTGTACCACTAAGGTGGCAAACAAGCATACGGCTCGTCTGATGGAAAGCAGTTACCGTAGCCCATGGACGCCTGCAACACAAGAAAGAACTAAATTATCTCTATCGTGATTAGAACCTAATAGTTGAAGTTGGGCCTTGAGGTAATTAGGGTAAGATGGACTGTTTAAGGACAGTGTAAAGCTGACAGAATATATGTAGATTTAAGCGTAACCTGTGGTTTTATATACTTTTAATCTTGCAGTTTATAAAGCAGGAAACAGGCAGAGCCACGGCAAAGTGTAGCCGGGTTTATCTATTATACTCTTTACATATTTAAATAGCCATAGGAGGCAAAACAAGAGAACCGTGACCTTATGAAACACTAAATTGTCATTAATTTATAACGAAGAAAAAAAACTTGTGCATGATTCCGCAGGGGGCCTATAATACGAATTTTAAATATTACCTACTATGACATCAAAACTACCAAAAACACGTGACATAACAAGCTGAGTTTTTACTGGATTTTACAATTGAAGTAACACAGAACTTATTCCGTGGAAGTAATGACATGATTGACATAGTAAAAAAGTCACTTTTGCAAAGCATTTATGAATTAATCAAAACAAAACAAACGCCGTATAAACGGAAGGGCATTGCCGCTATAGAATATTAATATGATAAAATAAACAGACGATCCATTGAATTCGAGTGTAACATTGAATGCGGTATTATTGAATATACAAAAATGCATCGATGTAAGAATGTTCCATTTAAAAGCTGAAAGTTAATAACCATATATTCTAAAATGATCTTACAATATTCCCTTTTTTTCTTTCAGAATAAATCAAATCAAAACTGCTGGAGTAATGCTGAAATGTACTGGAAATCAGAACCTAATAAATAAAATAAACTTTTGTCTAATTCCTGTATGGTTAAACGAATATAATCAAGCGTTTTACAAAAAATCTTAATAAAAAAAATTATGCATAAATTTGAGTGCTTGTTTAGGTCCTCTTCACGGGTGGCGACTAGACAGATTTGGATGTAACTTGGAATAGAGCTAACTTATATCCTGAACAAAGGCACCTTTTTTATAAATATTATTAAAATGACAAACAAGCATACGCCTGATGGTAAGCAGTTTTCGCAACCAGAGGCATCACTCACGTGTTGTGGATCTTGTAAAATCTTCATCACGCCTTCCTTAGAGCCGCTACTGTAGTCTACTAAAAAAACTTGACATGTTAAAATAAGCCTGAAATAGACATCATCATCAGCCTGTATCTACTCACTGCTAGATATATGCCTTCCCCAATTTTTACACCACATTCGACCTTTCGCCTTCCGCATCCAGCTAGGGCCAGCCGCATTTATTGAGTATTTTGGTTCTATGTTACCACCAAAATACTCGTATGTTACCTAAGTAACATCATCATCATCAATTCAGCTAAACGACGTGCACTGCTTAGCATAGGCCTCTCTCATAGATTGGTACAATGAGCAGTTGTGTGCCGTTTACATTCATCTTCTCCCTGCGATCTTTACCAGATAGTCGGCCCATTTAGTAGAGGGCTGTTTTACGCTGAGCTTTCAGGTACGCGATCGCTTTTCCAAATCTTTCTGCCCCACCGGCTATCAGTTCTGCGTGCTCTATGGACTACCTGCCCAGCTATGTCGGTAACTCTTATTCTACTACAGTACTATGATACATTAATATCTGCCATAATTAATTATTTATTTTCATACTGAGTAATTTATGCCTATACTTAGATCGTATTCTACTGTTTAGTTAGAACAGTGTTTTTCAATCTTTTGGAACATGGGACCCCTTTACAAGTGTAAAATTTCAGGCGGACTCCTCCTCCCTCCCCCTGTACCTCTATGAAGAAACTGCAACAATTTAGCTTAGGCTATGAAAGCTTTAAAATTGTTAGTGCCATTTGATACCGATTTTGTTCTTAGGAGAACTAATTAGATCTTTAACGGTGAACATAAAAATTAAGGAGAGAAATAGGCTTCAATTGGAAAAAGATTTGCGTAAAGATTTGAATTGATGAATTATTGAACAATAATCAGGCCTGCTTCGTTTTTTTTATTGTAGCATATGACACAAACATTTGCATTTTATCCGCCGCGACCCCCGAACTTAACTGTAACTTAGCGACCCCCCTGGTGGTTGCAACCCATAGTTAGAAAATGACTAAGTTAGAGGATACAAATATTATTAAAAACGGTACGTGTAAGTTATTGATATAGAGGTTGAATAAAACATATGTACCTACTACCAAAAAATTTGTCGATCAGAATCAATCATATTCTGATCCATAGATTAGAAAAACCTATTTTTTTTTTTATTTGAAAGGGGGGCAATTGAGCATTTCACCTGATAGAAAGCAATTACTAACAAATGGAAATCAGCAACACAAAGAGGTCGCCGATCCGTTGCCAGCCTCCTTCCTTTCTTTCTTTCTGGTGACCTCTCTCTCTCGCAGGAACACAACAACCCTCAATCAAGGGAATTGTTATTTGGCTACGGTATTCTGTGGTGTGGAGGTACTTCCCCAATCGGGCAGCTTAAAACATACGCTATGCCCTACCTCTCTTTTCGCCAAAGCCTCGTTTGTTAGTCAGCATGGTGCACCACATGCAGGTGAGGTTGACTTTGGTTCAAAGATGTTGATGAACCACTTACACCCCAAAATAACTTTTAACAATGTTAACACAGAAAATGTCATCTTCTTTGCAAAAGTTAAAAACTATAATGCGTGGGTAGAAAAACCCGACTCGTCCAGTTTGTGTAACCTCATCTATGCGTACGTATTAATAAATTACGTGAGTGATCTGGTGATGCCGCACAGTGTTGTGTGAACTCTTGCGCAACGGGCCGCGATCGCCCGTACTTATCGTCGACTATCTCCAGATAACGCAAGGTAAGTTGGTACCATATTCCATAAACAATTATTTATTTCTTTTAATTAATAAAACAATACATAAAATGCAACTATAATATAACTAAAGCACAACTATAAAACTAAAGTACCTAAAACTAAATAATACTAAAATAAAACTAATCTGAAACTAAAATAAATGTAAAAAGTTTGGCCCATGTGGCATCGTTCCCAAGATACTAGCAGCATTACCTCGCTGGATGGCTAAACTGGCGAGGGATGTGATAGATCTTGGGTCACCAGTTACGTCGACCAATCGTTTTCCTAATTCACCTAAAAGTTTTTTGTGATGGGATCCCATGGACCAAGGGTTTCGACCCTGAATGGAACAAATGAGTATTCGGGGCCGATAACACTATAAGGTACCATACTACAAAAGAACATAATTATTTTAAGGTGAAGCATTGATAAACAATAAATTTCATACTAAGATTAATATTATTTCATACAAAGACGCACTCTGCTTCGGATTTTTTTACTGTTAAATAAGAACTATAACCTTTTAAAAGAAAATACTGCAATTTTGAAGTATGTGCTTAGACTAACTTATAGAGAATATTTAGAGGTATTCCTCTGTCCCGTGGGTTGTTTGAAAATTTCGCTCGCCGCCACCTCAGCTGCCAACGCAGCAATTTCATGCATGTTCACAAGGTTCCACAATGTTCCTTTATTTTATTGGTATTTCTTATCAAAATTGAAAACACGTTACATTATCGTATCTGTTTGCATTTAACAGAGAAATCGTGATACCGTAATACCGTGATACTGGTAGTGTAAGCTCATTAACCTAATTGAAATAAAATATGCTTATAAAAAAAAGAATGACACCAAGCTTTCATGATGTTTTCATTCCTGTAAAAAATGTAATTATTTTAAAAAATAATCTAGTAAATGGTAGATAATTGTCGTTATATAATTTAATTGAAAATCTAGGATATAACACACCTAAAGAACTTAGGATATGAACGCTCACCACACTAATCTTGTTGCAGCAAACTCGACACCGCAAAATATTGTACATGTAAAAGTTTATATTCGAAAACTTTGCCTGTGTTAAACTTGTAATAATTTAATCTATGATTTGTTAACAATTATATAAAAAAATATTTTTTTTTAACAGTGACTGAATTTCATAATATCTAAAGTTTCTAAATTGGATTGTCTTGCTCTCCAAATCTACAATGCATATGTTATATATTTGTATATTATTATATGTATAAATGTATGAATATGAACATGAATTTTAATATTATTATTTTTTTATGCAGAAATTCTAAATATTTCCTTATATAGCCTTTTAGTTAAAAACCTATTAAGACGGATTACGCGTTCCGAAGATTATAGGACAGACAATCTTCATTTTTTTTTATATATTTTTCAATTATTTAATAATTTTATATTGTAAAATTGTTTACTGTACAAATCAAACAATTGTATAAATGTTATGGTGAAAAATAAAATGTACAATGACGGGCTTATCCCGTGAGGGGTCTCTTCTCATTAGTCAACCGAAAAATACCTGAAAAGATCATTACTGGTTTGGCGAGAATTTTACGTACAATCAATTAGATATTGTTTACTATAATTTGAAATAATAACTGAAGCCATCATTTCCATCGCTCAAATTTATTTTATGTCGAATTTTGAATTAACTAATGACTAGGCGACATCATTACATATATATTTAATAAGTATAGATTAAAGCCCGAGATTTGATTTACATATAACTTAAATAGACATAAACGCAAAGTAGTGTCGATCAAATTATTTATAAATTTTACTTTCACAAAATAACACCTAATTCAATTAACTATCACATATAATGCGTTAATCCATGGGAGCTGTAAATACACTCCAGAAAGAACCTCCATTCAAAGTTTTAAGTGGTTTAGTTAATCATTATCTTAGACAGTAAATGTAGCACTAGTAGAAGTTATAACGTCTACTTATACTATTACTAGCTTTTGCCCGGGGCTTGGCCTGCATGAATGTCGGCTATTACGCAAACTTTTGGTCATACCTCGGGAATAGCTCATTTTTGGAGATAAAAGGTATCTTATTATTTATTCTGGACTTCTAACATGATGGACGCAAAATTTCATGGCAATCAGTTCAGTAGTAAAGGTGTTAGTTAAAAGGGAACAAACAAAGAAGCTCAGATTCCTATTTATAGTAAAGAAAGGAAGGAAAGTAAGAATTTATTCTGTGCTCTGGCGATTGTTTTATATCATCGTCCTCCTCTGCTGGGATATCGGTTTCCCCTCGATCGAAGGGGTTTAGAATATACTCCACCACGCTGCTCAACTGCGGGTTAGCGGAGGCCAGTGTTTTCAATCCGCCTAAAGGCCACTGACTTGGCTTAATGACTGTCATATATAATGACAACAGCCGGGACCGACGGCATAATGTGCCCTCTGAAACACGTTTTATATAGGTATACTTAATTATATGCAGCTAAAAACATATAATATTAAGATGAACCAACTTCATTGAAGTTTTAACATAATTATGATAAGCAAAAGGGAAAGAAGTGAAAACGGAATGTCACTTTGAACAATAATATTTCTTTTTTATTTCAATTATTTTTATTAAATCACTAAGAATATTTCATTAAAAGTATAATCTAATTATTTTTTATATAAATGCTTTTATTTCACAATTTTTTCATCACATATCTCTGGATTCCGTTCAAATTTTTCCTGATATTTACATAAGAACACCGTAGAAACGCCCTATTTATAAATAAATAAAAAGTATTTGAAATAAGGCGCTATCGCGTAATATCTTATATCTTTATACCAATTTTAACTGTGCAAGCCAACAAACAGAAAACGAACTTTTGCATTTATAACGTTGTAGTTAGGATATATCTATGTCATATAGATGTCTAAAGTTAAATTTATATAGGTATCAGTGATTTATCTATTAGTTTATAATGAACTTTAACCGCCTTAACAACTGAAAGTCAGGTGCGACTCTTGTCCAACCGGTTATAGATAAAACATAACCGTTTTATATTCAAATTTTCTCACTAATTATCACAAATATTTTGTCAACCTTAAAACTGCCTCAGAATTTTAATCGCGAAAACTCGAATATTTTAAATCTATTATATAACGTAACATGTCCTGACTGACTGATTCATTAACGCCGAGGCAAAACTACTGAAGCTAGAAACGAGATATTTGGACCGTGGCTTCCTTTTATAACGTATAGGTGCACTAAGAAGGGATTTTGCAAAATTCACTCCTTATAGGGGTAAAAAGGGGTATCAACGTTTGTATGTAACTTTTTTGTTTGTGGTCAGATTGGTTTGGAATTTCGTGACATCGGTCCTTGACATAATTAAATAAAACTTTAATTCAATATTTTGTAAAATTCGATCTCTTAAGGGGTAAAAAGGGATATTAAACTTTGTATGGGGAAAAAATATTAAATGGGCATATCGACTTGGAACTTTGTAAATGTAGTCCTAAAAGAAAATAAGTAAACACGTATTTCACGATTTTTCGATATTCAACCCCAAAGTGGGTGAACAGGGATATGAATGTCTTTTTCCAGAATCAGACTCATGCGCCATACAGGTATGGGCCGTATATTTTGGGAAAAGCCTACAGAATAAAACAGAATAAAACATAAAAAAAGGAGGAATTATTCTCATTGTGGGAGAACCCACTTCAAATAATCACAATACATAATGGAAACAGTATTAAAGAAATTAAATAAACTCACAGCTTACCAGCAACGTAATAGGTATCAATATAATCACCGTCGCAGTTTGTATTTTGAATTAATTTAAAAAAGAAAAACATAATTCCTAGCACTAAATTAAAAAATAAAATAAAACCGACTCTGATCTTATCGACCGTTTAGTATAATCAGAATAATTTATGTTTTGTATTACCACACAAATGTGAACATCGAACATAAATAAAAACTGTTAAATTAGATCAATTTTATGTGATAATTTTGTAATTTTATCACAATTATGTAGACATTATGGAAATTTTGGGATGTGAGTAGCTCACAACCATCTTTAGAGACAAAGCTAACCTAACCTGGGCATGGTGCACCATGCCGATCAGCAAACGAGGTTCTAGCAAAAAGATACGACAATTCGAGCCCGACTGGGGAAGCATATCTACCTCACAGAAGACCGTAACCAACCCTTAAGGCTTAAAGTTTTTCTTCCTGCGAATGCGTGAGTGGCAGGGCGCGAGCAGTACTCCTTGTATTTCAGGCGTTTATATGGCTACGGTAACCGTTCCGCATCAAGCAGGCCGAACGATATAAAAAAGTCAAAGACAAAGTGCATTTTTCATAAAATTTTACCTATGATTTCCGCCAAAGCATATTCGTCTAACAGCTCGTATACGGATGTCCCATCAATTGTAGAAGCTTATTAATGTATAGTCAAATTATTTGTCACAATTTTTAGATCGCATATCTCTGGAATCCATGTAAATTCTTCCTGACATTTATATAACAAGACCACCGCTAGAAACTATGCGAAACGCTCTATTTAGAAATGAATAAAAATAATTAGGAAAATAATAATTTAAAAAACAAAAAACCCGCCTGCATGGATAACTACAATTAAAAATCAACTGAAAAGACTGAAACAAGATAAAAATTCAATGATAAGGTATTTAAAAAAGCAATGATTAGGTAGGTACTTAAAACTAGAAACGTAAATTGAAACACTACAAAACCTATGTACCTACGTATTGTACACTTAGAAATATCAGCACGGTAGTCTTTCAATTTTTTGCAACAGTATAAACAGAATTGCAGTCGGAGGCATGAAATTAAGTGCTTCTATATGATAAATTATTATCTCTTTGCGCATGCCTCCGACTGCAATTCTGTTTATACTGTTGCAAAAAATTGCCTGCCCTCCTGGCAGTCGGGTAATTAGGCACTATCATGTAATATGTTTATACCAATTTTCCAACAAAATCGGTTTAACTGTGCAAATCAACAAACAGAGAATAACTTAAAGCATACTCTACCTCGCAAGTAGGACCTCGAGAGCGGAACGCTTATATACACCGAAAAGTCATTCTTGGAAATGAATAGGCTCCAAAACCACTGAACTGATTTTGATGAAACTCCTCACTGAATCGCAATCCTGACTTTTTGAACTGTTTGCTCAAGAACCAGTCCTCCTCTCTCCAGAGACGTCGACCAGTTTTGGAGATACCGAATTACTAGTGTATAATTACCGAATTGGTAGGGTTTGAAAGCTAGGCTATCAAATGATATCTTTTTAATGGTAAACAGTTTGATTCCGATTGAATGCTTAACTTAGTTTAGTCGCTAAACATCTATCATCAACAGCTAGTACTGATGACTTAACGTGTCCTCCAAAACACAGATAGGCCGAGATAATTAAACCCATCCATAGACAGACTACAGTCGAGTCAACATTGTATGACTTACATTTTAGTATGCGCAATGACGCTATCGAGCTTCTCAAAAAAATCGATGTTTTAACCGAATAAAAAGGTCAAGTTGCACTATTTTGTATAAAATAACAATTATGTAGACTTCAGTTATAGTATTTATTGCACACTATTATAATAAGAATACATCTACATTTGTTATGTAAATAACTGTACAAAAACTCTTTCTCGGTAACTATTAAAATTAAATTTAAATTATGGTAGAAGGTTTTCGCTAGTCGCATCATCAACTCTCATTCCACTGCGAGCCTTCCTTAAACTAAAACAAGGTTTAGAGCGTACTTCATCATACTTATCAACCGCCGGTTCATGAAAGTCAGGGTTTTGAATATACATTTACTTTGAAAATGATTTACCAACACATTTAGTGTGTCCTTAGTTACTTGTATCCAGGGACAGTTTTATAAAAAAGTTAACCTTCAGCAACCGAACGCAAATGTGTGTTTTTGTAGATTTGGCGCCTAGCTAACTTTGGTAGATATAAAAACACTCATGCTCTCTATTTTAAAACACGATAAGCTCGAGGCTTAAACATAGTTCCTTAAATCAATAACTCCTTTATATGATTGTTGCATAAAATACTACAGTAGGTACAGTCGGTTATCTTAAGGAATTAATCATACAAAATTAATGTAATAATTTCGCAACTACTATTAGTAGTTTCGGTTTCAATTTAGTAATAGTTTTTGCTTATCCTTCTTATCCACCAATATCCTTCCTTTCGAATTTCGTATTTGCCCTTCTCTTTTTTCTTTTTCCATTTCTCCCCTTTCCCCTTCTCTTTCTCTTAAATTTATATTATATATTTTTTATACCACTAAAGTGGCGAACAAGCATACTGCCCGCCTTATAGAAAACAGTCACCGTAGCCTATGAACGTCAGTAACACCAAAGGCATCACACGCGCGTTGCCGACCCTGTAAAAACCTCTTCACACCCTTCTTGAAGAACCCCATGCTGTAGTCTCCCGAGAAAACCTCGACAGGCAGTTCATTCCACAGCTTGAGAGTACACGGGAGAAAACTTCTTAAAATACTATTTATATTTTAATACTTTTATATTATGTATTATAATACCTTTCTTTTTCCCGTACGAGGCAATGACATGATCGAAGATGCGTACGCGATCTTTAAATTATAAAATCACTATTCATAAAACAAAACACACCCGAAATCAAATCGTGTCAAATCAAATTAAAATGAATGAACCGGTTTTTTATGATTGGATTTTTATGATTATTACAAATATTATATCTTAAATTTATTCAAAAAGTCCCGCCATATGCCCCATTAAAATAGTTCAACAATCTGCGAATCTGCAAATAGTGACTCAACTATAAACAGCCAATATGTAAATCGCCATGTCATGGATACAATTTTATATGAATTATTTGCGTGCATTTTGAAATAAATGACGGTAAAACTAGAACGTAACATGATATTTTGGGCAATTAATAATAATTTCGGTAGCGAACAAAACGATAATAAATTATAGGTACTATTAGCAAATACAAGAAATCAACACGACAAACTTATAAACTTGTTATTATTCGTCTTGTTTCCTTTGATTATTTTGCCGAGTATAATAAATATTTATGAATTAACCCGTGAGCGCTTAAAATCTATCGAATATACAAAAATCTAATTCTAATTTACGCCAATAATTTGAATATTGTATCAACCAGATATGTTTTTTTTTTTTCAATCATTCGCCTTTCAGCAAATTTGTAAAACATGTCAAGCATAACTAATTATTTAGCATACATAGAATAGTTAATTCGCGATTAGCTTACTTAATCAATCAATTAAGATAAAATTATGCTAATATAATAGTAATACGCACAATATAATCACCAAGGATTCAAAAATGAGTCATATGTATAATTTATAATTAATTTTATTGTAATTTGTTCGGTTCACAAAAATTAATAATAATGAAAATCAGAATAGGTTATACTAATTATCATCACAATGTTATTGCAACCGATACGAGTATGTTTGGAACATAATACGCACGGTCCGATTACTAATGTATACAAGTCATACGTATTTCATGCAAAGTGAAAAGAATTTTATGTCTACTAAATGTAAGTGTTCCAGAGCTAAGCGTTACCTCAGCTTTGTAACACTCATTCGGATAAAGTCGGCAGAGAGGGAACGAGAGATGAACGGAGATGAAATTTTTATTACTGTCTTGTGGTCAAGCACACATCGTTTTTGAAGTACTCGTAAAACTTCTATAAGCACGTTTGACTTAGGGAGTAAGCTGGTGAATGCGTGACGAGTGCGTTACGAAAAGTGTGATCGGGCGAGGCGAACGGAAGTAGGGACGGGGATTAAAGTTTTACTTCAGTCTAAAGCACACTCGTTTTTTTACACTACGCTGGGTGCCAATCAAGTATATCGCCCAACTGATATATGTCTGTGAAACTTTATTGTTTGTTTACAAACAATAAAGTAACGAAGACGGGTAGTCAAGTTTTGGGCGATCGCGGCACAATTAAAAATACTTTATTTTGAATAAAACTTTTAATAAGTCGGTTACATTGACTTTTATATAAAAGATTACAAAATACAGATCTACGATAGATCAAAGTAACATTATAATGTTACTAGCTTAAACCTAGTGAACCATGTATCGATGTGAGGATACGAATGAGTTGTGGGCTACTGTCGTCCCTTGTATTTAAAGACTACTAATGCGACGCCATTGTGCGTTAGTACTCTCGATTATTGTTAATTAAATATTTATATTAATAGGAACTGTTTTTGTTTATATTCAAATGTTTAAGTTTGTCACTCCACGCAAAAGTATTGCGGCGTTCAATATAAAGATAAATATTAATTTCAAATTAAATGTTTTTGTTTATTCAGTTCCTAGTACATGAACTAGGCGTGGTGACGACCTATGGCCCATAACACCTCCCTCCTTAAGTTCGAAATTGTCGGAAATATGTGTTTGCTAATTCAGGGCTAATAAATGAGCGAGTACTTCCAGTATCAATTAAAAATTTTGCCTTTATTTCAGGTAATACTATATGTGGTAAACGCATTGCTGAATTGTAATTAATATTTATTATCTGGGGTTCTCTTCGTTGGAGGCAACTATCGAAAAATTTTGACATTCCGGATTTTCTTCATATTCGGATTGTGTGAATTCGGAACCGTATTGGGAAAACTCTGAATTATCAACTTCATAAGGATTTTCGTAATATAGGTCATTATCACTTGGATATTCATTATAGTAAGGATTTTCATCTAGGCTTTCATTTAATTTTTGTGAATCTTTAATCATGTTTTGTTTAATAGGTGGTACAGTACGCATTGATACATCTGCTGTTGCTAATGGACGAGGTACTTGTGTGTGGTTAGGGATTCCAAATTTAAATTGATTTGTTATTGGATTTTTAAAATATGGAAGTGGCATTCTATTTTGTTGATTATTAAAATTAAAATTAGGATTTGAAATTCTATTTTGATTTGGGATTCCAAATTTAAAATTATTTTGCATTGGTTTATGCATGTTTGCAGGTATTCCAAATTTAAAATTTGTGTTAGAATTGTAAGGTGTTTTAAAATTATTGAACTTGAAGTTATTATTTGGTAAAATATTAGGAAAAGAGTTGGGTTTGAATTGTTGAACTGTTGTAGTAGGTATTGGTTTAGGCGTATTAATTTTAGATTTATTTTTTGAATTATATTGAAATTGGAAATTTTCTTCTTCAGTTACTACTGATAAAGCGCTTTCTAAAGTGGTGCATCCCTTTAATCGAATTATTCGGATCATATCTTCTGGTAAATTGTATAAAAAGGAATTTAGAGCTGCATTATTATAAATTATCATTTTAGCCGCTTTAATGCCTTGATCTTGTAATAGATTTACTTTAGAAAATAATGTACTACGTATGTTTTGGATTCTATGACAAAAATCTGTGAAACTTTCATTTGGTTTAATTTTAATAGTATCTAATTCAATAGCTATACAATGTTCTGAACGCGGATCTCCAAAATGTTGAGTTAAAACTTGCTTTAATTCATCCCATGTAGCTATATCATCACGTTCACTTAATAAAACTGCTGCTCTACCGGTAAGTCTACTGGTTATACTATGAAACAAATACAGTTCTTGTGTTGGGCTAGCTTGAGCGCCTCGGAAACTGTGTAAAATGTATTCACTTTTTTTAATAAATAAATTTAAAACTTTTCCATCACCTTCAAATTTTGGAATAATAGCAAGGACATCAGACGGAATAGTTCGTATTTGTTCCATTGTAATAAATGTAAAACACAATTAAAATACACAAAAATAAACACACAAAAATATAATACACACAATTGCTTATGAAATCTTAACTAAATTCAAAATGTTTTAAATTAAAAATTTATTTTATTTTATTTTCTTTTTATGTCAATACAAAATTTATTTTATTTTTATGTTTAATAATGATAATTGTAATTTTCTTTGTTACAATATCACATTTAATTCTTTAAATTTAACAATAATTTTCTTTTATAATGATAATTGTAGTTTTCTTGGATACAATTTCACTTTAAATATAAGAGTAATTAAAACAACTTTTATAGAAGCAATAATTCTCTTTAAAAATCAAATAAAATATTCACTTAACTAATGGCCAGCGTAATCTTAATGGTAAAGAACTACGGGCAGACAAAGAACGTTCTCGCGATTTTGGCAAGGTAACGCTAAGTAAAAGGGGTTGAACGTTGAAGGGAGAAGGACAACAGTGAAGAGGTTTACTCACCAGTTGCTCCAGCCCATTCTTCCAGGATATGCAGGATCGCCGGGTTGACAAATTTATTTGTTCGAAGATTCTGCCGTTGTGATGTTGAAACACCAGCCGCTGAGTTCACGCAATTTTAGGCGTTTATTTCGCGACGCAGAATCCTGTCCGCAGCGCCAGTCAAGTTTTGGGCGATCGCGGCACAATTAAAAATACTTTATTTTGAATAAAACTTTTAATAAGTCGGTTACATTGACTTTTATATAAAAGATTACAAAATACAGATCTACGATAGATCAAAGTAACATTATAATGTTACTAGCTTAAACCTAGTGAACCATGTATCGATGTGAGGATACGAATGAGTTGTGGGCTACTGTCGTCCCTTGTATTTAAAGACTACTAATGCGACGCCATTGTGCGTTAGTACTCTCGATTATTGTTAATTAAATATTTATATTAATAGGAACTGTTTTTGTTTATATTCAAATGTTTAAGTTTGTCACTCCACGCAAAAGTATTGCGGCGTTCAATATAAAGATAAATATTAATTTCAAATTAAATGTTTTTGTTTATTCAGTTCCTAGTACATGAACTAGGCGTGGTGACGACCTATGGCCCATAACAGGGTAGTGCGGTTGCAAGAGATGGTATCTTGCTATAACACTTTCAGTTTATTACCTCGAATGTGATGTAATGGGTTTATTACTCGATACTAGCGTGTGCTATCTATAAAAATAATTATAAGCTATCAATAGCAACAATCAATTTTAAAGCAACATCGTAAAGTTTAAAATAAAGTATCATTACTTACTTGACACCTGTCATGTCCTGCATGCTATTTCTTTCGCAAATTCTGTGGTCATTTTCATAATTATTACAACTACCTAGATGCTACCATTTACTTCTACTAATAGTATGTTGATTGTTATTATTCATAATACATAAATAAAATTTTAATTAACATTCCTACAAATTCAATACTTTATTGGCTACGCCAATATAAATTATTATAACTAACATTTAAAAATATTTTATGACTTTTAAATATTTTAATTAGTTTATAACACATCGTTCCGCTAGCATTTTAAAATTTTATTATGCTATTGATTCAGTCCTGTTTACTCATACTGCACCAAAATTAAAATAATAAGAATGTTGTTTTAAATGCGCAAAAAAGGTCTAAAAGTCTTTTCACAACCTACAAGCACAACTGTCGAAACTTAAGCTAGAAGATGGCCGCGTTGTCTCTTCGGACATGTGCAGCAATAAGATTGTTATAGAATCTCTCTACATCCGCAAATATTTCCGGCTGTACCTGTTCTCACACCGGCTACTAGTGTCATACGATAATAACCGGCCAAGTGCGTGTCGGACTCGCGCACGAAGGTTTCCGTACCATTATTTATAAAAACGGCAAAAAAATCACGTTTGTTGTATGGGAGCCCCCCTTAAATATTTGTTTTATTTTTATTTAATTATTTATTTTTAAAGTATATATATAACTAAATATTATGTGAGTATTTCAAGCGTCTACCTATTACCGTTATCAATTGCGAGCAAAAAAAAACACGTTTGTTGTATGGGAGCCCTCTTAAATATGTATTTTATTCTTTTTTTTAGTATTTGTTGTTATAGCGGCAATAGAAATACATCGTCTGTGAAAATTTCAACTGTCTAACTATCACGGTTCATGAGATACAGCCTGGTGACAGACGGACGGACGGACGGACGGACAGCGGAACCTTTGTAATAGGGTTACTTTTTACCCTTTGGGTACGGAACCCTAAAAAACGCATCTATGGATAGACTACGGCCGACTTTGCATAACTTGCGTGTTCGATTAGACACGCACCGACGCCACCGAGCTCCTCACACAGTGGGTAGATATAGGCTTATAATGATGATGATGATCCATGTTCTTTTATTAGTATCATCTAGTTATAAGAATACAGCATTACTATAAACAATTTTCAGCGTACAGTCCATAGATCTTAGAATAAGAATCAGATATCGAATGAAGTCGGTTATATTTAGCTTTGGAAGTATATAGAGCAGATAATCTTTATCATTACAACCAAAAGGACGTCCAGTACTAAACATATATTGGCTCCGTTTGACATCCACAATGATAAAGATTGCAAATCCCGGAATGTTTGTCAGAGCGTCAGTCCACCAATAAGGAGATGTCATATTCTAAGTAATCCTGCGTACAGAAGTTTTACGAGTAGGTACTTCAAAAACGATGTCTGCTTGACCACAATACAAATAATCGCTGTGAAGTTCACAACTCTGTTTAAATGTGTAATGAAGCGATTAATTGCATGTGAAGATTTTCTTTATTTAAATTTATCAGCTCATTACTTGATATAAAATCATTGACATTGTGACACTTTAGAAACATTTACAAATAATTTAGAAAAATTGTATTACTAATTTCTTGAATGTTTCAATCATTATGTTGAAACATAACATTCATGAAATTGCTAAAACAATACAAGGATTCGGTTTATTCCATTGCTGCTTAAATTAGATTCTTTTTCGAAGCTTTTTTTCAATAGCTATAAAAAGAAGTTTATTGCCAGAGGCTGGCGCATATTATTATATTGCTTTAATATAACAATATGCGCCAGCCTCTGGCAATAACAGAATACCATTCTAAATGCTAGCGGGCATTTTAGACATTTGGATCTTATTAATAACCTTAATTTATTTGCAAATTATGATCATATCAGAATAAACAGTTTCTGTTGATGTGCATTATGCAGTATCCAAATATAAAAATAATATCATCAACATCTATAAAGTTTAAAAAAAATCTTTAAAATAAATTCATGCATGGACTAAACCCGTTAGTTACATGTAGAACTCTTATAAAAAGTTAATTAGTCAAAGGATATGATTATCTATTTCAATGGCTCTGACTATGTGAGCAGCAAAATTATCAATACATACATATAATAAAACAGTAGGAACCGCGTGTCTGTACATTTGATAAAATTAACAAAAAATGAGTGTGGGCGATAAAAAAAGAGTAACAGAACACAAAAAAGATTTTTTTGATTTTTTTGTCTGTCTGTCTGTCTGTCTGTCTGTCTGTATGTACTCGCTAATCTTTAAAACTACTGAACAGATTTTTACGCGGTTTTCACTAAAAGATTAAGGTCATCCCTGAGCAACATATAGGATTTGTTTCATCGAAATCTGATGTCAGATTAAAAAGTTATCGTCATTTAAAGTTTAAAGAAAATTTTTCTTTATAGAAAATCACTCATCACAAAATCTAAGAAACTACAAGTGCTAGGAGTCTCAAATTTTGTATGGGGGTTCCTTTCAGGACGTAGATGCTCACTAAGACGGGAATTTGGAAAATTCAACTCCTAAGGGGGTGAAATGGGGGTCCAAAGTTTGTATGGGGAACCAAGATTAGTTGGACTATTTTATACGAAACTTTACACGAGATCTTCTGTAGATAAATGAGTAAACACGTGTTTCAGGATTTTACAAAATTCAACCCCTAAAGGGGTGGAATGAGGTGCAAACGTCTGAAAATCAACATGGGTATTGTTTTTATGGTTTATCGGGTCGCTGATTCCAAAAACAACAGCTATTTTATAATCTAACATAATCGACGTGACACAAGAGCACTCCTGTGGGGGTGCGATGAGGTTGAAATGTTACAATATCAATATGGGTGTTGATTCTATGGTTTTCTAAAATGTCAATTACGAAAATGGCATCGATTTGAAAACGTGGACACGAAATTTCCATCTCGGTATAAAAATCCAAGATTTGGAACACCTGATGCAGAACCATAATGGTTCAGCTAAACTATAAGAAATATAAAAATGACGCCTTAGCAAAAGTTGTTCAGCCTGATGAGTATAAATAGTTTAACAAAATATTGATTGTATTGTAAAAAAAATAACCACACGCAGTGCTACTTTTATTCTTACCTGCTACAAGTTAGACGCAATAGTCTTATTTATTTTATATATATATAATATATATATATATATATATATATACTAGCGGCCGCCCGCGACTTCGTACGCGTGGAGTTAGTTATTTGCAAATAATTTTTAATTACATTCGAAAAAGCTAAATACCTAATGAAAGGAAAAAGATGAAAAAGTTAAAAACAATCAATATCTAGACGAATTTTTAGAATCAATAAAGTCGACGGATATTATTTTTTAAAACCTCTTTGTAAAACCTAAAGTACTTTTTATTGTTATAATAATACATCCCTCCTTTTAATAGTAAGTATGTAGTTGTTTTCAATATTTTTTATACTTAAATATCATTTAAAATCCTTCTGCCATAATTACTTTAACTCCAATAACATTGGATTTTCATACAAATTTCCAACCCCCGTTTTAACTCCATAAGGGGGTTGATTTCTAAAGATACATTATTAGTACACCTCCATACCATCTATAGAGCATAGATTTTAAATTTTAAGTCTCTTACTTAAAAAACATAGGACTTTCATACAAACTTCCAACCCCCGTTTTAACACCAAAAATAGGTTGATTTCTAAAGATACATTATTAGTACACCTCCACACTATCTATACATTTTAAATTACAAGTTTCTTACTTCAAAAATATAGAGCTTTCATACAAACTTTCAACCCCCATTTTAACCCCAAAAAGGGGTTGATATCTAAAGATACATTATTAGTACACCTCCACACCATCTATAGAGCATACATTTTAAATTTCAAGTCTCTTACATCAAAAACATGGAAGTTTGATACAAATTTCCAACCCCCGTATTAACCCCAAAAAGGGGTTGATTTCTAAAGATAAATTATTAGTACACCTCCAAACCATCTATAGAGCATACATTTTAAATTTCAAGTTTCTTACTTTAAAAACATAGAACTTTCATACAAACTTCCAACCCCCGTTTTAACCCCAAAAAGGGGTTGATTTCTAAAGATACATTATTAGTACACCTCCACACTATCTACAGAGCATACATTTTAAATTTCAAGTCTCTTGCGTCAAAAACATAGAACTTTCATACAAACTTCCAACCCCCTTTTTAACCCCAAAAGGGGGTTGATTTCTAAAGATACATTATTAGTACACCTCCACACCATCTATAGAGCATGCATTTTAAATATCAAGTCTCTTACTTCAAAAACATAGAACTTTCATACAAACTTCCAACCCCCGTTTTAACCCCAAAATGGGGTTGATTTCTAAAGATACATTATTAGTACACCTCCACACCATCTATAGAGCATGCATTTTAAATATCAAGTCTCTTACTTCAAAAACATAGAACTTTCATACAAACTTCCAACCCCCGTTTTAACCCCAAAATGGGGTTGATTTCCAAAGACACATTATTAGTACACCTCCACACCATCTATAGAGCATACATTTTAAATTTCAAGTCTCTTACTTCAAAAACGTAGAACTTTCATACAAACTTCCAACCCCCGTTTTAACCCCAAAAAGGGGTTGATTTCCAAAGATACATTATTAGTACACCTCCACACCATCTATAGAGCATACATTTTAAATTTCAAGTCTCTTGCTTCAAAAACATAGGACTTCCATACAAACTTCCAACCCATATATATATATATATATATATATATATATATATATATATATATATATATATATATATATATATATATATATATATATATATATATATATATATACATATATATATATATATATATATATATATATATATATATATATTTGTATTAATATGCCGGAATCATAAAGTCCACGCGAACGAAGTCGCGGGCATCAGCTAGTTATCTATAATATTGAACAAATTGTTCCTGTCATTGTTCATATCATCAACTTCTTTTAGATAAGAAATTCTCCTGTTCTTTCCTATTATTCCTATAGCAGCAGAAATAGTAAAATGATTTTACTATTTCTGCTTTGAACATCTCACATCGTCAACGTTTATTCATCCCACTGCTGGGATACGGATCTCCCTTCAATCGAAGGGGTTTAGAGTATACTCCACCACGCTGCTCGACTAGAATATGTGCACCTTTACCATTGAAGAAATTTTAGGTCCATTTCAATTTTACCATTCCTCTCTAAGAGGCTGTTTCGTACAAGTGTCTTCCTTTACCTTTTCTAACTGCCTGCTTTTCTTACCCCACTTCAATGTGGTTTTCGATCTGTGTGCAGTATTATCATTGCTTTTCTCAAGTTCATTAAAGCTATCAGAAAATATTTTTTAAATTTATGGAATACAGTTTAATATGTTGTACGCCTCGATCATATGATCGAAGGTTGTATGCTCTCAGTTCTCTGATAATCTTCTACTTTTTTAGAATCTCTTGTCTTTCTATTTAAATAAAAAATATTTAAATATTCAAAGACGAAACTATGTAAAGTAACAGCAATCTGTGCGCTCGGCATAAATGTACTTCACGTCTCAGAAAGGGGCTACTGCCTAAGCTGAAACCGATTCCCATCGAGTTTTTTGATTACGAAAAACGTTCTGTTTAATACACATTGCAAACATCTTCAGTTTAAGCGGTAGAGCGCCTCCGTCCCTACGGGCTAAGCTTATTACTATTAGCACTCATTTACGGTGAAATTATATTTTCTTAATCAAAAAATCCGATCGTAATCGGCTTCAGCTTAGGCGGACGGCCCCCGGGGCATAGAGGATAAGTTGGACTACTCTGATTTCTGTCGACTTTTCTAAACTGTGTTTCTGACGCTTTTGACGTGGTAGATCATGATATCTTACTTATTATTTTAGAATATCTGTTCTGAATGGTCTTACTTTTACCATTTTAGAATATCTGAATTTTTCATCAATTTTGTTTCAATTGTTTGTATGTATACTTCTTGACAAAGCAAATATTTTACCACAATTAGCAATAACAGTTATCATCATTCGTGTTGTTGAATCTAACACCAATATGAAGTTTTTTACATTGATGATATTACGCGACCTTAAAACATAATGTGCCTTCACAAAAAACATTGTAATTTGACGGCTCAATGACTTTGTGTGTATTGTATTATTTCATTGACAAACACGAGTGTATTTTATTGAATTACTAATAGATGTGTTTCCAAGTTTATAATGTTCCATCGTAGTACCACAGTATAAGTAATAGTACTACGGATACTATGTAGGTACGTCAAATATGTCACTAATCTGAAACCATTTGTACGGGGCGCTTTCAGCTTAGCATGGAAGTAATTTTGTGTACGAGTAAATAGTTAATGATGCGACATTTGTATGGATCGCCTGCGGTGCAAACATGCTGAAAAAAACCTGAAAGAACTTATTCTTATTATTAATCACTCGTAGAGAGCGATACATTTACATCTGGGGGTGTAAATGTATCGCTCTCTACGAGTGATTAACTTTACCTTAAGAACATACATTTAACCCAAATTTTATACATTAACTCTTAAAAGAAATATAAATATCATGACATAATAATTATCACTTCTGACGAAAAACTACCCACTTATCTGTATCGACTGGTTTTCTGCCATTTGCATTCATTTTTATATTAGGATTTTTTATAGGTAGGAATAATTTATGTGGTCATAATATAAATATATTTGGACACTGTTAGGTCTCTTGTTAGCATTAGTTAAAATTTCTGTTTACTATGTTCTGTATATGACTGTTTGTTGCCAAATAAAAAAAATATTAAATACTTGTCATTCCTTTGCAAGTTCAAGATTAAACTTTGTAAGTGGCTCCATCTATACTATAAATCGAACAATATTACTTAGCTATACACACGCAGAACGTATCAAACAACTGTGTTCATCGATTGTTTAGTGCTTTTTTTATAACTTGGAAAATTGATGAACATGTCTGTAGGTAGTTGATGAAACGCAATTTGCCGAAATCTGTCGTTTTTGGCGTTTTTGGCCAATTTTATTTCAACCGCTACAAAATATAACGAAGCTATGGAACTTAATAAACAATTATTTTATTTTATTAATTTAAACTTCTATTTCACACAATCTTAAAATTGTTTACAAAAGATGAACATAATGTATCAGTTTCCCTTTGGGACATTTTTATTTTAGCAATGAGTGCAAAATCTTTAAATGTATCTATCAATCACACGAATGTCACATATGGACATATGTATAAGAAACAAATACAATAATATTTACAACAATAGTAAAGTAAAAATACACTCATGAATACATGAGAGAAACCACAGTAATACAGTTTTTAATTTCATTGTGTATTCATATAATTATTTACGACGAGCTCGGTGGACGAATGGTTAGAAATGGCCGCTTTGACTCCGAGGTCGCGGGTTCGATTCCCGCACAAGACAAACATTTGTGTGCATGAACATGTCTGTTTGTCTTGGTCTGGGTGTTTCCTATGTATTATAAGTATGTATTTACAAAAAATATTTATTTAAATACATTAATCAGTTGTCTAGTACACATAACCCAAGCTTTGCGCTTAATTTGGAATTAGATAGCGCGGTGTAAATTGTAATATAAAAAAAAAATCACTCGAGTGACGCTAGCTTTGCGCCAGGAACATTAATATAGTTTGATGACGACAAAGTTGTTAATGAACTCGCAAATTTACTATACACTCTCATTTATTAACTCGTTATCATCTCATCACACTATGAAATGTAAATAAGGCATTAGATAAGCGCATTAAAAAATATTTCTGAGAGGTGTGATAATAAATCGTGACCTTATATGAAGTACATCATTGCTATTACTGGACGTTTTAGCGAATATTCTCAAGGCAAATATCCGGTTAGTAATCTTGACCCACGGTGAAGTATTTTTGAATACGTTAGCTTTGTTAGTTATGTGCCCATTAATATAAATTGCCGTCAAGATGTTCCGCTCTTTGCCTATTTGGGCTTTCCATTTCAATCTTAGTTAGTATGTATATCGCTATGGAGGATAATATAATTTAAGATGGCAATAAAGATATAAATAAATTTAAGAAAATTGTTTTGAAAACATTGCACGGTACGAGGAATACAATGTTTCAATAAATATAGGATAATAATCCTATATTATTTTGGTATGTGTCGCTCACTATCATCTTTGAGCCAAAATCAACGTCACCACCACGCTGATTTACGAGGCTCTGACAAAAGAAAGATAGCACATGTTTACTTCCAGCTCACAGTAAATCGCAGCAAATTAACACTTTCTTAGCGGCCTTAAGTTAAACTTGTGTTCTTGTGAATAAAAGAAGTTAACGGGAAAGATGGAGTTGCTGCGATGTTAGCGGGTCATACTATTAGGTTGGGGAAAAAGTCTTTTCGTATTTTATATGAAAATTCAAAACATTTTTTAATAAAGTTTATTTACATTTAACTAAAGTATGTAGGTGCCATTTTGTTCGATAACTTTTTGCCATCTTGTAGGTACAGACATGATCCCATTACTATAGAAATTTTGGGACTTCTGTTTAAAAAACCACGACAAGTGGTTTTGGCAGTCTTCTCGTGATGTTAACCTGACATTGCCTAAAGAATTCTGAAGAGACCAAAACAGGTGGAAATCAGAAGGTGCAAGGTCAGGACTATACGGCGGATGCATTAACACCTCCCAGTCAAACTCTCTTAATTTTTGCTGAGTGGCTAAAGATGTGTGAGGTCTAGCGTTATCATGATGAAAAATCACACCCCTTCTGTTAATTAATTCCGGCCGCTTTCTCTCAACTTTTTGCTTTAATCTCATCAGTTGTTCACAGTAGAGTTCAGAATCGATAGTCCTGCCTGGCGGTAACAGCTCATAATGAATAATGCCCTTCCAATCCCACCATACACACAGCATCACCTTGTTGCGGGTTAACCCGGGTTTTGCCAGAGTCTGTGAAGCCTGACCGGCCTTTGACCACGACCTTTTTCGCACGTTCTTGTCGTACGTGATCCACTTTTCATCACCAGTTATAAGCTTCTTCAAAAACGGTTCGCTTTCATTACGTCTTAGTAAAGAATCGCAAATGAGTACACGGTTCATTAGGTTTCTTTCAGTGAGATCGTGAGGCACCCAAATATCGAGCTTTTTAGTGTACCCAGCTTTTTTCAAATGCGCCAAAACTGTTTTGTGGTCAATTCTTAATTCTTCAGCTACGTCATAACTACTGATATGCCGATCTTGCTCCATTTTTTCAAAAATGGCATCAATTTTATCCGTAACAGGGCGACCAGAGCGACGTGCATCTTTCACATCAAAATTTCCTGATTGAAAACGCTTAAACCAAATTTGTGCTACTCTCACAGACACTGCACTAGGTCCATAAACGTCACAAATTTTTTTCGCAGCTTGCGTTGAATTTTTACCTTTTTTGTAGTAAAATTTTAAAAAGTATCGAATTTCTTCATTAGATTCACTCATCTTGACAGTAAAAAAAACAAATGAAAATCACACATTTACCTAATTTGAATTTGGAATTATCTTTATTAAAATTTAAACTTTTTAAAGATATCAAAACCTGCTAGATACAAATGGTATAACCAAAGAGATTTTATTACAAGTTCATACATACTATAATGCGAAAAGACTTTTTCCCCGACCTATTATGTTTCCAGCGTCTATAGGCTACGGTCACGGCTTCACATCAAGTGGACCGTATGTTTGTCTGCCAACTGACGAAAGACAAGCCGTAACATACCAGGCTTCCACCAACTCACAGTTGAGTAATGTGGTGGAGTATGCTCTAAACCCCTTCGATTGACGGGAGACCCGTATCCCAGCAGTGGGATGAATAAGGGTTGACGACTAACATACCTGGCGGAGTGAATTCCAGAATTTTAATCTTCACTTGTACTCATATAACGAACGATAATATCAGACTAAACTTTTAATACAATGTAAAGTTTGATGGAAAGCTGTTACGTCAGCATATTGATACCTGTAACACCAGGGCTATTACACGGGCATTAAAAATCCTGTAAAAATCCCTTCATCCCCTTTTTGAAGAACCCAATGTACCCAATGTAGTCTCTTGGGAAAACTTCTACAAGCAGTACATTCCACAGCTTGATAGTACGTGGTAGAAAACTTCTTTGAAACCGCACAGTACATGACCACTTCGGTTCTAATGTGGATGAATGTCCTGCCGATAGCGAGCACCGCATTTGTAGAAGAAGGTTATGGGCGTTGTTTGAATACTCCTCTGAACAGTTTAACTCATCTTATTGTACATTCTATAGAATACACAAAGGGGCGCCTTATGTCTCGGACTTAAAGGTTCATTTACTAAATATATATATATTTATGTATGCGTGATATCTATGATTCTATTTATACAAGCATTTGTTTACGCGATGTCTGTAATCAAATATTGCAAGTTAAATGCGACCTATTTTCCAATGAATGATAGCTGAAATTTGTGAAAAATACCAGCACCGGCCACGGTCACAGGCTGACTGTGACCACGGCCGGTGCAACCTGGTCGAAACGTCAGGCATAAAGGTATGTAAATACCCTTATGCACGATCGCGTTAATTCCCGTTATTATTTTTCATAAATCATGCAACGCAAAAGTTTAAAAGTTATAGCTGAAATTTGACTCCGAGGATGAACGATTTGTGCTAGCGGTTTTCTTTATACTTATTACAAAATATAGTATATCAATATTATTATACATTTACAGTTAGATCTCTGTTCATTATGAGCCAATTAATATACTAGTTGTGAAGAAACTAATAAATATAAACGTCTTTATTGGTAATAAATCCATATCGGTGAATATGGATTTATTATATTTGAACCGTGGTGGTTTGCTTGCAAACTTGTTATCAGTGACATCATCAACATTTGAAGACCGTTTTATGGGTTTCACTAGATACCATAATGTTTACTTATAATTAAAGTAAGAACCGATATCTTTGAATAAAAATTTATTGTTATTTTTTTTTTTTAGAGTTTTAAGATTATTTTTCTTCTACTTAGTGTTAGTGTTTTTTTTATGTTTACAACTTTATAATAAAACAGTACTATTACTTATACTGTGATAAAACTTAACGTTTTATTTAAGCTTGAGATATAATGAGTACGTTACTTTTTGATTTACGATAATTTTTGGGTGTAAGGGGCTCACCACAGTCTTTAGAGCTAAAGCCAATATTACATGCACTGTGTGTGGCACTGGCAAAAGAGAAGTAGGGCACAGCTTATTTGTAAGCTGCCAGACTAGGGAATTACTTCCACCTCTCAGAATACCGCTGCCAAATAACAATTCCCATGAGGATTATTGTGTTCCTGCGAGCGAATGAGGATACCAGCAAGGCAGAAGTTGCTGCGTTACCAGCAGAGGTGGCGACGCGTAATAAAACAGTACTATTACGAGCTCGGTGGCGCAGCGGTCAATGACGCGGCTTCGACACCAACGCTCGTGGGTTTGATTCCCACATAGGACAAACATTTGTGTGCATGAACATGTCTGTTTGTCTTAGTCTGGGTGTTTTCTATGTATCATAAGTATGTATTAACAAAAAAAAATTTATTTACGTATGTTTAGCAGTTGTCTAGTACCCATAACACAAGCTTCGCTTACTTTGGGGCTAGATGGCGCTGTGTAATTTGTCTGACAATATTTATTTATTTATTTATATTCAGTAAAAAGTCGTGCTCGACTCCCTAGTATAATACAATAACTATTTATTACACCAATAGTTTATAGAATAGACGTAGGCCCATTGTATTATAATGACACTATGATATTAGGGCTCACGTAATGTAGACATAGTTTTAGTAACCTTTATAAACCAATATCTCCAATTTTATTGACCTTACAGCACCGCGTCACCTTTATGGCAAATTTATAAATGAATGCGTACATATACATTTTTGTAATCTTTTTTTTATTTTATATAATCTGTCTTATTAGCGCGGTCTGTGTTAGTTTTGAATTTTAATGATGTGTTTGAATTGATATATTATTAAAAATCTTAACTTTACACTAATGAAGACATTCTAAGCAACATTATAATATATTCTAAAACGAAGAGACATCATCAAACTTCATTATAAAATGATTTTAAAGAGATAATTTATTGTTAATGTCTATGCTACTTTTTATACAACTCGTAATACATATAATATTTATTTTTCAAATAATTAGACGAAGCGCTTTGTACAAATTTTATAACAAAACATTTATTATTTTTTCGTCATAATAAATAAATTCGGTCAATTTGAAAACCACCAGTACTGAGATGACGCGGAAAGCTCCAGAACCTCGTAATCCATTCTCCTATATCCATACTTTTTTTATACTACGTCAGGTGGCAGACGGCCCGCTTGATGTGAAGCGGTTACCGTAGCCATATTAACGCCGCCACCCCCGCTACCAACGCAGCATCTCCTTCCTTTCTGGTGACCTCACTCACTCGCGGGAACACAACAACCCTCAAGGGAACCGTTATTTGGCTGCGGTATTCTGTGAGGTGGAGGTACATTCCCCAGTCGGGTAGCTTACAATTACGCTCCCTACCTCTCTTTTCGCCAGAGCTTCGTAATGCGAAAGAATGTCTTTTTGTCTGTAACCTTTGCATGGAGTTAGATTATATCCTAACTTGTGTGGCTACTTTTTGACGCGATAACCTACATTCATGCCTGTGAAGCCGCGGGTCCTTACAGCCATTTGTGCCAAATTAATAATTTATATATGTCACATCCATCTTGTTAAAATAACTATTCATTTCAATGGCTAGCTGTTTCATTGAACAAAGCCATTCAACCACACGTCTACTTAGTTTAGGCGAGCGACTAAATATAACAACAGTACAGCTACATTATGTATTTGAGTTAATTTTACACATCGCACAGAGGAGTATTTAAGCAATCTAGCTTGCCAAAATAAGTTATGTATTCTAACCTACCTAAAAGTGTCTAAACAGCTACCTGGGATGAATAATTGTTGTGAAATTGTATTTAGATACTGAATTTAGAGCTCTATCATGACCCATAAATAATATGGTAGGTATATCAGCTAAAACTATGACATTTAATGTTATGCTAAAACACAGTGAGTTAAAAAAACATCTAGAGTTTTATTTATTACTTGAAAACATATATGTGTCCGAAAAATCACATAGATAAATATTAAATTAATAACTAAAATACGCATAAAAAGTTATTCTGAATCTGAATCGTCTACCTCATTTACAAGAATTGGTTTAAATAACGAGGCAGTCTCAGGTAGGAATGGTTCTGACTTTTTACTTTGTTTAGACCTTGACAATGATATCAAAGAATCAGATGTCAAAAGGAAATTATTGAAAACGTCGCGAATGCAGTCTTCGCGAGAGAGTTTTCTTGCTAATTTTTGTCGATATAGGTTGTTGCGTGCTTCTGCACTTTGATTCTGTTGATAGTTGTCCTATAGGCAATATAGCATTTCTTATTAGTTATTACTGTAGCACCATGTCGCAGCATTTTATGCATTGTAGGAGTCATTGGACACCAACCGTAATGATGTACAAACCGTGTCAAAGGATTTTTTACGTTTTGTTTAGACTCATACGGATATTGCAATATTTTTTAAAAGGGAACAAGGTGGAGCGAGATATTGGTTACTTAGGTAGTAGATAAAGGGTGCTGTCTTATTAAAACCAATTTTCTATCGGGACTCACCCTGAAGTACAACAAAACCCTTTGCGAATACAAAAAATAGTCATGAAAAATCGATGGTTTTCAAATGAATTACTAATATAGTTTAAACAAGCATTATGAAATTAATTATATAATATTAATGGTTCATCCATCTTGATTACCAACTCTATAATATTTATAACCAGTTCACTAAAAAACACTTTAAAAGTTGTTGAAATTTACAGTTTCGAAAATGACGCACGGGTACTCAGTTAAACGATTAGATGCCGATTGGCTGTACGGTTATGTAAGGAGGAATGAGGTGTTAAAAATGCAACTATTGAATGCTCTTGTTATCTAGCTTTATTGTGGGACGAGTTTTATAAGGATATTACTCATGTCAAGTTTTGGACTTTTGGCCAGCTAGATTGCTTAAATACGCCTCTGTGCATCGTGACTTCCCCACCAGTTGGCTGCGACATGCAATATAATAATCGTTAAATAGTAAATGAATTGATGTCACTCCAAGTCGAATTTTATTTCTGTTTCAATAAAAGCTATTATGTTTATTAATTGCAATTTAATTAAGCGTTTATAAGCATTGCACCTGGCTGTGTGGTTTCCGGCAGACTAGAATAGAATCACTCTGTCTCTTCCTGTGGATGTCGTATAAGGCGACTAAGGGAAATACATTATAAAACATCGATCAGGCCTCCTTCCTAATCCTCCTTCAGTCTGGGACGGACGAGAGAGTGTCGTGCTCCTGTAGTGGAGACTAAAATGACCTGATGATGATGATGACGATGAATCATTGCACTAGATTCACATTATTTCTTTATTCGTCTAAAATTTTGCATATATTTTTTTCAGATGTTCCAAAGAAGACTCTGTATACTGGTCACCATATTAACATATTTCTTACAAGCACAAGGAGCTGACAAATATACAGATGAGAACAGGCCTTACGAATTTGGTTTCAACATAGAAGGAGAGCAACACAGAAAAGAGAAGAAAGGTATATATCAATTTTATGAGAGCAATTCTATGCACCATTAAACATATGGTCATTTTTTTAAGAAATAAATAAAAACTGAGTTTGTATTTATTTCTTAAAACTATAATTTAAATTATCCGTATATATAAAAAAATATCTCTATTTTTCTTGGTGATCGCATCACGCGTGAACGGATGGAACAATTTCGATAAATCTTTTTTTTTTGTGTTTATTCTTGTCAGAAGAAGGTTCTTATGAAAGAAAAATAATATTATAGTATATAAGGAAGTTGAGCGGAAAATTAGTAAATTTAAGGTTAATCATAGTAGACTAAAGTTTATTCTAAAGGTCGTAAATTTGTTATAACCTAGCCGTAGTGTGAAGACACTACTTTAATAAAAAAATATAATATTCGGTGTTTGTATCCTTTCTTTTGGTAAAGAACCACGCGAACAAAATTCATTTGCAATATATCTAAGTTTCAAGGTGAAATTGAGAAAAAAGTACCTCGAATAGTCAGGAGGGTGCCCATAGAATATTCATTATTAGAATAATACCATCAGTACATCTATCATCTATTATATATTGTATTATGAGTTTTATGTTAAAAAAAAATTACACCTTGAGTATCATTATTGTAGCGGAGGGATCCCTAATTTAACTCGATTATCAATTCCATGCGATGTTAATCAGTGATAATGTAGCATTCTATTAGTAAAATAATGTTTATAATAGTTTTTGGCATAATTAGAACGAAAATACAAAATCTTCTGTCTTTATTATGAGTGTAGATGTTATAGTCAATACCCGAATCTAGGCGCTCCTAGGTTTGACTAGTTAAAACTAAGGTAGGTACCTCACCTTCCTCTCCAAAAGCAAGTCGAGCCTCGCTCGTTTCGCTCGTTCGTCTTTTGTTGATCTCAAGCTAAACCGAGCCTAACCTAGACTTGCAGATTTAACTAGTCAAACCTAGAAGTGTTTAGATTATTAGTAATTGACTATAATGTTATAGTCAATTACTAATAATCTAGACAACAGAAAGCACTGTCTGTAGAGATCTGAAGATACAGGAAGTCAATTACAAATTACTTATAATGTGCCTCTTGCCTGTTATTTAAATTTATAGGAGACAAGCGGACGCCGACCGATTATACTTAACAAGTCACGTTTTGGAGCTGCTCATTTACATTATTAACTAATAAATGATATTGAATATACAATATTAAATTATGCTTAATTATGAGTTTTGACTTTTCACGTGAATTTTAATAAATAAAATATAAGTCCGTAACTTGCTTAGTTGAATGAAGTCGTTCTGCTGGACATAAATTTAATAAAGGATTTTGTTTTGGCTTATTTATATGCCACATCACCTGATTTAATATACGATGAATTATGGCCGAAGATTTGTTGGGTTGGGAATTTTCGTAGGTATCAGTATCAAGAATATTCGTCATAGTGCGACAATAACTCTTTTAATATTCAATAAAGTTTTCTCAAAAAGTTTCCAATGTTTTCTTTTTTTTTTCGGGTGCCAAACATGCCCATATTAACTAATTAAAATAAATATAAATATAACTAAATAAAATTAAGTGTCTAAAGCGATTACTATAGCCTAAAACGCTAGCACTACAAGGAGTATTGCTTATGCGCTGGTCGTCAATCTGCTCACATCTAGTTACCTTACTCACTTACAGGAAATAACTACCCAATTCTATTGTTATTTTACTGTGGTATTTCTCATAGAAATGAGATAGAGGTACTTTCCAACCAACCTTGATATACGTGACTTCTCGTTTAGAAAAATGGCAGGGCACGTACCGGTAAGGTCGGCTTTGGCTCTAAGAATGACACCTATAATCCCGATTAAAGTAAGAGACTTCGGAAAGTCAATTTCAAGAACAAAATAATTTTCCATTTACACCTTTGTAAATGATTATGAATTCTCTATGCATTTTAATCTAATATTTATACAGAATTCTAATTTTGTTTTCCTATTACGCCTTCCGATGACTCAAAAAAACATATAATTGTAAAAAACTTGAATTATTAATAACCGAATTACGCGAATAAATCCAGTATATTGTAAATACCGATATTTTTTTAAGTAGTGTGAACAAATAAGTCGTACGAGCATTGGTGTTAAATATTAATGATGCTCAAGATTGTATTTGCCACTTGAATTTGAATAAAATTACACCCCTATAATTTAGTAAATGACATCATCAGAATAACTGATGAATTTACACAAAGAGCACATACTTTAATGATTAGGATAAACAAATTTTCGATTACATCACTTTAATTTCGTTATGTTACTACAAGTTACAAGTTGTGCTTCCTTACAAATCGAGATTATATTTGATCTTGTCCGAAAGTAATTGTTGTCTAATAAGTAGCAACTGACCCTTCATTATGTCAAGGACTCAATGGTAGAAAATATATTTTACGAAGTATTACAGTCATAAACAACATGGCCATACTCCTACTTTGTCGTAACACTATTTTCATACAGTTACGTCACGCCCATGAATACGTACGAATTGATATACTCCATAGAGTTCAAAAGTATTTTACATCAGATTTTTTATGAATATAAAATTGTGTCTTCGGTATATTTTATAAGAATGTCCGCGAAAACAGGTCTAACAAAATGAAGAGACAAAATAGTATGTTCCGTTTTAGTAAATATCATAACCATTTATAACCAAATGAGTGTCTAAACGACGGATTATATTTTATCTCTTGTCTAAAATGTATTGAATATTAGTTAAGGGTAACTGGTGTAATGTTATTACACCAAATTATTGCGCAAAAAGCGCATGCATGTAAACAACTTTTAATTCAGTAACTGTTTATTTGTGTGTCCAAATTCAATGTAAAATGGTTAAAGATGTGCATCGATTGCTGCTCTATTAATAAAAAATCAAATCGATCGAATTTTGATTAAAGAAATATTAAAAAATAGCAATCAACTTTGATTGCTATTTTTTTATGTGTATTGGCGACGTGTGAAAATCGTTGCTACGATAATAAATATTTTATAGGCAAAATAATTATGGCGGACTACATATACTACTACTACTTTGTACGCGCCTGGCCTAGCCGATTGAGCAGTGTTTCTTGCATTTGCTATTCTGCCTAAATAATATTTAGCTTTGTATATAAGAAATGATATACATAATATTTGAATATATGCTGCCAACTTTTTTATACAAGTTAATAACATTTTGTCAGCGCAACATATTATGCAAGAAACACCACTATGTAGGTTATTTGTAGAACTATTTACAAAAACCAAAAAAAAAATATATAAAAATTTCATTGTACAATAATGATCTTTTGACCATAATATCAATCTTCTTTTTTTATACATCTAGATTTATATCAAATTAAATCATTCCATCATTAACAAACAATCAAAATTTTTGAAAACTTAATTAATCTTTCAAGGGTGGTTATATCGAACAAATGCAAAATAATAAAGGACTAGAATGTTCAACAAATATGCAACCACATAGATTTTGATTTTCTTTTCTTTTTACTTACAGATGAAAGGGGCTTGGTAATGGGTGAATTTGGATTCATAACAGCTGACGGTGTCTATCATGTAACGGTATACGCTACTGATGAAAATGGAAATTTCCACATAGTTTCTATGAAGAATATTCGTGTTAAGCCATGTAAGTATTAAAATATGTAGGTATATCTTATATTACCAGTAAAATCATAAGCCTGGTTTTTATAAGCTACTAGTTTCGCCAGTGTATCTGTAATTAAATCTTGCAAGTTAAATTTCACCCACTTCCCAGTGTTCGGTTGAGCCGAAATTTACCACACTCGTTTGAATCTCGTGGCAATACGTGGTTATTTGAATACCAAAATATGGCGTCAGAAAATGGCCATTTGTAGTTTCTATTTTAACATCCATGATGTGTGTGATAAGCTAGATGTGCGAAATACAGAAGTAAAAATTTTATATATTTTTATTAACAACTAAAAAGCTTGTTTCAATTTTAATCTTTTTTTTATTATTCATGTTCTCATGACATTTTTAACATCCGGGATCTGTATTATGAAGGAAGGAATTTTGGCAATGGAGTTTTAAACTTCGAGTAAAAAAGAAAAAAGTGCCCCCGCTGTGAAATAAATGTGGGTTGAAGATAATCCTACTATATCACAAATATTAAAGTTTGTGATTAAATCAGACGTAATCGGGTGGGGAATTTTGATGATTAATAAATTTAAATTATTACTGCAATTTGAAATGGCATAATGATTGTCCGCATAGTTATAAACCTGAAAAGTATTAATATGTGTAAATGAATACACATAATTTTCATAGACGTAAAATATTTACTCGTAACAATTGTTGAACATTTTAATAATTCTAAGGTTGGTTTCTGTAGATTTAATATATATAATTTTGGCCATGGTAACTAAAATAAACAATTTATTAGTAACATAACTCACTTACTATACGGCGTCTCACGATAAAACATAAACCTGTAAAACCCGCACTGTGAAAACCGCATCTAGCTTCATACAATAGTTTATTCGAGCAGCGCGTACAAACATAGAGACAAAACAGATATACAAAATATTCTAAAAATAATTGTATTGTCTCTATTGCTCCTATTTCAAAAAACAAATAATATAAAGACCTTTCATATTATTTGTTTTCTTAACTATCTCCTATGTACAGTGCAATGGGCTATTTAGAATTTTATTAAATTATAATTTTATTATTTCTGAGCTAGTCATATCTAACCTAACCTAACATAATTTCGAAATTTTGTCTTATGTTATCGTTACTTTTATATTTGCATAAAATAACTTCCTTTTGAATTTACTAGTTAGTTATGCTTGATTAATTAAATAAGTTGCAAATTTATTTTATTGAAAATTTATGTTGATAACATTAAGTGTATTACGATTTTAGGGAATAATGGGGATTTATTAATTGGAATTAATTAAGGGATTAATTATGAAATTAAATATAGTCATAAACAAAGTGTCAATATGGGTTTTCATCACCTGAAATAAATATATTTTATTTATTTTTATTATTTTATTAATATGTTCCTTGCATATTATGATACTCATGTCATATCAAGTCTGTTATGAAGATTTATAATATTGTTATTGTGACGTTATACTATTACTTATACTGTGGTTATACTTTGTAATACCCATATCAAAGTAGTTAAAACTAAAGGCTGAGGTCTATAGCTACTTTTTCCATATTCTGGAATAAAAGTGACATATTCTTTATTTACCTCTGTAACAATACCATTTAATTTATTTCATAATAAAGAATCACTAATTCCTTTACATTAGAAATCTGAACGGTGAATCTACGGCATAAAATACTTCAACGCGAACTGATGAAATATTATTTAAATTACAGATCCAACTACGGCAGAAAGACAGGGCCACTCGCTTGAACCCCCACCAGCCCCACCAGCAGCGCCACAGGGACCTGCTCCGTCGTCAATACCCGGTCCAGTAGCAGCATCACCAGCGAAAACATGCTCACATTGTAGTATTCCAATAACCACAACAATAAGACCACCATTAACAAATGCAAATTATCCACCATCCAATAATTATCCAGGATCAAATGATTTTGCCAACAATCCTAATTATCCAGGAACAAATGATGGCACCAATCCAAATTATCCAGAGGCAAATTATCCAAGTTACCCTCAACCAGGCTCTGATGCGCAGTATCCCGAACAGCAGCCCCCATCAGGAGAACGCAATCCTAAACAGTTCGACAACTATCCTCAGCAACCGGACCAAGCAGGACCATCAAAGCCTATTCTTACTTCTGCTCAAATAAGTATAGTAGATAGCAATACTGATGTTAACCATAAAGCACCAGGCGAACAAGATGGTCTACCAAATGGTTTAACGAAAGATGATATGATGACTCTTCTGTATACTTTTAATTATACTGTGGGATTCCATGGGCATTTTGAAGAAGGCTATACTAATGGAGCCAAACAAGGTTATTACTTTGTAACTGGTAGAAATGGAGTAAGAACCAGAATCGATTACGTTGCAGATGAAAAAGGATTCCGTCCTAAAATTTCCCAAGAAGTATTAGACTTGCTTTCTGATGATGTACCAAAGGAAGAAACAGAAAAGGATGAGAAGTATGGTTTGAAAGGATACGAATTCAAATGGTTGTATTATCCAGTTGAAGCGAAGGGACGATAAAATGTACTTACGATAATAGATTTTCCGAACTAATTAGACCGTTGTGTAAAATAAATGTAGTTAATTGTTAATTAGTTTGATTGGTTAAGATATTACAAAAATGGTTCATGTATAGCTTTAATGTAATCATGTAGATTTGTACGTAGTAACTGCCTAATAAACTGCCATTAAAATGTAAATAAAAATTAAGTAAATTTTAGTGATCTCATTGTTTTATTAAAGTTCAGTCATTAAGCCTTAAAAAAAGAGGTACTCTGGAAAGTTTTTTGTTCCGAGAGTTTTATACATTTCGTCGCGCCCTTTCGTATTTTTACTTTGCCGACGAGTATCTTAGCCGCTCGCGCCGCCGCCGCGCCGTATTGGTAAAATGACGCCTAAAAACAGTTTTTTGACAATATCTCTTTTCCGCTTTATTTCACGATAAAAATAGTTATGTAATAATAAATTAAACTACAGAAAATTCGTTTTTCAAAAAAATGTCAATACCTACACTAATTGTAGGAAATTCATATTACTATAGGATATGTAGGATATTCATATGCTTGTCAGCCGCACCCAATAGGGTGCGGCTGACAAGCATACTGAATGAACCCATATGATGCGAAGCGGTTACCTACCCTATAGACGCTTGTAACATAAAAAATCACTAGCACGCCGCCACACCTGCTGTCATTACGGCAAATTTTTCCTTCCTAGTAACCTCACTAACTCGCAGAAACAACAACCCTCCCCACGAATTGTTATTTGACTGGGGTCTTCTGTGAGATGGAGATACTTCGATAGTCGGACAACTTATATTTACGTTGTGCTCTACCTCTCTTTTGTCAAATCTCATTAGTTACTCAGCAGGATGCAACACCAGGTTGGCTGTGACTCAAAGATGATGATGAGCCCAGTGGCGTATCTTACGGTATACATGCCCTGTGTCAAAACTTGTTGGTGGCATTTCTAAACAAACACATCAGGAGTGAAAGGTCTTATATCTTATCAACCCGAACACGTTGGGGTGTAAGTGGTTCATCAACATCTATGAACCAAAGCCAACTTCACCTGCACGCGGTGCACCCAGCTGACTGACAAACGAAGCTCTGGCGAAAAGAGAGGTAGGGATCGTAATTGTAAGCTACCCGACTGGGGAATGTACCTCCATCTCACAGAATACCGCAGCCAAGTATTATTTCCCTTGAGGGTTGTTGTGTTCCTGGTGTGTGAGTGAGGTCACCAAATAGGAAGGAGGTGCTGCGTTGACAGCGGGGGTGGCGGCGCGCGAGCGATTTTTTATGTTGCGAGCGTTAATATGGCTACGGTAGCCTCTTCACATCAGGCGGGCCGTGTGCTTGTCTGCCACACAACGTAGTATAAAAAAAAAAACACGCTGTAGCCCATATCATTGCTAGGGCTGACGTGACCGTAGCTACGCTCCCGACGAGCCTTCTGAATAGATAATGAGCCAAAAGGTATTAAAATTATATAATAAATTTAAATTCATGTCGCTGTGTTTATTACCAACTTCCTCCGAAACGACTGGACCGATTTTTATGGAATTTTGTGTGCATTACGGGTAGGTCTGAGAATTTTCATTTGCCAACATCTATTTTTCATACCCCTAAACCCATAAACCCCCCTAGGACCTACCCCTAAATATTTTTTAAATTTTATTGACAATTTTTTTTATTTTTATTTTATTATGATTTAGCACTGAAAAATACATACAACTTCAAATTTTATTAAACAGCGATATTAGTATAAATATGGTAAAATTTATATGGCAAAACAACAAATAATTGATTACAAGAATCTGCGAGAAAACGAAAATAGAACTCAAGCACCTGTCTAATTATAAACAGGTACGATTTGGCGTACCACAGGGTAGTGTATTAGGTCCGTTATTGTTCCTAGTATATATTAATGATCTCCCTAGTACTGTAAAATTCCCCATGATCTTATTTGCTGATGACAGCACTGTAATATATTCTAACAATAATCAGATATCTCTTCAAAATGACATTGAACAATCTCTTAAAGACATAATCAATTGGTTAGAAGCTAATAATTTAAAAATTAATTTTGACAAAACTAAAATAATGACATTTACAAATACAAATAAATTTTCAGCAATTAATAATGTTGACATAAACTATTTGGAACTTAAAATTCAAGAAACTGATAGGACTAAATTTTTAGGTTTACTACTTGATCGACATTTAAATTGGAAAGAGCAGATTACAAATGTCTGTAATAAATTAAACCGATTTTCTTACGCATTGTATATGTTATCAAAGGTTGTAAGAAATACGCCTACATTGATGACCGTCTACCATGCGTACGTGGCATCTACATTGCGATATGGAATCATTTTTTGGGGAAACTCAGTAGAGAGGGAATCAGTCTTTCGGGCTCAGAAAAAATGTGTGAGGGCTATTTGTAAAATATCTCAGATGGATAGCTACAGGCCATATTTTAGATCTTTAAAGATATTGACATTACCGTGTCTCTATATATATGAAACGGCCTTGTTTGTCAAGAAAAATCTAGACCTGTTTATGAATATAAAGAGTAGTCGTAATGGCCATAAACTATGTAATATACCAGGCAAGACGACACATTTTCGAAAAAGTGTTATAGGTATGGCCCCTTTGATATATAACAAACTTCCTAAAAGTATTAGAGACAATTCTAGTTTGTGCATATTTAAACAGAAACTACATATGTTACTAATAGAAAGGGGATAGGATAAATTTTGACTTGTATACATTATTATTATTACTGACCTTGACATTTCTTGACATTAAGTTTGATGTAATTTTATTGAAAATTGTTTGTTGTGTCGTATCAATTCAAATTTGTATGTTATTAATATTTAATCTGATTGACAATTAACTGTTTAAATTGATGACATTGTGAATTGTGTTATATATATTTTATAAATTTGCATGCCGTAAGGTAGAATATGGTAGAACTAATTTGTTGTTCTCGATCTGTATTGTTACATTACCCATGTTCGCAAATAAAATATATGAAATATGAATATGAACGTTTGCAGTAATATAGTAATAATGGGTCAGCTAGTAATAATGTCATATGATATAATCGTGCTCGTGTGATAGTAAATCAAATATTCACGAGACGCATGCAAAGCCATTATGTGACGGCATGGCAACCAAAATAATGGCATTTTCACGTTTTAAATATTTGCAATACGTACAGGTGACATATATACGCAAATGAAAAATCGTGCGTTAAAATTTTATGTAAATATTGTTATGTATACGAAACCAATTAACGATTAATTATAGTCAAGTCTTCGTAACCGAATAAACTTTAGACAATCCCCATACTTTTCTTGCTCGTTCATCAGACTGTTTATTAGGTATTTATCTACAATTTCTTTCCGGTGAAGAAACCGGTGGAAGCAGATCATTCGCTCCAGATGCAACCAAGGGCGTCGCCAAGGGGAGGCAGGGAGTGGCAAGATGTAGTATTGGAGATAGAAAATTGGAAAACACAAGAAATGTACAGAACGCACGCGAATAAAACTGCACTAGTAGGTAATAATTTGGTTAATCTACGTAGTACTATTACTTATAGGTATTATGGTTAACCGTAAGTTGCTGTATCGAACTATACATTTATCTATTTTGCAAATAGATTGAATTGATGATTTGGATGATATAGACTAAAAATTTTTCAATAATCGAATCTACAACGTTCTACGGTAATATACAGCTCACGGCGGTAAACTCTAAAAGTAAAAAATATTTTTACAAATAAACGCCATCTGGCAAACTGCTGCAAAACTATTTCGTGGCTTTTATAATCCACTTCAATGCATAAGTACCGTGTTTTATAAATCTTAAAAAGCTGTGCTACGTTTATGTTAATCGTAGTTATCAATACTAACACAAGATGGCGTCTAAGACAAACTTTCGAAAACTTAATGTGTTTTATATTTCTCTTGAAGTGCAAGAAGCTACCACCATCCATGGACCCAACTTCACCTGCATTATATGATGTACGTACCACATGAAGGTGAGGTTTCCTGTCGTGGCTCTAGCGAATGAGAGGTAAGTCATTATGGAGCCCGACGGTGGAATCTCTCCACATCGTATTTTTCGTGTCTATAGGCTACAGTCACCACTTTACATTAGGCGGACCGTACGCTTGTTTTAGACACTGCGTGATATAAAAAAACCGGCCAAGTGCGAGTCGGACTCGCGCACTTAGGGTTCCGTACTATCTATATATATAAAAGAGTAAATCACTCACTCACTCATCACGAAATCTCAGAAACTATAACACCTACAAACTTGAAATTTAGCAGGAAGGCTTCTTATAGGGTGTAGACATCCGCTAAGAACGGATTTTACGATACTCCATCCCTAAGGGGGTAGAATGGGGGTTGGAAGTTTGTATGAAAGTCCTATGTTTTTGAAGCAAGAGACTTGAAATTTAAAATGTATGCTCTATAGATGGTGTGGAGGTATACTAATTATGTATCTATGGAAATCAACTCCTTTTTGGGGTTAAAACGGGGGTTGGAAGTTTGTATGGAAGTTCTATGTTTTTGAAGTAAATGACATGAAATTTAAAATGCATGCTCTATAGATGGTGTGGAGGTGTACTAATAATGTATCTTTGGAAATCAACCCCTTTTTGGGGTTAAAACAGGGGTTGGAAGTTTGTATGAAAGTTCTATGTTTTTGAAGTAAGAGACTTGAAATTTAAAATGCATGCTCTATAGATGGTGTGGAGGTATACTAATAATGTATCTTTAGAAATAGTTAAAACGGGGGTTGGAAGTTTGTATGAAAGTTCTATGTTTTTGTCATATTGTCAATATCGGTGTTCATTCTATGGTTTTCTAAGACGTCACTTACGAAACTGGCATTGATTTGAAAACGTGGACACGAAATTTCCATCTCGGTATAAAAATCCAAGATTTCGAACACCTGATTCAGAACCATAATGGTTCAGCTAAACTATAAGAAATATAAAAATGACGCCTTAGCAAAAGCTGTTCAACGTGATGAGCATTTTTTGTTGAGGTATAAAAATCCAAGATTTCGAACACCTGATTCAGAACCATAATGGTTCAGCTAAACTATAAGAAATATAAAAATGACGCCTTAGGAAAAGCTGTTCAGCCTGATGAGCATTTTTTGTTGAGGTACAAAAATCCAAGATTTAGAACACCTGATGCAGAACCATAATGGTTCAGCTAAACTATCAGAAATATAAAAATGACGCCGTAGCAAAAGTTGTTCAACTTGATGAGCATTTTTTGTTGAGGTATAAAAATCCAAGATTTGGAACACGTGATGCAGAACCATTATGGTTCAGCAAAATTATAAGAAATATAAAAATGACGCCTTAGCAAAAGTTGGCATGAACAACATGGTGTTTACAATAAATTATAGTTTAAAAAATGACTAAAAAACACGCTTTAGCAAATAGAACTAAAAAAGCTACTTAAAATAACAATAAATAGTTTAACAAAATATTGATTGTATTGTAAAAAAATAACCGCGCAGTTCTTCTTTTATTCTTACCTTCTACATGCTTACGCAATCGTTTTATTTATTTACAAAGGTAACGTGGTCTATTTAGTCAGTTTATTATATACGTGTACGCTATAATTGAAATGAAACGATTGGTATATATTCGCACAAACCAGCAGTATGCGTGCATTTGCGGGACGCTATGTAGCAAGATTTTGTGATGCAAAGTCTTTTAAACAACGAGGGGAAACTGTTTTTCTTAGATGCTTCAGGAGGGACTGGAAAAACATACCTGACGACAGCAATCCTCGCTGAAATCAGGCGCCAAAATAATATCTCACAGTAGCATCGAGAGGTATTGCAGCCATATTACCTCTAGGCGGAAGGCGGAATTTATACAGAACGGAAACACGGCATGTCGGTGTTTCCGTTCTGTATAAATTGAGTAGAATATAACTTTGTGACACGAAACTGTGACAAAGCGAAGATGTTTCAGGATTGCTGTCTTATCGTTTTAGATGAATGCGAAATGGCCAACAATTAGGCAGTAGAAGCTGTAGATAGAACTTTATATATATATATAGATTAAAATTTTGGGAAGATCTCCTTCCTGAAGTAAAGTCAACGTTTAGCAGCGAAATATAATTGAAGCTGAGATTCTCACTGGGAGTGGTGCCGATGAAACTGTATTTATTCCGCATAAACCACTCTTCCTTCTTATGGCCGTGTGGTTTCCGGCAGACTAGAATAGAATCACTCCGTCTCTTCCCGTGGATGTCGTACAAGGTGACTACGGGAAATACATTATAAAACATCGATCAGGCCTCCCCAACCCGTCTGGCCAGCGTGGGGAGTGTAGGCCAAATCCTCCTGTCTGGGACGGACGAGAGAGGGCCATGCTCCTGTAGTGGAGACTAAAATGACCTGATGATGATGATACCACTCTTTTCCAACAATTTTTCATTTTAATTTTAAACGTACAGAGTTCTCTGTGACCACTTTGCTATGACAATAAATTAAAATATGAGGTGGTTTTTTCGCACGGCTAACTTTACGTGGCTTTATCGAGGGTTAGTAACGCTTCAGGTCTTTTCATATTAGCTCCCGAAGGAAAGACTCCCTTCATTTATTTTATATTTTCTTTTTTAACTATTTATTTATTTATCTATTCACACTATGGTTACTACAACTTTTAACGTATAATACTGCCACAAATATTTTCTTATGTATCTACATTAGTTCGTATTTGTATTAATACGCCGGAATTATAAATTCCACGCGAACGAAGTCGCGGGCATCAGCTAGAATCCACCCGTGCGAAGCCGGGACGGGCTGCTAGTTATCTATAAAACAGCAAAAAAATCAGGTTTGTTGTATGGGAGCCCCCTTAAATATTTGTTTTATTTTCTTTTAATTATTTATTTTTAAAGTGAATATATAACTAAATATTATGTGAGTATTTCAAGCGTCTACCTATTACCGTTATGAATTGCGATCAAAAACGTGCAAATAAATCACGTTTGTTGTATGGGAGCCCCCTTAAATATTTATTTTATTCCAGTTTTTAGTATTTGTTGTTATAGCAGCAATAGAAATACATCATCTGTGAAAATTTCAACTGTCTAACTATCACTGTTCATGAGATGCGGCCTGGTGACAGACGGACGGACGGAGGGACGGACGGACGGACGGACGGACAGCGGAGCCTTAGTAATAGGGTTCCTCTTTACCCTTACGGGTACGGAACCCTAAAAATTAAACGTTGCAATGTTTGCATAACAAATAAATAATTTATTATTCGTACAACAATCAAAAAGGTAGAAATCTCATAAAGATAAGCTCATTTGTACATTACTTTCCTTATATGAACTCTTGTTTATGTTGTGTTTTTCTATGTCGTCGTCAACCCTTATTTATCCCACTGCTGGCAGGCTTCTCCACAAAAAAAGGGGTTTAGAGCATACTCCACCACGCCGCCGCGCTGCTCAACTGCCGGGTTGACGGAGGCCAGTATTTTCAAGCCGCCTTGACTTAGCTTAACGACAGTCATCTCATTAGATGTTGTCATTACAACAACTGGGAGCGATTGCATAACGTGCCATCTGAAGCGCCATTTTTTAATGTTAATTTTGACAGACCACAAGCACAAGTGAAGACTAAATGTGAGGACCGTCCACACTGCGATTAGTACAGCGCTGGCGGTTCACCCCTAGACGACACATGTAAGTATTGAATCACGCTTCGCCATAGGCTTCTTTTCGGGTTATAGGAAGTGGGAAAAGATCAGCAAAATAGAAATACTAAATACTAGATAGGTGAAAAAAATTGTTACATCATCTCTACTCACCCCTTCCCAGTCTCCACAAGATCTTCTACTTTTCATCGTACCGTATGTATAAATCTCACATTTACAATTTCAGTGGTCACTGAAATAAATGTCCATAATGAAATCCACCTGTTTTCTTCCGTCAAGAGCAGAAGTTTTTGTCAAACTTCAACTACAATAACCACGTATCCATCAGGCGTACTGCCCATCTCTAATAGAATACGTGTTTACTCACTGGAAGAGCTATAACATCTAGTTTCAAGCAAAGGATACCCAAAAAAATACAGAGTGTAGCTTAAAATATTAGTTAGATTTTGTGGTAAAAGTCTTTATACGTTTTGTTGTCAGATTTGGCTGGCTTTTTGTGATATTGCTATTACTTTTAAGCAAGGGGCGGTCTTTCCATACTTAAAAAATCTTTAGTTCTCATTTATCGAATGATGCCAAATCATTATTATTATTTTGTTTTGCATTACTAATTAACATTAATTATCAACCATCCACTTCAATTAAAGAATATGCATCAACTGATTACTATTGAACGCCTTTCGTTTTCTTTTCTGCGCCTTTACAGTGATCGATTCTATGCGATTTACACCAGGGGCCCTACCGCCGAAGCTGAAGACGATTACCATAGAACAGTTTGATTCCAGAAATAGGTCATCATACCTTTAAGTTATGGACAAACATCTTCAGCTAAGTTGATAGAGCTCCAGGCTTTCTACCAGCTAAGCTAAACACATGTAACATAAATCTAAGCTGAAGTTTGATTTTCGCAATCAATCAACCGATGGTAATCGGCTTCAGCTTCGGTGGTAGTACCCCGGATCGTCATTTCACGACGTATCTACGTCACAACTGATACACAATCATAAGTATGTTACAATGTCGTGTCAAGCCGTCGTCAGTTCCGTCTGTTTTCATTAGATGATGAGTTGTTGTCGCTGTATTTCAATCCGCCGATTTTTTTAAAAAGCAGATATATTGGCGCGAGCATTTTCGATTGAAAATTAGGGTGGTTTTTCGATATTAAATCAAAATAAGATGAAATTATAAATATTTTGAATCAAAAAAATGACAGTGAGTTTGGGACATAAAAAGGTAAGTTTTCACCAAATTTCGTGAAAAATAAATTTGTAAAAGATAAAAATAAAAAACCAAAAACTTGGTTATTTAAATTTTTCACTTAAATTTTGAAGTTATGTGTTGTTAGATGTTTTTATTACCTACAACTTTGCCATTTTACTTTTTTCCATAGGACTTGTAGTTTTACCGGAAATCAATATAAACCATTTTTTCCCCTTAAAAACTCACTCCTTCCACTTTCCAACCTCATATCACCTGTAAATTATTTTTTCTTTCATTTTTGTTTTATTCTCCACCTTTTCCAAGGGGTTTCATCCTATTTTTTTTTTTCACTTTTTTGTTCTAATATTCAACATTTGCTCGATGAATAAGACGTTGCCCATGTTAATTTTGGTAGCTCCGTTCGAATATACATACATATGCCAACTAGTGATGTGTCGCCGACGGGTTTGCCGTCAACGAAACGAGACCGTTTATCCTCAACGTTTATAGTTTAAAAAGTTTATAGTTTAAAAAACAGTCTAATTTTCGACTAGTTTACGTAGTCGACTAGTGGTGGATGGGTCGTCGACGATTTTACAGTCGACGCAACGAGACCGTTTACCGTCGACGTTGAACTATTAAAAAAAAACAGTTTAATTTTCGACTAGTTTACGTAGTCGTTGATAAGGCTATTTCTTCACATAAAAGATTGGTAAACGTAAACGAACGAAAATCTCATTTGTCAAGTCACTAGACGAGACGAGACGATCGCGACGCGACGCAACGGACTCATCAGTCGAAGAATAAATTAGTTTATCTGTGAACTGTGAACTAGTTTAATCGTTCACGCACAAAAACAGTTTAAAAAACGGTTCGTTTATTCAAAGCCCATCTTTAATGCTAACCTCCCTCCTAAATAAGGATAAGGGGATATCCCTCGAAAACAGCTCGTTTTTCGAGATAAAACGTATCCTTTTATTTATTCTGGACTTCGATTATTATTCACTATTCCATGGCAATCGATTCAGTAGTTTAGGAGTGAAAGTGGAATAAGTTGTTTTTATTCTGGCCTATATTATTTTGTTCTGTTATGTTGAATAGTCAATTGAAAGACTCTATAATATTAATTTCTTATAAAGTATTATTACTAAGCAGTAGTAGTTAACGTTGACTAAGTAGTTGGATTGATGTTTCAAGGCGTTGAATATCCGAATCGTAAATTGGCCAACAGTTTGATATGACTTCATTAGCTATTCTGAAAATACCTAGTTCTGAAAATACTTGAGTCTGGAAATGCTTAATTCTTAAAAAGCTAAATGAGTTGGTATGACACATTAAGCATATATAGGCATGGTTCTTGTTTAAAAAAGGTAATTTTCATCCGATGGAGAACGCTGGCCTCTGGTTATCAAAAATATTGTTAGCAATATACGATACAACCACTTCAACATCAAACCTCACTTATTTCACCGCTGGAATACGATGGCAACTCGTATCCCATTTAATGTAATCATAGTCGCATTGAAATGAAATGGACAACAGCACTAGGAAGGAAACAGAGAGTGGAACTTCACTTTTATTAGTTAAATCGTGACAATAAAACGCAATAGTGACTACAATAAGTAGGGAATTGCATAATCTGCATTTATGAATGAATCTGAACAACTACCACCGGTACTATCTCCGCGTGCTTTTGGCGGGAAACCCCTACCAGTCGAGGCTGAGCCGGCGCGTGCGCACCACGCGTCTCTTTACTTCAAACCCCAATGAGATCGCGAACGCGACGTTTTGTCTCCTAGTCTTTGAAATATATTTAAATGGAAGTATTGAGGACACACCTCATTTTCTTTTGTAATGATTCTCTTTAACTCAGTGTGACTATGCTTTGTTGTTTCATAAAAGAAGTGTTAGTTATACTTTCTTAAGCCATACACAATACAACTTCTGTGACTGAAATCGTAAATATAAGCCTGAACTGGAAAAATAAAAAGGTGTTTTAAATAAAACTGATTCCATTAGATGACATAAAGGAGGTGTGAGCTGTGTGTTTTGCTCATTGACCATTACAAAGGTATGATTTGTGGTCATTATTAATTAACAAACTAACACTAATAACTAAACGCCATCGCACCACAACGACCACAATAACAAAATAAACATAATATGATAACATGATCAAAATTAATTTTATCACTAACCACTGTTGGTGGTTACTCATTTGTCAGCGTTTTGTTTGTGGTCATTACCACATGCCATGCTCATTACCTGCAATACTGCAATACTGGGGCATCTTACATTCAAATTCAACCAAATGTATGTCACATCATAAGCTTATGAATGTCTTATTCATCATCATTACTTATATTCTAGTCGCCTGGTATCTATAATTTTTTTTTTCGTCTTTGTTTTCATATATTGGGTATAAGCTAGAAAGATAATATTTACAATAAGAATATTTACAAAGAAAATATTTACAATGAGGTATAAAAAAAAGGAAGAAAAGAAATAAAACAAAAATTATAAATAAAAAAATTCCCCCAAATCGTTGCCCGTTGGTAACGTACCAAGAATGCTGGCAGCATTACCTCGCTGAATAGCAATGCTAATCCTCTGAGCAAGGTAATGGCCAGCCCTCTGGTCACATGAAGCCTCGACCAACCTCCCGCATATCTCTTTAAAAAGATTGCGGGCTGATATATTTAATTTAATTATACTATCATATATATTTAATAAGTTTTTTTATGTGAATAAGCACTTTAGTACACAGTTGCCTAAAAAATATATGATGTCATTTAAAATTCATAAATAGGTAAATGTATATCACTGTATTTTGGAACAAGTTCTATGAATGAAAACAAATTTATAACTGTGTTCTAAAAAGTGCTTTTTCACATTAAAAACTTATTAAATATCATTGAAAAATATATTTAATTAGTTTTATATGTGAAAAAACACTATTTAGAATTGCCTAAAAAATATATGATGTCATTTAAAATTCATAAATACCTAGATAAATATATGTCACTTTATTTTGGACAAATTGTTCATCATCATTGGCCTTTTCCCATTATTTGGGGTCGGCGCAGTATACTTTTTCTTCCATTCACCCTTATCAGCTGTCAAATCTACAGTTAACCCTTTCTTACCATCTCTCATACAATCCAACCTCTTTTTCTTCTCTCTCATTATATTTCACATTCAAATTCATCGTTTTCTTTGTCGCATGTGTTTCATCCCTCCGCATTACGTGTACCATACCGCGATTAGAAATTTTCTCTCATCATTTCTGTCACAGATTCTACTTTCAAACTTACCCTAATAATATCAATCCACATCTTATCCATTCTAGCCACGCCATACTTCCATCTCATTTACGTGCATTCTTCTTTCATCTTTCCTTTTTGCAGCCCTACATTGCGACCCATACAACACAATAGTTCTTTGATCTATCGGATCATAGTTTTTATTTTTTCAATCGTGAAACTTCGCAAAATCTCCTTGATACATTACCGTTTTAAGTTGAATGGAAATTAAATTCTTTGGAAAATATCAAATCTTAGCAACATCTATGAGAAATAAGGTAATAATAATGGTTCTGTCGAAACGAAACATACTATCTAAGAACAATAGATCCTATAGTTTTTTTATACAATGTCGGGTGGCAGACAAGCATACGGCCCGCCTGATGTGAAGCGGTTACCATACTATATTAACGCTCGCAACATGAAAAATCGCTCGCGCGATGTCAACCACGTTGCCAACGCAGCAACTCCTTCCTTTCTGGTGACTTCACTTACTCGCAAGAACACAACAATACTCTAAAGAATTGTTATTTGGCTGCAGTATACTGTAAGATGGTGGAACTTCCCCAGTCGGACAGCTTACAAGTACGCTGTACCCTACCTCTCTTTCACCAGAGCATGTTGCACTAGACGGCAGGGTGCACCGCGTACACGTGGCTTTGGCTCTAAAGATCGTAGTGAGACACACACCCCAAAATAGTACGCGACATTAAATAATAACTTATTCTCCGGAAATCCTTAAAATTGCGCGAAAATAGGCTGTAACATACATTTTGTTCGAATGTTTTCTCTAGACCAGCATATTCTTTACAAGACTGCCCAAAATAAGGAGTGTAATGTTACCTACACACATACTTAATTACCGTGATAGGTAAATAATCTTATCCATGTGACTCTACTTTCCGTAACCTCTGAATACTATAGCCGGTTCCGAAGTATGGGGATCTCAATGAAATTTATATTATCCTCGGTGTTATATGACGCCTAAACTCTAATAAGTAACACTAAATATGTTAGAATTGACAGCAAACAAAAAATTTTGTTGCTTTTGTTACGGCAGTCCTGCTATTATTTATCATTTCCATAAAACTATTGCTTAAAATAGACGGCCATTATTATTGGACTACTAGACCCGACAGCCGATGTCCAGTCTTCTTAACAATGAATATTGAATTCGATCACGTTTCACGCAATCTATCAAATGACTGACAGTTCTGTCAAACGACATAAAGTTACATTAGAAAAGCCAATATGGTCGTTCAGTTTTCTTAAATTTTCGTTTTTAATATTTACTAAGTAATTTTTATATTTATCTCCGCTAACCCTCTGTTGAGCAGCGTGATGGAGTATGCTCTAAACCCCTTCAATTGAGGGGAGACCCGTATCCCAGCAGTTGAATGAGTAAGGGTTGACGACGACGACTAACTGTAATTAATGACTAAAGGATTAGGGAGAGCACAAAATATCCATGAGGGTCACCGGTGCTGCAGCCCTGGACTCACTCTAAGATAAGATAAGATACTATTATTAATAGACTACGATAGTCATTTGACACTACGTGAGCAGTGTTTTGGCACCGAACGTGATATAAAGAAACCTTTATTTTCTTTTTAAATTTATTATACAATTTATATATATATTAGTTCGATCGTATATTACTTATTTATTTTCGTTTGCGTTCGGTAAGAAGTTATAAATGTACATGAGAAGGAAACTTTCGATTTTAACATAATTAGATACTAACTCAAGTAACCTACTTTTCAGCTACGTGTTGTTCACGTTATGTTACTGAGTGAAATTCCACTTATCGCTTATTCATAACCAAAGATTTCGTCCAAGGATTGTGAACTCAAAGTAGTTCGCAATCTCATTCCTGTTAACGCTAAATCCAACGATAAATCAATCAGCGTTAATATAGCTACGGTAACTGCTTCACATCGGGCAGCCGTAAGCTTGTTTACTACCCGACGTACTATAATAAAAACCTAAAAAACATATCCATTTATATGAAAAAGACGTACATTACAATAACTCTTTATGGTACCAAAAATTACAGAATCATTCAATTTGAATTCATGGTTATACAATAATAATATATTTATTTATGACATTTTATAATAGTTATCCCTTCCATCATTTATACTAGTAATCCTGAAGCTGCAAGTTATGGCGACGTAGGTTCGTAATTTCTGAATTTCAAATTATGTTTTTTGCATAACTAAACATGCTGAATCTTTATAAAAAATAGGTGTATTTTATATGAGCATCTTATCTTTCTTATTCCTCAATTTGTTACACGATTCACTTTACTTTGCTTGATAGAACAAAATCGCGGACATATCCTTCGATATCGAACGAAAATTACAAACATACGTCGTATTAAGTAATTTGTAGAGACGTCATAGTTTATGTTCTGAAGAATTATCTTTTGGCTTTTCCAAAATATATATATATAGGTACATAGGTAATATAGGTACCTACATACTAATTTCTTTTAATTAAATTAGTTGTGAGTTCGCAGGTTGTAGTTTTACACCTAGGACAGCAATGGACTTGTTCATTGCCTATTTGGCAGTTGCCGCTGTTAATCCTGATTACACAGGAGACACTGCGTAGGGAATATGTTTAAGGCCTGTTCCTTTTCTAAAACCTGACCAAAAAAAAAATGTCATTGAATTAAAAAAAAATAAGGTCGATATTACAAATTGTATCCGACAAGGACAAGATTTTTAATGACGACAGACACCTACAGGTAGCTAAAATATTAATTAAAAAAGACCTTCATTTTAAAATAAAACGTTACATTTTTTACTGGCACCACTACTGTCAACAACTGTCTATAAAATTAAATTATATTAATACATATATAGGTTGGATTTTTAATATCACCTTAAGGAAAATATTTCTAGACAATGGGAAAGCAAATTTCAATCAAAGGAAACATTGCTTTATTTGTAACTAGCTGATGCCCGCGACTTCGTTCGCGTGGACTTTATGATTCCGGCATATTAATACAAATACGAACTAAAGTAGATACATAAGAAAATATTTGGGGCAGTATTATACGTTAAAAGTCAACAAATTATTATTTTTATTTAAGATTGATAGTCACCAGTTTAAAAAAAAAAAAAAAAATGAAGGGAGTCTTTCCTTCGGGAGCTATTATGAAAAGACCTCAAGCGTTACTAATCCTCGATAAAGCCACATTTTTGGCCATTTCGCATTCATCTGAAACGATTAGACAGCAATCCTGAAACATTTTCGCTTTGTCACAGTTTCGTGTCACAAAGCATGTCGGTGTTTCCGTTCTGTATAAATCGAGTAGAATATTGAACATTGTATTTGCGTCCTTCCGCCTAGAGGTAATATTATGGCTGCAATACCTGGCGATGCTGCTGTATGATATTATTTTGGCGCTTGATTTCAGCGATGATTGCTCTCGTTAGGTATGTTTTTCCAGTCCCTCCTGAAGCATCTAAGAAAAACAGTTTCCCCTCGTTGTTTAGAAGACTTTGAGTCACAAAATCTTGCTACATAGCGTCCCGCAAATGCACGCATTCTTCTGGTTTGTGCGAATATATACCAATCGTTCCATTTCAATTTTAGAGTACACGTCTACGTGTACGTCTACGTCACACTGACTCACTCATCACGAAATCTCAGAAACTATAACACCTACAAACTTGAAATTTGGCTGGTAGGTTCCTTATAGGGTGTAGACATCCGCTAAGAACGGATTTTACGATACTCTACCCCTAAGGGGGTTGGAAGTTTGTATGAAAGTCCTATGTTTTTGAAGCAAGAGACTTGAAATTTAAAATGTATGCTTTATAGATGGTGTGGAGGTGTACTAATAATGTGTCTTTGGAAATCAACCCCATTTTCGGGTTAAAACGGGGGTTGGAAGTTTGTATGAAAGTTCTATGTTTTTGAAGTAAGAGACTTGATATTTAAAATGCATGCTCTATAGATGGTGTGGAGGTGTACTAATAATGTATCTTTAGAAATCAACCCACTTTTGGGGTTAAAAAGGGGGTTGGAAGTTTGTATGAAAGTTCTATGTTTTTGACGCAAGAGACTTGAAATTTAAAATGTATGCTCTGTAGATGGTGTGGAGGTGTACTAATAATGTATCTTTAGAAATCAACCCCTTTTTGGGGTTAAAACGGGGGTTGGAAGTTTGTATGAAAATTCTATGTTTTTAAAGTAAGAAACTTGAAATTTAAAATGTATGCTCTATTGATGGTGTGGAGGTGTACTAATAATTTATTTTTAGATAATAATATCTTTTTTTTTTTTTTTTTTTTTATACTACGTCAGGTGGCAGACAAGCATACGGCCCGCCTGATGTGAAGCGGTTACCGTAGCCATATTAACGCTCGCAACATAAAATATCGCTCGCGCGCCGCCACCCCCGCTGCCAACGCAGCATCTCCTTCATTTCTGGTGACCTCACTCACTCGCAGGAACACAACAACCATCAAGGGAATTGTTATTTGGCTGCGGTATTCTGTGAGGTGGAGGTACATTCCCCAGTCGGGTAGCTTTTCGCCAGAGCTTCGTTTGTCAGTCAGCAGGGTGCACCGCGTGCAGGTGAAGTTGGCTTTGGTTCATAGATGTTGAGGAACCATTGACACCCCATGACACACAAAATATCAACCCCTTTTTGGGGTTAAAATGGGGGTTGAAAGTTTGTATGAAGGCTCTATATTTTTGAAGTAAGAAACTTGAAATTTACAATGTATAGATAGTGTGGAGGTGTACTAATAATGTATCTTTAGAAATCAACCTATTTTTGGTGTTAAAACGGGGGTTGGAAGTTTGTATGAAAGTCCTATGTTTTTGAAGTAAGAAACTTGAAATTTAAAATCTATGCTCTATAGATGGTATGGAGGTGTACTAATATTGTATCTTTAGAAATCAACCCCCTTATAAGTTAAAACGGGGGTTGGAAATTTGTATGAAAATCCAATGTTATTGGAGTTAAAGGATTTTACTTACTATTATAAGGAGGGATGTATTATTATAACAATAAAAAGTACTTTAGGTTATACAAAGAGGTTTTAAAAAATAATATTCGTCGACTTCATTGATTCTAAAAATTCGTCTAGATATTGATTGTTTTTAACTTTTTCATCTTTTTCCTTTCATTAGGTATTTAGCTTTTTCGAATGTAATTAAAAATTATTTGCAAATAACTAACTCCACGCGTACGAAGTCGCGGGCGGCCGCTAGTATATATATATATATATATATATATATATATATATATATATATATATATGTATATATATATATATATATATAAATCGAGTGCTACAAGTTAGACGCAATAGTTTTATTTATTGTATATTATATGTATTGATATATAATATTTTATATATATATAAAATAAATAAGACTATTGCGTCTAACTTGTAGCAGGTAAGAATAAAAGTAGCACTGCGTGTGGTTTTTTTTTTTTACAATACAATCACTATTTTGTTAAACTATTTATACTCATCAGGCTGAACAACTTTTGCTAAGGCGTCATTTTTATATTTCTTATAGTTTAGCTGAACCGTTATGGTTCTGCATCAGGTGTTCCAAATCTTGGATTTTTATACCGAGATGGAAATTTCGTGTCCACGTTTTCAAATCGATGCCATTTTCGTAATTGACATTTTAGAAAACCATAGAATCAACACCCATATTGATATTGTAACATTTCAACCCCATCGCACCCCCACAGGAGTGCTCTTGTGTCACGTCGATTATGTTAGATTATAAAATAGCTGTTGTTTTCGGAATCAGCGACCCGATAAACCATAAAAACAATACCCATGTCGATTTTCAGACGTTTGCACCTCATTCCACCCCTTTAGGGGTTGAATTTTGAAAAATCCTGAAACACGTGTTTACTCATTTATCTACAGAAGATCTCGTGTAAAGTTTCGTATAAAATAGTCCAACTAATCTTGGTTCCCCATACAAACTTTGGCCCCCATTTCACCCCCTTAGGAGTTGAATTTTCCAAATTCCCGTCTTAGTGAGCATCTACGTCCTGAAAGGAACCCCCATACAAAATTTGAGACTCCTAGCACTTGTAGTTTCTTAGATTTTGTGATGAGTGATTTTCTATAAAGAAAAATTTTCTTTAAACTTTAAATGACGATAACTTTTTAATCTGACATCCGATTTCGATGAAACAAAGCCTATATGTTGCTCAGGGATGACCTTAATCTTTTAGTGAAAACCGCGTAAAAATCTGTTCAGTAGTTTTAAAGATTAGCGAGTACATACAGACAGACAGACAGACAGACAGACAAAAAAATCAAAAAAATCTTTTTTGTGTTCTGTTACTCTTTTTTTATCGCCCACACTCATTTTTTGTTAATTTTATCAAATGTACAGACACGCGGTTCCTACTGTTTTATTATATGTATTGATATGAAACAAAACTGTTTTTAAAGATTTTGATAAATTCGCTTCCCATACTCAGGGATCGAACCGACTAAAATTCGGGAAAACAACACTTGCACTCTTATCGTATCAATCAATAGGGTTGAACATAAGGGTCGAATATTTCTAACAAACACACAAAGCGCTTACTCAAGGGTCAATTAATGCTCATTTCGAAAACAAAATTAGCTATAAAAGTACAGGTTGTTGCTTTTTCGAATTTTGTTCCTGGTTTGATACCAGGGAGTGGATAAGCATTTGAATGCCTCTGGTTCTTTAAAAAAAATGAAATGGGTCCTTTAAGTGAAAATTGGTATCTCCATTGTTTAGAGTACATTCCCTCCATTAAGCATAAAAATATCCACACTCTGTATAATCAGGCAAAGGAAGCTCCTAAGTAATGCAGAGTTAAGCAAGAGCATTTATAGGTTACGGTAACCGGTTCACACCAGGAGACTGCTATGTTTATATGTGTACCAGCACAACCATTAGGAACTTCCTTTGTATAATTTAATCTACATATAATTAAAGAATTTTATAAGAAGTTTTGATTTTAAAATGACTGTTCTTTTCTCTACACATATATAAATGTTACATTTTTTTACTGGCACCACTACTGTCTACAACAGCCCCCCTAGCCAAGTATAATTCGTAGCGTAACGAACGTTAGATAGATCACGTGACATTTGTCAATTCGAACATTTTAGTATGAGCTCCACAGTTCAAATTAGGCTAGCCCCCCTGTAGTGCTGCGAGTTAGATATATGTAAAGAGTCGTTATATTTTTTTATACTACGTTGGGTGGCAGACAAACATACAGCTCGCTTGATATGAAGCCATAGAGTAAAATAAAGTTGAAAAGGGTTTGTTAACCCGGAATAGGCTTTGAAACGCCTGATCCGATCTGAATGAGGTTTTCACTATGAAATAAGGTTTACACTTCACTTAGGTTACTTTTTATCTCTAAAGTATTTAAATTAAAAAAATATATAATTTCCACTGAAACAATTAAAGTTTTATTAAACCACGTGAAACAAATCGCAGGTAACAGCTATTGACTAAAATCACAAATATGGAAAGAAGTAAACTATTTATTTACAAACAGTAAATAGACGTGTAGAAAACTGATAACTAAGTATCGCTTTAATCAATACATATGTACCTAAATACTTTTTGTTTATTTATTCCATGTCATATTTCGTGCCGTAATATTTTAGGGGTGTAAGTATTTTTTATAATTTCTTTATTGTAACAACAAATAGATATACAGTCCTTCAACTAAACAGTTAAGCATAGATCTAGTAGAGATCTCTTTTGGGGATACTAAAAGAGATCTCAACTAGGAAATTGTAGAGTCACTAACTCATTATTGAATAGAACGCTAATATAATATGATATTATAACATTTTATAAATGATGATGATGACATGGTTTCTATAACTTACATATACTTTAATATTTATGCATGTAGTCTATGTTTTTGTTTGACTTAAATATATAAATATATATGTGTATGTGTGTGTCTCAAACTAAGCAAAGCTTGTGCTATGGGTACTAGGTAACTGATATTATACTTAAATTTATATATTTTTTTGTAAATAAATACATAAATAATACATACAAAACACCCAGATGAAGACAAACAGACATACATGTTCATGCACACAAATATTTGTCTTATGCGGGAATTGAACCCGCGGAGTCAAAGTGGCCATTGCTAACCATTCGATCTTCATAAGTGTATAAAATCGCCAATTAAGTATTTAAATAAAAATGTAATACAATATTCCTCTAAATTGACAAATAAGAACATAACATAACCCATTATCATTACTGACTTGAGTCTTTTTAGGGTTCCGTACCTCTAAAGGAAAAAACGGAACCCTTATAAGATCACTTTGTTGTCCGTCTGTCTGTCTGTCTGTCTGTCTGTCTGTCTGTCTGTCTGTCTGTCAAGAATTTCTATGTCGAGAATGCGTGGAGGTATCAAGCTGAAATTTGAACTGTATACTCAGGTCTACGGTCCCATGAAGTTGTAAAATAATCAAACTGCTAAGTTTACGTAGAAAAAAGTTACGGCCGTTTATTCAGCAAAAAACGCATATTTCGACACACTCAAGGGAATCAAAACCTATAGGGTACTTCCCGTTGACCTAGAACTATGAAATTTGGCAAGTAACATCGTTATAGACTACAAGTACAGGAATAAATCTCAAAACTATACATTTGTAAATAGATCTTAAAAAATAGGGGGTCTATATTTTTCTAGGGTGTCGAAATTTGAAATTGAAACTACTAGTTCAAATGGGGTATCATATGAAAGGGCTTGATGTACACATTGCAAAATATATTTTATTTATTTTTCAAATTTAATAATGATACTACGTACCTACGGAACCCTCGGTGGGCGAGTCCGACTCGCACTTGTCCGGTTTTTTTATCCTCAGAACAATGTTAAGTATCTTCAAAATACAGCAATAAATTGGGTCATTTCCTAATGTGTTTTAAGCGTTTCCAAAATAAGAAAAGGGGACTGATCTCGTTATTATGTTTACACCAAAAAAAGACATACGTGTTTGTTTAAAATTGTTTTCGTCTTTTTTATATGTTTTGGATGGCAAACTGGCAACAAACAATGATCTAATCTCAACTATTCTTAAATTTAGTCGTCATCATCATTCGGTTGTCCTTTTCCCATTATTTATCGTCAGCGTAATATTATAATTGTCTTCTTCTTCAGAACGTCTCAATGATATTTGTAAATTATATTATATAATATATACTATAAAAATATATGTACAAATAGTTCGTTTCAGAAGGTCCTCAAAAAAAAATTGTGGAACTGTCATTTTTCTAATTACTTGAGCATTATACACTAAAATAATAATTACTTTTACTAGCTTGTGCAGGTTAGAACATTTTTGCAGAAGATTCGCACTTCGTCTAGTTATAATTTGAAATAAAAATACTCTGTACCCTCCCTCTCCTGTTGCTGACGATTATTAAAACCGTCGGGAAATACATTTTTTCCCATGACAATACCAGTAGAGTCACGGGAAAGAAAAAAAACCGGACAAGTGCGAGTCGAACTCGCCCACCGAGGGTTCCGTACGTAGTATCATTATTAAATTTGATATTTTTCATTATAAATAAGAAATAATGCGTCGAAAAAAATAAACAAAATATATTTTGCAATGTGTACATCAAGCCCTTTCATATGATACCACCTTTTGAATTAGTAGATTTTATTTGAAATTTCGAAACCTTATAAAAAATATGGACCCACTATTTTTTAAGATCTATTTACAAATGTATAGTTTTGAAATTTATTCCTGTACTTGTAGTCTATAACGATGGTACTTGCCAAATTTCATAGTTCTAGGTCAACGGGAAGTACCCTATAGCTTTTGATTCCCTTGAGAATGTGTCGAAATATGCGTTTTTTGCTGAATAAACGGCCGTAACTTTTTTTTACGTAAACTTAGCAGTTTGATTTTTTTACAACTTCATGGGACCGTAGACCTCCACGCATTCTCGACATAGAAATTCTTGACAGACAGACAGTCAGACAGACAGACGGACAACAAAGTGATCTTAAAGGGTTCCGTTTTTCCTTTTGAGGTACGGAACCCTAAAAATCCCATAACACTACTGATAGTGCCAAGCAGTAATGCCTAGGGCAATAAAGGAAAAATTAAGCTAAAGTCTATGTTTGCATGCCAGTAATGGCTAAATGTAGGGGTTGCTTGCATAAATACTACATATTGACCACATCTCTAGCAAATAAAGTTTATTCATTCATTTATTCATGTTCTGTATTCCTCGCTGTACCTTATAAACAGTATAGGAATAAATACGGACTGCAGAAATTAGCAGAAACATTGAATGATTTGTGTTACAAAATTAGAAGTACAGTTTAACAGACCAATTGTATAATACAATAAAAACAGATATGTTGTTCCCGTAACAGATCACGTGATAGGAACTTAACTACGTTTTTGCTATATTTTGTGTGACAAATGATGATAATGATAACACAGCTCGTGATGTAATCTTAGCAATGGGTGGGAAAAGAAAACCTTGTTTTATTGTATTATTGTACTATGATTAGATTGTTTAGTAGGCTCATGCCTATCTGAAATATATATATACAAATATATATTTGGGGTTCATCGACATCTTTGAACCAAAACCAACCTCACCTGCACGTGGTGCACCTTGCTGACTGGCAAACGAGGCTCTGGCGAAAAGAGAGGTAGGGCATAGCGTGTTTTTTAAGCTGCCTGACTGGGGAAGTACCTCCACCTCATAGAATGTCGCAGCCAAATAACAATTCCCTTGAGGGTTGTTGTGTTCCTGCGAGTGAGTGAGGACACCAGAAAGAAAGGAAGGGCGTATAGGCTGGCAACGGATCTGTGACCCCTTGGTGTTACTGATCTCCATGGGCAGTGGTGATTGCTTTCCAACAGGTGACCGACATGCTCGTTTGCCCACCTTATAAAATAAAACGTAAACTCTAACAAAATATTACTGGCTAATACTTCTGAGCGACGATTTTAATTAAAACTCAAAACTAATTTGCGGAGGCCATTAGAGACTTCAATTAATGGATATAATTGATCGATTTTATTTCAAAATATCGAGATGTGAAACAGGATATTCGTATCGTAAATCGCGACTCAATTTAAACTGATTGTCAGTAAGACAAGTCTATTAGCCAATAGTTCGCGAGAAACCAAACAAAAAACAAAAAAAAAACTTTTAGTTACCACGTAAAGGTTCCTCGTTCAAAGCCATTCCGATTACGAAACTACAACTATAACCTTTGATTTAAGTCTTTTTAGTTAAATGAATATAATAACATCACTATTAGTATTAACAAAAAGTACCAATATCAATATTTTTTTGTTCAAATGTCAACTCGAACACGTCAGCGATGAAAGAAGTGATGATGATGAATGATGTTTTAAACTAGCATCCATTTTGGCTCCACCAGCATGTACTCGCTTCCGGGATCAACAGTATCATATATCATATGCGTTAATTCACAATATATTCTGTCTTTATCCAAATCTAGCCATTTTATACGTGTTACATTTTCACTAACTGACTCTCACATTTATAGTAATCATAAGATAGTGAGATTAAAACTATGTATCTTTCTTTACATTTTATAGATTACCTATCAATAATGTGCTTAAAAACAAATAGTCCCTATCATCACACCTCGACGACTCCATACAAATGTTGCTTCGTTTACTACTACATAAACAATGACGTCTGTGCAGAGCATGAATGATTGTGTGTGCGAGCGGCGCCACCGCCACCGCCGTACAAACTGTTCCAGATTCGTCTTAGAGGAAATGTGAGGTCGATACGAAAGAACGGCAGGGCAGGACAGGGCAGTGGCCCTACTGTACATCATACTATTACTTATACTGTGCTATTAAGCAAATTTCAATGAATACTGAAAAAAATTAACTCATATTTAACTACTAGGTCGATTTCTAGCCCACGGGGCCGAAATCGAGGTTGAGTGAAGCGACTAGGATTCGGTGAAAAATTTATTGTTTTTCAATTAAATTATTCACCACAAATGAGGCTTGCAAGGCAATTGCTTTGTTTTGATTTCAATGGAAAATGTATTTGATGATCATTCCTCAAGGACATGTCCTTGAGGAATCGAATTCAATTTTTTTCGACAAAAACCTCAAGCATGTCGAGGTGTTTAATTGTGACAAGTTTCATCAAAATCGGTTCAGTGGTTCGGGACCCTACTCATATCCAAGCGACTTTTCGCGTTCCGCTGGCTCCACTCAATGACTTACTTACTTTTTGGTTTTTGTGAAATCTGTATAAAAAGCAACCGTTACTGACTGATCTATCAACGCACAGCTCAAACCTTTAGACGGATCGGGTTAAAATTTGGCAAATAGGTAAATATTATGACGTAGGCATCCGCTAAGAAAGGATTTTTTGGGATACCATAATAAGTAAGCTAGAATTTTACATATATGAGAAACCGTGAATTGCTATAGTAAATGATATTATATAAATAGCAGCATATTTCTCAAGCTGTGGAAGTTTTGCGGTAGCCTGTAACCGCATCTACCGCGCTTCTTCTCGTTAGTTGTTATTATCAAGTTTCTTATCCGCATTTCTTGTCATTCATGTAATTGTTACACTACGTGTTGTATTGTTTGAATTAAGATATGGCATTACAGACTTCACTTTTTTTATATGAGAGGGAGCAAACGACCATGTGGGTCACCTGATTTAGAGCAATCACCACTGCTCATGGACATCATCAAGACCAAGGGGTAGCCGATCCGTTGAAAGCTTATACTCCTTCCTTTTTTTTCTGGTTACCTCACTCACTGGCAGGAACACAACCCTCAAGGGATTTGTTATTTGGCTGCGGTATTCTGTGAGGTGGAAGTGCTTCCCCAGTCGAGCAGTTTCATAAATACGCTATGTCCTACCTCTCTTTTCGCCCGAGCCTTGTCTGTCACTCAGCAGGGTGCACCATGTGCAGGTGAGGTTGGCTTTGGTTCAAAGATGTTGATGAACCACTTACGCCCCAAATTACTTTACTTTCACTTATCGTTACATTTTAAACTATCTTAGCTTGGAACTAGCTAACGTTAAGGATATCTTAAGATTCTTAGGAGAATCTTTTGAAGCAGGTAGGCAGATACTCATGTAACCACAGTATAAGTAATAGGCTGAGCTAAATACGATACAGTTAATCTATTTGGGGTTCGATATTGAAATGGAATGATTAAATAAATAAATAATAAATATTCTTCTAAACTAAGCACACCTTGTACTATGCGTACTAGATAATATATTTAAATAGATAATATATTGATATTATATTTAAGTACTTTTTTTTGTATACACATACATATAATACATAGAAAACACCCAGACCAAGACAAACAGATATAAGAACATATCAATATATTATCTATACTAAAATACTAAAGTATACGATATATTGTTAGCACACAAATATTTATCTTGTGCGGGAATCGAACCCGCAATCTTGGAGTCAAAGTGGCCATTGCTAACCATTCGACCACCGAGCTCGTCTTTTGATTTATTTTTAAGTACCCACAAGGGCCAAATCAAGGGCAAAACCATTACATCGACGATTCGACGCGTGCGACGTCAAGCCTTGAAAAGTTGACAATTTTGTATGAAAATTTAAGTGATACAGTCCATGATTTCGTTCTATTGAGTATCACACAATATTGTAGCGCGACACATCTTGAAGTAATCATTTGATATCATAGGATATTAAGAGTTCTTACAGCCGAAAGAAACCCCTTAAAAGAACTCTCGTATTCCTGTCTGTACGTCTGCCATTGCCAATTTTCTACAAATGTACTGATTGAGCTGAAATTTGGCACACATAGGAATTTCTGTGAATTAAACATTGCAATGATGTAACGCAAATAAATTAATGTTGAACGTGTGAGAATCTGTGGTAGGAGTCACTTTCAGGAGGCAAATTAGAAAATAAAAATGCAAAGTTTTGCAGATTACACCATGTTACATAAAGCTTAAACTAAAAAAGTTTGAGGGTCTTAAATACTCTCAAATACTTATATTTTTATTTAGAAGAAGTTTTTACAGGGTCGGCAACGCGCAATTCGCACAAATGAAGTCCCTGATGTTGCACGCGTCAATAGGCTGAGGTAACTGCTTTCCATCAGGCGGGACATATACTAGTTTGCCACTTTAGTTATATAAAAATTGATTTCTTTTCTTTTCATATATTTTGACACGTTTAATTTAACATATTAGCTGATTCTATAATGAGTGGCACTGCCATCCAATTCACAAATAAGTTGATGGCTCTGTCTTATTTGTAATTCACAGTTACGTCATTAAAGGAATTGTTGCAATTATTTTTACAATTCTACTTTTACTGAGTACATAATGCAAGCATGCAACTGTATGACGTTACGTACGTTAACACTTAATATCACTTTCAAGTATGTATACCAAAATAAGTAACAGGAACAGCAGGGCGACCAAACTGGTTACTTACATAACATATTTTATCAGATTTTTGACAGCTGCCAACACAAACATAATAGACACTTAAAAGGGAACCTCGTATGTCCAGCCGCCCAGCCGTGATCTTCATATGAATTTGATGTCATGTCATGTCATTAGTCACACACCCATCACTCACATCAATATAAAGTAGCACTTGATATTCACGGAGCACCATCAATTTCACTATCGTTCAATGTTCACTTTCTATAGTCTTCGCCTTGATATAACGTATTTTATATTACGCTTTTTACTTTTATTAGATTTAGCAAGTCGCATACAAGATGAAGCGTTAGGACGTTTAGAATATTTTTAATCGTTTTGTTGGTGTTGTTGTTTTGAACTCGTATGAACTCGCCTAAAATTTTAAATATCTTAAATACACAACTTACAATAGCTCTACATTTTGTAAAATATAACCTTTTCATAAACTTAATATTTTCAAAATATATAGTAATCTAAATACAACAGTCGAGCTTGGTTCTTCATGAATTGGCACGATATCGTATATTTATATAAAGGTATTTTAAATTTTGAAGTGCTTTTCATCAATTATTATTTATAAATTTTTTATTTAAGTTTATATATGCATATTATTTTAAATAATTTAGCATGTATTTAATTTATTACTCGTAGTAATTAATAGTAATAAAATCTGCGAGGCACCATCTACCTTAAATTCAGATTATTTGTCCTCTACCCTAAGGTTGTCTGATAGATAATCATAACTCGACGATAAGACCGCCTTTGTACTTACCAGTACTTAATTTTTGCACTGATGTGTTTTTATTTTCTTTTGGTGCAATAAAGTATATTGTATTGTATCAATAGACAGAATGATTCAAAAGCAATGTTTATATGTGTAATACATGCATATTATAGTAGATAAGTATCTACATTGTACCCGTGCAAAGCCGCGGCGGTTAGCTAGTATACTATAAAATTTTGTTGTTGTCTGGTCTATCAACGTTCGCTCTAACTATTGGACGGATAAATGCATTCACTAAGATAGGAGGATTATTGAAAATTCCCAGGGGAAACCAGAATACGTGCGTAGCAAGTAGGAAGCACAACCTATTTAGTAATAAAATATCATTAATTTAGATTAAATCTTTAAACTCTCCTGTGACATAAAATGTATTAAATGTCCGTTTACATCTAGCCTTGATGCTAAGATATAATTAATGCTTTTGCATTAGAGTTATTATTCATACCTTCATTTCAATGTCACAAAGTGGTGTGACGATGCTAAGCATGCATGCACGCGCAGTGATTCAATGGTACACCCACACGTAACCTTGGCAAATCTAGAGCATAATAATAATGTGCACACGCACTCAACAAATTTGACTTAGCTGCATAGTATAAACATATTAACTTCTATATATTTTCTTCTCGTGATATAAAAATTGGCTCGTTGGAATAAGATTTTTTTTTTACTACGTCGCGTGGCAGACAAGCATACGGCCCGCCTGATGTGAAGCGGTAACCGTAGCTATATTAACGCTCGCAAAACAAAATATAGCTCGCGCGCTGCGCTGTATTTTTAATACTTAGTATTTTTTTTTTTTTGTTTCAGGAACTTCTCTCTGTGATGAAAAATGTTTAAACAAGAACTGTTTTTACTGGTATGTAATATTTTGCAATTTCGTATTTGTTTACAAGTGTATATGTATATATATATACTTATGTAGGTAGGTTTATGGGATATTATTTTAGGTAATTTATGTTGTGTTATATTATATGTGTGTTTTTGTTTCAATTCTTTGATATATCCTCTATATCTTGGGGTGCAAGTGGTTCACACAACATCTTTGAACCAAAGCCAACTTCACCTGCACGTGGTGCACCCTGCTGACTGACAAACGAAGCTCTGGCGAAAAGAGAGGTAGGGAGCGTAATTGTAAGCTACCCGACTGGGGAATGTACCTCCACCTCACAGAATACCGCAGCCAAATAACAATTCCCTTGAGGGTTGTTGTGTTCCTGCGAGTGAGTGAGGTCACCAGAAAGGAAGGAGATGCTGCGTTGGCAGCGGGGGTGGCGGCGCGCGAGAGATATTTTATGTTGCAAGCGTTAATATGGCTACGGTAACCGCTTCAAAACAGGCGGGCCGTATGCTTGTCTGCCACCCGAAGTAGTATAGTATAGTATAAAAAATACCCATACTAATATTACATGCGAAAAGCGAAAGAGTGTATGTCTTTCTCTCTGTCTGCCTATCTTTATTACCTTCCCACGAGTAAACCGCTGGACCGATTTGAATGAAAATCAGCATGGGCATAGATCATATTCCGAAGAAAGACATGAGCTACCTTTAGGCGTGATATAAACGACTCTATAGCTGGCGGTGCTACAGTCGACAGCTCCTAACGCTCGAAATACCTCATACATGGGTAAACTACTGACATTTAGTACGCAAAATATTTAACTTCCTAACTAGCAAATGTGTTGAATATAAATTTAAAAAGTTTTTCTTAAGATTCTAAGTTGCAATATTTACGATTCTAGCTTTAATTATCACAAAAAACTATAATTATCTAAGATCTAGATTCCTGCATATAATTTAAAATTCATCAACACTAGAAATTTTACGTAATACTTGAGTCATTGACATTTATAATCAAGGTGAAGAGAAATAAGAAGGTGGCATAATATACCTGTCCCGATTTCAACTACTACATAAGTACTACATAATATACTACTTACTATAAATAATATTTTCATAATTTTGATATTCACATATTATGCGAAGCTATTTTCAGAAGTCATTACATCATAATTTTAATTCTCGTGACTTCACTACTCACTCATTCGATGTGATGTTTTGTAAAATGAATGAACTTCTACAGTTGAGTTACTTCTAACTTACAACTATCCCTCTGTGCTAATTTTGATTCGCCAGAGTATTTTAGTAAGGTCCAGACACCACCAAAGTGAGACTAGATGTTTTTTTTTAATTTTCAAACATTTGACAACTAGATTACAACGAGGTATGACATATATGGAAATTCATCTCCTTTCTGCACATCTCAGATTTGGTAGAGTCCGTGATATAATTTCCGGAACATGACACCTTTAACCGCTAGAGTTTGACTTTGACTCAAAATAAAATTATGACTCACTTTACAGCCAAGTATAAGATTATATTCCTTAAAATTTCTGGTGATTAAACTAGCGACTCATCTCGGTTTTCCCCCGTCTTTATAACATTTTTCATTGATTCTCCGGTATATAGCCTGTAGCCTTTCTCAATAACCAACACTAAAATAATTTTTCAATTGCAACCAACAGTTCTAATTGAGATTAACGCATTTAACCAAACTAACAAACTCTTCCGCTTGGTAATATTAGTATATATTTATCAGTTTTATAATAGTATGTCTAATTAAAGTGATTTCAATCAGCGAGTCATCGCAATCATCATTTAATTGACATATAAGAAATATTTTGGCTTGTTATTACACAACCATAGAAATAGAACTTAACTCTTAATGTACATCATACAGTAGCCTTATGTCGACACGAATATCTGATACATTTCATACTTTTATCTGTAGTCTTCCGTAAAGCGGACATAGTTCTATCGATTTTATACAATCTTTCCGGCATCAGTCAATTCAGTCAATCTTGTACTGATACAGACTGATAACATGATGGACGTGTAGACGGATGCATATACAAATATCTAACAGACCATCAGTAACCTTTTCATTAGCATCAATCTTGAGTAGGCTGATAGAACGGAGTTATAAACTGCCGGAGGCTCTCTTCAGAAGTCGCTACTCGAGATTATTCATTTCCTTCTTTTCTTGAAGGAAATCTTTCAGAATATGAATCTTTTCTCTAAATACTAGTCCTTTATAGATCGACCTTTAAACTTTATTTCTTCATACGTCGGTATCGTATATTTGGGAACATTCTGGCGATGGGAACGTGCATGAGAAAACCATCCCGTTCATCAATTTCTTGAAACACCTCAACAGTTTAGGAAGAAGTTCGTATATTGCCACCTGTCGTGAGCTTTAAATTTATAATGTTCCCCGTTGAATGTTGCCGTACTGGTCGCGTAACCTACCTCTATTTTGGCCTCAGTGCTAAATCGCGCTAAATTAGGCAATCCATCCACGCGTACAGTCACTTTTTAGCAAATCTGTGATATGTAGGCATATCACCGGTAAGGTCAGCATCAAAAGTAAATACAACATGTCACTTAAATCAATTGAATAAGATCGAAAATTCAATAGACGTATCGTCTATCTAGTTTTATTGTTGACTATAATAAAAAAATGAAACAATACTATTTTTGTTGATTTGAAAATGCGTTTTATTAGGCAGACATACGAGTACATACGTAACGCAAATTGAAATACCGATCAGACTTTTGCGTTATATCATAAGATCATAACAGTAGGCTCAAATGCTTTCGGCCGTAAACATCTTTTACGAAATATTTTAAGTACCTAGTTCTATGACGAATCTGAAAGGAAAATAAAAACCATGAAGATGTTTGTACAACTTTTATTGATGGATATATAAATTAGCTATGTTGTAGGAAAGGAAGGCATCAATAGCAAGTTTTACGACCAACTTTAAATGTTTTCAATTTATTTGTACATTAATGTTCAATGGACCGGCAAGCAGGTGAGGCGGTTAACATTTTATTGCACACATACCTATGTACCGACTTCTTGTTTCCTCTGTAGATTCTTTTACATCTGTGATGTAATATCATAGAGATGAATTTCACTTTTTTGTGTTTAGTCATCAGTCAGTGCTTCTTTTTGTATAATGTATATGCGGTAAGGTCTACTGGGCAATATCGATTTATAAACACTTACTAATTTGATTTGCCTCCCGTATTTGTTAGAGACTTCAAGTGCAGAATCTGTTAGCACTTAGTTATTATGTTGTAGTAAATATTATATGTTTTGAGGGTTCACAAAATTTAAGTATAAAAACTTTTCGGAACAAATTAGATAATACTATCTAATGCAATGTCTCTCAAAGTGGACACTTAAAATGAAAGGGGTTTATTCGAAATTTACTCCATGATGTCCTAGTTTCTTGGTGTGAGGCAATACCGCTGCTATATATTTTTGTTTTTTGCTTGAAGCCAGAAACTGATTAGTAGTTTCGAACGTTCTAGGCTGTACCTTGGCCACCCTAGATCGTTTCGAGGCCGCTTTAGGACATATCTTGGTTCTCATTACCCGACACTTTACTTATCCACTCTTACCTATTCATTTAACTGTTCTCCGAGATACCGTCAAGTTAGTCTAAAATTTGTAAGAATTATGCTTCCAGAATGCCCTAACATATGACGTTATATTGAATTACCAGTCGAGCTCTTTTCGACGTATTTTAGGCGTAAACGAATTTTCCTAATAATGAGGCCTAGCTAGGTCAGGCAAAAAATATGAGTTTAATATCATAATGTTATAATAAAGCACTTGTACTATTCCACGTTATTATATTTAATATTACCGACCGGTTTCGCCGCTAAGGCATTATCAAGGTAAACAGATGGTGTTTGTGTTTCTACAAAACATTTTTATACCGTGCAATCAATGACAAAAATTATTAAAAATAAAAATATTAAAAGGGTATTCTGAAATAATGTTTTGTAGAAACACAAACACCATCTGTTTACCTTGATAATGCCTTAGCGGCGAAACCGGTCGGTAATATTAAACATAATAACGTGGAACAGTACAATTGCTTTATTATAACATTATGATAATAATGTTCCACCAAGTGCCAACAATCAACAGTATCAACTTTATGAGTTTAATAATTTTAGAGTCGGTAACATAATAAAATATCTCTTTTCGATTTTAAAAAAGTTTGCTGCCTATTTCAAATAAACTGTATATTATATATTACATAAATAAATGTTAGTCTGTTTTTCCTTATTTCTGAGCTTACATACATAAGAGGCTTTGTTTTAATTTAATTTTATAATTTCAGAGCTACAATAAGGATGTCGTATGCATTATTGATAAGGTACGACATTGTTTGTTATGTTAATTACCTGCCTACGAACACCAAGGCTCATTAATTGCTAACACTTATGTCAACAATTTATGTAGGTACTTCAATAATGGACATAATATGTTTTGTAATCCTGTTCCAATAGATTTTCACAAGCAGCGGAGCCCTACCACCACTCCCCAATCTCCGTGACGGGTACCGGAGCTGTAGGCGAACTCCCCTAAAGAGGGTCGCTCGCTCTCTTACCGACGCAATCTGTACGTCTGCCCCCTTACCACCATCTCTTATTGGGATTCAACTATCACTTCATATTCCATTTGAATAGAGTCGGTTATTCATTGGAATGAATAAGCATTCTATTCAGTTATTGAATCGCAATAAGAGATGAGTCACGTCGGTCCCCACGAGCTACTCGACTTAAGAGTAATACGTAATACCCAAGTAGCCTGCTTGCAGGTGAAATTGGAGTAAGACCTGCTACCAATCTGATTGAGTGCTTGGTTGGTTTACCGAGCGCGATGGCGGTGCGGGTAAAGGTCCAGACGAGAGTCTGGTTAGTTTACTGGGTGAGAGACGCACAATCCTCTGATAACCGAAAGTTTGATGCACAGGGGCGCATTAGCTGTCATGGCATAGGGTCTATTGTTCCTATAGATTATGGAGCGTATTCGAGAAACATATTTTCCGGACCTTGAGAGTACGCACGTCTCGTTTTCTTTGTTGTACAAAAAGTACCGACTAGAATAACAATTCTATTTTATCTTAATCATCAAACATTTAAAACATTTCAGGGCCAAAGTCCCGTATGTAAAGTTATACCGTCATCAAGACGACGCAATACCATTTTGAGAAACAATGGCGATATGGTGCCAACGTATGACCCATACATCCCAAGAACGGACGCAATATTTTACAATTGTTCTGCACTAGAATGCAAGAAAATTGAACTGCATTCCATAGCTCAAATTACGGACCCCGAAATGTTGCTAAAGTCGTGTTACAAACAAATAAAAGATAAATACGAATGTGAGACAATAAGGTACAATCACTTTAAGAATATAGACAAGTTATTATTCTTAACAACTAACATTAAAAATAAAAAGTTCTTTATGGTCGACTGTTTGGTTTATGACGACAGTGGGCGAGTGTGTCACAAGAAGGACGACGTCAATTCACACTCCAAATTAGTAGATACAGGCACGATCGTAAGGCCGAACGAAACAAATGTTCTATCACAGAACGAGTTGGTATGCGAAGAGAGTCAAGAAGGATACATCAACTGCGATATCGATCCTTATATTTCTTTTGATGGCAAACTTAAATTAAAGGACTCTATTAATACTAATGAGAAAGTTCTCTTGAAAACGGGTAGTTATGTTGTACCCATGTCTAAGAAATGCGTTGGCTCCTGGTGCGGATATAGCGGGCTAATATCAAAGTCTGGCCGACGACAATACAATTATGAACCACCCGGTGGCAAAATGTACCGATGTTATTACGCCAAAAAACAACAAGTTTGTAAAGAAATAAATTATAAAAAGCCAAATAGTTATAATTGGCTTAATGCATAAAGGAGGATAAAATATATTATTTGTTCATAATTTCTTACAATATACTTATTGTGCCTACGATTTATGACTATAGTTTGTTTTTACAAACCCGCAGAAACAATTTAACTATAAACATCGGACGCGCAGCATGCGCTACCATAGCGAAATTTATTTATTTATTTATTTTGGCCACTTTCCCGAATTGATATCGGAAAACCAAGGTCACTTTACATTACTACTTTTTGATGCTCTACACGAATCCGAAGGCAGAATTTCGAAATTTTGAGTTTCAGGACGGACAAACAGAACGACCGGACGATTTTATAAGCTCAATAAATTTCGCTGAAAATGTTACTACGTTAATATTGAGTTCATAGCCATATTCGATATAATTATAGGCTACGGTAGCTGTTTTACATGTGATGGGGTATACGCTTGTTTGTCATCTCAGTGGTATAAAAAATAATATACGTTTATAATATTCAACTAAGTAGGTGATCACATAATTAATAATGTTATTGTTAAGTACAAGTAGTGCGCCAATGAAATGAAATGAAATTATTTATTCAGCCATTGGGGTCTAATGGGCACTTCGAAACATCTTACATATTTTACAAATAATATTCCTATTTTTTGTATTTTTTTTACATTGATATTACGATAAATATATTATTAGCAAAAAATATTCCTATTTTATCGTCGTCCGTTCGATAGAAATAAAATAAAGAATCGATACCTAACTTTTTACCACGTTCGTTAACTTGAATAGTTAAAATGTGTTTTGTAAGAGGGCTGTTTTTACAATAACAACGGTCTGAAAACAAGTCTGAAAACCATTGAGATGTGACTGTGCGGTGAGGGCCGATGGACATTGAGCAAGTATATTAATGGAAACGTTTACATCCTATTCAAACGTATTTGTTTGTTTATCTATCTTCGAAATGCACGTAGATAGATAATTTGAAGACCGCAGTGTTAAATAGGCTATTTTACTTTTAAATAAAAACCATATCACTCATCAAACGAATTTCTAAAACTTGTAAACATACAGATATCTACTAGAACAGTTAGCATTCTCCACATAGATATAATGCTTTTATCTCTGCGGTATTCTCTAATTTGAGAGCTGTCTGAGTGAAAATGGACTAGAATCCCACGACTCATAGCATCAATAAGACCTTGTTATGCAGAATAGATCCAACCGACAATCTATGTCAAATTGATACTTATCGAGAAACTTCAAATCGAGTTTTAATTATTCGCTACAGATTCTAGTAGTTCGATGACATATGCTTCCCAAAACTTATATTGCGTGATATTTTTATTCCTATTAAACTTTAAATAACTTTAACTTAAAACTAACAAACTGTCGGTTGGATCTATTCTGCATAACAGGATTTTCAGCGAAATTTATTGAGCTTATAAAATCGTCCGGTCGTTCTGTCTGTCCGTCCTGAAACTCAAAATTTCGAAATTGTGACTTCGGATTCGTGTAGAGCATCAATAAGTAGTAATGTAAAGTGACCTTGGTTTTCCGATATCAATTCGGGAAAGTGGCCAAAATAAATAAATAAATAAATTTCGCTATGGTGGGTGTATGGTGCTATTTTATTGCTATTTAAATAACTTTAACTTAAAAGTAAGAAAATGTCGGATGGATTTATTCTATGCAGAATAAATCCATCCGACATTTTCTTACTTTTACAGGTTTTTTAGGGTGTAAAATGCTATTTCGTAAACATAAAAATTATGAAACATATAGTTTAAATGACTAAATAGTTACAGTTTTGCGTGTATTTTGATACTTACCCACGCTTTATATTAGGAAAGATGTGATCTCAATTTCACTCTTATTTCAAAAAATATAATGTTGCTGAACGATTTATTTCTTTGACACTTTTTGTCCAATTTGATGATCGGGTATGTTTCACTGAAGAACTACGAAACATAATCACCGAAACAGTTCTGTGCAAAGAAACATTCAATGTTCAGAACCATTGCAATATTCGCTTGCATAACACTAGATGTATTTTAGATAAAGACCTGCTCTGTACGCATGCAATCGAGAAATTGGATCTACATGCTAAGCAATATGGATGTAACAAGTGTAATTTATCGACCCTTTCCGACGAGTCATGCTTGAATACCGATTATGAGCGATACCGATACTAATGATGTTTTATTAACTCCATTGTTGCTTTAACAGGAAATTCGTTTAAGATTAAAAGTGAATATGTATGGGATGCTATTTGTTCTTCTATTTAAATTTAATATATTACTGATATATAATTTAATAAACACCTTAATAAGCGACATGTTGAAGTACATGAAAGATGTATTCAGACAGGTAGGAGGTTTAGGGAGAGCACAAAAGATCTATGAGGGTTGATGTGTCACTGGTGCTGTGGCACTGTATCCACTCTAAGATAAGATAAGTAAGCACCTCGACAATACAGACGTAAATGGTTGATTAACCATCATCATCATCAGCCTGTATCTACTTATAGGATAGTATAGGTTTTCTCCATTGCTTTGCACCGAATACGAACCTTCGCTTTCCACATCCAGCCACTTTCTTATGGCCATCGAACCATCTAGAAGAAGGGCGTCCAACGCTTTGTTGTCCTACGCTCGGCCTCCACTCTAATACCTTCCTCCTCCATCTGTCATCACTTTCTCGGTACATGTGGCCGGCCCATTGCCACTTCAGCTTGCAAACTCTGAATTGTTGTTACAACAATTCAGAGGTTAATATGTAGGTACTTAGTATTATTATTGAGTTTACTAGAAATTAGAAGAGAAACTAACTTCCTTGACGTCAACGCTTTTAGGGGCAAGGAACGATATGCATATGCGCTCTTCTTTTATTATTATTATTTTTATCTTTTTAGTTTACAATCGAAATCCCTTCTTTACTTCGTGGGAGCACTCTCTTTCATATAAGAATACTTGCTGCTGCTTGGCTTAACTCGGCTCTGGTTTTAACGTAACTATTTACTTCTGAAATGCACTTTCAGCTTTTCTTGGTAACTTTTCTAATTTTCCTTTCCATAAATTCATTTTTTTCTCTCTCTATGATACGTTCTCAGTATGATACAAGAGATAGATATAGCAATAAACTATTATTACAATAATTATGAACGATTTCTTTTTTTTTAATTGAAACCTCGTTTCACGTTTGCCGTAAAATGAGGTAATGGACCCTAAAAAGTGCAGCAATTAACGCAAACGCAGGTCAACACGTCTAGGCCAAGGACTTTGTCGCGGGAACGTTAATTAAAACTAATATTTATTATAATTAGAGCTAATTAGTGGGCCTGTTTAGCGCAAGATCAAACAATAGCGCACAAGAAATCCTCGCACAGATTGCTACGAGCTCGGAAGTCCGAATTGTGAACACAATACGCATTCTTGAGACATTGTTAGCGCAGCACTGTGTAACGACCGATATTCTGCACAATGTATCGGAACGTTCTCCATTTGATTTTACTACTTAGCTATTATAGTTAGAAAATGTAACAAGTCATTTTGTAAATATTAAAGACCTGCATTTAATTTTACTATTTACCAAGTTACAAAATGTAATTAGTTATTTCGGAAATGTTAAAGACAGTGGTATAGCAATAAAAAATATAACAAATCAATTAAACTTATTTTATATACCTATATGACGAGCTCGGTGGCGTAGCGGTCAATGACGCGGCTTCGACACCAACGCTCGTGGGTTCGATTCCCACATAGGATTTTAGACATTTGTGTGCATCAACATGTCTGTTTGTCTTAGTCTGGGTGTTTTCTATGTATTATAAGTATGTATTTACAAAAAAAATATGTATTTACGTATGTTTATCAGTTGTCTAGTACCCATAACACAAGCTTCGCTTACTTTGGAGCTAGGTGGCGCTGTGTAATTTGTCTGACAATATTTATTTATTTATTTATAAATCTATACCAATTAAGGATATTTATCTATATAATTAACACGTATAGTTTTATTAATGTTATCTAAAATAATATTTAACTTTAATAAAAACGACAATTTACAGAATAAAGATTTTTCACATCGCGTATACAACATTTCAAATTTAACACAAGGGAATATTTATTTAAATGAAATGGCAAAAACCCAAGTTTGTAGTTTATGGCAATAAAAAGACAAATTTGATAAACTGAAAATCTAATAAACTTTACTAAAAAGAAAATCGTGAACGTCCGCAAAATGAAGTACGAGTAATGACAAAATATTATTTCACACCTGCACACGGTTACGGTGCTAGACAATCTCTCACATTTTTTTATATTATTATACAACTTTTACTTATTCCTAGGACGTATTCATAGACATAACCATAACAGCATTGTTCAATGTCACTTCACTGACAAAATTTAAGCAATCTGTGACCTTTCATAATGATAGATAGCCTCAAGCATCATACTCAACATATTATTATCTAATTGATATCACACCGCTCGTTTTGGCGCACTAATAAATAATACATTACATTATTGCAATGCCGAGGAAAATAGGGGTCCATGGACAAGTAACAAGAATAGACGAGATGCAGACGAGGGCGGCTATATTAATGAGCCCACAGAACTTAGTTCACGAAGGCATATCTAAGCAGTGTTTTCTCAAACAATATCAGGACATAATAGAAAACTGAGTAATGTTTAGGTTAAAAATACTTCTATTTTTATATTTAGTAATCTACTGTGTGACTTATTATATCAAAGAGCTTATTGTGTGCTTGCCCATTATAAGCATCAGAGTTTTTAAATAAATTTAAAATTAAAAATTTCAATGATCTTTAGAAAATAGATGAGATTCCGTACCTTATCTTTAAAATTACTTACCTTATCTTATCCGTTGTCCATACCGTACCTTATTTTTAAAATTACTTAACCTAAAATTTTGAAAAATATACAAAAATGTTTTATTGCGTACAAAAAACGTAACACTTTTATGGTATTTAAATAAAAAGGTAAGTCTTTCACTAATATGCTTACAAACTGCAGTTAAAATCTATATTTTTCTCCTACAATGTTATTTGTGTTCTTGGGATAAATTATTGGTATTACTAGACCACCGGTCTGTCACTCCTCATACATATTCATCGAACGATATTCTATTCCTATGAGGTCAACTCGCGCTTGGCTTTAATAACTATTTGGACTAAGAAAACATAATTCTGTCGGATGTGCACCTCATATTGTAATTACTTCACGCCGTATAACGTTTATTCTCATCTTACTCTCTGTATCTTTACCGTGGACTGATTGATCTCTTTTATAAATTATCAGTGACAGTCTGGAATGACAGTCGATGACTACTTTATTATCTGCATGCCTATTAATATTGATTTTATCACGATTTTGGCATGGTCAGGTTACAAAACGTTGGAAAATGTTATGGGGGTATCCAAGAATGAAAATTCGCAATTCATCACTTGATTGACTCCATAATTAACAAATAAGAATTCACATACTCGGATAGTTTTCGAATACAATAAATAGTAGTAGATTTATATGGTACAGCCCATAAATAGTCTAACGATAATATTAGAGGTCAGTGTACTGCAAACACGCTCACGTCGTCGTCGCCGTGTTGCCACCGCAGACTCGCACATCATACGTTTCGCACCAATAATTAATCTTCTTTTGGTGCGAAATATAAGAACACTAAACAGAAATAAGAAGACTGAAAGATTTGAGTCCTTACTAAGGACACCAAGCCCAAGTTTTCTTGCGATAGAAAAAGCTATAATCTGACTTTTGAACTACAGGGTCGGGACAGGCCCACCACATATAGTCTCACCGCTGTGTCTCCTGTGTAGCCAGGATCGACAACAGCGACCACGAAACACAATGAAATATATTCCAGTACCAGTTTAAATTTCTTTACTACGTCCGTGTCTCGGTATCTCGTGAGAATTTTCAAAAATTATTTCTTAGCGCCTACGTCATAGCTACCTGTCTGCCAAATTTCAACCTAATCTGGCTAGTGGTTGAAGCTATTCGTTGATAGATCTGTGAGTTACCTTTTAAGGATACAGATTTACAACGACTTAAGGGTACAGAAAGCATATTTATTTCTACATAACATGGATACAAAAAGCTTTCTCTGTTAGCACAATCTTTGGTAAGTCCAGACCTACAAAAACGCGGTTTACTCGTATAGCCGAAAAAAACATTTTCTATATCCTAAAACCATACAAGCTATACGTTTTCTAACTACATAGGTTAAAACAAGATATGGGTTACCAGTAAAAACCTCTTGCTAGGAGAACGGAGTGGTTCAGTGCCTGCAGTAAAACAAAAGGGAATGTGGAGCAAGTTAAGCTGCTAACTGCTGCTTGCGTAATATACCATTCTCTTAGGGCTGTCAAACCTGCCGGACTGTACTGTACATATTTTTTGTTAATTATAAAAAAAATAAGCGTTATATTACATATTAGTGACACTTTCTAAACAAATTTACATGCAAATTAAGTTGCTTAATAAAAGTGAAAAATAGTCTAAGGTAATGTAAGTAGGAAATTTTAGAAAGAAAAGTTCTTCCTAACTACTTAATGAATATTTCGATTTTATGTTTTTAATTTTCAGGCCCTAATAAAACTAAATACTTTACGGCTTTCGGTGTTTAAATGTCCATCGATCTCTCGTCTTTCATGGGCTCCTAAAGACGTAGACAGATATATCGTGTATCCTTTCTTTCTCTCTGTATACTCCAAATAAGGTACCTAGACTATAACATATGTGCTGTTTCTATTGAACGGATTCCAAATATTTTTTTTAAATGTTGGACATATACACATATAATTTCATACATTCTTTGTGTGATAGTAAAAAAATATATTAAATAAAATTTGTTTAATCCTCCTTCGTATTCGGCTCCTCATTGTTGAGGATCGTGACTCCTCGTGAATCTTGTCACAGTTTCTCTCCTCGTATTTAGATCTTGTGCCAGATGGAGGGTTGCATTCAAGGGCATTTGTAATAATTAATAAAGTAAGAAAAGTTTTTTAAATAATAAAAAAAAACATTATTGATAAAATTAAAAAAAACTGAAAAACTCCTTAATTAAGTAACTATACTAATTTTGTTTATACTACTTATAAGAACATTTATTAGTAATTATTAAAAATATATAATGAGATCATGTTTTTTTTTTATAACAATAAAAAATATTTATGATTCTCATTAAAATTATGTGAGCAGCCCTAGTGTAGCAGCCGGCGCATACGCGCAACTCGCTTGTCAGTTGTGCGCCATTCTCGCGTTTGACCATTAGGATACACCCACTAATTTTACATAAAACTCGAAACTCGAAACTATGGCCAACGCAATGACCCGACCTGGTTGCTAAACTTTGGATTTTATTAGAGTTCCGTAACGTAATAAGCCTTGTATGACTCAAGAACCAAAGCCATCGTTGACAAACGATAATCGAAAGATGTCAATGTTCTTTAGTAACAGTATTGTAGAGCCAATGCAATCTAGTAACCGCTTCGGCTTCACACCAATGTTACTACCCGCCCGGCTTATTTCCAAATTACGCAGCATATTACCGAAATCGGGAAAAAGAAACAACGCGAGCAAACCCGGCGGGTCCACAAACTAAAGCTCGCACAGAGCGCTATGTTCGGTGTTACTATTAAGGATCGAATCCAAAAAGAAGGAATTCGAATGAGAACCAAAATTGTCGACACAGCCTTCAGAGTTTGCAGGCTGAAGTGACAATGTGCCGGCCACATCTGCAGAGTCAGTGATGGCAGATGGTGGAGACGAAGCGTTGGACGTGTTGGAGGAAGGCGGAGAGTTATAATTGGTGGAAAGCATAGGGGTAGGCCTATATCCAGCAATGAGTAGATACAGGCCAATGATGATGGTGTTGATGATGAGCACAGCTTGTTATAATAAATGCAGCACTATTGCTCGGTTGTTGTTTCAAAAAGATTCAATGAATATAAATACAATGAAATGAGTTAAAACATAATCGTATTAATTTATATTACGGAACCCAATTAATAATTATAATACTTTAAAAAAAAGTTTTAATGATTCTACTGTGCAACTTTACGTAACGGTTGTTAATCTTTGACTAATTTTATGACAAAATATTTATTTGCTAGGCGTGTTACTTTAATGTGATTATATTATATAATGTATTGGAAATATGGACATGTCTTGATTGATATTTATTTTTGTGTCAGTAGTCCAAATAACTGGATTTATTAGACCACTAGACGCGCGGGCTTGATTTTTGTTTCATTATCGTTTAAGTCACCTTGTTTATGATTTGTACACTAACAACCGATAGGTTTGGGAACAGGGGCCCTATCGCCTAAGCTAAAGGTAATCGGCTTTAGCTTTTGAATGCGAAAATGACACTACTGCTTAGTTTGTTGGTAATTGTGTTTAGCTTAGGTGGAAGAAAACTTATAGCTTTATCGACTAAGCTGAAGATGTTTGTCAATAAGTTTTAACCTAAGACAAATTTTTGGAATTAAAAAATCCAATGGTAATCAGCTTCAGCTTCGGCGGTAGGGCCCCTGATTATTCTGATATTATTCTTTGCTATGATATACGACAGTGATCAAACTAATGATTCACTTCACTGATTTTCTAAAGATTCACCGAGTTGCATGATCGACATGTGCATTAGTGACTTTCCAGCAGTTTCTGGCCATGCTACATTCACCTTTCTGCGGTAGGTAATTACTATGCTAGAGGTAATTTTTCTAGGGTGTAAATAGTTCATCCTACAATTCGAGGTAATGTCATCGTCACTTGCACGTGATGTGCCCTGCAGAATAGCAAACGAGGCTCTGGCGAAAGAGAAGTAGGACAGAGAGCATAAATGTAAGCTGCCCAACTGGGGAAGTACCTCACACAGAAAACCTCAGCCAAATAACAATTTCTTTGAGCGTTGTTGTGTTCCGGCGAGTAAGTAAGATCACCAGGAAGGCAGTAGTTGCGGCGTTGGCAGCGTATGGCGGCGCGAGAACGATATTTTATCTTGCAAGCATTTATATGGCTACGGTAACCACTTCACATCAGGCGGGCCGTATGATTGGCTGCCACTCGACGTAGTATAAAAAACCAATGGTCTAATGCTATTCCACAGTTTATGCAGTATTGCCGCGGATATGACATGACCGTGAACTTTTAACATTGAATTTTAGCCCGACCACTCTACCTATCCGCAAATGATTGATCCAACAATAACTTAGATAAGTTGTTAATTATTATTGATTACATTATCAATCATATTGACGTTGGTTATAATACATTTCAAGGACTTTTCACGACTTTTTGTGTTTAGACGTCGTGTAAGATATTAATTAGTACATCCTTCTTACGATGACTGATAACATCATTGACTATAGGTTTTATAGGCAAGTTAGAGGTGGCGCGAGAGCGATATTCAGCGCAATTCATTGAACTTATGAAATCGTCCGGTCGTTCTGTCTGTCCGTTGCCATGAGACTCAAAATTTAGAAATTCTGACTTCGGATTCGTGTAGACCATCAAAAAGTAGTAATGTAAAGTGACCTTGGTTTTCCGATATCAATTCGGGAAAGTGGCCAAAATAAATAAATAGATAAATTTCGCTGTCCGATGTTTTATGTTGAGAGCATTTATATGGCTACGGTAACCATTTCACAACAAGCGGGCGGTATGCTTGTTTGCCACCCAGCATAGTATAATAAAAACTAGTTAGATACAAGTACGTATTTTGTTAAAGCACTTTCATTTCCGACTCATAATAATAAATTGCAACTGTCAACATTAATACTATTCATGCAAATTGTACAAAAAACGATCAACTTAGAGAAACGGCACTTGCAACGTGACAAGTAATCTTTCTCATGGCCGTTTCTTTTTGTGTGAAACCTCTGATAATGGATGCAGAACCTCTATACTCATTTATATTACTTCATCGAAGCCCTTAGCGGTTCTATTGTTCATTTTGAATACCCGCCTGATTTTATCAGCTCGGTAGTCGAAGCTAGCAATGGCTACTTTGACTTCGAGGTCGTGAGTTCCATTCCCGTTCGAGAATCATACGTACTAAGTACTACCACACCCCGGTCACTCCATACAAACTGTACCAGATTTGTCTCAGAGGGGAGGTAAGGTCGATACGAGAGAGCAGCAGGGCGTGGCCATACTGTACGTAGCACTATTACTTACACTGTGAATAATATATTGAAGCCTAAGGTCTGAGTTTTATGAAGAAATGATGTTTCAAGTTCATATAAAATATTTTATGTTGTAATAAATAAATTTCAGAACTGACCATGGAACTTGGCACCCATTTAGATTTCACTTCTTTTGTCGTTAAAGTCAACAACCAAGGCATATATCATAATATTTAACTTGGCTCTCATTTCACATTTATGTTTCTGATAGTGTGGTTTCCGGCAGACTAGAATAGAATCACTCCGTCTCTTCCCGTGGATATCGTACAAGGCGACTAAGGGAAATACATTATAAAACATCGATCAGGCCTTCCAACCCGTCTGGCCAGCGTGGGGAGTGTAGGCCAAAGCCTACTGTCTGTGACGGACGAGAGAGGGTCGTGTTCCTGTAGTGGAGACTAAAATGACCTGATGATGATGATGATGATGTTTTTGATCGGATATATATATCCATTACATATACTACTAAAATTATTACAGGTTACGTTAAAGTTTATTATAATATTGTGATTACGCAGTTAGACTCAGCGGGGGACTTATTAATATAATAAAATAAAGCGTTAAGCATTTAAACACTTTTGATTGTCGACGATAGAGTACTTATAACCGGATGCAATTTTATAAGAAAGGAAACCAGTATTTCTATACAAGCCTGACCTATGTGATCAGACCCGTCATTCGGCGAAATTCACTCTCAAAATGTTTGAAATGACTCACCGCGCTGCACATTTCCATATCAATATTTAAATGTCATAGTCGTATTATGACACATTATAAAAATGTTGAACATTATTGAAGCGAAATGAATATTAAATTAATAAAATTATGACACACTTTTTTGTATTACCTTATCTCAATATAGAATGTGATCTTGACCCATGATATAAACTAGAGATTGGGTATCACTTTGCATGTTAAAATTTTTAATAAATTTCTTCTTCATTAAATACCCTATAAATACCTTCGCCGTCAACTCTTATTCATCCCGCTGCCGGGTCTCCCTTCAATCGAAGGGGTATAAAGCATACTTCACCACCCTGCTCAACTGAGGGTTAGCCGAGGCCAGTGTTTTCAAGCCACCTAAAGGCTACTGACTTGGCGTATCGACTGTCATCTAATGACAACAGCCCGGACCGTCGGCCAACAGCTAAGTCGCCACGATATTATATGAACATTACGGGTATTGGACTACAGGAGGACTACTGACTCCTCCCAATCAAGAGCGGATCCATGGGGGGCATGGGAGTCTTGACCTAGGTTGCTGATGGGCCTACGAAAAGCTCTAGTAATTGACCGAGCGAGCGTAATGAATCGTTGGTCTCCTATATGATTGCCCCCTGACTTAAAGGCTGGATCCTTGCTCCCAGCAACAAAGAGAGTCGACGTTCCACCTGTGCTGCAGCACGAACCTCGAAGCTCTCTAAGATCAAGCCTCTTTACGTATCCACAATAACATTACTTATTGGCTCGTGTAAATGTAGGTGTTAAACATACACAAGAAATCATGCGGTAATCGGTACACAAATTGAAGCGCTGACCGTCGCATGTCGGTCTAGGTCGCACTGTTTAGATGCGTGGTGCAAATGTAAAAAATTAAGCGCTGTTCTTTGTAAACGAGTAATTATAGCGAGATTTTAGGGTTCCGTAAGGGTAAATATAACGAGTTTTTAGGGTTCCGTAGTAAACAAGGAACCCTTATAGATTCGACATGTCCGTCTGTCTGTCTGTTTGTTCGTCCGCGGCTTAGCTCAGAGACTTTTAGCTCTAGAAAGCTCAAATTTTGTATGGGTATAGGTACATATTAAAAACGCCGACGAAATGAAAAATAAATGAATATATAAATATTGCAAAAAAATTTTTGTACACCTCCCCACACGTACTGTGGTGATGTTTTTTTTCCTTGGTTATCCAATGTTGTTGGGTATCGTTAAATAGATCTTTCAAAAGTATTGTGAGTGCGAGAAACACCATTTTTCGATTTAAGGCTCCGACTGCATTGAGCTTTAAAGTGCAAATTTTTGTTCGAGTCAAGGGAGTCTTCTAATGAATCATGTAAATTTACGGAAAAATTAAATTCTAATAACAAATAATAAGTCACAAATTAATAACATTGTTAAAAGCGGTTACATTTTTGTATTGTGGTTTGTCATGGCATGATATGACGTCCGCGTATCTAACAAACACTGCACCAGGCCCGACACTCACTTTGCCGGTTATATATTATAAAGACGCTGTCGCTTGTAACTTGTACCGTAGGCACTAAACTCTTGCAAAACAAACGCACCTTCTGGCAGTTGTTAAGATTGGACAAGTTAGGACTTCGAAAGAATGCTGGCAAGGCCAGCCGCATGCTTATCGAGTTATTATAATAATAGCGAGTCAGTATTATTAACATAAGAAAGTATACACGACTAGTTCTGGGAGATTACAATAGTAAGGTGGTACAATATGATTATTAATGACTTAGCAACACATCGAAACGAATCGATTGAGTCAATATTAAAATTATATATGTAACATGTATATATGTAGGTTCTTTACCGTCATCATCATCATCAGTGGATAGATCAGCCTGTATCTATCCACTGCTAGATATAAATAAGCCTTCTTCAATGCTTACCACCAAATAGCCCTCTCCATCGATTGCGGCGTGACCTGTGCACCAGTCCGATGGTCAGCGTCCAAGTCTCTGCTCCATAGCAGTTCTTTAGCATTAGGTACAAATTTATATAGATATAAATGTTGGTAGGTACTTATAACATGATATGACAAAACAACATTTTCTTACATCTAGCAACAGATGACCGTATATTAATCCCATGCCGATGACATCCTTAATGACAATGCAGTCAAGGTTGGCACTATGCCCGCTCATCTGAGAAGCTAGAATTATCTAATGGCAGCTGTAATACTTATAGCTATAAGAACTCATAAGACAAAATATTATGATTAATATACATTGCTTAAATAACCTAATTTATTCAGAATACAACTACAAAATAAACTGTACTATATATAAACTAAGTACTAATCTAATAAGCCGTTGCAAGTACGCAAGGTTCCCAATATGCTGGCTCCGTTACCTCGTTGGCTACGGGGCCACGGAGCTTCGCATCAGGCAGGCCGCATGCCTATTACCGCAGTCAATGGACGCCTGCAACACCAGGGGTATCACACGCGCGTTGCCGACCCGGTAAAATTACAATCTGTAATAATAATTGTCATCACCAATTCATCTATATTCATCCTAGTGCTGGAGCAGAGCATAATTTCTTCATCAAAGGCCGTAAACCATAATTTCGTCATCTCGTTGGGGCTTTTGTATCTTTTCATCATAAACCTATAAAAAGTGACCTAAGAAATAAACAGGTACCAACAAGTATTACAAATATAGAGCTAAAAAATAAAAGTAGTTGTTATTGGGTGTTAGAGGTTACACTGGTTAATGTTCCAGTTTTGGTATTTTGTGTATAAACAGCTAAATAGATCAGTGTCACTTGTATTTGGGCTGCTTACAGAGCGCAGCTCTGGTTTATGACCATTTTAGGTTATTTCAGTGTAAACATGTATTTAATGCCCGTCAATGTCAATACTGATTTCATACCAAATTTAATTACGTGTATGTAAACAAAACAAACAATTGTTTTAACAATTACCTCCAACAAAAAAATAAACTTTAACATAAATTTAAAACTGTCTCAGGCTTATTCAAGGATATTGCATACACCTTACACCCCCTTACACGGGGGTGTAAGGGGCTAACCACCATCTTAAGAGCCTAAGCCAACCTCACCTGCATGTGGTGCACCCTACTGGTTCACTGACGAGGCTCTGGCACATAGAAGGCAGGTAATAATAAGCTGCCAGACTGGGGAAGTACTTCCACCTCACAGACTACTGCAGCTAAATTACAATTCCCTTGAGGGTTGTCATATTTCTGCGAGTGAGTGAGGCCAGCAGAAAGGAAGGAGTTGCTGCGTTAGCAGCGGGGGTGGCGACGCGCGTGCGATGTTTCATGTTGCGATCGCTGATAAGGCTCTGATAACCGCTTGTTTGCCACACGAAGTATAAAAAAGTCACCAGTATACTAATAGTTAGCGGCTATGACCTATGGTGCAGAAACTTACACTCTCTTAACTGAAAGTGTCTAAAATGAATGCTTTCCCCACTCCAGAACCTTCTTTTACTTAATTACTTTAATTTAATTAAATCCTTTGTTATGTCATTTCACTTGTCGACTCATTCAGTCAACAGATGATTTGCTACAGTGCTATAGTTACTTACTAGAAGTTGGCCACTCATTCAACGTGGCTGCACTTGAGTTTGCATCCAATTTACAGCTCCGATTCATCTAGCCAGTTAGCTGCCAACTATTTGCTTAATGTTGTCATTGTCTAAAATTACCCTTGGTGTTGCTGATCTCTATGGTTGGTGGTGATTGCTTTCCATTACTTGACCCACATAAACCAATCCATACACAGGCTGTCGACGATACTTAACTTACGAGTTCCTCAAAAATATAAAAAAAAACCGTAACCATTAAAATTCTTTAGTCATACTTTACAGTTTATTTAGACGAATTATGCGCATCGATTCGGACTTTTCACAAATTGTTTGTAATAGTGTTCCCAACATTCATGACAATTTTCAGCTTTGTGCGAATTAATGTAACCTTACCCCTATTTTTGAAGCTAATTTGACGCGGCTATATAATAGTAGCTCGTGTCAATGATTGCATTCACTTGCTTGCTTGCAGTAGCTAGTTCCGGTTTCATAGCGATCTCTACTAACAAATTGTAGTCGTGCTGATTATTATATTCTAGGTCATTGACATCTCATTGTTATTGTTTATGTAATATGCAAATTTTCTTATTTTGGAATAGAATATTTGGTCATCCAAAAATAATGTAAATTATATTAAATATTAATGGGGATTGGCTGAAAATTTTAAATACGTATATTTAAATAAGTAGGTATAACTACATAAAGATGTATTTGAAGCATTTTTAATTAGTTGTAATTCGTTTTTAATCACATATTGAAATATATTAATTTCCCACTTACCAGATGAAAATATTTTTTTTAACCTCCGCCATCTCGCAGTTGAGCAGCGTGGTGGAGTATGCTCTACACCCCTTCAATTGAAGGGAGACCGGTATCCCAGCAGTGGGATGAATAAGGGTTGACGACGAAGTAATGACCATCCACTCCAGTTTAATTTCTTATTTTTTATTTATTTCTTTAAACATGCCCCTTTGATTAAGAGTTTATAACAGCAGTACTGCCAAGTTAATGGTACTGCCGTTATTAGCCTGGCATATGCCATGTTAGATTTGGAAAATGCAGAGTAAAGTCCTAAAGCATAAAGCGAAAAGCATTGAGAAGACTTCAACCAACCGAATAAACCGACTGTAATTAGCAAAACAAAGAGGATGATGATGAATCGAAATAAATATTGACATTAATTAATTCGCGAAATAACTAATAAAGATGATAACAACAAAAAGTTAATAACATATTCGCCTTGGCTTACAAGAACCACAAGTAATGTACGGGTGCAGGCGCCCATCCAAGGATTACACACAATGGATTATTTATGCAAGGTCTAAACCAAAAGTACCCACGTTCAATCAAACTAGCATGACAGTCGTAATTTACCAGCGCCCACAAATAGCTGCCTACATTAATAAAGCTAGATTCATACCAACCATGTCTAAATTGAAAAACAAACAATACGCTTTTTGTTTACATGTATTTTTTAATATTATAAACAAACATACTTGACTAATGAGTATTAATATTCAACACCCACTTCAATTCCACTACGTATTGTTTATCTACGATGTATATTAAAAACAATTGGTTGTCTGTGAAGTCCTTTTACGAACGATAATTATACGTGATAACGTCATAAGAAACATGATCTCTCTATCGCTTGTTCCGCGCTCTCGCTTGCACGCTCGGTTCAGGCAGAACGTGACAATGAGTGGTGCTTTGTCGACAACTACAATACTTCTTACTCGGTCACTATTTTCAAAGTGATGTGGTCATGAACTATCATACACCATTGAGGTCACTGCTCTCACGTTCCCGACCCGTATTCCAACACAGGGATGATTATGGGTCGATGCCATCTATAATAGTAATAATAAGTAAATAAATATTTCCAGACATTTTACATTGCGCCATCTAGTCCCAAATTAAGCGCAAAGCTTGTACTATGGGTACTAAACAACTGAGAAATGCACTTAAGTACATTTTTTAAAATAAATACACACTTATAATACATAGAAAACACCCAGACAAACAGACATGTTCATGCACACAAATGTTTGTCTCGTGCGGGGATCAAACCCGCGAGCGCGACCCCGGAATCAAAGTAGCTATTGCTAGTATTCGACCACGGGGTTCGTCATTCTATCATCCATGTGTTCCGATATTTGTGGCCTATATCCAGCATGTCCACTTAAAGTCTGTTTCTACAACTCATGTAGAATTGTAGACAAAAGGTACTATTCGAAGCACGTAGAGTTACCTAAGAGATAATTAGTTTTCACCAGTCCTTCTGTATTGTACGGCGCATAACTCACGGTCAGAAAGACCTAATGCATATTGCATCTGAACATGACGTAAAGATACCAAACAAAGTCAACGCCAAGGAAGCCGTCAGTGAAAGTTATACTACGCATTGTAAACATCTATCGATCACTATATACATAGGAATAACAAGATACCTTTGTAATTGAACTAGTTGCTTGCAAAATCAAAGCATTGCTTTCTCTCTTCCCTGCTTCAAGATGTAGCATTCCATATATACTGCATTATCATACTTAAAGACCTATTAAAATCTAAGCGATTAGTTATCTATCCCACTGCTGGGATACGGGTCCCCCTTCAATCTAAGAAGTTTAGAGAAGAGCTCAACTACGAGTTGACGGAGGCTAGCTTTTCAAGGTCAAGGTGTGTATGTTTTTCGTTTTTCATTTTGTCATTACTTTGTTTACTGCGCCGAAATACGAAAGAGCCCAAGATAAGTATCCATCCATAGACAGACTACAGATGACGTTGCTTAACTTGCGTATTTGACTAGACTGACACGCGACGCCATCGAGCTGCTTATTAATATAATATTTAATATGAAGTATTTACAACGTCGCGACGCCAATACGATCAAATAATCGATGAGATACGTGTAAAATATACAATATATAGGAAAACATATTTATACAATCTGCGATCTATAAATTTTAATAATTTATGTCTTGTTTTATGGTCAATGAAAGTTTGGTGGGAAAGTCTATTTTAAAAGGATGAAATTATTAAATAAATAATATTATTGTAAATAAAAACAATCAATTATACCATAACTTTTGTTACGACACTATGTTAAATACATAAACGCAATATTTCATAGCTGTCGTACACATTTATATTTTAATAGAGGAAAGTGTGACATCATAGCTTTTTGTATGGTGCGTTTTTGGGATAGTCCAAAATTGTGATTTTCAAGTTATCATATCTTGAGAAGATTTTATGCCAGAATCCAAGGAATTCTTTCAGCTATAGTTATATTATTGTGAAGTCCTTACATAACAAATCGAAAAAAATGTTAACTAGCCTATTACATTACAACACTTTATAATTTTGGAAAAAGTAAAATATACATTATAACTGATTAAATATCTAATATATAAAATTCTCGTGTCACAATGTTAGTTACCATACTCCTCCGAAACGGGTTGACCGATTTTTATGAAATTTTGTGTGCATATCGGGTAGGTGTGCATATGAGAATAAGTTGTTATCTATTTTTATGGCAAAACAACGTTTGCCGGGTCAGCCGTCAGTAGATAATAAAATTTTTCAACTCTACGATAAAAAAAAATCTGCTGCAATAACAAGTTCAAACGGTATTGAATTTCATACAACGCTCTATGCACAATATGAATACATTTTTTATTTATCAGGAAGGTCTGGTCAACCAAGGGCAATTTTTGTTATTATACCTCATTCATTAATCACCCAACAATAATTTGCTTTATTTGGACTGTTTATGCACATTGTCAATTTACTTATTACTTGATATCAAATATCAGGCCGCGTACGCCCACCGCATATGGTACATGATAATAAATCGATAAAAAATCAATTTAAGGTAACCTACTTGTATTTTAATTTTATTAAATACAATAAAGTTATATTAGTGCAGGAAATCTAAATGTAAACATGTTGTTTTTTTAAGATAACAGATCCTAATATGTCGACGAAACTTCGAAATGTCCTGGTTTTTTCCTTATCTACAGTTGATGAGTCAGTCAGTGAATAGGGACGTTTTATTTATATACCTATATACGATCGTTGATGATCACGAAATAGTACAAAGTCGTTATCGACGACAATATATGCTTAGTTCTTTTACGCAACACTGGAGCTCGTTGGCGTCGTTGCGCTTGTCGGTCTAATCGAACACGCAAGTTAAGCAATTAAATTTGCACGTTCAGCTGTCGGTCCCGGCTGTTGCCATTAGATGACAGTTATTAAGCCAAGTCAGTTGCCTTTAGGCGGCTTGAAAGCACTGGCCTCCGCCAACCCGCAGTTGAGCAGCATGGTGGAGTATGCTCTAAACCCCTTCGATTGAAGGAAGACCCATATCCCAGCAGTGGGATGAATAAGGGTTGACGACGACAAGAACGTAAAACACAACTCCTTTTGATGCAGTTTTCTCTATCATTTACTACGAACAGTCAGACAGTTTCTTCAATAACATTTACAATCTGTGAATACGTTTCATGGCTGATGGGGAAAGACAGTCCTAGAGTGGAGATCTCGTATGGGGCTACGAACCGTCGGGCGCACCCTAAATTGACTGATGACCTCAAGGGAACCGCCGGAAGCGTTTGGGTACGAAAGGCGGAGGATCGCAAGTGGTGGAAGGCTTTAGAGAAGACCTATGTCCAACAGAAAATGATGATGAATAAGTTTCAATTATCCCAAATAGTCAATCTGGGTCGGATAGTTAGTATTAAAAGAACACTTAATTAAATGTATATAATCCTATACCTATGTTAAGGCTGAGTCGGGTCGTTAGTATTAAAAAAGAACTACCTAATTAAATATTATGAAATATTTTAATCAGATCAAAATGTGCTTTAAAGTATTTCATGCATGACCTGTGGTTGAGAAAACAAAAGAGCGTTCACAAAACTTATGGCCGAAATATGTATATTTCTATCTCTAAAAAAGACAATGTTATCAAGTTATCAGTGAAGCGACCGCCGCGGAGGTCAACCTCCACAAACAATGCTAACGTCAGCCTTGTTCAGAAAATTCAGCGATCTGTGAATCCAAGGCTTTCGCGGCGAGCAACCGAACGCCATCTCAATGTCACAAATGAAACTAATGATTAGCGTACATACGCACAGTGTCAGATTAGAGCCACAAAACAAATCGAGCGTTTAATTTTCGAATTTTGTCACCTTGAATTAAATTAACTGTAAACATGTTTAAATGATGACGATGACGTTTAAACAGTGTGTAGGCAAATAAATCGATTGCTTGCTCTATAAAAGGATTAAAAAATTACGTTCTTTAATTGTTATGACATCCGAATATCTATTATTTTATGAAAATAAGTGTGATACCTATTATACATGTGAGAGTTTGTGAGAATAGATAAATGTATATGTACAAGAATATATAGATGTTATTAACTTTTTCACGGGTAAACTGAACAGGTTTGAATATAAGTAAGCATACATTATGAAATATGATCCTGATTCTTACACAGAATACATTATACTCCGGTACTCTTGACGCGGTGGGTGGCCATAGGCAGAAGCTGATATTTTTTTTAGGTTTGAGGACATAATAGTAGTAAGATCAAAATTGGAAAAAACCTCACATATCTATGTGAGGTTTTACCAATCTACATTCGTTTTTATTATTTTATAGTAGATCCGAAAATCAATTTACCTACCTGCAAAAGAATTAAAGGCTAGAAGTTTGACATTTTCAGCCCCACGGCACAAAAAATGTTATGTTTATTATGTTATAAATAATGGATTAAAAATATTGGCAATAATTAAAATAAATTGGGCTAAGTTTAACCTCTTCAGCACCACCAAAATAAAAGCAAATTAAATTTTGTTATGTGCATTATGTTGTCACAGTCACAGTCAAGTAACAGATAAAAAATATTGGCATTGATTGAAAATATTGTGATAGGTACTTCGATGTGCTGAGAATTAATTAATTAATTTACCTATATTATGAACACATTACTTCTATAGACCGTCCAATCTATTGCCAGTACAAATCACATTAACTCTCAAAATAAACAATGACCAATCTTCGTAAACATTTAACTTATACAGACGGTATGCATGTAGTTAAAAATTTACGATAAATAAGATTTATAGACAGACAGAGATTGATTTTATAGTACCCAGTGTGCTTTTAGCGGTTATATTCAATATAACGATGTCTATTTTGACATCTCAGTGTATAAACTCTGAATTGAGAAATGTATTGCTTTTGTACCTATATTCAACCGCGACTTATTATGAACCTAATAATATCCCCATGTAAGTTCAGTACAGAAGACTAATTCTCATAATTATTTTATAATAGCAGAATGAAAGTTGACCGAATCGAGAGAGACGAGAGATTGTGGATTGACTGAAAATTATATAGGTACTTGATTTAATTATTATCAATTCTTATTGCTTGCATCTTTTTTTCTTTTTCGACATGACGGGGGCCCACCACACATTCCCACCACTGTGTCTTATATCTCCTGTGTAGCCAGGATTTACAGCGGCGACCGCCAAATGAGGCAATTAACAGTGAAGTCCATTGCAGTCCCGGGGGTAAAACTACGGCTGCCTTTGAACTCACAACGAATTTAATCAGAAGAAATTAATAGGAGTAAGAAACTTTTGGAACTTGATACAAACATTTTTCCTTTGTTTAATTTTCGGTCATATTTCGTTAATAATCCCACTTAAATTAGACTTTGAAGTTTCATATTGTGATACGAAAATACCAAACTTGACATTTGTGAGATCGCGACTGAATCTTTTTGACAACATTGTAATTACGAGAATTACCTGTCTGGTAGTTTGATAGTACCATGACCCGCTCCAATTTATTACAACAGTGAGGTCGGGTAGATCAAATCATTTGTCATTACGGACAATACTAGTCAGGCACAATATAAGTAACTATATCAGTTTCCCCACCAACAATTTGATTTATTAACCAACTCGGTGCGGTTACACGCACTGCAATCTCTCGTGGTATTACCAAATTGTAATGTGTATACTATTAATAACAATATCATGCTTGCACTAATTGGAGCAAGCAGCAAACGGGACGTATTGCAAGAACGTACCTGTCGTCATATCATATATACATGTACACCATACTGAAGTGGGCCAAATATAACTTGCAAAATTTGATTACGGACATCGCTCAATAAAAGCTTGTAAAATTAGTCCTACCTAGTAAGTAAATTGGGATATTGACGTTAAAAATACAAAAGTACTAAAATTGTATTCCAGATATTTTTGTTAACTCGACGTATTTTAATAAATGCTCTTAAAAATCAAGAAACTAAATAGTGATTACACATTTTAACCCAATATTAATTATAGAACGAATATATTACTATTTAATGTACTGTAATGTGTCGTATGCTGTATTGTACAGTTGCATAGAAAAGGGATTTACAATAATTTTCCATTATTCCAATATTAATGTAAGAAACCCTCCCTAATAATTTCGCATACACCAGGGTAAGGCGACAACATAGAGTAACTCGTTGTGGAAGGACACATTAAAAGATAGTCGTACTAAAAAAAAAAGAAAAAAAAAGATATGTATCGCTCTATTTAAGTTTCAAATAAAGAATCTCAGAGAAAATTATGACATAAGCATTAGGAACCTGGGGCTCTACCGCCGAAACTGAAGCCGATTCTGATCGAATATTTTGATTCCAAAAATAAGACGTAAGTTAAAGTTAATGACAAACATCTTCAGCTTAGTCGGTAGAGCAGGTCCAGGGTCTCTACCAAAGCTTAACACATTTACTACTTATCTAAGCTGAAGTTTTTTTTTCGCGATCAAAAATCCAATGGTACCTAATCGGTTTCGGCTTCGGCGGTAGGACCGCAGGATTGGCTAGGCTAGTACGGAATGACAATAACACCAGCTACTTCATAGTTCATAGTTAGACATTTCATTACTAATACAATGGGTGCGAATGCATAAAATTATTAAAAACCCCATCGTATTGAAATGAAATTGATGTACGTATCATCGATTTCGAAAACTTCTGACTCCCGTTTGCAAGATAAAAAAAATTCACATATTTTATGTATCCGCGAAGTAACCAAGTCTAAACTTATATTTGTTACTACTACGGCATAAATATATGGACTACATTGAATATCTAGGATGTTGTATCTAAGTATAATTTTGTTTAAATTTGATATTTTTCATAATATACAAGATACTGTTACAAAAAACTATACACACACTATACACTAACACTCGTTTATATATGCTTATTTTTCATAGTCATTTCCTTTCCCGTCTTGTCAGTTCGTTCTTTGTCGGAGGCCAGTTGCGACGCTGCCCGCTAAAGAGTCCGCAACAAATACCTAAAATAATGATTAAAATGATTTTATAGCATGTATGAAATGTACTTGTCTTTAAAAAGAGTAGAGGTGGAAAAAATGGACTGGCAAGATTCGGATAATTTTGGACCCATTCTTAACCCATTATATGCATTGAAAGTCCAAACAAGGAATGGTCTCCATTAATTTTATTCATGGCATAATAATTGTGTATTATTTTATTTATCTGAGCATAAGCAGTCTGGAGAAAACGTTATTAAATAACGTAATATTTTTTTATTACGTTAATAAACGCAGTAACGTAACTTAATTTACCCTCGCATGATACGTTTAATCCGGTAGTTGCACCTATATACCTTATGAGCATATCGGTGTATACATAACCACATAATCATTATACGCTTCGTTAATCCAAATAGCAGTTCTTATGCACCTTAAAAAGTTTGGGTCACGATTTTGTTTACGTAAAGGCACGTTGACTGAGACCTCGGTACCGTCTTACATGTGCTCGCGTGGGTGAAAGTGGCATACACCTTTCTTAGTATCCCGCCCTTGCTTGTCCTGATTCGGAAACTTGAGTCAGCTTGGCTTGGTTCAGACTACATACTTAGTATACCTGTATACCTTAGTAGATCTTGATTATTTTTCGATCCAGGTAGCATCCCTACTAATATTATAAATGTGAATGTAAGTTTGTTTGTTATTAATTCACGCCGAAACTACTCAACCGATTATCATGAAACTTTGTACACATATTCTCAAAGGTATTAGGAAGGACGTAGAATACTTTTTATTAATAAAAAAGTAAACACGAGCGAAGCCGCGGGTGTAAGCTAGTATGTCATAAAATAGAACAACCGTAGTTCCCAAAATTAAATTCGATCGATCAGAAAACGAAAAGAAACCATAGTAATAACAATCGATTAAAAACACAAGTTCCTGTATTACAAATCGAATCTATCGGTTTAATTAATGCCTAATTTGACGTAGGTAACTTTACAATCAATGAGATCAAATCAAAGTCGTTAATTGTTGTATATAGCCATCGGCAAACGCGTTGACCGAATGTAATCATGAGTGACCGAAATTGAAGACAAAAGTAATTGACCATTAGATTAGGGTTGCCAAATACTAGGTTTCGCTAGCAACTTCGTATGCGCGAATATCTATCCCGATATATATAACTACGCCGAGGGTATTTCCAAAAGGTCTTTCTTATTTCATATCTATTACGTATATACTATGTCTATTACCTCATGTTTACAATCTTTACAAGCTTTTATTTAGTTTCACCGCGGCGTCTATAAACAAATCTTACAAGTTAAATTTCACCCATTTCTCAGTAGGTATCTGATTTCGATGAAATTTGCTCGTTCGGTACTCGTGACAATGCAAAATTACCCAAATACCGACATTTTTAATCCAATATGGCGGCTGCCGCAAAATGGCGATTATACTTTCCGCATTAACCCCTATGATATTGGATATGTAATGCTTAATGGGCGAAATACATAAATTTATGTTATATATATCATATGTCACCTTTTTATATTATTAAAAAATGTAAAAAATATACTTTTGGTTTATGGGTTATATAACTTTTTCTATTTGCCCAATTTACTAAATATGCAGATTCAAAATTATAATTGTCTCATTTACAGAGAGATTCATTAAGATAAGCCACAATAAGATAGGATATGTTAGGTCCTATCCTAACATATCCTATCTTAGGATACAGCACCAGCACCATTTATATTACGAACTTTTATTTAGTTTCACCGTGGTGTCTATAATCTAACCTTACAATTTAAAATTAATCCATTCCCGTTTGATTCATTCTTTAGATTCTCACGGTTCTCGTGATTACCAAAATAACATCTGAATCAAACAAAAAAACTCAATTTTTTTATTCAAAGAATAGGCCTTTTCATAACTGAGTTAGTTATGATAAGGCCTATTCTCACTATTTCTGGCAACCCTACGTTAATATGTTTTGATTTGCCCAATTGACTTGTTCACTGGAGGTTTCAATTAGAAAGCGCATGGATTTTCGGCACATGCCAATGTGTCGTTGTGTAAGTATTGCGTAACTTCAATCCAATATGTTAATCTGTGGACTTCCGATCAACCGAGTCAATTTAGCGTAATGCTCGGTGCATTCCTTGTTAATATCAATCGATTTACGTTAATGATTATTTTTTTTATTATTATATTAATTGGCTGCATTTAAATGCTCCGTGACGAAATGGCTTGAATAAAATTTATAAATTAAGCTTAATAGCATAATTTATAAAGTATATAAAATATCTAAAATTATATATCTAAAATTATAAAACTGAGCGACTATTAAACTAATTTGGCGGCTAAAGTTGGAATAAACAAACATACCAAACCTATCCTAACCTAGTATTTCAGTCAGAGTAGTTTTTGTGGCTTACTTTATTATTTTTCATTTATAAATATTTTCTAACATTATTTCACCTCATGTGGTTTCTAATTTGTTCTTTTCGGGACATTGTTTTTTTATTAATTCTTTTTGAATTTTTGATTTCAATACTTGCCTACTCTACATTATATTAAAATTGTAAATAGGTCCCTATTTACGATTTTAACTTTTTTTATACTACGTCAAGTGACAAACATGTATACGGCCGGCTGATTTTTAACTTAACCTCGCTCTATCTACCCAGGTGGCTGCGATATAGAACACAAGAGATATCGTAACGGCATTGCCACGTCTGCCGCAAAAACAAAATATCTTCAGAAACTTACTGTTGGTACTTACTCACACTACAACTATGAAATTAATATAATTATTTTACATGCGACGTTTTGTATCGTAAAGGTCAAGTACTCTAAGAGCGAAATATACTTGAACCCACGACCTTTTAATTACCGGTCGAGTGCTCTTCCTTCCAACTGAAGCCCGGCTACCACGCCTTCTTTACTTTCGCCATTACCTTCATAGCTAAACAGCGACGTATACTACGTGTGAATTGTGAATTAACAATCAATTAACTGAACATAAGCCACACCTCGGCCACTCCATACAAATTTTGCGTCGGTAACTACTACATAAACAATGATGTCTGTGCAGAGCGTGAATAAGTGTGTGTGCGTGCGGCGCCGTACAAACTGTTCCAGATTCGACTCAGAGTGGAGGCGAGGTAGACACGAGAGAGCGGCAGGGAGTGGCCATGCTGTACATAGTACTATTATATACTGTGCCTAATAAGCTAAACGGAAGCATGCTACGGGTGGATAATAATGGATATTAGCTCTAAGGCTCAATTTACACCGTGGCGTAATGGAATGGAAGCGACTTTTTGCAACGAAATTGTACATACCTACTAATGAACTTTATCTCAATTGAATAACATATAATCTTAAATACGATCCTTAGCTAGGGGAATTCTCGAGAATGCGCGAGGGTTCGCCGGAAGACGCGCGACCTATATTTTGGCTCGTGTTTAGGTTTATAAGTTATACAATTGACATAAAGTTTATTACGCTATGAACAATTTCATTGAAAAAAGTCGGTTTAATACCATTCCGCGGCGGTGTGAATTGAGCCTAAACGTAATAATTGTGAGCCACATCTCATCAAGTTTTTTTCATCATCTAATAATAACTAGCAAAGTTATGCAGACAGGTTGTTTGATTTGATTTACATTTCACTTGCTGATGAACTTGTACCTTTTTTTTATTATTAAAGTTCCAAACTATTTATCGCAGATTATTATTATTAAATAGTTGTCTTGGCCAACTTGCCAGTTAAATATTTTTTGAAAAATGGAAAAAATCACCTTCCCCCTCTGTCTCTCTCTCTCTCTCTTCGGTCAGTCATCGACCATCGACCGGTCATCGAGAGGGTTCAAATCCCACCTAGGGAGGGCAAGTGATTTTTTCTATTTTTCAAAAAATATTTATTTATCGCAGAGTTTCAAATGTCTTAAAGACTATATAAGCCATACAATGGCTTATACTCAGCCAGTAGTTCAACGTTCACAATATTTTAAATCTAAATAAACAGAATGATTTAGTTATATAATTTACATATAATTTAAATATCAAAATAGTGTGGATTATATTCAAAAATAAATTACGAAGTTTATATATTAGAGCGTATTAAATGTATACTTAAGTAACTGTATGCACTTAGCCAACGCGTGTTTACGTTACATAAAGTAAGGTGCGGAACCAGAAATTAGCAAATTGGGTCAAAATGGATTGTCTGTACAAAAACCTCTGACTGTACGTTGATAAGTGACCGTGCATTGGTGACTGTCGCCAAATAAACATAATTACACAAAACTAAAATTTCATATAAAGAAGTATTTATTTGTATTAAGTATTTTTATAGGAGCTAACTAGCGCGGCCCCTAAACAAAAAATAACTTGCAAACCATTATAAAAACGAAAATTATAAAAAAAATATCTCATGGTCTAGTTCAATGTTCCGCAAACTTTCTGTCTCTAAGGTACATCTAGGAAAACGAAATTTTTTGAAGGTACACCATAAATGAAAAATCTGTTTTTATTTGTGTAAGTATTTTTCTTCCGTCTATAGACGAGCTCGGTGGCGTAGCGGTCAATGACGCGGCTTCGACACCAACGCTCGTGGGTTCGATTCCCACAAGGGCAAACATTTGTGTGCATGAACATGTCTGTTTGTCTTAGTCTGAGTGTTTTCTATGTATCATAAGTGTCATAAGTATGTATTTACAAAAAAAATTTATTTACGTATGTTTATCAGTTGTCTAGTACCCATAACACAAGCTTCGCCTACTTTGGGGCTAGATGGCACTGTGTAACTTCTCTGACAATATTAATTTATTATTTATTTATTTAGTACAAAGCTAACCTTATTATTCCGAGGCACACCAATTAATCACCACGGTACACCAGTGTGCCGCGGCACACACTTTGCGGAACACTGATCTAGTTGGAAAAAATGAGATTGTCCAACACCGCTAGAACTCTTAAGGGTTCAAAACAAGGATTCTAGTGATAGTACTCCAAAGTGAAACAGATACCCTTGATTATTATACAGACCTGCTTACTAGGAACCGGCTTTTTTCGTCCATGAAATACCGGACGTAATGTTTTTACAGAATATTTCTGACAAATAGCAGTAATTCTCAAAGTAATCAAATTTTCAACGTTATGTCTATTTGATCTGTCCTAAATGCCAATATAATTTTAGTTCCAATAACTAACAAAAATATTTTGTATCTATACTGCATTTATTGAAAGTATTTGCGACAACCTGAGAACTTGTTGAACTAAATTTAATTCAAGAACCGATTAAAATCAAATAAAGTAAAATATATTCTAGAAACATAAAAACAAACTTATGTTGGAATTGTCTAACCTGTTAGCCTGTTAGGACCCGGTAAGTCCTTTCCAATAACCTGTACATGTGGACAGGAAACTAACAAGATTTTTCTCTATGAGAATTTCCTCATTACAAACTATAGAAAGTGAAATGCATCTCTATTACTTTTACTTTTAATACCCATACATGTTTGCAACTACATATTAACTATTCCTAATGTCCTCACCTAAAATTGCAAATCACGTGAAAGAGGTCCATAATAAATTTTAATTAATAATAAATACTTATATCCAAATTAACTCTTAATTTGTTCTTTGGCACAGTTATCGTACATTACGTACTCTATATTCTCATACTTTTATACCCTATATGTATACGGGTTCCTGGTCATTCGCCCAGACGTTGTTTGCATCCGCGTATCTTTTGTCCTCGACTGGAATTACCAATTAGAATAAATCATAGCATAGTTAGATCTATTTTTCGCCTGTGTATTGTAAATTTCATTAAAATCGTTCAATCCATTTACGAGATCCATTCACCAAATCGTGCTGTTATAATATAATTATACTACAAAGATACAGAAACTGAATTATATTTTTTTTATACAAATTAAATACTATTTTTGCACACGAGCCCAAAGATAGACATACAGCACGTCTCATATCAAAACATATATGTATATATAACTATATACGCATATAATACAAAGAAAATCACTCACAGCGTTTCCTTCCGAACTTTTCGGTGGTCTTAAATAAATCAAATATTCAAAAGAATTTATTTTTGTTGTCATCTACATCTATTTTGATTCCAGTAACTTGTCGTGCTGCTCCAAATTAAGCAATATCACTATATCTGTCTTCCGAATATAATTTAGGTAACTATGTCACAAGATGGGAAGTAGGTAACATTTTCTTGAAACGAAAATTATGGCATCACGTCAAATTCATTACAATACAATAAGCTGTCTCACATTACACAAGGTGGGCCAACTTATTGTGACCACGGTATTGCGGCTAGTGATACCATCTATTTCGAAATTAGACGGAAAGACTACAATTCATTTTACCCGACTGAGCCCAAAAGGAGGGTTATGTGCTTGATCTGTATGTATGTCCGATTCTTTGTTCTCTCATAATCATTGAATGGATGAATCGATTTTCACAAGAATATTGAGAAAAAAAAGTATAATAAATAGTATGACTTTGTTAGTTGAATAATTTATTAATGTATTTCTTTCATACACTTTATGTTTTCTTTTTCATCTCCTTTAGTGACGCATTTGTAATATTCATTTTTCTCGACTTCGGTAAATCGGTCTTGTGTATGTAATTTTGGTAGTCGATAAAGTTGCACTAAATAAAATATAATAGTAATGGTGCAGTGCGTGCGATTCCAAATACTTGAGCACTAACAGTAAATAAGCCTGGATATATATGGAGCGCCATCTAGTCCCAACCTAATCAAAGTTTGTACTATGGGTTGTGCTGTACTTGAACCAAATAACTGATAAATGTACTTAAATACATTTTTTCTTTTTGTAAATACATACATAATATACATAGGTACACATACAATAAAGATTTATTATACATAGAAAACATCCAGACCAAGACAAACAGACATGTTCATACACACAAATGTTTATCTTGTGCGGGGATCACACCCGCGACTTCGAATTGAAAGAAACCATTCATAACCACTCGGCCACCGAGCTCGTATCAATTACGCTTTAGATGACTTGATAGAAGACATGAAGTTCGGTTGGTATTCAGGTACAAGTTAAAAAAATACTGCCCTACACCAATCCATAGAGATCTCCTGGCTCTTTTCGGGGAATACGAGCAATTGTAGAGTATTTTTGTGGGCAACTGTAAACTTTCTACCGTATTATATGATAGACGATGGTAGATTTCAATAACCTACAATAACATACATATAATTATACATAATACAGTTCGAGGAATTCTAATTTAAAAAGAGCCAATGTGATCATAGTGAGTAAGCGGAAATCTTGACCGTAGCCTACATGCATACCATACATGTAAATCATCGGTTTTATCTCTACAACTAGTGACGTGTTTACCCGATTTGTGGTGAACGCCTTGTCACCAAAACAGGCGGTCACGCGGCGACGGTCGCCGTCCACGTCGCTGTCTCGTTGCTCACGCCGCCGCAGCATCGTCGGTCGTCGCGGACGATTACGTCAACCAGCTTTCGTCGCGTGAGAACCTTAGCGCATTGTGCTGTGCGCGCATCACTTTCATTGTTGCTGCTGAATCCAAAGCGGAACGGACGAGTACTCGCGCGGAAGATCAGCTGCATATGTAATGAATTTAATAATGTACCTTTTGGAATTTTCTCACGTTTTTCCTTGTTGTATAACGTGTAACCAATATCGAATATACCAATGGTTTGTCGAGTCGGTTAGATTTTGTAACTGGAATTTGTCTAATGATAAATCTCGGACGCTCTGGAAACTATATGTAGGTACGAGTAGGTAGTCTGTTTGATGAGAAGCCGGCCAATTACGAGTAGAACTCGCGCACCTAGGGTTTCGTATCATTAAAAGGTATATAAAAATGTACTCATCACTTTTGAGCTTTAACGTCTTACAAAAAGTTGTTTCATACTTTTTGATGAGTTTGATCTTTTATTTTAGGTTATTTATTTTCGATTTTTTTCATTAAATACTTGTGTACCTTACTTTTTGCCAAATTTCATGATTCTAGGTCAATGGAAAGTACTCTGGGATGTAAGTGACTTACCGCGATCTTTAGAGCCAAAGCCAACCTCACGTACACGTGGTGCACCCTGCCGACTAGTGAAAGAGGCCCTGGCAAAATAAAGCTAGGATACAGCGTATTTACAAGCTGCCCGACTGGAGAAGTCCCTCCTCCTAACAAACGCAGCTAAATAACAATTCCCCTGAGGGTTGTTATGTTCCTGCGAGTGAGTGAGGTCACCAGAAAGGAGGGAGTTGCTGTTGCGAGCGTTATTATGGCTACCATAACCGCTTCACATCAGGCGAGCCATATGCTTGTCAGCCACCCGACGTACTATAAAAAAAACTACAGGTTTTGATTCTCTCGCGACTCGCGAGTGTCAAAATACATGTCCGTATCTTTTGACTGCATTGACTTAGAAGTTTGAATTTTTCACATGACCAAGGGATTGCATACTTTAGTACTGTTATTAATTTCAACCTGATACCTCCGCGCATTCCTGAGAAATAAGGTCTTGATAGATGGACCGACAGGCAAACAGATAAGTCCGCCTTTGTACAAATTTCTGTAATAATTTTATTTCTACTATGTTCTGCAACTTTAGTACAATAACAACAGCAATATTATTATTTATTCATGATATATTCAATAGCATAGATATAGGTGTATAGTAAGTTTCAATATAAGCTCGTAACCTAGTAAACAGCCAGATGACGATTAGAGTCGCTTACTACTCTACCAATTCACAAAAAAATTGATAGGGTGGCATTACATTGACTGCTGGTGTTATTGTTGCTATACTTAGTGTGCCGCTTGCTCCGCAATGTACTCCTACTGGCCCCATTTTACTCTCCCTGTGTACGCTAGATATGCGTGTCCCTTCAATATTGGTACAGCTTACTCTGCACGTAAATTTATATTTTGTTAGTTTCAATGTGCGACGTCGTTAACATAAGTTCTAAAAAAACCTGTCTATGAAGAACGGATTTTCACATTGAACTATAATATATAATACTTCCCATTTATTTACTCTCCAAATTAAACAAATCAACATTATTTTTTTATATAACGAAGATAGAAAACAAGCATACGACCCGCTTGATAGTAAGTAAGCCTATGGACGCTCGCTATACCAGAGATATCACTCACGCGTTGCTGACCCTGTAAAAACCTCTTCACGCCTTTCTTGACGAAACCCATACTGTAGTCACTTGGGAAATTATATATAATTATATGCAATAGCCTATATGCTATTGCATACATATTTTGCTTATGATGCTTATGATATTTTGATTAACAATGTATTCAAAGATGTTATAACGTTTGTTAAAAAATATTTTATAATATTTCTGTAAATGCGCCATGAAATGAAAAAGTTTGGGAACCCATGACATTCGAGCAGAGCGAACACCAAAGTGAAGGCAAGTTTTGTGGTGTACACTACTCAAAGAGTCTGTCATCCTCATCTGCACGTGACTCTTACTCTTCCAAATAGAACTCTACTTTTAGACTACCTAGCACAGCATAGCACTACGCTACATACTCTAACCTCACTCTACTCATGGGCAATGGACTACTCGATTCCGGAAAACATGCACACACTTAACACAAATTAACGCACATATTATAACAAATAACTAAATAACTAATAAACAGGCTAATAATAACTAGCAAACAGGAAACAATTCTTTTTTTTTTAATTAAAACAAGCATAACGAATGAATCAAATAATTGACACGAATTGAATTGTCGTGAATTGTTATTAGCTACGATTAAATTCTTCAAATTAATATATCTTTTTCGATTTCCGTTAGCTCTGTTGCCGTCATGTTACCAAAAGTATACAGTCATGAGCTTGGTGGTCGAATGGTTAGCAAAGGCCACTTTGACTCCGAGGTCGCGGGTTCGATTCCCGCACAAGACAAACATTTGTGTGCATATTCATGCACACAAATGTTTGTGTTGTGTGTATGTCTGTTTGTCGTGGTCTGGGTGTTTTCTATGTATTATAAGTATGTATTTACAAAAAAAATGTATTTAAGTATGTACATAATTATATCAGTTGTCTAGTACCCATAACACTTAATTTGGGACTAGATGGCGCTGTGTAAATTGTCCAGAAAAATTTATTTATTTAGTCATTGCAAAAAAAAATCTGTTGCGTCTATAGTGAATAGTGTGATTTACAAGCAATTATTCAATTCAAATTGCACAATGGGTTGTGTTCGGAAGAGATGTTTGATAATAATATGATGCCTTCCTTCTACAGTCGCGCCGCTCGCCATCGATAGAGATGGTCGCGCACTGTGCGGTTCCAGAGAGGTTTTCTTCTCAAGTTGTAGAATAAACTACCTGCCGACGTTTTTCCCAAGAGACTACAGTATATAGTTCTTCAAGAAGGCCGTGACGAGGTTCGTTCAAGTTCGGCAACGCGTGAATAGTCGGATTTTGTACAATGGGTTGTGTTCGGAAGACATGTTTGATATGATGTCTTCCTTCTACAGTGGCACCGCTCGCCATCGATAGAGAATTCATTCTCACACGTAGGCGCCTAGATGGTCGCGCATTGTGCGGTTCCAGAGAGTCCATTCTCTCCAGTCACTCCAGAGAGAGAGCGACAGAGAGAGAGATATCACAGTTCGCGGCGAATGACTAGTTAAATCGTCCTTAGGTAGTTTATTTTTTATACTACGACGATTGGCAGACAAGTATACGGTCCGCTTGACGTGAAGCAGTTACCGTAGCCATATTAACAAGAAGAAGAAGAAGAAGAAAAGCTCCTTCCTTTCTGGTGACCTCACTCCCTCGCAGGAACACAACAACCCTCAAGGGAATTGTTATTTGGTTGCGGTATTCTGTGAGGTGGAGGTACATTCCCCAGTCCGGTATCTTACTATTACGCTCCCTACCTCTCTTTTAGTCTATGCTTCGTTTATCAGTCAGCAGGGTGCACTGCGTGCAGGGGAGTTGGCTTTGTTTTAAAGATGTTGATGAACTACTTACACCCCACCATTTACTTCAATATAACATGATTTTATTCTAACATATTCATGTAATACGTATGTTGCGATTTCGCTACATTACCATGAGTAACGTTTCGTTGAATGCTGTATTGTTCTGTTTTGGGAAGTTCTGTGTCACGACGAAACAATGAAATACTAAAGAAAAATACTATTAATCATAACACCGAAGCAAATTACAAATTGCTAAAAGAATCTGACTCTATGTCAAGGTTATAAAAGTATGACGCGTATGTTATGTATGGTCTAATGACTATGACATAGTAATCGCCTATACAACTTTTGCAGGTGATAATTTAATTTTTTCAATAGCACTCATAGCGTACAATTAACATTTTTTCATTATTAAGTTTTTTAGACTGTGTCATATCATAACTATAAATAATTTTTATATTTCTGTTTTTTTGCATAACGCCGTGTGCTAAACAAACATACGGCCCACCTGATGTAAACCGGTTACCGTATCCATATAGCCGATTGCTAAAAGAATTTATGCTTCAGCTATATTATTCTGTGCTTGAGCGCTAACACCCCCTCTACTAACGCGGCATATCCTTACATCTGGTATCCTCACTCACTCGCAAGAACGCATCAATCCTCAGAGGTTTTTTTTTATATAAGAGGGTAGCTAACGAGCATGTGGGTCACCTGGTGGAAAGCAATCACCACAGTCCATGGAGATCAGCATTATACGAGTATGTATTTTTTGGTTCTCTTAGGTGGAGATACTTTCTTAGTCGGGCTGGACGAACCGCGTTAATTTTAATAATAACAAAAAAAGCTATTTTGGTGTGTAAGTGGTTCATCAACATCTTTAAACATAGCCAACCTCACCTGCACGTGGTACACTCTGCTGACTGACAAACAAGGCTATGGCTAAAAGAGAGATAGGGCACAAGTACTTTGTAATCTGACCAACTGGGGCAATACCTCCACCTGACCCACACAATACGACAACATTACCCTTGACAGTCGGGTTATATAAAAAATGTTAGTCTATGACTTATATATTCAGCACAAGACTGTGAAGAATCAGGTGGACAAACATATACTGCGAACCGCAGCAAGATTTCGCCAATTAATTTATTCACAATATAATTATTTTCCAAATCAATCAAAATGTATTGCCATATTTTTGGAATAAATGTCTGTAAGCAATTTTTTTTAGTAGACTACCATAATCGGCAAAACATAAGTGGTTAATAATCCGACCAAAAACATGAAGGTGAAGGTGGCTGCCCAAGTTCTTGTGTGTCGTTTAGGCATAATAAAATAAATACAATATAAAACTATACAATGGCAATTGAATCAGCGGACAGTAAACAATAAGTATATTGTGGTTTCAATCTGACCGAATTTATCTCGATTTAAGAGTGCCCAAGTAGCCTGCTTATCTGCTTGCGTGCCTGCCCCCCTAGCCAAGTGTAATTCGTAGCGTAACGAACATTAGATAGATCACGTGACATTTGTCAAAATCGAACATTTTAGTATGAGAATTGACAAATGTCACGTGATCTATCTAACGTTCGTTACGCTACGAATTACACTTGGCTAGGGGGGCTGGTTGGTTTACCGGGCGCGATGGCGATGGCGAATGGCGCGATGGCGGGATGGCGGGGTGGCGAGGATCTTTACCCGCGTAAAGGTCCTCTCGCCTCGTTTACGGATCTTTTACGAGGCGAGAGACTCTCAATCCTGTGATATAACCGAAAGGTTAGTGCACAGGGGCGCATTAGCTGTAGGCATAAGGTCCGTTGACCGAATAAGCTTCCAACCGACAACACAATCGAAAGTTCAGCCCCTGGGCTAGATGTTTTTTTATACCAATAGATATGTAACAGATAAGCTGTTATCGTCGCTAATGGACGTTTGTAATATCAGAGGCATCACTCACGCATTGCTGACCCTGTACCCTTCACGTGTTCCCTGAAGAACCTTATAATGTATTCTCCCAGGAATTTGGGCGGCCCATTGAAGACAATAAAACTTTATATTATACAGAAATGATTAAGGTATATAGTCAGTTCAACTTATTCAAAAGCAAGTACAGGAATGCACAATTAGTTAAACAACAGACCATTTCACCGTTAACCAAAGTCAGTCGTTCTTCTAGCTTATATATCTTTATGTTCTGCCTCTGTCGTCAAAGTACAGTTATAATAAAGTCATTAGTGCAACACAAGGAACACCGGTGCAGCGACAACTGCCAGCGAACGCATCTAATGACCTTCCTTTGAAAACAAATGCGAACTTTATACAATACCATAACAGCTATTGTTCTGCAGTGTACTAGCTAACTGTACTTAGTTTTTCGAGAGTTAATTATGTATTTGTATAATGCAGGGGTTCTCAATCTTTTTTCAACCCGTGGTGCAGTTACAAATTTAGTATTTTGTTACGGCTGGCGCGCCGTGCTATCTAGCTATTTGAAAAAGATACAGTCGAAAGAAATAGTACCTACAATAATAGTACTTTGTTTGTTTGTAACGTCTTTATTGTACACCAAATATAGATAGACAATCAAAAGAATTGTGAATTTTAAGAATGTACAAAGGCGGGCTTATCTCTATAAGCTCTCTACCAGCCTACCTTCGAGTGTTGGATACTATAGATTCGAGTGACGAGCGAGGGCATTGCAATAAAAAGATATTACAATATAAAAAATTTGATAGCAAGAAGCAATGGAGAAATAATAAGGAAATTGTAATGTCATACAAACAAAATAATACTACGTATATTAAATAATAATTACTAAAAATACTTACAACTATAACTAGATACATAAATTGTATTACTACTACACAGATAAACACATAATATATACATATTCAAATTTGATAACACAAATTGTTTCGATTGACTCAATACAGATGATCAAGAGATTTGACATATCCAGCTTTGTTAGTTTAGGTATATAGGAACAAAAATTAAATAAAACATCTACGATGTGAAATTGAGTTTTTTTATTATAAAAGAATTGAACGCCAACGCAAATATTTGTGGTTTCGAATAATGATAGAGGATCGACTCACGGCGGCGGCGGCGCGCCCCTCTTTACTATCTACGGCGCATCAGGGCGTCCCGCCACACTTTGGGAACCCCTGATATAATGAGTAAAATATGATATAAGGAGACCTGATATAAGGAGGCTCTACACAGACGGATTGCTTTTGAAGTGCACTTCGACTGCCAAATTGCAGTTTTAATGCAGTTGACTATAATGAAACTGTCGACTAACCGTGCAGACCGATTGCAAGTGAGGTGGCACGTGTGCAATTAGCGTGCACCCTGCTGACTGACAGACGAGGCTCTGGCGAAAAGAGACTGGAGAAGGTGGATACTTCACAGAATACCGCAGCGAAATAACAATTCTCTTGTGGGTTGTTGAGTTCCTGCGTGAAGTCACCAGAAAGGAAGGAGTTGCTGCGTTGGCAGCGGGGGTGACGGCGCGCGAGAGATATTTCATGTTGCGAGTGTTAATATGGCTATGGTAACCGCTTTGCATCAGGCGGGCTGTATGCTTATCTGCTACCCGACGTCGTATAAATAAAAATAATTGAAAAGTTGTATAATTGTAGTCTTCCCGTATGTTTAGACAATAGTAAGTACAACTGTTTAAACCTATTAATGAAGTATTTGAAACATTGCTGTCTGAATGGCAGGAAAGGTGGGAAACTTCTACCAAAGGACGCCACTTGTATCTGTTCTTTCAATCGGTAAGAGATAGATTAAAGAAAAAGTGGTTAGAAGTTGACCACCCCGTTGCGCAATTTTTAACTGGACATGGCAATTTTAAGGCAAAACTCTTTTCGTTTAAATTAGTGCCGTCGCCCTTATGCGAGTGTTCTACTGCTAATTCTGAATTCGATCAAACAGCACACCATGTTCTCTGGGAGTGTGATCTTTGGCGGCGGGAGCGGGATGACATGTTGAATTCATTGCAAGTTGCATCCGGGGTAGTATACTATTCAGATTTGGTAGCAACAAGGGAGAATTACCAAGCGTTCAGACGATTTTGCAATTCTTATTATTGGAATCGATGTGTTAGGTAACAACTCAATGTTTTAGGTCCCCAATAGTGTTAGAAACTTAAAATCCGTGGTGCACGGCAGTTGAGCTTCACTTGACTAGCCATCTCTTTAGGCTTTTAATGCCTTATTTGCCATATTGCTGTCTCTCACATTGCTAAGAGGGGAAGTCAAATTCCAAAAGCTTCCTACTCCTACTAATTTCTTCTGATTAAATTCGTTGTGAGTTCCAAGACAGCCGTAGTTTTACCCCCGGGACTGCAATGGACTTCATTGTTCATTGCCTTTTTTGGCGGTCGCCGCTGTTAATCCTGGCTACACAGGAGACACAGTGGTGGGAATGTGTGGTGGGCCCCCGTCCCATAATAGTAAGTACACCGTACCGTTACTAGTTTAGACAGTATTATACTGCTGTAGCAACAGATATAGTCTTAGTAAGCGCTTGTGGTTACTTTCTAATGTCGTGATGTTCCACTGTGGCCGGCCTTTGGGGTCACGAAACTATGTTGGATTAACATAAAGGATGCTTAATCCCGTGAGGACTTCAATGGCGTCGTTGCGCGTGTTAAGCAACGTCGCCATTGAAGAACACGCCAGTTAAGCAACGTCGACCACAGCCTGTCTAAAGATGGGTTTATTTAAGTTTATTTAATGAACCAATAAAAAAATGGAGAGAGAAAAATTGATTGTGTGTACGGTTTACGGGCGATAATTTTACGTGATAACGTCATAAAATACATAGGCCAATCGTGCCTCTATCGCTTGTTCCACGCTCGGCTCATGCGGAACGTGACAATGAGTCATGCTTTTTCCTGCGTACAGCCGGCGTTCATCGATTTATAAGATCAACATCAAAAAATAATTAGATACCTCAACGCGGGAAACAAAATTACTTAGTTATTAAATAATAAGAGCATCAATTGCAAAAATTCAAACCCACTAACCCAGATCATTACGAAATGGTGTACCAACGTAACGAATACTTGTTTAGTGTGTAGGAAAAGATAACAGGTGTCGAGACGAGAGAGTACAGAAATAGAGGCCACTATTGTATTTAAGTAATGGATATTACGCGTATATACGTAACCTTTAAAATAACTTAGTTCTCATAACATTACATTGTCAAAGACATTGCTCCAAAAATATCATACTTATGAGCAGTATTTGCGTCTTTCAATAAATAACACATTTTTGAAGAAAAAGTTCTTTTCGCACGCCTGACTTGGGGAGTAAGCTGGTGAATGCGTGACGAGAGCGTTACGGAAACGGCGAACGGAAGTTGAGAGATATAAGTCAGTAGAGCTAAAGAAGTTTTACTTCAGTCATGTGGTCTAAAGCACTCGTATTTTTTTATGTGAGAGGGGGGGGGGGGGGGGGAGAAGGAGCATATCGGTCAGTTGATGGAAAGCAATCACCACCGCCCATGGAGATCAGCAATACTAAAGGGTCGCACTATCCGTTGCCAGCCTATACTCCTTCCTTTATTTCTGGTGATGTTACTCACTCGCAGGAACCCAACCCCCAAGGGGATTGTTATTTGGCTGCGTTACTCTGTGAGGCGGAGGTACTTCCCTAGTCGGGCAGCTTAAAAAATACGCTTTCGCTACAGCATCGTTTGTCAATCATCAGGGTGCACCATGTGCAGGTGAGGTTGGCTTTGGTCAAAGTTGATAAACCACTTACACTATTTATTGATTAAATAAATAGTTATTTATTGATTAAATAAATAGTGGGTCGAAACCTAGCAGTCGATCACATCGTTGCACAATTTTTAACTGAGCATGAAAACTTCAACAGGTGTGTAAGTGAGATCAAGATCTTTGAACCAAGGTCAACCTCACTTGTACGTCGTGTTCCGCTGACTGATAAACGAGGCTCTGACAAAAAGAGAAGTATTTCATAAGCTGCCTGACTGGAAAAGTACCTGTATCTCACCGAATACTTCTTCTCACCGAATAATTGTTATTTGGCTACGCCAAATTACAATTCCCTCGAAGGTTGTTGTGTTCATGCATGTGAATGAGATCACCAGGAAGGAAGGAGCTGCTGCATTACCAATGAGGGCGGCAGCACGTGAGCGTTTCTATGGCTGCGGTAATCGCTTCAATTCAGGTGGGTCCGGGCCGTACGTTTGTTAAGCATTTTTTGTTTAAAATGTATAATAACCTTGACTTGACGTGAATATTCTACGGCAAATTATAAATTCCAACAAACAACACATCAAGTTCTCTAAAAGTGCCTTCCTGCCAGAACTGATCCCTCAGGGGAGAGTGCCATCTTTGGCGACGGAAGCAGAACGACAAGTCTTGTGAAATTCCTTGTATGTGCATGTTACATGTTAATTATTCTGTGATCTGGAGGTGTGCTTATACTATATTTAGAATAGTAAAATAGTATTCTGATTTGGTGACAACAAGTGAGAATTACCAGGGGTTTAGACAATTCTGCTATCTAAATTGGAATCGTTGTGATAGGAAAAAACTCTCAATTTTAGGTTCTCAATAGTATTAGATATTTGAAATCTGTTGTGCGCGCAGGTGCTACACGTGGCTATCTATTTCCTTATTAAGGAGATGAATAGTCAAATTAAGCGGTCCTTAGGCTTTTAATGCCTTATTTGCCATGTTGCTATCTCTCACATTTCCAAGAAGAAGTCAAATGTCAAATTTTGAGGCTTCCTAATAATTTCTTCATATTAAATACGTTGTAAGTTCCCTGCAGTGAAATTCGACTATTCCTGCCTTTTTGATGGTTGCCCCTTTAATGTCTGGCCACTACCCATACGTCCCAATAGCAATACCCGCAGCTTCAAGAATACATTTGCGTGTCATCTTTGGTCATGCTTTACCCTGAACCCTCAAATCATTTCTTCATTCGCAAACGGTACGGGGGCCCACCACTTATTCCCAACTCTGTGTCTCCTGTGTAGCCAGGATTAACAGCGGCGACCACCAAAATGAACAATGATGTCCATTGCAGTCCTATTCATTCATTCGGCAAGTTAAAAAATGTACGCATTATTTTGTACATGACAAATGTCCAAGAAGCGGGGTTGTTTACCTCTGACGATTTAGGCAAGCGATATCCCTATTTGAACTACATTTGTGGGCGAACTGGAAAAATAATGAATACCTTATATGGTAAGTGTATTGCCGCTGATAAACTCAACATTACAAGGTTACTTTAGTTCGCGCAATGCGGATTTGCGCAGCGATCCCACGCGGCTATGGCGAGTGTCCCAAGCACCCACGGACACAGTCGGACTGAACCAATCAAGTAGAACCTTGGCAGTCCTTTAGTGTCCTCATTATTACGTTCAGTACAAATTTCAAGTAACTTGACTCGAGCAACAGCGAATGAATACACGTAATTTATCGCCCACTCATAAAACTACTCAATGCCGATCTCATATCTCAATATTCCAGTCACAGCCATTACTGGCTTCTAATATTTTAATTGCTAATATGTATGTAACTAGCATTTAGCTAGAATATGCATTTCAAATAACGTAATTTTTTTTAATCCACGCGGAAGTTCTTCCGTTCGGTCAACATGCGGCAGTTTGACATGACTGTGTAAAACTGGTAAATCATTCAAAGTAACATAATGTTTATTATACATGTAGCCAAATGAATCTTCGATGCATCAATGTCTGTGTGCTTCCATATACATACACGCATGACACCTAGTTCACATTCTATCTACGCAATAGTGGAATGCTGATGGCACTTTTGACCTTAATGCGAATTTCACCAGGCGATTCAAGTGTAGGTGTATCGACGCCATCGATTGCACAAACACGGCGACTAGACTGCTCCAGGACAAAATTGTGACCGAAGATGACTTTGTATAGTCATGAATCATAGAGATAACGTCATGCAGTGACTAAGTCCATTGGTCCATTGGAACACTTAATTATGGCAGCATAAATAAATCCAAAAGAAAATAAAAACAAAGTAATCATTTTAAATTAATTTATGCATCTTCGTGAACGGGGATGTGTGCACCCTCAACATGGTTACCGTCAAGTCCTGCACTATATTTGGTGACGTAGGTTTTGCCATCATCACCAATGTAGGTGACCTGGCCATCTGTGACGAGAACATAATCGTTGCCATCCGGATTCAGCACTAGATGACCACGCTCAGACACCACGGTGCCTTCAGCGGTGACGTAACGTAGGGCGTACTGGCCGAAGTCATCACGTACTTCTTCGTGCTGCAGCGCTGGAAGGGCACGTCGTGCGGCTACTGCAGGGTCTGTTGGTGCCGCCACAGTCACGGCTACGAAGCAAAGGACTACTACACACTGCAAAATAAAAAATAAATTTAGAACAATGCACATAATAACAAACATATCAATTAACAAACCGGGACCGAGTAATCTGTAAAAGCGCCTGCAAAGTTCTAATAAATTAATCTTACACTAGGAAAATTAACAATAGGATGCTTTTTATCCTTATATCCAGGTATTGCGTTCACATGGGACAGAATTGAAGCTAAAAGTTAGTAAGTAAATAAATGGAACAGCAAAACTCAATAGAAAATTCTAAATCGGAAATCTTAATGCAAAACTAAATTATTAGTAGGTACACATTAATCAATAAACCTACACAACATTCGAAGGTCGAAATAAAGTTAAGCAATTTCAATTCTTACCAATTTCATTTTGTGGACTGCGGTATTAATTCTTATTACACGAAAGCGGATACCTGATGTCGTATACTGATGTGGTATATGGAACAATCGAACTTTATATACTCTACAATTATTAGTATCATTTGAAGTAAATTATGAAGGAAATTAAATGTTGCACACAGGTATAATTAGAATAATGCGTCACATCGGTTACAAATGACAGATAGTAGCATCGATTGCAAATCTATCCATAAAATTAAAACTAGTTTTAAATTAACCATGATGTTGTAAATATAAACGCTGATGTAATCGTATCGCTTAATTTAGATATTCTCAAAATGAGCCATTCTGAATTAAAGTATATCAAGAAAGGAGCTTTTTCTTAGAAAACATAAAATGAAAACAAAAATAAAAAATTGAATCACTTTAGGGTACCGTATTAAAAATAGGTTTTTTATAGCTTTATCATGTCTGTCCATTCTGTCTTTACGTCGCTAGGTATAACGAGTAACACATAATACAAGAGTTAACAAGTGCAAATTAAAAATTTTACAAATTTGACGAAAATTTGCAAAATTATTACGATCGGATTTTTTTATTGCTAAAATCTAACTTCAGCTTAAATTAGCACTAATAGTAATAAGCTTAGCCGATAGGGACGGACACGCTCTACCGATGTTTGCAATCCAAAATCCCGGTGGGAATCGGCTTCAGCTTCGGCGATATGCCCCCAGGTTATAGAAAATAGTGATCAAAGTCTGATGATGAGGTTTTTTCTTGGTCGAAAATTTGCAAAATTTTTAATTTCCACTTGTTAACTCTTCTTCACCCGCTGTTCATTGTTACCGTAATAATGAACATAAATCTACCTTTGCTGCAAATTGTTGGGGAGTTTGATGCCCTGCAGATTTGCAGGTGATGCTGCTGCATCGAAACAGAGTATGTATTTTTTTAACAATGTGTTTTTTTTTAATTTGAAATCGGTTTAACCTGTGTAAGGAGCGGAGCTCAAATCCCTTTGCAAACTAAAAAAAAAAAGTAAACAATACCAAAATTGGTTTTTCCATTTGGCGTCTATGATGCTATGGACAGACTTACAAATACACCGACGACATTTTCTTTTTTGTCAAAAGCAAAATTTTGATATGTTTATACAGGGCGGGGACAATATGTGATCTGACTCGTTTATTTCTAAACTAAGTCATTGATAAACTGATTATAGGTCCTGAGAGTGTTTCACAAGATGTATAAAATAGTAATAGTTTTTCAATATCATGTATACTTATATTATAAGATATCCTAGTGAGATCACTTAATGTTTCCGCCCAACAAAGTTCTGAAGTAAAGAAATGAAGATATTCGTTACATCATAATGGGGTGTTTTCACCACCTCACATAATACCGCACCCAAATAACAATTCCCTTGAGGGTTATTGTTTTCCTGTGAGTGAGTAAGGTCACCAAGAAGGAAGTAGCTGGTGCATCGGAAGCGGGGATGGCAGCTCACAAGCGATATTTCATGTCGCGAGAGCTTATTGGCTACCCGACGTTGTATAAAAAAAATTGCCCTATCTTGTGGAATATCATTAAAAAGGTTATTCAAAAATCTTGAGGATCGTCTTAGGTATATATTGAAGCGTTAACTAAATATTCAAATAGATTACAAAAGAACTATTTCTGACAATTACGTGCCATAACTAAAAATAAATATAGTTTAAAAAAACTAAAAAAACACGCACACAACAAACTAAAAAGTGTAAAAAAATCTTAATACAAGCTGAAAATAATAATGAGTAAAAAGTACTAGCATTATTGTGAAAAAAGCGTGGGCGCTTTGTGCCATACAGTACCATATTATTGTATTGTCATCAGAACTACATACAGCTGCCAATTTTCATTACGCTACGATTCTTGTAAGATGGTTAAATTAGTTACCTTAGATTCCATTACGTAATTAGTTACATACAGGTCGACCTAATGAAAACGTGTTAAAATTAGAGCGGTCGATTCATCTATACTATTGTTTTTAAAGTTTTTAAATTAATTTAAAAGAAACTCTATCACGGAGGCTTTAGTTGGTCAATACATGTAAATCGGAACTGCGAAAACATGTTTATAATGTATTGTAATGTAATGGTACATAATTATTACAATACTCAGTATTTAATTGACCACTGATAGTATCCCAGAGGTTGGTGAGGAATACATAAATGAATAGATACGGCTACGGATCCCCTTCCTGTGCAAGTCTGACTAGTACTTGGCTACATTTAGAATCCTCCTGTTTTGGAGCCACATATTATTTTTTTTCAATCGTGTGACAAATCGTGTGTCTCTTACGTTGCGGCTTATCTAAATCCAGAAGTGTGTGATTGGCTCGTACCATATAATATCAAATCCAAATATTTCTCTAAGCCAAGATTGAAGCTTATAAGGACGCGCTTAATTGGAATATTAGTTAGACATTTGTCTTGGGTTTTTATAACTTTTAGAGATGTAAGCGTTTCATCAACATCCTTGAACCAACCTCACCTATACATGGTACACCCTGCTGACTGACAAATAAGTCTCAGGTAAAAAGAGAGGTAGGACATAGCCTATTGTGTAAACTGCCCGACTGGGGAAGTATTCCATACTCATAGAATTCCGCAGAAAAAAAAAACACAACTTTCAAAGGAAATAACAAAGAATAGAAGTTGTGTTCCTACAATGAGTGAGGCGATCAGGAAGGAAGGAGTTGCTGCCTTGACAGAGGGGATATGTCATGTTACGAACGTTTATGTTTATGTTATGGCTACAGTAACCGCTTCACCTCAAACGGGCCGTATACATGTTTGCCACCTGACGTAGTAAAAGAAAAACTTATATACACGTCATGAGTCTGCATATTTTGGTTCAGTTAAAATGCTTAAACAATCTTTATACGACAATATAATTTATATACATACAGATGTTATACATTATGATACATTTCCACTCTGTATATCTATACAGAGTGAAAATGGTAACTGATCTCACAAGGTTATTTTCTAAACTACACAAGATATAGAAGAACTAATTACTATTCCTGAAAGTTCTTCACGAGCTGTATAATGTGCTAGTGCTAGAGCTGTGTAGCTGTAAAGTGTATCCACAATAGTAAACTGAAACTGTCCGAAATTTCTATGTTTCTATCTACCTTACATTTAGATCTCAATTAATTATTTCTAATTTACGCAAAATATTCAAATCTGAAAATAATCACATTGATTTTTGAAAATAAACAATATTGTCAGTAACTCCTCTCCTATTTGGAATTTATAGATAAAACATAGCTCAGATTTAAGTTAGACCTTCAGTATTAAAACCGTTAAAATCGCATCTAATTTCGTTAAGTAGTTTTTCCGTCATGACCGCAAAAACATACAAACAGCCCCTTACCACCAACTCTTATTGCGATTCAATAACTGAATGGAATGCTTATTCATACCAATGAATAAGCGACTCTATTAAAGTTGAAATAGAGTAATTTACCCCCTTACCCCTTACCACCAACTCTTATTGCGATTCAATAACTGAATAGAATTCGTATTCATACCAATGACTAAGCGACTCTATTTCAACTTTAATAGAGTCGCTTATTCATTGGTATGAATAAGCATTCCATTCAGTTATTGAATCGCAATAAGAGTTGGTGGTAAGGGGGCAGATAAATAAAAATTTTAAAAATAGTTGTTTAGGTTTCTATCGCTCCTTTAGAGACCCTTCGTAATTATTTTGCTTAAGAGCCATATTACATTTTGACTGTGATTTTTGCGTAAAATGGCCAATTTTGGCGTTCTGGAATCTTGGAAACAAAAATACATTAACAATGTTGACTTATTGAATAGTACAGAATAGCTATTGGCATAGTACATAGCGGCCTCGCTTTTTGTAAATTTTGCTTAACTTTTTAAATAAACCCAAACTTGCAGAGAAAGATTTTCATAAAATGCGCGCATTCACTATTTTGAGCTCCTGGATTGTACTACTGTTCCAAACAAATGAAATAAAAAAAATAGAATGTTATTTGTTATATAGTCGTATAGTACATAGCGGCCTCGGAATTTTGAAATATCATTGATTTAATATAGAAAAAAAACATTCTTTTAACCAAAAAAATTTCGAAAATCGCTTTAAGTAAACTGTTAATTTCTCGAATAAAGGATAATATTATTGAGCAAAAATTATACGAGAATAATTGTTACTTCATGATGAATAAACTTTGTAGCATGAATTTATTATCTTATTTCAATAAAAACGATAAATATAACTTCAAAATTACTACAAAAAACGATGCGCCGGCGGCCTTCGCGGGTTTAGTACTGCGCGAGAGCTAGTCAGCGTGCAAATGTAATAGGGCTCTTAAATATAAGAATTATTTGACGAGCCCGGTGGTCGAATGGGTAGCAATGCCCACTTTAATTCCCGGGTCGCGGTTTTGATACCCGCACAATACAAATATTTGTGCGCATGAACATGTCTGTTTATTTGGTCTGGATATTTTCCATAACATATGTATGCATATACTAAAACTAATGTATTTATGTATAATATCAGTTATTCAGTACGCATAATATAAGCTTTGCTTAGTTTGGGACTAGATGGCAGTGTGTAATTTGTCCTGGAATCTTCATATTTTCTATGTACATATATCATCGGCCAGTTAGAATTTTATTTTAGTCGTATGTAAAGATGTAGCAAACAAGCTAGCGCAGCGACGTGATTGGTAGTATTTATTGAGGTCTGTAACATCAGGAATATAACATAGACGTTACTGATCCTGAAACCTCCCGGGACGCGAATTTGCAAAGGCTATAATCACGAGTAGTATAGAGTCACGAGTCAGACTTTAATGTTGATGAGATTTTGCTTATGCATATTACTCGACAATACCTAATCTATCTCAGTAAAAAAATTGACTCAAATAATTCTCAGAAAATGCACAGACAAAACCTAGTACTATATATTACACATTCACTCAAATAGATAAGCTTTACTAAGAAATATTAGATATTGTTCAGCCTCGTGACTACGAACAAAACGTTTGATTATTATCGGCTTTAAAATTTGATATTCCAATACGTACAATTGTAAATTTGATAGAAGTGTCTACTTGTGTTACTCTATTTTCATGCTCTTTTTCCACCTTATGCAATGCATTTACTTGCGAGTGTAGTAGGTTTCATATCTTGTGTTTTGTTGTGTTGTGTCATGTTATGTTATGTGCTATACTTAAATAAGACTGACTATGTTTCAATTGTAAAAATACAAAATTTATCGTAAATTTGATAAAAAATATTATCTGCGTTTTGTATTTTACAGTAGAAGTACCTACACAAGAAAAAATATTTTAGTTTTATTATTATTTGTACTCGCACTGTGTAGTGTGTGTCTGTGTTTCTTACCTAATAAACGTTCGTTTGTTAATTCGTTTTTCTTTTTTTTTCAATCAAATACATAACATAAAGGAGAAATTTAATTATTTTAATATCAAAAACACAGTTGTCATTTAACTATCAACCTTAATAGGTTGATAGTAACGATCGGAAAATATCGGTATGAATTTGAATAGCATTTATAACTGCAATGTTAGAATGAATTTATATAACAAAGTCAACGCGATTTCGGTCAATTTCTGTACTGTAATAGATTAGGGTTTTGTAAAGTTTTTGTCAAACAAAAACTAAGTTGAAAGTGCAAACTGAACTAGTTTGCACTTTCACTCTAATGGTATAAATTCGCTCCCTGGACAATAAAGATAGACAGTTCTTTCCACAATTGATGACATGAGAAAGAACACGTGTCTGGAACTGTAGGGAAATGCAAAAAGGAAGGCCTTGTATCATATCGCATAACTCCTCTGATCACAACAATCTCTACAATCACAAAAAGGGAGGAAAAGTATCGTCTCAAATTTAATGACCTTTCATAACACATTCTTGTAAGTTTGGATTCATAAAAAAAAATACAGCTCATCTCGGAGCCGAGTTAAGGTACGTGCTGGTTACCAGTTGGTCCTAGCTTGACCTTCTTTCCATATGGCCTCAGAACTGAACTGTCTTTGTATAGTGTGAAATCATGGGCATAATGCAGGCAGTGACTAAATCTATTGGGACACTTAAATATGGCAGCATAAATAAATCCAAAGGAAAATAAAAACAAAGTAATCATTTTAAATCAATTTATGCATCTACGGGAACTGGGAGGTGTGCACCCTCAACATGGGTACCGTCAAATCCTGCACTATATTTGGTGACGTAGGTTTTACCATCGTCACCAATGTAGGTGACCTGGCCATCTGTGACGAGAACATAATCGTGGCCATCCGGATTCGGCACTAGATGACCACGCTCAGACACCACGGTGCCTTCAGCGGTGACGTAACGTAGGGCGTACTGGCCGAAGTCATCATGTACTTCTTCGTGCTGCAGCGCTGGAAGGGCACGTCGTGCGGCTACTGCAGGGTTTGTTGGTGCCGCCACAGTCACGGCTACGAAGCAAAGGACTACTACACACTGCAAAATAAAACATAAACTTAGAATAATGCACATAATAATAGACATATCAAATAACAAACGAGACCGAGTAATCTGTAAAGTTAAAGCGCCTGCAAAGTATAGTGTAACACTAACAAAATTTATCTTATTAATATTATAACTAAGATTGTAATGATATAGAGATATTTGTTGCCACCCACGGGCTGAACGTATTTGGATGCAATTTGGCATACATATATGATGTGTTCTGGATGGACAAATAGGATACTTTTTGTCCTTTTATCCAGGTATTGCATTCACATGGGACAGAATTGAAGCTAAAAGTTAGTAAATAAATAAATGCAACAGCAACAGTCAATTGAAAATTCTAAATCGGAAATATTAATGCAAAACTAAATTATTAGTAGGCATACATTTTGACGAGCTCGGGGGTCGAATGGTTAGCAATGGCCACTTTGACTCCGAGGTCGTGGGTTCGATTCCCGCACAAGACAAACATTTGTGTGCATGAACATGTCTGTTTGTCTTGGTCTGGGTGTATTATATGTATGTATTTACAAAAAAAAAATGTATTTAAGTACATTTATCAGTTGTCTAGTACCCATAACACAAGCTGTGCGCTTAATTTGGAACTAGATGGCGCTGTGTAAATTGTCCAGACATATTTATTTATTATTTATTTACATTAATGAATAAACCTACACAATATTCGAAGTTCGAAATAAAGTCAAGCAATTTCAATTCTTACCAATTTCATTTTGTGTAGATACTGTGGTATTATTTCGTATTGCACGAAAGCGGATACCTGATGTTGTATACTGATGTGGTATATGGAACAATCGAACTTTATATACTCTACAATTATTAGTATCATTTATAATAATGAGATTATAAAGGAAATTAAATGTTGCACATAAGTATAACTAGAATAAATCGTCACATCGATTAAAAACCTATCCATAGAATTAAAACTAGTTTTAAGTTAACCATGATGTGCTAAATGTAAACGCTGACATATCGCTTAATTTAGATATTTTCGAAATGAGCCATTCTAAATTAAAGTATAACATCAAGAAAGTAGCTTTTTCTCATAAAACATAAAATGATGTACACAAAAAATCAAAAAGAAAATCTAGGGAAAATTTAGGGTACCGTATTACACATGGGTTTATTAAAGCTTCGTCACGTTTGTCCAGTCTGTCTATCCGTCTACAAGTATAACAACTAGTTTACACACACTACATGATTTCATCATCATCATCATCAGGTCATTTTAGTCTCCACTACAGGAGCACCACCCTCTCTTGTCCGTCCCAGACAGAAGGAGGATTTGGTCTACTCTCCCCACGCTGGCCAGACGGTTTGGGGAGGCACTACATGATTTAACAAGTGTAAATTAAACAATTTGCAAATATCCGACCAAGAAAAAATCTATATCTTGCTCCATCATCAGACTTTGATCACCATTTTTCCTGTTCATTGTGACCAACAAAATGAGCTTACATCTTAAATTTGCTGCAAGTTGATGGGGGTTGGATACGTTGCAGATCGACGTGGTGTTGCTACATCGGATCACAATCACCATGTATTTTTTTTTTTTCTAAATTCGAATCGGTCTGACCTGTGGACGGATCTCAAATTCCTTATAAACTAGAAAAAAATCATCGTCAAACGGTTGAACAGATATTTTAATCATAAATGAGAACACTACGAAATCTTTTATACAAAAAATTAACGAAAAGAAAATTGGTCATCCCTTTGGCGTCTATGATGCCATGGACAGAGTTACAGATACACGGACATGCGTTAAACTTATATATTTATTTTTTCGTCGAGAGTTTAAAAGCTAAATTTTGATATGGTTATCAAAATGGTTTCTGATAACCATATTAAAATTTAGCTTTTAAAGTCCCGACGATAAGTGATCTCACTCCATTATTTCTAAACTATATAAGTCATGGATAAACTGATTACTGGTCCCGAATGTGTTTCACGAGCTGTATCAACTAGTAATTAGTTTTTCAATGTCATGTATATAGTTTATAAGATAACCTAATGAGATCACTTGTTGTTTCCGCCCTGTATAACTCCCAATAAAGTTCGTGCCTCCTCAATAATAATTACAGCGGTCTATTTACCTATGCTATTGTTTTTAAAATTAATTTAAAAGAAACTCTGTCACGGGGACTTTAGTTGGTCAATACATGTAAATCGGAACTGCGAAAATATGTTTGTAATGTTTTGTAATGACCAAGTACTGATAGTAGATATCCCAAAGGTTGATGATGATGAATGAATACATAAATGAATAGATACAGCAATGGAACCCCTTCCTGTGCAAATCTGACTAGCACTGGTGTAGATTTTAGAATTAACAAGTCATTAAAATTAAGAGGCGTTTTCCTCCTGTTTGGAGCCACATATTTTTTTTTCGATCGTGTGACAAATTGTGTGTGTCTTACGTTGCTTCTAATGTAAATACAAAAGTGTGTGATTGACTCGTGCCATATAATACCAAATCCAAATATTTCTCTACGCCAAGATTGAAGCTTATAGGTTGTTTCATAAGGCTCAATTGGCATATTAGTTAGTCATTTGTCTTGGGTTTATATAATATTTAGGGATGTAAGCATTTCATCAACATCCTTAAACCAACCTCACCTGTACATGGTGCACCCTGCTGACTGAAAAATAAGGCTCTGGCAAAAAGAGAGGTAGGACATAGCCTATTGTGTAAGCTGGGACATAGCCTATTGTGTAGACAGAAGAAGTATTCCACCCTCACAGAATTCCGCAACAGAAAAACACAAGAACTCTCAAAAGAAATAACAAATCGCTTGAGAGTTGTTGTGTTCCTGCAAGTGAGTGAGGCGACAGGGAAGGAAAGGGTTGCTGCCTTGACAGCGGGGATGGCAGCACGCGAGCGATATTTCATGTTACGAGCGTTTATATGACTGCAGTAACCGCTTCACATCAGGCAGGTCGTAATCTTGTTTGTCACCTGACGTAGTATAACCAAAAACTTACATACTCGTCATGAGTCTGCATATTTTGGTTCAGTAAAAATGCGTAAACAATCTTTATACCACTTGTGTCGATATTGGTACGCAAGGTATGACAATGTAATTTATATACATATCAGTTACCACCCTGTATAGATATACAGGGTTATTTTCTAAACTTCACAAGATATTGAAAAACTAATTACTGTTCCTGAAAGTTCTTCACGAGATGTATCAAAGTGTATCCACAATAGTTTACAAAATAAACGGAAACCATCCGAAAATTCGATGTCTCAATGTACCTTACATTTAGGTCTCAGTTAATTATTTCTAAATTACGCAAAATATTCAAATCTGAACCTAAACACATTGATTTTTGAAAATAAACAATATTGTCAGTAACTGCTCTCCTATTTGGATCATTAAGATAAAACATAACTCAGATTTAAGTTAGACCTTCAGTATAAGAACCGTAGAAACCGCATCTAATTTCGTGCAGTAGTTTTTGCGTTATGACCGCACAAACATACAAACAGACAAATAAAAGATATAATAATAATGGTTTTGGCTTCTGTTGCTTGAATGAAGACATTTCGTCTTTAATTAATTTGCTTAAATTATAATTATTTGACGAGCCCCGCAGTCGAATGAGTAGCAATGTCAACTATGATTCGGGGGTCGCGAATTCGATCCGCACAAGACTAATATTTGAGTGCATCAACATGTCTGTTTGTCTTGGTCTGGGTGATTTCTATATATTATATGCATATATATATATATATATATATATATATATATATATATATATATATATGGGACTAGATGGCAGTGTGTAATAAAGATTAGTCTAGGAATCGTCTATGTAAAGAGATCATCGGCCAGTTAGAATTTTATTATACTTCTATGTAAAGAAATAGCAAATAAGCTAGCGCAGCGATGCTACTGATGATAACTATTGAGGTCTATAACACGAGGAATATCACATGGGACGTTACTGATCCTGAAACCTCCATGAGACATGAGAAAGAACACATGTCTGGAGCTGTTATCATGTCGAATAGCCCCCCTGAACACAACTATCTCTACGATCACAGAAAGGGAGGAAAAGTCTCTTCTCAAACTTAATGACTCGATACCTTTCGTAACACGTTTGATTCATAAAATGAAAGAAATGAGCTTCGATTCATAAAAAAAATTGACAGATCATCTCGGAACCGATTCAAAGTAAAAGTACACGCTGGTAACCAGATGGTTCTAGCTTGACCTTCTTTTCATGTGTATATTATATATGTGTATATTATATAGCATATTCGGATGCTAGTCTGGGCAGCTAAAATTGATTTGTTCGGAAAAAACACTTTAAATGTTTGTGAAATTAATACACAAACACGGCGACTAGACTGCTCCAGGACAAAATTACGACCGAACATGTTTTTGTATAGTCATAAATCACATACATAATGTCATGCAGTGACTAAGTCTATTGGAACACTTAAACATGGCAGCATAAATAAATCCAAAGGAAAATAAAAACAAAAGTAATCATTTTAAATCAATTTATGCATCTACGGGAACTGGGAGGTGTGCACCCTCAACATGGGTACCGTCAAATCCTGCACTATATTTGGTGACGTAGGTTTTGCCATCGTCCCCAATGTAGGTGACCTGGCCATCTGTGACGAGAACATAATCGTGGCCATCCGGATTCGGCACTAGATGACCACGCTCAGACACCACGGTGCCTTCAGCGGTGACGTAACGTAGGGCGTACTGGCCGAAGTCATCATGTACTTCTTCGTGCTGCAGCGCTGGAAGGGCACGTCGTGCGGCTACTGCAGGGTTTGTTGGTGCCGCCACAGTCACGGCTACGAAGCAAAGGACTACTACACACTGCAAAACAAAATATAAATTTAGAACGATACACATAATACAAAACATATGAATTAACAACCGAGACCGAGTACTCTAAAAAATTCAAGCGCCTACAAAGTTCTAATAAATTCTGTTATATAGTGTAACATTAACAAAATTAATCATACTAATGTTATAACTAAGATTGTTGAAGGATATAAGATATTTGTTGCCATACATACAAACATATTTGGATGCAATTTGGCATACATATATGTGTTTAGGATTTAAAAATAGGATACTTTTTATCCTTTTATCCAGTGTGTTTCCACTGTGTTCACATGGGACAGAATTGAAGCTAAAAGCTAGCAAGTAAATAAATGCAACAGTAACAGTCAATAGAAAATTCTAAATCGGAAATCTTAATGCAAAACAAAATTATTAGTAAGTACACATTAATAAATAAATCAACACAATATTCGAAGGTCGAAATAAAGTTAAACAGTTCCAATTCTTACCAATTTCATTTTGTGGACCGTTGTATTCTTTCTTATTGCACGAAAGCGGATACCTGATGTCGTATACTGATGTGGTATATGGAACAATCGAACTTTATATACTCTACAATTATTAGTATCATTTATAGTAAATTATGAAGGAAATTAAATGTTGCACACAGGTATAATTAGAAAAAGCGTCACATCAATTAGAAACGTATCCATAGAATTAAAACTAGTTTTAATTAATTTTGATATTTTCGAAATAAGCCATTCTCAATAAACTATAATAATAGAAAGGAGCTTTTTCTTATAAAACATAAAATGATGTACACAAAAGTCAAAAAGACAATCACTTTAGGGTAACGTATTAAACATGAGTTTTTTTTATAAATTCATCGTGTCTATTCAGTCTGTCCATCCCTCTACAAGTCTAACAAGTAGTTTACACACACTACATGATTGAGAAGTGTAAATTAAAAAAAATGCAAAAATCCGAACAAGAAAAATCTATTTCTTGCTCCATCATCAGACTTTGATCACCATTGTCTATAACCTGTTCGTCGTGACCATTAAAATGAGCCTAAATCTAAATTTGCTGCAAGCTGATTGGGAGTTGGATGCGCTGCAGATATCCAGGTGATGCTGCTGGAACAGAGTCACCATGTATTTTTTTTTCTAATTTCGAATCGGTCTGACCTGTGGACGGTACTCAAATCCCTTTTCAAACTAGAAAATTATCATCGTTAAACGGTTGAACAGATGTTTTAATCACAAAATGAGAACACTAAGAAATCATTTATAAATAAAAAATAAACTAAAAGAAAATTGGTCATCCCTTTGGCGCCTATTATGCCATGGACAGACTTACACATACACGAACAAGCGTAAACTTGTACATTCATTTTTTCGTCGGGGATTTAAAAGCTTAATTTTGATATGGTTAATAGTTATAAATGTTTATACAGAGCGGAAATGATAAGTAATCTCACGCGATTATTTCTAAACTATAAGTCATTGATAAACTGATTACTGGTCCTGAAAGCATTTCACGAGCAGTAACGAATAGTTATTAGTTTTGCAATGTCATGTATACTTTATAAGATAACCTAGTGAGATCGCTTATGGTTTCGGCCCTGCATAACTACAAACAAAGTTCGTGCCTCCTCTATAAAAATTAGAGCGGTCTATTTACCTATGCTATTATTTTTTAAGTTTTTTAAATTAATTAAAAGAAACTCTATCACGCTTTAGGTTGTCAATACATGTAAATCGGAACTGCGAAAACATGTGTATAATGTTTTGTTATGAAATAATACAGAATTATTACTATTCTGAGTAATTAACCCACCACTGATAGTAAATATCCCAGAGGTTGGCCACGATGAATGAATACAAATGAATAGATACAGCTACGGAACCCCTTCCTGTGCAAGTCTGATTAGCACTTGGCCAGATTTTAGAATTAACAAGTCATTAAACTTAAGAGGCGTTTTCCTCCTGTTTTGGAGCCACATAATTTTTTTTCGATCGTGTGACAAATCATTTGTCTAAATCCGTCCATATAATACCAATTCTAATAACAAATATTTCTTCGCTTTCTTCTTCACCTATATCATAATGAGATAAATATCTCATTATGATATAGGTGATGTAAATACATAAAAATAGTTTTATGGGGGAATTCCAAAAATAACAATAAAAATAGGTTTTAATTTTAGTTTTTACAAGTGGTATAATTTATCTTCATTTAGATTTTAATTAACGTATATCTTTACATAATATTCATAAACTAGTGGAAGTCATATAATTAATTAAATAACTATGGAGTTAACGAAGTGTGACAATTATTTTGTTGAAAAATTATCATGTTCATCGTCCGTTGTTGGTCTATACAGACAAGTTTATTTTTTACTAGAATTCTTACAAGTTTTTATAAAATGTGGTCTCAGATAATAAATTCGTCATTATCTTTTGTTGGTCAATCTATTGTTGGTATTTTCTTACCTCAAGTTAAATTTTATTAAAACAAAAACAAATGAATAATTAATATTATGTGATATTTTCTGCCCTTATATGGGCAATATAAGGTGTAATACCTAACGCGTTCTTCTTTCTTTGTCTTGATCTCCCGCCGTTTCCCGTCTTGTCTTTTTTTTCATAAATGTGCAAATCTTATTATTAATTACTTTATAATTACTCATACGTGTATCTTAACCTTCCACAAACAAATTATTACATCATTCCTAGGGCCGAAATCCAAATTTCGTGACTTATTTGAGCGTGAGCAGCTTAACTAATCAAGTAACCACATCATATCCCAAAATGACGCATGTTTCCATTCAAAGACAGCCTGACTATTCGCATGTTAATCATAGCTATTCTATTTGACAGACAGGATTTTGAAACTGCATTGTCGAGCCATGAAAAAATACTATTTACTCACGGAAGTGAGGTTTAACCAAAATGAACAAATAACAAGAACATTTTTAGACCAAGTTTTTGCTTGAAGCAGGTCTCTAATCAAGCATGTATATCAGAGTGTTTCCGCGTAGGTCTTTGGTTGTCTACCCACGTAAAGCTCCGAGGTGACGGCACTAGGCGTCGTAGGCCGTGGAAATAATTGATATTCTATGAGACTACCATGAATAAGTACTTAGATGTAGTTATCACGTCTAAAATCGTCGTTCTCTCGTGTTTCCTTGTAATCACGCAAGGGTCTAAAATTAATGTCTAGTTCATAGTATCTATTAACATCTTTCGTCGGTTCGTAATGCTACCTTCATAATAATAACGTGGGAAAAGTAATGTTTTTCATATAATCATTCCATCAATCAACTTAAGAATACAATTCATGTGCTTAATTGTATTTCCTATGTAGTTTCCAGATAATTGATAATAGTTACACAATTGTGTAATACCTAAGATTTTTTTAATAGCTAAAGTTTATGAATGTATCCATTCCTGAAAAGTTGTGAATAAATTATTATTTTCACTTAGCTTATAATAGGAAAATAACACTGACTAAGGGAGCAGTAATTTATAAATAATATTAAATAAGACAATGATCAGTTGAGGCTGAATGAGAGATAAATTTTAATGTATATTTTTTATGTTTTTTTTTTATGATATTTAAAAAAAATATAAGATAAAAGGGGCAATCATAAATAATTTCAAATGGATTGTATAAATTTCTAGGGTTCATGTTTGTAAGTTTATATTCCATCAAAATTTCGAATTGCCTGAACAAATTTAAATAATTGTAACGACACCAAAATTAATCTAAACCTAAAATCTTTGCATTCTTGCGTGTAACATAGACTAGATTTCAAGTAAATATAGAGCAGCATTTATGGGCCACTTTGCATACTCGTCTCAGTACCTACAGTACAGGTCTCGGTGAGACCATTTCAAATGTTATACCTTATACATATTAACCCTTATTATATCTTAAGTATGCTTCATTCATGACTTCTGAAAAAAGTTATTAAATCATAATTGTTTCTGGCTAACCATTCAAAAATTAAAACTAAATAAATTCATTGTCATAGGCTTCTTTTTTCTTTTTGTTCTTTGCCCATTATTTGGGGGTCGGCGTAGTATGTTTTTTTCTTCCATTCATCCTTATCAGCCATCATATCTACAGTTATCCCTTGCTTACCCATATTATCTCTCACATAATCTAACCACCGATTTTATTTATCTTCCTCGCGCATTATATCCATCATATTCAAATTCATTCTCTTTGAAAGCTTAAAAAGTTACCAGGTTTTAAATGAATTCTCGTTAATAAAGCAATCTGTTAAGAAATGTTACAATCTGATAATATATTCTTGTTTATAATCATAAAATGTAAATATATGTTAATAATTTCATTTCACAACAAACAACAGATGACAACAAACAACGTAACACAATAGACTGGTACTGTTAAATGTCTGCATTATCTATTAATATCTATTTTGGTTCATCATCATCACGTCATTTTAGTCTCCACTACAGGAGCAAGACCCTCTCTCGTCCGTCCCAGACAGAAGGAGGGTTTGGCCTACACTCCCCACGCTGGCCAGACGAGTTGGGGAGGCCTGATCGATGTTTGATAATATATTTCCCTTAATCGCCTTCAACGACATCCACGGGAAGAGTCGGACTGATCCTATTCTAGTTTCAGGGGTGTAAGTGGTTCATCAACACCTTTGAACCAAAGCCAACACGCGGTGTACCCTGCTGACTGACAAACGAAGCTCTGGCGAAAAGAGAGGTAGGGAGCGTAATTGTAAGCTACCCGACTGGGGAATGTACCTCCACCTCACAGAATACCGCAGCCAAATATCAATTCCCTTAAGGGTTGTTGTGTTCCTGCGAGTGAGTGAGGTTACCAAAAAGGAAGGAAGGAGATGCTGCGTTGGCAGCGGGGGTGGCGACACGCGAACGATATTTTATGTCTCGAGCGTTAATATGGCTACGGTAACCGCTTCACATCAGGCGGGCCGTATGCTTGTTTGCCACCCAAAGTAGTAAAAAAAAAAAAAGTGTGCCGGAAACCACACGGCCAATTTTGGTTACTTTCGTTCATTTTTCCATATAACTCGTAGAAGGCCCGTGTGTTTTTGTTGCCTCATCTCGGCCTTCGGGGCTCACTTGGCATCTATTGTTCAGTAAATTACTGAATCCGTCACTAATTCGTGCCAAACCTATTGTTTCTCACAGCCGACTGCCCGATTTAACAGAGGCTGCACATCGCGAGAAGACTGACATCTCAATAAAAACATTGCATTCCGTGATTAAAAATACCAGGTAATGATTTAAATTCAACCTTTGAAATCTTTGAATAAGACGCGGGCACGAGACAATGACAGTTTTACCTTCCGTCTGCTCGGTTTCTTGATAACATGATGTTTAATTGATTTTTTTAGAATTATTTTGTATTTTATTCTAAGAATCCACTGTACGGCCGTGAATTTTTACAAGCTAACTTTACCGATTGCAATAAACATGCTACTGAATGTTATAGAAGTGTTGCAACATTTACTAAATTTTATATAGTTGATTGTCCAATCATAAAAACTATCTAAGTGCAAAATAGTACAACTATATATAATGACAATGTAGCACTGAATTTCCTAATCTATTTCGTTCTGCCCCCTTACCACCATCTCTTATTGCGATTCAATAATTGAATAGATTGCTTATTCCTACCAATGAATAAGCCACTCTATGCCATTTGAAATAGAGTCGCTTATTCATTGGTATGAATAAGCATTCTGTTCAGTTATTGAATCGCAATAAGAGATGGTGGTAAGGGGGCTGGATTGATATATACATAGTTTTATTCTTTTTATCAATCCAGAAAATAATATTTTAACTATATGCTAAAATTCATCCGAATCATGATCATGAAGATTATTTATATAGACGGAACAATGGAGTAAGGGTAATAGTAATTGTCAACACTCTACTGTGTGTTGTTGTCCTTTTTTAACTGTTAATGTTTGTTACTTCATTACTCCGTCATTTATGAACCGATTTGAAAAAACTTTTTTTATTTGAAAGAATATACTTCCAGATTGGTCTCATTGTTTTTTATATCGTAAAATTCAGTCTGATTGTGTTTTAACTTTTTAGTGGTGCATTGTACAGTAATTCATTGAGTCATTTTTTTTGTTATATTTATTTATGTACCAAAGGTGTTATTTATTTAAAAGGTGGCAAACTGTATACGACCTGCCTGATGGTAAGCATGTATCGCAGCCATGTACGCACCCAACAACAGAAGTAAACAAGTTATAAGTCAAATATTTAATTGATCATTCTAGTAAACAAACTGAATCGCGTAATATTTATTCTGTGAAAAAATATCGCGTCATATTAAATTATTCAAAAAATAAGCCTCATTTTTAAACAGTATATAATCAAGTATCATCCGAACAATAATACAATTACTCATTAAGCAGGTATTAGTGCAAACAGTCCTTGACACTACCACTAATAAACCGTTGTTGTTACAAACAATCCTACCTCCCACACTCGTCCAACCCGCGAGTTATGAGTTTAATACACGAATCAACTACCGAAGACCTTGCCTCCACCTAACATTGCTTCAACTGCAGACATAGAAAAATCTATTAGTATGATCACATGTATGATGGAAAATTAGCTGTTCTGTAAGTAATACCCCTGTGACGGTGGTTGAGTGGTTGGAATTGCTATTAATGACCACTTTAACATCATGAATCGCACGCATAATGTATTCGATGCCCACTAATCATCATCGAAACACACATAAGCAGTCTGCATAAACGAATATCTTTATTATGGACCTTTTTTTATGTCATTAAAATGTATATATTGCCGGCAAAGAAAACCAGTGACCCAGATCGCGGATTAGACTTACATAAATAAATAAATATTCCTGGACAAATTACACACTGCCATCTAGTCCTAAACTAAGCAAAGCTTGTAAGTACTATGGGTATTAGATAACTGATAGAATATACTTAAATATATTTATTTCTGTAAATAGATACATAGAAAACAGTCAGACCAAGGCAAACAGACATGTTCATGCACACAAATATTTGTCGAATTTTTGGATCGAACCCACGACCTCGGAGTCAAAGTTGCCATTGCTCATTCGACCGAACTCGTCAAAAAAAATCTTAAAACTGCATATTAGTTCATAAATTGCCCATTGTATTGTATAATTATGAAGTCACATAGTCATAATATGATACATGTTTGGGGTGTAAGTAATAATAATAATAATAAAATAAAAAAAAAAAAAAAAAAATGACGCTGTCTTTGTCACATCTACTTTTTTGTTAAAATTTTTTATTGTTTGTTATTTTTCATATTCTAACATCATATTCACATTTTTAACAATATATTTATCAAGCAAGACTATATAATAAATAATATTTAAGAAGCCAAACATTTTAGAGTGAAAAATATAGATAAACAAATATGAGCAAAGAGCACCATGACAATGATTGTCAAAAACGTCAAGTGTTATATACGATGAATATGAAATTATAACAAATATAAATGATGATTACAAGAGCAAGACAGAAACTAGTGTCACAGACCAACGCACGCCCACCACCACCCGCTTCGCCTAGCTCCACGTCATCGGAGGAGCAATATGCCACACCTCCGACCTCCAACGTGTCGAGCGACGAGGACGGGCTATCGCCGCCCCCGTCGCCGCCGAGACCTGCGCGACGAAGAGGACGGCCCCCGCTACCGGCCGGCTTGGGGTCTTCGGGGCACCCTGCCCCGCGACAGGCTCCCGCTACCGGTGGTGTAGTGCGACGCATGAGGTGGACAAATTCTATAAATGAAAACGTCATGCGCGCCTACTATAGGGCAACAGAGGGGGGAAGCAATCTCAGTGCGTATCGTGCTCGTATGCTTCCACTGTTTCAGGTGCTTGAACCGACTGTCACCGTTTCTGTTCAACGTTTGTCGGATCAAGTGAGGGCTATCCAGCGTTGCCGTTTGCTGGATGAGCCTACGCTTGAGCGACTTCGTCGGGAAATGCGACCTGTACACGTAGTCACCGAGGTAAGTCAAACTCCGACTGCGGTGATGCCAAATAACATACATTCGGCAACAACGCAAGCGGAGGATGGACCAGTACCAGATGAATATGTGAACACGAGCGTAGATCCATCCCAGGATGATGAGCAACTGAGGAGGGCATTGGATGAGGCGCTTTATGCGTACAGATCCACACCGATTGCCGAAAGACCGCGCCTACCACGTTTGCCCGTGCATAGACAAAATATGGCACTTATGGGGGCTCTAGACCGCTTACTAGATTCCTACTTGGAATCTAGCCGAGACCTTGCTGATACACACTCGATACTCTACTGTGCAGCCATCGCGGCCTGTCGCTTGGCTCGGGTCAAATTTCCGGATTGTGACCGAGCCTCGCGACCAACTGTCGATGTTCCTGCATGGCAAGTGAGAATCGAGCGGCGTATCAGCGCGGCTAGAGCCCTCATAGGGAAACTAATCTGCTTCAGATCGGGTAATAATCGCCCGAGAGTTATGCGCTTTGTGCACCAAGCATTTGCTGGGACCAATATTAGGCCCCAGGATTATATGCATTGGATCACAGAGCGCATAGACTTTCTGAAGCAGAAAGTGTATGCATGGGCAAACCGTATCCGTCGTTATAGGCAGCGTGTGGATAGGTACCATCAGAATCGGCTTTTCCAATGCAACGAAAGGAAAGTATACCGAACTTGGGAGAGACCCACTAACAGTGTGGTTGATAGGCAACTTCCGACCGCTAATGCTGTGTCACAGTTCTGGCAAAGCATTTGGTCGGTGCCTATCAACCACACCGAGGGAGCATGGATTGACGTTGTCGAGCGAGCGTGTGAGTCGATCGGAAACATGGAGGCTATTTCCATCAGCCCCCAGGACGTTAGCTGTGCAATCCGAACGGTAAATAACTGGAAAGCTCCAGGACCGGACGGATTGCACAACTTTTGGCTCAAGTGGTTCCGTCACTCGCATGCTCTCTTGGCAACTCAGTTCCAAGAAGCTCTTGAAGTTGGATCTCTACCAAGTTTTATGACTGGTGGTATTACTTTCCTGCTCTATAAAAATGGTAGTGCCACGGAAGCTAAGAACTATAGACCCATCACGTGCTTGCCAACATTGTACAAGCTCCTTACATCCATTCTGACGTCTAAAATTACTAAACACATTGAGTGTAATAATATTTTGGCCAACGCTCAGAATGGGTGTAGGGTTGGGTCCCGTGGTACTAAAGAGCTCCTTCTCATTGACACAGCCGTTTGCCAACAGGTCCGCCGAAACAGGAAGAACCTCTCTGCCGCCTGGATTGACTACAAAAAGGCCTATGATTCGGTGCCTCATTCATGGCTGAGGAGGGTGCTGGAGTTGTATAAAATAGATTCAACTCTATGCTCCTTTCTAGGCTCATGTATGGGGCAGTGGACCACAGTCCTTTGTCAACCGGGTTGCCGAGTTTCTCCTGAGTCGGTGGACCGTATAAGGATTGAACGTGGTATCTTCCAGGGTGACAGCCTGAGCCCGTTATGGTTTTGTCTAGCTCTGAATCCACTTAGCACTCTGTTAAGGGATTCAGGGTTAGGCATCCGACTTCATAAAGAGGGTGAGATCATCTCTCATCTGCTGTATATGGATGACCTCAAGTTGTTTGCACCAAACAAACCAGACCTTTTGGAGTTACTAAAAGTAACAGAAACTTTCAGTAACGCCATTTGTATGGAGTTTGGTGTTGACAAATGTGCGGTCATGCATGTACAGCGGGGTAGAGTTGCAAACTCGGAAAGTTTGCAACTCTCGGAGACGATGTCCCTCAGATCTCTTTCTGAAGTCGAAACCTACAAATATCTTGGTATGTCGGAGTCTTTAGGTATAGCCGCCGGGGACATAAAACAATCGGTGACGGACCGATTCTTTGGTCGCCTGACAAAAGTCTTAAAAAGTCTGTTGTCGGGTGGTAATAAGGTTCGGGCCTTCAACGGTTGGGTTATGCCCCTGCTGATATACACCTTCGGCATACTAAGGTGGACTCAGAAGGAACTGGACGCCCTGGATGTAAAGGTCCGAAAACTGCTTACGACGTATCGCATGCATCACCCACGATCATCAGTGATGAGATTGTACATCCCACGGAAGTGTGGGGGTCGTGGCTTTTTAAATGCCAAAAACCTACACAACCGTGAGGTGTGCAATCTCAGGGAATATTTCCTAAACTGTGATAGTGGGATGCATCGCGACGTTGTAGCAGTTGATAAGGGCCTTACACCACTATCCTTGGCAAACGAGAATTGGCGTAAACCATCTGTGCTTACCACCCAGGGCCGCAAGGATATATGGAAGAGCAAGGAGCTACATGGGCGATTCTACCGGGCTCTGAATGGGCCTGATGTAGACTCGCTCGCGTCGGTGGCCTGGCTACGTTTCGGCAACCTCTTTGGGGAAACCGAAGGTTTTGTCTGTGCAATTACGGACGAAGTTATCAAGACGAATAACTACCGGAAATATATCCTGAAGGACGGTACGGTCGACATCTGTCGAGCATGCCACCGTCCCGGTGAGTCACTCAGGCATATTGTTTCCGGTTGTTCTCATCTTGCTAACGGCGAGTACTTGCATAGACACAATCAAGTAGCTAGGATTATACACCAGCAACTTGCTCTTAAATATCGCCTTGTGAGCTCTGAAGTACCATACTACAGGTATGCACCTGCGCCAGTTCTCGAGAACGGTAGTGTCACGCTCTACTGGGACCGATCTATTATCACGGACAGAACTATTGTCGCAAATAGACCTGATATCGTGGTATTAGACCGGGTGACGAACCGTGCAATTCTTGTTGACGTCACCATTCCCCATGATGAGAACCTCGTTAAGGCCGAGAAAGAGAAACTTTCTAAGTACTTGGACTTGGCCCACGAGGTTACCAACATGTGGCATGTGGACTCAACGATTATTGTTCCGATAGTCGTATCAGTAAACGGACTTATAGCTAAGAGCCTCGACCATCACCTCGAGAGGCTCTCGCTAGGCAGTTGGGTCAAGAACCAGCTACAGAAGGCGGTTCTCCTGGACACGGCCCGCATCGTGAGAAGGTTCCTCACTCTGGAGCCCTGACCACCGGTAGTTTGAGTCTTCGCTCCACTACCGGCGGGTGCCCCTGTTTTTTTTATATTTTTAAATGTATTTTTTTTTTATATATATTTATATTTAAAAATGTAAAAAAAAGGAGAAATATATTAAATAAATGGTATAATAATAAAAATAATTTATTGTCTCAAACCAATTTTACACTGATGCCTTATTAACTAATGGTTAAGTAACATAGTAAGGCGTAAAATTGGGTGAGACTGGAGCCATTGAACTAGGCGGAGAGCCTGTATCTCAAGGCACCAGGACTCACCCCTCGAGATGAGAAGTACATGAATTTCATAACGTTGAAACACATAAGGCAAGGAGAAATGTAGCAATGAATACAGTAGCATGTATATATAAATAAGGAAATTATAAATGAAACTGAAGGTATTATTTGGTTGGGAAGGTGTAGGTATTAGTGTGTATTGTAGGGTGCTATTTTATGAGTCTGAGTGAAGGAGTTTTTCAGTATCCGAATAGTTTAGGGTTTGCAAAAAAGTATTGAGTTTTCTTTTACATTGGTATTTCGATAAAGGGAGGATGTCTAGCTTACGATGGAGCTTGTTATAAAGAGACGGGCCGAGGAAACAAAAAAATCGATGGCAGAAGGATGACCTGAAGACGGTTGCGTTAACGACAGGGCGAGAACGTCGGGATGAGTAAAGGTTGGGGTCAAATGGAGTCACACGATGTTGTTTAAGGGTACTTTGTAAGATGAAAAGCTGTCGCACTGTAAGCACTTGTGAAAGTTGGTAAAGATCGTAGGTAGGGAACAGTAAGGGCTTGGAGTGACAGACTTTCAGAACAGCTCTCTGGGCTCTTTCAAGTTTTAAGAGGGATGTTTTAGCCGCACCCCCCCATGAGGTGATACAGTAGCATAATATGGACTGGCAAAGGGCCAGGTATACCATTTTCACAACCTTCGAATCAGCTACAAGACGAAGATTTTTAAACACGAACATGAGTTTTCGCAACCTACCTGCCATACTGCTTAGATGGGGTTGAAAGTTTAAGCGATTATCAATTGTAACTCCTAAGTATTTAATAGTGTCAGATCGTGTTAAGGATGGACAGGAACAAGGAATTTGAGTGTGAGTGGGATGGGAGTGAGCTATTATAGAATGGTCTAATATTCTGGGATGGGATGTGTTATTCATGGAGAAAGATAAATAATGGGTTTTCTGTAAGTTGAGGGTAAGGAGATTGGAGCGAAGCCATGTCGCAACAATGTTATAGCCGTTTTGAGCATACGAATATGTGGCTTCCCAAGTATCTGCCGTGAAAACTAAGGCAGTGTCGTCGGCATAAGAAATGATTCTACAGTTAGGGATTTTGAGACAGCTGAGGTCATTAATATAAAGCAGGAAGAGGGTAGGACCTAATATACTTCCCTGTGGGGTACCATATTCAATAGAGAGTTCCTTACTGATATTACCATCGATAGCCACACACTGGGTGCGACCAGTGAGATAGCTGATAAAAAATGAGAGAGGAACACCTCTGATGCCCAGTGATTCCATCTTCCCCAAAAGGAGTGGGACCGAGATCGTGTCAAAAGCTTTAGCCACGTCCAGGAAAATCGACAAGCATTTTCGTCCCTGGTCGAGGTTCCTGGCAATATGGTCTGTTAGCTCATGAACAGCATCAGCCGTAGATCTGTCAGTTCTGAAACCAAATTGGTTAGGAGATAGTACGTTTTGCAGTTCTAGGAATCTCATCAGCCGCTTGTTTATTAGTCGCTCGAGAATTTTAGACAGAGCTGGAAGAATTGCGATGGGGCGGTAGTTGCTTGGTCGGTCTCGGTCCCCTACCTTGAGGATAGGGTGAATGATGGCTTTTTTAAATGCAGATGGAAACACGCCGGTAGATATGCATATGTTACATATGTGAGTGATTGAGGGGAGTAGAAGGAACTTGTAGCGTTTTACAAAGGAGGTCGAAATATTGTCCCAGCCTACAGCACAATGTTCTTTAAGTGAATTAATCATTTCTAAGATTTCCTCCTCTGAAGTAGGTAGAAGTACCAAAGATTGCGTAGGTGACGGATGGAGTGTTGTCACAGAAGGGTCTAAGTTTGAGTGTGGGAGGGAGCCCGAGTTTTGTGCAAGAATGTCTTGAGCAAGCGATTTCCCGATACCAACGAAGAAGGAGTTGACATATTCAATGGATTCTCTTGGTGTGGGTTTACAATGAAGAAGATCATGAGAAGGGGATGAGGACTTAGTTATGTTTGTAACTTCTTTTATGGCATTCCAAAGGTGCTTCGGATTAGAGGTAGCTTTTTCTATAAGTTCTCTGTCATAATTGCGCCTAGCCGCTTTGAGAATTGAGTTACAGTAGTTACGGTACCTCGTGTATGTTGTGCGAAGGATGTCATTATTCGGGTCTTTTTTTAGCTTTTTGTGCATATTATTTCTGATCCTTATGCATTTAAGGAGTCCAGGAGTTATCCATGGCTTAATTGTTCTGCGTCTTCTGGGAAGAGTAATTAAGGTGGAATGTGACGCAATAGCGGTTTGAATTATATTAATTAAATTATTTGTGGCAATTTCCGGGTCAGTGGAGTTTAGAACAGGTGAGAAATCGGTGTTTTTAAGTGTGTTGTGCAAGTCATTATGGTTTATTTTTTTAATCTGTTTAGGCGGGTTACTTTTTTTGGTAGCATCAATGGCTAGCAATACAGCGTTGTGATCTGTAACAGAGGACTCAAGTACTAAAGCGTGCGCTGGGGATGAGATTCTAAGATTGACGTGGTCGAGACAGGAATTATTACGGGTCGGTAGAGTGTGGGCTGGAAGTAGACCATGATGTGCAATCGTGTTCAAATAATCCTCAGCATAGGAGTTAAGGGGGATTGAGGCAATATCGATGTTTATGTCACCCATAATAATTACATTTTTGAAATTTTGGAGAGAATCTAAGAGTTGATGAAGCGATTGTATAAAATTGTTCGGACAGCGAAAGGCACAGGGTCGATAAATAGCTATTATTATGGTATGACTATTTATTTTGATTAATAGGCAAGAAGCATCAACAATATTGGAATGAGTTACTGATACACCGTGCATTAACTTGTTGATGTAAACAACAATGCCATCGTTTTGATTCGATGGATTGCTGGATGCGTAATGAGAGAAGCCATTTATATTAGGTATGTTAGGATTAAGTTGTAACCAGCATTCGGTAAGTATTATTATGTCCAGTTCAGTGTCTATATCAGTTAATAGTACTGTAAATCCTGTCATATTCTTTGACATGCTGCGGATGTTTTGTGTCAGTATGTTTAAGGAGTTTTTATAGGAAGAAAGGTAAGTACTAACTTCATGAGGGTCACAGCACTGCGAAGACGCGACAGAAACACTGTCAATATTATTAATTATATCGTTCGGATTGAATGTTACAATTGGGAGAAAATAGTTGCACCGTTAAGGATTACTTTAGTACACAGTGAGAAATTTGTAACCATGACTTCTACATCGATGGGATATTTAATAAATAGATGTTGGCTTTGGGGTCGGAAGTTCGAATAAATACTTATTAAAACTTGTGTGTGATTACTGAATAACGTAAGGTGAGGTGTAATTATATAGCAGACCAGCATAGAATGATCGTTATATTCGGAGTGTTGGCAAATATTATCGAATATATATATGTATATATGTGTAAAGGGACTCCACATCACAAAAAATAATACCATATAACAAAAAAGAATATACGAATAAATTAATATTAAACGAATATCTTTTAAGATTTTATGCCGCAAATCACTACAGGCAACCTTGGCAATACATATCACATACATTCGTAGCTCACTTCTCCGTTGATATACAAATACATAATAAAGTATGCAAGATAATTTAGGCACGGAGTACCCAGCAGTTCCCAGCAATAGTACAAACTTGATTGTGTTATCGACATGAAAAAGCAGCAACGTGAACGTTTTTACATAATATTCATAAAAATATAAGGTGAGCGGTGTGGAGAAAATGTCAATACCGCGGAGATTATTTATTTGAAACAAAGTTTGCATTGTGACCATTGGGTTGTAAATTCCAGTCACACAGTTAGACACACAATATACCAGAAAAGAGCAACATACCTTGTTTAAAATGCTGACTATGGAATACACTGTAGTTATTAGCGCCCGCCACAAACACTTGGAAGCATGACTAGCACGTTTATACAAGTGGTTTCTACTCTTTATTTCTACTATATAAGAATGGTTATTTTTAAAACATAAAACAAATATTTTAATTTCATTGTTAGAAGTGATAGATATACAATATTTTAGATTTTTTTTCATAATAAAATTAGTACGCTGCTTATAAACAGTTCAATATATGACGCGCTATGCAGGTATCTCACAATTTGCAGATTAACTGCGGGCGAGGTATGTAACGGTACTTCGCAATTAGCGCGTAGTTCAAAACTCATTATGAATGAGTACAATATAACAGTGAACGTGTAAAAACACGAAAAATATGATGTAATGTACTGTAAATGTAAAAATAGTCAGTTTGAATCTTCTTGTAGTTTTTTGATTTGTTCTTCCTCTCGAATGTAAATCGGCTTCATTCCTTCGTCTTTTCGTAGTAAAACCTTAGAATTCACGATCCAGCAGTACTTGTATTTCCCGGTCTTTACAAGCTCACGCGCCAAAAAGAATAAGCGACGAGTTTTAGTGGTGGTGTGTTCTGAGATGTATATTTGTTGGTGAGGGCAGTTCATTCCTAAAACCGTAGTACTGAGCCTACACTGCCTATTATCTTCGTTATAGCTTTTAGCAGCTTTCAAGATACTTGTCCTCAGTATAGCTGTAGAAAGTGTCACTAAAATTGTTTTTTGCTCTGATTTTGAAGGACGATATCGAATATCGTATATATCGGTGGGAGATAATTTTACACCAATAGTTGTGAAGAGCTTTTCGGCTAAACTTAATAAGTCTGCTTGGGTTTCCTGCCCGTTTAATGGTATATTTCTAATCTCCAGAACGTTTTGGCATGTATTACGTAAAAGTTCTTCATTTTTATCTTCGAGTTGTTTGATACGCTGTTCGTAGTCGCTGCACTTGTTTTCCAAAGTCACAGTCAAGGATTTGATATCCTCATATTGCTCTGATAAAAAATTGATTGCTCGTTCGATATCGGAGTTAGTTTTTTGAACAGAGTTAAGCTGTGTCTTTACATCGGCTATTGAACACTGAATTGAGTTTAATTTGGTGTCTTGCTCTGCCTTCCATCCACTCAACATATCAGTAAATCGCTTCTCAAACTCAAGCAATAGACCAGAGTGATCACAATTTGTATGAGCACGCAATATACGAAGCCTGCTATAATACGCGTGTCCTTGTTCATGTTAAGGTCGGAATCCGAGCCATACGATAACATTTCGGATTTGGTAGGTGTAAGTTCCATAGCCATATTGCTTGTAATAGTGTAGGCCTATATTTTTTTCCTGCGGGTGAAATGTTGTCAATGAAGCGACAAATGACTCACAGAAACAGGTGATCCGGGCCCCGCCCTTTGAACAGCTGATTGCTTCCGCGCCGGTGTGCTGTGCGGGGTTAGCCAGTAGGACGCTGCGGCGACGTGTGTGCGGAAATCTTTTCGGGGGATATTGTTTATCTCGTTCCGATGCACTATTCACTGCTTTAATTTTTAACGAAAACGGTGAAGAAATTTTGCATGGAGACGGTGTTAACGTCCGAACAGTACGGAATCCGAGAGGTGAATCAAAAAGTAAGTGGTTTATCAACATCTTTCAACCAAAGCCAACTTCACCTGCACGCGGTGCACCCTGCTGACTGACGGACGAAGGTCTGGCCAAAAGAGAGGTAGGGAGTGTAATTGAAGCTACCCGACTGGGGAATGTACCTCCACCTCACAGAATACCGCAGCGAAATAACAATTCCCTTGAGGGTTGTTGTGTTCCTGCGAGTGAGTGAGTTCACCAGAAAGGCAGGAAAGAGATGCTGCGTTGGCAGCAGGGGTGGTGGCGCGCTAGCCATATTTTGTTGCGAGCGTTAATATGGCTACGGTAACCGATTCACATCAAACGGGCCGTATGCTTGTTTATCAACCGACGTAGTATAAAAAAAAAAAACATGTAATACAAATATTACAATGCGAAAGTTTGTGAAGATGACATATGTATGGATATGGGTGATACGACTGGATGTATGGATGTTTGTTAGGACTTAGGACTCTTTCACGCATAAAAAGATTGAACAGATTTACATGAAACTAACTTACCAATTTTCAAAATTCTATTCTTACTGAATACTCGTATATAAAACCTGAAACTGAACTGAACCTATATAATAATTGCTCAAACCCGTTCCATCCAGTTGTTTTATCTGTGCGTTGATAGATCAGTCAGTAGCGATTGGCTATTATGGACACAGAAGAAGTTTCTTCGTAGGTAAGTAATCATCAATTCACATAGATATATATTATGATCTGAATTGATAAATAAATGAAACGTTGGGGCCATGGGGGCCGAGTGCCAAAAAAATTTTTAAAGAACTTTCGTCGCGTCTACGTCTACTTTGCACAAAGAATTAGTATTGCGATCCAACGAGGCAAGGGAGCCAGCGTATTGGGAACTTTGCCTACGGGCAGCAGTTTTGCTTTTAGTGTTTATTTATGGTATATAATTAGTTTTAATTTAGATGTATTTATTTAATTTATCTATTTTAAGTATTTGCTGTATATTATTATTTAGTGATAAATAGTTAATTATTTGGATATTTTTTATCCCGGTACTGTGTTTCCTCGGAACCAAACCAGGGTTGCTACCAAAATGGCTGAATGCATTTGGATGAAATTTGACACACAGTTTGTAACCTGAATAATTCATATGATACTTTCAAATCAAAGTAAAGTGTTCATGCAGACGAAGCCGCGCGTGGTAGCTAGTGATATATACCTAAATAAATAAAATTATTATTCTCAGAAATCGTTATTCTAATATCCGATCTTAGTTACTTATTTCTTTTGCTGAATGTACATAAAAAATGTGTAGCTGTCAATTTGTTAACTTGTGACTAGATGGTGCCGTGTAATTATGTCTAGAAATATTCACATACTTAGACAGATTAATTAATTATAGGTCTTCGTTGCGATCGGAGTGGAGCGGAGATCTTAATTTATATTCTTTTTGATATGTAATATAATAAATCGCTCATGTGAATTGCAACTCAATACAGAACTCTATGAAGCACAAATAAGTTTTTAGGTACTATATTCTCGAAATGTCATTCAACACACTTCACAACTATTAACAAACAAGAATAGGCTATTTTTCATTCTGTACGGCAGTGACTTTCAAACTGTAGGCTGTGCCCCCCGGGGGTGTCGCCAAGTTATACTACATTCGGGAGTTCGCGGTGGAAAAAACGCAAATGTTTGTAGGTCATATGCGACAATGAAAATACGTAAGCAGGCCTGATTATTGATCAATAATTCATCAACTCAAATCTTTAAGCAAAACTTTTTCAATTGAAGCTTATTTCTCTCCTTAATGTTTATGTTCTACATTATAGACCCAATTAGTTCACCAAAGAACAAAAAAGATAGCACGCTAACAATTTTAAAGCTTTCATAGCCCGCTAAATTGTTGAAATTTCTTCATGGAGGGAGAGAGGAAGGAAGGAGGGGGCCGCCAGAAATTATTAACTTGTAAAAGGGTCCCATGTTCAAAAAGATTGAAAATCACTGTCACCGGAGACCGGGAACGTTTCTTACACCTGGGACATTATAGTCTTATAGAGGATCATCGCCCATCATTCTGTTATTGTAATCACAAGAAGTTAAACCCTTAGACGGATGTGAATTTTAACCACTCAAATATTATGCTACTAGCTGTTACCCTAGTTGAATAAAGCTTTTTTCTCATGGGAATATTTTTGTTAATAATGTAAAATAAACGGATAAAAAATAACCTGTATCACTCTCCAGAGCTTATACTATTTTTATAAAAAGAAATAATGTCAATACATTACTTAGTTTGTTTCGACGTGATTGAAGGACAAACCAACACATTTTCAGATTTGTACTATTAAGTACTATGTATTTATGCTCATTCATTCACTCTATAGACTGTAACTGTACCGTACAGTTACAGTATAAGAAGTAATAGTACTCCGTATACCACAGGCACTCTCTGCCTCTCTTCTCGACCCTGCCGAGTCCCTGGATACAATTCTCTATTTATTTGTTCGACACTGAATCCACGCATTCGCGCCGCTCACTAACGCTATCTATTTTTATAATGTAGTATTAGGCATTGACAACAGCATGTATGTAGTGGCCGGAGCATATGACACTAACTATATAAAGGTTTTTATTTCTAACAGAAAGATATCCGAATCATCGAACCGAAAAAGTATCCATCCATAAAAATAAACAACTTTTGTGACCTAACAAAACAAAAACACAAAAGTAAACTAACTTTTTGTGAAGAGGCGTTGAAATTTTTTCAAGGATTTTAAATTTTCTAAGTGGTATTTGTTACTTTTCGCTCAATAAACAGTATTTGTATTTGATTATTTTCAAGATTTTGCATTGTTCCGGTAGTATTTGTATTCGTATTGACGAATACTTTCACACGTTTTGTATTCTTTGCACGAGCCCAGTGGACGAATGGCTAACAATGCCTACTTTGACTCCGAAGTCGCGGGTTCGATCCGCGCAGACGATTCGTTGGCCTGGGTGTTTTCTATGTATTATATGCATGTATTTACAAAGAAAAATGTGTCAAAGTACATTTAGTTACATACAGCTTTGCTTGTTTTGGCACTAAATGACGCTGTGTAATTCAGGAATATTTATTTATTTATTTCTCTGTGTGTAGAACACAGAATAACATTATGTTACTATTCACCTAATACAGAATTTTAGACTTTAATTATAGCATGAAATAGCGGATTTACTTGAATTGCGGCAAATCAATTTAGAATGGTTAAAATTAATGAACAAAGATTTCAATGATAATGCAATAATAATTAATAGTAATGAAGCACGTATTGACTTAATGACATCCTAGTGCAGTGACTCAGCCAGAACTATGTCGTGAACACTTTACGCTAATGCAATTACAAAATTCAGCAAATCACCAGTACCAGAAACAAAAACAGTTGTTAGAAAAAAACAGGTTAAATGCCTAGTCATTTTGGCCTTACTCGTTATTTCATTATTTGCACTATGGTTAATTCATATTGAGAAGAATTAGAATTGTAATCTTTTGGCAAATTCCTACTGGCCCATCTTCGCTTTTGTACGAGAATAAAAGAAGAATTTTGTCGTAGATTTAATTTCTTCGATATACGTCCTCTGAAGATTCTAGGATTTCTTCATAATCCCTCTTCCTTATTCTCTGTGTTCTAATACGTTGCGATATTTCATGACTATTCTAATTTCTATGCCTAATTTTTTTGTTATCCTATCTTATTTGTTGTCACCCACTTCCCACTTTACTTTTCCCATGTTACTTCTCATTTCTCTTGACATAACATCAACCTTTCCCTATCATCCCGTGGAGCTATTTCTACAACTTACTTAAATTCAGTAGGTATATTATAACTGGAAAATGTATTTGAAAATTAATTTCCATATTTCTATGAACTTTAGAAAGTCTTGTCTATTATCTCTCTCTATCTCTCTCTCTCTCTTTCTCCATATCCTAACATAAGAGAGAAGAAGGATCTTCTCTCTTATGTTCACCTCATTCTTCCCACTTTACTTTTCTAGCTACTTGTTCTATAATTACATCTATTTCTTCTACTCTTTCCCAAGACATAAGTGATACACCACAATATTTAAAACCAAAATCAACCTCACCTACACGTGGTGCAACCTATCATCTAGCAAACGAAGCTCTGTCGAAAGAGAGGTGGGGCATGTCGAGGCCGACTGGAGAAATAACTTCACCTCACTGGAGACTGTAACCTAACAACTATTGTTGTTATAATATAACATAACTCTCCGCAGGGCGAGAGAGTTACGTTATATTCTTAGATCACTAGACGTGAGGAGGTGCTGCATTAGCAGCGGACGCAGGCCGCCAGTCGTCATCAACCCCTATTCATCCTACTGCTGGGATTTAGGTATCCCCTTAATCGTAGGGGTTAAGAGAATAGTCCAACACGCTGCTAAGCTGCGGGTTGACGGAGGTCATTGTTTTTAAGCTGCCTAAAGGTAAATGACTTCAACAGCCGGGACCAACGGTTTAACGTGACAGGCTACAGTTGACGTTGCTTAACTTGCGTGTTTGATTAGACTGACACACGCAACGATGCCACCGAGCTCCTCGCGCGATCAATATCTTGTATTACAAGCATTTATACGCTACATGCGGGCTTGTGCTTGGTTATGACCCCGCGTGGCGTGCATAAAAAAAGGATTTTTTGAGTACGAAAGAATTTAAATCATCCATCACATGTCTATTCCTATTTATTTATGTTCATTCGGCTATTATTTTTGCTTTTCAGGTCTGTGTGTGTGGGGCGTTGGCCGCTCTCGATGGGTACAGTCCACAGCAGGATCCAGACCAATTCCACATACAGACAGATGAAGACGATGAGCGCTACTTTCTCTATCAAACCCATAATGGACAGTACAGGAAAGAAAGGCGACTCAAAGATGGTTCTGTTATAGGTAAGCATTAAATCTTATAACAATTAAATAAATTAATATGATCATCATTATCAACTTGTATCTATCCACTGCTGAATATAGGCCTTGGGTGCTTTCCACCACATGCGATCCTCCGGCCGCCGCATTCAACCCTTACCAAACACTTTATTGAGGTCATCTGTCCATCTAGAGTCGGGTGACCTAGACGGGGCAAGTGAATTTTTCCATTTTAAAAATAAAATAAATATATAAATAATAATAATTTGTAATTTTCCGGCAAGTTGACCGAAATCAACTATTTAAATAATAGTAACTTATCTCAATATTGCGTTTTTTATTACTTCTATCAAAATGATAATAAAAGCTTTCTTCTGCGATTCAGTTCGCCGACACTCAGGTATTCCTGGAGAATTTTCAAAACATCTTTTATAGCGGATGCCTCTTTAATCATTACCTAGTCATAATAACCTGGCCAAGTATGATGCGTTGATAGACCAATGAGCCAGTCAGACACTGATGCATCATTTCCTTTTATATAGATATACTCGTATTTATTCATTTTTTTTATTGCCCACAAAATATATAAAGGTACAAAAGGCGGACTTAACGTTAAAAGCATTCTCTATCAGTAACCCTCTGGGACGAGCAAAAATTCACGAATGCGGTTCTGAAGAAGCAAACAAATGCTAATTTAAGTAATAAAATATAATAATGCGACTAATTAAATAGTAACTATAGTTACTAAGGAAATTAAAATAAACATACATAGCATAATTACATATTTAATAATCATACATATGCATATATAGGCAGATTATCTTGTAGGTAGATTAGTAGGAGTAGGTGGAAATCGAGGTTCCAGTATAGCATATTTCTACCTTAAATTTAGTATTTACAGTTGAAATACACATGAAACCTTTTCGTAAGTTATTACATAAATCTAGATCGAGTTACATTCACTTTCAACAACTCAAAAATATCGTAATGACTGCTTATGTCCTCGAATCTGTAGTAAATTAATTAGTTACATGTTTTATCTTTTATGATTTCTTCATATCCTTTCAATTACTAAACTTAATTTTACTAAAAGTATTATTTTAAACGATGGGGTCGAAAGGTTCTCACCGGCAAACGCAGCGTAGGACGTCCACCCACAAGGTGGACAGACGACCTCATTAAGACCGTAGGATGGCACCGGTCTTATTGGAGATCTAGAGGGAAGGCCTATGTCCAGCAGTGGACTTTCAATGGCTGAGATGATGATGATGATGATTTTTTTAAACTACAAACAATTTTTGATATAATAAAATTACTTGTTTCTTTATCTATTCACTTTTCCACTTAATTAGATTTATTTTTGCCGACTGATTTCGCTTGTACAGCATTATCAAGGTAGATTATGTTTGACGTGAACACGGCTTTAAAATTGCTTCCATAGGGTGGCAATTCAAATAATCGAATGATAATAAAATCAGGGGATAAAGTTTGCTGTTGCATCTACAAATCTATCATCTCCATCCAAAATTCAATCACACCACTGGATAGTTGAAGGATAAAAAACTTATTACGCTAAGTAAGGACTATGGAACATCGCGTACGGGGGAGGGGTAATCGCTACCATTTTGAGATAATTTTAGTGCATATAACGTATTCACGTACAACACACGGCCGTGTCCATGACACAGCCACACCCCATTTTTTGTTTTCTCTTACCTCCCAATAAACCATCCAAATACCTCTCTTTGCGTTCCTCTGAACACAATCCATTGTATTCTACCAAACGTACAATGGATTGTGTTCAGAGGAGTTGTTTGATGTGATGCCCACATGCTCACACATTGGAATCTAATTGGGCGCATACTGTATGGTACAACCACGAACTGTCAGGTTCTGGAATGAACTCCCTGTCAATGTTTTCTCAGGAAACTACAGTATGGGGAATGAATTCATGCCCATGTTTTCCCAGGAAACTACAGTATGGGGTTCTTCAAGAAAGGCGTAAAGGGGTTATTACAGGGTCAGCAACTCGTGGGTGATGCCTCTGGTGTCATAAGTGTCCATAGGCTGCGATGACAGCGTACCATCAGGCAGGTAGTTTGTAGTTCGCTTTCTCTCTAGTTAAATGGAATAGTACAAGTTACTTTTAGCACAAATTTAAGGCGAAGTTAGAATTTCGCAATCAAAAAAATTCAGCTTAGACGGTAGGCGGGCGCTACCTACCATCAAAAGAATTTATGACAAATATTTCCAAATATTTTATTACAGGGACGACAGGCTGGGTCGGTGCAGACGGATACCTGCGGCTACAGGATTATATAGCTGATCACGATGGTTACAGAATATACAAGTCAAAAACTGTGTACGTAGGACAAAACCGACCAATTGGAGTAAGTAACAAACAAACATTTATTTGCAGAATTTATATACTGCTTCTCTTATTCCAAAACTATTGTTTTTATTTTATACTACGTCGGGTGGCAGTCAAGAATACGGCCCGCCTGATGTGAAGCAGTTACCGTAGCCATCCACTACAGCTCGCGCGCCGCCACCCCCGCTACCAACGCAGTATGTCCTTCTTTTCTGGTGACCTCACTCACTCGCAGGAACACATCAACCCTCAAGGATATAGTTATTTGGCTGCGGTTTTCTGTGCGGTGGAGGTACATTCCCCAGTCGGATAGCTTACAATTATGCTGCCTACCTCTGTTTTCGCCAGAGCTTCGTTTGTCAGTCAGCAGGATGCACCGCGTGCAGGCGAAGTTGGCTTTGGTTCAAAGATATTGATGAGCCACTTACACCCCAATTGGATAGATGATTTTAATGTTAAATTACGTTTTCCAGGAGTCATTGAAAATTGCTAAAACTGCGCCTACTGATTCCGGCTATGGAGTGACGCCAGCATCTCCAGGTGTACATCAAGCTCGTCTCCCTCGACCTGTCAGCTCCACTACTCCGGCCCCAATACCATCTTCTTCTCTAACTCCCCCTCACTCTTTCCCATCAGAAGTGTCAGTCACAGCTCGTCCTCCTTCATACCCTAGCCCTACACCGACGCCACATGTCGACGTTTCTCCAAATTCTATAGATTCCTCTACCCGCTTCAACGTCAGACCCACTGTGCAGCCCATCACAGCAAGTGAAGCATCTCCGTCTCCCAGGCCTTATGACTATGACTCGTCGAATACCAACACCATTGATGACGGATATTACGCAAGTGACAGTACCCCCTATCAACGTTATGATGTATTCAATCCTAACTCTTACAGACACGCTGATGAGTGGCTCCGGCGACAAAGGCCCGGTGTTAAAATTGGGGATGGATATACTCCTCAATTCCCTCAGTATGACGGTGTCGCTTTCCGACAAAATGGTTTTAGGTACTATCTCCCAAAACAGTACCACGAAGAAGATACAGGCAGTGCCAATGAAAGAACAGGAAGCTTCGGTTACATTGATCCCTTCGGAATCCGCCGTGTCATATATTATAACACGGCTCCAGGTGGAGGATTCCAAGTCCGCAAAAATAACAGATACGTCGGACATGACGCAACGCCATACGACCCTCGCCCTATAAATTGATGTCGGGCTGTCTAATAAAGAAAAAATGAAGTTACCTAATTTATTTATCAGTATTTTCTAGTTCACATGAACTTCATATAAGGAGACAAAACGATTGATTCATTCGAACGAAGCGAACGTCTTAGCCATTATTTTGTTATAAGAGTAGAGTATATTATGTCCAAGAACTACGTTACCTTTTCTTATTTATATATAGGGACTTAAATTAAGATCTTAGTATTTGTCGTGTAAAAAGTTATCATTAATCAATCTCAGTGCCATTTAACTCTAGCCATTCTTTCGACGGCATACTTTTATTCGAACCAGTAAATGAAAACAGATTTTTCCTTAGTCGATGTTTAGTCATCTTAATTTCAGTTTTAAACAACTGATAAAATAGCAAGCGTCGTCGCCTTGAATATAAATTAAAATACGACAACATCTTTAAGCGTTTACCGTTAATTTATACAAAATTAGCAATAAAATCTATAATGATAAATGCTTTTAAGGAATATCTTAAAAAGGAGCAGGTGATCGACCTGAGGTAGGAAAGAAATTCTTTGCGAACAAAAATGTGTAGGCGCTTATGTGGGCACTATTATCATAAAATGAAGTATGTAATTGGAAATTAAAGCCAGACCAAATCAAGGTTCGAACCAAGAAAGTAAGTTTCCAAAATGTGAGAACTATTTATTCTCAGTTTATTCTGACAATTTGTAACAAAAAGAAAGTCAATGTAATAATAAGATTTATAAGTTGGGTGCATGTAGACTGTCGCTGCGAATAATTTGCTATTACTATGTAGGTATTGAATTAATATCGTAATGTCAACTTGTTGCAGTGACTTATCTGTGGGTATTAATTAAAAATGTAACAAAATGTAATTTGTTAATTATATTGAAAAAATATATCACCTTCCGTCTACTTGGACTGCAATGGCTTTGAAGTATAAGTGGAAGACGTCTTTCCAGCTGGCTATTAAGCTAATTGGATTAGATCTAATCTAATTGGCTATTAAGCCAATTGGATTAGACCACTCAACTGGATATTGAGGGATTGGGTCCCAGCTTGGCAAGGAAGGTGATTTTTTCTATTTGATGTATCACTTATAAATTAAACTGTTACAATATTTAAAATAATTGAATTTAAGTAGGCTTTCACTTGAGCAACTGCATCATTGTGTACATACATATAAATGATCTGATATTTATAACATAATATATGTATAATTTGCACGCATATGTATTCTGAGAAATTGTTTTGAATATTTAATAATAACAACTGTTAACACGATTTGCTGTTTTATTTTCTCACTTGCTCTCGCTGGCGATTTCAAAAAACTCTACTCTTCATCATGAAGGACAATACTGTACAAAACTTCTTTCTGTTACAAGGGTTTTGGCTAAATGTTGCGACAAGGCAGATTTCCATTTATCTCACATGGATTAGCTGCATATCGACCTCTATTTGAAGAAAAAAAAATGTAGTTTTTGTACGGAGTCCCATAACAAAAATTACTTTTATAGACTAGTAGAATCCTTCCCTGTTGACTTCAACTTTACCCTTCTGTCTCAATCAATATACTTGTACTTATATCTTGTACCTTATCATTATTTTTACACAGAGAAATAGTTCGAAATCATATTCTAATCTCAATTTTTTTTTATACTACGTCGGGTGGGGAACAAGCATACGGCTAGCCTGATGTGAAGCAGTTACCGTAGCGATATTAATGCTCGCAACATAAAATATTGCTCGCGTGTCGCCACCCCCGCTGCCAACGCAGCATCTCCTTCCTTCCTTTCTGGTAACCTCACTCACTCGCAGGAACACAACAAACTTTTAGGGAATTGTTATTTGGCTGCGGTATTCGGTGAGGTGGAGGTAGGTACTTTCCTCAGTCGGGTAGCTTACAATTACGCTCTCTACCTCTCTTTTCGCCAGAGCTTCGTTTGTCAGTCAGCAGGGTGGACCGCGTGCAGGTGAAGTTGGCTTTGGTTCAAAGTTGTTGATGAACCACTTACACCCCAATATACATTTTACATATTTTTTCAATTCAGTACATATGGTTATCAATAAACTTTAAAATTACGACCTTCCGTTGCTGTTACAGCCTGTATCGACTGATACAGCTATAAATCGTAAATACTATTAAGTTTTGAGACTATAGGAAAATTACATTATGAATCCAGTTTAATGGCATTCTTGTTTCTCTAATTAGACCTCTACATTATATAAAATTTGATTTTGACAGCAATAATACACTTTTACAGCCGTACTTGAAAGGTATGTCGTTTTCATACATTTAATATATTTTGCTTAATTTTACATTACACATTAATACATAATAAGTTATATTCCTTGTGACCATAGTAAAATATAGCTCATAACTTATTTATTTCAGAACATACATGAATTTACAGTAAATATTTTACCAAATATTCACGGTAATACAGTTGTAGTAAATATTAAATTAATACAACATACATTCTACTTGAACAGAACAATACACATATTTAAAAATTGTCAAATCGTATCTGCGAATACGTCGGCATCTGGACGTAATGTAGGTGCATTCTATGCGCGACAAGTGCGCACAGAATGCACCTAGTCCGCGTTAGTGAACAGCCGGTGCCGACGACGATGCAGTCCTTCCTCTCCACTACTACGAGAGGGTGCAACTATAACTAAAGCCAATCTCAATACGGAATTTATGTAAACAAACCATAAATCATGGCAAGTAGGGTTGTCACGTCGCATGTAAAATATTCATCAAGGAAAATCGTTCTAACGTTACTATTAATTAAAATTATGTTATTATGTGCATACTACAATATATTTTATTATTTCTGACATTATTACTTTATTTAATATAATTTTTGTTCTTGTCGAAAACATTTTTCTAACTTTCAGAGAAGATCTCCTTGACTCAACAACCCTAATTTACTGTCATTTTACAATAATTACAGATGTACGCAACCTTCGGGGTAATTTTTATTATGCTGCAGATAAATGTAGAAACTCTTATCTCCTTTCCATTTATTTGCTTGTTTTCAATTTGTTATTAATTTAGTTAAGATTATCGCGACTTTACAAACCGACGAAAGACTAAAGATATACATTTTGTTTCACTTGTCAAGCACTTGACTACCAAAAAACAAAAAGATTTTATGATATTTATCAGAACATGACTTTCAAACCAATAAAAAATATTTATAACTACCATAACGCATAGTCATCAATACATGTAAAATACTTTATAACCTTATTTTTTATGTGTTTTGATTTTTTTTTCTTACTGTAATTTCCGGAAAACGAAACGTTCTATGACCTTACATTGGTCGGATTATATGATTATAAATTGTATCCCAGTCTTGAGATGAATAAAGTTTGACGAGTACCAAAATAATATAGGTCCAGGAAAAAAGGTTGTTAATTTCTGTCTGTCCAAGGTTGCTAGGCAACGCTTTGTTATTAAACATTCTACATTGAGATTGGCTTAAGTATAACTATCTTAAAAAAAAACATATTGTTTTAAATTATTTATCGAGACTTATTGCTTCATACCAGTTGATACATTAAATTACAGTTAATGTTGTTATAATCTATGTATCTTGTTTTTACAGAAAATGAAAACAATAGTCCTCTGGATGTTATTTGCGAAAGCAGCTTTTGCTGCTGATGAGTTTTACGATAGACCCTTGAACTTGGTCTACAACTTCGAGCATCGCCGCATTGACCAGCCACCTCAAGTCGAGAACAGGAACGAGGACATTAACAAATACAGAAACAGACCTCGGACTACCCCCACGCCATTCCCTAGAAACGTTAATCATTATGCTCCAGAATCTATGCATCCAAGGCCAGAACATCATCTGCCAAGCCATTACCTGCCAAAGCATCCTACGCCAAGCCACCACCCTTCAAAATTCCTTGCCTCTGGATCTCACTACGCCGTTAGTCCGTCTTTAACTCCCATCGTAGAGCCACACAGAGCAAAACTACCGAAACCTCAGTCACGAGGCAGCCACAAGTTTAACTGGGATGACCTATTGCCTACACAAGAGACAACGACAGTGAACACCTCTCCCAGTGGTCCAATCGCACAACGTCGCCCTGTTCCACCGGTGCCTACCTTATCTCCTTGGTTCGGTGATAACTATGGAAAATAATGGCTAGAAATTTAATACAGATATACACAAATAAACCATGAAATTTTAGTTTTATAATTATTTTTCTAATGTACCTTATAAACGTTTTATATACTACCATGAGAAATAGCGGGTTCGGAAACATTTATCCGTGACTAATATCTGAAACTAGGCGCTAAAGCCCATGAATATAAATTTGAATCTTCGCAGCTAAGTTGCAGACTGTCGCGCTAAGCAAACCAACTAGGTGTGAAGACTTTTATTCAGATAACACGACCGGGCCCCCTACCGCCGAAGCTGAAGCTGATTATCGTCGAATATTTTGATTCGAAAAATAGGTTTTATTTTTAGATCTTGACAAACATCTTCAGCTTAGTTGGTAGAGCTCCAGGGTTTCCACCAGTTAAGCTAAACACAGGTACCATAAATCTAAGCTGAAGTTTGATATTCGCAAACAAAAAATCCGATGGAAATCGGTTTCAGCTTCGGCGGTAGGGCCCCAGGTTGGTGGGTCTTGTCATATTTGTATATGTCTATCTACCTGCCTACGAGTACTTTTACTCAAGTAGCTTGTGGCGACTTGCGCTACTCAAACCTTGCCTTTACAGAAATGCCTTTACCCTTACCTACCACCACAACACAATAAATCTAAGTAATGGCACTCCACCACCTCTGATTATCGTGACATGACGTATTGAAGCAACTGATTTGTCTCACTAATAAAATCGTAACTCGTAATCGTAAATTTAGATTTTTGAAGTGAAAACTTCTTTTTTTCTCTATCAATCAATAAATTTACAAGACCACTGTATCCTACATGTGCCATAACTTATTCAAAGATATTAGCGTTGCCTGACTTCGATAATCGACAAACCTGATACGCTCCAGTGGCATCCCTGCTGTTGCCACTGTTTATAAGGCATGTGGGACGCTTGACAAGAGGCAAACAATTACCTATTCAGTCATATAATACCACAGACATTCAATATAATTGAATGTCTGTGTATAATACAGACTTAAAAAATATCAAGCTCCTTCTAGGGTGTAAGTCATATGGGATGACTTATCCCATATCATTATACCCATTCACTTCGCGTCAAAGTACAGTGGATACCTAAGTAGAATGTTAGTACTTAAAGCTATTTGTTTGTTTGTATAACTTTATTGTATGCAAAATACAAAAATCATTGCAATGTATACAAGGTATTTTTTGGTTTGTCACACCTAACCGACATGAATTACGAAAATTACTATAAGTTGAACGTTATAGATACCTATATAAATGTCATAAAATTAAGACACTTGAATACCACAGAATTAGATACAGAAATTAAAAAAATATAGGTATTTACATAGGACGTTTATATCTTTTGTCAAATCCAACATGAATTATATCGCATATCTATAAATACGGCTACTGGTTGCAGTTGAAGGCCAGGGCCAGACAAATGCAGGCATGGTCGGCCACTTGACTTCGGGGATATTAAATGACCATGGCCAACTGGGTAAATAGGAAAGCCATCCATTTCTCAGAAACTTCTCTGAAGATCCTATTCCACCCTCTTCTGCGTTTTTCGCCACAACTACAACAGGAGGTCTCAAACTTGAAGCCAAATATCGAGGACTCAGGAAGCGCGCAGGGTAGCCGACCGTGACCTGGATAATATCTTCCGAAGGAATTTCTGTAGCTGGTAAAGCTATTACACTCACAGCCAAACACAACACTACTGCAAGATACATCTGTAAGGTAAAAATATGTGTTAATTGAATAAAAGCAACAAATTGGTATTTTGTTAAAACAGATTTGTTCAGAAGTAAACGTATTCTAGATTCGATTTTACTTCTAGAGTGACTAAAACACACCAAATTTAGAAAGTAGGTACAATAATTGTAATTCTCAGTTGTCTCAAAACTTAAAAACAAATGTGAAGAAAAATATATGTGTAATTTTAATTCGTACCTTGTTATATTTATGAACACCGACAATACTGATATTTCAAAACAATGTTCTTGGCTATTTATATAAGCTGTATATTAATCTACAAATTATAAAATTCATCTAAAATAGATTAAGATTATAGGTCAAGAAGATGAGAGATCCAATAAACAAATCATTAGATGAATGTTTTAATTGACGAGCTCGGTGGCGTAGCGGTCAATGACGCGCCTTCGACACCAACGCTCGTGGGTTCGATTCCCACATAGGACAAACATTTGTGTGCATGAACATGTCTGTTTGTCTTAGTCTGGGCGTTTTCTATGTATCATAAGTATGTATTTACAAAAAAAAATGTATACGTATGTTTATCAGTTGTTTAGTACCCATAACACAAGCTTCGCTTACTTTGGGGCTAGATGGCGATGTGTAATTTGTCTGAAAATATTTATTATTTATTTACAATATTTAGATACATCGATAATATACAGATTCTTCTGTAGAAATTATTAACGTTGGTTGATAAAACTTATTGTTGTAGTAAATTCAAATTTTAGAAGAAATGAATGCATGTGAGTCTATACGAAACTTATATTCAGAGTGTACAAGAAGAAGCGGTTGATGGTGAGCTACCCGTGCCCGCACACGGGACGATGCAGTCGCGCCGCACCCGCCTTTAATCTTAAGTATAAGGCCATTCGCACACGCGGCGACTCGGATTTGATACGCATGCCCTACGCATCGCTCATGCATGAGTCGCCACCATACAATTTCGATCTAGCCCGCACACTGTGTGACGAGTCGACAACGCGTTTGACGCCAGTCGCATGCGACTTACAACATTGATGACACGCGTGGATAGTCGCGTGTGCGGACACCAAGCTACTGGAGTAGTATACCAGTATGGGTTGCGTCACAGTCGCGTATACGTATCAAACTCCAATCGCCGCTTGTGCGAATTTGGCAGCACGTCGCAGCCGAGATATACTCGTACTTCAGAATCTGTAGCCACGCCGCCTTGCAACAGTCAGGAGCGACCACGTGGCCAGAGCACTAATCCCCGTAAATGTTCAAGGTTCAACTGCTTAGTCGTTAAAGCCCTTTGGATTCGTTCACACGACGACTAATTCGGTCCAGCCTTGCCAGATTTAATTTAGATCAAAGCGGAATTTTACACTTTTGAAAGTAAAAAATGCGGGACACGTTGGAAAAATGGACTGGAATGAAAGGACTACAAGAAAAAACATATTCGTTACATTTTTTTATAGAATGAATGGGTAACTCTGTTTGATATGAGTGTAAACAATCAAAGATCAAAAATATTTCAGTTTGTTAAAGTTTAAATTGCTTATTTTTTTCAAATTTCAAAGATTTAAATTCTGGTATTCCGACCATTAATTTCAGTTGGTGAAATCATAATTTTTGGCGTCCACTGCCAAAACCGGAACATGTGGTGTCCCGCGCGGGACCTTCCTTACACTTTAGCCTAATAAGCGGGACGTCCCGCCAAAATCGATCGATCGATTTTGGCGGGACGTCCCGCTGTCCGCTGTTTCGGTCCGAATTTTTCCCGTACACTCAATACTCATTCATATTCACGAAGGCCATTTCTTTCAATGGTAAGTATGGAATGGTCCTCATGTGAATACGTGGTTTTCACGTATACTATTATCCCGTATTATATTTATATATGTGAAAAATTCGAATAGTCGTCGTTTGAACGCAGCCATATGGTTTTAGTCGCTACGATAAAATAACATGACTTATTTTTGTAATATTTTTTTTATTTTTTTTTATACTACGACGGTTGGCAGACAAGCATACGGCCCGCCTGATGTGAAGCGGTTACCGTAGCCATATTAACGCTCGCAACATAAAATATTACTCACGCGCCACGTTTTTTTCTTTTAATAAAAAAAAATATGTCGTCGCTCGGCGTTGAGTATCTTCAGTGCCTCACCTTAGAGCGTTTGTATTACTACGGTAACCGCTGCACATGAAACGGGCCGTATGCTTATAAAAAAAATCAGCAGAGACGCATCAAAATAATAGGATTACGCTGTACATTTGAGACTTGTTCTGGTTAGTCGTAAAAAGGACCTCACTGAAGACTGAAGCCAAATATTTATTTCTTTTTTTTTTCATACTACATCGGGTGGCAGACAAGCATACGGCCCGCTTGATCTGAAGCGGTTACGGTATTAAGGCTCGCAACATGAAATATCGCTCACGCGTCGCCAACCTCACTGCCTACGCAACACCTCCTTCCTTTCTGGTGACCTCACTCACTCGCAGGAACACAACAATCCTCAAGGGATTGTTATTTGGCTGCGGTATAATGTATGTGCGGGCAAGCTGCCCGACTGAGGATGTACTTCCACCTCACGTGTGTGTCAAATACGCTTTACTCTACCTCTCTTTTGCCAGAGCCTCTCGCTAGTCGGCAGGGTGCACCACGTGCAGGCTAGGTTGGCTTTGACTCTAAAGATCGTGGTGAGCTACTTACACCCCAGTTATTAGACCTAGAGGAAGGAAGGAATTCATCAGTTGGTGGCGGGGTTGGCGACGCGCAATCGATGTTTAATGCTGAAAGCGTCTATAGGCTACGTAACAGGTTTGATGAGTTTTTAATTAAAAACTAATAGAAGTTTGTTATCAACAACTAAGTAATAACGTTTTTGTTTATTTAGCATACTTCTTTAACATAGTTATATATATATATGAAAGGGAGACAAACGAGCATGTGGGTTACCTGATGCAAAGCAATACCCACCGCCCATGGAGGTCAGCAACATCAAAGGGTCGCCGAACCATTGCCAGTCTATACTACTTACCTATAACCTAACCTAACACAACAGCCCACAACGGAATTGTTATTTGGCTGCGGTATTCAGTGAGGCGTAGGTACTTCCCCAGTCAAGCAGCTTAAAGAATACGTATGTCATATCTCTCTTTTCGCCAGAGCCTCGTTTGTTAGTCAGCAGGGTGCACCACGTGTAGGTAAGGTTGGTTTTAGTTCAAAAATGTTGATGAACCACTCACACCACACCCCACCAAACAAGTATCCAGTATTGGAAGCTAAAAAATCTTGATGTATTAAGTAAGATTCTTCTGTAATTAATTGCTGTGGCCAGAAATCAAAACCACTTTTATTGTGATAAGTTTTTTTATAACTGAAGTAATAATTTTGATTATTTGAAATATAAAATTTCCTACCAACTCAGCAGCTTCTTTCAGCAGCTCTCCTCCCCAATTTCGTATACCAAATACGAAACTTTTTTTGTAAATTAGTGAGGACTTGGGTGTCCTTCCTTTTTAGGTGTAAATGGCACACTACTATTGGACCTACTGATGAGCCAGCAACAGATTTTCATGACCAATTTCCTCTCACGCGATAACTCCGCAAATACTTCAGAGAGTTCTATTATGCCGTATGGTATACGTCAACTGCCGCTCCGTGGGTGGGTTGGGCATCGGCAGCATCTTAATCACGTAAAAAAAAAATTGTTTTCCCGACTGAAAATTTGTTATATAGTAGTTAACGCAATTATTAGAAGATAAAAAAAAAGTCAGCTGGCCGTACCGTGGTGGATTATACATCAGCTGACTACCTTTCCACCAACATAAAAGCAGCTGACGTTTTTATTTATTCAAAGCTGCATATAAGCTATCATCTGACAAATTTTCAAGTGAGAGGAAATCACTGAACGATGAATGAAAAAATTGTTTTTGCATGTTCGTGTGACCAGCTGACGTATAATCCACCACAGCCCCCTTACCACCATCTCTTATTGCGACTCAATAACTGAATAGATTGCTTATTCATGCCAATGAATAAGTGACCCTATTTCAAATGCAATAGAGTCGCTTATTCATTGCTATGAATAAGCAATCTATTCAATTATTGAGTCGCAATAAGAGATGATGGTAAGGGGGCAGTACGGCCAGCTGACTTTTTTGTATGTTCGAATAATTGCGTTAACTATCATTTAACAAACTTTCAGTCGGGAGGAAATGACTGAAAACAATTTTTTTTACGTGATTAAGAGGCTGTCGCTTCCCAACCCACCCACGGAGAGGCAGCTGACGTTTACCATAAAGCATAATACAACTCTCTGAAGTAATTCACGAGTTATCGCTTGAGAGTAAATGACTGACAAAATATACTATCTGGCTCACGGACTATATCTCATAGTAATGGTTTCAATGGACAGAAACCGTCAATTTTCTCTAAAAAAAAGTCTCTTTTCTGCTCCACCCTCTGTGATAAAAATCTGATCGTCATTTATTTCTAACCCCTAGTATTTTTCACTATGCTATAAGCTATAAACTTTATATTATTATTGTTATGATATTAGGGTCATAGGCCCTACCGCCCAAGTTAAAACCGATTACCATTGGAGTTTTAGATCGCAACGAAAATAGATCTTAGGTTTAAGTGATAAACATCTTCAGCTTAGTCGGTAGACCTCTATTGCTGCCAGCTTAGTCAAACATAATTACCTCCAATCTAAGCTAAAGTTTATGTTTTGCAATAAAAAACTCCGATGGATATCGGCTTCAGCTTTGACAGTAGGCCCCTGGTGATGGAGCAGAAAAGAAACTTCTTTTTGTAGGGTGGATTTAACATTTTTTTTATTTCTACCTGTTAATAAATTTAGTTAATGAATCAGATTAATAATTTGCCGAAAGAGATATACTTAGCTTAGATAGGCTTAGCTTAAGTTGCACGACCTCGTTGACTCTTTGTAACGCTTCATTTACTCACAGTAGGAGTAGGATGCTTTTGGAATTTGACTACAAATTTCTTCTGATTAAATTCGTTGTGAGTTCCAAGGCAGCCGTAGTTTTAACCCCGGGACTGCAATGGACTTCATTGTTCATTGAATTTTTTAATCCTGGCTACACAGGAGACACAGTGGTGGGAATGTGTGGTAGGCGCCCGTCCCATTACTCACAGTAGATACTTTGTTCATAATACTGTTGTTTATGCGCAATTATTATGTACAATGTGCAGAACAATAAAACTTTTGTTTTGTGTCCGATAAAAGTGAAGTGTTTTGCAACAACTTGTAGTAATTATGACTCTCGATAACATGTCAAACGTATTTTAATAGGCTCTCGTATTTACTAGCTTTCTCAAATACAAGTTATGCATGCTTTTCTATTGTATCGAAGTCAATTATACTAATACTTCCATTGCAATATCCAGTTTGAACATTAACTTAAAAAATGTTATGAATGTAACAATTGTTACGTAAATAAACTTGGATGTATTTAATATTGGTATAAATTGAAGTAAAATTTATAAATGTGTCAAATACTGTTTATACAGTAGACTGCAATCATGGTGAGTACAGAGCATGATTAATTTATTTTTATTCAATTTACATTACCGTGGTGTGCATTACCTATTATCGTGGTGGTGGAGCACAATCTACCATGTTGATGGGGTTTAGAGCCAGCAGTGAAATTATAGGGTTGATGCAGATCCCCTAAATGAGTATGCTAGGTTTCGAGCTCGGTGGTTAGCAATGGCCACTTTGACTCCGAGGTTGTGGGTTCGATCCCCACACAAGACAAATATTTGTGTGCATGAACATATCTTTTTGTATTGATCTGAGTGTTTCATATGTAATATATTTCAGTCATTGCCTTTTTTGGCAGTCGCCGCTGTTAATCCTGTCTACACAGGAGACACAGTGGTGGTCGGCCCCCGTCAAAAATGTATTATATTTATGTATTTACAAAAAAAAAATATTTAAGTATATTATCAGTTATCTAGTACCCATAGTACAAGCTTTGCTTAGTTTGGGACTGGATGGCCGTGTGTAATTTGTCCAGGAATATTTTATTTATTTCTTTAATACGGCTCAATCGCATGCCATGGTATGTAGCATACCTACTGTTACTAAAGTAATGAATCGATTTAGATAATAAATACGAAACTTTAGTTGGCGTTGTGTTCGTTGGAGGTATCGATTTGTGTGCATGAACATGTCGGTTTGTCTTGGTCTGGGTAATTTCTATATATTTTATGTAACTGTTTAAGTATAATAACAGTTATGTAGTACTCCACAGTGCAAGCTTTGGTTAGTTCGGGACTAGATGGCAGTATGTAATTTATCCAGGAATATTTATTTATTTATTGCTAAATGGTTGCCTAGAATTTATTAATAATTGCATTTCATATTGCAGGTTTCAACACGGTCTGTAATATTTTTAACAGGAATATTAGGGGCTTTATCATATTGTAATGCACTAGTTCCCTCGTTGGGGACGGAAATTGTTATTGCTAAACATAAGGGAGGTGCAGAGAAGCTAATCGATTATGGACCACCATCGGGACGTGGATTATCACCTTTTATTTCAAACTTCATACAAAAAGGGACTAACGTATTATTCAAGCCCCGATTTATGCTTTCCGCTACACATATTCCGTCACCAGTTCAAACAATGATTGTAGAGAATAACGAAGATTGTATAAAAACACCGATAATACCGCCACCGGCTGTTATAATGGACGAGCCATTAGTTCCTGTGCAGGTTATCATTGAAAATCCACCAACACCAATAAAGGTTCCAGAAGCTCCCGTATTACCACCACTGGCTTTGCCCCTACCACAAGTACCTGTTATGATTGATTGTGAAGAAGAAGTAGTACAACCTCAACCATTACCTGTCATACCGATGCCTATACCTCCAGCGCCGGTAGTAATTGAAGAACTACCAGCACCAATATTAATTCCAGAAGCACCTGTATTACCACCACTCGCTTTGCCCGTGCCACCCGTACCTGTTATGAATGATTGTGAAGAAGAACTAGTACAACCTCAACCATTACCTGTCATACCGATGCCTATACCTCCAGCGCCGGTAGTAATTGAAGAACTACCAGCACCAATATTAATTCCGGAGGCACCTGTATTACCACCACTCGCTTTGCCCGTGCCACCCTTACCTGTTATGAATGATTGTGAAGAAGAAGTAGTACAACCTCAACCATTACCTGTCATACCGATGCCTATACCTCCAGCGCCGGTAGTAATTGAAGAACTACCAGCACAAATATTAATTCCGGAGGCACCTGTATTACCACCACTCGCTTTGCCCGTGCCACCCGTACCTGTTATGATTGATTGTGAAGAAGAAGTAGTACAACCCCAACCGTTACCTATCATACCGATGCCTATACCTCCAGCGCCGGTAGTAATTGAAGAACTACCAGCACCAATATTAATTCCAGAAGCACCTGTATTACCACCACTCGATTTGCCCGTGCCACCCGTACCTGTTATGAATGATTGTGAAGAAGAAGTAGTCCAACCTCAACCATTACCTGTCATACCGATGCCTATACCTCCAGCGCCGGTAGTAATTGAAGAACTACCAGCACCAATATTAATTCCGGAGGCACCTGTATTACCACCACTCGCTTTGCCCATGCCACCCGTACCTGTTATGATTGATTGTGAAGAAGAAGTAGTACAACCTCAACCATTACCTGTCATACCGATGCCTATACCTCCAGCGCCGGTAGTAATTGAAGAACTACCAGCACCAATATTAATTCCAGAAGCACCTGTATTACCACCACTCGCTTTGCCCGTGCCACCCGTACCTGTTATGAATGATTGTGAAGAAGAAGTAGTACAACCTCAACCATTACCTGTCATACCGATGCCTATACCTCCAGCGCCGGTAGTAATTGAAGAACTACCAGCACCAATATTAATTCCAGAGGCACCTGTTTTACCACCACTCGCTTTGCCCGTGCCACCCGTACCTGTTATGATTGATTGTGAAGAAGAAGTAGTACAACCTCAACCATTACCTGTCATACCGATGCCTATACCTCCAGCGCCGGTAGTAATTGAAGAACTACCAGAACCAATATTAATTCCAGAGGCACCTGTATTACCACCACTCGTTTTGCCCGTGCCACCCGTACCTGTTGTGATTGATTGTGAAGAAGAAAAAGTAGTACAACCTCAACCATTAGCACCAGTAGTAATTCCAGAGGCTCCTGTATTACCATCTCTCTCTATGCCCGCACTTCCGGTACCTGTTGTCAATGACTGCGATGAAAACGTAGTAATACCTACTCCTCCTGAACTGCCATTAGTACCTTTGGTTCCACCTGCAGTTATTATTCCAGAGCCCCCAGTACCAGTACTGATTCCAGAAGCACCCCAATTACCGCCTCTGTCTCTACCCAAGCTCCCGGTGGTAGTAGTCGAGAATCAAGTAGAGTGTGATGATGTGGTAGTAAAAGAAATTGAAAAGCCATTGATAGTTCCTCCTGCCCCTGTATTACAAATGCCGTTGCAACCAATATTCTTTCCCTCGTCTCAATTTCATTCCGACCATGCATCACAAGTTACTGTAGGTCACGAAAAAGTTGAAACTGTAGACAAAATAGTCATGCCTTCCTTCCCCGTACCAAACCCTATCATTTCATTCCCTTGCGAATGTGTACAAAATATTATAACGGAAAGGGTTCTGCCAAATATATTAACCCAACAAATAAGAAAGGTAGTGCCTCCTCTACCAACTTACCCAGTTCTGTACAAAATGTTCTAGAAATTATAAATAATATTCAATGTAAATAAATACTAATTTCAAAAGTTAGTGCGCGAATTGTTTTATTAAAATTATGCGATATTATAAATAAGAGATCCCAATTAATCCTGTTATTTATGACAATGTTTCCAAGTATTATTTATTTACTTAATTGCTGTAGTCCACCCTATCAGTGGTAGCAGAGCGTGGTTACAGTAAGTAAATGAAAAAAAAAAAAAAAAAAAAAAAAATGAGCTCGAGTATCAGAAGCATAGAACCGTTAAAAAAATCAAACTACGATACCTGGTGCTTACAAGCACAGGCGATTCTCATCAGATATGATTTGTGGGAATACGCTAGTGGTGAAAAAACGTTAGCGGCAACTGCGACTGCCGAAGCAAAGAGTGCGTTCCTAAAGGAAGACTTAAAGGCAAGGTCAGAGCTACTTTTACTTATATCTCCACCAGAACTTAAACAAATTAAAGGGTGTAATACATCAAAGGAGGTATGGGACAAACTAAAGTCTGTACATCAAAGTTCAGGGCCGGCAAGAAAGGCTACGCTATTAAAGCAACTAGTATTGAAGAAAATGACTCCACAAGAAGATGTGAAAGACCATCTCAGTAATTTTATGGATGTAGTAGGTAAATTAGAAGACATTGATGTCAAAATCAATCCAGAGTTATTAAGCATAATGATGTTGTACAGTTTACCTACAAATTTCGATAGCTTCCGAACGGCTATTGAGTCGAGAGATGTTCTGCCAAGTCCTGAAAATTTAAAAATAAAAATCGTAGAAGAATACGAAGCAAGAAGGCAAACGGAAGCGAGTGAATCTCAGACTTCAGAAGCATTCTACACAAAGACGAAGAAAAAGGTACAATTTTGCAAGGATTGTAATAAGAAAGGGCATTCCACAGAAGCTTGTTGGTCAAAGAAGAGATCTAATAACCCCAATAAAACTAAAGGTCAAGAAAAGACATATAACATCTGTTTAACAACAGGAACGTCGCAATGTAAAGGTAATTTATGGTGTCTTGACAGTGGCTGTACGTCACATATGACGGGTGATAAAAGTATACTCCAAAACTTAATTCCCGCGACTGACACTTTAAAGCTAGCTTCAGAAAAGCATACGACCGAAGTTAAAGGGAAAGGAAAAGCCGAACTTTATACAAAGGATCGACGCTATAAAATTAGTCTTTCTGGCACATTATATGTACCTGATTTGTCGAATAATCTAATTTCTGCAAGTAAAATTACGGATCATGGCTATAAGGTTATATTTGAAAAGGAACAAGCCAGCGTCAAAAAAGGCGGGAAAACTGTATTAAAAGCTAACAGAAGAAATGGATTATACTATCTTGAATTTGATAAACCAGAAGAGAAAGCAAACTTCACGCCTAGTGATGAAAGCGAAATTATGAAATGGCATAAGAAATTAGGTCACGTCAATGAAAGAGACCTAAAAGAAATGGTTAAAAATAAAATGATGCGAGGACTCGACTTTAAAGAAAAAACTTTGGGTACCTGTGAGACTTGTATCAAAGGAAAATTTTCCACTCTACCATTCCAAAGCCATGGAGAATTAATCTCTACTGAAGTGCTCCAGATAATTCACAGTGACGTGTGTGGTCCATTTGAGAATGAATCAATGGCCGGAGCAAAGTATTTTGTAACATTTATTGACGATTATACAAGATACTGCTGTGTATATTTCTTAAAAGAAAAGAGCGAAGTAATCGATAAATTCAAGGAATATAAAAACTATGTTGAATTGTTTCATAAAAAGAAAATTCAAAACCTACAATCTGATAATGGAGGTGAATACAGGTCTAAAGCGTTTGACAAATTCCTCAAAGATAACGGTATAAGCCGAAGACTATCTGCACCTTATACCCCACAGCAAAATGGCATGAGTGAAAGGAAAAATCGGTCGCTGATGGATAAAGCCAGATGTCTAATGCTAGATGCCAATATCCCTGCAAAATTTTGGGCAGAAGCAGTAAACACTGCAAACTATTTAATAAATAGAAGCCCAGCAAGAGCTCTCAAAGGCAATTCCCCATATGAGAAATGGGTTCAACGAATACCATCAGGAAATCACCTACATGTATTCGGAAATAGAGCGATTGTGATGAATAAAACCAGAAGAGGAAAATTCACAGCCAAAGCCACAGAAGGAGTATTCTTGGGATATGCGGAATATACAAAAGGTTTTAGAATCTATATACCCGAAAGGAATGATGTTGTTATCAGCAGAGATGTAAAAGTAATCGAAAAGATGCATTATGGCGATACTCCTGCTGAGAAACGCGAAGATCTTACTCCAGAACCTGAAACAGAACAAATTGAAATTGAAATTCCAGAAAAAAGAAACAAAATTAATGAGAACTTACCTTTTCAGGAACCTAACCCCCTTTATTCCAGCTCTAGTCAAGATCCTGTTGATGAAACATCTCCCTCAAGTGGAAGACCACAAAGAGACGTGAGACCACCAGCATGGACCAAAGATTATGAGTTAAGTCGCTGCGTGACCATGTTTACGTCAGAAAATAATGATGACTATGACTGCTCTTTACTCACATACAAAGAAGCTGTGACTGGCACCGACAGACGAAATTGGGAGAAGGCGATACAATCTGAAATGGAATCATTACAGAAAAATAATACCTGGGTATTAGTAGACAAGTCAGAAGCCAAAGGACACAAAATACTGTCGAACAAATGGGTATTTCGGATTAAAGATAACGGTACGTACAAGGCTAGATTAGTCGTACGTGGATGCGAGCAGAAAGGAAACCTGGATTTCGAAGATATTTATAGCCCAGTAGTAAGTCAATCTGCATTAAAAACATTATTAGCAATTGCCGCATCTAAATCTTACTTCTTCATGACATTTGACGTCAAGACAGCTTTCTTATACGGAGAGTTAACAGATGAAGTTTATATGAAATTACCTGTTGGCTATGAGACTGACTGCAATACTACTGAAGTAGTTTGCCGATTAAAAAAATCGTTGTACGGATTAAAACAAGCTCCATTTACATGGAACAAAACTTTTACCCAAGCGATGTTTGATTTGGGATTCAAGACAATCAAAACAGATCGATGCGTTTTCATAAACGAAGATAAGTCAATAATAATCGGACTATTCGTTGATGACGGTATTGTCATAGGAAAAGACAAGAAAAAGATCGAAGTTATTTTGAAGAAACTTGAAACCAAATTTGAAATAAAAAAGAATGAAAATCCAAGTACTTATCTGGGTATGGAAATAAAAAACTCAAAAGAAGGAATAATTCTTACTCAAAGATCCTACATAAATGACGTACTGGAAAAATACAACATGAAAAATGCCAAACCTTGTGACACTCCCGCAAGTAGCGATTCAAAGTCGATACAGGAAACTGCCCAGGAGAAGGAATATCCCTATAGGGAAGCAGTGGGAAGTTTACTGTACCTGTCTACCAGAACCAGACCAGATATCGCACAAGCGGTCAATCTAGTTAGCAGGAAGGTCGAAAATCCCACTAGAGAAGACGTCACAAAACTGAAGAAAATATTCAAATATTTAGTGGGAACCAAAGAGAAAGGCATTTTGTTCAAACGAAACCAACCGATAGAGAACATCGATGCTTACAGCGACTCGGATTATGCTGGAGATCCATTGACGCGAAGAAGCACTTCTGGCTCCGTGCTAATGATAGCCGATGGACCAATATCATGGGCATCCAAGAGGCAACCTATAGTAGCGCTATCGTCGACTGAAGCCGAGTACATAGCCGCAGCAGACTGTTGCAAAGAGGCATTGTATCTCAAATCTCTAGTACAAGAAACAACCGGATTGGACATAAAAATAAATTTGCATGTTGATAATCAAAGTTCGATTCAACTTGTGAAGTCTGGATCCTTCAACAAAAGGTCGAAGCACATAGACGTGCGGTACCATTTTATTCATGAACACTTTGTGCATGGAATAATTAATATTAGCTACTGTCCCACAGAAATTCAGTTAGCTGACATAATGACAAAACCATTGTCAAAAGTAAAATTTGAAAGACACTGTACAAGATTAATGCATGTATAGAAACGTGTCTCGGCAACATGAGTTAACATCAGGAGAAGGTGTTGGAAGGTCGTGATGCTGTCCACATATTTTATACGTATATTGTCTATGATGCACTACATTTGAATTTGATTTATTGTGTTGTTAAGAATGATGTGCGGTGTCATTGTTATGATATAAAATTTACTAATATACAAGTAAACAATGTTTCCAAGTATTATTTATTTACTTAATTGCTGTAGTCCACCCTATCAATTTATTCATTATTAAACCCATACAATATATATATATTACGTATTTCTTGGCTTCAACGACAATGACACTGGTTTATCTGGCTTATTTATGAGAAGAGTACGAACACCAAGTTCACTACCTTTCCATTGAAGTTGAAATTCACGAATTAGCTGTAAAAAAAACATTTCAAATTTAGGACTTCAAATTGTGTATTGTTAACTTGCATTGTAAAAATTGCGTGGTTACTTACCCGAGTCAAAGTAATTAACATATTCTGTTCAGCTAATCGCCTTGCAATGCAGGTTCTAGGTCCAAATCCAAAAGGTAGGCTTAGAAAGGGGTGAATATTTTCATAATGGACTGAACCCCGTAACCAACGCTCAGGTTTGAATGATAAAGGATCTTTAACAAATTGTGGTAGGCGAGAAGTGAGCATATTTTGTGTTACTATCACTGTCTGAAAATGGTCAATATATATTTAAGATTAGATGTTTTAAATTATATACAAAATAAAAAATTGGTTGTCTGTAAATTCGGTTTACGGACGAGAATTTTACGTGATAAATAATATCATAACGTCATAACTCATAAGGAAACAAGCGTTCCGCGCTCTCTCTTGCACGCTCGGCTCAGGCGAAACGTGACAATCAGTCATGCTTTTTCGTGCCTGCAGCCGGCGTTCATCGATTTATAAGACGTTACGTCAAAAAAATTTGGAAAGTTTTTGATTGGACGTAGTGTCCATCGAAGTAATAATTCTTAGTAGAAAAAGAAATAATAAATAGAGAATAGAATCTTAATCTTAATATATAAAAATTTCGTGTCACGTTGTTTGTCCGCGATGGAATCCGAAACTACTGAATCGATTTAAATCAAATTTTGCACACGTGTGCAGTTTGATCCAACTTGAGATATAGGATAGTTTTTAACTCAATTATAAAACAAAAGTACTTACTCTTTAACATAAAGTTATTTTGAATTGAGTGTGGCTCAGTAGTATCTTTAGAGTCAAAACCAACCTCACTTGCACATGGTGCATCCCACCGGCTAGCAAAAAATGGCTTTGGTGACAGAAAAATACGACATGTCGAGTCTATACTGGTGTAATCATAAAGATTTCATAATAATTGATCTTTGATTTGTTGGATTTGTTTCCGCCCCGAATAGCAGAATAACTATGAAAAAATCGGAAAAATTTACGTAAAAATATTTAAAGGCGATACGAAGTTCGCCGAGAATATAAATTTAATGTACCTTCACCTCATAGAATACCGCAGCCAAATAACAAGTCCCTTGAGGGTTGTTGTGTTCCTGCGAGTGAGTCAGGTTACCAGAAAGGAAGGAAGGAGATGCTTGGCAGCGGGGGTGGCGACACACGAGCGATATTTTATGTTGCGAGCGTTAATATGGCTACGGTAACCGCTTCACATTAGGCGGGTCGTATGCTTGTTCGTCACCTGACGTAGTATAAAAAAGCAGATAGTAAGCACTTACCCCCTTTGGAATCAAATAGCCCTTCAAAATCATATCTTTCTGCAGAAGCCGTCCAACACCAATAGAGACAGGATTTAACCTAAGACTTTCTTTGATTACGCTCCGAACGTATACAGCTTTTGATAGCGAATCTACAGTGAGCTCTGAATCCTTAGCAGGAAGAAGACTAGTTACTTCTTGAAACATTTTCTCCTGACATTTTGGATTGCGAGCTAAATGATATAATGCAAAACTTGTAGCGTATGATGTCTAAAAATGAGGGAAATTAATTAAGGTGACAACATGACTAAAATGAAAATATAAATTTTAATAACTAGAAAAGCTATCTTGTTCGTTTTTGTTGTTTTTGGGTGTAGTTCAGTTCACTAGGATCTGTAAAGCCAAAGCCAACCTCACCTGTCCATGGTACCGAAAGAGACTCTGGCAAAAGAGAGGTAGGGCACAACGTATTTGTAAGCTGCCGGACTGGGAAGTACCTCCAGCTCACAGAAAACTGCAGCCAAATAACAATGCCCTTGAGGGTTGTTGTGTTGTAGCGAGTGAGGTCACAAGGAAGGAAGAAGTTGCTGCATTAGCATCGAAGGTGGCGGCGCGGGGTTGTAATTTCATGATGCGTGTGTATATATAGTAACCGCTTCAAATCAGGCGGGCCATGTGCTTATTTACCACCAGACGTGGTATAAAAACCGGTTCATAAATACTATTACATTCATGGTAATTTTTCTATCAGAAAATTAATTACGTGGATGTTTAAGAAAACTCACTGTGTCGATAGCTGCCATTAGAATGTCTACCATCATTCCAACGATGTCCTTCAAATCTAAATTAGGTTGTTTTAAGAAAGACTGAAGCAGGGATTTATCAGGTTCTTCCTCTCCTTCAAAAAAGGTAGTCCTTTGTAATAAAATTTCTGTTGCTGTTCTGCAAATAAAAATAAATTTGTGTAACTGGAGTCGAATTTGTACTATCATTAACTTTATTTCTATAATTTAAAGTTTCCAACATAATAAGCATGTAAAGTATATGAAACTAATATGCATATAACACGTAAGCTTAAACCTAGAACTTACTTTTCCAAATAGTCCTGTGACTCAACGAGTCTTTTATACAATGGTGTTTTAAACATTTTCCACAGAAATCCTTTATCAAGTTTCATAATACCACTATTCGAGCCAAACGCTGCATCAATAATTTTAGTACTACGTGATCCAGGCTCTTGTTCAAGTTTTGTGAAACTTTGAAATTTTTCATTGAATGCCACAGTACCAATCACTAAAATAAAATTATGTTAGTCGTATTCTTCTCTTCTCGTGCCAGTTTTAGGCTATTTGAGAATGTTCAAAAATTGTATAAATTATTTAACAATATCGTAAAATATACAAAATAATAAAGATCTGCAAACTTTCATTCAATATCTTCCGTCCGACTTATTTTAGGGTCGATCAAAGTTTGGCGGGAAAGTCCATTTTAAAAGTACCTATTAAAAAATAATATTTCCATTGGAGAAGCAATAAAAATGCTATAACTTTTATTACGATACTAATTACATAAACGTAATATATAACATAGCTGTCGTACAAATTTCTGATTTGATGCATACAAAATACAAACCTGTGACGTTATCACTCAGTAGCCTTTTGTATGGAGCGTTTTCGAGAAAGTCCAATTAACATACATTTTCAAATTAACATACATACCTCAAGAGATTTTTGTGCTATCGAAGTAATTCTTTCGCCTATGGTTATATTATTGAGACGTCCCTACATATCAAACCGAAAAAAATGTTGGTCAAATAGCCTACAAAATGAACTTAATTCTGAACTATCTCGACCTAAACCAGAAAACCAGTATTATTCCCTGCAGTTCAAATAGATTTAGCTATTTCAGCTTTCAAAATAGAGTCATTGATATTATCATTTACAGGTTTTTATTCTTGTACAGGGTCAAAATATCAAGAAGCAATACATTAAAGCAAATCTTGTCCAATTTCATCTTTTCAAATTTCATTGTGAATTTAATTTAATACTCTATCTTGTGTATTCTATATAACTTGCATAAATCTCGTTACTCACCCTCTAAATTCAATCTATTGAGATATGGTAGGAAATCGTCACTAGGCGATATTTTGCTGTCCTTTATCCAGTGAACAAACTCACGTACTACGTTGTCAGTTGCTTCAACATGAACCTTAACGCTCTGAGGGCCGGTGAAGTTTTTCTGAAATGTGCTCCGAAGTCTCCACCACTCTGGGCCGTTACTTGAATAAACATAGCATCATTTAAATTCTGAATATATAATATTTCTCATAATATATTACGCCATCTAATTCCAAGCTAAGGGGACATCCATTAACTACGTGAGGTGTTCATGGCGGAAGGGGATCGAGCCGAAACTTACTAAATCTCACTTGGGGGAAAGGGGAAGTCTTGGCAAATATCACGTAATTTTTAGGGATATGTTGGTTCCAATAGTCACTGTTGAGACCGTGCACAAGTCTCCATCGACTTAATTTTTAATTAAATTTTATTTATTAAATTAGAATAAATGTTTTATTAATTTACGTTTAAATACTTATTATCTAATTTTATCACTGTGATGTAAGATTACAGCAATATTCACAAATACTAGTCTTTGTTAATCTCAAATAAAAATAATTGAACAAATTGTTTATTTTTCAATAAATCCATGCTTTTACACCCAAATACTAATTTTAAATGATCTCACGTGAGATTGGCGTAGGGGGGACGGGGTCGAGGTAAATCTTACAACATCTCACCAACGGGGGAGAGAAAGTTTAAAAATCTTCAATATAGCTTCACGTAATTAATGGACGCCCCCTAATCTATGACTATGAGTATTCTTATACCAGAACAGAACTGCTGAATCGTAGCTGTAGCTAAAAATAATCACATTAAATGCCTACGCACCACCTCATGTCTGGTGACTTCAGTCACTTGCAGGAACACAACAATCCTCAGACGGGTCGAATGCTTGTTTGTCACCTTAGTTGAAAAAAAACTAAATAAAATTACGTGGAAAGAAGTCCACCGGTGTTATACACTTGCGGTTTGCTGAGCCTGTAATGCAGCATCGCAACGTGGCTCCTTCGAGCTGGATATTGGTCATCCTGACGGAAAACAAGAGCTATGTCCTCAGGGTCATACACGTGCAGCAAGTTCACTCCAGGTACTTCCCGCACCAGACTACCGTAACGTTTCCAATTCAACAATGCGTTTTTATCCAGCGCTTCGGCGTTATAATCACCTGGAAAATATGTCTAAGTTATCACTTATACCAGCAGCATATAAGAGATAAGCCTCAGCTATGCTGAGCTGATTGAATAAACTGCCTGTCGAGGTTTACTCCGGACACTACATGGGGTTTTTGAAAAAAAGACATGAACAGGATTTTAGAGGTTTGACAGGGTAGGGTGAGGTCCCTGGTGTTAGAAACGACCTTAAGCTACCGTAACTATATAAACGCCCGCAACATGAAGTTTCACTCGCGCGCTAGCAACCCAGACGACCGACACAGCAATTCAATCCTTCGTGGTGACCACATCATTCGGGCTATAGTGCATGTTTGCACCCGACGACGTGGACATATATCTTTTATTTATTATATTTCATAAACTGTTAAAAAACAGTCTTTTAACAGTTTCACTAAAAAAAATACATAAACTACATTTTCTTGTTGAGGGAGGACACAGAGCATATCTTCGGATTCCTTCGAAATTTCGAAATCACGGCCCATGTTTTTTTTTCATTGGCGACGCTAATATGCATAGGTATAGAATAACACATAACAACACAACCTAAATATATTATTTTTCAGACATACATTTCCGAACATCACACACGGAAGCAGCATTTTAACAAAAATACCAAAGCAGACTTACCTATAAAAGGCAAATACTTGTATAAAGTTCCAATAAACGGGTAGCTCTTAGGACCAGGAATATTATCAAAATTTATGAGATCTCTATTATGAACTAATGAACTGTCTTTGTCTGTAGAAACATGATTTTTAACTGTACTGGACTCAAATTTCAAACCTTCCAGCTGTAAAAAACACTTTCCTCTTTTATATTTACAGTATTTTAACATTTTATGTTAATCGCGTTATTTTGTTCCGATTATGAACTGTTCGGCAGCGCACAATCTATACGACTACCTACATACGATGCCTACAGAGAGTAGGATTACAAATCAAGGCTATAATTATGCGCATATCTCCCCATTCCAAACAAGCAAAAACAAAATGGGGTCATATTTCTACCTGGATTCAATTTATACACATATAAAGTACCTACGTATAGCAAGCATGATGCACGACGATTCTTTTTATAAATTATTAGTTTGGTCAAGGCTTGGCCTGCACAAATCTCGTTATCGCAGTACCCTAATCCCACAGAAACCTTTGGCAAGTTAACAAGGCAAGTTATTTAAATTTCGCCGTTCCCAGTAACTTTTTTACAGCATGTGACTATTTTTCCGAAAATGTCTATGTGTCTGTCTGTCTGTCGAATAATCGGAATGTAGGGTAGCATTGATGAGTAACCGTTCGTAATACGCGGCCCCGAGTGGCAGCCCTTGCGATCGATTCCACATCCGAATCAGGAGCCCTACCGCCGAAACTGAAGCCAATTACCATCGGATTTTTTGATTCCAAAAATTGCTCTTAGGTTAGGTAAAGTTATTGACAAACATCTTCAGCTTAGCCGGTAGACTACAAGGGTTTCTTCCAGTTAAGTAAGCTAAATGTAATTACCAACAATTTGCAGAAGCGTCATTTTCGCAATCAAAAAATCCGATGGTAATCGGCTTCAGCTTCGGCGGTAGGGCCCAAGAGGCACAATCTAAGTAATAGCACAGATTACTATAATAATTACTACGTAACAGATACCACTCAATAGAAAATTTCCACTACCTACTGCTATAATAGCCTACTCAGTCGCGTCAGCAACCGCTGCATGCTAAAATGTGCCTAAATGCTCAAGCGTACAGTTGTGATTGCTTCGCACCGCGCGATCCCACAGCAATCGCAGGGCCTGAATTTGGTCCGCAAACGGCCCGAGACCGCTCGGCCGGGCGGTAGGTAACTATAGCGTAGGTACATTTAGCGAAGTACATGGAGTGACGGAGGCCTGGTAATAGTACTACCGCACTCAGGTCACTCTATACAAATATCGCGTCGGTAACTACTTCACAATAACGTCTGTGCAGAGCGTGTGTGCGTGCGTCGCCACACAAACTGTTACAGATTCATTTCAGAGGAGAGGTAAGGTCGACACTAGCACAGTATTAAGAGTATGTAATCTTAAGACTGTGACACTAGGGAGCGGCAGGGAGTAGCAATACTGTACTTAGTACCTGTACTACTACAGGGAGTAGCAATACTGTACTTAGTACTATTACCTGTACTGTGGTACTACGTAAAAGATGGCCACTCCTTGTAGCTCTCACAAGGCGACCTCACCTTAATTTAATCATTACCATTAAAACTAAGTACATATTTATTTTTTCATTGCATCATCACATAGGTATTTTGCATCGTCGAAATCGTTGATAGACAGTTCGACATTTTATCGAATTTTTGGAACATTTATGTAGCACGGTAACATAACTAGGTATATGTAATGCTAATAATAATAATCACAATCATGAAAAAAAACGCTTCAAGATATTTATTATTACAATATTACATAAAGTACCTTCAGTCACAGCACGAGAGGTACCTACTTCGTTATACAGTCAACAGGCTGCAAACAATAACACACATTTGCAAGTATGTATATACACACGCGGTTTGTTGGTATTGTAGTTTTTTTGTATAGAGTGGCCAGGATGTGTCAGAGGGGAGGTGAGGACGCCTAGTGAGAGCGGCAGGGAGTAGCCTTACTGTTGTACATAGTTATTACTATTACTTATAATGTGCTGTAAGTTAATATTAAACAGTGTTTTTTTTACCAATTGATAAACAACCTTAAAAGTTTAAAGCTACGGCACAGGCTACGGTTTAATTTTGAGAACACATCATTTGCACGTATGATTTTATTTCACGATACTAAGTAACCAGATTTTTAATTACAATACGAAGTTTAGTATTAGTATTATATGTAGTCATGTTGCATGTCTATTCTTGGGTGAGTTTGAGGTTTTCGTATAAAAGTACGTACTTATATTATTACATACCACTTTCAATTCATTTCATTTCAGTAGTAAAATTACACTATCGATTTTGCTTTTGCCAATGCCAATGTTGATATTCCATCCCAGAAGCCGAGACGGTGAAATTATTAATATGAAAAATAATCTTCTACTGAAGAGTAGTTGCCAAAACAAAATAAAGAAGAGGAAAATGACAACAAACTAACCTAAAAAAATAATATAGGTAATAATATTACAAAAGAAAACTGAATTGAAAATTAAATTGGTAAAATGCAGAATATAAATAAACATAGAGTAACTTGTAATTTATAGAAAGTTCTAGACTACAAATTAGATACGAAATGAACGATTATAATAATAATTTCCTCTAAATATATTTAGATTTCAGTGATTTTTCCTATGACTGAAATTTCAAGACGATACAGAATTGTCAAATTCGTTTTCGATGTTGTAGGAGTTAACTAAAATAATTTTAGTATTGGTTATAGAGAACATGATGAATTTTATATCAAGAAGATTACTGAACTCGTTCAGTCATAGAACTAAACATAATGTTTTATATCGATTAAACACTCGCAGACATACTTCAAACTGCGCGATACTAGGAATAGAAACCTCTTGTGATGATACTGGTTGTGCTATAATAAATGGAAAAGGAGAACTACTATCAGAATCGCTACAGTCCCAACATCTAATTCATTTACGAAATGGAGGGATCATTCCAGATGTGGCTCAAGATTTACATAGGTCTCACATTGAACACATTGTAACTAAAACATTAGAGAAGGCTGATCTTACAATGGAGGATATTTCCGCAATAGCAGTGACGTTAATGCCTGGGCTACCACTTAGCCTTGCTGTAGGCATGAAGTATGCAAAGCACCTAGCTCGATGCTATAACAAGCCAATAATACCGATACATCACATGGAAGCACATGCATTAGTTGCCAGAATGGAACATGACATTAATTTTCCTTTCTTAACATTATTAATATCTGGTGGACATTGTTTATTAGCTGTGGTGCAAGACATAAATAAATTCAAATTACTCGGAGAGAGTATTGATTGTGCCCCTGGTGAGATTTTCGATAAAGTAGCTAGAAGAATGAAATTACGGAACATACCTGAATATTCAAAAATATCAGGAGGACAAGCAGTGGAATTAGCCGCATCTAAAGCTACTAATCCTTATATATTTAAACTTCCATTGCCTTTATCTGACTACAAAGATTGCAATTTTAGTTTCAACGGTTTAAAAACATCGGTTTTACTTCAACTTCACAGAAAAGAGGTTGAACACAAAATAGTTGCCGATAAATTAATACCTGAAGCAAATGACTTGTGTGCTGCTATGTTGATGGCTGCTTCTCGGCATTTAGTACATAGAACACAGAGAGCTATGGAGTTCTGTGAAAATACAAAGCTCATACCACCTGATAACAAACAATTAGTAGTGTCAGGTGGTGTAGCATGTAATAATTATATATTCAAAACTTTGTCTACGCTGTGTAAAGAGGCTAATTATCAGATTTATAGGCCAAATCCTAAATTATGCACGGATAATGGTGTAATGATAGCATGGAATGGCTTAGAAAAATGGAAACATAATATTGACTTAATAACTGACCTTAATTCATTGGACATAGAGGCTGTTAGTCCACTGGGTGACAGTTTAATTCAGGATGTTATGAATGCTAGAATAGCTACAAAATTGATGAAATTAAAATTGAAAATATAAATTAATTTAGGTGGTTTAAATTTTTACATCCCATATATTTTTGTATACTTAAATATTTTTTATTGCACATCAATTATAACATAGTTACACCAAACATGTACAAAGGTGAGCTTATCTCTACAAGAGATCTCTTTTAGCTGGCCCTATAGGCAATAAGAGGAATAATCACTTGACGGATAATTACATTATGTGCTACACATGTGCATACATGTTAAAAAAGAAAGAGAAAAAAACGGGTTGCACTCCAGGAGTGCCAGCAGAAGTGACTTGAACTTGAACATTAACATTGTGCTTTTTTGGAATATTTCGCACGAGTCGCTTTATTTATCTACTCTCCCTCCGTCTTACGAATTTTTGATCAGGACACGTGTCCTGACGCGAGTTTGTCATTTTTTACCCATCCCAAAAAGTGCACAACGCCGCTAAAGAAGTTTTCACTTAAAAAAACAGTACAATCAAATCAAATGATGTTTTGACTCTAAAGAGTAATAGAGCTAAGTACAAAAGAACATTAACTGAAAAGCCTTAATAAATACAAATACATATTGTCTTCGTCGACCCTTATTCATCCCACTGCTGCTGGGATACTACGAGTCTCCCCTCAACTGAAGGTGTGTAGAGCATAGCTCACCACGCTACTCGAGTGCGGGTTGGCAGAGGTCAGTGTTTTCAAGCCACCTAAAGGCTTGACTTGGCTTAAGGACTGTCATATAACAACAATAACCAGTACTGACGGCTTAACGTGCACATCTCCGAAGCACGGAGGAGCTCGAGGTAAATAAACCCATCCATGGACAGCCTATTGTTAAATATCGTTTCAGTGTACTTTGTATTAACTAGAATATTATGTTGGTATTTTATAAATCATGGTCGTTACTTGTTCCATATCAGATTAATTATTGTATAAATTGGTTAGCATGACTTCCGTGAAGTCATGCCCGCCATTACTATTTCCTTTGTCAAGTTACTGTACAGTATAAAAGTTGTTAGCATGATTTCCTTAAATTGGTTTACAGTATAAAAGTTGTTAGTTTGACTTCCGTGAAGTCATGCCGCCATTATGATTTTCTTTCTCAATTTACTTTACAGTATAAAAGTTGTGAGCATGACTTCCTTGAAGTCATGCTCACCATTGCGATTTCCTTTATCAAATTAACTTACAGTATAAGAGTTGTTACCATGACTTCGGAGAAGTGTAGTAGGGAGGGAGGCGATGTTAGACTTAAAGTAGCATTAAGACATTATTCTGAGACAAGCAGCTGAAGTGATAACACCAAATTGTCATCGTATTTGTTAGAATCTTATCGAAGCATTAAAACAGTGTAACGGACACCGGTTATTTTATTCGTAATACAAGTGTTGTGCAGTTAAACAGAGTTATCAATTATTTCAACCGTGAGGAGCTAATATCAGAAGAACGGGATGAACATAGAATCGCCAAATCAGAGCGAAACTCGGCATCGACATCGAAAACGAAGGCGTCATCGAAGTAGTAGCAGTAGCGACTCGCTAAGCAGCTCCGGACAGGAACAGAGGCGTGAGAAATGGCACCGTTCACGACGCCGCCACAAGCGTGCATCGAAATCGAAGAGTAGACTTCAACGGACATCGGAATAATTCAATTGGGGTAGATTTGAATACAGAGCGCCGTTACGAACCAACACGTGATTCATCGGGCGAGTATCAAAGTTATTTTTTTTTCTCTTTCCGTTTAAATAATCAACTATTATTCCAAGATGGTTAATATGTGTATACATATTTTATGTTGTATGCATGTAATGTGTTGCGTAATATGTAGGTATATATAATATAGACATGTATGTATATATATATGTTATGTATATGGTACATATATGTATGTATTATATACTAGTGTTTTTTTTTTATTTCGTTTTTTTTTTATTTTATTCAGTGTATTATGGGTTTATATATACTGTGATTGATAGATGAAAACATACATATTTTGAGGCAAGGGACAAATAATACGCGGTTTATAGAGTTGGTTTACCCTAGGTTTGTGTTGTAATTTTTCAGGAATCAATAAGGCGATCAGTGGTCACACCAGACGAGTTACGGCCTACGTGGCCAACAGCAGTAACTTCACCGTTGCCGGCTGCGAGGGAGTCTCAGCTGTCAGTTCAGGGACTCGCAACGATACCAGCACCCCTGCGAGGTGCACGAGATCAGTCAGCAGCTGCGGTAGACGCAATTGCAACTACGCCAGAGTCGACGGAGCAACACTCGTGTGATAAATAAGATGCGTCAAGTTCAAACCATCTTAACGGTGATACAAATATGTTGCTTAATGTAAACGACTTTGCGCACTTATTTCAGAATTTAATTATGCCAAATAATAGTATGTCATATAATAAGAATATTATACCGGTCAGTGGGTAGCTTATGGGGCGGGTTTTTAACCTATTTTTGACCCATCTCGAAAGTACCAAAGAATTGAAAATTGGATAGCGAAAGTTAGTGAATGCTTGCGACATTAAAGGGAAAAGGGCAGTAGATTCTATAATTTTTGGGATAAATGACCGCATGATTAGGGCTAGCTTCATCTGCTCGTTTTAATGACCCCGAAGATCTGTTAATATTCCTAAACGATCTATGTAGAGAGTGTGCTTCTGATGATCTAATTTGTTATAAATGTAACAAGTTTGGGCATCGTGAGTCGCAATGCCGTAGTACCAACAACGACTTGACTTGTTATAACTGCAAGGAAAAAGATCATAAGTCAATAAATTGCCTGAAACCCCCGATCAAATGAAGCAATTGTATTGGTCATATTGCGTCAGTATGTAATTCTGGAAAATCTGGACCCTCCTATCCTAAGAAAATATTTCATAAAAAAAAGGTCATGTAAGCGATAGCTGACTCTAAGTACTTCTATTAAAAATGTTTTATTGATTTTGGAAGTGAATGCACCCTAATTCGTATTTACGTTTATCGAGAACATAATATACATACAAATATATTCTAACAATAATAACCTACCAATTATACGAGGTTTTGGCAAGGATCTTGTAAGCCACTCGTGATCGCAGAAATCAGTGCTCTTGTAGTAGATCAAACTCAATTATTTACTCAAATAAGGGTACGATTTTACAGAAATAACAGATATTGTTGTGGTCAAAACTAGTGAGACGTTAGACATATTAAAAAGACAGTCTGAATTACATACTGTTCGAAAATTCTTCTTTCTCAAATCCTTTACACGATGAAGTAAAAAAAAATATGATTTAAAGAATAGTGAAAGATGTTGCCGTCGAAAATATTAAATTAATTGTCTCGATAATAACAAATCAAGTATGCCTATATTTATAGAAAATAGTGTTCGTTCGACAGGTGCTACTGAATAATACGTAGTAGGTGGTGTGTACGATGTATGTGAAGGTATGTCAGGTTGCATATAGGTACGTAATATGTCCAAACAACCATTTGTACTCAAATCTGATACGATCCTTGCTCGAGCACAGTCTATTAAAGACCAAGACTCCTTGAGAACTTGTACAATTAATAAGCTTTCTCTAAGTTCACAATTATCACCAATCCCGGATCAGAATGTTGACCTTAGTAATGACCAATGTTATCTTAGTAATTAGTAACGAATCAGAACAGAAAGAATCTGTTTTGATGTTAAGAAGTATCCAAATTATTTTGCACAAAATTTATCGGAATTAGGACTGACATAACAGAAATGGAAGTAAATTTAACAGATTCAACTCCCGTTACATATAGAATAGACCGTATCGCTTAAGTTATTCGAAACGCGTCAAGATGTCGTGAAATAGTAAAGGAACTTATGGAGACATAATAGAGGAACAGAACTCGTCTTATTACACTTGTATCCAAGAAAATTGGTGGATAATTTTACAAGAGTATGACTTTTGCGTCCAATATAAACCAGGTCATACTATGTCGCATGTTGATGCATTAAGTCGAAGCCCGTAATGAGGTGGTGAGCTCGAGATGATGCAAACATCTGATTAGGTTTACAAATCAAATCAAATCAAAATATCTTTATTCCTTGGACTTTATAAAGCACTTAGAAACGTCATACAAATTAAATATAAGAACATGTATCTAAATAAATACTACTCTAAATCCGCAGAGCTTAGATTCACTTTCATCACATTATCTTGAATGGGAAAATGAATTTATGTGCCAGTACCGGCGACGGGGCTTCTTGAGAATAATTGGCAAGAAACTCAAGTCTGACTCTTTTAATTGTTACATTAAATACAAATACAATCATTAACATAACATAACAAGAGCAATTCCTTTCCAAATACTTTTATCATTTATGTAATCTGAGATACAATAGTAATCCTTTTGACATAGTCTAGTTTTGTTATATTTCTTAAATTTACCCATGGATAATTTTAACGCGTCGTTTGGAAGTTTATTGTAGAAGCGTATACATTTACCTGGGAACGAGTTAGAGATTTTATGGAGCCTAGTAATATGCACAGCGAGTTTGTTTTTGTTTCTTAAATTTAATTGATGGAGATCACTGTTTTTCCTAAATTTAGTTTGATTTTTATGATCGTAAATAAGTTTTTCAAAAATGTATTGAGAATCTCAGTGTCTCTCTGGGACTCATCATATAAATGGCGCGGATAGCTCTCTTCTGAAGCACAAAAATTGAGTCTACATCCGCGGCACTACCCCAAAGCAATAAACCATATGACATAATGCTGTGAAAATAGCTAAAATAAACTAAACGCGCGGTGTCAACATAAGTCAGTTGACGTATTTTACTTACGGTGTAAGCTGCTGAGCTGAGTCTACCTGATAACGTTTCTATATGTGGGCCCCATTGTAATTTAGAGTCTAATGTTATACCAAGGAAGACAACCTTATTGACCAATTCCAATCTCTCATTGTCCATCACCACATTGGTTTTTATTTGTTTAACATTTTTTTGAAAAAAAAAAAACTAACATATTAAATTTGGTTTTACTACCATTTTAAAGCAGGTTATTAGCACTAAACCAGTTTACTATTTTTGAAAGAGCATTGTTTACATCATCAATTTCTATTTGTTGTCTATTTACCTTAAAAACTAAAGAAGTGTCCTGTAAAAAAAAAAAAAATATTTCATGATTATTCTTTACAAGATGAGGTAGTAATGTACACGAGAAACAGGAATTACACATTACATTAGGTTTATTAGTCCTTCAGGTTACATTGACGATCTTATATATATTCTTAAATGCTATACCTAACACCCCTTGTATCTGATGAAAAGTTCGATAATATGCCATCCGAACAAAATATAAGCGCATGCAATTAAACGATTCCGAAGTAAAACTTATCCGAAATATTCCAGAAACTAATGAGCTTCCGATATCGAAATTAAGAAAAAATATAGTATTAAAAATAACCGCTTGTATTTTAGAGAGCGTATTTTAGAGTCGTTAATGATAAACTAAAATAGGTTATTCCAAAATGTGCAAGATTTCAATTATGTAAATTATATTATAGCAATATTTGGGCAAGAGACCGAATCAAACCATGGTTAACATCATAATTTATGAATCCTCATCCGAAAGTGATACAAGTAATGATACTGATTTTAAATAAGGTAATTTTGAGATGGTAATAATTAAGTTACAAATGTTTAACATAGTGAAGTAAATAATTATAATGTATGTATGTGTCAGTAATTTGTAGAATTAGTTGCTAATTAAAAAGATACACTAGAGTGTCGATAGATCCACTCTGTGACGGTAATAAGAGTGTCGATAGATCCACTCTGTGACGGTAGTAAGAGTGTCGATAGATCCACTCTGTGACGGTAGTAAGAGTGTCGATAGATCCACTCTGTGACGATAGTAAGAGTGTCGATAGATCCACTCTGTGACGATAGTAAGAGTGTCGATAGATCCACTCTGTGACGATAGTAAGAGTGTCGATAGATCCACTCTGTGACGATAGTAAGAGTGTTGATAGATCCACTCTGTGACGATAGTAAGAGTGTCGATAGATCCACTCTGTGACGATAGTAAGAGTGTCGATAGATCCACTCTGTGACGATAGTAAGAGTGTCGATAGATCCACTCTGTGACGGTAGTAAGAATGTCGATAGATCCACTCTGTGACGGTAGTAAGAGTGTCGATAGATCCACTCTGTGACGGTAGTAAGAGTGTCGATAGATCCACTCTGTGACGGTAGTAAGAGTGTCGATAGATCCACTCTGTGACGATAGTAACGGTGACGATAGATCCACTCTGTGACGATAGTAACAGTGTCGATAGATCCACTCTGTGACAATAGTAACAGTGTCGATAGATCCACTCTGTGACGATAGTAACTGTGACGATAGATCCACTCTGTGACGATAGTAAGAGTGTCGATAGATCCACTCTGTGACGATAGTAAGTGTCGATAGATCCACTCTGTGACGGTAGTAAGAGTGTCGGTAGATCCACTCTGTGACGATAGATCCACTCTGTGACGATAGTAACAGTGTCGATAGATCCACTCTGTGACGATAGTAACTGTGACGATAGTAAGAGTGTCGATAGATCCACTCTGTGACGATAGTAACTGTGACGATAGTAAGAGTGTCTAATGTAAAATTAATTGATTAATTGTAAACGTCCGATCAACCGAGCGCTGCGACTGCTCAATGCATTAGTATTGAAATACCCAGCGGTTGACTTATTCGGTTGTACTAAGGTACAGTTCCACAGAGCGGCTGTAGAATATATCGAAAATTCTATGTAACAATTTATGCTGAATACGGAATGTACCTAAATATAATTTTATTTGTAATATAATTGTTTGTAATGTATGTTATTATGTATGTTGTTATGTAATGTTGAATGTTATCAATGGGCAATATTGAGCGCATTGGATTTTCTGTAAGGCTCAATATATGTATGTAAGAATAAATAAATAAATAATAAATAAAATGTACGGTTAGGTTGTCTTGTGATGCAGAGCGATTGTTAACATTTACCTTTTTTCTGTTAAATAATTTATAATATATCACTCCCTTAAACATGCAGTTTGAGGACAAACTGATATATCAGGAAAGGCCGAATGTTAAATATCGTTTCAGTGTACTTTGTATTAACTAGAATATTATGTTGGTATTTTATAAATCATGGTCGTTACTTGTTCCATATCAGATTAATTATTGTATAAATTGGTTAGCATGACTTCCGTGAAGTCATGCCCGCCATAACTATTTCCTTTGTCAAGTTACTGTACAGTATAAAAGTTGTTAGCATGATTTCCTTAAATTGGTTTACAGTATAAAAGTTGTTAGTTTGACTTCCGTGAAGTCATGCCGCCATTATGATTTTCTTTCTCAATTTACTTTACAGTATAAAAGTTGTGAGCATGACTTCCTTGAAGTCATGCTCACCATTGCGATTTCCTTTATCAAATTAACTTACAGTATAAGAGTTGTTACCATGACTTCGGAGAAGTGTAGTAGGGAGGGAGGCGATGTTAGACTTAAAGTAGCATTAAGACATTATTCTGAGACAAGCAGCTGAAGTGATAACACCAAATTGTCATCGTATTTGTTAGAATCTTATCGAAGCATTAAAACAGTGTAACGGACACCGGTTATTTTATTCGTAATACAAGTGTTGTGCAGTTAAACAGAGTTATCAATTATTTCAACCGTGAGGAGCTAATACTATGGTCGTTGCGTGATTGCGCAACGACACCATCTAGCTCCTCATGCCATCGCGCAGACACCGTAGTGAAACTAAATAAACACACTGCGCCACAGTACAAGCAATAGTACTACGTACCGTATAGCCATTCCCTGCCGCTCTCTCGTATCGAGTTCACCTCCCTTCTGAGACGATCTTGACGATCAAAGAGTAAAGTAAGTGTAGACGATTCTGGAACAGTATAAATTAGACTTGTGTAGTTCCTGAGTGAGTAGTTCAATTGTACTAGTTCACCATACAAGCCGGTTCTTGTCACTCACTCTTTCTTGTCCCATGTAGTTCACTGCGTCATTTAGTTCAATGAGTGACAAAGAGTAAAAAGAACGGAAATACATAAAGCGTACGAACTAGAATGAGAGAGATACGTTGTAATGCCAAAATTGCTGATAGAGAGCGAAAAGGACGGAAGATTCTGAAATTGTTCGTGATAAAACGAGACAGATAGTTTCGTGCGTGGTTGACTGACCGAATTAGAACTCTAAGGCTAAGGACATAAGAACCATAAGCTGTTAGCAAAAATATGCTATAGTATTAATACAAGGCTCAATTTTTATATTAATTATTATTTTAACCACTAAATAATTTCTTTTTACTCAAGCTTGACAGTCCTAAGCCTGTGAAAAGTTTGAAGGAAAATCAATATTTGGAAGGAAATTTATAAAATATTTAATTAGTTATACTTATTTAATACAAAAATACAATGTCATCAAAATGATGCAACAGAACATAGAAGAATGTAGAAGGAATCAGTCAACAGAACTACTGAGTCGATTGAATCAAAGATACATTGAACTAAACGAACTAAATGAGTCAAAAGAACTAAAGAAGCAATTGAACTAGATGAGTGATATAGTTCATTTGCGTCAAAAGAACTGCATCTTTCTTTTCAGTTCAGTGAACTGTTTTGCGCAAGTCTAGTATAAATGCCACGGCACGCACACACGGTTATTCACGCTCTACACAAACGTTTTTTTTATGTAGTAGATACATAAATTGTAGAATGTAGTTAGTGGCCGGGGTGTGACTGTCTGTACCAATTACAAAGTACTCTGTGGTCTGTACTGTACCACAGTATAAGTAATAGTACTAACGTACAGTATGGACACTCTCTGCCGCTCTCACTAGTCGACCTCACCTCCCCTATGGAACCGATTTGGAACCGTTCGCAATGGATGCAACGTCCTACAAATTGACGTCGCTCGTATTTTATTCTCCATTCAGTTTAAAAGATGGAAGTTACTTGTGCAGTGGATGGATATCTCAACACATGGAAAATCAAAAAAATAAATTTATTCGATCCCTTTGGATGAAATAAAGTACAGATTTTTTTATAAATTACCTAAAAAGCATGCGGCAGCCATAGTTTCATCATAACTAATTCGTGTCTGTCAAAGTAGGATACAATTAATACGAGATGAGAAAAGGATAGCATTATATGTATCAAAGAGCAAGTGAGTGCGCAGACGCGGAATTGACATTGCTGTCACTTGAGTTATGGTGGTTTATTGTTAATGATTACAATTTTCTTATTTACATTTCAATGTTTATTGTGCGTGATGTCATGTGTGGTATTAGTTTTAAATTACGTTTGTTCCATGTGAATTATGAAAATGAATCAAATCATTGCGCATGCATTTATATGAATAGTAAAAAGCTACAATTAGTAAGAATGAAATGGTTTGACCATTACAATGAACCGGTGTTCGGAAGGCGAACGTTTGATTTAGTGGTGATTAGAAAATATAACATTTTGGGTAAGTTAGCAATGGCAATTATACAAGCCGTTTTGTAAATATTGGCTGAAGTCAGTGTAGTGTATTTACTATGTTTTTTTTTTCTTCACTACGCCCACCTGATGTGAAGCGGTTACCGTAACGTAACCATATTAACGGTCGCAACATTAAATATCGCTCGCGCCATGCCATCAACGCAGCAACTCCATCCTCTCTGGTGACCTCACTCACTCGCAGGAACACAACAACCCTCAAGGAAATTGTTATTTGACTGCGGTATTCTGTGAGGTGGTGGTACTTCGTCAGTCGGGCTGCTTAAAAAATACGCTATGTCCTACCTCTCTTTTCGTCAGAGCCTCGTTTGTCAGTCAGCAGGGTGTACCCCATGCAGGTAAGATTGACTTTGGTTCAAAGATGTTGATGAACCACTTACACCCCCTTACATGTCGGACTAATAATTGGGTTGTTTCCAATGTTTAAAAATTGTACAAATAAATTAACAATATCGTAAAATACACAAAACTATAAAGATCTGCAAACTTTCATTCTAATATCTTCAGTCAGACTTTTTTTAGCGTCGATCAAAGTTTGGCGGGAAAGTCCATTTTAAAAGTATGAAATTATTAAAAAATAATATTTCCATTGGAGTAGCAATAAAAAATGCTATAACTTTTATTATGATAATAATTACATAAACGTAATATTTAACATAGCTGTCGTACAAATTTCTGATTTGATGCATATAAAATACAAAACTGTGACGTCATAATTCGGTAGTCTTTTGTATGGAGCGTTTTGGGGCAGTCTAAAAATTGTGATTTTCAAATTAATATATCTCGAGAGATTTTTGTGCTATCGAAGTAATTCTTTCACCTATGGTTATATTATGGAGACGTCCCTACATATCAAACAGAAAAAAATGTTAGTCAAATAGCCAATTGTATAATGTCAGCCCTAGAGAACGTCACTCAAACATAGGCACGTGTACAGACGTCATTTGGTTACTACATGCAAAAGCGCCATTTTTGTATGGAGTGGCCGGGGTTTGACTGTACCCTAACTCGCTTTTGCAAGAGAGTCTTCACAGAGTACTTTGTCTTCACAGAGTACTTTGTAATATACTGAGAGTCTTTCAGCACCTCCAGTCAGCATGATGCCCCACGTACAGATGAGGACCGTTGGTTTTGGTTTTAACTAAAGGTGATGATGAAACTTCTACACTATAAATGGTAAACAGAAAAAAATAAATTGCTCTATTTAATTTTATTTTGTATGTGTGTGTGTGTGTGTGTGTGTAATGATATGTGTGTCAAAGAGAATATAATGTTCTATCGGTTCTATCGATGCAATGAATTTCAGAAGTAAGGACAGCGAATAAAATAATACTCGTATCCACAGCCGCAAAACAAATAAATAAAAATAATATATGCAGCATGCTGGGAACTCAGGTGCGGGCGCGAATGTATCATTTTGCCCGATGTTGCCAGAACTTTACTTTTATAGCGTTTTATGTAACTTTTATAAAACTTCACGTGACATTTACGTTACTCTCTTCAAAACGTTACTTTAGCGTTAAACAAAGAATAAGAAACTTTTTCAACTAAAATTTTTTGCATTGAATCAAAAAAGCTAGATGAGGCAGAACACAAGCCGCCTGGTTTACTTTTATAGATGGGCGGCGGGTAAATACATACCTGATGGGTAAATGGATAAATTTCCATTTGGGAAAATACCTATTGGATTTTCACCCGAATATGGGTGTCGCATTGTACTGCTTTTACATTACAACATAATTCAGCGATAAAAATATCGTGATAGTCAATTCAGGAGACTTCGGTGCAATGTACATTAAAATAATGTTATAGTGTGAATACCTCAGACATTTTGTTTGTTGGTTTATTATGAATGAAATTTGTGTTAGGAAATTTTGATTCTAATCCCAATTTTCAGTCCAATTGCGATTTCGAATTTATTCCAATTTCCGGTTCCGAGCCGAAACCAAAACAAATTATATAATGGAACCAGTGTCAGAAACGGAACCGTACTCATAACTAGAGCCGGAATAGAAACAGAACCGGAACCAGATCGGGAAGCAGAACGGAAACCGGAATCAGAATTTGAATTTGAATTTTCCACCATATATTATCTCACAAAATGTCTAACGACTTCACAGTCATACTATGTTTATTTATTATATTAATCAAACATTGTTATGTAAACAAATTAAAGCTAAAGTAGCGGGTACTTAAATAAATTACTAATCCCAGGGTCGGACTGGGACGGAAGGGCCCTGGTGGATGACCCCAAGCCCGGGGCCCGAGACTAGATGATGGTAGATGGAATATTATCGAAAAATACTGAGATATCTACACAAATCGAGATAAACAAAATATAAAATTTAATTATCAACTTTCTATTTCATTTCTCTCTAATTGTATGCACGAACTATCTGACGCAAGAGCTGTCACATAGCCTGCACAGCCCCCCTAGCCAAGTGTAATTCGTAGCGTAACGAACGTTAGATAGATCACGTGACATTTGTCAAAATCGAACATTTTAGTATGAGAATTGGCAAATGTCACGTGATCTATCTAACGTTCGTTACGCTACGAATTACACTTGGCTAGGGGGGCAGGCCTCCTATCCTACAGTTACCGCTAGCCCCTCAAGCCAGGCCCGTGGGGGGCCCACGCAGGCTGGGGCCCGGCTGGCAAATGCCACCTCGACTATATGGCCAGTCCGACGCTGAATCCACCTTTGGTGTCAAAAGACACAGTATTAAAATAAAATAAAAGCTTTATTTATTCTAAGAAAAGTAAAATAAAAAAATATTTTTCACGAGGAAACATTCCAAAAAGTAACTTTTGGACACTCTTAGGCAACTTATGGGAGCAGGATACTGGCGACACTGATTTTGACATCAAATTCGTTCGTATGCAGTGTTGCCAGACCGTACCAAAAAGTACGGTTTTCCGTACTATTCATCACACAACCGTACTACAACCGTACCTCAGTGTAGACCGTACCTTTTTCGTACCTTTTCTATATTAGTGATTTATTTTTCACTACAAACTACAAAGGGTAAAAAACAAAAAAAAAAGCCTTTTCCTGTTTTTCTCAACATTCTGAATTTGCGTTCAAAAAACTTTTTTCTTCCAACCAAATGAGACATAGCTGTTTGGATTACATTCCTTGCCTTCCTTCCTGAGGAGCGATGAATTAAATAAAAACAGAACAAACAAAATCTAATCTGCGGGACTATCACCGATGTCTATTATAGTCAGTCTGGAACCGAGATCGAACTAAAGATAACTCATTCTCACAAGTATGTACTTTTAAAAAGAGCGATAGGGATAGGGATAATTTGATCTCGTCTTTTTATGGTCTATCGGCTTACATGAGGAGTGAGAGGGCTGTTTACAAACAAATCTTTTCGTTTCGGTTCAGTTCATTTGGCTGTTAGTTACATTTTGAAGTTTTCTTATTAAATAACAAAATAAGTCCCTATTTAGTTTAGTCCAAGTTTAGTCCTGTGGTTTACTATAAACCTTAACCTCATAAACCTGTTTTTTCTTTCTAAAAAATAATGACTCATACTTTCTTCAACTCTCTGTCACATTTGACACTAAAATATGGACACAAATTACTTAGATGGGATTTTCTTAGTTCCTAAAACATTATTTTCATATTTTTTTTGACATACAACATGTTTTGGCTAATATGAGTAGACTGTAGCATTTTTCAACATTTTAGCAAAACCGTACGGGTCGGGATACTTCTGCAAGACCTAGATCAGTTTTTGACGTGACAACGTCTTATAAATTGGTTAGCCGGGTGACACTTCAAGAAACTGGGTCACGTTATGCGCTTACAATGAGAGCGAGTGAAAGGCACGTGCCTTTCACTCGCTCTCATTGTAAGCGTGTCGTGGACGCGTGTCCCTTCTAAGAGCGAGAGAGACAGACATAAAAAGTGAAAGGCATGCGTCCCTTCCACTCGAAAACATTTTACCACTCAAAGTCGTTGTCACGTAAAACTTTCGCCCGTATACCGACTTTACAGGCAACCAATTTTTTTTTCTTCGAATTGGCTGTCTGCGACCATTGGTTGAAAAAAAAAAGCGATATGGAATCGAATATCCAATAGGATATGGTATATTTAAAGGAACAAAAAGTATTGTTTAATTTTATTGTTTTTAAACAAGTGTGCGAAATTCTGTTGTTTACATACCTGTCAGAAACTTGAAAATAAATTACAATAATTTTGTTTAATTGAATTATAATACCGGTAAAAAATTTTAGATGTAATTTGATATTTTTAGATCTAAAAAGACTTTGTAAATCAAATGAAATATTTTTAGAAACATCTACATTTGTTGAAATAAATCTCAATCTATTCAGATAAACTTAGATCTACAATTGACTACAATTTACTTAGATCTGAGTAGATTTAGAAAAATTAAAAAATATCTAAAAGGATCTAATTAGATAAAAAAAAATCCCATCATTGAGATCTAATTAGATCCAAAGTTTCACAGCTAATTTGATCTTAAATTTTTGACGTGACAACGTCTTATAAATTGGTTAGCCGGGTGACACTTCAAGAAACTGGGTCACGTTATGCGCTTACAATGAGAGTGAGTGAAAGGCACGTGTCTTTCACTCGCTCTCATTGTAAGCGTGTCGTGGACGCGTGTCCCTTCTAAGAGCGAGAGAGACAGACATAAAAAGTGAAAGGCATGCGTCCCTTCAACTCGAAAACATTTTACCACTCAAAGTCGTTGTCACGTAAAACTTTCGCCCGTATACCGACTTTACAGGCAACCAATTTTTTTTCTCTAAGCTCAGTTTGTATTTAAATTTTGAAACTTATTAATTCAAGCCTTACTCGATTCAATAATTTAAATTATAATGTTATTATTGATTACTAATTGGAATATATTCAAACAGATTATCAATCTTCAAAAATAATTTAAGTAAATTCATACGATTTTCGTTGCTAATTTATATGTTTAAGTTTAATGTTACATGAAATTCCCACTTAATGAATAATAACGATTTTTATTTCCTTCAAACATCTACAATTTCTGTTTGTGTAAAAATGTTTAAATACTCTTCTGATATTAAAAATATTTTCAAATTCAAAATGATTCCAAAAGAACTCCAGCGCGCCCTGTCGAGAACTTTGAATATTGAAATGAGGTGTCTGTATGTTCGATTCCCTATCGCTTTTTTTCCAACCAATGGTCGCAGACAGCCAACTCGAAGGAAAAACACTGATCTAAATAGTTTTTGCAGAAATCCCGACCCAGGTTGAGCTTGGCCGGGGTAATTTCAACAAAGAGATCGATAGACGCATTCGACTGGGCTGGGCAGCTTTTGGAAAGCTTCGTCACATCTTCGCCGCGCAGATACCCCAGTGCTTGAAGACTAAAGTCTTCAACCAGTGCGTTCTCCCTGCGATGACTTATGGTGCAGAGACTTGGACACTGACCATCGGACTGGTCCACAGGCTAAAGGTCGCGCAGCGAGCGATGGAGAGGGCTTATGCTTGGGGTTTCTCTGCGGGATCGAATCCGGAACGAAGAAATTCGACGGAGAACCAAAGTTGTCGACATAGCCTTCAGAGTTTGTAAGCTGAAGTGGCAATGGGCCGGTCACATCTGCCGAGTAAGTGATGGCAGATGGGGGAGGAAGGTATTAGAGTGGAGGCCGCGCGTAGGACGACGAAGTGTTGGGCGCCCTCCTTCTAGATGGTCCGATAACCTTAAGAAAGCGGCTGGGAGCGGCTGGATGCGGAAGTCGGAGGATCGTATCTGGTGGTAGATACAGGCTGATGATGATGATCCCGACCCAACCGTACCTTGAAGTTAAAAACCGTACCTTTTCAGAAAGTCAACCGTCCTTTTTTGGGAAATCATACTGGCAACACTGTTCGTATGTCTGTCTGTCATCAATAAAAACAGCTTTCTTTCTCTCATTCACTCTAGACTTGCGCAAAACAGTTCACTGAACTGAAAAGAGAGATGCAGTTCTTTTGACGCAAATGAACTATATCACTCATCTAGTTCATTTAGTTCATTTAGTTCAATTGCTTCTGTAGTTCTTTTGACTCATTTAGTTCGTTTAGTTCAATTGCTTCTGTAGTTCTTTTGACTCATTTAGTTCGTTTAGTTCAATGTATCTTTGATTCAATCGACTCAGTAGTTCTGTTGACTGATTCCTTCTACATTCTTTTATGTTCTATTGCATCATTTTGATGGCATTGTATTTTTGTATTATATAAGTAAGTAATTTAAATATTTTATAAATTTCCTTCCAAATATTGATTTTCCTTCAAACTTTTCACAGGCTTAGGACTGTCAAGCTTGAGTAAAAAGAAATTATTTAGTGGTTAAAATAATAATTAATATAAAAATTGAGCCTTGTACTACTACTATAGCATATTTTCGCTAACAGCTTATGGTTCTTATGTCCTTAGCCTTAGAGTTCTAATTCGGTCAGTCATCCACGCACGAAACTATCTGTCTCGTTTTATCACGAACAATTTCAGAATCTTTCGTCCTTTTCGCTCTCTATGAGCAATTTTGGCATTACAACGTATCTCTCTCATTCTAGCTCGTACGCTTTATGTACTTCCGTTCTTTTTACTCTTTGTCACTCATTGAACTAAATGACGCAGTGAACTACATGGGACAAGAAAGAGTGAGTGACAAGAACCGGCTTGTATGGTGAACTGGTACAATTGGACTACTCACTCAGGAACTACACAAGTCTAATTCACTCAGCTAGAATTCAATTGAATATGTAACAAAAATAAATATGTATAATTAATTCTCAAACCTTATACCGTTGCCAAATAATGAGTAGCAACGTAATCATATCAAAGTTAGCTCCTATCTAGACTACATTATACATTATTGTTATCCGTGGAATGAAAAATGGATATTCTAGAAAGGATTTGCCGTAATGTTAGAGTACAGATCAACAGCTTGCCAGCAGCGCTGCCGAAGACTCTCGATTATGTTAATAAATCAATCAGCAAAGTTAGATTGCCTCCATTTACTAAGGATAATGTACTGTACTATTATATACCATTACAAGGTCTAGCCAGTTACACAACTTTATCTGTGAGTGTGATGAACCCACATTTGATGATCAGGTAAAACGACATTAATTAGCGTTAGTATTTTGTTGTTAATGTTCTATGCTATAGTGACCACTAACATCATAACATGCTCCGACACAAATGGATGATGTTCCTCACAGGAATAGCTTGTCCTTGTGTATTATCATTGCAAACCTAGGCAATGTTGTATTGCATTTATAGGTACCTATTATAATTAAAATTTAAAATTGGTGTAAGTAAATTTTTATATTCATTTTTCATTGCTATGCAGCTATGACTTCTTACAAATTAATTTAATGAGTGCATCGGGGTTCCAGTTGGAATTTTACAACGGAAAATTCAACACATTAGTATGCAATCCAATTATCAGATGGGCATTGGAAAATCTTTGAGATATTAAAAGTCTGTTATCTATGGCACCTATGTAAATTATATCTCACAACTTTGCCATAGAATTTTTTTTATGTTTTCTAAATGAACTTAATAGCTATCAATAAACACAGTTGATAGCCATCAAGTGATTGCTATCAACTATGTTTATTTGAAAGTAAAATAATAAAAATAAAGAATTACATATTACAGTTTTTCAAAATATGAAAATTAATTTCAACAATTCAGTAAATCCTTAAAACTCTGTCCAAATCATTAAAACTCTGGTGTGTAAAGTTTGTATTACACATATACAATTATTTACGTAGGAACCATTGTTATTTCATACCAATTTGTTAAATTCTTTTTTCTTACAAGTACAAAACAAAATGTAAATTTTAACAACCCCTTACAAGATTAGTATTGTTTATTAGTAAAGTATTTACGCATAAGTGTATTTTCGTTTATAGGTTATTTCCCAGAAGAGATTTAACAGATGTGTTATTCCTGAGCGCGGGAGGCGGCGCAGGACTCTGGTTATGGGCAAGACCGCATATGGCAGCTGCTGTTCCTGCTAGACGCTTCTCCTGGGCATTCCTGGGAGGCTGCTTGTGGCCTTTGGGTTCCATATTTCTATGGGCAATATTAAGAAGTTCAATCGGCCAGAGACCAGTTCTTGGCACTGTACTGGGAGTTGCGACTGGGGCTATGCTTACAAATATTGCTTTAGACTATTTCCACTACGTAGAACTTATGTTTTGTGGAGAGGTGCATCTCCCTGAAGAAACCTACTCGCCCAATAGTGATGATGAAAAATATGATATTGATATTTAAATTGTGTTGATGTTCAACACAGATATGCTTCTTTGTTGTTGTAAATAGTGGGTACTTAAAAGTTGTATGTGTTGTGTATACATGTTATTTGATAGTGGTTAAGAGAATTTGATATATTTACTTATAAAATTATGTATTGCTTTAATTAAAGTTAAACACACAAAATTTGCACTTAGTAAGGTATATGTATGTTGTAGCATCTGTTTCTCTAGTCTTATCACTGACTGCTTCGAATAAATTGTTGAAAATACCTAATCATATTTTTTTTTCTATTGAATATTTTATTTATTGACCATTATTATATTAAGTCTGTAGAAGCATTTAACTACACCAACGCTGGGGGTTGGCGGAGGCCAGTGTTAAAGCCACCTTAAAACTATTAATTGACAGTGGTGGAAAATTTAGCAATGGCCACTTTGACGCGGGTCGCGGGTTCGATTCCTGCACGCAAATATTGGTCTGTAATAATTAGTCCAAGAATATTTATTTATTAAATAGCCTATAGGATTCCACACAAACTTGAAGATTAACTGGATTGAGAGATAAATTATTGGCTTATTGAGACTTGTAATTATCAACAAAGAGATGGATAGACAGGCTAGATTGGGCTGAGCAACTTTTGGAAAGGTTCGGCACATTCTTCACAGCACGACAATTGTCGACATAGCCTTCAGAGTTTGCAAGCTGAAGTGTCAATGGGCTAGTCACATCTGTCGAGTAAGTGATGACAGATGAGGGGAGGAAGGTATTAGAGTGGTGGCCGCGAGTAGGATAACTAAGCATTGGACGCCCTCCTTCTAGATAGTCCGATGACCTTAAGAAAGCGGCTGGAGGCGGAAGGCGGAGTGTGCCTTATTTCGGCACTGCCCAGGTCTCAGATCTTGATTTTAACTAGACAAAAAATTAGTCGTTAATTTGTCGCCCAAAGCAAAACATTTGTCGGTCTCCCGTTAAAGAGTTATAAGGTTTTTTTTGTGGCAGTGCCGAAATAAGCTTATTTCGGTACAGCCCACTCGGGATCTACTGAACTACAAAACATAGCGAAGATATGATTTTCCCCAGAATTAGTCGTCAATTTGTCGAATTCAGACACCAAGTATCAGAATTAGTCGACCTCCCGTTAAAAAGTTATAAGTATTATTTTGTGGCAGTGCCGAAATAAGCCTTATTTCGGCACTGCCCAAAAAAACTACACCACCTAGCGAAAATCTGATTTCACCCAGAATTTGCCTTGAATTTGTCGAAATTTGTCGGATATAATAAAACACAACTGGTCGATGCGTAATTAAAAATTTACACGCATTTTAATAATTATCATAATAAGTATAGTCCGAGCATGATATAATCTTGCATCAAAATTATATCACGCACAAAATACAACTAACAGTAAACGTTTTATTTCCTTCCTTTTTCAGAGTCTGGCAAAGATTGTCAATGCATGCAACTGTTTTCTGATCTACGAATGCTTTAGGTGTTCTTTAGCACTACATTAGTTGCTTTTTACGATAGCCATGTGTGAATGGGGTGGTGTTATTCTACTCTGCCTACGTTAGGCTCTCTGACTACAACGTGAATTATCCTAACTTTAATGGGAGACCGACAAATTTTTTGCTTTGGGCGACAAATTAACGACTAATTTTTTGTCTAGTTAAAATCAAGATCTGAGACCTGGGCAGTGCCGAAAGAAGGCACACGAAGGCGGAAGATCGTATATGATGATTCTATGAAGTGGAGGTACTTTCCCAGTCGGACATCATAAAAATACGCTGTGCCCTGCATCTCTTTTGCAGATCCTCATTAGTCAAACATAAAGGTGTAACCACATGTTGGCTTTGGCTCTAAATATAGTGGTGAGCCACTTGGACCTTTAAGACAATACTATTTTTTAAAACATCCAATAACAAATACTACATAATTGAACAATGGACTATACTATGTTTCATTTTTTTTATACCTCCAAGGTGACAAATAAGCATACTGCTCGCATGATGGAAAGAGGTCATCGCAGCCAGCGCGCTGGCAATAACAGGGCGTTACATGCACGTTGACGAACTGTAAAAACATCTTCTCATCTTTTTTGAAAAACCCCGTGCTGTAGTCTCTTGGGAAAACTACGACACGCAATTACTTCCACAAAATAATTGATAGTTTGACGTGGAAAACCTTTGTGAAATCGGACAGTATGCGACCATTACGGTTCTAATCCGAGGATGAACCTTAGGGCATTACACACACGTTGACGAACTGTAAAAACATCTTCACACCTTTTTTGAAAAACCCCGTGCTGTAGTCTCTTGGGAAAACTACGACACGCAATTACTTCCACAAAATAATTGATAGTTTGACGTGGAAAACCTTTGTGAAATCGGACAGTAGATATGCGACCATTACGGTTCTAATCCGAGGATGAACCTTAGGGCATTACACACACGTTGACGAACTGTAAAAACATCTTCACACCTTTTCTGAAAAACCCCGTGCTGTAGTCTCTTGGGAAAACTACGACACGCAATTACTTCCACAAAATAATTGATAGTTTGACGTGGAAAACCTTTGTGAAATCGGACAGTATGCGACCATTACGGTTCTAATCCGAGGATGAACCTTAGGGCATTACACACACGTTGACGAACTGTAAAAACATCTTCACACCTTTTTTGAAAAACCCCGTGCTGTAGTCTCTTGGGAAAACTACGACAGGCAATTACTTCCACAAAATAATTGATAGTTTGATATGGAAAACCTTTGTGAAATCGGACAGTATGCGATCATTACGGTTCTAATCCGAGGATGAACCTTCTGTCTATGGCGAGCGGTGCGTTTGTACAAGCAAATCGTGTGCCTAATAAAAAGGATCAGGTTTTGCTGAAAAAGAGGTCGTCGACCAGAAATTGAGAGACGGTTGGGCGATGGCGACGGCGAGTGGGGCCGGGCCTTTAGACAGGGCTCTATCTCGTATGGGAACGAACACGAACGATATCCCTACTTAATATGTGAATGTCCGTTTGTTTGTTACGCTTTCACGCGAAAACTACTCAACCGATCATCATGAAACTTTGTACACATATTCTTGGAGATATCAGAAATAACATAATATGATACTTTTTATTGAAACAAAAAATATTTTTTACGAAAAAGAATTTCACGCGAGCGAAGCCGCGGGCAAAACCTAGTAATACCATATAACACATACTCGGAGCAAGCGACGATGTGATATCGTTTGTCCCTGTCGCTTCCGCACAGCCCGCGTCCTTGTCACCCATTTTATGTGCGTCGCTATGCTTTATTTTACTTACATCGCCACCATGCCATTGCCGTCGCTTATTTCGTAGTCCCGTTTCCACATCCTAACCTTATACCTATAAATAGACAGTCTAAGAAAGTAAAATAATAAAGACTAAAATTAATAAACTGCATTTATTGAAATTTAGATAGAACATATCTGGAAATGTATATAGCAATTAATTGTTCTGAGGAGGTTTAGACCATTCCACATTCAGGATCAGATGATCATATCCATGTCCGTTGAGGGTTTGGATGGCCTTTGCAGCATCAGCTCGAAATTTGAAATGAACATAGGCAAAGCCTTTGCAATGTCCAGTGCTCTAAAACAGAAAATAAACATTATTTAAAATTTATAATGCAATGAAAATAAAAGGTATATATATGTATAAAAAGTGATGTTCGCTCAGTCGCTCGTTCAGTCGTCACCACGGTCACCACGGTCTCAACGCACACAAGCCATATCGACGGACAAATAAAATGTGGTTAAATATCGTGCGCGCTATCTACGAGTATATATATAAAAGAAAGTCGTGTTTGTTACATCTCGAGAACGGCTGGACCGATTGCCATGGTTTTTGATTTGTTGGATTTGTTTCCGTCCCGAATAGCAGAATAACTCTTAAAAACATTGGAAAATTCTCGAAAAAATAAAATAAAAGAAAAAACATTTTCCCATACAAAATGTTCGTGGTTGTCGTAGCTGTCAAATGTGACGTTGTCGTACGTGCGTACGCCAAATGTATGCGTGCGTTCAGAAATGTATATTAAGCTCATTATAGAACAAATGTCATAGATTAAAAACAAATGTTAACTCTATTGGTCTCATTTTTACGTCTTGAAAGTTGGCTGTGATTTGTTTTGAAAACAGTTTTGTGGATTTAAATATTTATTGCAAAGAGAATGTAACCACTACGTTTTAAGAGACGGATGTGCCATACAAATAGCGTAATTCTAATATGTATGAAATGGAAGCGAAAACAATCAGAATTTGTACCAAATTCGCTTCCGATTCATAGAGTCGCTTTTTTACTTTGAGTTGCGCCAGGCTGATTTATTGGTTCTAAAATATTTATGCGTGCGTTCAGAAATTTAAATCAAGCTCCATAAATCTATATAATATATAAAATAATGTCGTGTCTTGGTCGGGAAAGTATTAAAAACATTGAAAAATGGACGAAAGAATTAAATAAAAGAAAAAACGTTTTCCCATACAAAAAGTGCCAGTTAAAAAGGATTGGAATATTTATTGATTGTTATGTAAATGCCAAATCGATTGGTCTCACTTTTACGTCGCGAATGTTGTCTGTGATTTGTTTTGTGGATTGAAATATTTATTGTTGTCAATTGGTACTTTTTTTGTGACTTTGTAAAGTACTGAACTTATTATTTACCCACTGCTGGGATACGGGTCTTCCCTCAACCGAAGATGTTTAGAGCATACTCCAACACGCTGCTCAACTACGGGTTGGGCCACTAACTTGGCTTAAGGACTGCCATCTAATGATAAACACCAGGACCGACGGCTTAACGTGCCTTCCGAAGCACGGACAAGCTCGAGATAACATAAACTCATCCATGAACAGGCTACGGTTGACGTTGCTTAACTTGCGTGTACAATTAGACTGACACGTGCCTCACGCCATCGTGCTTCTCTATTATTTTCTATTATTCATTGTATTAATTTCAAGAAATCATAAATTTTGTTCATATATATATGTACATCACGACATTCATTGACTGTTAGGCGGTACGAAGTTCGCCGGGACAGCTAGTAAATACATAAAAAACATCTGAAGGTTATGAAAGATGATATGGAACGATACATCAAGGACACTTTTTTCCAAAAATTTAATTATTTAGTTATAAAAATAATAAGCGCTGAAACATTAAAACAAAGAAAAACTATATACGTATCTTATAAGTCATAACAAAAAAATTGCTTATTTGATTAAGATGTTACTTTGTGCAAGTGAATTTTACAATTTATATATATTTTATATTTTATTATATAATTTATATTTTACAATTTATAACTTTCATACTGAGCTTATGTTACTTTATCCATTACATAGATAATTATAACACATTTCTCTTGCATTTATGAATGTTCACAGAATACTGCAGCCAAATAACAACTCTCTAGAGGGCTGTTGTGTTCCCGCGAGTGAGTGAAGTTACCAAAAAAGAAGAACGGGTAGCGAACGCCGCCCGCTGCGGGACTGGCGGCGCGCAAACGATATTTCTAGTCGCAAGCTTGGCAATGGTTACAGTAGCCGCTTCACATCAGGCGGCCCGTATGCTTGTCTGCCACCCGACGTAGTATAAAAATAATAGAAGTAACAATGATATTTCTTCCGTTTTCGCCTTTCCTGCCCGAGATCTTAAATATATAACTACCTTCTCCTTAGCCAAGTACAGCTTCTGGACGGGTCCGAAGACCTTGACGAGGTCGTCGAGATCGGCTTCGACAGCGAAGTTGCTGAGGTTGGAGATGCGGATAGCGGCGACGTCGTCGCGGCGCGCGCCCGGCGGCTCGCGGCCAGTTCCGCGGCCGGCGCCGCCCTCGCGCAGGTACGGGGCGACATACTTGTTCGTAGGCGCTGATTTTGTTTCTATAATTATCAATAAAACATATTTATACACATTTTTTTTTCTTATTATACCATTTAGTAGGGACATTGATAGGTTTATATTTAAATTATAGTTCGCTAAAACAATTGGATATTTCTGAAAAAGTAAATCATTTATTATTTAATTATCATAATTTTGAAATCAATAAATGAGATGTTTGTCCGCGATAATATATGAAATTACTAAAAAATAAAGTTAGTATAAAACGACGTATATGCATGTAATAAAATTATGACTGGCCAATGTCTGTCTGTACATAGAAGAAATAGTTTAAAAGCAATAGAAAACAATTTTTTTTCAGAAATTTTTGTACGTCTATCTGTGTGTGTTTATTTAATTAATGAATTCAATTTAATTAATCCATTTATACTCAGGTCTCCGCAAAACACATACAAAACACATCCTTTAGGATGTGTTTTGTATGTAAATAATAATAATTGTTTTGTATATGTAGTTTTGACCGTGTGGTTTCCGGCAGTCTAGAATAGAATCACTCCGTCTCTTCCCGTGGATGTCGTACAAGGCGACTAAGGGAAATACATTATAAACCACCGATCAGGCCTCCCCAACCCGTCTGGCCAGCGTGGGGAGTGTAGGCCAAATCCTCCTTCTGTCAGGGACAGACGAGAGAGGGTCATGCTCCTGTAGTGGAGACTAAAATGACCTGTTGATGATGATGATGATGATATGTAGTTTACGCGAATGAAGTCGCGTGCGGCTGCTAGTAATAATCCATGTGACAGATCAAACATGATTATTATCTAATAGATACCTGTGACTCTATTGTTAAAATTATAAGAAGATGGTTTACCTGCTGCTTTAGCAGCCTCACTAGCTTTGGCCTGTGCCAGTTGAGAATGCATGAAGGGGCAACTCAGGGTCCAGTGGTCTCCTTGACATGTTCGGCACTTGAAGATCACGCTGCTAGCTTGAGGCTGGTGAAATATTAAAGTTAGTAAAATTAATAACTAGGTAAATATTTTTTATTTCTCTATACCTAATTTACAGTGGTCCAATAGTGGTAATGATTTTTAAATACTCTTGATTTGATAACTTTCAATTAATTATTTAAGAGAGGTAAGGTACAGCGTATTCGTAAGCTGCCTGAGTGGGGAAGTACCTTCATCTCACAGGCAGCCAAATAACTGTATAACAATTCCCTTGAAGGTTGTTGTGTTCCTCGGATCACTTGCAGGTCTCCAGAAAGGGACTAGTTACTGCGTTGATAGCGGGTGTGGTGGAGTGGTAGGTTTTTCGTGCATAAAATGAAATTATTTATATTGCCTTCTTGGGTACTTGTGAGCATGTCTTACACTTTTATAAATATGTTTAATTTTTTCTCATTTTTTTATCTACTGGCATGTAATGCATGAACAAGTTATTATATGTACGTCTTCACAGCTTCGTAGCATAGCAGTTGATGGCAACTAAATCACATTTTTGTGGCACAAATACAAACAAATCAATAATCTTGTTGCATTATTTTATGGTTGTAAGCTTATCCTACCCTTCAACCAGAAGTACTAAAACAATAAAAAACACAGCCAAACGTTACATACCTTCAAGCCATCCAATTCACCATCATCAGGGCGTTGACTTTCTTCTTTACTGGTTATAAACTGCATATAAACATCTTCAGACACATTGGTGGTGGCTGGGTTTGGACCAGGTTTGTCATTAGCAGAGTCACCAAATTTACTCCAAGTTTTACGTTTTGCTATACTCTGTAACAAGAATTAATTAATGACAGGGTTACTAATTAATCAAGGAGATGCTGCATTCGCAGCGGGATGCCAACATGCGAACCATACCCCTTGTGTTGTAAGCGTCTATGGGCTTTGGTAACCACTTTGAATTCATCTAGAGTAATACAAATACATATACAAACTGGAATAATGTATCATTTTTTATAGTAGATCAAATGTGCGTCCTGCTTGAATAAGTGCGCATCGCGCACCTATACTTGGCGTACGAAATAAATAGTATTTGTTCCGAAATTTTAGGCCTGCTTGACTGCTTATTTGACTGTTTTAATCTTGTCCAGAGCGCAAGCAGGCTTAAAATTTCGGTAGCCTGTTTTGTCAGTGTTTACGCGTGCACAATGAGCTATCAATCAGGACGCCGCCTAAAGCTATACAAAATAATACAATTAAACAGGAATGTATCCCTCACTCAGTTATAATGTAAAATAGTAGTATTTGATCTACCGATAACGCACTTAACAGATTGTTTTGTATTTAACTTTGGGCTAGATATTTTTTGGATAAAATAATAAAAGCATGTCAAACAGTAACATCAAGAGATTGCCAGCAATAAAATAAAAGGTTAACAGCCAGGCATAAAAGATAACCACATACCTTTGACACCACTCTCTTTTCAATTTTGTATGTACGGACAATCTTAACCTTCTTGTTGTCGTTGTCATATTTATATTCAGTAACAATTTTGAGACCATTTTCAACTACTTCTGATGGTGGTGGAAGTGCTCCCTGGTCAATCTCAACTTCGTCAGCCCATGATGACTGAATTTCATCAGCTACTGGCATCTTGGACAATAAAAATAATTAATATCATTATAATTGTTATGCTTATGGATGGTGAAAGTATAAATTTTAATGAAGATTCAGCATATTATATTTATCAAACTTATTACTTGATCAGTAATAAGTTTGATAAATATAAATTTGCACCACAAAGTACCTTTTTCTTTATATTTCTAATATATAAATTATTGTAACTTTTTCAAAATCATTAGATTCAATGAATACGTTACTCAGATACAAAAATATTTTGTTTTCACTATATTATGTAATAAAATGATATTTATAAAAAAAATACTTGTTACTAGAACAAAGTTAACTTAAAAATATCTATATTATATAAATCAACATCAATAAAGATATCACATATAATCATTAAACATAATTTTATATACAACAGCATTAATGTTTATCTATATCACTTGAAAACATCAATATTTTTTCAATAATGAAATACTATCTGGAAAAGTTTAATATTACATTTTTGCAGTCAAACAGAAAAAGTTAGCTGTTCTTGATTTCATATGTAATATGTGTGAATCTGGAATCAGAGAACTAGTAACTTAGTTTTTTTTTATACTACGACAGGTGACAGACAAGCATATGGCCCGCCTGATGTGAAGCGGGCACTGTAGCCATATTAACGCTTCCAACATAAAATATCGCTCGCGCGCCGCCACCCCTGCTACCAATGCAGCATCTCCTTCCGACGGCCTGGACGAGCTCGGTGGTCGAATGGTTAGCAATGGCCACTTTGACTCCGAGGTTGCCGGTTCGATTCCCACACAAGACAAACATTTGTGTGCATGAACATGTCTGTTTGTCTTGGTCTGGGTGTTTTCTATATATTATAAGTTCATATTTACAAAAAAAACTGTATTTAAGGTCATTTATCAATTGTCTTGTACCCATAACACAAGCTGTGCGCTTAATTTGGGACTAGAGGGCGCTGTGTAAATTGTCCAGAAATATTTATTTCTTAATTATTTATTTATATTTATTCCTTTCTGATGACTTCACTCACTCGCAGGAACACAACAACCCTCTAGGGAGTTGTTATTTGGCTGCGGTATTCTGTGAGGTGAAGGTACATTCCCAGGTTGGGTAGCTTACAATTATGCTCTCTACCTGTCTTTTCGCCAAAGCTTCGTTTGTCAGTCAGCAGGGTGCACCGCGTGCAGGTGAAGTTAGCTTTGATTGAAAGATGTTGATAAACCACATACACCCCAATTAACTGTACTAGTAGTGTAATATTAGTGATTTTCTATGCGTATTACTTGAAACAAATGTTGTGTCAACTCAGTTATTCTAGAATCATTCATTACTTTTACGACAATAAAAATCAAAATCATTACTAATTGTGGTACAGACAAGCAGCAGAAGAGGTAGCAAGGAGATTTAACGAGTGAGTGAATGAAAGAAACCCATAGCTAACATTTAGACTAAACCTCAAAATTAAAATATATTATTGGAATTTTATGTTTTTAAACATTGATTTATCACATAATATTGTTTGTATTTTCTAAAAATAAATATAATAATTTGCTTAAATAATATGTATTCTACGGTCAGGATAGCCAAAACCAAGAATGGTTTATTTCCATTTTTTCACACACTACCTGTTAAAGACAATTTAAAATTGAAGTCATAAAGTAATGTCAAATTTTAGTTTTGTTTTTATTGTAAGTATTAGTTGGTATTTTTAATTGATTGATGTTTCTGTAAATATATTAATTTAAAGAACAGAAAAATAATTTAAGCAAAACATTGAATCAATCCCAAATGTACTGCACTGAATTCACCAAATAGAAAATGTGTACTCCGGGCATCTCTTACTTACTTATTATTTTCAACAGTAACAATACTGTTAAAAATAATAAGTATTTTTACTGCAGTAGCCATACAGACGCTTACGTATAATAATTAACTGAAAGGTAACCTGACAATGGACATTGTGATTCTAGTACATACTGAAGGTACTAGATATGGAAGTACTGTAAATTATTTTTCATTGTTGCATCTGGTTACAAACCTCGTTATTATTAAATAAACAATGTGGTTACATCTTGACATGGACAATGTTGATGGAATGGCATGAAAAAGAAGCAGCTTTTCAAAATTCTTTCCATGATACTGCATGTTCGATAAGGTTATGTATGTGTATACCATTCAATACTGTTATTACCAGTCAAATAGTTTTGATAACATTTAAAAAAGGTAAGAAACATAAACTTACGATGCTTGATGGTATTTTTAGCTAAATTATTTCGAATTTCTCTTCCTTGAAAGACAACAAGTAGACGTCAATGACATTAAAGTGAGTGAATGGAATGGAATATAAGAAATGAAATGAATGAATGTATGACAAATATTTTTTTTATTAAATGGCTTTATAGCTCCGTATCACTGGTCTTCACCACTACATTATAATAGGTAGGGGAAAAAGTCTTTTCGCATTATAGTATGTATGAACTTGTAATAAAATCTCTTTGGTTATACCATTTGTGTCTGGCAGGTTTTGATATCTTTAAAAAGTTTATATTTTAAAAAAGATAATTCCAAATTCAAATTAGGTAAATGTGTGATTTTCATTTGTTTTTTTTACTGTCAAGATGAGTGAATCTAATGAAGAAATTCGATTAATTTTAAAATTTTACTACAAAAAAGGTAAAAATGCAACGCAAGCTGCGAATAAAATTTGTGACGTTTATGGACCTAGTGCAGTGTCTGTGAGAGTAGCACAAATTTGGTTTAAGCGTTTTCAATCAGGAAATTTTGATGTGAAAGATGCACGTCGCTCTGGTCGCCCTGTTACGGATAAAATGGATGCCATTTTTGAAAAAGTGGAGCAAGAGCGGCATATCAGTAGTTACGACGTAGCTGAAGAATTAGGAATTGACCACAAAACAGTTTTGGCGCAATTGAAAAAAGCTGGGTACACTAAAAAGCTCGATATTTGGGTGCCTCACGATCTCACTGAAAGAAACCTAATGAACCGTGTACTCATTTGCGATTCTTTACTACGACGTAATGAAAGCGAACAGTTTTTGAAGAAGCTTATAACTGGTGATGAAAAGTGGATCACGTACGACAAGAACGTGCGAAAAAGCTCGTGGTCAAAGGCCGGTCAGGCTTCACAGACTCTGGCAAACCCCGGGTTAACCCGCAACAAGGTGATGCTGTGTGTATGGTGGGATTGGAAGGGTATTATTCATTATGAGCTGTTACCGCCAGGCAGGACTATCGATTCTGAACTCTACTGTGAACAACTGATGAGATTAAAGCAAAAAGTTGAGAGAAAGCGGCCGGAATTAATTAACAGAAGGGGTGTGATTTTTCATCATGATAACGCTAGACCTCACACATCTTTAGCCACTCAGCAAAAATTAAGAGAGTTTGACTGGGAGGTGTTAATGCATCCGCCGTATAGTCCTGACCTTGCACCTTCTGATTTCCACCTGTTTCGGTCTCTTCAGAATTCTTTAGGCAATGTCAGGTTACCATCACAAGAAGACTGCCAAAACCACTTGTCGTGGTTTTTTGAACAGAAGTCCCAAAATTTCTATAGTAATGGGATCATGTCTCTACCTACAAGATGGCCAAAAGTTATCGAACAAAATGGCACCTACATACTTTAGTTAAATGTAAATAAACTTTATTAAAAAATGTTTTGAATTTTCATATAAAATACGAAAAGACTTTTTCCCCAACCTAATATAATATAGTATAACAGTCATCTTCAGCCGACGATATAATGGTCATGCATGACGGAGTCTCTTGAGGATCTGGGGCAATGCTCGAAGATTTTAACGGAACATCTCAGTGGTTTTATAGAATAACCAAACAAGCGTATGGCCCGCATGATGTGAAGGGGTAATAGTAGCCACATAAACGCTCATAACTTGAAATATCGCTTACGCGCCGTTACCTTAACGCAGCATCTCTTGCCTTCCTGGTACCCTCTCACTCGCAGAAACACAATAATCCTCAAGGTATTTTTATTTGGCTGTGTTATTCTGTGCAATGCATACTTCCCCAGACCTTGCGTGTACTTACTTCCCCAGTCGGACGACTGGGGAAGTAAGTACACGCATGGACCATAAATACGCCTTACCTCTTTTGCCAGAGCCTCGTCTATCAGTCAGCAGGCGGCAATACAATGCAGGTGAGGTTCGCTTTGAAGCATATATGATAATGAACCACTTATGCCTTTACCTATACACATAAAAGAAATATTTGTTCGCTTTGCAAGTAATTATGTAATACACAGACATTCAATTATAGTATGCAGACGTAACATAAAATATATTATTGTGAGTTTATCTTTCCGTCTCGCACGCTCTTGGGGGTTAGTGAATGTTGCTATCCAGTTTTTACTCGTATACCAACCAACACTATACACGGTGAAATTTACGTGGTTGTTTTCCCGGATAAGGATGATTTGCCTTCAGCAGTACTATCAATTCATAGAGTTAAATTTGAAAAATACAAATGATTCTTTATTTTCAAATAAATAAAAAAATATTTCGAACTCGAAAGCGTGAGAAACAATAGTACGAGCCGTCGTCGCAGCGCGATGCCGAAAGGTCTCCGTCTGCCTGCGCGCGCTTCTATTGTAATGCGCGCGCCGCCTGCTTTGTATACGCCGCCGCGCCGGCCGGATCGTGCCGAGCGTCGCAGTCGCAGTCGCAGTCGCACCGGCGAAGCGGAAACGCCTGCTAGTCGATAGACATGGGCGTTATCGGCAATTTTTAGTAACCGATATCTAACCGATATTCGGTTTTAATACCGATATTGATAACCGTTGCCGAATACCGGTATCAACGCTAAGGCTATATACCTAACTGGCAACTGCTATCACTCCAATACCAAATCACTGAAATCACTCACGTATCGTTTGCTAGCTAGCTGTAGTTCAGCTACAATAAAAACCAAAATGTCTTGAACATCTATCATAAAAGTTCCAAACTAAACAGGACCTTATTTCCATACCCGGAGAGTTTATCTAAAAGCCTTTCATAGGTCAATCTAAGATGAACCATTCGTTCATTTTAATTTGACCTATTAACGATTCAAGTTATTCTTTATGGCAATGGACATAAGGTTGTGTTTAGTTTGATAAGAAGGTTTACTTCATTGGAGTCAACAACGAACGGTCAGCGATGAGTGCGTGCGTGAGCTACACCGATTGGGAATATTCGCTTCATCTCTTTCTTTGGCTTTGGGAATAGCTAAGTGGGAGTGAGAAGGCATAATTATTTTAGCTATCGCAGTTGCGCTAACGTGCGCGACCCGCTGCCGCGTTTGGCGCATGTGGTGCGCTCTCGTCAGATATCTGATACCGGACCACCGTTACTAACTATTACAATCTCGATAGTTATGGCTAGAGATATGGTAACCGTTTTTAGTTACGTTTTGGTATAGCGGACACATGTTTACTAGTCGACCCGCCGGTTCCGTGCGAGTTACACGCGAAACACGCGTCGCGCGCGACGATGGACCGCCGCCACTACGTTTATTCCAATTTGGAATACCTTTCTATGGTGCAATTATACGCTAGGGCCAATTATGACTCTCATGCCGCCGTACGGCTTTATGCTGATCCGCGACATTTAGAGTCGCTCCGTCTTCGTGGAATTTTGGACCCCCAAGTCCCACAGGCTCGGACGATCGTAGCGGCGACGCAGCGCCTCCTCGATCACGGGCAGTTACGACCGCCGGCGCATGCACAGGGTAGAGGTCAACCCCTTACGCCCCAGAGCTCGACGAGGACATCATAGAGTATTTCGAACTGGACCCTCGTCGAAGTACGCGCATGGCTGCGACGACCTTTGGCGTAAGCCAATATTACGTGTGGAAACTTCTACATAGTGAAAAATTGCATCCATACCACTTTCGTAAAGTTCCCTCCACGAAAATGACGCTACGGCCTGAATTGCTTTTTGTGAGTGTCTAATTCAAAATGATAATGCCACTATTTTGTAACCATTAGGCGTGATAGAGACACCTTATTAAAACTAAAAGACAATCAAATAAAACGTGCACGACTGTTTATTGAACGCAGTGGTTTACACTTCGATACCGCGAAGTATAAATGCGTACGAATCCTGCCATTTATCAGTAGAGCAGGTAAGTTGACTAAAATCATTGTAGGTAAATAATTTGATTCCAATTTTTTAAATACTCTTACCTCAGTCAGAGTGTTGAGAGAAAAGAACGAAATAATATTTTTTATCTATGATGGCATTTCGATGCTTCAACACAGATATTTTTTTTTTCTAAAGCTGGTTTTAAGTTTTGTTTAAAGTAAATAACATAATACGGTTAATAAAGGAGGTAAAAGTATTTATAACGGTTCTAAGTCCGTAAAATATGAAGGAAAAATTCGATTATTTTAGTATTTTGTACTTCATAGCATTTTGTAACTAAGTAGGCAAACATTCAATCAGCTGGGTGCGAGAGGTTAATGAACGCGCACGGTGGCGCGCCAGCCGTTGCCCCCGCGCTCGCGTGTCTGTGTCTGTGCGAGCGGTCCTACTATTGTTTCGCGCTTACTTTCGAGTTCCGTTTTTCACATTTGTTAATCTGTTACTTTTTGTTTAAAATAAAAAAAAATATTACGTGTGTATAGTAATACTAAAGGCATCTGTCGTCTTGAGAATCTGTCTTTTTGAGAATCTGTCTTTTTGAGAATCTGTCTTTTTGAGAATCTGTCCTTATGCGAATAAAGGGGCAAATCATTCTGCCGCGGGAAAACAACCACGTTCATTTCACCGTGTATATGATTAGATAAAAAAAATGACGCACGCTATGTTTTGAAAGGTCGCCATTTTGCTAAGATCGCGCTAAGTACTTGTCATTGTTATAGTTAGGCTTAATACTCAAAGAGATAAAGTGTATGTATTTAGGAACTTGTACATTATTTATTATTCATTGTGCAAGATTAAATTAAATGCTAACAATAAAAAGTGTGTGGAAAATAGTGATTCAACAATTAAGTATTTTTTTAAATTATGGCTGAATAATTAAAAAAATACATTAATAGTTATTGATATTAATTAGAAAATAAGGCTTATTACTAGTTAATGATTAAAACTGTAGACAGATTCAATATTAATCAGCGCTATAGCATAAAGGCTATAGCGCTGATTAATATTGAAATTAGCTTAAACCTTATAGTGAAAGAGCTAGACTTCATCTCCTTTATTCTGAGTGGACTCACAACAATTAAATAGTTCTAAAATTATTAAAAATATATTATAAATTATATTACAAGTTGTGATAATAGGAATTCTATACTATTGCATTAGGATATTCATAAAATGATCGATGTGCGATTTGATACAATGCAATATTTGTTTTAGATTTCGTTTTTTTGTGAATACATTCCTATGTTTTCCGTGATTAGTAACTCCGTCCCTGTATTTGCGGTTGTGTTTACGTGTGTTTGTTTTGGCATGCATTCAAACTTCTAATGTTTAATCTGCTTAATATAAACTACAAGCCCATGGACAAAACTTACCTGTGAAATGAACCATCGTGAATAACGCTTAGAATGCTGTTACTATATCAGAAAATAACTCTGAGCACTATGCCGTCATTTCTGAGTGGTACAGGGGAGTACCTAAGTAAATGGAATTTCCCTGGTACAAGTGAGGAATTACGATTAATTATTAATGTACGGCTTTTTTATAGTATAAAGATGATTAAAAATAAATGTCAAAAAACCTAGTGCCGTACTAAAGCAGTGGTGCAGGAAGTCAGTGCATTTTTTTTAATTTTAGAAGCAATATTCCGGTCATTTATTACAATATGGCATTTGTGTAATTCCTTTTGTATACATATACAGGTACTTTACCCATGAACGCCATACATATTTCCAGCGCTGGGGCCGAAAGCCTACCAAGAAACCACTCACACGTCCACGGGAACCACTCGATACAAACAGAAAAAGTAGCGCCAAACGTCCAGGAACACATAGGACCCAGCGTCGCGCGTCGCGCAGGAAGCGCGGCTTCAAAAATTTATTTTTCCAACTTCTCATTATCCAGAGCCTTGAAACTTTTATTAAAAATAAGATGGATATAGTCTATTACGCGTCAAAAATTTAAAAAGTGACACTGGCAGTACAAAATTTTTCTAAAATCAAAAGTTTTGTTTATTATTGTCAAGTTTTTTGCGCGGCGCCATTATCGGTTGGCGGTCGGCTCGGGTATTTTAATTATTTATTGTGATTAAAGTGTTTATTTCTACGGTTATTATATATCAAAAGAATCGTTGTGATGCGTACTTCGTGTGTGTGTTTAGATAAATGAGTTTCGAAACACTCATGTTTATCTGTGAACACGAAAAGTGGACTGCGCACTGCGCAGTACTTTCGCGCAGAATGGCGGTGTTGTGTTTGTTTGTTTACAATAATTAATATGCTATTTTAGTGTTTTAAAAGCAAGATAAGTGAATAATAGTGTATTGTGAACATATAAAAAATAGTTTTTAACAGAAATATAGTGGGATGTGTAAATAATGATATTTTATGTCAGCGCGGCCGCCGGGTTTCGTCGTGATTTTTGTATGGAGACGAATCCGTGACTGGTGAGTAGTACTGATACTATTTATTTTATTTCTCCACGCTGTCTAAACCTACGAAAGATATTAATATGTCATTTTAAAGCTGAAATAGTGTAGTTTATTTCAATATAAGTCTGATTGCTTCGAAATGAAAAGTTTATTGATAAAAACTTGTTCGAAAAAAAATTTTCGAGCAAAATGTTGATATACTTGACTTTTTCTTTGTTTATTTTTTACTTTAGCTTCAATTATAGCAATTTGTGACAATGTAGTCTCATTCTGTATATTATAAGCTATCCATAGGTATTTTTTATTTCAATATAGCTGTAGTATTACGCCAGTTATAACGATTTTCATTTGCGTCCGCGGCCGCTCGTCTGTATTTTGGTCACAAAAAAATCCTCTTGGACGTATCAGCCTACAATTTTTTGGGGGGGTCGACGTTTGAATGGACAGTACATTAATAATTAATCGTAATTCCTCACTTGTACCTGGGAAATTCCATTTACTCATGTACTCACCTGTACTGCTCAGAAATGACGGCATAGTGCTCAGAGTTATTTTCTGGTATAGTAACAGCCTTGTAAGCGTTATTCACGATGGTTCATTTCACAGGTATTTTTTTTCCATGGGCTTGTAGTCTATAATTGAATGTTTGTGGTTTACAAGAGCTGCGCAAGCTCGTTATAGGGAGTTTCCGCCAAAAAGTTGAATCCAATCCAAAGACAATGTATTCAGCCACAAACTTGATGATTTTCACTCACTCATTGACATTGTTATTCATTCATTCGATTCATTCGTATTTCTTCGTGTCAAATTGTCAATTTTGTTGGTTGGAATTGTTGTCTGTTTGTTGGTTGGTGACGGTGTTTATCGTGTTAATTTATTTGTGTAAAATTGCTAGAATATTTTTATACTAAGTGAAACTTGTGAGGAAAATCAAATATTTTGAAACCCTGTGTTGGTAAGTTTATTCCGTTTGGTGTTATTTATAAAGCAAATCGAAAATCGTGTCAAGTAAACTACTTTGCGATGCAAGTTTGCACAATCAAGTTCTCAAAAGTTATGGCTGGCCCGTTCTTGCGACTTTTACAGATTAAGATTAGACATTGATCCTCCTGCGCCACCGTTTCATAATTTAATTAAAGAAGTATAGAACCATTTAATGTTGTATATGAGTTATTATGGCAAGCTTTATTAATATAATTAAATAAAGCCAAATCCATACATTTCATGGGAAGAACTATGAGCACAAAATAAAGGTTGCTGCTATATTGCACTGAGAGAAGTAAAATAATAAAGAACTTTATTGTGTAAAGAAAAGAAGTGACTGATTTCAATAACATTACAATATTTTATGTTAATACTCTTGGTAGGCTATTAGTGCTATGGCATTGATTCTAATTGAATTATAAATTACAGAACTTGTATTTTATGTCTTGTAGGTTCTAAGACACAGGGTGAAAATGCTACGATTTCTTAGCAGAAGAGGACGGTCCTCTAGCCAGAATCGTAACAAGCAAGGACAGAAAACATCCATCAACAAAAACCTCATACAATGCAAGGTAATGCTGCTTGATGATACTGATTTGTCTATAAATTTGTCTAAAAAAGCCAGTGCTGCAGATCTCTATGAGCAAGTGTTTTATTCTTTAGACTTGATAGAAAAAGATTACTTTGGTTTACAATTTACTGATACAAATAATGTGAAACATTGGCTGGATCCCACTAAAACAATTAAAAAACAAGTTAAAATTGGACCACCTTACACCTTAAGATTGAAAGTCAAATTTTATTCATCAGAGCCTAACAATTTAAGAGAGGAATTAACTAGATATCAGTTCTTTTTACAATTAAAGAAGGACATTCTAGAAAGTAAACTGGAATGTCCACATTCTACTGCTGTGGAGCTAGCTGCTCTGGCCCTGCAGTCTGAACTTGGCGATTTTGATGAAGCAACACATACTCCTGCAACTGTATCTGAGTTTCGATTTGTACCCAATCAAACTGAAGAAATGGAGATTGAAATTTTGGAAGAGTACAAAAAGTGCAAAGGCCTTACTCCAGCACAAGCTGAAGTAAACTACTTGAATAAAGCTAAGTGGCTTGAAATGTATGGTGTTGACATGCACATTGTGTTAGGCAAAGATGGTTGTGAATACCATTTGGGATTAACACCAACAGGTATATTGGTATTCGAAGGACCACAAAAAATTGGTCTATTTTTCTGGCCGAAAATCAGTAAACTGGATTTTAAAAAGAAAAAACTGACATTAGTAGTAGTAGAAGACGATGACCAAGGCCGTGAACAGGAACATACATTTGTGTTTCGTTTACATAATGAAAAAGCCTGTAAACATCTATGGAAATGTGCTGTAGAACATCACACTTTCTTCCGCTTGAGAGCACCTGTGAAAGGACCATCAGCCAGGCAAAATTTCTTCAGAATGGGGTCAAGATTCCAATATTCAGGCAAGACAGAATATCAAACTACTCAACAAAATCGTGCTCGACGTACCGTTCAATTTGAAAGACGTCCCAGTCAACGTTTTGCTCGAAGGCAGAGTCATGTTTTACGAGAACGTGAAAAACAAACCAATGCTAAAGCTGAAACAAATACCTCAACTGAGCCTACGACTGAAGTAGCATCTACTTCAAGTGATGCTGCTGTGCTGGTTCCAGAACCAGTAGCAGCTGATACACTATCAAGAAAGAGCAGTGCTAAATCTCAAAGGTCATCTCTTCCAGAGAGTGAACTAAAAGCAGCTGATATTGGTGAACCTTCAACTAAGAATCTCATGTCTGATGAACCACCTGAAGAAGTATTGATATCTAAAGATGATGCCATTAGTAATAAAGTTTTATTCAAAGTTGATAAACCTGTTGTGGAAGAAAAGAGGAATAATCTAACTCAGTTAGTCCTTAACAAACCGTCTTGTAATTGTTCACCTGTGACAGATTCAAATCCACTGAATGATCTCCTTATGAGTTTGGTTAAAGAAAAATTGAATATTGATGAGTCTAAAAATGAGGTGAAACGTGACCAGTTAGATTCTGCTAGTGACAAAGAGGTGCCTAACAATCAAGCAAAGTGCTACTTATCTTCAACTAAGGCTCTTCCACCAGGTCAACTGAAATGCAACAATATTTTGAAAGCAAGAGAAAATGAAGTGAAGATTATTAATGAATCCACAAACATAAATGTTTCCATACCATCTACACCGTCACCTAAGATATTGAATGAGCCTATTACTACCAACCCAAACAATTCTCAATATGTCTCGATTGTGGTTGTTGAACCACCACACACACAAGCGAAATTGGCGTCACCGAAACCGGCTGAACGTCAAGAAGAAAAGATTCCCAAGTCTCAACCAATTTCGTCTCTGTCCCCATGGCTTGTGACATCTGAGCCAAGCTCTCCATCTAGTATTGGAGAAAAAGAAATCACAATTATACATCGCAAGTCTGTTATCACTACACAACTCTGATTTTATATATCAGTCTTAATTTACTGTTTTGATTATTCATGATAATGTACTTAATAATTCATTACTTACTAAATCTAATTATTACTTTAATAAACTGTTTACGTATTTAATTTCTATTAAGTTTCGCCACTAAATGTTTTACGTTATTTGAAGAATAAGTTAATAAACATTATTCATACATTTTTACCCGTAGGTATTAAAAAAAATACGACATAAATATTATACAATTTGAAATAAAATTTGATATAAACTTTTTTGTAGTAGGTAATTGTGTGATACCACATAGTGCCTTAGATTTGAGTACATTTTTATTTGTGTTGTCCCGTTGAGCCAATATTGCCTAACTGTTAAATATGTTTTGAATATAAATGTGCTCCAGTATTTGTTAAGAGTGTTATGTCGTACACTAGTGCAACCATAAAAAAAGTCGGTATTTTTTTCTCTGTATGGCCCCTCAACGAGATCGTGAAGTATTTAATCCCACCATTGATGTTTACGGTAAATATACCGTAAACATCAATGGTGTACAATAATAATATACCCTTAGGATGCTGACATCCTGCACATCATTTCTCGCGATTGCCTTGTACTTGTATTTTGCCTCATAAATAACTGACACAATTACTGAAAAAGTAGATCTAAATCTTAAATGGAAACGACCTTGGAAACAGATCCTTGTTGTCATTACAATCTCAGAATATATAAAGCAGTACTGGTTCCCGGAACGGGTAGTAAGCTTTAACAAGAGATATGAAATTAGAAAGAGATTGAGATTCTGCAATAAGCGGTAGAGCATTCCTGTATATTCCAAGGATATTTAATTTATTCATGGGTAAAATAGTACATGGCGCGGATCACGACAAATTACGTGCAACTTGTTAGCCGTTGCGTGTGTCAGGCATCATATAGTAATGAAAATATTCTATAAGCTTGAATAAGGATAGGCAAAATTCAATTTCACTTTAAAGTTTCGCTAGAAACCCAAAGTGAGATGAGCTCTTGTTTTAAATTCTCTATGTTTTCGATTTTTCGACTTTTCGACTTTTTATGTTCTAGTAGCTCCACTGTTATCATTATGGAGTTGCAAAGTAACTATTGTTTATTGTTTCATTTGGTATCAGCATATTCAACGAAATACTAGTCATCATCAGTCCCATGAATTCCCATGTTAGTCGTACAACATATACTCAAGAATAAGCTTGTGAACCATTTTTTTTTTCGATTTGTCATGGAAGAACGTCACAATAATATAACGACACGTGAAAGAATTACTTCGATAGCATAAATTTTAGACTATCCTGAAAACACTCCATACTAAAGACCACCACATTATGACGTCGTACATTATAAGTTAAAATTTTAAAATCGCAAATCGTTCTACTTTTATGTATTTTACGATACTGATAAATAGTTTTTATAATTTTAGAACATTGTTCACAAGCCTATTCTCAATACTAGTAGTTCGTTGATTTTCTGAAATAGTTTTAAGGCAGTTTCCTGTATTAGGTTCGCGACGTCACTCACTCACTGCAGATAATCGAATACTGTCATTATTGCAATGCGGTACTTAAAGTATTGAACACGCTTATTTGTACAGATAGTTGCGGTTGATTCGCTCCGTGTAGCGTTAGTTCAAAATGTAATCTAAGGGGCAATTCTCGTAATAAAAATGCAGTCAAAATTAAATTTCTCATCTGCATTCTCGATCTCACGAATGTCAAGTTTGGTATTTTCGTATCAGAATATGAAATTTCAAAGTATAATTAAAGCAGGATTATCTCAAAATAAAACCGAAAATTAATCAATCTACAATGGAATTTGGTTAGCAATAAGAATTGATGAAATGAACGAAATGAAATACATATATAATTTTCAGTCAATTCAAAATTCAATCTTGATTCGGTCAACCTTCATTTTGCAATCGTAAAATAATTATGAGAATTAACCTTCTGATAAAAACATTATTTACAAATTTTCGTACAAATACTTGGCCGTTCTGTACCGTTGCGCACGTACTGTCAAAGCAAATCTAAAGGCTCTACGGCTTTTAGATTTGCTTTTTTTTTTTCTAAATTTCGATTATTTGGCAATAGGCCAAATACTTTTGTTGTAACTCACTTACTACAACACTCATATTCGATACCAATTTGTACGTACATATCGAGCATAGTTCGTATTAATTTAAGCTACACATTCCACAAACTTAATTTTTATAGCGTACTTATTGTTTGTGATATTTGCAATCTTAAAACCGTCCTTTAATTATATGTATGTTACGATGCAAATTACAATTTGTAAAAGTATATAGGTACATATTATTTTTTCTGCATTTAGTACAATAAATTGTCAGTATTATGAATCATTCGATCATAGAAATAAGGGTGCCATAATTTGATACATTGTCATATCCCTTTTAATACAGTTATAGTTTATTAATTATTAAATAATTATACATTCCTAACTTGGGGCCTACCGCATAAGCTGAAGCTGATTCCCATTGGGTTTTTTGATTGCTAAAATCGGACTTCTATTTGATTTTTGATAAACATTTTCAGCTTAATCAGTAAAGGGTCTCCGTCCCTACCTGATAAACTTATTACTATTAGTACTAATGTAAGGTGGAGCTTGCTTTTCGCAATCAAAAAATCTGATGTTAGTCGGCTTCAGCTTAGGCGGTACCCTGAGCGGTATTTAATTAAAACATTCCTTTCTAGAATAGACAGGTATCATAATTAGAATCAATCTCAAAATATTATAATAACATTTAATCACATATTTCACTATACACATACAATTATTAAATTAATTATATTGACATTATGGAATGCTTATATAGAATTAGTTTGGAATTAGTAAAATATATTGTGCCAATATCTTATATGTTTTAGTTTTGGCCACTAATGTTACGATACTCCCGATAATGTAAATATATATATCTACAAATGCTTTGTTCTGGAGACATGATGGGATCAATTTTAATTATGACATTTAATTGATTAATGATTTTTTATAACGATATACCCAAGCTTTAAAAAATAACCTGTCACACCATCTGCATTTTTAAATGTAACAAAAATGTATGGAAGTGAACAATTCGAAATGGGTTTGAAAATAGAACAATAAATGTCCGTTATTTATTTTATACTTAATTGATTTTATCATATACAATAATAATCTTAGTTATTAAAATGCGAAGGCCTTATAATGATGTAATAGTTCACGTGCACGCATTAGAGTGATTGGGAATGTTTGTTAGCGAAAGTTGCATATTCTATGATACTACAATTATGTATTAATTGTGCTTAATTATAAGTATATTTTATGTTCATAATTTTATGTGATTGTAGTAGTATGTATGTATGTTTGTGGTTTTATGTTCAGTAACATAAGTTGGGTGCTAAATAGTTATTAGATTCACGTTACCTCTAATGCGTGGACTACATAATTACTAGTTGTTACTTAAGTATCTGTATGATGCATATCTACATGACTATTTTATATCCTAAACAATAAAATAAAGTATTATTTTATTTAAAATACATTGTGTGTTATTTTAAGATAATAGTTATGCGGTTTTGTAAAACTGTCAGTACTTATTTTTATCTAGTCATGATGGCAATATTTATGTGCTTTCTGAACACAAATATTGTCATCACTAAATAAAACATTTACTAGCTGTGACATATCAATTTAACTTGTGACAGCTATATCACTTTTAGCTTTAGCAGCTTTCGTGCGGCGTTCCTTACAAAATTAGCAAAAATATAGCTAGTGCAACTGTAAACTTAAATCTTCTTCTTAGTCGTGCACTCTTGGCAGAGTCGTCGTGGTCACAACTCTGTCGGTTCTCGTGTAACAGTTGTTCTTGCGATTCGCCGCCATGCAGTTCTATGTCTAGCGGAACTAGAGCAATCATTGATATTGTAAACTTAAATAAATATGAAATAAAGGAAGGACAGGTACTACGGTAAGTAAAGGAAGTCAGGACAGTACGCGAACAACGTATGTTATACCAAGAAAATAATAACTTATTGAACTAAGCATTCAAAAAGTAAATTAACATTTTTAACAATCGGACCTATAAATTTAGCACAATTACTTACGATTAAAAAACCTATCTGTCGAAGTGACAAAAATGTCACGAGATACAAATAATTTACTTCCTATGATTGCGTCGTACAACCCAAAGATTATTTTAAAATTAGAATATAATAGAGAATACTAGTTTTAGTTTTACAAGAAAACAATGAAGAAATCTTTGGAGAAAATTTCTTCTGACAAGTCGTCATCGATATCTGAGAATCTGTTCTCTTTCAAACGATATTTTCTAAACAATTTGGACTCGTACCACGGAGAATACATTTTGAAGGAGTTGTCAAAGATATTGGAGAAGAATGCAATACAATCGTCCAGAGAAACATCCCAAACAATCATGGGAGAAGATGCAGAGCCAGTAGCGCCACAGCCACCGAAACAGCCTTATGAAATTATTGGTAAAAACTTACGCAATATAACACACCTGTTACATTGGTTTTGTACTGAGGACTCTACCTTATGTTAGCTGAGAATCAATGCTTTAAAATTATATCATTTTAATTTTTACCCTACGAGCAGTGGCCTGGCACGGATTGTATTACCGCAGCCAAATAACAATTCCCTTGAGGGTTGTTTTGTTCCTGCGAGTGAGTGAGGTCACCAGAAAGATAATAAATAAATAAATAATAATTAATATTTCTGGACAATTTACACAGCGCCATCTAGTCTCAAATTACGCGCAAAGCTTGTGTTATTGGTACTAGACAACTGATAAATGTACTAAAATACATTTTTTTTTTGTAAATTTATACTTATAATACATAGAAAATAGATAGAAACTTTCTATAAAGGAGTATAGGCTGGCAACGGATCGGCATTATATACATCATGGCAATAGATACATCATTATATGTATTCTCTTCTTAATTCGTACGTTAGTTTATGTAACAAAATATTTACAAAGATACCTAATCAAAGTTACATAGCTTCGTAATCTTTGCAGTAAAAGGTACTCGTATTTGCTTAAAAATACGACCGGTAGTCAAGAGATTTTGAGATATATCCTTTTTTATCACTAAGATGAAAACGAGCTTACGGCCTGCCTGAAGGTAAACAATTATTGCAATATATAAACGTTAACATTTACTTGCGCGCATGCCGCCGGCCCTGTGTTTAAAATCTAATTGTGACGTTTTGCGAACGTGACATTATACGTCGAGAGGGTTACAAACAACCCCTTCACACCTTTCTTGAAGAACATACTGTAGGTTCCTAATAACCGCACAGTAAGCGCCTATTTTGCCTCCAACATGACATCTGAGGATCTACTGCCTAAGCTAAAGCCGATTCCCATCGAAATATTTGATCCCGAAAATAGGCTTTTTAAAGTTAATGACAAATATCTTTAGCTTAGTCGGTAGAGCTAAGCTAAACACAATTGGGTATTTGACTAACATTTTTTTCTGTTTGATATGTAGGGACGTCTCCATAATATAACCATAGGTGAAAGAATTACTTCGATAGCACAAAAATCTCTCGAGATATGGTAATTTGAAAATCACAATTTTTAGACTGCCCCAAAACGCTCCATACAAAAGACTACTGAATTATGACGTCACAGATCTGTATTTTGTATGCATCAAATCAGAAATTTGTACGACAGCTATGTTAAATATTACGTTTATGTGATTAGTATCATAATAAAAGTTATAGCATTTTTTATTGCTTCTCCAATGGAAATATAATTTTTTAATAATTTCATACTTTTAAAATGGACTTTCCCGCCAAACTTTGATCGACGCTAAAAAAAGTCTGACTGAAGATATTAGAATGAAAGTTTGCAGATCTTTATAGTTTTGTGTATTTTACGATATTGTTAATTTATTTGTACAATTTTTAAACATTGGAAACAACCCAATTACCACCAATTTAAGCTGAAGTTTGATTTTTGCAATCAAAAATTCCGATGGTAATCGGCTTTTACTTCGGAGGTAGGGCCCCTGCTTCCTGCTGATGGAAGCTATCTTTTAAACGTTGATTATCCAGATTTTAAACGTTGCCCTTTCACTACTTAGGAACTGTAACAGATCAAAAAATCAAAAGTTTGGACAACATCTCCAGAATAGTGTCTAAAACCGAATGTTTGCCGTTAATGTTAACTTGTGGTACAGTTATCTTGGATATAAGTTGCGACAGAAACGAGTTGAAATTCGCTATGGATTACATAAAACGTTAGTGGTATTTTCTTTAACTATACGAAAATAATCCTTTCCAGCCTGTTAACAAATTTGAGATAACTTCTTAGATTCATGCTTCGGAGGGCACCTTAAGCCGTTAGTCCCGGCTGTTAACATTAGACGTCAGTTTTTAAGCCAAGTCAGTGGTCTTTAGGCTGCTTGAAACACTGGCCTTCGCCGACCCGCAGTTGTGCAGCGTGGTGGAGTATGCTCTAAACCTCCTTCAGTTGAAGGGAGGCCCGTATCCCAGCAGTGGGATGAGTTATGATCTCGTTGACGACGACTTCGATTCACAGAGCATTGATATTATAGGTGGTTATGTTTGTCCTTATTATACGAAATAAAATATTTTTAATAAATACAAAAATCATTTGGAATGTAGTCAGTGATGATATATTTTTTAATTTGTATTCATTACTGACATTTTATTTAGCGTGTTTTCTTGTGTTTAGTCGAATGTTCTTCTAGATGTTGCATTTCGTACATAATATGTAAATCTCATAGGCTTCCGTTGGTTAAACAGTTCTTAAAGATTTATTGGATAAGCAAGCCTCAGCAACGGCGGCATCGACCGATGTAGACGACAGAGGTGGCGATGCGGGCGGAGTGGGGGAAGCCAAAAAACGCTACTTGATACTAATTTCAAGTGTGATGACCTGGGCGGCTACTAAACCTTTGGATCCGGTAATTGAATTATTCGTAAAACTGGTTGTTTAGATAAGCAACTGTTTAACATAATTTACTACCAATACTTTCTGTTAGGATACTCCGGATATGCCTTTTATTGAGACAGACTTCAGAAAAAGAAAACCGCATCCAAATTATAAAATGCATTACGATATAGAAAATGAAGTTATAAGCATAGCAAGAAAATATAAGTCATATATAGGGTAAGTTACTTGGGTAAGGTCATATTTGGGTAAGTTACTTTGTTTGAACCAAGTTTGAACTTTATCTGTGCGTTAAATTTATTACAATGAGTTGTATCTTTGCTTAGTCAAAAAGAAAAATAAGTTACAGAAAAGCACACGTGAGACATTATACTAAATTAATTAGATAAAATAAACGGGTCACTCACGTCTTTTTGTCGGGAAAGCCGACTAGTTATAAAACTTCACGTTTTATGGCGGATATTTTATTGCCTATAACGGGAAAATCGGCCAGTTATATTAGGGATTCCACGCACTTCGTCCAACTTCTAACTGACGTAAGACTGCAAGACGACGAACTTATGGTAAGCTTCGACGTGACCTCGTTATTTACAAATGTACCGATAGAGGACACTATTAAAATAATAACAGACCTGACGAAATCTGCAGGGATACCTACCGAGTATATGTGTATCATTGAGTTCTGTCTAAGGAGCGGTTTCTTTGTCTGGCGGAATGAATATTATACGCACACGGATGGAATTGCCATGGGGTCACCCATTGCTCCGGTAGTGGCGAACATTTTGATGGAGTGGTTCGGACCGGGCTCTTGAAACAGCATCGCACAAACCAAGATACTGGTGGCGATACGTGGATGACGTGTTCGCGATTGTACACAGGGATCACGTGACCATTTTCCTTGAACATCTAAATACTATACATACATCCAAAAATAACATTCACCGTGGAGCACGAGAAAGAGAAGTCCCTCCCTTTCTTGGATGTATTGGTACGGCGGAAACCAGGTGGTCGTTTGACACATACGGTGTATGGAAAACCGACACACACTGATAGGTATTTGAGGGGTGACTCACATCATCACCCACATTAGTTAGCGGCGGTTCCACGTGGACTGATTGACAGAGCCCTACGCATATGTGATCCACAGTATGTGGACGCAGAGCTGAGACATGTGAGACAAGTACTGGAACATAACGGCTACCGATGGAGACAGTGTGTACGGGTGAGCACAAACGCAAAACCCAGACAAGCCTCGGTGGAGAGAGCACCCATGTTTCTACCGTTTGTGAAGGGTGTCACAGATAAAATAGCAGAAATGATACGCCGAAAATTTCTTATCAAAACCAGATTTCGGCCTGTGACACGCTTGAGACAATGGGTGCGGTCTCCGAAGGATAGTCACCCCGCTGGGGACACCAGGTGTTTACGTGATACCTTGTCACTGTGGCAGCAGCTACGTGGGGGAAACAGGACGCAATGTAGCGACAAGACACTCAGAACATATTAGGAGCTTAAAAAACCTGGACAGAAATGGTTCGGCGATCACGGAACACGTACTGGATTCGGGCGTCTCTTATTACATCCGATTCGATAAGGCTAAGGTGGTTGCAAAGGAAAAGTTCTTTGTTCCACGTAAAATCCGCGAAGCTATCGAAATTAGTCGACGTCCGAATTTTAACCGTGATACCGGATGGGTATTGCCGACGGCCTGGAAACCAGTGCTCCAGTTTGATTCTAAAGAGAGTCACGATACAGTCGCCAATGCTGATACTGTCAGTTTTTACCACCACATGGTAAGCGCACTTACCACGATTAGATTACCACGCGCCCGGAGAGATAGAAGAATTGGTTGCACCGGCTGCCACTACGTCATCGTCGAAGGCAGCGCTCTACCAATCAACGCACCAATCCCCCACCACTCTTTCCAGTCGTGCGGCGCGCGCATTGGCGCGCAGTGTCCGGCGCGAGAGACAAAGGGTGGACGTGTCTGGTCATTCGCCCTGATGAAGGTCTCCTTTTGAGATCGAAACTAGTCGGCTTTCCCGACAAAAAGACGTGAGTGACCCGTTTATTTTATCTAATTAATTTACAGAAAAGCACTATTGGCATAGAATAAGTCAAATGTAGGTAAGAAAATCAAAGCATGCATTGTTTACCTTAAGCGTGTCGTGAACTTATACATGTATATGTAACTTATACATGTATATGATGCATTATGTGTAGGAAGTGAAGTGGTTTATGTAGCCTACGAATGCTTGCAACATAAGAAGTATCGTTCGTACCCCCTTTACTAACGCACCATGTCAGAAGCAAGTAAGTAGCCCGCCTGGTGGACAATAGATACCGCAGTTTATGGTCACCGTAATACCAGAGGCTTCACACGCGCGTTGACGACCCTATAAAAACCTTTTAATGCCCTTTTTGAAGAACCCCGTGCTGTAGTCTCCTGGGAAAATCTCGACGGATAGTTCGTTCCACAGCTTGATAGTACATGGAAGAAAACTTCTCTGGAATCGCATAGCACATGACCAGTTAGGTTCTGTTGAGTGAATACAGTTTCTTAAAAGTTTAAAAAACTAAAACCCGACTACTAAAAACACGCTCTAAAAAGTACGAAACAAGAAAATAGGCTCCGCTGAAATTATTATGTACATACTATAAAACATTTACCGACTTTTAAATAAACAACTTACTTACACGTAGTATATTTTAACGTAGTTTTTTATGCATCATACCAGGGACGAGAGATTAATTTATTTACTCTATGATCATACTGATAGAGATATGTTTAAAGGATAGTCGTGGTCGTAGTATGCCACCTACTGTAGCAAAACAGATTCATTATAATAATGAAATTAAATCAAAGTAACCCTCCTTTTTGCTTCGCCGTAGTCGGGTAAAAAATGGGGAGCAGTGCGACTGTAGAAGGAGGCCGTGGGCATCTTATCTAACAACTCGTATCTTGTGAACACACCCCATTGTACGTTCTAATGTTCTACACTGATGATACGCACTATCATACTCTCAAAACAATTTTGGGATTTGGCTGCTGTCTTCTGTAAGGAGGCTTCCCTTAGACGGATTGCCAATATCGCTGTTCAAACTTTATTAATATTTTGCCACTACTTCACTAAGCTTCGTATTTCGGAAGGTAACGTAAGCAGTCGGTCCCGTCTGTTGACATTAGATGACAGTCATGCCAAGTCAGTGGCCTTTGAGCGGCTTGAAAACACTGGCCGCAATCCGCAGTTGTGCAGCGTGATGGAGTTTGCTCTAAACATACAATGTATATTGTTCATGGAGTAAATAACTAATGACTAAACCTCCTTTGATTGCCAGGAGACCCGTTTCAAATAGTGGGATGATTATGGGTTGATACCGACTTCTCTAGACGTCGGGTGCACTAAGGGTGGTTAATGTTATGAGGTTATCCAATTTCGAATGATTATAAGACACACCTCGATATATCTACGAGTACAACGATATCATACGTAAAATAAGAAGTTCGATCTGCATTGATGGTATGCAACCACTGCCTCGGGGGACTGCCGTGGTCGTCTCTGCGACACGTGTTTCGTCTCTACGCGAAGCATTCTCAGGCGATCTATAGATATTGATGGTTAGAACAACAACCTACAAATGAGATTCTAGCAGTTGATGACATATGCTTCCCAAAACCTATACTGCGTGATATTTTTAATTTCTATTAAACTTTAAATAACTTTAACTTTTTCGGTTACTGGGTCGAAATGAGATAAGACAATTCTAAAAAAGCGTACGTCTGTAGAATTAATATTCCTTATCTCGTCTAGCTATTCGAATCGTTTTTGTTCCATTAACATATCGGACGCTGTTCTACGAATGAGTCGCAATGAGCACATTAGTTTACTTTGTAGTCGTTTGAACGAATTCGGAACTAATTGACAAACGTAAAATTTTAGAGCGTTAGTGGTAACTCCTGGAGTGACCTACGGTGGTCGTGAGGATGTGCTGTTCTACTGGTTTCAGAAGGCTTGGGAATGCGAACGACTGCTGCCGATACTTGGTCACGGCGGGAATGTCGTGCCTCTCATCAATGTTCTTGATTTAGCACAGTTAGTAAATATTTACTATTGTAGTGTTTAGTCAACAAAAGAGGGAAAACAAGAGCCAAGAAATTACATTATAGATATAGATATAAAATATCTTAGGAAATAAATTTATGTACTATAAGCAGACTTAGTAGACAAAGATTAATTAGTTAAAAAAAATCGTATTACTCCCTTGCTGCCTACTTATCTATATTGCTATTTGTGCAGTACCGTAGACGGAACAGAGTACCGTCGAAAGCCATAGGACAAAGGTCACTATCTTTACCAAAAAAAAAAAAAAAATGAATGGGTGTGTTCGTCCTCTATGGATTCTTCTATCGTTCATCTGGTAGAGATGAAGCTTTGTGGAGATTCTGTGTATGTGGGGAAAGAGCTTCCCAATATGGCATTGGAACATATGCCAGAAGCAGATAGTAGATGACGAAAATGAAATAAGTTTCTGTTTAGCATGATGGCTATTTAGTGTTCAAATATCTATTTTTTTTTGTAAATGTACTTAGATACATTTTTTTTGTAATTACATACTTATAATACGTAGAAAATACCCAGACCAAGACAAACAGACATGTTCATGCACACAAATGTTAGTCTTGTGCGGGAATAGAACCCGTGACCTCGGAGTCAAAGTGGCTATTGCTAAGCATTCGACCACCGAGCTCGTCGTTCTATATCGTGTTGTGACGCTTTCTGACGATATTTTGGTTTCACAGCCTATGAAGACCATGTGCACATTGTTCTGAAGTGCGTATTTCCCCACCCCTCCCACTCTGCCGATCTGACGCATCCGGGACCGCGTCTGATGTGACGCATGACACCATTTCCATCACTACAAATTGTGTATTACGTTTGAACGTTACCATCACAGATTTCATATAATCTGTCCTTTATAAAATGCAATAGAAAATATGTAGTTACCTATACGATCCCACTTTTTTTTTAATAAATTTAAAATCATTTAATATATTTTTGTACCAAAAATCATCCAATTAAAACGGCTCAATTACTTGTTACTTAATATATTATTGTATATTAGGTCTATTTAAGTCGAGTATAGTCGAAAATACTTCAGTTCAACAATTTATGTTTTCCCTTTTTGAGCACCAATTTATTCGGGACCGTTTTTTCTTACAATCGCCAATATTTAAACTTTTTCAACATTTCAGGGTAATTTACAATTTGGTCACAGATTTCCCAAAAAAACTTTACATATTGGCTGTAGAACAAATGATTACTAAACAAAGAGAGGTAAGATAAGCTACTACTAACAGAATACTATAGTTATAAATGAATGAATAAATATAAATAAATAAAAAATAGTTATAGTACCTATATTTATACAGCTTTAGAAAATATATTATTATTCTTTTAGATTGTGAAGCCGCTAGGACGTAGTGTGGGTTCTGGAATGTTTAAATGTATACCACCAGAAGACGCTTTTTTGATCCCGGAAATCGATGTGAGATACATATTAATTTTATATTGTTATATTAATTTTAAAAGCAGTACTTATTCCCAAATAAATTATACGATATGGGAGACTTCAAGAACAGAGTCGATATTTCCCTTAAAAGGCTGGCAACAGATCGATGACCCCATGGTGTTGCTGATTTCTATGGGCGGTGATGATTACTTCCCTAATTTTTTTTAAAATAAACGGTATCTATGTAAGAAATGTTTATAAAATAAACGTGAAATAGTGACTACGTAAAACTAATATAAAAATATTTTGTAATGTTAACTTTTCTTGATTGGTGTTATGTGATTAATATATTTTCATAATTATACATATCTATTCGCTATAAACCTCTCGACATACAAAATTTTCGAAAAGTACCATATTAGCTGCAATAAAATACGAGATATAAGAGACATACTAATATACGAGTACGAATATATAAATAAGTACATGATTGGCGAGCTTCGCTTGGTGTTTTTATGGGTAAACGAATTATCCCCAAATTGAGACCTTTCTAGATTTTTCGCCCCTTAAATTTAAAATTTATTGACCACAAAATAATGGTAGAAGAGTCTAACTTAATGCTAATACCATTCTCTACCAAACAGCCTTCGGGAAAATCGCATATGTTATCTATTAACCCCTATAATATATATTATCTATATCCCTATAGTACGAGTATGTTAGAGCCATTTGCGAGATCGTTGTGGCATATATATGTCGCAGTCGTTTTGTATAATTCACCATATTACAAAACGGCGAGCCGTTTTAAAAACCAGGGCCGTTTTTTATTACGGCGGGTCAACGATAAGCAGGATTGTCATTACTATACGTTCTACAAAATGTCGGCACACGTTAAGCCTCATTGTAGTAAATTCTAATTGTATAGTGACCACACTAACAAAGTAAAACAGTGTTTGCAAAATAAAAAATGCATTAAGAAAAGCTATCGCCAATTTAATTAGTTTTGTGTTTCTTAACTAATAGGGTTTGCCCGCAAAATAATAGATTTGTCACCAAAATGTAGTCACCAAACAATATAAAATCGATTTCCCAATAAATCACCTAAAATCATGGAGATATAGGGTCTAGTACCAAATAAATGTTTTTATATGTATTATATAGTCAATTATTAATAATTAAGCTTGCTTGACACCACATCATTCATCATCTAGGTTGACGGAGCTCCGCTTCGCGGAGCTCCTATTTCCGGTGACAGGACACAAGAAAACCCTAACCTAACCAAAAATCAACTCAATTCTAACCAAAACATGATTTATTATATTAACCAAGTATTGGTAAGACTCGTCAGTGAATATGACGCCAATTTGATGAAAAAATGGCTACTAGGGGTGAAATACCCCTAGTAGCCATTTTTTCATTGAGCTGATCTATTTATTAGGTGACAAATCTATTATTTTGATGATCAAACGAATTAAATGATACTAATAGTTTGTTAAGCTGATGATTTATATTTGGAGACAGTTTTGATTAAAATGATGACTCGCTTCGCTCACTCGGCTCGTGCGCTGTGTTTATGTCAACCTAACGCGCTCGCTAACCTACGAGAGTTTATAAGGATTCCCCGGTACACCAGACTCCATAGTCACCTTAGCGGTTTTAATATGCATAACCTCTCAAACTCGTTCTTTTGTCCACGGTTTACTATTCCGTATTGAGATTCATAGAAATTATTTAATTGCACGTTAAATTTATCCTAAAAGTCCTATTTTCATACACATTTGTCACGTTTTTTTGTAGCACAATTTCTATATTCGATACCATTGTTGTTGTAATGGTAGGTAGCGCCATGAGTGTAGAAAATTGGTACTAAAAACTGCCAAAGAGGCGGCTATCGAGCCGCTGTAATACATTACGGCTAGCCGTGTTGATGAACACAAAGCGCTGTATACAATGCGGCAAACTATCATTCAGCCGTATTGCAATCCGGCTTATCGTTGACCCGCCGTAATACAAAACGGCCCTGGTTTTTAAAACGGCTCGCCGTTTTGTAATATGGCGAATTATACAATCCGACTGCGACATATACAAGACTTCCTTAGGATAAAACTTCCTTTGACTTGATAAAGTCTTTGATAAAGTCATAATACAATTTGTACGTATTTAACTTTAGGACATCAATGGTGTCGTTGCGCGTGTCATTCTAATCGAACACGCAAGTTAAGCAACGCCGACCGTAGCCTATCCATGGATGGGTTTATTATCTCGAGCGCCTCCGTGCTTCGGAGGGCACGTTAAGCTGTCCGTCCCGGCTGTTGTCATTAGATGATAGTCGTCAAGCAAACTCAGTGAGTGGCCTTTAGACGGCTTGAAAACACTGGCCTCCGCCAACCTGCAGTTGAGCACAGTGGTGGAGTATACTCTAAATCCGCTCGATTGAGGAGAGACCCATATTCCAGCAGTGGGATGAATATGGGTAGAAGACGAAATAATTATTTTAATAACCTGAAATAAACGTTATTGTTATTAGACGTATTTGCAAATTAGTATGTAACGTCTTTATTTTCAGCAACGAATATTCGATCTAATGACTCTGAATTTGAATATGGAGCCGACGTATATCGTAGAGACTATGGGTTTGCAGTGGACGTCCGAATTATCCTTTGCAGAGAACGTACACGTTCTTATAAAACAATACAAGAAGGAGAGGGGATTGAAACCTTTCAAAGTAATTGTATAATAGATTTTTGTCTGAATGTCGTGAGAGCTCATTAATATAACAGCTATTCATATGCAGGTTGTGGTGTATGGTCCGCCTGTCGTGGGAAAGACTACACTCTCGAAATTAATCTGTGAGGCTTACGGCCTCGTATATATATCACCGGAAACGGTAGCTGATGATATTTTAGATGATCTGGTTAGTTTTCACCAAATCATATAACTGTTATGTTATAACTAAAGAAGTGAAATTGATTTCGTAACAGCTGCCATAACTTAGCCAACATGTTAGCCGTGTTGGTCATGTCGCCTAACAATATATGTGTATGGATGGTATGGATGTGTTGTCAATCATGTTGGCAGATTGACAACACGTCCATATACAGCTAAATGGTTAGGTAACATGGCTAACATGTTGGCCAATTTATTGCAGTTTTTCGATGACCTCGATGTGCTAAATACTACTACACTGCATTGGCAGCTTTAGATTCAATTCTCACATTAGGAGATTTAGGATTAGTACTAATTCTAGTACATATAGTAAGTACACTTTTATGCTTTCGATGTGAAATCGAAAGCTATTAATTTATGTAGTATTAGTATAAGTATTCTGTTATCAAAACGGCGACATAATTCCCACAGTAGGTCCTTATCTAGTCATTCTTATCATTATCACAAATGCAATGTGCATATAGATTTAGTACCTATTGCATTATATGATACGAAGCATAATGTTTAAGTATTACATGTTACCTTAAGTTATGCTTGTGACCTTCATATGTGACGAATTAGCTTCTTTATTGTAGATTAATACACACGTCGGTGACCGAGCTTTGCTTGGCTTTTTTAAAGTTGAAACAAATTTTCCCAAAGTTTAGATTTCATTCATAAATTCGAAACCATAATGGTTCCATTCTTGCGTTTAGAGCTTGTGGTAAGGCCCCTGAACTAGTAAGTCGTTTTGCCACTCTAGACATTGTTATCAAATAGACGTTTCACGTGGACGTTCTGCAAACAATTTTCCATATAGGTAGTCCAGGGGCCCCACCGCTGAAGCTGAAGCTGATTACCATCGAATATTTTGATTCGAAAAATAGGTCTTACGTTTTAGTTATTGTACAATATCTTAAGCTTAGTCGGTAAAGCTCATGAGGTTCTACCAACTAAGCTAAACACAAGTACCATAAATCTAAGCTGAAGTTAGACTTTCGCAATCATAGAATCTGATTGGAATCGGCTTCAGCATACCCGGTAGGTCGGAGGGGAGAGATCGTTGTGGCACATTTCCCATAATTGCATTTTTAACAGTATAGAATGACGACTGACAAAAGTTTAGTTCATTACATGTTCACCGTAATCAAATGTCTAATAGTATAGCAGGTAGACAATTTACCATATCTTTTTTTTTAAATACCGAGTGCATACCATAAGAACGGGTTCCAAACTGTCCTTAGTTGGCTACGCACATGCCTAGTCTTTCACCTCGCTTACTCTTCTTGCTGTAGTTTATCTCGTAAATTATTACACCTAGTAACAAACAATTTATTATTCTTTTTTTGAAAATGTGAAATTGATGATTATTAGCATGGGAAGAATTAAAATTGCTCGTGGGTCAAGATAGACCTTACCTCACATATGTCACCCATTTAACCCTTGTCGCTAAAAGTTTTTCACGGTGTAAGACTTGGCGCGTTCACCACTGGGATATCGGCGAGACTGCTCTTCTGGTCACTCCAACTGATGAAGAACAAGTGACCGATACAGGAGACGATGACGATATGGGAGCTGATGAAGGTGACCAGGAAGCAGCTAGGATCACTCTTGGAATTTTGGAGTCCGGTCGCCCACTCACCGAAGAAGATATTATGAGGTGAGAAACAGATGTTGCTGTTTCATGCATGTGCCATCGTATGTATCTTGTTTCTACTATTATATTACGGATCCTGGCGGATTTTAAAAGTAACAATAGATTGGAGTCGGTACATTGAAAGAAACTTCCTTCAGCCTCGAATCTGTTTATGCCATGCAATTTTCATTCATTCACTTCTTGGTATCACGCAAGGTTTACTGTCTAAGCTGTAGACTATTCAAACCGGATTCTTGGATTCCGAAAATTTATTATAGATATGTAATGAAATCGTCTTTAACTTTATTGATGCAGGGGTTCTACCAAGTTATTATGATGAACTCCCTAATATCATATTTCACGGCTCTACTAAAGAAAAATATGTTTGACTTACGTAATAATTTCTTTTGGATAGCTATCTCCGACAAAGGCTGCTATGTCGCGAAGCTTTAAACAAAGGTTGGGTGCTTGACGGATTTCCTATGAATTTGTCTCAGTGTGCAGCGCGTAAGTTTAATATCATTTTAATAAACATTTGTGTTAATTCGATAAAAGTATAATGGTTGCATAAAATAAACGTAGCATTGAATTCACTCAAGCTAAAATCGCGACATATTTATTTTTAGAGTAAATATGTATGTACGTATTTAGAGAGAAATATGGGGAAGAGAGGTAAACGGACGATAGATACGAAGGTAAACGAGGAAAACAAAAAGAAATAATAGTTTATTTCATGAAATTCAACCTTTAGTGGTTTGTGTAGCGAAAAGTATAAAATATGTATGGCTAAGATTTTTTTTTACAAAAATACTCCTACATACCTACTTTAGATTGACGGCAGAATTAGAAAATGACGGTGAAAGGCACAAGAGGGATGAGGATGCTGAAATTTTGCACTTGTAAGCATTCTACGTAGGAAAATATTTTCCCTTTGGAGTATAATGTACAAAGCATTAATCATTAAGGGTGTAAGTGGTTCATCAACATCTGTGAACCAAAGCCAACTTCACCTGCACGCGGTGCACCCTGCTGACTGACAAACGAAGCTCTGGCGAAAAGAGAGGTAGGGAGCGTAATTGTAAGCTGCCCGACTGGGGAATGTACCTCCACCTCACAGAATACCGCATCCAAATAATAATTCCCTTGAGGATTGTTATGTTCCTGCGAGTGAGTGAGGTCACCAGACAGGAAGGAGATGCTGCATTGACAGTGGGGGTGGCGGCGCGCGAGCGATATTTTTAATGTTGCGAGCGTTAATCAAAGCGTTAAACAAATTCACTTAATGATTCCTTGTCTCTAGTTTTCGATAAGGGAGAAGAACAAGATTCGGACGTTGTAGAAGAAGACGAGGAAGAACAATTTGACGAAGATGTAGATCTATATAGTAATGTTTTGAAGAAAATTTTGCCAAGTAGGTACCTACATATTTTTGTTCTGTGAAGAGTTCTCTGATACTGATTGAATGATCTGCGAGCGTCATAACATTGAACCGCTACACCACCGTGATTCACGGTCATACACACTTTACAAATATTTGTAAATTTCTTAAAGACTTCTTTGTAGATGTCTTGTTTTGCTGCTAAATTGAGTATTTCAATTGCTGAGCTACATATCTATCATGCAGAGCTCTTATATTTGCTTGAAGCTAAAATCTAATGTATAAATCATCAATCAAATAACATGAAAATCATTTCAGGTCTTGTGGTTTCTTTAGAAGCAACAGATGATTTTATTTGTGAAAAAGCAATGCGTCAACCCGAAGGAGATTCGAGATTGGACGAGGAAATTGTACTTAAACGTTTGAGTGAGTTCCGGGCGGGTGATGCTCGTGATGTGACTCCGCTTAATTTCTTTGATGAATTAGACATACACCCGCTGGTCGTACCTGTTAAAGAACATAATGACTATGGAATGAAAGGTCCCTATGCTGCTGTGGCTTTGCGTATGGGTAGGCCGTGCCGGTATGGAAAGCTTATTGGTAAATATTTTAATACATAATCTGCAAATTAATTAATTTGTTGGGCTGTCACTTGGTTACGCCACTTACGCCCCTTTGAAGCTATATACTTTGTGTGAATTGATGTTCAAAAATACATAGTAACTAGCATACATTTGTTTCAAAAAGCACGAATCGAAGCTGCTGAAAAAAGAGAGAGAGAGGAACTTGAAACATTGCGTACTAAAGAAAAAAAGGCCCAGGAGGGATTGGAGAAGAAACTCAAAGAAGAGCGCGAAGAGAAGATGGAGTATTGGGTAAGTCCATAAACATTTAGTTTCATTTGTGTTTATTTATAGATAATATGTACATCAGCCAGCTAATTTTAGTTTAGCCAGCTAATTGTAGCTACTAAGATATTCTGTCTGGGAACAGTTTAAGCAGGAGGTAGATACCAGAAGCACTTAGTAATAACTACTTTTAACTCAATGTTTGAACTCGTTAGATGAAGTTTTTTGTTTTGGTTATTATTAACCGTCATAAAATAGTACATACACTTTTTATATTTATCTATAGAATATCAGCTTGTAGTTCATTGTAGCTATTTTTAAATTATTTCATACAATCCCTACAAAGAAACTAAGATAAAGATAAAAGTATTCAACAATTGTCCAGTGAGTCATTGAAAGATTATGTTATTTTTTTTCTGCAATTTACGCAGGCGACTCACAATGATTTCCCCATACAAAATCTATTTAGCACCTAGCGTCCCTTCCTTCATCTGTATTAGTCTTCTGCCTAATGTTTTTGTTCATAGTCGGAATTGTACGCATTGATGCGCGACGAAGAGGAAGCTGCTCTGGCAGCAGCAAGCGAGCCTATGCGTAATTACCTGATCAATCACATATTCCCAACTCTCACACCCGCTCTTTTAGAAGTTGCCAAACTGCGCCCTGAAGATCCGGTTGACTTCCTTGTAAGTTTCAAACTTGATTGATCGTAGCTTGCTCATATAAACAAACAATATTAGGTTAGATGCATATTTCTTATGTAAAATTACAAAGACACCACACGCAAAAAGCTATCGGTATTTTGTCGATTGTCATTGCCTATCACATAGTGAACGAATATGTTTCGCTCACAGGTTTACTATGCGACCTTTAGGTATGAATCATTGGGTATTGGAATATTATTCCACTAAAGTGTAATTTTTAGGCACATATCTAATTCACTAAGATGACAATCATTATGTAGTTTCTGCCTATTAGTATACACTCACCATAAAATTACATAGGATCGTTCCTATGTAATTATATAGTGAGTGAAAACGATATCACGGCTGGCGATATCACCACACAAAATTGTTTGTTAAGTGAAACATGAAGGCTCTTTAATTTAAACAAACTATTTTGTGTGGTGATATCGCCTATATAATAAACATACTGTAGCCTATATAAATAATGATTAGCCTATATATAAACATAATGTATACATATACACAAGCTACTAAGATCAATCACCTTAATATATTTCACGTTCCCAATTCGACATATGTCCTTATGTACTTATAGCGGTGGATTCTGTTAAGCTTTATTTTCACAGGCCGAATATTTATTCAAGTTGAATCCGAGCGGAAAAATGTTAGAACCAGGATACAATTTACAAGCGGAAAAATTGCTCGGGAAAATTAAAATTTTGGACGAGGCTCTCAAAGGCCTTGATATCAAGATTGACCCTTTGTTGTCGTCAGAGGCTGACGCTGATGATGTCGGTGCTTCTAGAAAAGCTATCAACAGTATGAGCGCGCTTTAAGTTACAATTTATACTCTATTTATTATATGTAGGTACTTGCCTCGGTACTTGTTGTAGAAGTTTGCTTGTTGTAATAATTATTACTTCTGATTATTATCTTACCTTTTATTTTCTGTCCATAGAAAACCAATAAACTATTCATCATAATAATTTTCATAATGGACTTGAAATCAGTACACTGATTTTATCAGTATAACAAATTGTTTTTGATAGCTATACGTTACGTCACCTTTGTAAAAGGGGGCGGATAGGTAGTGTTTAAGCGATTGACTATTGCTGTGTTTGTTGTTATGTATTTTATTATTTTATATACAGTTATTAGGTTACTAAACAGTAAAAGTATAAAAGCGAGACTTATTTTTTTTTTGTACTTGTAATACTTGTTAATCAAAGAAGGAAGACTTCTCTGTTTTACCCGTATTGTATGACAGACATTTATGTACATTGTCCTAGATATGAAAGCTAGAAACTAAAGCTATGAACATAAGAGTGGCTAGGTCATTGAAGATGGTTATTTTTTTCATAGAACAATTACATATAGAGCGATTCTTGTTTATTAAATAAATACACCAGGACGATCTCGCAAACGGCTTTAACAATTTTGCTTAAATTTACGATCTAGAGCAGGGTTTCCCAACCAGGGGGGCGCGCCCCCCTAGTGGGGCGTAGAGGGATGTCAAGGGGGGCTTGAGACGTTTGTGTTTTCAATAAAAAATTATTTCAATGCGTTAATGAAGTAAACACTGTAGGGAGAATGCAAGCTCAAGTATCTCACTATACTCCCTGGTACTCTTATAGATTGGTTGATAAAAACGTTTTAATTTAGTCAAAGTTCATTTTGTGATTCTTTTTGTACAAATTACATAAAAAAAAATGTTGTTAAAATAATGCGATTTTTATTATAGGTACTTACTTACTGAAAAATTTATTGGGGGGGCATGAAAATATTCTTTGTGATCCGGGGAGCCTTGATGTAAAAAAGGTTGGGAAACCCTGATCTAGAGGTTTACAGGGAGAAAAGTCACAGTTCTGGAAAAAATAATTTTCTTTTATTGAAAGGCCACGAAAAGCTCGGACGATTTTAATATGACGCCATCTGTTAACAGATGTTAGTTACTACATTTTAGATGACACTGATAATTTTGGAAACATGGATTTCCTAGAAAATACCGAGCTTTACGAAATCATTCAGTCTCTTAGTTATTACAGGATTAAACATATCGTTAATGTTTAAAACCTACAAGTATATTATTTATGCAACATTTATAATATAAAAAATATTTACTAGGTAAGTAGGTAACTAAATACATTTAAAATCGCATAGGTAATATGCTGCTCTACAATGCAAATCCTTATAACAAACCTCACCGACTAGTTCGTTTTGCCCTGTACAGCACCCTTACCACCATCTCTTATTGCGATTCAATAACTGGATAGAATACTTATTTATACTAATGAATAAGCGACTCTATTTCAAATGGAATATAGTCGCTTATTCATTGGTTCAAGTATTCTATCCAGTTATTGAATGGCAATAGGAGATGGTGGTAAGGGGGCTGTACAGCGCAAAACGAACTAGTCGGAGAGGTTTGTTATAAGGAATTGCATTGTAGAGCAGCATCTGACCATATAATCAAAGCCTATCTATCTCCTGGATGGTAAATTGCAGTCCATTCCTTTAAGTAAATATTGGACTCGTCTCCTAATCATCACTACTTGAACTAGAAAGCATGCTTCAAGAACCAAGTATGTTTTCTCTGAGATATTGATAGGTAAATGAATTGAAATATAATTATGCACAAATTAACAAACTTTTTTTCAAATAAGCTTGTATTTGCTGGAAATTTACTTAGTATGTTTCGGTCGTTATGCCTTTTCATTTGATACTCATATTGTAAAGATTAATGTTGAAATCGTACAACGCCATTTTATGGCAGCTGCCATATTATATTAACAATGTCGGCATTTGGGTAATCTGTATGGTCCCGAAAGTCAAACGAATCTGCCAAATTTCAGCTATATCAGACACTGGGAAGTGGGACAAATTTGACTTGTAAAATTTGATTACAGACACCGCGGTGAAACTAAATAAAAGCTTGTAAAATACATCTAATTGCATCTTTCGATAGCATGCAGGATAAAAAATGGAGTATGCCTGTGCCATGGACACGGCCGTGTGTTGTACGTGAATACGTTATATGCACTAAAATTATTTCAAAATGGCAGCGCTTCCCCCTCCCCCGCACGCGATGTTCCATATCCATCCAATGGAAGTACAATTATATCATCTCTATCCAAAATTGAATCACACCACTGGACTGGTTATGTGAAGGATCAAAGAATTTACTTATTACGCTAAGTAAGGACTATGGCACACCAAACTGTATCCCACGAGTTTGTTATCACAATTTTTTTTTATGTGCCTCCCTATGGAAGCAATTTTGAAGACGTATTGACGTCAAAAGATCGCTTTTAAGAGCGTAGGAGCTAATGAAGGATGACATTCCTCTAACAGCGATAAATTGTTCGGCATCTGTATACTTTGATATTCACCTCTTATGGTGTAGGTACTTATGCACAGATATGGTCACTGACCGAATCGCTAAAGTTCAAGGTTTGTCTAGGAGCGATGGTGCGCCGCACTCTGTGTAAGAACGATCGCATCAAGACCGCCGGGCTGCGCTCCAAAATTAGAATTGCGGAAGTTGAAGTGAACTCTATCATGCTATGGATTTGATTGGGTAAGGCAGGTTTACCGTGTGCATTCGAATAGGTCAATCAAAGTGGTCTCTGCCGGGGCTCTATATTTTTGCCTACGAGAGGCAGAGAAGACATGCCATAGCGAGTTGCCATCGATCTGTTTTTCACGGGATGGGAAGATGTGGTCTCGGCTACGGATGATTGGACAAAGTAATGTACATTTACTACATGTATTACATGCTGTGGTATTACTTTCGCCTGTCTGCATATCTTTATCTACTGAATGATCCCACTATAATGTCTATAAATAGATGTTCCGTATCAATAAAGTAGGTATATGAATATATTAGTGCATCATGCTAAGGAGTATCCTATGGAAGACCCGCTGGAGCATAGATTTATAACTTTGCCACCTTTGAGTACTATGGGAACGTACTTGACTGTGATTGTGATGCTTTAACTGATGCCTATACTGATTGTAGATTATTACTGCAACCGATAGTATCATTGACCGCAATATTCCCTTCAAGGCGACTGTCGTATCTTTTTTTTATAACGTAAGTTACGGCAAAACCATTTGAACTAATAAAGCAAATTACTTTCCATAGTGAAATTACGACATCTTGCGATGTTTGATCCCAAAAATGTTATCAAATTGAAGTACTCAGGTTCTTACATATTATCGACAATAATGACAGATATAGGTGATGCGATGAGTGAAGATGCGCACATAAGGACTGTGACACTTTCGCTTTATTTATTGATCTTTATCTATGGCGTTACGTTTTCTTGTTGTTAATCTAATTCCGCTGTAGAGGCCGTCTGTTGTATTTCAACGCGTCACTACGCGCTCGCTGATAACTCTGCGAACTCTGTGATGTATATGCGTGCACTATGCACGACGATGCCCCCTCTCGCTTAGGGATATTTTTGTTTAAATATTTTTTTTTCTTCTGCGAGGGCTCATTTTTTTTTATAAAGGAAGGTGTGCGCTGTGTGAATATTTTTGTGTTACCCGACCCGACTCGACCGAAAATTAGAATTGAAATAAATTTATTTATTCTGCGTTCTGCCATTAGGCTCTTGTGAGCACTTAGACACGTCTTATACATTTTATAAATAATATTCTCTTTTTTTTTTTAAATGGAAAAATTAACCTGCTTCCCCTAGGTGGGATTTGAACCCACGACCTCTCGATGACCGGTCGAGTGATCTTCCAACTGAGCTACCAGGAAGGTTTGTGTTGCTGACGAATTTTTGCATCTTATATTTCTACTGTGTGTGTGAGTCACAGTGTGACGTCATCAACCTATTAAGTAAATAGACTACTAAAGTAGGCATAGCAGTCCATCGTTGCAGATGAAATTCAGCTATTTTTTGATAACATCAACAGATAAATATTTTTTTGAAAAATCGTGGGTTCAAATCCCACCTATAGGTGGCAGGTAAAATATTTATCTGGCAAGTTGGCCTATAATAATGGCCTATAATAATATTCTCATTTTTGACAGTTTTTTTTTAAGTTTTAGTTAAGAGATACTAGACTTGTATGTATGCCCGACTCTATCGACGTATCTTCGTTGGTAACTGGACGGATAAACCCATTTTCATAAATTCTGGGTAGTTAGATTCGTCTTGATAGAGCTACTGGCTGGGTACAAGGTCTTACAAATTTTTTGGAGTACGTTGTATTTGTATCATAATAAAGGATTACAAAAGACGATCTCAAAAATACAAAATATGTCCTATGGAAAATACAATGTCTATCTTCTCAACAATCAGTCATTCAATGCACTGTTATAAAACTAGGTACTTGGTTCATTCTTACTAGTGTGTACTTTCAAAAACTACCACGCATTTATTACCAAAGCCATCGATATACATATTAGGACATAACAATAACATGGAACACGTTTCACATGATAGCATGACACGCAACTGGTGATCGATAATTTTGATGTTATCATTCTTGCATGATCCAGTTGTTTCGTTTTCGAGTTTAAAACCAGTCACGAAGCTAGAAGAAAAATATTCAGTTGAGGAAAATGTGAAACGATAATGAGGGTGCATCCTGGTCCGGATGCGCGTCAGAGAAACGGACGACATCGACCTAATAAAAATGATCTGGAGGACAATGGACGTTGCTCGCTGTTGACTGCAAGTCTGCGACATCAGACCACCGAGTTCTTCAATAATTCCACATTACACGGCGTCCGTTATATTGCTGAGAAGGAAAGACCATTCTGTGAAAAGTAAGTATTTCCAAAGAATGCTTATTCTTCATGGAATCTTTTATTGCCCATTGTAAATGTGATGCGTTGATTGATTGGTTGGTTGCAGGTTTATGTGGTTCAGTTTTACAGCGGTTGGTGCGGTTACAACTTGTATCATTATTGTGAGCTTGTGGGAGAAGTTTCAAACTAATCCTACTATTACAGGTCAGTACCAGAATTTATTTTGTTAAAATTACCAAAAGAATAATATATAATTACATGAATCCGTACATCTAATCTCGTGACGAGCTCGGTTGTCGAATGGTTAGCAATGGCCACTTTGACTCCGAGGTTGCGCGTTCGACCCCCGCACAAGACATATATTTGTGTGCATGAACATGCCTGTTTGTCTTGGCCTGGATGTTTTCTATGTATTATATGTAGGTATGTATTTACAAAAGAAAGTATTTAAGTATAATATCAGTTATGTAGTACCCATAGTACAAGCTTTGCTTAATTTGTGGCCGTGGACAAATTACATTGTCCAGGATTAATTATTTATTGTTTATCTAATGATTACGTCCAACCTCCTCCAGGCCTGGACACTGATTTCCATAATTGGGATGTTCCTTTTCCGGCCGTTACGATTTGTGATTTAAATCCAGTTGATGAAGATTTATTACAAGAGTACATTGATAGGTAAGTATCATATCAAATCAAAGAATGTATCATGGGCCACTTTTTGAAGTAAAACTTCTTTACGCACGCTTGATTTGGGGAGTAAGCTGGTGAATGCGTGACGAGAGCGTTACGAAAAGTGTGATTGGGCGAGGCGAACGGAAGTTGTTTGAGAGAGAGAGCTATATAAGTTAGTAGAGCTAAAGAAGTTTCACTTCAGTCGTGTGGTCTAAAGCACAGTCCTTTTGGAGGTAAAACTTCTTTACTCACGCTCGACTTGGGGAGTAAGCTGGTGAATGCGGAACGAGAACGTCACGGAAACGGTGAACGGAAGTTGAGTGGGAGATATAAGCTAGTAGAGCTAAAGAAGTTTTACTTCAGTTTTGTGGTCTAAAGCGTTTTTGTTTTCATCAACATTGACTTGGTCTTTGTGTCCGCAGCGTATGGGGTTCAGAGCCGCCAGAGCATGCCGCCGATATGTTGCGGTGGTTAGCTACACTCAGCTATCAGAGCATTTCTAAGTCTACGTCCTTATATGTAGGAGATCAGGAGCTTATGGGCCAGTCAGCTGCTGATGCGTCTCAGCCAGTAATGAATCCCAAAGACGCTGTTTTTAGTGTACGTATTCTATGAGAAATAGTACTGAAATTACAATTCGTAATTATTTTATTATTATTATTTTACATGAGAGGGGGCCAAACGAGCATGTGGGTCACCTGGTGGAAAGCAATCATCACCGGCCATGGAGATCAGCAAAACCAAGGGGTCGCCGATCCGTTGCCAGCCTTTTAAGGGAAATATAGGCTCTGTTCTTGAAGGCTCCAATGTCGTAAATATTCGGATATACCGCTGATGGAAGTTGACTCCACAGTTTCACCGTTCGTGGTTTATAATGTCTGAAGAAACGTACTATAGTAGATCGCCAATTATCAAGATATTTGTGTTGAGTTATCATGTTTTGATCACGTAACAATTGTAACAAAATAGCTGCTTGTTTTTTTGTTTACTATCCCGTTAATACTTCTTAAAGTCTGCCATTGTGAAACGTTACATCAAATTCAAGTGTCGTGTTATTTATTTGCAAGCTGACTTATCTACGAGATTGAAGTATCGAAATTTTGATACTAATTGTTTTGAACTTTAATTTATCTAAACTTCTAGATCGTTCGCCGTTGCGAGAATCTATTTTACGATTGTGAATGGAAAGGTGACTCTGAGGAATGTTGTGATTTGCTCGTCCCAGTATTCACAGAAATGGGATTTTGCTACGCTTTCAATTCCCGACACGCCGAAAAAACATGGCCATGGTAAGTCGCCTGCGTTCATTCATTCGCTTCAATAGTTATAGATTATGCCACTGCCGTCTGCGCAGCGAAAGGTCGCGTGATCAATAAAATTTATCACAACAGAATAGTATGATTAATATTATGTAGTTTTTATTGCAAGTTCGACTAGAATTTATTTCATAACAGGCTATTTGCTCTTCCCAAATCTTTTGTTTTTAATAACCTATTAAGGTTATTAAAAACAAAAGATTTGATGATGACAACAATGATACTATAAATTCACTAGAATAGTTTACATACTGTTTGTACCTTCCCTATATTTACATTTGATACTTAGAAATAGCTTTAAGTATTAGGATGAAAAGTTGTAATTTTGCGTGTCAGAAAGAAAAATGATTTCATAAAAAATCAATCAATAATTCCAAATACAGTACTAAGTTCTCTATTAAAAAAAAAATCATCATCATCAGCCTGTTCCTACCCACTGCTGGATATAGACCTTCTCCAATGCTTTCCGCATTATACGATCCTCCGCCTTACGCATCCAGCCGCATTCTTAAGATCATCGGACCATCTAGAAGGAGAGCGCCAAAGCTTCGTCATCCTACGTGCGGCCTCCACTCTAAGACCTTCCTCTCCCATCTGCCATTACTTACTCTGTAAATGTGACAGGCCCAATACAACTTTATCTTGCAAACTCTCTAAGGCTATGTTGACAACTTTGTTCTCCGTCGAATTTCTTCGTTCCGGATTCGATCCCTCAAAGCTTCAACCTCCTCACCCGCAATGCACCCTGCTGTTAAGCAAACGAGGGTCTGGCGAAAGACAGGTTATATTAGGTATATTACTATCTGTAATAATTACACATATGAATGCAATAAATAAACTGTTTTAGGCAGTCGCAAGTAATATCTGATCAATTCACTGAAGCCTTTATTCACGAGACGGATGCCAAATGGTCTTTTCTGTTTAATTCATATCGCAACGACACAACTCTTGATGTAAGTATTACAAATAAATTATTTAAGTGGCATGCATTATCTTCTATTATATATTCTTCATCGTAATTTTATGAGTCGTATCGGTAAAGCGTAAGTTTGGTCAAGATTAAAATAAGAGTGCAGAACTAGTCTGCTTGCAAACGAAAGGGAAGTAAGACCAGGGGCCCTACCGCCGAAGCTGAAGCTGATTACCATTGGATTTTTTTTATTCCATAACTGGGTCTTGTATTAAAGTTATTGACAAACATTTCAGCTTAGTCGGTAGAGCTCTAGGGTTTCTTGCAGCTAAACTAAAGATAATTAACAAGAATCTAAAGAGTACTTGTATTTTCGCATGCAAAAAATCCGATGGTAATCGGCTTCAGCTTCGGCGGTAGGGCCCCTGCTACGCCGCTTGAGCACCTAGTTGGTTTATTGGGCGCTATCTATAGCTGGGCGGGTAAAGGTCCTCTTGCCTGGTTGGTTTACTGGACGAGAGACTCGCAATCCACACAGGGGAGCGTTATTATTATATTATATATCTCTTTTTTATCACGGGTCAAGCCCGGTCATTTGATAGGCGTGCGCGGGGATATGGATCCAACGCGTAGAGGCCCCTTTGAGAAGTTTTAAGTAATGTTGTACGTCCGCCGTGACCCGCTCCAGGATATATCAATGGAACATTTACCCATGAGCAGGTCTCGGCAGGCGTTGAGATTATTACAAAGTGTGATGGAAATTATATAATATTATTATTAAGTATATTTTTAAAACAGAGAACAGGCATCCCTTCCATAATTTTGTATTTTCGATAATCACAACAAATATATTCTCTATATAGCTAGATTAAATCATATAAAATTACAAGATATATGGAAGGTATGAAGGTACCATTTGTATACTAAGCTACGACAAAGTTAAAAAGCATTTTTACGCTAATGAGGGTCACTGTTACTTGTTATCTGCTGTACGGTACTGAGTGTTTTGCGATTAGTCAACATGAGTAGACATAGATAAAATTAAAAGGATTTTTAACCATAGAACTAATAATAACTGTCGAGTGAACCTTTTCAACGCTATGTTCAATACAAAAGTCGCTACTAATTACGCCAAGGTATATTAAAGTGTCATTTTGTCATACATTTATATACTCGTTGACAGTTACATATTATGGTTACATACTTGTGGAGCTGATATCTAACAACGGGAGTGAAAAGGTTAACCTTTTTGCGATTCAAATAATTGTAATTCCTAGTTTGCGACTGAATTCAGTCAAATGCGCAAAGCCAGTTTTTAGCCAGACGCAACATAAAAAAACATAATAAGCCTCGTCGAATAATCGTCATGCGGTTGCGGTATAGTGGGTTTGTGGGGGTTCTTCCCTGTCGGGCTGTTCCTAATACCTACAGCATAGGTATATCTCCTCTCTTTTTGTTTCCATAGGTATGTATAAGTTTTCAAGTATGCTACTCCTGTTATTTAAAACATCAATTTTCATTAGATTTACATCCATTCTACTGAAGAAATGGCAGGACTAGAGCAAAGCGCTCAGCACTCGTGGGACCGTCGCGTTGAGAAGGTGTCTTTCTCTGTCAAACATACGTACACCACAGAAGACGCACGTCAATTGTCCATTCGCCAAAGACGCTGTGTATTCGCCGATGAACAGAAACTGGAGACGTCGACTATATACACATATTCAGCATGCATGCGACAGTGTCGTATGCAGAGAAGTCGCTCCTTCTGCAAATGCGTACCTCATTTCTATCCAGCCATAAGTAAGTAGACCTCTGTGCCTGTAGTATACGTTTGCATTTACCTCAATAGTATATATGTAAAATATTGGAAATGACATACAGAAATATCGAATGAATATAAAAGGGAGCCGTTACAGATTGATCTGTCGACGCACAGCTCAAATTACAAGATATATCGGGTAGACATTTGGTATATATGTGGATTGGGACTGGAAAATTCCCACGGGATATCGGGAATGCGCGTACGAAGCTACGGGCATAATCTAGTATCGAGTGAACTACTTAGTAGTAAAGTAAATCGTAGATACACTAGGTGTTCAGAGGCCCTACCGACCTACTGAGCTGAAGCCCATTCCCAACGGATTTTTTTTATTGCGAAAATCAAACCTCAGCTTAGATATATGGTACATGTGCTAAACAAGCTTAGTTTTATATGAGAGGGAAGCAAACGAGTATGTGGGAATCAGCAACACCAAGGGGTCGCCGATCCATGGCCAGCCTATACTCCTTTCTTTCTTTCTTTCTCGTGAACTCATTCACTCGCAGGAACACAACAACCCTCAAGGGAATTATTATTTGGCTGCGATATTCTGTGAGGTGGAGGTACTTCCCCCCCAGTCGATCAGCTTTAAAAATACGCTATGCTCTTTTCTGAAACCTCTCTTGAATTTTTACTATATTTTAAAATATATTTATATTATTATTATTTTTAAAATATATGTATAAAGAGTATGTACGTCCTATGTACGTCACTCAATTACTGACGCGTTGTGTAACGAAATAAAAAAAATCCTTTGTTTCACGGAGTTGTATCACGGAGACCTCACCGTAGCGAACAGCGTGACTAAGAAGCATATTATCTACGACGACGCCTGCTGTTATGCGGTTTACCGTAACCTGTGGCAACGGACGTACCTTTACTTCTGATATTTCTTTAATTAATAATGAAAAATAATAAATTGAGCGACTAAAATATTAAATGGGGACTGGAATACTAGGCTAGGTTAGGTTTGGTATGTTTTGTATGATCTTTAGTCGCCAAGTTTGACAATTTTAGATTTTTTTTAAACTACGTCTAATGGCAGATAAGCATATGGCCCTGCATGATGTGAAGAAGTTACCGTAGCCATATTAACGCTCGCAACATGAAATATCGGTCGCACGCTGCCTTACCCGCTGCCAACGCCGCAACTCCTTCCTTTCTGGTGACCTCACTCACTCGTATGATAGATGCTCGATTTATTATTTACGAATTACGAACTCATTACGAATCGCTCAAAACATAAAGTGATATTTCTTACAGAGGGTTATAAGAGTTGCACCGTGAAGGAATTGGCGTGCATACAGAAGCACGCCGCCGCCATAGCCGACGTCACGAGATGTCCATGCGAACTCGGTTGTTCTCACACTGTGTACGAAGTTGAAAAACTCACAGAAATCGAGTAAGATGCCAATAATTTATTTGTCATCATGCCACAGCAGAAGTTATAGTACTACGTAATCATTCTATAAAATCATCTGATGCGACCTTACCCACCGCTCTCAGTAGGTACCTACTCATCTCCGCTCTGAGATATGGGAATATAATAGGTAGGGGAAAAAGTCTTTTCGCATTATAGTATGTATGAACTTGTAATAAAATCTCTTTGGTTATACCATTTGTATCTGAAAGGTTTTGATATCTTTAAAAAGTTTAAATTTTAAAAAAGATAATTCCAAATTCAAATTAGGTAAATGTGTGATTTTCATTTGTTTTTTTTTACTGTCAAGATGAGTGAATCTAATGAAGAAATTCGATACATTTTAAAATTTTACTACAAAAAAGGTAAAAATGCAACGCAAGCTGCGAAAAAATTTGTGACGTTTATGGACCTAGTGCAGTGTCTGTGAGAGTAGCACAAATTTGGTTTAGGCGTTTTCAACCCGGAAATTTTGATGTCAAAGATGCACGTCGCTCTGGTCGCCCTGTTACGGATAAAATGGATGCCATTTTTGAAAAAGTGGAGCAAGATCGGCATATCAGTAGTTACGACGTAGCTGAAGAACTAGGAATTGACCACAAAACAGTTTTGGCGCATTAAAAGGTCGTGGTCAAAGGCCGGTCTGGCTTCACAGACTCTGACGAAACCCGGGTTAACCCGCAACAAGGTGATGCTGTGTGTATGGTGGGATTGGAAGGACATTATTCATTATGAGCTGTTACCGCCAGGCAGGACTATCGATTCTGAACTCTACTGTGAACAACTGATGAGATTAAAGCAAAAACTTGAGAGAAAGCGGCCGGAATTAATTAACAGAAGGGGTGTGATTTTTCATCATGATAACGCTAGACCTCACACATCTTTAGCCACTCAGCAAAAATTAAGAGAGTTTGACTGGGAGGTGTTAATGCATCCGCCGTATAGTCCTGACCTTGCACCTTCTGATTTCCACCTGTTTCGGTCTCTTCAGAATTCTTTAGGCAATGTCAAGTTAACATTACGAGAAGACTGCCAAAACCACTTATCGCGGTTTTTTGAACAGAAGTCCCAAAATTTCTATAGTAATGGGATCATGTCTATACCTACAAGATGGCAAAAAGTTATCGAACAAAATGGCACCTACATACTTTAGTTAAATGTAAATGAACTTTATTAAAAAATGTTTTGAATTTTCATATAAAATACGAAAAGACTTTTTCCCCAACCTAATATTTTAATCGACACCGAGAACACATACATATTCGCGCTTTGCACATTGCCTTATGCACTTTGTGAACTCTGTACTGACTTGGACATTTATTAATTTAATACCAATAAGATGACAAATAAGCATACCACCTGTGTGATCGTAAACAGTTATATCTGTCTAGTGTTGCTAGCCTATGGAGGGTAGGTAGTAACTCCAGAGACATGTATCACGCGTTTCCGATCTGTCTGTTCAGGGGGCCTACCGCCGAAGCCGATTACGATTGGATTTTTTGATTGCAAAAATCTAACTACACCTTAAATTTTCGCTAATAGTAATAAGCTTAGCCGGTAGGGACGGAAACGCTCTACTGATTAAACTGAAGATATTTATCGCAAACTTAAAGAGAATTCCGATTTTCGTAATCAAAAATCCCGATGGGAACCGGCTTCAGCTTCGGCGGTAGGCCCCCTGTTTCGAGAAGCCCTGGCCAAAATGTCAGAATCTCGTTTACATAGAGAGGTACACCAGACCTCCATACGAATGCCGCGTCGTTAATGCCTGCTACTATTACATAAAATGACGTTTGTGTTACGCATGAATGCGTGTGTGTGCGTGTATCAAACAAACCTATGTTACAAAATGAGGTCGCAGAAAGGGTATATGCGGAAAAGAGTATCCATATTGTTCGCAAGTGTTATTATTTACATTGTACCACCGGCAAATAACTACAGATCTATAGATAATAGATATTGATGATTCACTTCCACCCCTGGTAAATATCAAGTGTGCTACAGGTACTTATTATATTATTTTAAATTGTTTTGCATGTTAGCGTATTGGCAGACACATGTACTCGTATGTGCTATTGATTCAGCTGTTCGAAATGTTTATAGTAGCGAATTACGATTTATATTTCTTTATTTTGTTATGTTCTAAGTAGGAATATGTAAAATATGATACCTAAATTTAAAAAAAATATCTTTAACGCGTACGTTAGTTGAAAATATACGAATATTGGTCTCATCCGGCAGAAAACATGAATCTTGCCTTATATAAAATATTATGTGCTTCTATCTCTCTTATATCCCCAGTCGCAGTTTTTTTTTTTTATTGAAAACGGCAAAAGTTAGGAGAAAACCGTCAAAGGATAAAATATCCTTTAGTTTAGAGAATTATCTACAAAACAGTCTTTGTAGGTATGTTGCCAGTACCATAGTTTTTAAATATACTAAAATTAATTAGTGTAAATACTAGGATCTACAGATCTCAAGGAGATTGATACATAAAATCACGCCTCTTTCGCGGAGATGTAGGCAGTAACTACTTCCTTTCACATGTTACGATCCAAACACATCTTCCTTAGTTCATGTACGCTTTTATCAACACTTCCCATTACTATCATTTCCACAATCCCATTCTTTTTTACTTTGTACAATTGCTTAGTTATTCTCTTTTCATCTATTCTCTCTACGTGACTAAGCTACCTCAGCTTTCCTTTTCCAAAATCTTGTTACTACGAGTAGATACATCTTCTTTCACGCCACATTCCTTTATCACACTATCCTTAATCCTATCATTCAATTTTACGCCAATCACACTTCTCAATGCTCTCATTTCTTCTACCGCAATTATGCTACTTTCATGTTTCTTCTGCCATATCAACTTTCACTCCCATACATAATACATACATAGTCTACCATTTTTAAAACACAGTGGCCGGGGTGCAGTAGATAGTACGCTACCCAAGAAGTATTTAAGCGAACGAGGTGGGAGTAAATTTATTGATTCATCGTGATTCAACTAAATGCTTGCTTAAGAACTTATTTTACCGTCACAGCACAATGAAGTCAGCGGGCGCGACTCCTTCGCTAGAGACGGAGTTCGTGTCGTGGCCCATGGTGCGCTACAAGCGTGAAGTGCTCTTCGGTTGGGTTGATCTGTTGGGTAAGTTATGTAAAAACAGTAATGCAACTCTTTACATTGTATATGTACAGATGTTTATGTAAACGGCTGAATTATCGTGTCTTATGCCAATTGCAACGTATGAATGTCGCACTTAATTCGTAAAATACGCCGCATTGCATACGGCTAGCTGTTTTGCAAAATGACGGAGCCATTATTTATCTGAGTGAAAACGCACCTGATGGCGCATTACCGAGTTTCAAATCTCGCGAAGCGAGGTTCCTATTTCTAATAAATCACAAAGCAAACCTAACCTAAAAGAGCAATAATTTAAATAATCCTCCAAAACGTTAATCCGCCGCATTATAAACCGGAACAAACAATGTGTCGGGTTTTACGAATTGACTGCGACAAGTATACCAGGTGGAAATTTGAAACGGGGCAGCAGCTAACAATTTTAGGCAATTATAAATACAAAACGGCTCGCCATTTGGTAATACGGCGAATTTTATAAACCGACTGCGACATATAGATTTAGTAGGTTTCATTGACTTTCATATTGGTTTCGAAATAGGATCGATTCGCGCGTTAACACAATACCTAAATAAAAAATGTCAAATGTAATTTAATCGACTGGACTCTCTACACGTAGAGATGTAGCGTCTTTTTGCGTTCTATACAAATTATGTCACGGGGAATGCTCGGATGAGCTGTTTGATTCGCTACCTGCCACTGTGTTCCACTATCGTACAACTCGCCATAAATTAAAATTCCAACTATATCATCTTAATAATTGGCGAAGTACAGTAACGTACGTAAGTACAGTACGTTTCCTAAGACATTTTATACCACGAACGATGAAACTGTGGAATCATCTTCCCTCAGCGTTATTTTCGAACAATTACGACATGGGAGCCTTCAAGAAAAGAGTATTTATTTCCCTGAAAAGGCAAGGGTTGCTGATCGCCATAGGCGGTGGTGATTGCTTTCCACCAGGTGACCCACATGATCGTTTGCCACCCTCTCATAAAAAAATCGCTCAGCGGTTTACCCGTGAAATAATAAGAAACATACTTACATTCATACATCCTCACACACTTTCATATTTATAATATTAGTAAGATGTGTTCTTGGGATTAAACATGTTCTTTTTAATTAACTATTCCATTTCAAAGGAAAGACCATTGTTTTAAGTTTAGAATATATGCAGTATTTAATCGCGATTACGTCATTTTGGGAGTAATGGAAATCATGCGCATTAATATCATTGTGCTAATATTACATTACTACAAACACAATGCTAATATTGTGTTTCAGGTCGTTGATATTGCAGTTGCTCTACATATTCTTGATCAGGGGGGCCCTACCGCCGAAGCCGAAGCCGATTTCCATCGGATTTTTTGATTGCGAAAATCATTGTTCAGCTTAGATTTATGCTATATGTGTTTACCTTAGCTGGTAGAAACCCGACCCGCTCTACCGACTAAGCCGAAAATGTTTGTCAATAACTTAAACGTAAGACCTATTTTTAGAATCAAAATATTTGATGGTAATCGGCTTCAGCTTCGGCGGTAGGGCCTCAGATCATGCTGATATTGATACGTATACAAATTGAAATAATAAATATAGTTATTAAATATTCCTAGCTAACACATGGCCATCTAATCTCAAACTAAGCTAAGCTTATGTTTCTTAGATAACTGATAAATATACATTTTTTGTAAATACATCCCTACTAATGATATAAATGTTAATGTGCGTTTGTTTGTTACGCTTTCACGTCGAAACTACTGAATCGATCATAATGAAACTTTGTACACATATTCTCAAAAGTATTAGATAGGATTTTTATCTAAAAAAATAGCAAACTCTGGCGAAGCCGCGGGTGGAAGCTAGTCTGCTGGAAACCACACGGCAATAGTTACATGCACGATTACAATCAATTAGCCAATAACAAGTCTCTACCTAAGTATGTATAGAAATATAAGAACGTTATAAGGGGAGGCTATTGGTACGTGAGCTCAAAGTCCGGCAAAATCCTTTAAAGTCTCATGTCCTGTGGCTGAATGTGTACCTACCGAACAGACACTGGGTGTTAGTGGTTGTTGTTCTTGCGCGCTGCGATAATGGTCATCAATCTCATGAGGTTGTGTGGTGTTTTTATCACGTAAATAACTAATGCTTTTGGTGTTACAAACATCATGGCTTAACTGTTTCGTCGTCAATCCACGTTCCTACTGTTGGGATACGGGTCTCTTGCCCTCAAGAGAAGAGGTTTAAGTGCGTACTCCGGGTTGACGGAGGCCAGTATTTTCAAGCCAGGCATAGTATGGGTCACTGATATTCATTAACGTCTGTCACGTCCAACAACAGCCGAGACCGACAGCTTAACGTGTCTTCTGAACCACCAAAGAGATCGTGATAAATACGTAAGACCATCCATAGAGGACATAGGCTCGGAGTCGACATTGCTTAACTTCCGCGTTTGATTAGACTGACCCGCGTATCAACTACCAATCAAGCTTTCCTTACTTTTTTTTTTTTTTTTTTTTTTTTTATACTACGTCGGGTGGCAGACAAGCATACGGCCCGCCTGATGTGAAGCGGTTACCGTAGCCATATTAACGCTCGCAATATAAAATATCGCTCGCGCGCCGCCACCCCCGCTGTCATCGCAGCATCTCCTTCCTTTCTGGTGACCTCACTCACTCGCAGGAACACAACAGCCCTCAAGGGAACCGTTATTTTGCTACTTAATGTGTGACCTTAACTTCTTATGCTACGCTCAGAAATAATATAACACTACTCGTACTTATATTAAATATACTAGTATACGTACGTATTTACGGTGTAACCGCTTGTCATCAGCCCAGCCATATGCTTGTTTGACTCAAGGGCGGATTCTGAGGTGAGTCAAGAGCGAACGTTATTTCATGTTGCGACGTTAACATGGCTATGGCAACCGCTTCACATGAGGCAGGCCGTAGTCTGCCACCCGACGTTGATAGTAATCAATAATTATATATTTCCCAATTAATTGCCAACATTTTTTAATTTTATTGTAGTGTCATTCGGCGGAATAGCTGGTCTTTTTCTTGGATTCTCGCTTTTGTCTGGAGTGGAGTTGATCTACTACTTCACGCTACGCGCGTGGTGCGCCGTGGCTCGTGACTCCGACACGTTGCGGCGGGAGACTGCTGAAAGGCTCGCGCAGCCGAAACCGCCGCACGATCTCAGCCTTGTGCCGTGGTAACTTTTCACTTATGACTATTGTCATTGTATATAAACATAAGTACTGGAGAAGCGGGGGCCGATTAGCCGGCGTTGAAAAAAAAAAGGAATTTAAATATTTTTCCATGTAGGTATCTAGTTATAATGATCGCAACACGGTAAAATAAGGCCGTCACGTCCATTAAATACAGGCCGTCGCTGTATGCGCGCACTGTATACAAATCTATTGTATCGAAATAACCAAAGCGACAAAGTCTGTGGCAACTGGCAACAATGAGTTTGTTTGTTTGTTTGTAAAAACTTTATTGTACTATAACATAACAGTACCTAATACACACAGTGTTAATAGCATTTTTGTACAATGGCCGACTTATCCCATGAGGGATCTCTTCCAGTCAACCATAGAATACTCATAGGAAACTGAAAGTTTAGCGAGGCAGTTGAAATTAAGTTTGTTTTAGTTCGCGGAGATCTAGGCAGAAACTACTTCCTTTCACATGTTACGATCCATCTCATCTCGGGCACAATGTCTAAATAAATACTCTTATACATACATATACCACATACATACTCGTATATATACGTAGATACATACATATGTACTATATACCCAGAGATGCGATTTATTTGAAATACTTGTATTTAAAATGCAAATACAAAATGCAAAATACCTATTTTGTATTTTGTATTTAAATACCTTTTAATAAAAAGCATTTTGTATTTTATTTGAAATACTTTGTGAAATGTATTTTGCATTTTAAAAATGCTAAATACTATTGTGTTAGGTTTACCAAACATTACCAGTCAAACAAAATTAAATGAACGAATGACGCTGGTATTGGCCAATTTGACTGCTAGAGGCGCTGCTAGCTTTGCGCGCCTAACTTCTGTCTAGCTAGTCACATTCGAAAACGACAAACATGGACTATGGAACCTGACGCCGCCGACACGTTATGACAAGTATCAAAGTAAGTAGTAACGTTTCATCGTTAACTGCCCTTAATAAACTGGGCTAATAATTACAAATAAACTAATAGTCGGCAGGAGTTGGTCTGAGTTCCGGGACACACAGGCGTTGAGACCAATGAGAAGCAAAAATTTTCGGACCTGAACCCTTTGTAGGTCTCTCATATGGGACAGTAATTATGGCTATAAATGGCAGGGTGAACTAGGCATCAGGCTGAATAGAAGGGGATGAGTGGAATGCTACACTCCAAGGAAACCATTGACAAAGGTACAGTGAATTAGTACAGACATGGACATAAATATGTCTCATGCTTGGGGCACTGACGGGTCATTATGCCTGCAATGGACATCTATACAAAATGAAATGTGTTGCCCAGAGTGCAGAACATGCAAAGGGTCTAACGAGACCATGAAATACTTGATGTGTCAATGTGACGCCCTAGCCAGCAAACGAATGGAAATCCTAGGAAAGGCATAACCGGGCCTGGACGACTACAGGCTCTTCCCAATAAGCGGCATACTGAATTACATGGAACATGTCTCCAGACTGTCAGGTGAGAGTGTCTAAAGGATTAGAAAGAGCACAAAGTATCCATGACGGTCGACATGTATTCTAACAACTGGTATTGTTAAAACGTGTATAAATAAAAAATAAAGAGAATTGAATTGGACAAAAGGTATTTGTATTTTGAAAAAGTATTTTGAAAATACCTATTTTGCATTTAGCATTTAAAATACAAAACTCAAAACTATTTGGTATTTTGCATTTGAAATAGTAAATCGAAAAAGTATTTGCATTTTGTATTTAAATACGTTTCTTAAACTATTTTGTACATCTCTGTATATACCTGCATAAACTGGGCCGCAATGAAAGCGGGTCGGTAACAAAAACATCAATAACTTCCAAAATATTTTAGCTAGCTTTATGAAATAAATACTGAATTAAAGTTTATTTCCTTACAAATATAGGCAGAATTAAATTTTTTTTATTTCTTTTTGGTGATTGTATTAAACCATAAATAAAACCATAAATAAAAAATAAAGACGATTTCAAAAATTGATGTTATTGTTACCGACCCGCTTTCATTGCGGCCCAGTGTATATATTATTCGTTATATTATTATGAGTTTGGTCGTCATTATTTTATTTTTATTTTTTGGGGGTAAATGAGCACGTGGGTCACCTGATGGAAAGTAACCACCACCGCCAATGGAGATCAGCAACACCAAGGGGTCGCCGATCCGTTGCCAGCCTATACTTCTTCCTTTCTGGTGACTTCAGTCACTTGCAGGAACACAACAATCCACAACAATCAAAGGATTGTTATTTGGCTGTGTTCTGTGAGTTGGAGGTACTTCCCCAATCGGGCATGTTAAAAATACGCTATGCCCTACCTCTCTAAGTATATTTATTTCTCTTATAGTAATTATAACATAATAATAAATACTTAATCGTTTGCTTTAAACAATTCATATTTTATTATCTGCCTATGGCCATTCGGACCATCTGACCACCAAATGTCTCACCACTAAATGATACTGTGAAACGTTTGTATTTTTTTAAATAAAGGATTTGTTTTTAAATGTATGAATTGGTTTTAAGCATAAGCCTCCTCATTCTTAGAAATCTCGATTTTCTGCTTAGTTTTGCCACAGATACGCTAGGCATATTTGTAATTTAATGTAATAAACGATGAGTGCCGATTATTTGTGACAAGTTTAATCCAAGCGTTAAATTTTTGCAGGTGGAGGCAACCTCCAGCCCCGCGCGGCCCTCCGCCTCTAATGGTGCGCCCGAAGGATGGACAGCCTCCGCAATATTCGCCACCACCTGGCTATTCAACATATTTGCCTTAACTGTGACCTAATAATTGCACTGCTTCTGATGGAATTTCTTAAGAGACCAGTATTTTTGTATTTGTCTCTTCTCCGTCATATTTTTGATGTGATGTAATATAAGTATAAAATATGATATGATTAAAATGGATACATAATATATAGTTTTTGTATGGATACCACACTTTGTGAGAATAGTATGTGTCTAGTATGAATTTTACAGGGCCGGCAACGCGCGTGTAAAGCCCCTGGTTTACAGGCGTTCACAGGCTACGATAACTGCTTTCCATCAGGCGGGCCGTATGGTTGTTTCCCACTTTAGTGGTATTTAATACAAAAAAATATGGATACAGGATGAATCGAAAACTTGATATAGTAATTTGTATGAAAAATCACACCAGAGTACCTAGTATCGAGCCAGGTAGGCAACATTACCTGCGGCGGGAGGCGCCATCAACCCATAACCCCACTGTTGGAATACGTGTCTCCCTTCAATAGGATTTTAGAGCATGCTCCGCCTCTCCGCTTAACTGTGGGTTGGCCAGTGTTTCAAGCCGTCCTAAGGCCACTGACCTGACATTAATGCCTGTCATGCAGGGGACTCCTGAGGCCGCCTGATCGATATTTGATAATGTATTTCCCTTAGTCGCCTTGTACGACATTCACGGGAAGAGACGGAGTGATTCTATTCTAGTCTGCCGGAAACCACACGGCATATTCAAATGGGATGAACAATATTAGCAGGCAGATGCTTCTTGAAAATATAATTGAAAATTTTGGTCAAATAATCAACTCTATGGGATGCAACGTTTCATTGTTCGGGACATCCGAGTTATGGTTTCTATACACTTTTAAATCATAACTAATGGGATGGGATAAATGTAGTGATAATATGAAAAAAAATACAAACTTTATTTGAAACATTTATTTTATGGTCACATCCATCTAAAAGTCGCAGTATTAGTAAAGTTTCACATCGAACTACATTATCGTGATATAAATTGGACACAAAACAGTCAACAAGTTCCAAAATATTGGAGAAATACACACCTACGTAGACAATTAATATAAGAGTCTGACACAATAATGCAGTTCAATAAATAACAATGGTTCAAAATACAATATTTAAAACGTTGAAAAGTATCCTATGTAATTCTCATTTAATTTATAATACGCATATAAAAGGGAACAACTGTCAGCAGTTACAATTTTCTATACAGTTCCATTATTTTATCCGCGTAAGTACCAAGAATTTAAGTGTTCGTTAAGTAGTATTTTAAGTACTGGTACAATAATATGAAATTAGGCTATATACCACACCATGCAATTCTAGTCACAAAGAGTTCTAGACATCAGAGTCAACAAGTGGGATGTCAAAATGTTTTGGACATCAGTTGACTCTAGTATCCAGATTTAAAATATTTCTAGTACTAGCTAATACACAAACATCAGTTATGCTATTGCTATTGCGGCACAGCTAAGAGCACCTCAAAATTTACATTTTGACCTTTGTACCTTTCTTATGCTGTACGCAATAGGGGTCACAATTGGACTTCTAGCGTCAAGCGAGAAGTGCTCTTAACATTTAACCCCTATATTATTACCGCTGACAGTGTTGACAATTATAGACCTAACGCCCGATTCTGGAGGTTGTCAATCAGTAGTTAAACTCATTTCATCATACAGCGTTACTACACTTGAGGTATAAAATAAATAAATATAGGTCAATTACACATTGCCCTCTACTCCCAAATTAAATAAAGCCTGTAGTATGTCTACTAAGTAACTGATATTATACTCAAATACATTTGTAAATACATACATGTAATACATAGAAGGCATCCAGGCCAAGACAAACTGTCACGTTCATGCACACAAATATTTGTAGTGTGGGGACATATATTGGATACGAAAGCCTCGTTTTAGTACATTAAATATTAGGGATTCTAAAATTAGATCATTCTATCTTTAGGCCAAACCATAATAGCGCGAAAACATCAGTTAGGCTAGACAATAATTATACGTTAGAAGTTTAGGCCAAGTAAAATTAGGACTAATAATTTTAGACGAGTCAAAGAACACCCCAGACTGCGGGAATCGCGGGAACACACTACTCGGAGTCAGAGTAACCATTGCTAGGCATTGGACGACCGGGCTCGTTAAATGAGTATTGAGACCATCTGTCTGCATTTGAGACTGTCATGTTCGTTTTATAGTAGTATTTTTACTGAAATTATTTTTGTATTTTTTTTTATATTTTGGAAGTAGTGATGGATATCTGACATTGCCCCATTGATTGACATTTTACCCAACGATAAATCATTCGTCCTAGTTATTTTTAACGCTAACTGATTGATTACTCAAGAAATCGGGTGTTAATCAAAATACTAATCAAATAAGTCGAGCACCAAAAAAATAAGTACTTACAATCAATAGGAATGGTAAAAAGCGTGAAATATATTGCATCTCAACTAAGGAACTTCAGAATGCTACAGTATCATAGTGTACCTACATAATATTGTGACATTAAAAAATAAATTATTAAAAAGATTAGCTAGAGCTAGAGTTTCACATTCAGCGGGTAAAGTAAAGTTACAAATGCACATTACATATGCTTATAAATTATATGTGCTTCTAATTTCACTTAGCTTATATTTGATAAAATTCAGAGGGTACTTTGGCCATGTGATTATTTATTACAAGGAAATAATTATACATTACGTGAGACCAGGAACATCGATTTACTAACTTTGGTATTATCAATTTATAGGTTGATTTGGGCGTCTGCAATATTAATTGCCAAACTATGATCACGATTGGAAAGAATAGCGCTATGTACTGAAAATTTGTGACTAAAATCCGCCATCAAGTAATGCAGTTGTTGAATTTTCGTCAAATTGGGGTACGGGATGATTCAGATAATATTTTACGGTGAAGTAGAATCCAGTAAACATATTGCAAGATATACAAACTGAATAAAGGCCTTGTATCCCGGGCCGTAAACATATTATTAAAAAATAAAAGAAACACTGGCGACGACGTACGTATGTCAGTACGTCTAAAGCAATCGCTGGTAATTAATTTATAACCCCACGAATACAGAATTTATTAGATAAAAGTTTGATTAAACATTAATCCGAAATAAAATAATTCGAAAAAAGGGACAGTACATATATCTTTTGTAATATGATTTTATGAATACTGCTATATATGGTGTATTATTTGACAGCAAATTTTCTTATGTACTTCCCATTTTACTACTAATTTCTTATCACACACTCAATATAGGCTTCTACTATAATATTATTGACTTTTTCCCGCTCATTTACATAGACACACATTGATGGATCATTATTTGCTAAGCTTCGTCCGCAGTAGGGCACAAGTTGCAATACATATCTCGCGACGACGACTTGGGCACTCGTATCGAGATCGTAGAGGTGGGCAAAATTGCAGGCATTTACAATAAGTGCCCAGTAAGTACCTGTAAATGCCTACTTTTGGGCATAAATAGGGAATTTATAAGTACTTTTTGGGCATTTATCGTAAATGCCCGGCATTTTGCCATCTCTAATCACGACTACCTGGTTTTACTAAAAACACAAATTGCAAATCATGTTCAGAGTCTGTTTCGCAACTTGTATTGCCTTTTATTGCGCAGCCTTCCTACTCTTAAACAAGATGTCGGTAGATAGAAGTACTCCTCACTTATGATCCGTATATTAACAATGAACAGTCGACACTATTTAGATTCTAAATCACTATCTAGATTATAAATAGTGTCACTACACTATTTAGAATCTAGATATGACATAGAATTTCTTTCTTCTAAATATTAGAAGAAAGAAATTCTATATCACCAGGTATCGGCAACTGCATCGAATCATGCATTAAAATACAAGTTGTTTTGGGCATTTTACTCAGGAGTGCAGCACATGTCTACACAATGTTGCTATACATTGTATTGGCACATCAGTCGGCATCGGCGCACCGATACTTTGTGGCTAAACTATGTTGCAACACAAATGTGCCCTACTGTGGACCTTTATGTACCTCAATAGTATGACTCATGAATCTAATGAAATAGTTTTAATAAAGCATTTTTTTTGTTACATAGGTGACGTATGTGATTTCCGTATTGCATCATTTTTTTGAGTACTTGTTAGGTTGCTTGTAAAGCTTTGTTACAAAAAATAACAATCAAATGTACAAAAAATGATGGACAATAGTGGCTTATCCCGATAGGGATCCGTTCATTTCATTCATTCCGTTCGTCGCCACTTTATTGGAAATAATAATAATAATAATTTACGTTCATCAAATCTTTCTCTATTAAAATGAATGATCTTTCTGAGATGAGTTTCTAAAGCTGGGTTTGAAAAATGCAAGGCAAATCAAAATTAAGTATTTACTAAACGCACAAATTCATAAAATCATAAATTGTGATTTTGTTACAATAATGTAGAAGATGACTTATCCTATAAACACCCAAGTATATAATTTTTACTTTAGGTAGTAAGTAATATTCACTAACAATATTTTCATAAAATAAATACAGAACTCTTCGCTATTAAAAATTAAGGTAACTTGTTGGGAAGATGTTTTGTGTTTTCTTATTGCTGTTGACATCATGCCCGCTAGACCAACTCTTAATCAGTGGCGTCTGTAATATAAGTATTTTGTAATAGACACGCATAATTTATGTTAAGTAGCTAATTAAAAAGTAGAAGAGTTTCGTCTAGGAGCAGTTTTATCTATTAGCAATTTGTTGAAATTTTATTCGAGAATTGGCCATATTCAAATTAAAGAATGACCAAATAAATTATACTTCAATTTCACAAATCTTAATTGGTAACATGAATTTAACTACGTCGACATTTTCTTATAATACTTTTATGCATTTTTGAGGCAACAAAAACAATTACACTTCCCAACCTACATTATATTATTGCATATTAGGGCTTACATCGCTATACATATGTAGTAAGAATTGGCTACAGCAAAGTTTTCATCACAGACGGAACTACTTTTAAAACAAAATAGTACTGAAATCTGAATGACTAAAGAGTCTTATAACTAGACGCACTACATCACATCTTAGATTAATAATATAATTACACGACAAATAACTATAGTACTGGACAATAAGTACAGTATGCATACATTATTTTTGTAATTAGGATATACCATAGTGCGTGTTGAAACTGCATGTCAGCTAATCTAAACACTAGAGATTTCCCATAAAAGTATCGAATAAGTAAATAAAATTATGAGACTGAAGATTTTACCCTTTAATGCTGTATTCAACGAATGATTAACGATATTGTAATATTATGGTGTCTTCGAGTTGGCCAGAACCGTAGAATTATCGATTACAACCCGTATTCGGAGCCTTACCGTCGAAGCTGAAGCCGATTACCACCGATTATCTTGATTCGAAAAATAGGTCTTACGTTTAAGTTAACAAACCAAACCAAACACCTTCAGCTTTGTCGGTAGAGCTCCATCGTTTCTACGAGCTAAGCTAAACACAAGTAGCATAAATAGCATAGGTAGCATAAATGTAAGTTAAAGTTTGATTTTCGTATTGAAAAAATCCGATTGCAATCGGCTTCAGCTTCGGCGGTAGGGTCACCGATCATGACACTGGAAGGTGGTTACTGGATACATCACTAGTCAATATGGTAAAGTAATTCTAGTTTCGTATCATCTTAATCGTCTGCTTGAGTACTTGGAACAATTGAAAGCTGGTTTCAAATCTGTTTTTTGGTGTTGTCTGTTCGCCCACATTTGTACTGTGCTAAAGCAGTTCCCTCTAAAGTTTCTGTACTAATACTTTTCCTATTATTTGATTATTCAAAATCCTATCCGTTCTTTTTGGCATGGACTTTCAGCATTTCCCTTCGTTACAGCGCAGTAACATTCCGGTTCATACAAAGAAAGGACTCAACATAAAACGTTTCACTAAGTACTGTAAATCATAATATTGGCTAATAAATATTTTAATTTTGATTATGACATGGTTTTTATCATACTTCAACAAGAATTCTCATTAATTTAGCTGACATGCAGAGTGCATACTACAGTAGCCTACAGTAGTACTACATTAGTATGCGGTGTCTCGTACGTATATCACAGTGTTGCCACGAGACAAGTGATGTCGTCTTACGTGGCAATATTAGCGTCCGGAATTTCTTTACGATGAAAAAAGGTATCAATAAAGAAGAATAACTTTAAAATAAATACATTTCTTTTGGGTTAGAGTAGATCAGTCGACAAAATAGGTCGCGGCCTCGGTAGCGGGGAAGGGACCAGACGCTCTCTATTCGCCCCTCTAGTAGAGTTCGCGGCCTAATGATCTTGTGAAATTCAGAATCATATTCACAGCGTTTTTGGTTCTTGAAATGATTGGATAATTGTTCATTGCATAATTACTATTTATGGAAAATAAACCAATTTCTTGTTACGATAAAATGCGATACCTCATGCCATAACTCAGCCACGCCCCAGTTATCTTCAAATAGGTTTAATCTGCGTTAACCCATCGACGATTGGTGTTTGAAAGCTAACACGACTATCTACGCTGCCATCAATAATGGCAATTATTGATAAATTAAAATCAATTTATAAGATCATTTTAGTACATTATATGGCGATTGTTTCGTTTTCACACATGTATACCTCGTGATATTAAGAAAAGTATATTTCGCTCAAATTATTTTTTTATTTCAGGGTTGATCTATTAAAAAATGTTTAAATATTAATATCCCATAAATTATGTTTTAATGGAGGCTATTGTATCGTTATCTTGCATAAATATCACTTTCACCGACACGTAAACGAAACCTTCGTTTCCATGTCATTATCACTAAAATACTAGCAGTTTTTGAGGGACGTCATGCTATATTTTTGGTATCGATATACACTACAATTTATATATCAAGTTAAGTATAAGATTAAATAATATATTTTGTGTTGAAATTGACTTATTTACGCTTGTACTGAAGAAATCTTTTGGTACGAGTTACGTCGTAGATAAAATTCACAATTGAATATCTGAAGTATGCAACTTAACATAAATATTGGCGGTATAACTTAGCGTGTATAAACACGTTGTTGTTCTTCATCAATACTTTACACTAATATATGCCATCTTCCGCTTTCCGCATCCATCCACTTTCAATCGCTTTTTGGCTCCATGTACGGGTTGGGGGCGCCTAAGCATACATATAACAAAATTAAAATTTTGTTACATTTGACTTAGACCAGTGTTCCGCAAAGTGTGTGCCGCGGAACACTAGTGTACCGTGGTCATTAGTTAGTGTGCCTCGGAAAAATAAGGTTATCTCATAAAGTTAAATAGACGGACGGAAGAAAAATTCTTACACAAATAAAAACTGATTTTTCATTTATGGTGTACCTCCAAAAATTTTCGTTTTACTAGATGTGCCTTAGACAGAGAAAGTTTGCGGAACACTTATCTAGACGACCGATATAAAACGAAATGTAAATACCTAATTAGCTATAGGCGATCGTCTTCAGCAAAGTTGGGAACTATAATAGATACCGGGGCGTGGCTCTGTCGTAGACACGGTCGTATGTTTTAGGTGAATGATTACGTAACTAGTAACAGGTTATGTGACGCAGCGAAAGTAACTGAAAATGGCGGCACTTGCGATGCGTCCTTACTGAAAGTTACGTTTAAAATAAGATTTTGATTTATAAAAAATATAAGGAAATTAATAACATGAGCCACAAAAAATACTAAATGGGCGACAAAAATACTAGGTTACGTTATATTTGGTATACCTATTTTATATCAACTTTAGTCGCCAAGTCAGTATAAAAGTCGTCCAGTTTCACAATTTTAGATGATCGGTATAAACCGATCATCTAAAATTGTGAAACTGGGCGATAGCAATAATGCTACCCAAAATATAACGTGTCAAAGTGCCCACAAGTGAGTGCCCAGTGACAACATAAACAATTTTTATTTCATTACGAATTTTTGGTCCTTAGCTAGTATTTAGTGGTGTAATTAAATTTTGGATATAGCCGATACATATGCAGTAACACCACCAGATTTTGCTACCATCAGTTGCCTGAATTGACTTCCATTATTGAAGCAAAGTCCATGACGAATTTATGTCAAAGTGGCAAATTCCAACTTCACGCCGCGTTTCAGATTGTAATAAAATGTGCTAGGTAAGTAACAGAAGGTGATGACGTCACTATACAACAGTCAGCAGACTTGGTGCGACGACCGCGGCGGCCACAGCGGGCATGCAGCGTCCTCCAACGCTTCCTCTTTGTCGACGCCGCGACGACGGAACATGCGACGAAGCGCGGTGAACTTAGCTGTATCCGATAGAGTCGCCTGTAACAATAACACAATAGGCTATTTTCCAATGTTTAAAAATTGTATAAATTATTTAACAATATCGTAAAATACACAAAACTATAAGAATCTGCAAACTTTCATTCTAATATCTTCAGTCAGACTTTTTTTAGCGTCGATCAAAGTTTGGCGGGAAAGTCCATTCTAAAAGTATGAAATTATTAAAAAATAATATTTCCATTGGAGAAGCAATAAAAAAGGCTATAACTTTTATTATGATACTAATCACATAAACGTAATATTTAACATAGCTATCGTACAAATTTCTGATTTGATGCATACAAAATACAAACCTGTGACGTCATAATTCGGTAGTCTTTTGTATGGAGCGTTTTGGGGCAGTCTAAAAATTGAGATTTTCAAATTAACATATCTCGAGAGATTTTTGTGCTATCGAAGTAATTCTTTCACCTATGGTTATATTATGAAGACGTCCCTATATATCAAACCGAAAAAAATGTTAGTCAAATAGCCTATTATACATTGAGGAGCTCTTTGGTGTAGTCGCGCATGTCAGTGTTATCGATCACGTAAGTCAAACAACGTTGACCATACTTTCTGCAGTCTGTGTATTTTCTTTTCGGTCTTATCGGTTAAACCTATTATTAACCTGCTTGAAAACGCTAGCCTCCTTCAACACCAGTTTAGTAGCGTGGTATAGGCTCTAAACACTTTGGATTGAGTGGAAACCTGTATTCCAGCGGTGAGCTGAAGGTATAAATAATAGATGACAGTTAGCAGCCTTTGGGCGACTTCAAAACACTAGCTTCATTCGATCTGTAAATCCAAATTTCAGCAATGGAGTGAGTATGGATTGAAATTGATATTAGGTAGAGATTACGAGCCCGAATATGGAAATACCTCTACCTCGTAGGATACCGCAGCTAAATAACAATATTCTTGAGAATAGGCTAGTGTCCAATATCGTAAAATTATAAAAAAATATTTATTAGTATCGTAAAACATACACAATTAGCTATTAAATCTGCGATGTTAAAATTTTAATACTTTATATCCGACGCTTTTATGGGTCAAAGTTTGATATGTTTTGTTTGAAAGGATGAAATTATTTAAAAAAAATATTACCGTTGGAAAAACAATAAAAATTACTATAACTTTTGTAACAGCACTAGCCACGCAATATTTAACATAGCTGTCGTACAAATTTCTAATTTAATGCATATAAAGTTGGAAGGTGTGACGTCATGACGTGGTCGCCTTATGTATAGAGCGTTTTCCGGCTAGTCTATAATTGAGATTTTTCAAGTTATCATATCTCGAGAAGTTTTAATGTTATAAAAGTAATTTATTTTACTTATAATTATATTATTGTGACGTCCTGATAACAAATCGAAAAAAAAGTCACTAGCCTATTGTTATGTTTTTGCAAGTGAGTGCAGTCAACAGATATGAGGAGACAGTACATTATCAGCAGGGGTGCCAGCGCATGAGCAAATTCCTTGTATTTCCAGCCTTTATAGACTGTACTGTAACCGCGTTTCAGTCGGACCAAGGAGCACTCGTATGAATGATTTTTATGTGATAACGTCAAAAATAAAATAAATATAAATCGATGAATGCCGGCTGCACGCACTAAAGAGCATGACTCTTTGTCACGTTCCGCCTGAAACGAGCGCGCAAGCGAGAGCGCGGAACAAGAGGAGGAGGATAGAGAGGCACGATCGGTGTTTGTTGTAGCGTTGTTTCTTATGGCGTTATCATGTAAAATTATCTTCCGTAAACCGACTTTACAGACAACCAATTTTTTTCATTCATTTATTATGCTTACTCTTACCTCTACAGCAATAGCCAGTATAAGATGCAGTACTGGTATAATCAGCAAGTAAACACGGAAGATGGTAGTGCTGTAGTCGTGTAAATCCATGACTTCAACCTCCATGTAGTGCGCAAACGCCTTCCACGGACACAATAATAGCACTACCAACACAACTACTTGACTGAGCAGTACTCCCACCATACAGTCTGTGAACAAAAATAAATCACCTGTATTATTCCAAAGCTTTGTTAAACGATAGACTCAGGATTAATCGGGCTGTTTGACTAAAACATGATTTTGATGCATACATAGTATTAGATTTGCATTACATTATATAGAGACTGGGGTGTATTTAATACTGTTATAATTTTTATAAATTGGTGTGAGTGAGAATACATTTCGATAGTACGTAAATTTATTGGCTCCACTGATTATCCTGACCTGAAGCAGTATTTCCTAGCGTTTTTAATGTTGTTACCCCTATATCCAATAAAGTAAACTGATTTTACACCTGCCCCCAGGTTCGGAAACACAGTTTAAAACAATGCAAGTAGAAGTCATACTTATATATGTCTTATTATATAGTATCTATATAAAAATCACGTGTTACGTTGTTTTTCCGTCTCTGTAAATACTTAATGTAACATAATGAGATTTTGCACATATGCGTAATTAAACCAATTTAAAAGTTATAGTAGTAGTTTTTATCTAATTCATCACGGATGAAAGTTTTTATCTAATTCATCAAGGATGAAAGTTGGTATGAAAGTCCACGCAGACGAAGTCGTGGGCGACTGCTAATATATAAAATTCTACATTATTTTTATTTATTTAAGCGACTACGTTGAAGAATAGCACCGTATTTTTTTTAAATAATTATTATTTTAATAGTTATGCTTATATAATTATTATTTTAATAACCTTGGCGGGGTGGTGAATTTTTTAATTTTAAAAATATTTCGTATTTTTGTAAGTTTCCAGAATCTAATCTCAAAATGGAATTATGCATGTGAAGTTTGGAGACGATTAAGCTGCTAAGTCAAGCACGATTAGTACGCATGCGAGTTGTATAGTATCATAGGTGAAAAAATTTATCAAAAGCGGCTAGATATACGCATCAAGCTTTTTAAATATTCGTTTTACGGCCCTGGATACTAGTGTTGAAGAGCCTGATTTCTTGAGTTTTATTTCGTCTTTGATACAATTTTGTGAACATTATACAGCAGATTTTAGAATCAGTACCAGTGGTGCCAACTATACACTGTTCTCTACATTAATAACGAGTAAAAAAAATCCTGAACTTCTAATAACTTAGAACAATCAAGCTATTTAGGCCAATTAAATGATTAGAGCGATGAAATCTTACAGTTGGTACAGAAGGGCTGTCTGAAAGGCCACCCCTTCGCGTACACGCAGGCCATTATCAGGTACTGGAATCCCGATACAATGAATACAACAGTGTTCTCCCAACAGAAAACTTGCTCCACGTCCGGGCCGCCTACGATTGGTTCGAACCTAGAAATAACAAGTAAAATTTATAACATTTTGTTTGAAATTCGGATTTGTACAAATAAAGCAAACAACTGTATACGAGGCAAATCCGGTCTCTCATAATTTGTATACAGAAAGTTACATTGAAATGAGACAGCAGTAAGGACAGCTAATTACTTTCACCACTACTTGGGGTGTAAGTAGTTCATCAACATCTTTGAACCAAAGCCAGCCTCACCTGCACGTGGTGCACTCTGCTGACTGACAAACGAGGCTCTGGCGAAAAGAGAGGTAGGGTATTTCGTATTTTGTAAGCTGGCCGACTGGGAAGTCCCTCCACCTCACAGAACACCGCAGCCAAATAACAATTCCCTTGAGGATTGTTGTGTTCCTGCGAGTGAGTGAGGTCACCAGAAAAAAAGGAAGAAGTTGCTGCGTCGGCAGCGGGGGTGGCGACGCGCGAGCGATATTTCATGTTGCGAGTGCTAATATGGCTACGGTAACACTTCACATCAGGTGGGCTGTATGCTTGTCTGCCACCCGACGTAGTATAAAAAAAAACTTAACATTTACATTACATAACCAGTTATAAGAATACTAACATAACACTTATTATTGTTTAACAGAGAATTATTGATTAAAAAATGAAAAAGATTGATTGAAGATTGAAAAGCTACGAAGAAAAATGGAATTTATTATTAATTTTTTTAATGGCCTTGACTACAAGACTTTTGATCCTTATAAGTACTCGCATACACGAATTTCTGTTTAGTAAAGGATATGTATGATAGGAGCGTACCAGTCCTGCGTGTAGAGCAGGAAGACGGCTGCGAGTTGCACAGCAACCACCAGCGCCACCTGCAGCACGAGCGGCAAGATGGAGGCCATCGCCACCAGCGACACGGGCGGAGACTGCGTCGTCAGCGCCGGGCCCGGGCCCGCGCGGCCCAGAGACAGCGCCAACAGCGTCGTCAGCACCAGGTCGATGTACAGGAACTGGTTGTTGCCCAGGATCGAGTAGAACTGGCACACAACACAAACGTGTTCGATATTTTATTCTAGCTCCAGAAAACAACACTTGTTTGAAAAAAAAAAATATTTCGTTGTTTATAACTATATTCTAAACAAAACTAAACCCAATATGTGCAATTTTAATTTAATGTCGAAACTTTCGGAGTTCTGCGTACAGTGATTCGATCAAGAGAAGCCTGTACGGGGACCGACCCGTCTAATATAATATGTCGAAATATATTAATATTTTTACAAAACATCAACTTTCTTCCGTTTGCTACCAGTCATATCAAAAATAAAAGCTGAATCTTATATCTTATAGTTTAATGACTATAAAATTATAAAGTATTTATAAATTTAAGGAAGAAGGAACGATATCTCGAGCAATATTGCATTTTATTTGTATACAGTGAGAATGAGAATTCATAGTGCACATTCTCCGCCGCTACTAGATTTGTCTATGTGCTACGGACTGATATGATTGTCTTCACATTAAAGGAATACCCTTTTTGAAGATTGGGTTTTGTGTTCTGTGAGGATGATTAAAGCAGTGAACATTCCCAGATGGTGCTCAATTTCACTATGTGCAACGAAATTTCACTGTCCACACTACCAGCTGATTGCCTACTAATTAAAGAAATGAAAAGTCCGTAATCTTAAGCATTGAAAATAGGTTACGACAGTGAGACAAACCACACTTGGCACACATTAAAATATAAATTTATCCAATATGACTTACATTGTACAGTATCAGGATAGAGACGAACTGTATGATTGAATAGAGAGCCATGTATTTGAAGATTGCGAATGAGGTGCTGAGTGCGCAGCGGCCTTCCAGCGCCAAGAGCTTCACGCAGCGAATGTTCTGCACTTGCGATGTGAACGGTGCCGCCACTGAAATGTAATCATATAATAGTCTTATGTTCTTATAATAATACAAAAAATGTGTGGGTGTGGCTGTGTCATGGAGACGACCGTGTGTTATACGTTATATGCACTAAAATTATCTCAGAATGGCAGTGCTTCCCCCTCCTCCGCACGCAATGTTCGTTAGTCCTTACTTAGCGTAATAAATTCTTTGATCCTTTATCTATCCAGCGGTGTCATTGAATTTTGGATGGAAATAATAGATTTGTAGCTGCAACATCAAACTATATCCCATTATTCGTATTCATATATATATCCATTTTGTCATTGTTCGTTTGTTTGAGTTGCCTCCCTATGGAAGCAATTTTAAAGACGTACTCACGTCAAAAGAGAAAAGAATAACATGACACCGTGGGCATTATGGCTACACCCACATTTTTATTGCCACGTGGTTAAACAGTTTTTTTTTGTGTATGTGGATGGTAATTTAGCAAATTCAAAGGATGTGCTTTTTACTTTTAATAACCGTAATTAATCTGAAGGACTTTGAAACAAAATATGACGCAAAATCGGAGAAACTAACGCCTCATCTCATCACCAAGTCATTTTTGTCTCCACTACAGGAGCACGACCCTCTCTCGTCCGTCCCTGACAGAAGGAGGATTTGGCCTACACACCCCACGCTGGCCAGACGAGTTGAGGAGGCCTGATTGATGTTTTATGATGTATTTCCCTTAGTCGCCTTGTACGACATCCACGGTAAGAGACGGAGTGATTCTATTCTAGTCTGCCGGAAACCACACGGCCGATGTAAAGACGTGAACCATATGGTAACTGTTTCCATCAGGCGAATCAGACAGACCCGTTTTATTAAAAATATCCCGTAGGTCACAGTAATGTTATAGTTGTAAATATATTTATTGTACAAAAAGAGTTTAAGTACAAAGAATGATAAAAATATTGACAAACAATTTGTACAAAGGCGAACTTATCCCATAAAAGGATCTCTTCCAGCTAACCTTTGAGCATTTTAAATGACACAAAAAAAAAAACAATAGGAGTATCCGTATAATCAGAACTAGGTATGTTAGGACATATATGTAAGTATGTAAGAGTATACATACATGAAAAAGTAAGCCTTCTACCTATGTAGAAGTACCAATTTCACCACATCATTTCTATGGTAATGAAATCAATAATGTTAAAAGTACCTGATGCGTCAGCCTCAGAGAGGGAGATGCCAACATGGGCAGCTTTGAGCGCGCCGCAGTCGTTGGCTCCATCGCCACACATCCCCACGATGAGATCGTCGCCTTGCAACGCACTCACCAGTTGTGTTTTTTGGTCCGGCCCGAAGCGACCGAATATCATCCCTATGAAAAACAAATAAGAGCTAGATATTTATACTACGATGATGACAAACGAGATTACAAGCGGCATAATGGTAAACTGTTATTACGTAATATTTTTCTTATAAGAACCAAATAAGTTTTATAATTTCCAATATACTTATCTATATATATAAAAGAGTAAATCACTCACTCACTCATCACGAAATCTCAGAAACTATAACACCTACAAACTTGAAATTTGGCAGGTAGGTTCCTTATAGGGTGTAGACATCCGCTAAGAACGGATTTTACGATACTCCACCCCTAAGGGGGTAGAATGGGGGTTGGAAGTTTGTATGAAAGTCCTATGTTTTTGAAGCAAGAGACTTGAAATTTAAAATGTATGCTCTACAGATGGTGTGGAGGTGTACTAATAATGTATCTTTGAAAATCAACCCCTTTTTGGGGTTAAAACGGGAGTTGAAAGTTTGTATGAAAGTTCTATATTTTTGAAGTAAGAGACTTGAAATTTAAAATGCGTGCCCTATAGATGATGTGAAGGTGTACTAATAATGTATCTTTGGAAATCAACCCCTTTTTGGGGTTAAAACGGGGGTTGAAAGTTTGTATGAAAGTTCTATATTTTTGAAGTAAGAGACTTGAATTTTAAAATGCATGCTCTATAGATGGTGTGGAGGTGTACTAATAATGTATCTTTAGAAATCAACCCCTTTTTGGGGTTAAAACGGGGGTTGGAAGTTTGTATGAAAGTTCTACGTTTTTAAAGTAAGAAACTTGAAATTTAAAATGGATGCTCTATAGATGGTGTGGAGGTGTACTAATAATGTATCTTTAGAAATCAACCCCTTTTTGGGGTTAAAACGGGGGTTGGAAGTTTGTATGAAAGTTCTATGTTTTTAAAGTAAGAAACTTGAAATTTAAAATGTATGCTCTATAGATGGTGTGAAAGGGTACTAATAATGTCTCTTTAGAAATCAACACCTTTTTGGGGTTAAAACGGGGGTTGGAAGTTTGTATGAAAGTCCTATGTTTTTGAAGTAAGAGACTTGAAATTTAAAATGTATGCTCTATAGATGGTATGGAGGTGTACTAATAATGTATCTTTAGAAATCAACACCTTTTTGGGGTTAAAACGAGGGTTGGGAATTTGTATGAAAGTTCTATGTTTTTGAAGTAAGAAACTTGAAATTTAAAATGTATGCTCTATAGATGGTGTGAAAGGGTACTAATAATGTCTCTTTAGAAATCAACACCTTTTTGGGGTTAAAACGGGGGTTGGAAGTTTGTATGAAAGTCCTATGTTTTTGAAGTAAGAGACTTGAAATTTAAAATGTATGCTCTATAGATGGTATGGAGGTGTACTAATAATGTATCTTTAGAAATCAACCCCTTTTTGGAGTTAAAACGGGGGTTGGAAATTTGTATGAAAACCCAATGTTATTGAAGTTAAAGTAATTATGGCAGAAGGATTTTAAATGATATTTAAGTATAAAAAATATTGAAAACAACTACATACTTACTATTATAAGGAGGGATGTTTTATTATAACAATAAAAAGTACTTTAGGTTTTACAAAGAGGTTTTAAAAAATAATATCCGTCGACTTCATTGATTCTAAAAATTCGTCTAGATATTGATTGTCCTGAACTTTTTTTATTTTTTTCAAATGTAATTTAGCTTTTTCGAATGTAATTAAAAATTATTTGCAAATAACTAACTCCACGCGTACGAAGTCGCGGGCGGCCGCTAGTATTATATACAATACAATACTCTTTATTGCACCAAATTATTAAGTACAAAGGGCGGCTTTATCGCTTAGCGATCTCTTCTAGGCAACGTTTGGGTAGAAGGAAAAGAAGGTAGATGGCGCAGCATATAAATATAAATATTTCTGGACAATTTACACAGCTCCATCTAGTCCCAAATAAAGCGCAAAGCTTTGCGCTGAGTATATTTATCAGCTTTTTGAACTGATAAATATACTTAAATACATTTTTTTTTGTAAATATGTACATACTTATAATACATAGAAAACACCCAGACCAAGACAAACAAACATGTTCATGCACACAAATGTTAGTCTTGTGCGGGAATCGAACCCGCGACCTCGGAGTCAAAGTGGCCATTGCTAACCATTCGACCACCGAGCTCGTCATATTACTCTACTTTCTATTATATAAATAAACATATAATTAAACCGAAGTCTGTCGTTTGACTGTTATTAGATTTTTAATTGAATGGTTGCATTATGGCTCTGAATTCTGGAGAAAGGTATGTCACGAGTAAAATCGGGTTTAAAGTTTTCATAAAATTACTCTTACCTCTACTCAATATCGCCGGCATCAACTCGGGATAATGAGTACGTATTGCTGACCAAGTTTTCCCTTCCAAGGCCAATACGTAGGCGTCCATTGCCAGTTTCGGAGGGCCACCTTCGCCCACAACCTGAAATATGTTTAATATCAATATTGTATTCTAGCAAGAACATTTTATAGTTCACAAATTGTACCGAAACCAGAGTCATAGCTATTACATTACATATCATCAATATCGGGGTGGTACAGTCCAAAAGCTATCGCGTTCCATACAATTTAAACTATCGCGTTTGGTAGTGACAAAAGTTGAAGTTAAGTATAGGTCAGACTATGTCGCGGCTACAAAGTCGCAGTATCACGTTCAATATATATTATTACAGATGTTCGTACCAAGAATGTCTTTCGCTGCTATTGCGATCGCTCGTGACTTGATGTACGTTGTCGAAACTTAGTAGTTAGCCTTATTTTCGACAATGCGACATTTAATTCAACTGTGACGCGTGATGTTAGAGAACAAATAGGCATGCGTTTTTTTTATACTACGTCGGGTGATAAACAGGCATATGGCTCGCCTGATGTGTAGCGGTTACCGTAGCCATATAAACATCAGCAGAGAGTGGTATTTATTTGTATTGATTCTGTACTTACTTCCATTGTGAGACGCGGCCGGGAGTCTTCTGTAGTCTGATGGTCCGCGGAGATCAACACCAGTTTCTGGTGTGGTTGCACCATAAAACATCCACGAGCCACTGACATTGCAGTCATAATATTGTCTCCTACAAATTAAGGGTTTTTATAGATTTCATAAAATGCACTAAAAGGGATATCCAATTTGTTTTTACTGACAATAACTTTTATTTATGAAATAGACCCAACCACAAGAACTAATTTCTATATTTTAGTCTATCTACAGCTCTAGTTTCTGGTCATGTATCTATGATGTTTTAAACTAAAACCTTCCCAGAAAAATAAACAGTTGAATACTTGCAAATCGGAACAGTAGTTATTGAGAAAATTGTAAACATACAGTACGGCTAAAACAGGAACCCTCCTTTTCTGAACCAGGCTAAAAATGCGTACGTACTCTGCCAAACGGTGGGGAGTAATCTCAACAACCCTTCGAATGAACGGAGACCCTTACTCCAGCAGTGGGACTTATGTTGGTTTCTGTCTATGAAAACTACATAAGCAATATTCTTTTATATCCACTAAAAAGGTTTTTTGAGACATGGCGGCTTCCAAATACCAAAGTACCAACCTGTAACCATAATCTGTCTAATATTAGCTTCGTGGAGTTCCTTAATCACTTGAGTAGTTTCAGACTTCAGGCTATTTTGCATGACTAGAAAGCCTAAGAAGGACATGTCACACTCAAGGGCTTCTCTCTTGATCCTCTGCGTGTCCATCCACTTCATCTTCCGATCCAACTTCTTGTGAGCTAGACCAATCACTCGGAAACCATTTGACGTATATTCGTGAAGGACAGAGCTATAATTTTCTGGCAGACTCTCCGGTTTGCACATTCCTGCAACCTTAAGATGTTTAAAACAAAATTTGTTGTTGAAATACGTAATTTATAAGGGCCATTTTTGTGTTATGAGAGTGGTGCTCGTCGCCCACATGCATGTCTGGTGAGAAGATTGATAGATAGAACTGTTATTATAAGGACGATGTTTACTAATGCAAATACAAATGCAGTAAATTAAAAGATAGTTACATTATATCGTGGCCAGGGTCTCCTTTTAAGTATATATGCTAGGAGACCCTGCTCTTCCTTGTAGACAATTTATGCAATATACTTTTTACATAATACAATTTGTATCTTTTTTTATTACTAATAAAAAAATAGAAATATTTTTTTTCTCCTTACGGTTGCCAGTGACGCTTGCCAATACGTTTAGTGTACGAAAGAGGACATTCATGTATGCAATTGCTCTAAACTTACTAGTGATATATTGTTGAATATCGTGGGCAAACTCGCGAATTTTCTCCAGACTTGCATCAACATTGCGTGTGACGGGCACGACCCGTGTGATACAAAAACGGCATAAGTCTCTACATTGAATAAATTTGGCTCGTGAAAAAAAAAAATTTTTTATACAACGTCGGGTGACAGACAAGCATAAGGCCTCACTGACATGAAGCGGTTATTGCCTTTAGACGCAACATAAAGTATCTCGTACGCCACCATCCCAGGTGCCATCAAAGCAACTTTTTCCTTCCTGGTAACCTCACTCACTCGTAGAAACAACCCCATGGCCTCTAGCAATTGTAATTTGACTCCGAGATTCTATAAAATGTGGAGGTAGTAACCCCATCGGACAGCTTGCTTTTGATTACGCTGTGGCCTACCTTTCTTTTGTCAAAGCCTAGTTGATTAGAAGGGTGCCTCACGTGCAAGGGAGGTTGACTTTAGCTCAAAGATGATGTCGAGTCACACACCCCATATAGTACAGCAGTGCTAACCTTTCTTACCATTATTATTACTTGATTCACCATTATCATCATTGCTTAATTCGTATGTTACTTTATGTAACAACTTCCAACCTGCCCAGATACTATCAAACCCCTTTTAAAGCGGACAAATAGTTCTCTAGCGAAATAAACATAAACTGACAGACAGACAGAGAGTTGGTTGAGATTTCCAACATGTATAGATTAGAACAATGGAAAGTCGTATCGTAGTATGAAAACAAAATCACTATGTAATTAGGCTAAAAATGTAATTCATCTCATCATCATTTCAGCTTATTGCTGTCCACTGCTGAACAAAGGGCCTCCCCAATTGATTTCCAGCGTTACCGGTCCTGTGACACCTGCATCCAACGATTCAGAACGAGTAAACGAGTCAGCCCATCTCACCAGCAGCCGTCCCACGCTGCCTGTACATGATCTGGAGGCCATGTTGGAATGGATTCCAGGATCTTTTGACCCCATCGATCATCCGATCTCCGCGCAATGTGGCCCGCCCATTGCCACTTCAGCTTGCTAATCATCTCGGCTATGTCAGTAACCTTAGTTCGTCTACGGATCTCCTCATTCCTAATTCGATATTGTAGAGAAATACCGAGCATAGCCCTCTCCATAGTACGTTGAGCGACTCTGAGCTTAATTAAAGATGTGTTCTTTAAAGTTTATCCAACAATGTAGAGATATTCAGAGTGGAACACTGTTATACGCGAGAGACAATATCAGTCTCTTACACGCGTATAGTAGTGTCTCGCTATACATATATGTTATCTTCGCTCTCTGTGATAAGCTTTTACTGTAAAAATTATTATATTATAGACTTAATAGTAACTGCATGAATGTTTTAGTTAAATATTTACTAATCAGATCTAAAAAAATATACAGTCCAGTACCTTCTCAGGAGCGCCTTTCACGAAATAAACCATCTGAGCCTGGCCAAGCACTCTCGCGATGACGCCCATCGATTGTTGGGATGAGGAGAAATGAAATCTTCGCAACAAACCAATCTGAGAAACATATTATTGCATTATTCTATGATGAACAATACCTTCGTATTATTAATTACATAAACGATTGACAAAAGTAGGCCCTAGAAATACTCGGGAAAGTAAAAACATCGTCCTAAAACGCTGAGCTGTGTTCGGAGGAGCTTTTTGATATGATGCAAACGGCTTTATTCTACAATTGTACCGTTCGCTTTCGGCAAAAATCCATCTCACACTTTGGAACCGAAGAGTTTGCGTATTGGCTATGTGCGCGACAGTAGCGACGTGTAGTGTTGACAATTATAGCGGATATGTCAAATAATTACCGAAATATTTTTTGTTTATTGTGGTAAGAATATAAAAAAATTGACGATATTTAAGATATATTTTTGGTCAGAGTGTCATCTTATTTTATGATAATTTGAAAAAACAAAATTGATATTATTATAAAAACCGGTTTCCAAAGCATTCAATAGTTCAATAGTTTTCAACCTCAAACAATGATAAAGGGGTAAAAAATTTGTATTAGCACAACATGTACGAAATATAGAAGAACTGAGAAGTAACGGCCAGAGTTACTTACACTACCCAACATAATTCGTCAAACATCTGTGACATTAACACCCTACAAAACAAGTTTAAACGTAAGGTACTCTCTGTGGATCATTTACTACTCAGTCTTTCCGAGTTTAGTACATATTTTTGCCACGGCGTGCGCTGAGATCGTTAGACTGTCTACCACCATGTACTTTGCACATAGCTAATAGTGTGTTCCAGAAGGCATTTCTTGCGCTCGCTTACGCGTCAGTTGAGTTAGATACTCAGCCAATTCAATATCTAGACTTTATAATCACCTCATATGGTAGCTTGGATGAATCAAAATTTTCACAGCCTAGATCCTCCAAGCTTTCGTCGGACGCAGAGACAGAGACCGGCTTCACAATAGCCGGGATAAGGTTATCGTAGCGCGTGTTCTCTGGACCAGGTTCTTCAAGGACCTGTTGATATAACAGAAACTGAATAGGTAATCTTTATATTCTTGGATATCACAAGGGGTTTTGTGACCTATTGGCTTTGATACTACACAAAAGATTTCACCTATTCATATATTCACTATAATCTAATGGGCGATTATATATTTTTGGCTGAATATATATTTTTTGTAGTAAATAGAGAGAATATATACGATTATGCAGATTTGAAGTACCTAATCGGTCAGCCCGTACGAGCAAGGTTTATTCCAATAATAAGGTGACGGTTTATTAGAAGCACCTGAGCTCAAACGCACCATGTGACCGTGACCAGCTGGTCACGTAATAAGTGATGTTAAACATAACTTAATGTTTAGTCACTGCAGCGATGGTAGCTACCGTTCAGTGCGTTTGAGCAAAAATGCAATACAAAAGTTGGATTCTCTTGATAATCACAGAAGCAGCTGCTCGTTACGTTTATTCATTGTTCTGTTTTAGAGTAAAAGGGCAAACAAACCCGCTATCAAATATTAAGTCTGTGAAGTTGATGAAACTTATAGGATTAGTTTTTTTACTCCATTCCGTGTACCAAACAGGTAAAAAGCCCAACTGATGTTAAAGCGAATACGCTTACAAAAATTGCTTGTGCGCTGGGACCCTCGATGCTGGGACTAACGCAGCATCTTTTTACGTCTGGCGACACTCGAACAGATTTTGGTATTAACAGAAAACTCTCAGGCAGTTGTTGCGTTGGAGTACAAAAGATGCTTGTTAGATTGATTAGTTGTATTGATATAGTCTATATGTGAAAGTAAGTAACATACCCAGTTAGTGAATTCAAACATTTTCAGATCCAATGGGTCTCCCTTCAGTTGGCCCTGAATACTTGTGAGTGAATGACAAGATGCTAGGGCCTGAAGTAGTGCACACTGCGTTGGTAAGTCATTCACATTTAACACACAGCGGCCGAACTTCTCTTCGGTCTGCGATGGTATCACCGAATGGAAGTCCAGACCATCTTCGGTTAGAGTTCCCGTCTAAAATAAACATAATAATGCATAGGTAATATAACAATTTTTCTGATAATAGAATCTTATCAAGCAAATGGAAAGAAAATGGAACATAATTTCTTAAGGCTACTTAATTTTTTATAATATCTTATATTGCATAGATTTTTAGTTCTAAAAGTAAACCAATTCTAGGGGAAAATTAGCGGAGAAATCGTTTGCCGAATTTCCACTTCACCGTAACAAGGGCACGGAAGTGCGAGAATACGCCTACGGTACGTTTTGGTCGTCCAGTCCAATGGCATTTTATGAACATTTGTCCTTGCTACGATGTTGCGAATTACGTCCACGGAAATCCGCTGCGTTTTTTCCGTTTGGACTATTCCCTTGTCTTATGTAGATTCCACACGGCCTATAATTTCATTACCTTGTCAAAGCACATGACCTGCAGCTTCCCACAAATGACGATTCTGGGAGGGGATACACAAAATATTTTATTTTTCTTCAGCCGTTGCTGGCTCTGCACGATACCAGCTGTCATTGCGGCCGGTAACGCTGGCGGGACCACGATAGTGATGATGTCTAGAGTTCGGAGAACTATCGTATGAAGAGGACTCTGAAAAATAAAAACATAGTATAGTAATTATCCAAGTTTAAATTTCTTACATTAAAGTGAAAAACAATAAAATTAAGAAAGTACGTGATATTTTCATTGACACTTACTCCTCTCTCGACATACAGCCAGATGGAATAGGCCATGCCTACTGCGGCAATACAGAACATGAATATGACGAATTTGACGGCATCTTTATAAAACTGGAATCCAAACCGCTTTGGGAACAGAATGCTTTTGATAAGCTCTCCTTTGGCCGTATTGAACCCTGTACGGACTACTTTAGCCAGGACCTGAAACAATATATAGGGTAAACATGCTTCCTAATCATGAAGTAGATGAATTAAGCACAGCGATGCTTAAGTACATAAATACAATGGGTTATATTTCGACACGAGTCTTTTTTGACATTTGTTTGCATGATGTTGTTTATATATTATCTGAATTTACAGAAAAAAATTATATTAACAAAAAAATCTTAATACAATAAATTATTTATTAATGTTAATAAAACAATTAATAAATGTTTCCGTTTAGAAACAAAAATTAAATTATCGTAGGTAGATTGGCCATAGCATAATAGTACGTTTTGCATTGTCTCGAATTAAATAACACTACGAGTACATAATTTATTGAAATATATTATGATTACTTACTATAAAATAAATATTTATTACTATTAAAAACAAAGGTGGTAGAGTATAACCGGCCTTCATTTCCCGCAATCCCGTGCTGTGTGAGGAGCCTTTTTACCCGACTGCCGAAGGAGGGTTATGTTTTTCGAGCGAATGTATGTATGTCTTATTATTTGCCACGCTCTACAGCCTAAACAGATTTCAACATAAGTGTCGTTAGATTCGTCTTAATTACGCGAGTGACATAGGCTATATCAAATATATGACATAGGCTATATAAATATGGAGGCTGCGTGCCGCAATTTTTTTTTTTTTTTTCTAAATATATCGATATGGGTCAAAATAAAGGTCTCGATGACCTGATTTCAAATATTTGATATTTTAGTTTTTGCCTGCGGTTTTGCTTGTGTGGAATTATATTATTGTTGCGCGTGATTAATAAATCTGTTGCAGGTGCAGGGTTTTTTGATTTTATTAACTTAACTTGTTAATGGTATTAAAGATATTTACCTGGTTGTTGCCGTAGAATCTTGTCTGGATAACATGCGTGCCGGCAAAGAGAGTGTGTCTCTTGTGACCGTCCAGTGAATATACCTCGGGCGATGGACATGGTGGCCCTTTCATCACCGGTACACTTTCGCCTGAACGGAGAATTTCAGATTATATTTATTTAAACTTGATTGATCATAGAATAAGGGTACAAAAGGCGGACTTAGAGCATTCTCTACCAGTCAACCTTAGGGAAAAGCAGACAACACTTTAATGCGGTTCATAAAATAACTGTAATGAACATAGATTGACGAGCTCGGTGGTCGAATGGTTAGCAATGGCTACTTTGACTCCGAGGTCGCGGGTTCGATCCCCGCACAAGACAAACATTTGTGTGCATGAACATGTCTATTTGTCTTGGTCTGGGCGTTTTCTATGTATTATATGTATATATTTACAAAAAAAATGTATTTAAGTATTATATCAGTTATCTAGTACCCATAGTACAAGCTTTTCACTTAATTTGGGACTAGATGGCGCTGTGTAAATTGTCCAGGAATATTTATTTATTTATTTATGTCTATAAATAAATAAATAAATATTCCTGGACAATTTACACAATAAATACATATGTAAACTTAAAATTACATACATACATAGACATATGCCAATTATACACATATACATTATACACGAAAACGCAAAGAAATAACAATAGGACAAGGATGATTATTGCTTGGACAAATTTTCAAGTAAATAAGTTTGAACATTCTTTTTGAAAATTAACTTACTGGAAAATTCTCTGATGGCTTCAGATTTTATATTGTATAATAACTAGTAACTGGCGAAGATTTACATCATACTTTTAATAAAAATACAAATTTACATGCTGTCATACACTCCAATCAGATTTCTACAATAGTTACTAATAGATATGTATGTACTGCCTTGTAGAACGAACGACTAATGCCCAATCCTACAAGCAAAATTGTGTCTAAGGCACTCAACTTAGCGTTGTTAATACATTGTACAGTGCAAAGAAAAGATTGCGCGGGAAGCGCCTAATACAACATATAATACAGGACGAGAGCGGTGTCGGAACTACTTCAAATTATAGGTGGTTATTGCGGTAGCTACGCCGGCAGTTCGCATACTTCGTCGGGTATAAATAACCCAGAGCTACGAGGGGAGGCCAATAAGTTCGCGGAATGGAGGGGTTGATGGGGATAAATTTACCCGTCCAGGTAGGCACTAGTTAAGCACCTCATTAAGAGTATATATACCAAGTTTGAACCTAATCGTGTCATTAACTTTTGAGTTATCGACCTGCAAACAACTAAATCGGGAAGAAGTCAGCCAGTATGGAGAAAATTGAACACCGTGCCGTTATTAAGTTTCTTACCAAGCAAGGAAAATCCGCTCAGACGATTTTTCAAGAGCTGTTAGCGGTTTACGCGGACTCTGCCCCTGGTAAAACCATGGTTTACAAGTGGCATGGTCTTTTCAAACAAGGAAGGGAGTCCATTGAAGACGACCCCCGCTACGGACGGCCAATTGAGGCCACCACACCGGAAATCGTCGAAAAAGTAGAAAAACTTGTATTGGAAGATGCCCGACTGAAGAAGAAGCAACTTGCAGCAATGGTTGGAGTATCCGAATCAAGTATTTTAAATATCCTACATCATCATCTTGGGATGACTAAAGTCAGTGCAAGATGGGTTCCGAGAATGCTCACGCCACTTCAAAAACGCGAGCGTGTCGAGTGCTCTCACCAGTTTCTGGAGCTCTGTGGAGAGAGAAAGGAAGAAGTTATGGCCCGGATTGTTACTGGAGATGAAACCTGGGTTCACCACTATGAACCTGAGTCGAAGCAAGAGTCGATGCAGTGGCATAAAAAAGGCACACCTCCTCCAAAGAAGTTCAAAGTGTCACAATCGGCCGGAAAGATCATGGCGACTATCTTTTGGGATACAGAAGGTATTTTACTGATCGATTATAAAGAACGTGGTGCGACTATAACGGGACAGTACTACGCTTCTTTACTGGAAAGATTGAAAGAAGCCATTAAGAAAAAAAGAAGAGGAAAACTGTCAAAAGGTGTGGTCCTTTTGCACGACAATGCACCCGTCCACACGTGCCATGTTGCGACGGCTGCCATTCACCGATGCGGCTTTGAACAATTAAACCACCCACCATACAGTCCAGACTTGGCCCCCAGTGACTATTATTTATTTCCAAAAATGAAGAAAGAGCTGCGTGGAAAGAAATTTGACGACGATGATGAAGTCAAGTCGGCAATTTCGGCCTATTTTGACACCAAAGACAAATCATTTTTTTTCGATGGTATAAACAAGCTATTTGAGAGATCCGAAAAATGTATTAGGGTTAAAGGAGAATATATTGAAAAGGAAAAATAATTTGGTGTTTAATTTCAACCTCCTTCTCTCTCATTCCGCGAACTTATTGACCTCCCCTCGTAAATAGATATTCCTCTCGACTATTCTCGCGGAGCAACTAGGAGGAAGTTTTTCTGTTTGGACAAAAAAATATTTTACCTGTAAGCATACTCTCGTTGACAATGCAGGTGCCAGTGATGAGAATGGCGTCGCAGGGCATGACGCACCCATCGGGTGGCAACACAAGCACGTCGCCGGGTACCAGGCGCGAGGCGCTAACCACACACTCCTCTTTGCTGCTCCGTGAAGGTCGAATTACAGTCACCGTGAACGTACTCGTCGAACCCGCCATGCGATGGAGGCTGATACCTTGCTGTCGAGGTCGAACAATGAAATAAGTGACAACTTTCTGCGTTGCTATGGCTTCTCATACATCGAGCCAATCGCTATCGGCAGGGAATTCATCCTTACGCACTAGAAGCAAAATGTTCGCATACTGTGCGGTTGTAAAGTAAATAATAATAAATAAATATTTCTGGACAATTTTACACAGCGCCATCTAGTCCCAAATTAAGCGCAATGCTTGTGTTATGGGTACTAGACAACTGATAAATGTACTTAAATACATTTTTTTTTGTAAATACATACTTATAATACATAGTAAACACCCAGACCAAGACAAACAGACATGTTCATGCACACAAATGTTTGTCTTGTGCGGGAATCGAACCCGCGACCTCGGAGTCAAAGTGGCCATTCCTAACCATTCGACCACCGAGCTCGTCAAAGAGAAATAAACTGTCTTTTTTAAACTACATCATAATGTTCTTCAACCAGGAGTACATTGCGGAGTTACTAGCATGATTAATAATAGTAACAATGAAACCAGGTAATGTAACGCTACTCTACAGATTTTAATCTACCCGTATCCAAGAGCCTGTAGTTACTTCGCGTTTAATTACTCAAACTTAATTTTTATACAACGTCGGGTGGCAACAAGAATGCAATATCGCCTGCGCACCGTCCAACCCCGCTGCTAACACAGCCACTTCCTTCTTCCTGGAGACCTCACTTACTTATAGAAACATAACAATCTTCAATGGAAATGTTATTTGGCTGCGGTATTCTATGAGGTGGAGATACTTCCCTAATCGGGCAACTTATAAATACACTGCCTGAGCTCACTTTTTTTTTTTCTCTCGTTAAAATTAAGCTAATGCATGTACTAGGAGTGATTCTTTTTGTAGTCTAGCTACAAAAATAATTAGCACTAACCTTTTTTGTTTGATACAGGGCCATCAAGCAGGAGATAGTAGACAGGATAAAAACACAGGTAGCATACTGATAGTACTCGTCCAACGACCATAGAATTATAGAAAATATTTGGAACAGGTAAAACGGGTTGAAAACTTCGTCCACGAATAGTGTCCAGTAGCTCTTCACTTCAACTTCCACAGAATTCAAGCCATAAAGTTTTATCCTGAAAGAATAGGAACACTAGGTATATCGTAGGCAAATTAGAAATGGGAAATAATGTCATAAATGCTCGTTATGACAAATTCCTAATAAGTCCACAATGCTAATAATAAAGTAATATTGAATAAATAATAAAGTAATGCTGAAGTGGCAATAGGCCGGTCACATCTGCCGAGTAAGTGATGGCAGATGGGAGAGGAATGTTAATTAGAGTGGAAGCCGTGCGAAAGACGCGATGCGTTGGACGCCGTCCTTCTAGATGGTCCGACGACCTTAAGAAAGCGGCGGCTGAGAAAGGCGGGGGATCGTAATTGGTAGAAGGCATAGGGGAATGCATATATCCAGCAGTGGGTAGATACGGGCTACGATAACTAACCCATATCTGATATATTTTTCCCTAACCTATTATCGTCTAGTAAGTAGTCTTTACCTTTCGGTTACCAAACAGGTAGTTACGTAATCTTCCTGTTTATATTACTATTACATTGCAATAAAGATTATACAAACAAACAAACATGATTTGTCTTACTTCTATTAAATTATTACAAATAACAAATCTCATCAATAAGCATTTATTATTATTAACTGACATTTAAAAAAATCGATTGTTTTTAAAGTGTGTTAACTAGTAATTTTTTTTTTTTTTTATACTACGTCGGGTAGCAGACAAGCATACGTCCCGCCTGATGTGAAGCGGTTACCGTAGCCATATTAACGCTCGCAACGTACAAAATATCGCTCGCGCGCCGCCACCCCCGCTGCCATCGCAGCATCTCCTTCCTTTCTGGTGACCTCACTCACTCGCAGGAGCACAACAGCCCTCAAGGGAACCGTTATTTGGCTGCGGTCTTCTGTGAGGTGGAGGTACGTTCCCCAGTCGGGTAGCTTACAATAACGCTCCCTACCTCTCTTTTCGCCAGAGCTTCGTTTGTCAGTCAGCAGGGTGCACCGCGTGCAGGTGAAGTTGGCTTTGATTCAAAGATGTTGATGAACCACTTACACCCCAAAATTTCTTATTTCTTACTTCTACTTATTTCTAGGTGAACCGATTTTGATGATTCTTTTTGGGTTTGAAAGCTGGAGCTTCGCCTTTCAATTTGATCAAGATCTAATTGAGTCTATGAGATAAAAAACTTTGGGGACCTCAGATCTAAGTGAATACTTTAAGTTCTTGTAACTTGACATATAGATAATGTAAAGAAATCTGCATTTAACCATGAATTCCGTATTCATAATGCTCACGTAGTGTGACCAGAAAGGATATGCTCGCTCAAATATTTGATCATAATGAAATGTTCAAAAGTGGCGTATACCATGTTTGTAGTATAATAAAATATATGTATATGCAGAATACACAAGAAAACTAATCAGCTGAAACTGACTGTGGGAAGTAAACATGCAACTGAAGGTTTAGGTAACATAAGACCTTGATTATGCAATATACGAGTTGATATGCTTCAATAAATACTTGTATTATATCTTATGTACCAACTAGGCTTAGGGCCAAGCGTATGTGTAGCAGTGAACGTGAACAAGAATGATGATGTTTATCAGTTTACCTATTATTCTGTATCTAGACTAATCCCAAAGCAAGCTATATCGACATGCAAGGAGTCCATAAAATTCATACCAATTCATAATAGGTGGGGGAAAAAGTCTTTTCGCATTTTAGTATGTATGAACTTGTAATAAAATCTCTTTGGTTATACCATTTGTATCTGGCAGGTTTTGATATCTTTAAAAAGTTTAAATTTTAAAAAAGATAATTCCAAATTCAAATTAGGTAAATGTGTGATTTTCATTTGTTTTTTTTACTGTCAAGATGAGTGAATCTAATGAAGAAATTCGATTCATTTTAAAATTTTACTACAAAAAAAGTAAAAATGCAACGCAAGCTGCGAAAAAAATTTGTGACGTTTATGGATCTAGTGCAGTGTCTGTGAGAGTAGCACAAATTTGGATTAAGCGTTTTCAATCAGGAAATTTTGATGTGAAAGATGCACGTCGCTCTGGTCGCCCTGTTACGGATAAATTGGATGCCATTTTTGAAAAAGTGGAGCAAGATCAGCATATCAGTAGTTACGACGTAGCTGAAGAATTAGGAATTGACCACAAAACAGTTTTGGCGCATTTGAAAAAAGCTGGGTACACTAAAAAGCTCGATATTTGGGTGCCTCACGATCTCACTGAAAGAAACTTAATGAACCGTGTACTCATTTGCGATTCTTTACTACGACGTAATGAAAGCGAATCGTTTTTGAAGAAGCTTATAACTGGTGATGAAAAGTGGATCATGTACGACGAGAACGTGCGAAAAAGGTCGTGGTCAAAGGCCGGTCAGGCTTCACAGACTCTGGCAAAACCCGGGTTAACCCGCAATAAGGTGATGCTGTGTGTATGGTGGGATTGGAAGGGCATTATTCATTATGAGCTGTTACCGCCAGGCAGGACTATCGATTCTGAACTCTACTGTGAACAACTGATGAGATTAAAGCAAAAAGTTGAGAGAAAGCGGCCGGAATTAATTAATAGAAGGGGTGTGATTTTTCATCATGATAACGCTAAATCTCACACATCTTTAGCCACTCAGCAAAAATTAAGAGAGTTTGACTGGGAGGTGTTAATGCATCCGCCGTATAGTCCTGACCTTGCACCTTCTGATTTCCACCTGTTTCGGTCTCTTAAGAATTCTTTAGGCAATGTCAGGCTAACATCACGAGAAGACTGCCAAAACCACTTGTCGCGGTTTTTTGAACAGAAGTCCCAAAATTTCTATAGTAATGGGATCATGTCTCTACCTACAAGATGACAAAAAGTTATCGAACATAATGGCACCTACATACTTTAGTTAAATGTAAATAAACTTTATTAAAAAATGTTTTGAATTTTCATATAAAATACGAAAAGACTTTTTCCCCAACCTAATATATACGCAAGACAGGTAGTCTATCAAAATTAGTAAATATAGCAAGGAGACATAAAATCATAATCATCATCAGGTCCGTTCTAGTCTCCACTACAGGAGCACGACCCTCTCTCGTCCGTCCTAGACGGAAGGAGGATTTGGCCTACACTCCCCACTATGGTCAAACTGGTTCTGGAGGCCTGATCGATATTTGATAATGTATTTCCCTTAGTCGCCTTGTACGACATCCACGGGAAGAAACGGAATGATTCTATTCTAGTCTGCCGGAAACCACACGGTCACATAAGACATAAAATAATAATAAATAAATATTCCTGGACAAATTACGAACGGACATCTAGTCCCAAACTAATCAAAGCTTGTACTATGGATAACTGATATTATACTTAAATACATTTCTTTTGTACATACATAAAATACATAGAAAACACCCAGAACAAGATAAATATACATATTCATTCACACAAATATTTGTCTTGTGCGGGGATTGAACCCCCGACCTCGGAGTCAAAGTGGCCGATCTCTGGTCTAGACTAAAAACAAAGAATTTAAGGACTTACAGTTCATTCTGCTGTCTTTTATTGATACCAGCGATATTTTCCATCAACAAGCTTATGGTCATTCTCTCATTAAGAGCTAGGACATTGACGAAGGTGCCCTGATCATGGAGCCAAATGAATCTGCTGTGTTGATACACGAAGTAGCGTAACTTGTTGTCCCGATGGTTTGATAAATTAAGATCAATTTCAATGACTTTTTCTATTTTAAATAAACCATCTGCATCCGTTACTGAAAGGAAAGAAACATTTTTATTGCTTTTTCATCATAAAACGTTTATTATTTCTTTATTACTGTAGTGAAGTAACTAATTAGGGTGTAATGCCCATAAGTCGCCCCGCTGGGTAGGCGGCTTGCCGACTATCGACAGAGTCTGGTTAGCTAAATAGCAGGGTGCACCACGTGCAGGTGAGTTTGGCGAGCTACTTATACCCCTCGTAGTAAAGTATCTTTGTTTTTTTAATAAGGGTCCAAACAGTCATGTCAAATCATCGGCGATCAACGATTTAGGTATAGCTGCTTTTCGGAAGCTAGTTGCACCGACACACTTAAAAATGCCGATCGTGCCAATCTAATTGCTAAACGCACTGCATGATCGCTACAATCAGTCAGTACACGTTTAGATACCGGTCGCATTTATTTTTGTCAATAAATCGTCAAATCGCGGTGCAGCATTGATACAGTCCAGTGTTTCCTAAATCACATCCGACGAATCGCATGCAAACGCAAAAACCCTAATCGCCGATGCCAAAGGTAGCATATCTGCTTTGGCCCTAATTCCTGACTGAGTTCGGAATGAATAATTATCATAATCGCTGCTTTATTTATAAAATCCTATAGTAAGGATGGCCCAAGTTGTTTAGTGTATTCATAATGAATTACAATAAAACTTTGATAATATTTTCAGTACAACAATCAATTAATGACACTTTAAGAGGCAAATATTTGTATTGGTGTATTGATTGTGACAAATACTTGCATCTTATAGTGTCATCAACGTAGTTTTTTTTGACGTGACAACGTCTTATAAATTGGTTAGCCGGGTGACACTTCAAGAAACGCGCTCACGTTATGCGCTTACAATGAGAGCGAGTGAGAGGCACGCGTCCCGCCTAAGAGCGAGAGAGACAGACATAAAAAGTGAAAGGCATGCGTCCCTTCCACTCGAAAACATTTTACCACTCAAAGTCGTTGTCACGTAAAACTTTCGCCCGTATACCGACTTTACAGGCAACCAATTTTTTTGTATCTATTGACATGTTGGTCACACAAAATGTAAAACCAGGTATTGTGATCAAGTTGTCATAATAATCATAAACAAGTCCTACTTACCACATATCTCGTCAGCCGTTTTCAAACTGCATTTTATGTATTTGTAGCGGTTGTATGAAGGATAAGAAACCATAATGAAGTATGGTAAACCTAACAGTAATATGCAAACAGTGTGAAATAAAATGCCACGTAGTTTGGAATACTTCAACCCGAAAATTTTGAGCACCTGCTCGTCGCCGCTGTTCTCCAAGACCTGCCATTGCGCTTCACCGATAACTTCGTATTCGTCTGAAAAGAAAGTGAAATTTCAATAATAAGTGAGACATTCTTACACAATAACATCAGTTTTATATTAGCATTATTTTTAGCGATGTATTGATCGCCGGGAGAAAAAGAGTTTGTTAATCCAGGTAATATCTATGCGCCAAATTTCATACAAATCGGTTCAGTAGTATTTTCGTGACTTAGTAATATAAGTACATACAAACGTTCACATTTATTTATTAGATAATAAAAGAAAACCCCGTCTGGTATCCTAGGCACGAAAGGAAACCCCAAAAAAGGCGGGAGGATAACATAAGGTTCGTGGCAGAAATAGCATGGAGCAGAGTGGTGAGGGACAGACAAGAATGAAAACATTTGGAGGAGCCTTCGCCGACAGGCAAACAGACCTACAAAAAACAGCATGTTGTGTAAAATATTTTACTTAAGATTATGGGATAGTACCTACTATAAAATTGTATTTCCCATAAAATCTACAGTAAAACTAAAATGTCCGTATGTAGTATTGTAGAACTAGGCATATTCTTAGTAGCTTCAACAGGAACATTTGTTTCCAAAAGTCACGCTCCTAATTTTGATAGCACTGTACGTACCAATTAAAAACTAAATCCATTTATTTATACAATTTAAATATGGTATTACTAGCTATCACCCGCAGCTTCGCCCGCGTGGTCCAGGCGAGCTGCCATTTGTGTATATTTTTTTCTTGCTCGCTGCTGTATTCGGTGAGATGGAGGTACTTTCCCAGTCGGCCAATTTACAAATACGCTGTACCCTACCACTCTTTCGCCTATCTCGTCACACGGCAGGGTGCACCACGTGCAGCTGAGCCTGGCTTTGGCTCTGAAAAACATTTGTTTGCTTAGTTGTTCAAAAAAATCATGTTAGCAATTAGGTTCTATTCGACGTGAAAGAAGGACAAATGATTATAAACTTATTTTTTCCCGCGGGAATAAAATGTTTTTCCTGGCTAAAAAGTAGCCTATGTCACTCTCCAAACCGGAAACTATCACCATTAAAAAAATCATGTCCGTACTTAGGTTCCTTTTGACGTGAAAGAAGGACAAATGAATATAAACTTTATTTTTTCCCGTAGGAATAAGATGTCTTTCCAGGATAAAAAGTAGCATATGTCACTCTCCAGACCGTAAACTATCCCCATTAAAAATGTCACTACTCAGGCCTTAAACTATCTCGAAAAAAAAAATCATGTCAATCCGTTTGTTACTTTCGACGTGAAAGAAGGACAAACAAACAAACACACTTTCACATTTATAATATTAGTATGAAAGTATGAATATGGATTGATTGATGAACGACACATACATTGATTATATAGACATTTCAACCCTATCGCACTCCAATGGGGGATGATGGCCACGTTAGCCACGTTGAATTTTAAAATCGTTGTTGGTTTCGTAATCAGCGACCCGATAAAACATAAAAACAATACCCATGACCATTTTCAGACATTTTACCCTATTTTACTCTTTTAGGGGTTGAATTTTGAAAAATCCTGAAACACGTGTTTACTCATTTATGTATCGAAATACTCATGTAAAGTTTCGGATAAAATAGTCCAACTAATCTTGTTTCCCCATACAAACTTTGGACCCCCGTTTCACCCCCTTAGGAGATGAATTATGAAAAATCCTTTCTTAGTGCACCCCTAGACGTCATATGGAACCTACTTGCCAAATCTGGAATCTCTAGACCCAGCGGTTTGGGCTGTACGTTGATATATAAGTCAGTCAGTCAGTCAGTCAGTTTCTTCTATTATATATTTAGATTATTGTAAGTTATCATTTTTTTTATACCACTAAACTGGGTCTGAATGATGAAGCAATTACCGTAGCCTATGAACTGCCTGTAACACCAGGGGCATCACACGAACGTTGCCGACTCAGTAAAAACCTCTTCACGCCCTTTTTGAAGAACCCCTTACAATAGTCTCCTGAGAAAACCTCGACAGGCAGTTTATTCCACAGCCTGATAGTACGCGGGAGAAAACTTCTCTGGAACCGCACAGTACGCGACCACTTAGGCTCCATTGTGTGAGGATGAATTCCCTGTCGATGGCGGGCGGTGTGACTGTAGAAGGAGGCCGTAGGCATCATGTCAAACAACTCTAAACACACCCCATTGTACAATCGGAACACATAGGTAAGGTAAGATCGGTAAGAGTACACATAGGAATGCAAAATGTCTTCTCGGACTTACAGGTTCTAAGCCGTCTATCGTCAGTCCTCTATATAATATCAGTCTAAGTAATTAGAAGAATATAAGTTAAATTAAACCCTTAAATATTTCAAGAATGTACAAAGGCCACTTTTTCGCAATCTTGAAGCTTAACGACTGATTTTCAATAACCTGAACTCAAACATGACCTCCAAAGCACGGTGGTGTTTGACATAATTACAACCATTCAGACAGGCTAAAGTCGACATTCCTTGACTCCAACGTATTAGAAAAACGTCTAATGAAAGTAATGTGCTCCTTAATTCATAAAATCTTGTAATTAAAGGTCAATGTGAAGCATATGATGCATTATAGTAAACAAATTTGTTTGCCAATCTAGAGCAAACAACTGCGAGAGTACATCAACGTATTCACTTAACAAACACTGTCGTAAGCTCAGAATACACTGGGACTGGTATTGCGCAGGCGATAAAGTACATTATTGCCCTATGAAACTATTAATTACTAGCGCCCGCTCGCGACTTCGACCGCGTGAACATAAAATAAACAATTCTTGTCAATAGCTCTGCTTCTGTTCTGCGTATTAAGATGAAAACGTGCACCAGATTTGAAGTTAGATTTCCTGCAATACATCTGTGAAAACCGCATCCAATGTCGTGTGGTCGTTTCAGCGTGTAGCTGGTACAAAATACAGATAAAAGTTCTAAAAGGCATGTCTCGCATACCCATCTATCCATTCATGGCCACACCGCAATAAAGCATATTTAATTATTGAATAATTTAGGAGTTCCATGACATTGTGTCAGTCTAATCGAACACGCAAGTTAAGCAATGTCGACCGTAGCCTGAAACTCTGCTCTGGTCAAGACTGCGTGCGTGTCGCTACCCCCGCTGCCAACGCAGCAACTACTTCCTTCCTACCACAGTTCCTACATCCACTCATGGTAATGTAGAAAAGCGAGAATGTAAATGAAAAAACACTTTCATTCAGCCTACTCATATCATTGTATTTATTCACTTCAGTTTGTAAGAAAAAAAAATGTTAATGTTTATTGAGATAGGCTATAACAAAATGCAACGTCAGAAAATAAACAAAAACCTAATATTCATATTGGGAAACGCTTAACTAGAAAATATATAGATATGGGTAGATATACGCTGATGATGACGATGAAATATTTGTAAACATTCTCAATGATAGGTGTATGAAGAAGACATGTCACCATTAGTAAAATTGACTTGCTTGATTATTATTCTTATTGAATGATTGAAGTACATATTCAAGTAGGCATTATGTCCAAACAAACCAATTAGGAATAAGTATGCAATTGAGTAGTTATTGCACAACATTAAAAAACTATTCTTTTTTTGCTAATTAGGGAGTATTTTTAGTTTATTTTTAGTTTATTTTGAGTTTAAGGTGCTGGCAATGGAAACACCACTTGAGAAATAAACTAAATACACAACTAATTAAAAGAGTACACAATTGTTTATTATGCCCTATAGACTTTGTTATATTATAACTAGAGATGGGCTGAATGTGGTCTGAACTAAAACAAACTTTGGCCAAACATTCAGTAAATCCAAAATTTGGCCCAACTTCGGTCTGTTTTATTTGTGCTTTCACAGGAGTAACACATGATGTGATCACGTGACTAAGGCTAAGTTCCCAAAAATGAGTTATTTGGCACGAATAGTTATATGAATGAGTATATTCTGGGCTGCCCTTTTTTAGAGGCAGGAAACATATATGAACAAAACATTATCGGCAGGAGTATATACATTACTAGCGACCCGCCCCGGCTTCGCACGGGTGCAATGCTGATACTAAATGTACTACAGAAGGTCTTTGCGCTTTGTCCTATTCAGTCCTTCCCCAGTTATAGGCACACGCCGCCGGCTCCGCGGCCGGTACCGCCACAGCCGTTATGTCCCTGCATTTTAAATGTGTAATATCTTCTAAACTATTCATTTAAATTACATGCTGTGAAGGGCCATATTGATCTATATTAAATGCGCAATGTATTTAAGGTACTTAATTGGATAAGGATTAATTCTGTATTGCTTAAAATCGCTTTGTAAATAAGGCATTATTTCTTGTAAAAAGCAAAGGATAAAATAACGGTTATTGTGTGTTACCACTAAGAGATAGACATATACCATCGGGAACTTTTTTGTAGACCATTTTAAGGTGAACAATACTGTACTACATTATTTTGATCTATCTCGTTGTGTTTAGCCAGCGTTTGCAATGAAAGAGCAAAAAAATGTGTTTATTTACGACATCACATTAGAAACCTCTAAATTATCAGTGTTTTTCTACTATGTTATGCATATATTATACATATAAACTTTCCAGTTGAATCACTCTATCTATTAAAAAAAACCGCATCATAATCCGTTGCGTAGTTTCAAAGATTTAAGCATACAAAGGGACATAGGGACAGAGAAAGCGACTTTGTTTTATACTATGTAGTGATAGACTTCTGCCGATAATACAGAATCTTAGGTATTTTTATGTCACCATCTGCCTCTAGTAAATTTTAAATATTAGTAGATAGATAGTATTTACACACTTACACAATATTTTTTTTATGTTATCTGTAATAACTGCCTAAGGCCTAACCAGCAGGGTGCACCACGTGCTGGTGAGGTCTTGGCTAGCGAGATGACTGTGGGCCACTTACATTCCAACATTTAATGCGTATTGAATTATGAATAAAATAAAATGACCATGTGCTATAAATACCATGTACTATAATAGCCAAGGTAAAACATAATTAGCTAAGTTGAAGAATTGAACAAATTCAAAAAGAGAAGTAAGGAGACAATATTAATTTATTTCAGACTACAGAAAGAGTCACCCATAGACATGTTTATTTTAATTTCAGTGAATTAATACAGTTATATCAGTTACACACTACATTCAAATCCGATTCAAATTCAGACATATTTACAGGGAATTTGATATACACTACTTTGCGTGTTTCCACCACCAATTAGTTCATGCAAACTACTGCTGGCCGGCACCCACCCACTACCGTTAGTAGATGCATGTGACTGCCGTGGCTGTGTTGGTAATCTGTGCTCCAGTTGCTGCTACAGTCGGAAAAGATTCTTTGCTGATTACATACTGCTTCATAATACATTTGCAGTTGGAAAGTAAGAGATATTAAATATGTGCAAGTTCGGATTGAATATGGATGCAGTGCACAACCACTCTTAAAATGAAGATGATACAAGAAGTCATTGAAATACAGCTTAAAGGTAAGGTACAGCTTAACGAAAGGTAGAAAAATAATTGCATGATTCATAATATGTACACATATTGCTCAACATTTAATCAACTACATGAAAATGCATGATTGATCACTTGAAAAACTAGAATTATGAAATTAATACTCTATTATGAACTACATAGAACATACTTAAATAGATGTTTTTAGATTATCGTATTTCAGCGTAATTTTAGTTTACAATTAGACTTTCATTTGATACGGCAAAATTACACCACTTTTTAGGGGTAACTACGATATTCACAAGTAAAATATGGTTAGCATATGGGCATCAACTTTTATGTTGATACGCATGTTTTTTAGTTATAGAATTAGTTAATTTCCTTGAAACGTCTTATGAGTCAGTGGTGGTTTCGTCTAAACCATTGCGGCGGAAATTTTTAGCAGTAAATTAGAAATTTTCACTCGAGAGGTACTTGAACGCAATGTTCTGTATTTAATAGAATAGGCATGGCTGAAATTAAGCCAGTTTCAATTCTGAAATAGCTATTTCTTCAATGAGTCACAAGATATTTAATCAAGTGGATCCTTACCATTCGCGACGACAGCATTGTTCATGTTCAGCATTCCCGCAAAAACTTATCACTTCTCATAACACAAAAACTTTAAGGCATATTACTTAGTTGTTATTTAATAAGCTAATAGTAACCGCTGCTACCTCATTGCAGGTGTATTCAATTAAGATTTCATCTACTGAAACCCCTCCTCACATCACAAAACACATGCAAAATGCGAATGATGGCGAAGGCGAAATGAAATTACATTTGGTTTGGCACAGACAAGAGAGACAAGGAAGATATGTCAAGTGTATGTCACTCGCTGGTGTCAATGTCAATTTCAATCACGGTCATTATTGCCGTAGCAGAAAATATACGAGTAAATCCTCTGATTACATAAAGGGACTCCTTATTACCATAGATAAAAATTAAAACTAAGCTTTGGATTCGCTCCACTAGATGGCATGATAGTAACTAATTCTGGAAAAGCGGATGTTATTGATTTGGCGCGAAGGTGAGAGACTGAAGGAAAATCTGAGACAAGAAAAACGCAGGCACAGTAGTTCTCATAACACGCTGTGTTTGATTTATTTAAATTTTGACTACGTAATATATAAAAATGTCTCACAGTGGTTTATCATCGCTAAAATCAGAATATCTAGAGATTGGCGAATATAATTTCACGTGGCCAGGAGAAAATGGTACATTTCAGGACTTCGGCACAGTAAACTATACCATGCCTTCAGGTAAACAAAGGTTACAAAAATAAGTTCGTATCACTAATTTGTGATTATTTGGAAATCATATAATATTTTTATTTAGGACCATGGTATTGGCCTTGGTGTCCATTATGGAGGGTTCCACAACATCCTTTATTTCAAGTAAGTGCCACAGAAAGACTGATTTAGGTAAGATATTTTGTAAAATAATAAAGGCATAAAATGTCGATGATTTTTACAGCACTCAAGTAACTTATTTCTACAGACTACATTGCATATATTTGATTACTCGTAGTTTTTTATATTTTTATACCAGGGCGCTGGTAACCTCACTCACTCGCAGGAACAACCCTCAAGGGAATCGTTATTTGGCTGCGGTATTCTGTCTCTCTTTGGTAAGCTATCTCGAGAAAAAGCTATCCTGTATGCCGTAGATGTCACGTTCTACGTCTACAAAATTTCAAAAATTACGTTTACCATTAATGTGTAGTGAACACATTAATGGTAAACGTAATTTTCTATCGACTTCAAAAAAGAAGGTTCTCAAGTCGATTGTACATTTCTTTTTTACAGTCAAAGCTAATCTCACATGCACGTGGTAAACACTGCCGGTTAGCGAACGAGGTTCTAGCAAAAGGGTAAGTAGGTAGGCACCTCCACTTTGACCACGAAGACTAGAAGGAGAGAAATCTCCTATGCACCCTACATATACATGGGGCACACTAAAAGTTTTGCACTTCTAGCTAATCGGAACTATTTTAATTTGGAATGTTATATTTTTTGAAACGACTTGGAACCTTCTTAGTAATAAAAAAAAATTGGCGGGAAATCATTTGTCAATTGTTTTTTTATCACTAATCAAAGTTCTACGTACGCAACGAAAATGGAATTAAGTCGAAAAGATTTTAGAACGATGATTTTTTATGATTTTAAAAGTTCTCTCTCTCCGCAAGACTGTGCCGCTCGTCTTCAAAATGCTTTTGGGAGAGAAGCACCTTGTTTAAGCACCGTGAGGCGATGGTTTGCTGAATTTGAGAGAGGTCGGGTTTCTTTACATGACGAATTTCGTGAAGGGCGGCCTTCAACTGCCGTCAACGAAAATAATGTGGCTACTGTTAAGCGGCTAATTGAAGCAAACCCGCAGATTACCTATGAGACAATTCAAGGACTATTGGGGATTGGTATGAGCCAAATTCAGAAAAAATTACACGAAGAATTAAAAGTTCGGAAACTTTGTTGTCGTTGTATCCCTCATGAACTGACAGCGGAGCAGAAGCGGGCTCGCGTGGAATGGTGCTCACAGATGCTACTGAAGTACGTCCACGGACATTCTAATGCTGTTTATGACATTGTCACAGGAGACGAAATGTGGATTTATTGTTTTGAACCCGAAAAAAAACAGCAATCTTGTGAATGGGTGTTTGGAAATGAGAACAGGCCAACAAAAGTGAGGCAGGCGAGAAACGTTGGTACAAAAATGATCGCGATTTCTTTCTCAGCTACGGGTCCCATCTGCACAATTTCACTTGAAGATCAAAAGAGTGTTAATGCTGAGTGATATTCTACCATTAGTTTACCCAGGGTGTTAGAAAAAGTTCGCGAAAGACGACCAAAAAGCCGCGTTCTCCTACATCATGACAACGCTTCTTCACACACGGCCAACAAAACAAAGTCATTTTTAGCTTCCGAAAAAGTACAACTGGTCACCCATTCTGCACATAGCCCCGACCTAGCACCTTGTGATTTCTGTATTTTCCCCAAAATCAAAGATTTGATGAGAGGTTTCACTTTTACCAACTCCGAAGAGGCAGTGATAGCGTTCAATCAGCACGTAGAAAACATGCCTTCAGATCTGTGGTCCTCCTGTTTAAAAAAATGGTTCGATCGCATGAAAAAATGTTTAAAATGTAAAGGAGAGTATTTTGAAAAGCAATAAACATAATACTTTGGTTATAACATGTTGTTTTTCTAAGTTACGCAAAACTTTTAGTGTGACCTACGTATACGAGTAAATTCTATGTTATCAGGAAAGTGGTACGGCAAAAATACACGAGTGAGACTGTGTATTGTTTTACCTACTCTAATCTAACAAGTATCCATTTTACATCGTCATGTGAAGCGTCGTATGCTTGTTTACTTCTCATGTGGTATAAAAAATAGAGAGATTGTACTGTCTTGGGTGTAAGTGTACCCTGAGAGTGCACAGTTTTTTTTTATTTCTTCGTTTGCAAGAAGTGCTCGTAGTTTGCAAGGTTTTAATGTTTTCATTTGTTTTTTCTAGCTGTCCAATGTGCTCTTCGTGGCATCTTATTGTGCTCCTAGTACCAAAAAAGGGCAACTTTGGATGCATACAATTTTAATATTCGGTAAGTAAGCAGTAAGTAAATAATAAGTAACCTTTTAATTTCATTATTCAAAACAGTTGTCAGTCAAAATATATTGTACAATTATTCTTTTTTTATACTACGTCGTCGGGTGGCCGACAAACATACGGCCTGCCTGATGTGAAGCGGTTACCGTAGCCGTATTAACGCTCGCAGCATAAAATATCGCTCGCGCGCCGCCACCCCTGCTGCCAACGCTGCATCTCCTTCCTTTGTAGTGACCTCATTCACTCGCAGGAACTCAACAATCCTCAAGGGAATTGTCATTTGGCTGCGGTATTCTGTGAGGTGGAGGTACATTCCCTAGACGGGTAGCTTACAATTACGCTCCCTAGAAACCTCTCTTTTCGCCAGAGCTTCGTTTGTCAGTCAAAGTCAAGTCAAAGTTGGCTTTGGTTCAAAGATCTTGCTGAACCTCTTACACCACAGCCACAGTTGTACAATTAATTCTTGTAAATATATATTCCAATATATATGATACAGCTATGTATAAAATAATGAGTGAAAGCCATAATACTGATAGTTACGCTGCGTTTTAACAAGTTATGTACGAGGACGCGTAGCGTGGAATGTGTTTTTGAAGCACTAAAAGAATCACTTCTATACCTAGAATCGCTCAACGCAGCTCTGGTGAAAACTGCTTAGCGGAGCGAAATAGGAAATTCGGTCATAAGAATATAATTTACAGAATAATATACTATGGCACTGTATATAGCATTCATGCCATTGAACGTCATGTCATTTATTAGCTTTCATGTTGTACTCGATATGGGCATGGCACGTGATATGTTCTCCCGACGCCTTTTCCTGGAACTTCGGCTTCGTGTTCCTCAACCTCGCCCAAGTGGTATACTTGGTATATGAAATGCGGCCGGTCAAGTTCGATCCGGAGCTAGAAGAGGTTTATCATACTTTATTTGAGCCTTTCAGGGTAAATATATTTTACTTATATGTATACCTAGTAATAGCACGTTATTAGTAATAGTACATATACAGTATGGCTACTTCCTGTCGCCCTCTCGTATCGACCTCATATCCCCTCTGGGACAAATCTGGAACAGTTTGTATGGCGCCGCACACACGCTCATTCACGCTCTGCACAGACGTCGTTGTTATAGTAGTTCACGACGCGACATTTGTATATAGTTGACGAGCTCGGTGGTCGAATGGCCACTTTGATTCCGAGGTTGCGGGTTCGATTCCCGCACAAGACAAACATTTGTGTGCATGAACATGTCTGTTTGTCTTGGTCTGGGTGTTTTCTATGTATTATAAGTATGTATTTACAAAATATAACACAAGTTTTGCGCTTAATTTGGGACTAGATGGCGCTGTATAAATTATCCAGAAATATTTATTTATTTATTATTTATGGCGCCGCACACACGCTCATTCACGCTCTGCACAGACGTCGTTGTTTATATAGTAGTTCACGACGCGACATTTGTATATAGTACCCGGGGTGTGGTGTGGTGTGGTAACTAGTGCCCCTATTTTGCGAAGGGTGAAATTGTAAGTTTAATTAAATATCCCAGCTTTTTGCCGAGTCAAGTTTTTCTAGACAATCTGGTGGCTGTCATGTCACACTCATATCGGTATCTATTCAGCTTCCACAAACGTAACATTTGATATATTATACAAAAATTCTGACTTTATTTGGTTTATATATAACGTTTCTTACATGAGCCTCCACCAACCCGCAGTTGAGCAGCGTGGTGGAGTATGTTCTAAACCCTTTCGATTGAGAGGAGACCACTACCCCAACAGTGAAATGAATAAGGTTTGACGATAACGAATCTTACCACATACCTGATAATTAATTGTGAATTGTCTATCTGTTTAGGTGTCTAGACTGCAATTTAAACGCATGGTGTCACCAGATTTTGCTCACGTGATGTCTCTACACGCCGGCGAGGCATATGCTATGCAGAACCTAACTAAGACTGATCGGCTGGGACTTTTGTTATCTGGAAAAGTGAGTATTTTCACTATTAAGTCTCTTGATGTTTTTGCAACTGCAGTGGTCTTAATGCATTATTCCTTTTGCGAGTTAGTCTAAATGCGAATTGGTTGAAATGAAATGAAATGTGTCCTTCCTTATGGATATTGGTCTACATACGTTTAGTTGTCATTTTGCATCAGAAGGTTTAGGTTTTATAAAGCGACTGTAATAAACAGTGAAGTGTATTATACAATCACAGAAGTAAAACTACTGCAGCATTGGAACTCACAATAAATTTGGCTTATTAGCTTATTGATTAAGATTCATTTAAGTAGAGCTGAAACGAAAAAGCATCGCTTAAATTTAAATTTGATGCTAACGCTCTTGGCGACAATTAAACAAACATCTATTTCAGCATTTGTTAAATTTCAAGTCACAGAGAGCAGAAGTCTTTAATAAAATCTAATACCTTAATTCTTTCAAGGGTCGTCTTGTAAAATCCCTCAAGGAGATTTTTTTGAGTGAATCAAAAACATTATTTAATATTGTTATGTATGGATGTGTGTTTATATATGTTAATAGCTGTTACCCGCGACTTCGTCCGCGTGAATATCAGTTATCGTGGTAAGACCATAGGAAATCAAGTACTTAACATAATCGTATAATTAAGAAAAAAACTTATGGTGAATAATTTTAATTTATATATATATATATATATATATATATATATATATATAACCAATCCACAACGCAAGATCAGAAAGTCCGTCGTACGTACTCCGTATTTTCATAGCCAAGTATATCAGTATAAAATCAACAAACTGCCTAACTACCAAATCACAAAAGAATCAAAACGTCTTAAGTGGGAGCAAAATTTTTGAAAACCGCCTGCCTAACTACTTTTAGCCACGATGGCTTGAAAGGCGCAAACGGAAGTAAAAGCGCAATAAGTGGGAGCAAAATAATCAGCTTGTTACTTTTCACAAAAACAACCACAGCGCGTTTAAAAATTTCTTGAGGCGCCATCTGTTGCTATTTTATGTAACTATAAAATCGCCCATAGAAAAATTTTCTTTAAACTTTAAATGACGATAACTTTTTACTCTGACATCAGATTTCGATGAAACAAAGCCTATATGTTGCTCAGGGATGAGCTTAATCTTTTAGTGAACTGCGTAAAAATCTGTTCAGTAGTTTTAAAGATTAGCGAGTACATACAGACAGACGGACAAACAGACAGACGAAAAAATCAAAAAAATATTTTTTGTGTTCTGTTATTCTTTTTTTATCGCCCACACCCATTTTTTGTTAATTTTATCAAATGTACAGACATGCGGTTCCTACTGTTTTATTATATGTATGTATTGATTGATATGTATATTTGTACTTTATTGTACGTATGTATTGTTCTATAATTTTTGATTTATGCCTTTTGAAATTGAAATTAATTGACCCCTCGCCACTCCCAATTTAATATTTATAACACTAGAAGGTTGGTTGGTAGAGATTTCTTAAAGAGCTAAGGTGCCTTTGTATGTATATTATTTTAATGTGCATATTTCGTTTTCTTTTGTATACATTAAATATATTATAAACAAACAAACTTAAAGGTAAAGGGAATTAATGCTAAATAGTAAAATAATTGAAGAAAAAAACTTAGTTCGAATCATAGTAACGAATATAAAAACGGAGTTTATCAAACATCGAATTTTTCACAAATACAATGAAGTATTTTACTTACAAAATAGTTAAAATAAATTTATATTTAATATAATAATAATATAATTTAATTAACCTCTACGCGTTGGATCCATATCCCGCGCACACCTATCAAATGACCGGGCTTGACACGTGATTTAAGAGAGGTATATAATTTAATATAATATAATAACTTATGTTTATTTTCTTTTCCGAACTAACATCCTTATGATTTCTTATACAGTGGTGGCGCTAGTCTAGCTTCACTAATCGCCTTAGGGTTTTTAAAACGCTATACTAAGTAAATACATAGAAAGAAGAAAGTCATGTGCTTTTTTTATAAAATATAAAAGGTACATTTATGTAATACAAACAATTACGGAAATCAATCTTACAGATTTATGTTTTCGTCGAAAAGATTATTTTACCCCTTTTGCGAGACGATCTCATCAGTCCTTGTCATTGATCGGCTCGATTCACATGTTGACGTTTACAATACTGTCGAAAATACCGGGATTATCATCTTGATACTTGTTTGCGCAATTGAAACCATCATTTATGAATACTAACTCAACATTTAAGGCAGTGTCCTATTTCTGCATTTTAGTTAAAGTATCTATTGTTTATTTCTTCGGTAAAAAATGCATCTGTTGAAAAGCAAGGTACTACAATGATTTGTAAAAGTTCATTTAAATAAATAAATATCTCTAGACATATTTTTTGAAAAATGGAAAAATTCGCCTGCCCCCCCTAGGTGGGATTTGAACCCACGACCTCTCGATGACCGGTCGAGTGCTCTTCCAACTGAGCTACCAGGAAGGTTTGTGTTGCTGACGAATTTCTGCATCTTATATTTCTATACTGTGTGAGTCACAGTGTGACGTCATCACCGGTCATCGAGAGGTCGTGGGTTCAAATCCCACCTAGGGGGGGCAGGCGAATTTTTCCATTTTTCAAAAAATATTTATCTGGCAAGTTGGCCAAGACAACTATTTAAATAATAATAATCTCTAGACATTTTACACAGGGCAATGTAGTTAATTTGGGACTAGATGGCCCTGTGTAAATTGCTGCGCAAAGCTTGTACTATGGGTAGGTACTACATAACTGAACTATTTTTTTTTGTAAATACATACTTATAATACATATAAAACACCCAGGCCAAGACAAACAAACATGTTCATGTACAAATGTTTGTCTTGTGCGGGGATCGAACTCGGCGACCTCGGAGTAAAAGTAGCCATTGCTAGCCATTCGACTGCGCTGGGCTCGTCAGATATGTCGTCATATTATATAGCTTATTGACTAAAATCGCTTGCTCGTTATTGGAATATAAACCTTAATACAACATCGTAAATTTTAAAATAATTTTCATTACTACTTAACCTATATGCACTTTTGACTGTATATGTATCTGAAGAAGAATAATGTCATCTCATATGGCCCATGGCCATGGATGGAACCATGGCATCGTAATATTTAGATATCCAGGGAATAAGTATCGACTGTCTCGTATAGCTTAACTGAAACCAAATGCCATAAGGACGTTTAAGTAAATGAAATGTTACCCCCTCCGAAACCATCGGTATTCTTTCCCCATCGGTCCACTTGGCCAAACGGTCTACATTCCTCGCCGGTTCATTTTTCTAAACGGTCTACATTTCAAATCGGTAAATAATATTCTATAGTAATTTTGGTAATGTACGTAAATGTTAGGTAATATTTAACGGCTTATCGCGGAGTGAATATAAATCAATTTTTGTAAGTTCACGTGTCAATATTTGTAATGAATGCCTGCCTATCTCATAGGATCAGCCTCGCTGTTTAACGACAGGCACGTGCTCTTACGCGTAGATATAAAGTATTCAATTTTAATAACAAATATTATTCTAATTTAAGTAAATGTTTTTGAAAACTTTGGAGGGAAATATGAAGATTATCTTTGTTTAACCGTTAAAGACACAAATTAATTATGCATTTGGTTATAGAGTCTATTCTAGGTGATTAATAGTTAAACTACTATGGTTAAACCGACTAGTAAATGATATTATTGTTTTTTTTTTGTATTAAATTGTAAGCCGCATTCGTGTATACCTGATTTTCCCAAAGGTAGAGAATGTTCTTAGCATTAAGTCCGCCTTTTTTACCCTTATTTTGTGGCCCATAAAGTTTTAATAAATAAATATATAACAGTTGTCACCTATTTATTAAGTTCATAAAATTGATTAAGTTTCATTGTTTTTACTTACACATATGTCTTCTCATAACTCCTTTTGAGAACTTATTATTTATAGGATACTTTCTAGACTAAAGTTTTATAACGTAGGAAAAGTTTTTTTTATTACACTAGGGTGACAAAAAAGTGTACGAGTTGCGTAATGGTAAGCAATCTTCGTAGCCTCTGTGCGCTTGCGACACCAGAGCCATCACTACCGACCCTGTAAAAGCCCTTTACGACTTTCTTGAAGAACCCTAATTTATAGTTTCCTGGGAAAACCTTCAAAGATTTACTAAAAGTTTACTAACTTATCCCCCAGGTAAATGTAATGAGTGGGCATCAATTTTTACATCCGATCCTACCATGCGAATTTCTGGATTCACCGGAATTTGAATCTAGTAGAGCGACTATCGACGAAAAATTTAAGGTAAGTCAAGTTTACAGTCAAAGTCTCACCTGCGTGTGATGCATAATTCTTTTTCATACCACGCCAGGTGCCAAACAAGTATACGGCCCATCTGATGTAGTATGAGTATTGACTTACGTCTCCGCTATGTTGTCAGTAAACAAAAAAATACTTTACACTTTCGCATAAATTAATAATTCGATCGATCGATCGAAGTCAATCTTCGTCGAGATAATAATAACATCTCTAAAACATACTTATTCTGATTTAAAGGTTTGTGGAGGTTGTGTGTTTGTGCGATGTCGTAGCAGTTACTACGAAATATTGTGTTCATTCTATGTTTTTGGTTCACATTCAAAAACATAGAATGAACACAATATTTCGTAGTAACTGCTACGACATCGCACCGTAAGCGTAGCATGCCTATTACAATCACTACCGCAACCTACCGCAAGTGAAATAATATACCTCGCATAATAGACAAATGTATCTTTATTATAAACTGAGACATTTCAGCGAAAATGAGCAGGGCATTTTTGTAGCTCTTAATAAACTCAAACCAATAGAAAAAAAACTAAGATAATTAGGTTGCCGTAGTACCTACATATTTTTTTGCAATATGGAGCAAACGAGCATGTGGGTCACTTGATGCAAAGTAATCACCACCGCCCACGGAGATCAGCAACACTAAGGGGTCACCGGTTCATTGCCAGTCTATACTCCTTTTTTTTCATAAATTAAAGTACATTAAATATAATATAAAATGAAATAATTAAAACACCATTTGATCTGTTCGTGAAGGTCCATGGCTCATAACAATAAAATAATTTGCAATACATACTTAGAAATCACCAAATTTAAATGAATGAACTCACTTCATAGATGAGTCACCGATAATTAACAAGCCACAACGAGATGCTTTCACTTCCTAGGGCGATTAATAAATGATTGGATTGGAGTAAACAATGCAATTTTTATACCCGCGGCTGTCCTGTATTAATGTCGATACCGTAGTATATGGAGTCTTGATATCTAACATTGACTTCTACGGAGTTTTGGCCTATGGGTGGACCACCGTGTAGCGTTGACTTTTTATTTGTTCGAACTAATGTCAGAAACGACTTTACGGTTTTTATAGGGTTTTCACTTATAGAAAGAGCAATTATCTAGGAAGCTTTGATCATTAGGTTCTAGTTATAATGATCTGAGATAGGAAGGTAAGGTTAGTTTAAAAATATTGAAAAATCTATAAGTGCGAATTTAAAGAAAAACATCATTTAGTGATAACGTTGACCTATACCATAACAAAATGAAAAAAAAGTTTAGCTTCTAGTGCACAGCAAATAAACGAAGAGAAGTGATAATTAAGACTCTGTATACATCACAAGAAATAATTCCATAAACGACTTTACACTATACGTATGTAATACCTACCACAGTGTACTTAGTGATAGTGCTCACATGCACTACTATTGAATTGGTGATATAGGAACTATTCACATAAAATATTTTACACTACATTAAATGCATTATGATTTAGTATACTTGTATATTACGAAGCTATATTGTATCCATAACATATAAGATTCGTAAACACACTTTCGACGGTTAATTTGTTGCGTTCCGGCAGGCCGTATTAAAATGAGATATTACAGCCATTAAATACCGAGTCAGTTTCCCTCGGCTTGTAATATTTTCATGCTATCTAAAAGCATCTTATTTCACGCAAAAATGGGTTTTGAAAGGCGGCTCTCGGTCTCACCTTGTTAAATAACGCAATGGGGCTAACTAACACGTTCGAGCGGCAAATTGATGACTTCATTATTCAGGGGAGAGTACTAGAAGAGTACACGGGACGAGCAACCCTCGGCCTTCTAACCTATATAAACAAATGGTTAGCACTGAGGGATAAATGCATGGAGGTCATGGTAACACGAACTATTAGGTGCCAAGTTTGGCTGACGAGGCCGTATAGTCAATTAGCTATGTTGTCAGTCGAGACAGTTTTTTTTTGCATTATACTAAAATGAAACGATGGTTTTTACATTGCACTACTACGTGTGCCTAATTACTACATATATAATACTTGGTGCAATGTGCCATGATTTCCACTGCCTCCTATAATTGCACTGATAGCAATTTCCAAGAGGTTTTCTCTACCGCACTACCAATTTGTAGGATGTATGTATTTTTTTTTACATCTACTCAATGCAGCGGTAACTATGGCGTTCAACTAGTCGTTTACTGCTCTAACACAATAAATAAGTTCATTTCATTTGCCGATCCTCTCCCATCCGTTCTACCTGGCTGATTCAGCGACTCTGGCGTAAGGAATTTCTTCACTCCTTCTTTATAGGGACTTGCTATTATGATATATGATAGAGATGTAGATATACTAGGATGTAAGTGACTGACAATTTAGGTAGAACGAAAGTAAAGTTAGCATTAACCGCCAATTAGTGAAAAGCAATATCATTCGGTGAATTTAAAGCAATGCAAAGAAAACAATCCAAATAACAATTAAGAAGTAATCCTGAAAATGTGGCATTGGCAGCAGTTTCGGTTACCGCAAGTCTTGTTGCAAGAATACAGCACAAAATAGTTTTGTGTTGTTGTATAGTCTGGCCACTTTATAAAACACAGACTACGTGCTTGTTGTTCAATTGGTATTTATACAAAAAAATAAGAATATAACTAATAAGCGCGTGTTATATATAAATATATGAATGCGTGTTTTTCATAATATTTTCTTCTATGACTACTAGGCGAATATGTTGTGCTGGTGTACAGTATCCCTGAGATCTGAATAAGAGAGAATGTATCAAAGAGAGCTACTGCCAGCAAACCGACATATTTGGCAAACCGTAAGCTTTATTGTTTTCGTATTAGTGGTACAAAATAATACTTAAATAATGTATTTCGAGACCATATTCATATTGCATTTATGCATAATATAGCCTCGCTTGGGTCTGCCAGTCGTAAATTAAAATTGTATTACATTTAAAATCTCTAGACAGTTTATTGCGCGATTGGTTTACATTTTCTCATAGGTCACAACGCTCTGCCATTACCTACCCCATTCCGGTGACCTAATTGTCGTCTGCTAAGGCTGTATAACAGCCAAACTGGCTATAAATGTAAGAAACTGGGTTAAATATCGATGAAGTCTAAACACTTGCAAATTGTTCTCGAGATTAAATTGCTTATTCGATGTTCAGTTGTTACTACTGCCTACTACCTACTTACAAACATGATACATGACTAAATAGGTTTATTTGCTTCCAGATGTATTTAATGCAATGACATTGACATGATTTATATTTTGTATATTATAATGAAAATTGTGTCAAGATAACGAAGTATCATCTATCTATATTATCTATCCAAATATATAATCAATGGTCATACATATATTTTTATAGGTTCGTGCCAATTTGAAAAACAAGCAAAACAGAAAAGGATTGCTCGTGTATCTATCTGTTCGTCTATCACATCCAATTTACTACGAATCTAATGAACATATCGAGATGACACATAGCATGAATTTCTTGACCCATACCGGACGTGTTACGCAAATAAATCTTAATGCGAGTTCCTTTGAGCCGTGTGGGTTCCGGCAGATTAGAATAGAATCACTCCGTCTCTTCCCGTGGATGTCGTACAAGGCGACTAAGGGAAATACATTATCAAACACCGATCAGGCCTCCCCAACCCGTTTGGCCAGCGTGGGGAGTGTAGGCCAATTCCTCCTTCTGTCTGTGACGGACGAGAGAGGGTCGTGCTCCTGTAGTGGAGACTAAAATGACCTGATGATGATGATGATGCGAGTTCCTTTTGCAGTGCATGTAAGAAAATAAAAAAATTAGCATAGAGTAGTAAGTTATCTGTACGTCCGGCTTTACTGCTTTACACAGGCATACGCCTGTGTAAAGCAGTAAAGCCGGTTTTCCGAATTACGAGGCTGCCTCGCGAGCTACATCACAGAAGGAGGAATGTGGATACACAGTTTACTATAAAGCGAGTTAAAATTATATAGTAACATAATAGACGATGTATTCATTATATATATACAAATATCGAAATATTTTAAAGATAAAACTTAAAGTAACCACCAATCCAAAACTGAAAGTAAGCCTTCAATAGGTTATACAAGAAATATACGTAACGTATACGAAAATTAGGTACGGTACAAAAGGCACGTACCGTACCTAATTTCCAAAAGCATTTTGGCTAATCTATATAAAATTCAAATAATAAAAAAGTCTCATCTCAAGAAAAGGAAGCATTGATTGGATTGGGTGTCCGACTCACACGTTACCGGATTTTATCTTTTGCAATTCGCAATTGCACGTGTATGTCATACAAAATAAAATAAGGTTTCTTTTATGCAGGTATCTATAGTAGCTGCGTCATCGTGCCGCTACGTGTATTGGCAAAGGAGTTCATTAGAATATCTGTTTGTTAAAGAAACGTATCTCGCGTACGTTGTGACGACACTGATAGCTCGCGACATTACCACAAAATTGTACGCTATGAACAACAAAATAGTCACGGAGAGAGGGTCCCATTTGGACATAAGACTGCCAAGTATCTCCCACGCGCTGGCTCGGAGCCCGAGACGGCTACGGTCGGCTTGCAAGCCACCTCCGCCCACTACAGTCCAGCCCGTGCCACCTGAAAAACGACCTAGTAAGTCTCATAAATTTATTTTACAACTTCTGATATAGCTATGTATGTTATGATTTATTTGCGGAAATAAACGGAATGTCACGATTTATTGGTTCCAATGTTTTGTAGACAATGCGCTATTAGATTTGTTATAAGATCTTTGCAGTTGAAACTGGTTTCTAAACAATGACCAATTTTACTTCTGTAGATATTAACTTGTTTATATTTTATGTATTTACATTTTAGAATTAGCGGTTTTCTTACTATGAATTTCTAGAGTAAGTGGATCTTGTTCACGAATATCCCGTTATTTCATGGTTTTTTTTTTATTATATGTTCTTTAAATATTACGTGGTCTTGTTTGGAATACGCCAGACAATCAATCAGTTTCCTTTATTTGTACCGAATCTATTTATGTACAGATAACAGCTTATGGACCGTAATGCTTTCAGTATTAAGGTGAATGCATTTCATCGAGCCGAACGAACCGAACAAAACGAATTTTAAAATTCTTCTAATATGTAAATATGTGTATACAAAAAGATAAATAGTACAAAAAATAATGATTTCCTTCCTAGACTGCTGGACCCGTGAAGCAGAACCACTGCTTACTGCTGTGAGACGAAACGGTGGATTGACGAGTCCAACATATACTGGTGGTGATGAAGAACTTATGCCCCTCGCTGCGCATGAGGCACCCGCAGCTTCCTCGGATGACCTCTCAGTCGCAGATAGTTGTCCTGATACCTCCTCAAAGTACCACAGTTGTGAGGCTGTAGAAACAGATGATGAACTAAGGCATTAGAAAATTGTTTGTTTTTAAAACGCCATTCAGTGTACAAAAATATAGGTTGAAAATCTATAGTACAATTTTTTATTACACATTAAAATTTCCCATAAGTTAACCAAAAACTAAGTTGAAGATGTGTGGTGACTAAACCGAAGTCCGATTTAAATAAATTGATGGGTCATAATCGGTTTCAGCTTAGGCTGTAAGACCCCTGATATGCTCCATTAATTTCCAAACGGTAAACAAGTCATCTACTGGATGACTTGTTTACTGTTTGCTGGCATCAACCCATATTCATCCCACTGCGGGGATACGGGTCGAAACCTCGAATCCCTTCGAGCTCTAGTCTCGTGTCACCGTAGTGGGTGAAAGAATCGAAGGCCTTTAGAGCGTACTACATCAACCTGGCAAACTAACAGAGGCCAGTGTTTTTCAAAGTAGATTATCATTTAATGATAACAGCAGGGCCTGACAGCTTAACTTGGCTTGAAAAGCGCGAGCTAAATAAACCCATCCATATACAGGCTACTATGGACCTTGCATAACTTACGTCATTGATTAGACCGATACGCGCAATGACCCCATCGAGAAAATATATGTACTTGGTTACTTCTAAGTAGTTACTAACTTATACAACCAAGTTAAGGAACTACTTTAGTTATGACGTATACAAATATGTCATCTAAAGTAAGTAAGACCACATAGCTCGTAGCAATGAAAGATACTCGAGTGGCGACCCTGTACTGGTGGATGCAGTGTGGAGCGACCCCCGACTAAATGGAGCGACAACCTCGAAAAAGTTGTAAGGTGTCGATGGATTGGAGCGTGTGGCTCTGTAAGGTTAGGGCCTATGTTCAGCAGTGAATAAATTCGGGCCGAGATGATGATACGTCAAAATAATATCCAACTTATTTATAATAATATCCAACGAGCCCGGTGGCCGAATTCTCACTTTGACTCCGGGTCGTGAGGTCGCGGGTTCGATCCCCACTGAAGACAATTATTTTTTTGTAAATGTCTTTTTGTCTTGGTCTAGGTGTTTTCTATGTATTAAATTTATGTATTTACAAAAAAAAATATTTTAGTGTAATATCAGTTATCTAGTATCCACAGTACAAGCTTAGCTTAGTCGAGGACTAGATGGCAGTGTGTAATTTGTCCATGAATATTTATTTATTAACACTTGAAAACTGGGTGAATAAGATCTGTCAGAGATAAATTCGGTTTTAAACATATTTTAAAATCTGTAAGCTGAAAATGAAGTTTTTTTATACCACTAAGGTGACAAACAAGCGTACGGTCCGCTTGATGGAAAAGAGATACCCTTACTTATGGTCAATGAATCTCTAGTTAGTCTTTGTGTACAATAAGAATAATACAATATATAATATAATATTTTACTATGTTTACGTACGTGAAATTAAAAACACATCTACGTCGACATTTGCAGTCTAAAGGTTGGGGCGAAGGTCAAGCTTGGGGTAACGTGTTCTTGTTTGTGTTTCTTTATTTGTTTTAAATATAAATATAATTTACATGTGAAAGTACAAAAGTAACAAATATCTATGCATTTCGCTTAAAAGATACACTATTAACTTCTCTATAGACTTTCTTCTATATAAAAAAGAGAATTTTTTATATAGACTTCTCGTCTATATAAAAAAGACTTAATTATCTGGTCATTAACTACGTCTAATAGTTATCTGATTTTGTTAATCGTCTGAAAATAAGTTAGTATTGAATTTTCTTCCATTATTTAAATATGTGTACAAATAAAATGTATTATTTTTTTAATAAAATCCTAAAGTAGGTACATTTTGTAACAAATTGTTTGGAAACCTTCTCCCTCTAATTCCCATGTCCTCGTAATAAGTTACTTGTGTATATGTTATAAAACTAGGTTTCTCCCTGCCACAAAAATCATGGTATGCTGTTTCCACATAATACCAAGGCGTCACGTCATACATCACGAGTTTCGTTGCCAAAATATGTAATTTTCAGTACCTACAGCCGATGACATAGTTTAGTTTCAAATCACGTGACATATCTGTCACGGGAACATACTTCTTGATGTGATAATGTCTCATAAATCGATGAACGCCGGCTGCACGCACGAAAAAGCATGACTCAATGTCACATTCCGCATGAGCCCAGAGTGCAAGCGAGAGCGCGGAACAAGCGATAGACAGGCATGATCGGCCTAAGCGTTCGGCTTGTGATGCATCTATCCCTCTTCCACTCCATCGGCTAATGTTTTCTTATGACAAAAACTTATGGTAAAATTGTCGTCCGTATTATGTCGACTTTACAGACAACAATTTTTTTTAATTATTTTAAAATGGGTTTCTGAAATGCGGACACTCTCTAGCGCAGTGTTCCGCAAAAAGTTTGTGTTTATGGTACATCTAGAAAAAGAAAAATTTTGGAGGTGCTATATATGAAATTTCAATATATGAAAAATCAGTTTTTGTTTGTGTAAGAATTTTTCTTACGACCGTATTATTTAGCTTTATGAGATAACCTTATTTTTCCGAGGCACACCGATTAATGGTCACGGTACACCCAGTGTGCCGCGGCACACACTTTGCGGAATACTGCTCTAACGAACTGTAACGGTCCCAACAGTGATAATGCTGAAGACTGGATTCGAAACTACTTTATGATCACAATTAAAAATAAACCACCTAGTCGGTTAGGAAGATCAGTACAATAAAAAGATTTTGGTAGCTAAATGAGAAAATATTTAAATCTTGAATTTTACTAAATGAGTTCTTGTTAAATCGCTACTTAATTAATTACTCGTGTGTAGAGTACTGTATATAGTTACTTGAAATTGTAATATTCATAGAATACAATAAACTATATTGATATATATATATTTTTTTTTTATGATCATTTCAAAGATGAACTTTTATTTATATATTATTGATATATTTTATTTATATATTATTGATATATTATTGATATATTTTGGTTCACCAAATTTGATTCATGTAATGAGATGAAGACATTGTACCGTACCGAATATTAAATGTCTTTGTACAGTACGTACGTACCTTCTCGCGTCTATTTGTCAGGAAAACAATCTCAAAAGGAGACTTCATCAGGACGACCCGTTTATTTATGGGGTGTAAGTGGTTCATCAAGATCTTTGAACCAAAGCCCACTTCACCAGCACGCGGTGCACCCTGCTGACTGACAAACGAAGCTCTGGCGAAAAGAGAGGTAGGGAGCGTAATTGTAAGCTACCCGACTGGGGAACGTACCTCCACCTCACAGAATACCGCAGCCAAATAACGGTTCCTTGAGGGCTGTTGTGTTCCTGCGAGTGAGTGAGGTCACCAGAAAGGAAGGAGATGCTGCGATGGCAGCGGGGGTGGCGGCGCGCGAGCGATATTTTATGTTGCGAGCGTGAATATGGCTACGGTAACCGCTTCAGATCAGGCGGGCCGTATGCTTGTCTGCTACCCGAAGTAGTATAAAAAAAAAAAAAAAAAAAAAAAATTTATATGTCTCGTGAGTTTTAAAAATACTTCTTTTATACCATTGATTTCTTGATGTAGAACTGTTAGGTACCATAAGTCTAAAGAAACTTGTAATACAATCTCACGTATTGGCACCGCGGCTGCTAATACATCATCTCCTCATGTCTGGTGACCTCGCTTATTCAAAGAAACACAACAAACCTCAAGGATAGATATTTGGATGATTCCTCTGTCAACAGTGGCGGTATTTCTCTAGTCAGGATCAAAAGACTCTACTTATCCTTAATAGAGTTTCGTTTGCTAGTTAGCAGGCTACACCACACCACAGGGCGTAGGTGACTTTGGCTCTCTTTGAGTCAGCTGTTTACAATCCAAAATTATTTAAATAAAAGTATATCTACAAAAAATAATTATATTCTAGTGGTTAGCGAAGAAAACTGATATGTATAGGAAAAATAAGTGACGACGTTTGTATGTTTGTTAGTCCGTCAGAAGCCTTCAATGCAAGTTTCATGAATTTCTTACTTTATATTTTTTTTAAATGGGGGGCAAGCAAGCATCTGTGTCACCTGATGGAAAAGTAATCACCATCGCCCATAGAAATAAGTAACACCATGGGGTCGCAGATCTGTCGCTAGCCTATTAAGGGAAAAATTTATGTCATCGTTGTTTTTACGTAAATTTTATATTTTATGATTTTCAATCATTACTTAATATAGAGGAAAAGATGTATAAATAAGTAGATACAACGCGTTACAACAACCGATAGGAAAACTCAGGTGAATTATACATTTATAGGATGAAATGACCGATTCGATTCCATTACGTTATTAATGGCAATGCTATAAAGGGTGGAAGCGGCGATAAACCTAGTGGCGAGTGGACAGCGCCAGTCGGACAGATACCCGACGAACCAATCAATCAACTAGGTACTATTCCGGCGTGTACCTAACAACCAACACAATCGAAAGGTATTGGGTACTGCGTCACTAGTAAATTGAAAGTTAGTCATCATTTGCTTAAAGGTAGTAGAGGTATGAAAAAAACCTATAAACAAAAAGAAATTTCGATTCACTAACAGAATCGTCAACGAACAGTCTGAAATAAGCTGAAATTATTCACAGACTTTCAGAAAGTTCGGATTTTTCTAAATTTCCTTGGGATATCAGAATACACGCGAGTCACACGCGAGAGGCAAACTTAGGGATATAGTATAGATAGATACTGGAAGCGAATCCCACTATATCGTAATATCAGGAGGATCGTATATTTAAAGAAGCTTAGCCCATGCCAGTCATTTAAAAAAAAGATAGGTAGCACTATAAGTAAAAACGAGCCAGCCTAATCTTGGTAAAATCTGTCGAATTGAGCCTACAATGTAGTCGTTTGGCGCAACGAATCGACGGAGGTGCCAGCAACAGCAGCAGATTCCCGGCCTTGGTGCCAAACACCACACGTGTGGGCCTTGCAGCCAAATGAAGCTCATCTAACTAAAGGCGTGTTGGCGCGCTGCTTTTTGGCCACAAACTCCGACCTGGATGTCGGACATCAAAAGCAAATTAACTTTACGACATCTGCGAACTAAGCCTGCGATCATGAATCGTGTACCTACGTACTTGTTTACTTCGAAATTTTAATAAATTAAATGTATTATGTTCTAAGTTTACATAACACGCCTTAAGCGATTGTCAACCTTCATAAATGCAAGAGATATAGGCTATGCATGTTATAATTATGTATGTAATGGATATAGTGACTTAAGCTTAGTATGAAATTTACAAATTGTAAACAAATTCGTGTTTGAAAATTTTACCCACAGTCTTTGGGTGATCAATGATCATATACTTGTTTAGGTATGTACGATCATGAAGAGTAAAAATGGAACTAAGTAATTGAACTAAGTAAGTCAAGTAATCGCAAGCATTGACTTTTTTCATAACAAAGGATTTAAAGTTTACCATATGAAATCAGTTCTTACGAAGAAAGTAAGTTTTTTCACTCTTTCAGGCCTGATAGAAAGTATCCTACCAACCAGTCACCACCAAAGCAGCCAGTGTAGGGGCATGCATCTACTTAACGGTAGTGGGTGAGTTATTTGGTCCATGTTTGCATGAACTAATTGATGAAGCAAGTACGCAAAGTAGTGTAGATCAAATTGCCTGTAAATTTGACTTTCGCAAAATAACACCTGAATCAATTAATTAATACTACCTATTGACCGCAACTTCGTATGCATTGAAATTATATTTTGAAACGGTCTGATGGTTGATGATTAAACTCTCTGTAAATATGTATGTACGTAGAGTATGTTTGTAAAGTTTCAACTAACAAAGTAGACGTTTATTGCTTTGCTTCATATTATTTTGCGATTAACATAATTACGGCTATAACTTAATGTAGAGCCTGGAACATTGGAAATGATTATAGTACTATAAAAAGCTATTTACTCTACTATGGTATATAAATAGCAAAAAGTACTTTTTATAGGTCTACGGTAATGAATGATTAAAGAATTCACTCTAGTAAAGTTCACAGTGGAATTTCTATGCATGTAGTACCAGCTAGGGTTCACTTTAGTATCCAGTTAAGTTAGTATGACCAAAATTAAAATCCTAAGAAAAACATAAATATATTATACAAATACTCGTAGTACATATAAGTCAGACGGTACAAAACTTGCGACAAGATAAGAATTGTTAAAAATAAAGACATTTCTATAAATTTAAAAAAAGGAGCGAGAATGAAAACAAATTGTAATTATGTACTAGAATTTGCTTGCGTTTATGCTTCGTCGTCAACCCTTATTCATCCCAGTGCTGGGATACGGACATCCTCTTAATCGAAGGGGTTCAGAACATACTCCAACACTTGCTCAATTGCGGGTTGGTGCAGTTTATGATTATGATTGGCAAAATATTTAGAAAATTGAAATTTTTAAAATATTTTACCAATCATATTGCACAGCACAATGTTTCCTAATGGCACTTCGTTGCATCTAAAAAGCTGTTGTAAATATATTGACTCGTGAATTAAGGAAGATCAAGAATTAAGAGATGAAAGAAAGAAGAAATACCGATAGTACTTCAATTAGTTTCTTTTACTTGGATTTAGACGGGTTTTTAATTTCAGACTAGCTTATTTCATTTTATTCATTCAGCCGCAACGTAATTTTGACCAATTTTCAATGTTTGACTTATATTATAAAGTAGAATCTTAGTTGGAAAGTAGCACGTTTTTTTATATTATCCACGTCGGGTGGCAGACAAGCATACGGCCCGCCTGATATGAAGCGGTTACCGTAGCCATATAAATGCACGCAAATTGAAATGACGCTCGCGCCCTGCCACACTCACTGCCAACGCAGCATCCTTTTCCTTTCTGGTGACTTCACTCACGTTCTTAGTGTTAAAAATAGTAAATACTTCTAACACTTTCTAATTAAGATGTGCACATAGTCCATTAAATGCACTATTGTATTTCCTGAGTTTTTTGTTTGCCCAGCGTCTGCTAAATTTTAAATTTATTTAGTCTAACTTATAAATGCTTTTGAGAGTAAAAAAGTTTTACAGTCTTGTATAATCCAGTGTTCCATTAAGGAGAAAGTAGGTAAAGCAAACTCGTTAAAGGTGTGCAAACGTGGGCTTACCCGCCAAAGCAATCGATTTTACATTTACTGACTCGACGGCCTAGATCAAAAGTTTGCCAATCATGATAGTACTGAACCCCTTCACTGGTTTCCGGATTTTCGCAAATAAGCCAACGCTCTTGTTATTGGACAGAAGAGTAATGGCACCTCTCCGAAGCATTACCTTAATTACTTTAGTTAAATCCTGGAACTATGGGAATTGAAAATGAAATGCAATTCCATTATTGGAATCAGTAGTGTTTTTTATAGATTTTTTAATATAAGTATTTGCTTTATGATAATAGCTAGGTGTCACTTAGTTCTAGCAAATTTAAAATTACACAAAGACTTTTGTTTGTATTTTTTTTTTACTTATCTATTTATATTATAAAACAAAGTCGGGTTTGTTCGAACACTTATAACTCGAGAATGGCTGAAGCGATTTTCATGGTTTTTGATTTGTTGGATTTGTCTCCGTTCCGAATAGCAGAAAAACTATTAAAAACATTATAAAATTGACGAAAAAATAAAATAAAAGAAAAATCATTTTCACATACAAAATAGTGTCAGTTGTAAAATGATTGACATATTTATTGGTTGTCAAATATAAAAATGTCAAATCGATTGGTCTCTCTCCACCAAAACGATAAAACAGATTTAAAAAATGAAACAATGTTTTTTTTAATTTTTTTTGATTATACTATAAGGAAACCTTTATTTTTATGAAATATTCCGTTTTTATGGGTACGGGTCTTCCCTCAACCGAAAGGGTTTAGAGCATACTCCACCACGTTGCTCAACTGCGGGTTGGCGGAGGCCAGTGTTTTCAAGCTGCCTAAAGGCAACTAACTTGGCTTAATGACTGTCATCTAATGATAACAACCGGGATCGACGGTTTAACGTGCCTTCCGAATCACGGAGGAGCTCGAGATAATCTAATGTTTTAAAAACGGGGACCGCCGGCTTAACGTGTTTTCCGAAGCACGGAGGAGCTCGAGATAATATAAACCCATCCATGGACAGGTCATGGTCGTCTTTGCTTAACTAGCGTGTTCAATTATACTGACACGCACAATGACGCCATCGAGGTTATCTATTATTTTCTATTATTCATTGTATTAATTTCATAAAATCATAAATTTAGTTCAGCTAATATGTACCACGACATTCATTGACTGTTAGGCGGTACGAAGTTCGCCGGGACAGCTAGTTTTAAATAAAATCAAATTTCCAAGAAATTTTATGAAGTTTTGGGAAGTTTGTATGCTTGTTGTTATGTGAAGTAGGGTAACTAAGAATTCGGAAGGCATAAGTTTGTTTAAGGTTTGCCATCAGTATGATTAATTATACATTATATATATAATTTACAATAAATTACAATGAATTATTTAATTAGACCGACCGCAGCTTTCGCGCATTATTCATAGTGACGTCTCTTTCACAGGACATACCCTGTTGAACACTTAGAATCAGAAGAGTAGACTAGTACGTAGATAGTAAGATGTATCGATACTACTCGTGGTAATAAATCTATGAGTGTTAATATATCAATATTAAGTAAGCCTAACACATGGAGAATTCTATTCGCTCGACGTGGATTAACAGCTCTCCCGGCGAACGATAATAGAGTGCGGGGCTTAAGCTTCAGTTCTGTTCGTCGATAAGACATACTGCTATTTCATGTCTCATTCTTTAATGTATGTATGTTTTATTCCACTAGGATGACATAGTTACAGTCTGGCTGTTAGTAAGCAGTCATCGCAAGTTATGGATGTTTGCGACACCCGCACACAGACACATCACTCACGCATTGCCGTCCCCATAAAAACTCTTTTACGTTTTCTATGTTCTTTGTTTTGTTAAGTAAATATAATTATCACCAGGCGGAATCGGTTGATGCGCGGTTGCGCATTATCATCATCATCATTATCAACCTGAATCTCCCCAATGCTGGATATAGGCCTTCCCCAATGTTTTCCACCATATGCGATCCTCCACTTTTCGCATCCCTCCGCTTCCAGCCGCTTTCTTGATTAATCCATCATGTATTTATTATTTTGTCTTATAGCATCGCATTGGTGTAAGCTGTAATGATGTTATAAATGTTTTCAATAAATATATATATATGTATAAATAATATATATATAAATAATCATATTTGTACTACAAATTTAATTATCAACATACAGTTACTGTACATGGTTATTATTTTTTTACATTTGCATCAAAAATCGCTTATTTACCAGCAATAAAGTACTTACAATATAATTTTACAAGGCTCGTTGGTTGTAATTTAGTAAACGAGGGTGGCCTTTAGAGTAACCACCTTAAAACGATAATACGAGATAGGATCGGATTCCCTCCCAGGTCGGGCTGGTCAAGGCTAGAGTGGCCTGCAGTTAGCCACTCCGAGGCTTCCTTATCCAAGCACGCCGCACTATTCTTGAGCATTACGTGCGATTTACCATTTCATGCCTTATCTGATGGCCTGTGCCTTACTAACAAAGGTACTCTGAATAATGGTGAACGAAGATCGATATGCACGAGCGTCCAGCCCTGAATGCAAATGACCATCTAGATTGATCAAGTCCGAATACTGTGACGATAACAGTTCTATATTCGTTTTGCTTCTCACTAATCGATTTTATTGCGTGTGTACTTGCTTATCTGTAAACATTAGTCTATACATATTAGTATATAACATATACTAAAAATATTCGCAATATTTTATACGTATTTTATATAACGTACTTATGTAGCAAATAAGTTGAAATACATTTCATCAAACAAGTAACCGCTTGTCTGTTCTTGCTAAAGTTTTTAGTTTACTTGGGTATGACACTGATAAAATACATTAGTACTTATGATTTCATTGTAACGTTTACCCTGAATAAATTGTAATCATATACATATATTTTTTAATGGTATATTTTCTAGATTCTTTTCATTCACTCGGCAAATATTGTTTTAAATAAAGATACAGATATAACATTTAGCCATAGACAGACAGTGCATATGTTAGTCGAGTGTAGACAAATTGGGCAACTCCTTCCATCTAGACAATCGGTAAGCAGGATGAAAATCCATTACAAACGAGCAGACGGCAAACATATGAACATTAGGGATTAGCCGATCGCAGGCAAGCGCCTTTGATTTGTGCAGAAAAATTGACAAGCTACAGCAAATGAACTCTATACACAATGGTGCTTGCCTTCAATCGGCCAGTTGGCATTGGCGAGGTATTGGCTCTCACTCGGTAACGCTGGGCCAATATGTATTGCAGGCTTTAGAGCAGCATGCTGAATTTATGCAAATACATGTTAGGCATATGGATATTATGCTTTCCATCCTCACCCTAATTTGACATTGTCTACGAGGCACGATCTTTAGATCAAATATCTCTACAAAATCTCTTAATTTAATGCAATTAATTAGTTGTAAATATTAATCACATGTCAAAATCACATCACATAATCATGCGACCGATTACCAAGTAGAACGACGAATAATTCATTATGCGTGGGATATTTAATGATTACGGGATTATATACTATTCAACGTAGTTTAATTTATTTTTGTCAGCTGGTTTCGTGCTTGCGGAATTATTTAATTTAATTACGTGGCACAGCACAAGTGGTGTTATTAATAACAAAATGTCGACAAGGTTTCACCAAGTCCCAACATCAACAGTAGGTATCAACATTTGGTAGTGGTTTCCCTTTGACTATTACTTAATATAGTTTGTGATTGTAGAGTTATATATTATTACAAAGTCCTGAAGTAATTTAGATTATTATGCCGTAAATTGTCATTCCAAAAGTTAAGAAATACATACTGTGTACATAAACATTAAAATTCATATGACTCTTTTATTTCTTACGCTTTCATCCGATATATTTTGTATCTGATGCAAGCCAAAAAAAATTAAATATTTAAAAATAATTATTTATTAGCCATGGGGCCTTTACGGGCACTTGGACATAACCTACATTGTTTTTTTATAATAATTTATCTCACATCGTTTATTAAAACTTTTTACTTTATTTTTCTTCCTTTTTGTGGCGCGTTCGTCCACGCAGGAGACTTCGTCACACACTTCTTAACACACCCCAGAGACCACAGAAGTAGCGGCGTTGTACATAATTAGAACTGAGGACCCCAGTTACACTTTATTTCTAGAATGAAGAAAACTTGGACATTACCTGAAACAAATCAGTACCTATACTCAATAAAATCTAAACTGCCTCCAAAGTTAACTATAAGTACTTATGTTACAAAGACATATCCTGGCCTTCAACTAACGCCTTACACTATAGTAAGTAGGGTGTACCATTAAGTAAACTGTGCTAGTACTGTTACATATAGCTACGGAGCGGCGTTGCCCGAGGCTGCGTCTACAGCCAGAGGTAAATTAAATATTAGTTCCCTAGCCTAGCTATGGCCTAAAATGTTGCCCGAGTTACTAAAAGCTAAGTAATGCCGGCTTTGCTTTGTTGTTAGGTTGGTATACAACCTGGCAATGCTCTACGTAAGGATTACCATACGTATAATCTAGATTTCCTGTATACAAACAGGTCGTCATCAACCCTTATTTGTCTCTTATTTGGGGTGTAAGTGGTTCCCCATGATCTTTAGAGCCAAAGCCAACCTCACTTGCACGTGGTGTACCCTGCCGAGTAGCGAAAAAGATTCTGGCAAAAGAGAGGTAGGGTACAGCGAAATCCTCAAAAAGAAAATAACAAATAGAGCGTATTTGTTATTTTTTTTTTCATATCTTTTTCATGTGTTTGCTTCTTGAAGTTACCATCTCGTCCTACTGCATTGATGACTGAACACAACAACGCTGAAGAACTCTACGAAATTGTATGAAGTTCGTAAAATTTGTGTAAGTTATTACTGCGGTTACCGTAGCCATATTAACGCTCGCAACATAAAATATAGCTCGCGCGCCGCTACCCCCGCTACAACCGCAGCATCTGCTTCCTTTCTGGTGACCTTACTCACTCGCAGGAACACAACAACCCTAAAGGGAATTGTTATTTGGCTGCGGTATTCTGCGAGGTGGAGGTACATTCCCCAGTCGGGTAGCTTACAATTACGCTCCCTACCTCTCTTTTCGCCAGAGCTTCGTTTGTCAGTCAGCAGGGTGCACCGCGTGCAGGTGAAGTTGGCTTTAGTTCAAAGCTGTTGATGAACCACTTACACCCCAAAATCTATATAGATTATCTATTCATAGGACAAATTTGAGGAGTCGATGGTGCTAAGTAATTTAACTGGCAATACAAGTTTTTTGGAAAACAGGAAATATTATTAATTTCCTGTTTTCGCCATTTTCACCTCTCTAGGAAAAGTAATCCTGATTTATGAATCACCGCTGTAACTACTTGTATGTATATCATCCCAAGTTTAGCGTGAAATGTGTTAATTGTAACTCGTGCCAAGAACTTGTTTTGACAAACTCAGGGTTAAAATACGTCCCAGTAAACTTTTACATTTATGAGTTTATTCAAAACAAGTCTTTTGGCTTACTCTTGAATCTAAATCCAATAACAATCCAATCAGGATTAAAAAAATCACCTGGAGGAGGTTAAGCTGGCGTTCAAGACGCTCGGTGTGGTCAACAGGACTAAGCAGTACTTCAACTCGGCGTAAAAAGTTTTATTGTACAAATCGCAAATCCGACTCACATGGAGTATTGTTGTCACTTATGGGACGGAGCATCAGGATACGCGCTTGGGCCTTGTGATTCGGTTCAACGGCGTGCTATGAGCATCGTAGTCGACCCGTAGCTTACATACGGTATGCTCCTTTATGTCTGAGAAGAGACTTTGCCTCCCTTTGCTTATATAATGGGTTGCGTTCGGAGGAGTTGTTCGATATTATGCCCACGCCTTCCTTCTATATCCGCACCGCTCGCCATCGGCATGGAATTCATCCTCACATATTTATTTATGGGGTGTAAATGGTTCATCAACATCTTTGAACCAAAGCAACCTCACCTGCACGTGGTGCACCCTGCTGACTGACAGAAGAGGCTCTGGCGAAAAGAGAGGTAGGGCCTAGCGTGTTTTTTGCTGCCCGACTGGGGAAGTACCACCTCACAGAATACCGCAGCGAAATAACAATTCCCTTGAGGGTTGTTATGTTCCTGCGAGTGAATGAGGTCACCAGAAAGGAAGGAGTTGCTGGTTGGCGGCGGGAGTGGCAGCGCGCGAGCGATATTTTTTTGTTGAAAGCGTTAATATGGCGACGGTGACGGCTTCACATCAGGTGGGCCGTATGCTTGTCTGCCATCCGAAGAAGTATAAAAAAAATATATATTGGAGCCAAAATAGTCACGTGCAGTGCGGTTCCAAAGAAATTTACTTCTTCGTAGTCTCAAGTTGTGGAATGAACTTCCTCCCGAGGTTTTCCCAGGTGTCTATAGTCTGGGGTTCCGTAATCAATGTTTGTAGAAATGCGGTATGAGGGGGTCCTTTAACACCACATATTAAGAGAGCCATCAGAATAAAGCGACAGTTTTCTAACATACAATACAACTTGATAATTCGTTATCAAAATATTGGCGAAAGTTAATTTCTTTATGTAGATTTAGTAATTTAATAAAAATAAATAAATATTTCTGGACAATTTACACAGCGCCATCTAGTCCCAAATTAAGCGCAAAGCTTGTGTTATGGGTACTAGACAACTGGTAAATGTACTTAAATACATTTTTTTTGTAAATACATACATAGAAAACACCCAGACCAAAACAAACAGACATGTTCATGCACACAAATGTTTGTCTTGTGCGGGAATCGAACCACTAATGCCTAAAGCCATTGCTAACCATTCGACCACCGAGCTCGTCGCAATGCAAATGTAGATAATTTCCAGATTTCTTTTTTTATACTATGTCAGGTAGCAAACAAGCATACGGCCCGCCTGATATGAAGCGGTTACAGTATATTTTATGTTCATATCAAATACCTTCTGTTAACAACATACATTTCTGCGTTTGTTTTTTTTTCTAATGGAAGTTGCGAGTTTTGAAACGTAGTGATTTATATTCTTTTTGCCACACTATCAGTATGTGTTTAGTGTTTGCGTGGAGTCGGCGTGGCTGCGGTGGCTGGTGGCCGCAAGGTCCCGCAACGGATACGTTGGACCGCTGCCAGCCACTAATCGTCACGCAGTTATATATTCAATCGGAGGGGTCGCACTTCCCCAACTTTTAAATTCATACATAAATTCATTATTTATGGTTAAAAATGCATGTGTTTACTTTGCAGATGTGCGCATTTAACTCCATTTATGTTAACCAAGGCAGACTAGAAAATCTACTAATGAATCATGCAAATGATTTTGAGTAACCCATAATGCCCTTACCACTATACACCGAATCCGTACAAACTACAAAAACACTCTCAATAGAGATGCGCTTTTTCTTGCAGACGAGATCTCCAGTGACGTCTAGTTCCGAATTCTCCTGAAGGATCCTTCTCATTTTTTATACCACTAAGGTGGAAATAGAATAAACAGAGATACGATCCGTACAAACTAACCCATAATACAATACCCTTACCTACCTATACACCGAATCCGTACAAACTACAAAAACACTCTAAATAGAGATACGCTCTTTCTTGCTGACGAGATCTCCAGTGACGTCTAGTTCCGAATTCCCCTGAAAAATCCTTCTTATTTCTTTATACCACTAAGGTGACAAACAAGCATACTGCCTTACTGATGGAAAGCAGTTACCGCAGCTCATGGAGGCGTGCAACTCGAAAGGCTAAACTCGTGCGTAGCCGACCCAGTAAAAACCTTTTCAAACTCTTTTTGAAGAACCCTATGCTATAGTCATAAAAATAAGCCATCTCCCGCAGGTGACTGCGGAGCTGGAGAAAAACGTAAGTTCTCAACGGAGCGAAGTAATGAGGTGTAAGGAGTTCCTTACCATCTATGAGCCAAAGCCAACCTCACCTGCGAGTGGTGCACCGTGCTGACTAATAAACGAGTCTCTGGCGAAAGAGAGGAAGGGCACAGCGTATTTGAGCGAGAATGAGGCCACTAGCAAGGAAAGAGTTGCTTGTTAGTAGGGGTTGCGGCGCGAGCGTTGTGTCATGTTGCGAGCGATTATGTTTGTTTGCTACCGTCATATAAAACAAACCTTGCCACATAACATAAAAAAAAAACCTTGCCCCAACGATTTCTGCAATCTATTTTGATACACTATATACTAATATGAGATGGAGCAGCAAATACTATATTCATCACGGTAGAATAAGCACAGGCTGATTTATAATATATTAGACATCATACTCGCAGCCTTTACCTTTCGATTCAGAGTGTAACGTCAAAGTCATAAATTTTGTAGCTGCCGATCGCAGAATGTCCGTAGTATAATATTACAATTTAGTAAAATGCTACATTTTTGTTAAGACCAAGTCGTATATTGCCTATACTAAACTCCTAAATTATTTTATATTTATCAACATAATATATATATTTAACAATTTACAGCGACTCCCGGGTTGGGACGCAAAGACATACCGGTTATCAAGTCACCTGAGTCAAAGATCTGCCATTATTACAGGTCTATAGTGTTATGTACGTTATAAATGTATTGTTCGGCGCGGATAATCAGAATATACATGACATATAGTTTAAAATACAGATAATTCATTATACACTAACTAAATCTATCATTAACTTATCCTTTTATTTGTGGTCGGCGCAGTATATCTTTTTCTTATAAAAGGACACTAGCCACATATTAACATATTAATTATCATAACACATTTTAAATAAACTTCTTCAAATTCTTATATGTATATTTGCAGCTGCAAAAAAACTTTGGGGGAAATAGATTAGGACAACACCTGACGGCTGCTTTGATGTTCGTAAAATTTGTTCAAAGTTCAAAAGAAAAAAGCGCGATTTTACAAACTTACAAAATGACTCAATATTCTCAACTTATACTAACTCTCCTAACACTATAATAATAAGATGCAAATAAGTAATGTTGTAATGAAAATAATTTCTTATCACTATTTGTGTTGATGCTGGATGTTTATTATAAATTACTCGATTTCACGGTCGATAAGCGTGACATTTGACAGGCTGCAGCTATCGGACGACTTCATGTCGTACAATAATTTTATTGATAATATCTAAGTAGGTAGTAGCGAGATGGGAGTAACGGGGGAGTAAGGGACGCGGGCAGGGTGTGCGCGTGCGTGCGGAGGCGCCGCGCCCGTCTCGCCGAGAGCAGAGGGCAGTCAGTAGTGCCACTCGGCGCCGCGCTCCACCGCCGCCCAGCGCCGGGACACGCCGCCCGCCTTCTACTATGCGACTCGCGTGCCGCGCTCACTCGTGTTGTGGTGCTTTATGATGGTACGGCATGAGAGTGCAAGATATGCGGACGTTCCGTGAGCGACACGCTGTGCAACTCACTTCCGCCACAAGTGGGCGGAGAGACGAAACGCGTCCACGGCTCAGGTGAGCGGCCCTTCACATCTCACACCGCTGCACGTTGGGAGAAGACGCTGCGATCTCGGGGTCGATAACAATCTTGGTAACACTCAAAATACTAGCTTTAAAGCTCCAAAAGTATCCGTAGCGCATTTGCTACAAGTCTCGTAGCAAGGGCTACGCGCTCTATTTCGTAGTTCTGAAATACCTTTTTTCTAATGATAAAATACCATATCTGTAGCTATAACCTTAAAAATACTTGAAATGAACTAAAATCTAAGTACACAATAATGTTACTTAAAATAAAATTTACGAAATGTAAGAGAAATGAGATCCGGCTTTGTTTATAATCATTCACTGAGGACTCTACCTTTCTTCTTATTGTCATATTCGTAACGTTGACAAAAATAAAATAGAAGAGGAAAACGTCGATCTTTATGTTTTCACTAATAATCTTAATACTGCCTTCTGTTCAGGAATATTTTATCTAAGGTTCACACGTGCGTATTACTTACAACTTCATTTAATTTTGTTATACCGTAATTAGAACAAAATATTACATTATTGTTTAATATCATTAGTAGCACTAGATAGGCTTTCAAATGTTTTTAAGTATCATGCATGAAATAAACACGGTATGAATGACCATTCATACCATGCCGTGTCGTCCCTTATCACAAAGAAACTACGAGTTATCACTGACCATGTAATTTTTAAAGTATCGTGATGGTACCTATAAACTTATTAAATAAATTATAATAATAACGTTAAGTCATAGACAACGTTACTCTCCGACGTCGTTTCAGGGTAGAGATAGAAATCGGCGCGTGTACGTCAATAAAATTCCGAAACATATTCGTAAAAGGGCTTCGACTCGTGACTTGTGAGTCGTCACGCAATATTGGGAATATAGCTTATCTTTGAGTTGGAAAGCTTTCGTGCTACCGTCATCAATCTTGAGCCCTCCTCACACGAGAGTCAACATACACTCCTTGTTACATATATATTATATGGAAGTATATACTTATAAAACGTATACCTACGGTAGTGTAAGTGTATAGCTTGGTTCTAGACTTATCTAGTTGCTATAAAGTAGAGACAATTATTTCGTGCACTTCATTTCACAACAGACACGCGCCTGTCTGTTGTGAAATGAAGTGAATCTCGATATCCCGGGAGAATTTTCAAAAATCCTTTCTTAGCGAGTGCCTACGTTCTAACAGCTACCTGTATGCCAAATTTCAACCCCATTAGCTGTGATATATTGTGTGATAATAGGTCAGTTAGTAATGTTTGCCTTTAATAAATACATATAAGTTTAATTTCTGAAATGCCAACAAACATTAGTGAAATGTCCAATTAAATTTGTCATGACCAATTAAATTTGGTTTTAGTTCTATGATACCAGCCCATATAATAAGCAGCATAAGTCCCGTCGATTGAGGGAAGACCCGGAACCCAGCTGTGGGATTAATATGGTATGACGAAGAAAAAGACGTTGCTGTAATGTAAACATTATTTCAAACCTAACGGTATGAATACAGGCACGATTAGAGTTTGAACTGTTTGAAGTGAATAATTCGTCTATCGTGCTATATGAACTTTTTGTGTAAGACAGTAACCTCAATGGGACAAAACACAAGGCGAAGCACTTAACTATTGAAATTGGGTCAAGAAAACATGTACCATCGTAACTTAGCTTTAGTAACTAGCAATTTATTTGCCTCACGACGTAATTGGTTCATTAAACCTAGGGATTAAGATAAAATTGCATTTATTCAATATAAGAAATGGATTCATATTTCACATTTTCGTTTCGTTCAAATAAAACCGATAATCGAACCGATAAACAGTTTAGATTTAGAACATTTGTAGTCGAATGGCTAGCAACAGCTACTTTGAATCCCCCGCACAAGACAAACATTTGTGTGCATGAACATGTCTGTTTATCTTGGTCTGGGTGTTTTCTGTGTATTATAAGTATGTATATACAAAACAAAAGTAGTCTACGTTTATTATATTATTTAAAATAACAGTAATTATAATAGTAATTGTTACGAGTAACGGATAAATAATAATAATAATTTCTATTCGTAAATGTTTAATTTGATGAAACGGAAATAACAAAAACTAATTAAAATTAATAAAATATAATATCTAAATAGCATCAAAAAATTCTTCCGCATCGCTATCAAAGGGTAACGTGGCCAGAACAAAATATATTAAGTACCTACATTTATCAGTTGTATAGTACCCATAGTACAAGCTTTGCGCTTAATTTGGGACTAGATGGCGCTATGTAAATTGTCAAGAAATATTTATTTATTTATTTGTTTGTAATTGAATGGTATATTCATCGATGGACTCAAATATAAGGTTCATCAATATTTATTTATACCACGCCGGATATCAATCAAGCTTAACGCCCAGCTAGATGAAAAGCTGTTACTGTATGTCACCATGAAAAGTAATACAAAATAAACAAAAGTATCATAGAAAGTAGATATGCTAAAGGTAGAATACTTGGCCTATATTTTGATCAATTTTGTGTACACAATTCCATGGTTTCGTGTATCGGGAGGAGCCCACCACACATCCCCACCACTGTGTCTCCTGTGTAACCTGGATTATAGCGGCAACCACCAAAAAAGGCAATGAACAATGAAGTCCGGGACTGCATTCCGGGTGTTTACACAACGAATTTAATCAAAAGAAATTATTAAGGAGTAACTTTTGGAATTTGACTTCCCCTCTTGGCAATGTGAGAGACAGCTATATGGGAAATAAGGCATTAGAAGCACAAAGAAATGTCTTGTTTGCCGTGAACCATGGATTTTAAATATCTATTAGTAAGTAGTTTCGTGTAGTTAAATGGTCAATTACGTTATAATAATAATAAGAATTGAATTTTGTTCCCGCTATCGGGGTGATTCTGTTTTATATATTTTTAATGTATTTTTTTATATTATATATTATTAAAATATGTATTGAATAAGATTAAAATTAAATAAATAATAATGTTTATTTCTTTCAGTTATATTATTATAATCATTCAAAAGATATTCTTATTCCAATGTTATAACGATATCTATTTTTGTAGAGTCTGTCATTAGAGTTTTATGCCCCATACCGATCTTGACGGCGGCATACGATTGAAAATCGCCAATAAAGATTACTATCGAACGGAGCGTAGAGGTAACAAAACCGAGATGACATGCAATTGAACCTCACTATATTTAGGACGTAAATATAATATTCCATGTTTGTTAAAATATTAGGTTTTTTAATACTACGTCTGGTAGCGAACAAGCATACAACCTGTCTGACGTGAAGCACTTACCGTAGCCATATAAGCGCTCTCAATATGAAATATTGCTCGCCCGCCGTCTCCCGCGCTGCCAATGCAGCAACTCCTTCGTTCCTGATGACCTCATTCACTGGTAGGAACACAACAACCCTCAAAGGAATTGAATTGAATTATTTGGCTGCGGTATTCTGTGATGTGGAGGTATATGTTCAGACGAAGAGCTTATATATAAATACGCTGAGCTGCCCTATCTCTCTTTTGGCAGACCCTCGTTTATCAGTCAGCATGGTGCATCTCATCAGAAAGTCTACTTTTTTCTTTCTATATCGATGGTTTTTGTAATAGTGCTAATAAAATCATCTGGATGAACTACGTATTATTTTATCTTTTTCCTCTCTTTTATCTCACTATCTGTCTTTACCCTGTTTCTTCTATAAACTCGCAATTCTACATTTCCTACATCGCTTATCGACTCTCCCAAATTCACCCCTTTCCTTACGTCATACTTGTTCAAATCCTACGATATATACGGCCCTACTTGTAAGTATGGCCAAAAACTCAACTGTGGGTACGCCATAACTTTAGCAATATAAGGTTATCTTCCTTTTAACATCCCATAGCCACTGCGATAAATACCAAACACAGTCACGCTTGCAAAACCATGCTAGTCTACGGTCATCAAAACACATGGTTACTTTTGTTTATAAAGCACAACCAATACTGGTATGTTAATATATATTAGTAGCGACATTCAAATTGTGACAAAAAATACAAGCATTTGATTGCTTAACAGGCAGATCCAAACTAATAAGAAATTCTGGTTGAAAATAAAACATTTTTAATTTTTATTTCATCAAACGCACATGGTGTGTGCTGCAACTGCAAACAATTGTTTTGCCCCCGTATTCTGCAACATAGCATACACTGCCAATACAACATTTTCTCAGGAGTCGCCTGTAACCTCGCTCACTCGCAGAAATATTTAAAATTATCTACCTTGTAGAGAAATAATAGTTAGTTGCGACCTTCTGTAACTTTTGTAACAATCTGTCCAGTGAAACACTATATATCCACCTATCTACATCATCATCATCAATATCAGTCTGTATCTATAATACCCACTGCTGGATATAGGCCTTCGCCGGTGTTTTCTACAATATACAAATCCTCCACTTTTTGAAGTCAGTTTCTAGATGGCACACAAATGTTTACAAATAAAAACATTTTTTTATATCACTAGAGTGGCAAAGAAGCATACGGCGCGCCTTATGGAAAGCAGTTACCGTAGCCTATGAACGCCTGTAACACCAGGGGCATCATACGCGCTTTGCTGAATAAATATAACACATAAGTATAAATATAAGTAAATGCAGTAGGTGGCTTGAACTTCAAATATACCGAAATGCATCGTGTCTTTATTTGTTTCATAAAATTGGTATAGTATTTGATGAGTAAGAAATATAGGCGGAGGAGTAGGGGGGAGCGAAGCGGGCGCGCCGAACTGTCGCCACGGTGGATTTCAGTGCCAGCTAACTCCATGCTGCAATCGTATATAATAATCCATATCTTAACGATGTTTCAACAATTTCATTCTAAAAATATTTGTACATAAAGTTCTTAAGATACTAACTTCTGCCCGCGGTATCAACTGCATGAATACAATACTGAGAACTAATGTTAACAAAGCATAAACTAATCTAAAGTAAATACAAATAAACTAATTTTAAAATTACTTAAAAATAAAACTAATAAAAAAAACCCTTAACTATTCCTCAAAAATGTCGGCCCCATGCGGCAAGTAGGCAAGAACACGAATAGTAATGCTGACTTTTGAGCAAAAAAAGAGCCAGCCCTCCTGTCTCCAGAGACGGCAACCAGTTTTATATTTACATTGAGATATAATTATATAGTCATATGTCAGATTATAGTCTATTTGTGTACCAAAATTCATACAAATCCATTCAGCCGTCATCCGTGAAAGAGTAACTTCCATACATCAATTGTCACAAAGATTTATAATATTACTAACTTCCACTCACGGGTTCGTCCGCGTTAACTTCTTAAATAAAAAGTAATCTATATCCTTCCTAATACATTTGAGAATAAGTGTCCAAAATTTCATAATGATCGGTTGAGCAGTTTCGGTGTGAAAGTGTAACAAACAAACTCACATTCCCATTTATAATATTAGTAGGAATAAGGAAATAGTATTATGACTAGTCACTTGTTAAATTTATAAAACACAAGTTATGGATGATAAATCTAATTGCAAAGTTGCACGCACGTTAGTGTGTCCACGGTAGCCGTAATGTTTTCAAAGCATACTTATAAGGTCCTGACTTAAACGACTCGCCTGATATCATGCGGTTACTGTAGCATATAAACGATTGGACTTTAAGAAGTATATAATTACTTTACCTTCTCTTCCAATGGAGCATATCTTTTACGTTTGGTTATTGATGACTTATTCGTAAGAACGTAATTTCCTTAACGGATACACAGAATAATAACGGAGTTCATATTTAGCTTTTTTTAGGGTTCCGTACCTCAAAAGGAAAAACGGAACCCTAATAAGATCCCTTTGTTGTCCGTCTGTCTGTCTGTCTGTCTGTCTGTCAAGACCCTCTATGTCGAGAATGCGTGGAGGTATCAAGCTGAAATTTGAACTGTATACTATTTTTATAGGAGGTCGAAATTTCAAATTGAAGCTACTAGTTCAAATGGGGTATCATATGAAAGGGCTTGATGTGCACATAGCAAAATATATTTTATTTATTTTTTCCGACGCATTATTTCTTATTTATGATGAAAAACATCAAATTTATAATGATCCTACGCAAAATCCTTAAAGTAATCACCACCGCCCATGGAGATAAGAAACACCAAGGGGTCGCCGATCCATTGCCAGCCTATACTCCTCCTCCTCCTTTCTTTCTGGTGACTTCACTCACTCGCAGGAACACAACAACTCATTTGGCTGCATGGGATGTACTTTCCCAGTTGGGCAGCTTAAAAAATACGCTATGCCCCACCTCTCCATTCGTCAGAGCCTCGTTTGTCAGTCAGCAGGGTGCACGTACAGATGAGGTTGGCTTTGGTTCATAGATGTTGATGAACCACTTACCCCAAAAGCTGCGATCTTCTGGGAAGTGGAGGAGTAAAGGTGCTTCCTCCATCGAGCCCGGTATGCCCTACCTCGTAGAGATAGAGCGTATCCGGAGGCAAGTGCGTTTAGATTTGGTTTTAAACATGATAACTAACCCCTTACGCCACTTAGTTCATATATGTTATTATTTCGATATTAAGTGCGGGCGAATTGGCCCCTTCAATGTGGCGAAATGCCATAATTACTACATATGGTAATCATGGCAATTCAGTGAACGAGTCCGACTATAAAGTGTATTATTCTACAGTAATTTTATTACGAGTACATACATACATAAGTATAGCATTAACTATTATTTAATTCAAAGGATAAAAGTATTCCCGAAGGATATTCAACAAAAAAAAAACGAATGGTTATCACTGGCATTTGGTTGAGCCTAGAGATAGTCAAAGAATTGGGCTTAAACTCGATTTATTGTCTACGGAAAAGAACGAATTTTGTTTTAGATCCGGTTCGCGGACCCCTCGAAAATCAATTTCAAGGACTGTCTTAATAAAAACACAGGAATAAATTTATTTTTCAACACACTTGCTCATAAAGTGGCTCTAGTTTCACATAATGACACCTATAAATCAAAATGTGATTTTTTTCATTACTATTATTCACAAGTGAGTTAAAAAGTTTTTTTATAATTTTATTGGTTGAGTTGCCTTGTTCTTAAAAAAGTTTCGATACAAAAAAGATCGTGTTCAATAGTACAAATAAATTAATCTACCAATTGTTTGCTCATTTCATGCAACCTCGTATTTAAATATATGTATTTAAATACGAAGTTGCCTGAAAATTTCAACTTGTACTGAGTAACTTTTGTTTTCTCTGTAATAAATACAACTTTAAATTCCCCATTTTTTACGTGGCCAAAACGCTATCCGCGAAAAGCCAAAAAAAGAAACCTCATTCTTTTAGTCTATGACCAGTCGCCATGTTAGATGCGCGCGCATAAGAAAACCTGATTATTTTTTCCGCCATTGCGAAAAATTTTACACAACTCGTTTTATAGTTTTTAGGGTTCCGTACCCAAAGGGTACAAAGGAACCCTATTACTAAGGCTCCGCTGTCCATCCGTCCGTCTGTCACCAGGCTGTATCTCATGAACCGTGATAGTTAGACAGTTGAAATTTTCACAGATGATGTATATCTATTGCCGCTATAACAACAAATACTAAAAAACAAAATAAAATGAATTTTAAGGGGGCTCCCATACAACAAACGTGATTTTTTTTACTCTTTTTTGCTCGCAATTGATAACGGCAATAGGTAGACGTTTGAAATACTCACATAATATTTAGTTTTATAGTCTAGTATTTTTTAGATTTTTTAGTATTATTTTCTTCACAAGTGTGTTGAAAAACGTCGTATGATACACGTATGTGTTGAAGATTACCGTCCTCGGCTCACTTAAGAAAAAAGGCGGCGGCGGCGGAAATCACCAACATTACACATTTATACCATAATGTACTATTAGTACTGAAAAGTAATTACATTTTGTTGTATGAAACACAATGTGAAGGCTGGTGCTGCTTTTTTGCAAGTCTTGCTTCTTTATTGTCCCCCCCCCCCCCCAATAGCGAGAACAAGGTCCAAGGTAATCGATGTTTGGCTGCGGTATTCTGTGATATGGAGGTCCTTCTCCAATCGGGCAGCTTTTAAATACGCTATATTCTCTCTTCCACCAAAGCCTCTTTTGCTAGTCCGCACCACATGTAGGTGATGTTGGCTTTGGCTCTAAAGATCGTAATGAGATTGAGTATCTCAGAACAAACATACGAGGAAACTGGCAACAAAATAGTATACGGTTAAAACCAGAGCGCGTTGTAAAATATATCAACTTTTAGTACGTGGTAATAGTGGAATACACAATACTCGTATCACGAAAATGTCTGCAGGCGGAACCACGCGCGTATTTATTTTTCTCCTCCACCCATTCATATTATACGTACTGATGTAAATAGTCACTAAGTTTATGCACATATGTTTACGCACAAGTATCAATATTATCTAGTTTATATGTATGCATATTATGTATTTTTATATAATACTAGCTATGCCCCCGACTTCGTCTGCAGGGAATAGTTATTGTTCATTATTTATTCATATTAAAAATAAAAAAATATACTAGAATTAAATTAGCCTAAGTTACTCCTTATTACATCAGCTATCTGCCAGTGAAAGTCCCGTAAAATCGGTCCAGCCGTTTCAGAGATTAGCCGGAACAAACAAACAGACGGACAGACAAAATTAAATATATATATTTATATATATATATATATATATATATAAACATAGCATAATAGCATAAATATATACATGCACTAGTTTGTATACGTCCAACATTACCGTTTTGTAATTGTTTATGTTATATGCATGAAAGAGTAATAGCAAGTAATAGAATTTAGCAGCTGGAATTTATATACCTAATAGGCAATGTTAATAATAATTCCGTAATTTAGCCGTATTTGATTTACGTTTAGTTCATTTTACATTATTTAAAATGTAAATATTAGTAATATTATTTACCCAATGGTATCGTTAACTGAGTTCGGCCGTGCATAATTTGTGAGCTAATTGCAGAAGAGGATAACAGTTTGGGTGTAAATGGCTCATTAGAATCAAAGCCAACCTCACCTGCACGTGGTACAGCCTGTAGACTAGTGAAAGAGGCTCTGGCGAAAGAGAGGTAGGGTACAGCGTAACTGTAAGCTACTCGTCTGGGGAAGTACCTTCACCTCACAAAATACCGCAGCCAGATAACAATTCCCTTGAGGGTTGTTGTGTTCATGCGGGTGAATGACGTGGCGGCGCGCGAGTGACATTTCATGTTACGAGTGTTAATATGGCTACAGATATTTATATGGAATGTCCTAATTGCAAGCTGTACCGTTAATTTAATTTTGTAGGAAATTTTTTGATGCACGACGAAATCGCATCGCATGATCGTACGTCATTGCCAATTTAGGCTAACCCTTTCCGATACAAAAATTAAGAAAAAATGTTTATGATCGCTGACAGACCAACACTGTATTTTATTGTCATTATCGTTTGGTCACCATCGGTAGAAAACACTAGTCGAAAAATTGGTTCAGTCTTTAGGTTTATATTAAAGGCTTGTACAGAAAAAGCCGCTCACGCGAATGTTATGCTTTTATAAATTTCATTGATCTATATTTACTATTTGTTGTATGTACAACGCTAACGAAAAATACGATGTGGTTTGTTTTTACTCCAAGCTATTGTATTGTATATTGTAATAGTTATTGTAAGTACATAGTATTGTTAGTATGTTGGAAATAAATTTTGACCCACTTGGTCAAGACTTATTTCTAATATAAATCGCAGATGCGTCTTAATTTTCTGGGTCACGAATCATCAGAGTTGATAGTTCGTAAAAAATAAATAATCAATGTATCTTAAGTCTTTCGTTTGGGCAGTCAGTCCCAATCATTTAATCCACGATTGTTCCAATTACCGCAATCACAAACAATGTCATCTATCACTACACTGAGGTAGGAAATATTTGTTTAATTAATATACATACATATGTTTCAACCTACGGACCCAACCCAACGGACTGTACTTTATGTTGACTATATTTTTTTTATAATTAATTTAATTTTAATTATCAATTTCCAAATTCACAGACAGCATTGAATCATTAAGAATGATGAGAAACTTTGCCTATCTATACGTATTCTACTGACTGTACAATTATTATTATTATATATTTTTTTAATATTTTTATTAAATAATAATCCTCCAACAACTTCTCAGAACACACCCCATTGTATTCCCCAGTTGACTGATAGGTACCGCATGTTCGATATTTTATGGTGACTCGAACAGAACGTGTGGGTAGTGTGGGGTGAATTTTTACTTTACAGATACATATATAAAAATATCTATTTTTGTACAAGAAATTGGCAAGCATCCGTTTGTTTGGATTCGTATCCAATGTAACTAATCAGAACCAGATAACGCAAATACTTTAACAAAATTTTGCGAAGACTCCGTTCTGGGAAATATAGTAGTAATTTAAAAATTATAATTTCAATTGTTAATGTCATATAACAGTATCTGTTAGCAAGTATGTGTGTCAGCAACTTGACAGTATAGTGCCACAAACTTATCTGGCCCGGTGGCGGGGGCGGTGCGATCGACTTAAGTGTTGCTATTAAACGAAATGCCGCCCGTTTTAGAGTAAACATAAAATTCAAAGAAATATATACACTGTTAAAATAATAGCATTGTTATACTTATTAATTGTGTTGTGTGGTGTTTCAATGAAATATCAATTGCCTTCTATTTTTTGTTGATTAGTTTTAAAAATGAACCACGTTAAGTCGCGATCATAGCTATTATATAATATTAGAGAGTTATAATATTGCACAGAAACAACTTGTTGACGATTTTTTTATTGTAAGAAATGAAATATGTGTAGAAAAAGATAATATGTATTTAAAAAAATAGACCTCAATGGAATGTGCATATGCGGTAAGTAAATTAATAGTATCTGGCAATACTACATTCCAAGATGGCGGCTTTAGTTCTAAATTTGACCTCCGGGTCAGATAAGTTTGTAGCACTGTACATAGCTCTACTGAGGTTTAGTATAATGGCGCATTTAGGATTAGCATAAAAATAATGCCAATTGAAGCTCGATAATCCAGCTCAAAAATATACTCAGATGAAAACAGGGCAAGAATAAAGTTCTGAGCTGCTGCTTAAAAATATATAAAGCTTCTGAAACATCGTATACTCGAGGGATAGTCAAGAAACTATGACAGTCTCGCATATCCTTTACAACATATTGCTCTGTCGCTAGTGCAACTTCTAAACATCCTCAGGGATTTTATTGTAGAAGCGGACAATATACCTACAAGCTATATTGTCCGCTTCTATTATGTATTGATTAGTATTTTCTGTACTAGAAGTAAGCTCAAAAATTTCTTCAACCTGACAGTCATAAGGTCAGACTAAGAATGCACAGTAGAGAATAGAGCGAGAGAGTTTACTTAGTTCACGGTATTAATTTTTAATAGTGTAGCGACGTTGCCTTTTATACCACTAAAGTGACAAACAAGCATATGACATGTCTGATGATAAGCAGTCATAGCAGCCCATGTCCGCTTGCATCGTTAGAAGCATGATTCACGACCCTAAAAAACTCCTTTACAACTTTCTAGAAGAACCCCATACTGTAGTCTAATGGGAAAACCTGGTAGTGAGTTCATTTCGTAATCTGAGAGCTCGAGATAGAAAACTCCACTAGAACCACTCAGTTAGGTTTCAATGTATCATTGAGAATTGTCAGATGAATTCCCTACATATTGCGAGTGGTGCGATTATGTCATCAAACAACTTCTCCGAACACACCTCATTGCACAGTCGGTAGAATATGCATGGAGAGGCGAACACTCTCCTCATCAATATATATTATCAATACATATAATAAAACAGTAGGAACCGCGTGTCTGTACATTTGATAAAATTAACAAAAAATGAGTGTGGGCGATAAAAAAAGAGTAACAGAACACAAAAAAGATTTTTTTGATTTTTTTGTCTGTCTGTCTGTCTGTCTGTATGTACTCGCTAATCTTTAAAACTACTGAACAGATTTTTACGCGGTTTTCACTAAAAGATTAAGGTCATCCCTGAGCAACATATAGGCTTTGTTTCATCGAAATCTGATGTCAGATTAAAAAGTTATCGTCATTTAAAGTTTAAAGAAAATTTTTCTTTATAGAAAATCACTCATCACAAAATCTAAGAAACTACAAGTGCTAGGAGTCTCAAATTTTGTATGGGGGTTCCTTTCAGGACGTAGATGCTCACTAAGACGGGAATTTGGAAAATTCAACTCCTAAGGGGGTGAAATGGGGGTCCAAAGTTTGTATGGGGAACCAAGATTAGTTGGACTATTTTATACGAAACTTTACACGAGATCTTCTGTAGATAAATGAGTAAACACGTGTTTCAGGATTTTTCAAAATTCAACCCCTAAAGGGGTGGAATGAGGTGCAAACGTCTGAAAATCGACATGGGTATTGTTTTTATGGTTTATCGGGTCGCTGATTCCGAAAACAACAGCTATTTTATAATGTAACATAATCGACGTGACACAAGAGCACTCCTGTGGGGGTGCGATGGGGTTGAAATGTTACAATATCAATATGGGTGTTGATTCTATGGTTTTCTAAAATGTCAATTACGAAAATGGCATCGATTTGAAAACGTGGACACGAAATTTCCATCTCGGTATAAAAATCCAAGATTTGGAACACCTGATGCAGAACCATAATGGTTCAGCTAAACTATAAGAAATATAAAAATGACGCCTTAGCAAAAGTTGTTCAGCCTGATGAGTATAAATAGTTTAACAAAATATTGATTGTATTGTAAAAAAAATAACCACACGCAGTGCTACTTTTATTCTTACCTGCTACAAATTAGACGCAATAGTCTTTTATATATATATATATATATATATATATATATATATATATATATATATATATATATATATATAAAATCAAATGTACAGATTCCGAAAACAACAGCTATTTTATAATGTAACATAATCGACGTGACACAAGAGCACTCCTGTGGGGGTGCGATGGGGTTGAAATGTTACAATATCAATATGGGTGTTGATTCTATGGTTTTCTAAAATGTCAATTACGAAAATGGCTTCGATTTGAAAACGTGGACACGAAATTTCCATCTCGGTATAAAAATCCAAGATTTGGAACACCTGATGCAGAACCATAATGGTTCAGCTAAACTATAAGAAATATAAAAATGACGCCTTAGCAAAAGTTGTTCAGCCTGATGAGTATAAATAGTTTAACAAAATATTGATTGTATTGTAAAAGAAATAACCACACGCAGTGCTACTTTTATTCTTACCTGCTACAAATTAGACGCAATAGTCTTATTTTATATATATATATATATATATATATATATATATATATATATATATATATATATATTTACCTTTATATATATATATATATATATATATATAGATATCCCTTTGGGCACTTTGTGGCTCAGACGTGCCGTATAGGTAGTAATTTGTTGATCAATTTTCACTTGTTGATCCGGGCCTCTTTTGTTGATCCAATGCCAGCTGAACATAAATATGTAGCTCCGTTCGGAGCCACAAGTGTCACGATGAGAAATAATAATAATTAAGGGATTTTTATACAAATCTACCTTTTTGGCGTATGAGCAGTTGTTGATCCAATTCAAATGGGCCAATCAGGGCGCAGCATTTGCCAAGGGCTTCCTCATTGGCACGTTTGGGCTACTATATTACTGTCTACAGTAACTTAATAATGTCTAGCTAATATTTCAAATTCCCTCAAAGTAGTAGAGAATCTTGTCTTAAAAAAAACGTGTGGCATGAGTTGAGTGTTGAGTTGATTTGAGTGTAGTTGAGTGTTGAGTTGAGTTAAGTTTTGAGTAGAGTTTTGAGTTGATTTTTGAGTTGAGTTTTGAGTTGAGTTTTGAGTTGAGTTTTGAGTTGATTCGAGTTTTGAGTTGAGTTTTGACTGCAATTTTGAACTGAGTTCTGAGCGGGGTTTTGAGCAGAGTTTAGTTTTGAGTTGAGTTTCGAAGTGAGTTGAGTTTTTAGCTGAGTTTTGAGCTGAGTTTAGAGTTGTTTTGAGTAGAGTTTTGATTTGAGTTTTGAGTTGAGTTTTAAGTAGAGTTTTGCGTTGAGTATTGAGTAGAGTTTTGCGTTGAGTTTTGAGTTGATTCGAGTTTTGAGTTGATTCGAGTTTTGAGTTGAGTTTTGAGTTCAGTTTTGAGCTGAGTTTAGAGTTGAGTTTTGAGGTAAGTTGGGTTTTGAGTTGAGTTTTGAGTTCAGTTTTGAGCTGAGTTTAGAGTTGAGTTTTGAGGTAAGTTGGGTTTTGAGTTGAGTTTTGAGTTGATTCGAGTTTTGAGTTTAGTTTTGAGCTAAGTTTTGTGCTGAGTTTAGAGTTGAGTTTTGAGGTGAGTTTTGAGTTGAGTTTTGAGTTGATTCGAGTTTTCAGTTGAGTTATGAGTTGATTCGCGTTTTGAGTTGAGTATTGAGTAGAGCTTTGCGTTGAGTTTTGAGTTGATACGAGTTTTGAGTTGATTCGAGTTTTGAGTTGATTCGAGTTTTGAGTTCAATTTTGAGCTGAGTTTTGAGTTGAAATTTGAGTTGAATATTGAGGTGAGTTGGGTTTTAAGTTGATTCGAGTTTTGAGTTGAGTTTTGAGCTGAGTTTAGAGTTGAGTTTTGAGTTGAGTTTTGAGGTGAGTTGGGTTTTGAGTTGCGTTTTGACTTGATTGGAATTTTGAGTTAAGTTTTGAGCTGAGTTTTGAGGTGAGTTATGAGGTGAGTTGAGTTTTAAGTTGAGTTGAGTGTTGAGTGGAGTTGAGTGTTGAGTTGAGTTGAGTGTTGAGTTGAGTTGAGTGTTGAGTGAAGTTGAGTGTTGAGTTGAGTTTTGAGTTCAGTTTTGAGTTCAGTTTTCAGTTGTTTTGAGTTGAGTTTTGAGTTGAGTTTTGAGTTTAGTGTTGAGGTGAGTTTTGAGTCAAGTTTTGAGTTCAGTTTTCAGTTGTTTTGAGTTTAGTTTTGAGTTGATTCGAGTTTTGAGTTGTTTTGAGTTGAGTTTTGAGTTGTTTCGAGTTTAGTTTTGTGCTCAGATTTGAGTTGAGTTTTGAGTTCAATTTTGAGTTGAGTTTTACACTATATATACCTAATTATTTATACCTAGCTCTTTACGTTTTATAGAGAAGAAAAACTTAGAGCTAAAAAGAAAAAGAAATTATGAACGTCAAAGAGCATATTATCAACGTCAGAAAGATTTGAAGAAAAATGATAAAATAAGTTGATAAAAAATGCTATGCAATAGCTTTACCGCGGCAGTCCCCGAGTGCCACACTTTATTTAACTCGTTTGCTCGTCCATGCTCGTCCGTGCTCGTCCGTGCTCGCTCGTGCTGGTCCGTGCTCGTCCGTGCTTATTAACTCAACTCAACTCAACCTCCAACTCAACTCAACTCAACCCCTAACTCGACCCCCAACTCGATCCCCAACTCGACCCCCAACTCGACCCCCAACTCGACTCAGAACTCGACATCTAACACGAACCCAATTCGACCCCCAACTCGACCCCCAACACGACCCCCAACTCGAAGCCCAACTCGACCCCCAACTCGACTCACAACTCGACATCTAACACGTCTCTCAACTCGACCCCAACTCGACCCTCACCTCGACATCCAAATCGAACACCCATTCGACCCCCAACTCGACTCCCAACTCGATCCCCAACTCGATCCCCAACTCGACCACCAACACGACCCCCAACTCGACCCCCAACTCGACCTCCAACTCGACTCAGAACTCGACATCCAACACGACCCCCAACGCGACCCCCAACTCGACCGCCACCACGACATCCAACTCGAACCCCAATTCGATCCCCAACACGACCCCCAACACGACCCCCAACTCGATCACCAACTCGACCGTCAACTTGACCCCCAACTCGACTCACAATTCGACCCCCAACTCGACCCCCAACTCGGTCCCCAACACGACCCCCAACTCGACCTCCAACTCGACCGCCACCTCGACATCCAACTCGAACCCCAATTCGATCCCCAACACGACCCCCAACTCGACCCCCAACTCGATCACCAACTCGACCGTCAACTCGACCCCCAACTCGACTCACAATTCGACCCCCAACTCGACCCCCAACTCGGTCCCCAACACGACCCCCAACTCGACCTCCAACTCGACCCCAACTCGACGCCCAACTCGACCCCCCCAATTCGTCCCCCAACTCGACCCCCACCTCGACACCAACTCGAACACCCGTTCGACCCCCAACTCCCAACTCGATCCCCAACTCGACCCTCAACTCGACCCCCAACTCAACCCCCAACTCGACGCCCAACTCGACGCCCAACTCGACCCCCAACTCGACCACCAACTCGACCCCCAACTCGACCGCCAACTCGACCCCCAACTCAACCCAGCTATTTGGAAAATATGTTAAACTCGCATCAGGACACGTGAATTGATGGAAAATTCTTAAGGCGGAGGGAGAGATGACCACCGGCCGGCGCGGCGTAGGAAAGGAAGTAACATCTCTTTCTGCCGCGCGGCAAAAATGTATGCAGTCATCGCAGCCTATGAACTCAACGACAACAGAGGCAACACTCATACGTTGCAACTGTAAAAACTCCTTCACGCCTTTCTTGAAAAACCCCATACTCAATGTCCTGGGAAAACCAAAGGGCGCGAGGTGCGGTGTACCCTGGTGCTACCACCGCGCCTCCACCGTTACACCCCAGGCGGATCTTTTTTTTTATACTACGTCGGGTGGCAGACAAGCATACGGCCCGCCTGATGTGAAGCGGTTACCGTAGCCATATTTCTGGTGACCTAACTCACTCGCAGGAACACAACAGCCCTCAAGGGAACCGTTATTTGGCTACGGTATTCTGTGAGGTGGAGGTACATTCACCAGTCGGGTAGCTTACAATTACGCTCCTTACATCTCTTTTCGCCAGAGCTTCGTTTGTCAGTCAGCAGGGTGCACCGCGTGCAGGTGAAGTTGGCTTTGGTTCAAAGATGTTGATGAACCACTTACACCCTTAAACTTACAATGTATGGAGCATTGCGAATATAAAGTATCTAGATTAGGTATAATATATTCATAATTGATCGACTGTTCGGTTCGAATCGACGGTATCGGTACCTATTCGGATCAAAACAAGTATTACTGGAAGTACGAGTATGTAAGCCTCCCCAACCCGTCTGGCCAGCGTGGGGAGTGTAGGCCAAATCCTGCTTCCGTTTAGGACGGACGAGAGAGGGTCGTGAATCTATAGTGGAGACTAAAATGGATCTGATGATGATGATGACAAGTATATATATTGATCAACACAAGTAATTGATTTTTGAAGTATATACAACACGACCCCCAACTCGATCAGAGCCAAAAAGTCTTCGTGCATTTAAAAAAAATAGTCGTTACGGATCGACTATTGCATGAAATTGTTGAAAAAATATGTATGGAGTATAATGTACTATCGACGAATACGTTTGGCAACATCGCATAATAGAATGCGACGTTGCCATTTCGCCCGAGAAATACGCAACTGGATTCAAGTTATTCGGTGCAAAAGGTGGAGTCGGCAATGTACGAGGTCGTGGCTGGATCAACTTAGTGTGCAAAGAGGTGTTTATATATATATATATATATATATATATATATATATATATATATATATATATATATATATATATATATATATATATATATATATATATATATATATACTAGCGGCCGCCCGCGACTTCGTACGCGTGGAGTTAGTTATTTGCAAATAATTTTTAATTACATTCGAAAAAGTTAAATACCTAATGAAAGGAAAAAGATGAAAAAGTTAAAAACAATCAATATCTAGACGAATTTTTAGAATCAATGAAGTCGACGGATATTATTTTTTAAAACCTCTTTGTAAAACCTAAAGTACTTTTTATTGGTATAATAATACATCCCTCCTTATAATAATAAGTATGTAGTTCTTTTCAATATTATTTATACTTAAATATCATTTAAAATCCTTCTGCCATAATTACTTTAACTCCAATAACATTGGATTTTCATACAAATTTCCAACCCCCGTTTTAACTCCATAAGGGGGTTGATTTCTAAAGATACATTATTAGTACACCTCCATACCATCTATAGAGCATACATTTTAAATTTCAAGTTTCTTACTTTAAAAACATAGAACTTTCATACAAACTTCCAACCCCCGTTTTAACCCCAAAAAGGGGTTGATTTCTAAAGATACATTATTAGTACACCTCCACACCATCTATAGAGCATAAATTTTAAATTTCAAGTTTCTTACTTTAAAAACATAGAACTTTCATACAAAGTTCCAACCCCCGTTTTAACCCCAAAAAGGGGTTGATTTCTAAAGATACATTATTAGTACACCTCCACACCATCTACAGAGCATACATTTTAAATTTCAAGTCTCTTGCGTCAAAAACATAGAACTTTCATACAAACTTCCAACCCCCTTTTTAGCCCCAAAAGGGGGTTGATTTCTAAAGATACATTATTAGTACACCTCCACACCATCTATAGAGCATGCATTTTAAATATCAAGTCTCTTACTTCAAAAACATAGAACTTTCATACAAACTTCCAACCCCCGTTTTAACCCCAAAATGGGGTTGATTTCTAAAGATACATTATTAGTACACCTCCACACCATCTACAGAGCATACATTTTAAATTTCAAGTCTCTTACTTCAAAAACGTAGAACTTTCATACAAACTTCCAACCCCCGTTTTAACCCCAAAAGGGGGTTAATTTCCAAAGATACATTATTAGTACACCTCCACACCATCTATAGAGCATACATTTTAAATTTCAAGTCTCTTGCTTCAAAAACATAGGACTTTCATACAAACTTCCAACCCCCATTCTACCCCCTTAGGGGTAGAGTATCGTAAAATCCGTTCTTAGCGGATGTCTACACCCTATAAGGAACCTACCAGCCAAATTTGAAGTTTGTAGGTGTTATAGTTTCTGAGATTTCGTGATGAGTGTGTCAGTGATTTTCTCTTTTATATATATATATATATATATATATATATACAGAATATTATATATATATTTATATATAAAGTTAACGTGACCACGTTTAGTCCGACCTGTTTAGTCAGTTTTATATAGACGTGTACGCTAAAATTGAAATGGAACGATTGGTATATATTCGCAGAAGAATGCGTGTATGCGGGACTCTATGTAGCAAGATTTTGTGACTCAAAGTCTTTTAAACAACGAGGGGAAACTGTTTTTCTTAGATGCTTCAGGAGGGACTGGAAAAACATACCTGACGAGAGCAATCCTCGCTGAAATCAGGCGCCAAAATAATATCATACAGCAGCATCGCCAGGTATTGCAGCCATAATATTACCTCTAGGCGGAAGGACGCAAATACAATGTTCAATATTCTACTCGATTTATACAGAACGGAAACACCGACATGCTTTGTGACACGAAACTGTGTCAAAGCGAAAATGTTTCAGGATTGCTGTCTAATCGTTTCAGATGAATGCGAAATGGCCACCAATGTGGCTTTATCGAGGATTAGTAACGCTTGAGGTCTTTTCATATTAGCTCCCGAAGGAAAGACTCCCTTCATTTATTTTATATTTTTTTTGAAACTACGGTGACTATCTTAAATAAAAATAATAATTTGTTGACTTTTAACGTATAATACTGCCCCAAATATTTTCTTATGTATCTATCTACTTTAGTTCGTATTTGTATTAATATGCCGGAATCATAAATTCCACGCGAACGAAGTCGCGGGCATCAGCTAGTACTTAATGTTTCAATACAGTTTCTGAACTCGGAATCTGTAATAATTCTACCTTATATATTTTCTCTACCTAATAATTAATTATAATTTCTCTACCTTTCTATCATTAAGCTTTTCTTTTTTTTTATTAACTACAACAGAACTAAATTTACAATGCCACCATACATGGCCAGATTCACCAATATCAGTATACCCGTGGTAAACGTTTACTGTTTGATATTTAATTAGCTGATTGTTTGATATGGCGTATCACATACCACGCGTATGAATAACAAACCATAAATAACGTCCAGAACTGTAGTCCATGTTAATTAAATTTTGTATTCAGCAAACTTTAGGCCGCCTTGTTGCATATATACAAGTCTGTAATAGTTTATTGATTCACTGTACTTTAAATTTATATTATGCAAATAAAGTATATTCTTCTATCTATCTAACTTTGGTCATGCTTCGGGAACAGCAAATTTATTGGGGAAAAGGGTGTCCTATTATTTATAGTGGACTCGTATAATGACGAATGCAAAATTTCATGGTAATCGGTTCAGCAGTTAAGGCGTAAAAGTGGAATAAATAAACTCACTTCACAGAGTGTAAACTTTTTCTTTATTTTTTATAAAAAGTAAAATTGAAAATGTTTTTAAAATAAAATACGCTTTCTTCACCCAAAAATCGAACCAACAGAAATTCGAAAAAAACAACATGCTATACTGTGCATATATCTCACTGCATGCTGTACTTTTATCAATTATCATAGGAATTACATCTCTCTGATAAATATAACAAAGGAAAACCATGAAATTTAAATTGATTTTAATTGAACGGGAAAAATGTAGAGTTGAACTTAACCCCATGATGTTAGATACATCAATTGATTGTCAATAATCAGCATAAGTAATCCAATAGATCTAGGAATAAAAGAGAAAGAATCTTTCATTATTTTCCTTTCTATAATAAGTTCGATTACTGGGTGTGAAAGTGATTTTTTAAAAGTCTATGAATGAAGGTTCGTTTCTAAAAATTTTGGGTATAAGTTGTTCATTAACATCTTTGAAATTAAGCCAACTTCATCTGCATGCGGTACACCCTGCTGACTGACTAACGAAGCTCTGGCGAAAAGAGAGATAGGGAGCGTAAATTGTAAGCTACTCGACTGGGGAATGTAACATACCTCCACCTCACAGAATACCGCAGCAAAAATAACAATTCATTAGAGGGTTGTTGTGTTCCTGCGAATGAGTGAGGTCACCAGAAAGGAGGGAGATGCTGCGTTGGCTGCGGGGGTGGCGGCGCGCGAGCGATATTTTATGTTGCGTGCGTTAATATGGCTACGGTAACTGTTGCACATCAGGCGGACCATATGCTTGCCTGCCACCCGACGTAGTATAAAAAAAGGAATGTTTGCTTTGAGTGAAATTTGCTATTTTTATTTTTTAAAGTACTTTCTCTCCAGGTGTCAAAACCATTGTGTAAAAACGGTTTGCGCTAATTTGAATGCGACTTAACGGGAACGAGATTTGACTTATTTCTGCTATTTGCACACACCCATTTCGTACGCGATTGCAGTAAAGAAGCATTACAACAAACAAATAAAGCACGAGTCGGGCACACAACCATAATGAAATTTGTGAGTCTTTTTGGAGAAAACTGGTTTACGACAGAAAAAGGCTATTTCCTAAAACCCGTTAAAACCCCTTGCAACAAGCTGCATTTTTACTAAAAATTTCCGCATGTACTTACTTCGAACCGATTCACAAAATAAAAAGGCTTTCAAGCCCTGTAAACAAATCGTTTAGCATACAGCGTGTGTTTGTGTAACAACCGCATCGATTTCGGACGTCAGAGTTTATATACTGCTTTATATATCTACTGAGGGGATTCGAAATTGTTACTGTCTCATCAACTAGACATAATGTCACAGTTGTACTGCAAAACCATAACTGTTGCGTAAATAGAGAACGGTCCATAAAGCGCACCTACGCTTGATATGCAGTCGACGAATTCTCACCTCTCTGTGTAAGTATTAGATGGACTATTTTATGCGAAACTTTACATGAGTACTTCTATAGACAAATAAGCAAACACGTGTTTCAGGATTTTTCAATATTCAACCCCTAAAGGGGTAAAATGGGGTGAAAAAGTCGGAAAATCGTAATGGGTATTGTTTTTTTTTTAATTTATCGGGTCGCTGATTACGAAAAAACGACTATATTATAATCAAGCGTAGTGGACACGAAATTACTGAGAAGGATTTTTCAAATTTTACCTCTAAGAGGATGAAACGGCGGTCCAAAGTTTGTATGGGGAAACGAGATTAGTTGGACTATTTTATCCTAAACTTTACACGAGTACTTATATAGATAAATGAGTAAACACGTGTTTGCCCCGAATTTCACGCCAGCGAAGCCGCGGGCGAAAGCTAGTTTAAGTATAAGAACATATTTCACGACTTTTATTTATGTCTCCAGATACCATAATCCAGATATTAACGAAATTTAGATGAGTCCACTGCTACGTCTAAACCATTCGAGTACTCATCAAACTCTTGATTTTCAGGTTAAAGCCTTTGAATAGAGAATCATGCACCTATCAAACTCTTGATTTTCAGGTTAAAGCCTTTGAATAGCGCTCACCAAAATTACATGGCTTATTTGTGATAATGTGTTCCAAATTCTCATCCATGTAACTTTAAAGCTATATGGATGAGAACTTGTAGTAACTTGTTTATATGTAATTTGTTACAGGTATATGATTTAAATTACTTTATTAAGTATAATTAAATTAGCTTTAGAGCGCGATAAGTACCTAAGAAGATCTTGGTATGTGATGCACCTTAAGTGACCGCGCGGCGAAAATGTATGCCTGCTCCAGCTGTTTATTTTTAATGTAATATTAATTATCATGTTTGTGTACGATAGCGCAATAAATGAATATTGTATTTTACCACATAAATGAAAGTACTTTTATACTGATAAATAAAGCATATCGTACGAAATTATTCCCTAACTATTCCAATATATTCAAAAATGCACAACGTAATGTTCAAGTTTTCACTTCTGCCGGCACTTCCGGAGAGCAACCCGTTTTTTTTTAATTTGTAAACCATTAATAGAAAGGTATCCAAGAAGAACATCGACCAAACCATACGTTACATTGAGATTATAGACATAACCGGTACATACAAAGGGCTTTCGTTACGCCAAGTAACCGTTCAGTTTTGAGCCGACAGTATATCCCTCCCGGACAACTAGGTCAAGGCACCCATTCAGAACGTAATCCTACGGATTTCCCACAATTTCATATCAAGGATCTGGTCACGAGTGTTTTATGCTTTCTTGAATACATTTGAAGTACGACAATTAACTCAATATGAATTTTTACACACAGTCAGATTTTACATTACACTAGCGAACCCGACAGACGTTGTCCTGCAGCGCCATCTACCAGGCTGATTTGTGTATCTAAACCATCCAGGGGGTCACCCAAACGCATACAATAAAATTCATTCAAATCTGTCGAGCCGTTTAGGAGGAGTTTAGTGACATACACACGTACAGTAGAACTATGTATATATACATATATATTATACCTTAGCTATTTTTTTTACGTTTCCCATTTGTGACCTTTCTATATAACAAGAAAATGAAAAAAAGTTAAGTGAAAACTTCAGTAAATCTTCACGGTTGCAATCAAAATGAGTGGTAACTCACGCGATACATATGTTATAAGCAATCTAAAGCTACGATAGCCACACTTTACATTTGATCCAAATGTGGTAGAAAAATTAAATATTAATATTACTAATTGTTCAAATGAATTTACAATAATACACTATTTTCCTCGATCAGTAAAGATCGCTAGCAGATGAATGCAAAAGTCACAACGAAATCAAATATTGTAGATATGTAAAGTCCCCTTTAGGGAGCTCTACAGAGATTATTAACATACTTTATATCTCTGTAGGGAGCCCAACGTTTGACTTTCATTTACCATAAACATAATATATATTCTGATTGTGTACTATTCAGCCAGATACTGGCATATGTTATTTACTAGCCCCGCGGTTTCATAGGAGCATTTAGGATGAATATCACAAATTTATATTTACAGTATGTTACCAAGATAATATAGTTTTTACGTCATTGTACTAGGACGTTTTCGTATTCGGACGTATCGGACTCAAAATGTTTCGTTTTAGAATTAGTAGCCGAAAAGTATTAAAAACGGCCGTTTTGGTGAAACAAAACACGCTCTATCTACTAGTATAGTTTTAGGTACTTACTAAACTATATTAATTAGGTATTTTGTGCTTTCTCGTGAGGAGTGCGATGGCGTCGTTGCGCGTGTCAGTCTAATCGAACACGCAAGTTAAGCATCGTCAGCCGTACCCCGTCCATGGATGGATTTATTTATCTCGAGCTTCTCCGTGCTTCAGAGAGCATGTTAAGCCGTCGGTCCCAGCTGTTGTCATTAGGGAAGTCAATGTCACCTTAGGGCGGCTTGAAAACACTGTCTTCCGCTAAGTCGCAGTTAAGCAGCATGGTAGAGTATGCTCTAAACCCCTTCGATAGAAGGGAGACCCGTATCCAAGCATTGGGATGAATAAAAGTTGACGGCGACTGTACTTTGGTTGCCTATATTACAGAATACTCGTTTTATCGTATATATGTTATAGATCGGTACATAGCTACAAAGTTGCAACGTGAACTATTTTCCCAGCTATTACATAGCTTCAGGCCGTAGTAGTCTGAACACGTTCGGAATTCATTGCTCGAAACTTGTATGTATTTTAAACTATGTCTAAAACCAATTTCGATACATTATTTACATTTGCTATAAAAGTTGAATTACCCGAAGCACGAGCGGATGTAAATTTTTCACTTCATATCTGAACTTTGCTATACTAACCCTACAGTAAAACATTGTGAGTAATTTAATAAACTTGTTAAATGATAATAATATCAGCACATAAACTGTTACAACAGTTGTCAAAAAGATTGATCGAAGTATCACATGACCAAAGGGCTGGCCAATATCTCGGCCAGAGGATAGCATTGCCATTCAACGTGGCAATGTTGCCAGCCTTTTGGGCACTTTTCAAGTTGGTAACGATTTGGCGGGGCTTCATTATTTATAGTTATTTATTTCTAAGTTATATTTAAGTAGGTATTTTATTTATAAGTTATTGATATGAACTTAAATTACTATGTTAAAGCACAAAAAAAAACTAGTTCGCTTAAAGTATTTAACACAAAAATAGTTATAAAACACGCCGGATGCATACATGAAAAAGCATAACTCATTGTCACGTTCCGCCTGAGCCGAGCGTGCAAGCGAGGGCGCGGAACAAACGATACAGAGGCACGATCGGCCTAAGCGTTCGGCTTGTGACACATCTATCTCACTTCCACTCCTTCGGCCGATGTTTTCTTATAACATTACACGTGAAATTATCGTCCGTAGACCGACTTTACAGACAATAATTTTTTTTTACATTTTGATAGCGTTATCTTCGCGGCGTTTCAAGTATAACCCCAGAATATTTGTTTTAATGACTCCGACCATAACCAAACTCATAAGTTACGAAACTACGATATTCTTCCAATGAGTGGCAATATTCTGTCTGATTTTACGCGATTAGTTATGTGTTATACTTAGTAGCTAGTTTTGACACATGTCGTCACTATATCTTGCTAATAAGTCCTAAGGCCTTACTCGGTCACAGGAATTCGACAAAGAATGAGATCTCGGATAGATACCAGGGGCCCTACCGCCTAAACTGAAGCCGATTCTCATCGAATATTTTGATAGCAAGGATCAAACTTGGCCTTAAATTTGTGGTAATTGTTCTTCGCTGGTAAAAACTTTGGAGCTCTACCGATTAAGCTTGTCTTTCGAATATAAAATATTCGATAGTAATCGGCTTCAGTTTTGGCAGTAGGGCCCCTGATTTTATATTTTCCTCCGTGTTGGCCTTTTCTTCCATGCAATGCTTCTGGTATATGATAAAAGTTTGAAGTTTAACAAATTATCGCAATTGTTACCTAAGTGGAAGAAGGGATTTCTAAACACTAAACCGAACATATATACATAAATTCAAGAATTATCTCTATTCGTAAATGTATTGGTGACATGGGTAATGGATTTAAATACATATAACGATTAGATATAACATTCTATATACATCTTCGCACATGACTGAAATATCTCCTTCGAATTGAAGCGGTGAGCTCGAATTCGTGGTTGCAATTCCTCAGAATAAAATATTTAAATCTACTATCGTTTTAAGGCCAGACCCGTAGACGCTATAAAACTTTGAAGTAGGTAGGTACATTGAAATATTTTACTGCTTATTTAGACAAATGTTATAAAGCTAAACGAGTATGTTATTTTATTTTTACTTATGTACATAAATACAGTCCAAGATTTTATGATAGGTTCGTTTGTATAATATTTCACGCAATACGGCATACCGCAATTGGAAATACTATGTACATGTACATATTAGTTACCTAAATAGTTTATTTGCTTATACAAAACATGCTGAAAAACGTATGTAATAATAATTGACAACCCATTCTCGTTATTAGTCTTCGTTTCCATCTCACCATTTTCCGAAAATGTTCCTAGCGTACTTAGGTATATTTTGCAATTTTTCTATTAAAAAAAACAAACATAGAGAACTAAGTAATCTAAACTCTACTGTTGTCATATCACTTTTCCACCCCCTTACTAGACAAGTAAAAGCCTTTCACAGGGCTTGTTACAGTTTTTTCTTCCTTTCTCGACTTCCTCTCTTCCCACTCTCAGAATTTGATATTCCTCATGTTGCTTCAATTTTACATTTGTTAGGTACATAGTTTTTATTACTTTTCATTCATTTTTTTTATTTCGTATACTTTTTAGGGTTCCATACCCAAAGGGTACAAAGGAACCCTATTACTAAGGCTCCGCTGTCCGTCCGTCCGTCCGTCTGTCACCAGGCTGTATCTCATGAACCGTGATAGTTAGACAGTTGAAATTTTGACAGATGATGTATTTCTGTTGCCGCTATAACAACAAATACTAAAAAATAGAATAAAATAAATATTTAAGGGGGCTCCGAACAACAAACGTGATATTTTGCTCGTTTTTGGTCGCAATTGATAACGGCAATAGGTAGACGTTTGAAATACTCACATAATATTTAGTTATATACCTATTCACTTTAAAAATAAATAATGAAATAAAAATAAAACAAATATTTAAGGGGGGCTCCCATACAACAGACGTGATTTTTTAGAAATCTCTCTTTGTATATAAATGTCTGAAAATACCCATGCGGCAGGCGCTGATTCTCTACTCACTAGACTGGTTCACAAAACAAAAAGCAAATGCCGGAGCTAACACCGATGTAAGTGACACATAGATGTGGAAAGATCATCATTCGTCTGAAATATACACCTCTAATAATACCTTTGTTAGTGTTAGAAGATTCGTTAGTGGTGTGGTTACTTACCAGCACTTATCAGTTTTATTACTATATTATATGACTAAAGCCAATTTTATGCACCTTATGTATTTTAATAAAACAGCAGCAGTTCTAAAACGTACGTTGTTAATGGGTGCGGGTTCGTCAAAAGTGGCAATATAATGCAGCTTGTCGGGCAGAGTTAATGCAATTTAATGCAAATGTGGCGATAACAGGCCCAAGAGTGCAGCCCCGGGCTTCATAGCAGCGGTCGACGACTTACCGCCCGGGCGTCCGGGCGCGGCGCCGCACCGTGTTGCTTTATGTGCGGAAACGTTATGAATTACACGCGTTCCAACCATAACGTGCGGCATATTCATTAATACCGTAATTAAATTGTGTTGCAAGAACTTTCACAAGGTATTTTGACTTGAATACGTCGTCTTTAAAATTGCTTACATAGAGTCAATTAAAAAAAAACGATTGATAACAAAATCGGGGGATATAGTTTGGTGATGCAGCTACGTATCTATCTATCATCTTCATCCAAAATTCAATCACAGCACTGGATAGATGAAGGATCAAAGAATTTATTACGCTGAGTAAGGACTATGAAACGTCGCGTGCGGGGGGGAAACTATGCCATTTTGAGATAATTTTAGTGCATATAACGTATAACACACGGTCGTGTCCATGACACAGCCACACTCCATTTGTTTTTTCTTATTATGTACAATTACTCATACCAACAATTATGATTTTAAATAGTAATGTACCGTTTTAGTACATTTACATCTCTCATATTCGGTAAGTAGGTCCTTATTACCCCCAAATGGGGCTTGTAGGTGACCAATTAGCGCTCTAGGGTAATAATGTAGCTATAAAAGGCTCTAGGGCGGTAAGTAATTAAAAAAAAACACTTCACTCTTTCAAAAAGTTCGCGTACATCTAACCATCATACTGGCAATAGACATCATGCATTCAGCCCAATGACAAAAGAGGTCGCTTCGCTATTCAGCCTTGTCTTCGTATGAGTATAATAGTCATCAATTTAAATATCGAACGACGAAGCTCAATTTCCTTCTAGAAAAAAAAAAAAGAGATGAAAAAAGGCGGGAATAGAAACTTTTACTTTTAATATTGTTTGTTTTCGGGATTTTTTTATAATTACGTGCTAATTAGGAAAAAAACATGAGTTCTGCAAGTGATGAAGATATAAGCTGCACTCCCGATTCAATGAAAATGGAAGCTGAAGTAGCAATTAACAATATTTTGCCTGAAAGTTCTAAAGAGAGATATTTGAAAACTTACGACGAGTTCATGAAGTGGCGAAAAGAAAAACAAGTAAAGTCTTTTATTCTTGTAATCCCGGTTTTTTTCTACTTACCTCACAATCGAGATGTAAAGCAGAGTAGTTAGCTCGGGTGTAAGCATCAATTGCACCCTCTAACTATAGGCGCCCTCGCTGCGCTCGTGCGCCTAAATATCTCGGGCTGCAATTGATGCCTTACAGCCCTCGGCTACTAATCTACTATTTATTTTATTATTTGTGCGACTTAATAACAAAATGACGGAAAATATTTACCTTCACGCGAAGAAAATATCTTGAAAAAGTTTGGGATGAAGAAAAAGTAATATTGGGAGAGCGTGCAGCGCGTAGAAAATTGCTACGAGCAGCTACGGCTAGTGGCTCTACGCGGGCGTGATGTAAATACGTGCCAGTTTTATGTAACCCAGATGCATTTCATTAAAGCGACTTCGGTAGCATTTTACATTGATTAATCAGTGTATCAATGATTGAGTTGTTTATACTACCATCGTCATCATCATCATCATAAGGCAGTTCTAGTCTATTATATGTACTCGTACTAAAAAAAAACAATTGCTATTTATCTATAACATGTTCATTAAGATCGATTAAAAGTCATATTTGAAACAAAATTCCGATTGCCAGCTACGATATCATAAACATAACCCAAACACAAACTCATAACAATCTTCTTTTTTGTTTGAAGACTAAAAATAATTATAAATAGAGTCTATTCTATATACAAAAAATATAGAAATATACCACATGTACCTATTAATTTATTACCCTCCGCTGATAGTGTCCCAAATAAACTAGCAGTATTACTCCGCTGGATAGCAATCCTAATCAGATACCCATTGTAGCTACTGAAATGTGGTGATTACCAACAACGAATTATGTCTGATATACCACGAGGACAGTAATTGCTTGAACCCTGCCTTATCGTGACCGTAAATTACTGCAAGTCAAAATTACTTGTTATGAAAATCACGAGAGAAGGTGTATTTTTATTGCTTCACTAATATTAGCTTGAAAGTTACTATTTTTTTATAGTGAAAAAGTTCAACAACCTAGCACCTAGTCGAAGGTCGGCCTATACTGGACCTATTATATTTGATAGCGTGTTTTCGAATTACCCGCGGCCTAATGATAATGATTGATGCCCAAATATCAATTTATTCAACTGAATGCTTGGTCGTTTACTTGACGGAACATCCGATTCCCCTGATACATGAATAAATTACAATATCCGGTCGCCATCGAAACGGACTTGTTGATAAAACGTTTATATGATTAGCTTTCGCCCGGGACTTCGTATCGCCTGGTATCGCGTGAGAGTTTCCAAAAACCCTTTTAGAAATACGCTAGCTAATACCGGCCTACCTCTCTTTTCGCCAGAGCCTCGTTTGCAGTCAGCAGGGTGCACCACTTGCAGGTGAGGTTGAATATGGTTTAAAGATGTTGATGAACCAGTTACACTCCAAAATAATTTTTGATATCTTTAATAGGTTAGAAATAATGGAGTGAGATTACACATCGTTGCCACTATAAATACCTACCTACAGCGTTGTAGAGTAGGTATAATTTTTTTATGTTCCATTTCAATTAAAGGGAGTCCAGTATTTATGCGACAGTATTAGTAATTAATATCGATCACGTGTAGATAATTTCACGTTTTGTGCCAGACTATAAAGTTTTACTTGGTACAATGTACCTAGTCGTCTTTATAATTGATACTTATTTTTCTTTTTATACTACTACAAGCATGAGTGCCGCGTGATGTGGAGCGGTAACCGTGGCCATAATAACGCTCGCAACTTGAAATATCGCTTGCGTGCCGCCACCTCCGCTGCCTATGCAGCAACTCTATCATTTCTGGTGACCTCACTCACTTACACAAATCAACTCTCAAAGGAATTGTTATTTGGCTATGGTATTCTATGACGTGGAAATACGTCCCCAGGCAGGCAGCTTACTAATACGTTTTGCTCTACCTTTCTTTTGCTCTGGCAAAAGTCCCTTTTCAAAGAGCCTTTATTCATTCGTCGGCAGGATGCACCACGTGCAGACGTGATTGACTTTGGCTCTGAAGATCGTAGTGAGCCCGTTATACCCCAAATTATTTGAATTAATATCCATCACGTTGCTATACATTTATACTGGGGTTGAAACAAAGGGCAAATAACGTTTCAGTAACTCTAGGGCGTCAAAGTTATTATGTGACGAAGCAACTTAGGTCACGGTCTGACCTTTACCAATGAGACCAATTTCGATTGTCTGTAACCTACGGCCTGTAATATGTAAAGCTGAAAGCTTACACGAGTTTAAGTGCTAGATTATAACTTGCCCTGTTGCTGTTTATAATTCCAACTTCATGACATGACTTTAGTTGGTATAATATTTATACCTTCTGTAGTAACACACTCACACACACAATTTAAGCCTTTTTATAAGAAAACAAATATGTTACTTCTATTTTTGTAGTAGTATTTGAGAAGCTTGTTGGCGGTGTTGCGCGTTTCAGTCTAATTGAACACGCAAGTTAAGCAACGACCGTAGCCTGTATATGGATGGGTTTATATTATCTCTAACTCCTCCGTGCTTCGGAGGGCACGTTAAGCCGTCGGTCCCGGCTGTTGTTATTAGATGACAGTCGTTAATCTAAATCAGTAGTCTTTGGGCGACTTGAAAACACTGGCCTCCGCCAACTCGCAGTTGAGCAGCCTGGTGGAGTAGGCTCAAATCCCTTCAATTGAGGGGAGACCGACTATACTCGTAGTAAGAGCATATTGATAATGTGTTTTTTGTTACAGGTAGAAAGGGCACGCAGCTTGTACAGAAAGTGGGTCGCAGGGTGTGGTGATGGAGTTGGTAATACTAAAAGCGAGAGCCCAACTGAATCGTCTCGTATCGCCCTCGCCCAGTGAGCGGCGGACAGGGGGCGCGGAGGGCGAGGCGCGCTCGGAGGGCGGGGGCGGGGGCGCGCGGGCGGCGGGGCGCGAGCGCACCATGGCGCCCGCCGCGCCCGCGCCGGCCGCTCCCTGGCTAAACGCCACCGCCACGCTCGCTTACAACGCATCACGGCTCAACATCACCTTCGACACCGACTACGAGCTGCTCAACGCGAGCTCCATAGATGACCATAACAACCACTGGTTTTGCGCTAAGTGGACTAGCGCACAGCAAGATCTCTTTCAGGTAAACATACGAAACTGACAGTCTCAATGCTTCAAGCATTTTGCCTGTCAGTTTGCGTTACATTAAGTCAGTTATTAAGAAAATTCAAGAAGACAAAGTAATCATTGGGATAATCATGATATACGTATTCATCCGCTGCTGGACATAACTGCATCGCTCAGAAACTGTACAAGAGATGTTATTAGTAACAAAGCAGACGTAGGTCCTTGTGGGCCACATGTTTCTGAACAAAGCTACTGTGTCCCTCGATTCTCTGAACGTATATGAAGTCGACGCACTTTCCCGCGTGATGTGTCGTCCCTGGCACCGCCATTAGCAAGTGGTTGCCACTTTTTCCTAAAATTTATTCTCTTATGATGGCCAATTCTAGTTCCAGTTTCCTAAGAGCATTGCAAATCCCATTTGCAAATTAAAACCATTGCACAGTCATCCTACATATTCAGATTTGTGATAAACACATCACTAAAAGTCTCCACGAGATTTATTCATCACTATTATTGAATTGCAATGGATTGCCTAACGATTTACGTAGTGTAAATATTTTCACGGTTTCATATTCCCTATAAATAAATAAAGAACGTAATGACATCGCAAATTTCTATAGATGAGTCAATTACGAACAGGCAGCAAACTTGTGCTTCGCGATCGCGTTCCTAGCACCAAAGAGCTTCAAGCAGAGCATCTTGGTGCTGCGTGCGCTGGCGGCGGCGGGCGCGGTGCTCATGGGCATGTGGGCGGGCGCGGAGGTGTGCACGCCGGACGTCCTCGCTTGGAGTTTGGCGCTCGTACTCGTCAATTCACTGCACACCATATTTTTAATTATAAGGTAAATCTAAATCTTCTAGATATACATACAAATCGTATGTCACGTTTGTTGTAATCGCGCTCCTCCGACGATCTCAACCAATTTGTATGAAATAATGTATATTTACTAGGTATGAGAATAGGTCAAAAAAATATATTTTATATCAGTAGGTGATAATTTATAAGCCAGAATAACGTTTGCTATGTCTATTACACTGTAGGCATCATACGCATATTAATTTAATGTTAAGTTAAAGTTCGAGAGTGATTTCCAATGTTCCACAATGGCTTGGGATATTCCTGGATGTTCTCGAATATTCTAGCCAGACTAGTTGTATAAATTAGTCTAGACTGTTCTATAAATATCTAGAGGGCAAAATTTCCAACCCTTATATCTTCAAAATTACTCCCTTCAGATAAAAACGGGAACCTTGTGCGTGGGAAGGTGTTTGACTACCATGCAACGCCCTTAATCGTGCCGGCACTCCATTTTCGAGTTTAAGCGGCACGCACATTGTACATTTTTAGCTATAATTTGCACAGGTTCCTTCCGCCTGCATTGTCGCTAGAGCTGACTGATCTGTACTTGAAGTTATTCAAACCACTGAAAGTGAATAAGAAGCATTTCCAAGAACTGACGCGGGAGGCTCGAATTGTTCGTCTCGATCCTGGCGAGGCGTATGCTGTGGAAGAAGTCACGCCTGCGGACGAGAGACTATCCATTCTTATCAAGGGAAAGTAAGTATAATAATTTATATGCTTATTAGCTTGCACAAAATGTTAACCTTAGTACTTTTGTTATACCACTCAGGTGGCAAACAAGGCCCGCCTGCTGGAGAGCAGGCCCTGCCTATGGACGCTTGTAACATCAAGGGCATCACACGCGTATTGCCGACCTTGTAAAAACCTCCTCACGCCTTGTTTTTTGAACAACCCCATGGGTGTAGTCTCCTGGGTAAACTTCGACAGGCAGTTCATTCCATCGCTTGATACGAAAACTTTTTTGAAACCGCACAGTACGTGACCACTTGGGTTCCAATGTGTGAGGATGAATTCCCTGTCTCTGGCGAGCGGTGCGAGTGTAGAAAGAGGCCGTAGGCATCGTGTCAAACATCTCCTCTGAACACACCACATCTTACAAACGGTAGAACACATAAAGGAACGCAAGAATTCTTCTCAGACTTAAAGGTTCTAATTCGTCGGTCGGTTTCTTCAACAATCCTGAAGCACGCTCCTTAATCGAGTCATAAGATGCAAGCTGGTATTTAGGTGCCCCATAGATGTTAGCAGTGCTCCATGTGCAGTCGCTCTTAAGCTTTGTAAAGCTGGCGCCTTTGTCGGAAATTAAAATAAAAACTTATACATAATTATATTCTTATCAATAACTGAAAAAAAATGATCAGCTGTTTGAAACACAAAACGATCAAAGTGATCATAAAATATTTTATTCTTTCGTTACGATTGATAAATAATTAAACATGAGAGCCAAATCACGTACAAAAGAAAATAGAATTTTAGTATTAGAATGCGTAAATATCGCCCACAAAAAAGAACACAGTAACAGCTCCAGAATGTCGTCTGCAACGAAATGGTCACATTTCTCCGAGGAGGGCAATTTGGAAAACAGATGCGTCAACCTTTTTGTGCTACCTACAATAAGTCGGTTAGACGAACTCGACCTACATAGCATGTAAAATGATGCTACGACCAAAAATATCCTTCTTAAAGTCTTGGAGAAAAATAATGCGACAAAAATTCGTTTACAATAATATTATAAAATTCGCACACTATTTATGGCTGGTGTTGCATGTTGAATACCTTTTACTAAACTATAGTTATACGCTTCCATATCTCGGTGGGCTTGGTCACGTACACTTTATATAGGAGAGGCCATAATTTCCCCATAAAACCCACAGGGAGCAATATCCCTGGTTAAGTGAATTAATTTTGTAAAAGGCCCTTGCTTGCATGATATTAATATAGTGTGCAAATTATTGTTGATCTACCTACTATTGAAATCAAATTTATTAGTACGTACCTCTATTGTCTTTGGTACTTATACACAACAACGTACAAGTTTTTAGATACAGTTTGCTCTTAACTAATGTTATAAATGCGAAGATTAGTTTGTTTATTCGTCTTTTATGAAGCAGACGCTGAAACATTTTTTTATGAATATGTTATGGGAATGTTGTTACTTTTCTGAACTCTATACGAGCAAAATCGCGAGCGCAAGGTAATAATTATAACAATGACGGAAAATGCACACATAGCGTAGGTAACTGCTGTGGCTCTATAATTCGAGAGCACGACCCTCACCGTCGCCAAAAGCATATATTGTCGGCGGACCATATATAGATATCTAGAGACGTTCAGTTTCGAAGTCACTTGGAGGAGAAGGTCAGGCTGACGTGCAAGAACTCATTGTGCTCAATAGAACAAAGCAGTACTTTAGTTCCTCCCAAAGACCTGTATTGTACAAGCCGCAAGTTCCGCCTCATATGGAGTACTGTTCTCACCGAGGCACCGGGACTAGCCATGAGAATCGTCGACGACCCTAAACTTATACATGGTATTGAACCCTTAAGTTTGATCTGAGACATTGCCTCCCTTTGTGTGTTCTACCGATTTGACAATGGGTTGTGTAGAACTGTTCGATATGATGCCTACATCCTCCTACTACACTCGCATTGCTCTCCATCGGCAGGAAATTAATCCCTGTACATTCAAGTTTTCTTCCACGGACTCAAAGGCCAATTACCTGCTGAGGTTTCCCCAAGAGACTATAGAATTAGGTTCTTCAAGAAAGGCGCGAAAAGGTTTTTACAGGGCCGGCAACGTGTAAGTGATACCTCTGGTATAGCGAGCGTGCATAAACTGAGATGACTGCTTACCATCTGGCTGGTCGTATTCTTGTTGTATAAAAAAGGTATCGTTTCAATTTGTAGAATGTCTAAAACAATATCTAATATAGTAGTGCCCATCAATGATAGTGAAAATATGGATATTTCGGTAGTCTTGTCAGCTTCGAAACAGAGTCAGTTTTTTTAGTAGCTCTTATAGTTCAGTAGAGCACAATGGATAGTGGCCTTTAGAAATGCATGCCATTAAAAATACTCAGCCACAATTTGTGCGAAAAATGCCAACACTATTTCAACTCTTTCCCGAAGTGACCTTCGAAAGTATAGAAAGTAATCAGAACAATAGAAAGGTGACGAAACATTTTGCATAAAATACCACAATAGCGGGGACTGTTCAATCTTATCACGAAACGGTACTCCGTTAATTTTAAAAAGATATTTTTTTAACTTCATATTTTTTAACTTAATAGAAAATACTGAAGTCCAAACATTTGTACGAATTTATCTATGATCAGAAACCGACCTATTTTATTTTGTACAAACTTATCCACTCGGGTGATATAAATTTCATTTTCCTCATTTTATAATAATAATAATAAAAAATGAGCAAAGATATAATTGTAGCTCATATATGATAAAATTTCGAATGTTATATTTCATCTAACATGACAAAGTCATCCATTGTTAAAAATAAACTTAATGTAATAAATGCCTATGAACTTACTAAACGAGACTGAGTCGTAACTCTCGGCTCTGTACTACTGCCGTAAAGTCTGTAAAGTCAGTTAAAAAGAGCTTTCGACCGATAATCGAGAAGTCGTGAATTCAAGTCCCACCTAGGCGGAAGAGGTGAACTTTTCCATTTAAAAAATATTTACATAATTCAAACATAAATATTTTAAAATATTGTAATACATGACCTTAATAAAACGTCTATAACATACACGTAACGTTTTTCCATAACTTTAAAGAATTCGTACATCTCTGTTCTTTGTTGAATGTGTCAATGAATTGTCTATTATATTAATTTTTGTGTAATATAGTAATGCGGAGAGTAAATATATTTACGAGCAATTTTGTTTTGTTTAGAATGCGCGTGAGTTGCGACGAGACCCATCTACACTACATCCAGCCGTATCAGTTCGTGGACTCGCCCGAGTGGGAGGCGAACCGCGAACAGTCTGACGACGTCTTCCAGGTAAATTTATTGTATTTTATTTATATTTTCTTAAAAAACGAACACTAAAAACAACTACACTGACAGTAAGTGGTATTCGTAGGAGAGCAGTAAAATTTAGTTAATATTTAGAAAAAAAATCGTACTATAGTGATATCTTTATGTAATTAGTATTTAGAAAAAAATCTAACTATAGCGATATCTTTATGATATTAATATTTTTTATTTTATAAATATCTGAGCTTATAAATATGACATCGCTAAAGGTACCTAAATAAAACCGACATAACCGCATGTAAAAAGAAAATATGCAGACTTCCGCTTACGAAAATATTTGTGAGGGAACGTGACGACGCGAATTTTCTTTTGGGGAAGTAGCGAGTAGCATTGTCTCATCATTCCGTACACGATTGCGTTAAATAATTCAGGGGTACGTCGTGAATAATGCGTTATCCCGTTGAGTAGGGATTTATCGAAAGAAATTAGCAAATGGATAATGCTTGTCACTGTGTTATGGTAACGTTACGAAATTGTGTTTTTTCAAGATGTGTAATAATCATTCACAATAGACTAGATGACATTTTTTTTCGATGTGGTATGTAAGGACGTCATTATAATATAGCTATAGGTGAAAGAATTACTTCGATAGCATAAAAACTTTTCTAGATATGATAACTTGAAAATCACTATTTTGGACTTTCCCGAAAACGCTCCATACAAAACGCTACTGAATTATGACGTCACAGTTAGGTATTTTATATATGTTCAAACATAAATTTGTACGACAGCTATGTTAAATATTGCGTTTATGTAGCTAGTGCCGTAACAAAAGTTATAGTATTTTAAAATATTTTTTATAATTTTAGATCATTGTCATCTAGCCTACTGAACCGCTTAATCGATTTTGTTGAATGTTAGAATGCAGACTAATATTCCTTCAATCCCTGTACGAGCTTGCGGATTGGTTTCTAGCGAGCTTGCGAAATGATGTCCTTGTTGACTCTGAATTTATGGAAACAATTTAACAAATGGGTTGTGATTGTCGCTATTTTAAGGTAATATTACAAAATTGTGTTTTTATGAGTGGGGGCAAACGAGCATGTGTGTCAGCTGATGGAACCACTGCCCATGGAGATCAGCAAAACTAAGAGGTCGCCGATCCGTTGCCAGCCTATACTCCTTCCTTTCTTTCTGGTGACCTCACTCACTTGCAAGATCACAACAACCCTCAAGAGAATTGTTATTTGGTTTCTATACATGAGTGTTACTCGTTCTCAATTAAACCCACTTTGATAAATTTTAAGCTTACAACCTGACCCTACTTCAACTCCCTTGCGAGGGCTACTGGGGCTGCCGGCATTAGAGAACATACTTAGGCCCGCCACAGTTTCTCATCCATCCATAATTAATCATTCTATTCGCTGTCTTCTTTGTAGGCTTAGGAAGTGAAAGCCTTCAAAGACCCAGAGTCTACAATCTTGGAACTCTAGTATTCCATTCCTAGTTTGTTTCATTCTTGAAATTAAACATTTTGTCCCATTCCCGATGCCAATTTAGCATTCCCAGATGACATGATGTGCTATTTGTTCACATATTAATGATTTGCGACAGAACACACAAAAGGACCTGGGGCCTTACCCACAAGCTTTAAACGCAGGAATGGAACTATCATAGTTGCGAATTTATGAATGAAATTCATTGATAATAAATACGCAACCATCATAGTTCCATTCCTGCGTTTAGAGTAAGGCCCCTGATATAAATTTTAAAATGCTTTGGATAACAAAACGTAAAGGTCGAAAATTGCGCAATATGATAATCGCAGTGTTGGTACATATCCATTTGTCACTTAATAAATCTTTCTATTGACAAAATAGAAACAAATGGCATTCTTTTGTAGAAGTTTTCAACCTTTGTTGCCATTCGATGGCAATATTTCAAGTGTTTCGCCGCCAATCGGGTGAAATAATCTAAGCATTTTATTACGATCACGATATTATTCCACAGGCATTGAGGTAGTTTGGATATGGCATATTCTTTAGATTTATATGATTTTTACAGAAATATATACGACGAGCCTATTTTGACTCCGAGGTCGCGGGTTCGATCCCCGCATAAGACAAACATTTGTTTGCATGAACATGTCTGTTTGTCTTGGTCTGGGTGCTTTATATGTATTACATGTATGCATTTAAAAAAAACATGTTTTAAGTACATTTATCAGTTCACATAGTACAGCTTTGCGCTTAATTAGGGACTAAATAGCGCTGTGTAAATTGCCCAGAAAAGTTTATATATGTAATAGTATTTTGTCTATGTGAAGAAAATAATTCACATAGACAGAAATAAAAATAGACTGAAAGGTCATTGGTCAAATCTGACCCGGTTTTCAAAAAGTTGTGTACAGTGACAATTTCGGTATTATACTATTACTTTTCGAGTCAGCATTGATGTTACAATTATTATTATTATTTTCACCCCGGTGAAAAAAAGTTACAACAAGAATACTGCCAGAAGAAACAAGCTACCTGTGCAGTTTGTTGCGCTCTAGGAAGTTGCGCGCACGTTATTAGCGTAGTCAATTATCTATCTATCTATCGTTTGCAAGGCATGTAGGCATAAATATGGCTCCCGCAGCTTTACTCGATGATGTTACCGCACCTATCGATATAGACGGAGCAGAAGAAGAAGATTAGAAGGAATTAGAAGGAAAATATTTACTTGAGTGTAGCTTTTAATTATATTTTATTACCTTACCTGCATCTTTGATTGGCTAATGTGCATTTAAAAGTTTTTTTCCTACGTCGGATGGCAGAGAAGCATACGGCGCGCTTGATGTGAAACGGTTGCCGTAGACATATTAACACTGGTAACATAAAATATCGCTCGCGCGCCCCCACCCCCGCTGCCAACGCGACATCTCCTCCCTTTCTGGTGACCTCACTCACACGCAGGAACACAACAATACTCAAGGGAATTGTTATTTGGCTGCGGTATTCTGTGAAGTGGAGGTACATTCCCCAGTCGGGTAGCACAATTACGCTCCCTACCTTTTCTCCTCTTTTCGCCAGAGCTTCGTTTGTCAGTCAGCAGGGTGCACCACGTGCAGGTGAAGTTGGCTATGGTTCAAAGATGTTGATGTACCACTTACACACCAAAATATAAAATATTGCTTTTTATTTTGTTAATTACAGTTTTGATTTTACATGTGTCTTTTCTTCCGATTCCCATTACTCACAGAGATGCGACTACTACCATTTTAAAATACATGCTCGATTCTATAGTGATACAAAGTTTAATTAGTGTACAACCTGGGTCACGCTTCCATACATTTTGACCAATGTCCTTTTCCTTTTTGCGCCTATCGTCTTATAAGTATCGTAAAGTTTTCAAAGACATTGACTTATCGATTTAAGTATAGAGTAGACTAAGATGCAAATTTAATCGTCAAGTAGAGAAAACGTTAAGTGCAAAGTTCTCAAAGGCAGCAGGTGGGTTCGCTTCAACGGCGTCTCATTTATCCTATAAACAAACATTACAGCATTATGGAATATTTACTTAAAGACATAGAGCGGCCATCTTAAATACACAATAAAGTGCACGTTTTGTGGGACCATATGGCTGTTATTTTTGCGAATTTAGGAATATGAAGTAAATTAACAAAATGAAGACTATTTAAATGTAGTTCTATTTTAAAAAATAGATAAACATATATGATTTTCATTTACTATTTTCTTATAATATAAAGTAGAAAGATATTGATTAAATGTAATAAGTACTTAATTTAAAATGTTAAAGTTCAATTTAATTTGCATGAATATTAAATCGTAAATAGGTACGAAAGAAAATTGTATTCAAAAAATATATAAACAAAAGATACGGATCCTAGTGCCCGCAATGTAAATTGTCATTTTATACAAAAATTGGGATTGGTACCTGTAAATATTCTGCTCATATTTTTTTTTTAAAGATGATAAAGCATAACCTTGCTGATAACACGTTTCCTTCGTGATTATTAACGTATAGAGATATATGTCCATGTTGACCTTTCAAAAAAATAACAAGGACCCTATACCTATTTCTTGTGTGGTCCTAACGTTATTATAACGTCATTTATTCAAAGAGTAGGGTATAGTCATAGTAAAGCCGACGCCCGAGGCGACTACCGTAGACGGATTCCTATTAGCGCTAACCGCTGTGCACTCGTCAGCGCTTTTTAACACCTAATGATGGTGATGCTTTTGCTTTTACATGCTCTTACCTAAAATAAGCGTGGAACCAGCTAAATATGTGGCATAAAAATAAATAATACTGGTATACTACACGCGGCATTAAATTAAAACGCTTATTAGTTAACCACAGCTTGTATACAGGGTTATAAATTGAAAAGGGTCACACGGAAAACAATTGAAAAATATTTTTTTTTCCGTTGACTGTACTATTTTCTGAGTATTTTCCTAAAATCAGTCGAAATAATAATGAAAATATTTCAGTCCTCCTTAAACAGTTTTTCGGTAACTATAATGATAGAATTTCATTATTTTCTTCGAAATAGGGCAAAATTTTTCGTCATTTCTGATTTTTCTAATACCTACTCTAATCGCAATTACTCCCGTAAAGACTTTTGACGCTTTTTGTATTTGGATCGGATCACGTAAAAAAATTAGGCGGAACATCCCACTTTTCTTGCTAATTGTACTGAAGTTCAAAGTCTGCAAATGTCACTCACAATAATTAATATAAATAAATAAATATTTCTGGACAATTTACACAGTGCCATCTAGTCCCAAATTAAGCGCAAAGCTTAAATACCTACATATTTTTTTGCAAATACGTAAATAATACATAGAAAAAACACCCAGACCAAGACAAACTGACATGTTCATGCACACAAATATTTGTCTTGTGCAGGAATCCATTCAACCACCGAACTCGTCTATATTAATATATAATATTAAATTAAGAATAATTGTCTCCTGTTTTCCAGTAACTGCACATTATATAATGGCACATTACCGTCCTGTACAGGTTCCAATCATTGAAGTACTGTATAGTTTTATAAATATATACAATTTTAATTATATCAGCTATAAATGCTGTAATACCAGTAATACGTAAAATGTATCCATACACCCTCGTATCGAATAACCAAGTTACGCACAAGTCTAGGAAAGTACAATTCCATCTCATTTCAATCATTTATTGAACGAATTTATATAGATGGAATTCGGTAAGAGATTCGTCGTGACTTTTAGAGCCAAATAAATAATAGTTCCTGCGATTGAGTGAGGTGAGACTGCCAGGACGGAAATTGTGTAAAAGCACTACGGTCCAAGTTAGTGAAATAATCTACGTAACCCAAAAATAGGTATTTATATCGTATACAGAAACATGTTTGAAAGTCGGTTTTGCAAATGTTGATAATTTTTTTTTTTGGCTCAGTGTCAGTAATCACGTGATTGTAAAAGTTCAACCTGTGCATAAAGCGCACAGATTTATTGAATAACGTTAAAGGTTAGGCCTTCACTAGTTGGTTAGGCGATATTGACGAGCTCGGTGGTCGAATGGTTAGCAATGGCCACTTTGAGTCTCTCCGAGGTCGCGGATTCGATTCCCGCACAAGACAAACATTTGTGTGCATGAACATGTCTGTTTGTCTTGGTCTGGGTGTTTTCTATGTATTATAAGTAGGTATGTATTTAAGTACATTTCTCAGTTGTCTAGTACCATTAGTACAAGCTTTGCGCTTAATTTGGGACTAGATGGCGCTGCGTAAATTGTCCAGAAATATTTATATTTATGCTGTTGATATGGCTTGCAGGTGACAGTGATAGCCGAGGAGGTGTGCACGTGCATATGTTGGCCGCGCATGCGTCTGGAGCGCGTCCTGCGTCACCGCCCAGCCCTGAAGGTCGTGCTCGACTGTCTCATAGGTCAGTCCACTCCACATTATTTTTATTGTAACTCGTTGAACAAATTGATGAATCGAAACTACCTACTTTAGCCTTTGCTCGAAACTCGAGCAATCAATCAACATTATTTTGGATGGGCTTAAATTACACCACATTTTTTTATTGATCCGCTCCGTATTTTAAGGTCATATATTTACATTTAGTGGCTCGCGTGGCGTGATGGCAACCTCACCTGCACGAGGTGCACCCTGCCGACAAATCAAAAAGGCTCTAAAAGTATCTCCGCTTTACAGAAGACCGCTGCCAAATAACAATACCTTTGAGGAATATTGTGTTCCTGCGAGTGAATGATATTACTAGATGTGTGCAAGTGCTGTGTTAGCAGCAGAGATGCCAGTGGGCAAGCAATACTCCTTGCATTGCAAGCGTCTATATAGCTACCGGCATCTTGCGAGCGTATGCGAGTTTAACACCCAGTCTTGTATATAAAAATATTCTTCTTAGTATCATAATCAACTATCGTAAGTATTATAATTACTCACTCATTCAGACCAATTATAGAATATATACAGCGTAAAAAACCCTTAATAACGAAATGTGCGCTTTGAATGTACAGCGATTTAGTCCGCATTTCAGTGTTAAATCGATTCATTTTTATAAAAATACCCTTCATAGAAAATATTAACGAGTCCCCAACAACTTTACTGATGGAATCGCTGCCCCTCGTAGTGAAGATTGCGCGCCGATGAGGTTGCATTTCTTGAAGAAGAACCTTTTATATTAAACTCCGGCCATGCCTACAATAATTCACGAGATATAAAAAATACGAGTAAATTGGTTTAGTTACGAATACATATAGATGCAGGTGGAAAATTCGAAATAAGTGTAATTTAGGGTGAGGCCAAACAAGCGTAATTTTGTGAGTTGCGAGTCGCGTAATTAACGCCGGTTTTATATAAATGTACAGTGACGACGTAAAATGAATTCGTCATTTGTATGAAACCGACTCGAATTACGCGACTTACAACTCACAAAATTACGCTCGTTTGGCCTCACCCTTAGGCCCGCCAGACGAAACTGCTTACCGTTGCGGCTTTTACATTGCAGCCGCTTAGATGAGGCGGGCCATTTGCTTGTTTGGCACCTGACGCAGTATAAAAAAAATCTTGTCTGGTGTAGGTGACCTAACTCGCATTTGTTGTTTACTGAAGACTGGGAAAATATCTTCAGAGTCTGGCTGGTGCAAAGCTGGGTAGTACGTTAAAAATACGAGGGCGACCAGCTGACGTATGATCCACCACGGTACGGCCAGCTGACTTTTTTTTATCTTCGAATAATTGGGTTGTTTCCAATGTTTAAAAATTGTACAAATAAATTAACAATATCGTAAAATACACAAAACTATAAAGATCTGCAAACTTTCATTCTAATATCTTCAGTCAGTTTTTTTTTAGCGTCGATCAAAGTTTGGCGGGAAAGTCCATTTTAAAAGTATGAAATTATTAAAAAATAATATTTCCATTGGAGAAGCAATAAAAAATGCTATAACTTTTATTATGATACTAATCACATAAACGTAATATTTAACATAGCTGTCGTACAAATTTCTGATTTGATGCATACAAAATACAGATCTGTGACGTCATAATTCAGTAGTCTTTTGTATGGAGCGTTTTGGGGCAGTCTAAAAATTGTGATTTTCAAATTAACATATCTCGAGAGATATTTGTGCTATCGAAGTAATTCTTTCACCTATGGTTATATTACGGAGACGTCCCTACATATCAAACAGAAAAAAATGTTAGTCAAATACCCAATTGAGTTAACTATAATTTAACAAATTTTCAGTCGGGAGGACATTACTGAAAACAATTATTTTTTTTACGTGATTAAGAGGCTGCCGCTGCCCAACCCACCCATGGAGCGGCAGCTGACGTTTACCATACGGCATAATACAACTCTCTGAAGTATTTTACGAGTTGTCGCTTGAGAAGAAATGACTGACAAAATATACAATCTGGCTCACGGACTATAATATATAATTAGTTAAAATTTTAAGTGTCTGGTTAATACCATTATAAAGATGGTATTAAAAACGTAAAAAAACCTTTTTCTTGTATGATGACCTCTTTAATTTTTCACTTTTATATATTAAATTTTAAATTTTACTTTTATATATACAGTTCTTTGATAGAAAAGAATACAAAATAAATGCAATCTGTGAGAGATCTGGAGCCTAAACTAAGCCGTGGCTTGTATTTTAGAGCACCAGGTAAATAAAAAAATATTATTTTTAGTATTTGTTGTTAACTATTTGTGTCTAACTATTACGGTACAACAGATAGAGCTCAGTGACAGACGGACAGACATACAGCGGAGTATCAGTAATAACGACCGTCCCGTTGGCACCCTTTGAGTATTTAACCCTAAAAATGTTTTCATAGAAAATATATCAATCCAATAATTTTAGGGTAATGCCCAACCCGCAGTTGAGCAGCTAAATCTGTTCGATTGGGGGGAGACCCGTATTCCAATAGTGGGATGATTATGGGTTTGATGCCGACAAGTCCTTAGTCGTCCTTAAGACAACATGAGGTGAGGTCACAAACCACCTAAATTGATTTGTTATTCGTTGTGATCATTTTGCGAAATAGTACATTTTGCGTCTTGAATATTTTGCGTTTGGAATGTTTTACGTGTTGAACGCTATGCATTGGTTGGTGAGGTGAACTACAACAGTACTGGGCAACTGTTACAAAACAAAGATTATTTGAATAGAAATTACTATGGCGACCCATTACATAACTGTACGTTAGGGATGTAACCGAACAAAGCGATAAACGGTACCAAGGACGCTATCATTGTGCAGCTATACCTATGTATCAACAACGCAACAGCAATCTATATAACTCTATAGCACTATACGTTTTGAAGACATGACGATATTACATCTTTGTTACTTATAAAATAATACAAATATCAATATGCACCTATGCATCATCCTGGGTCGAACCCAGGATTTTAATACAAAAAAATATGACATTATTGATACAAAAAATATTCTAGCAGAAGAAGCATACCATAATATTTATTTGGCTCGTAAAATCGTTAAAGTAAATAACTTCATAACTACAAGAATGGCAATGGTGCTTTTACAAAGAGATTTACATCAGGAATGGAATAGAATAGAATTTTGGGGTCTAAGGGTTCATGAACATCATTGAACCAAAGCCAACTTCACCTGCACGCGGTGCACCCTGCTGATAAATACATAGAAAACACCCAGACTAAGACAAACAGACATGTTCATGCACACAAATGTTTGTCCTATGTGGGAATCGAACCCACGAGCGTTGGTGTCGAAGCCGCGTCATTGACCGCTACGCCACCGAGCTCGTCAAAATATAATAAATAGGCAGTTGTATATTAAGTATTTATCATTCTATCTTTTAAACTCTTTGCCACTCCCTGCCGCTCTCTCGGGTCGATCTCACCTCCCCTCTGTGACAAATCTGGAATAGTTAGTATGGCGCCGCACGCACACATTCTCATTCGCGCTCTGCACAGACGTCATTGTTTATGTAGTAGTAAATAAATGACGCGACATTTGTATGTTGCCGGGGTGTGCTAATACTAACATTTGGTTGAAATTGCTCAGCCTTAGTTTTTGAGTATATTTCTGAGCTTTTTTACTAGTGTTTATGTTTAATAAAAGAATGTAGAAGTTTACGATACTATTGCATCTCTGTGCGTTGATGTGCTTACTAATACAAAGAAAAGTTGTAAAAAAAGATTTCTAGTAGACTTCTTTATTCAAGACTTCAGAAATCCGTCTTACAGATGCATAAAAAATCTGTAACGTTTTCAATGGGTTGTTACCGGCAGGCTAATATGCTTGAACCGAGGGCAGCAAATTTGGCGGCTGAATATTCTTTTTTTATTTATCTTACAGATATATAAAAAATCTGATGTATATGTATATGTATGAAAAAGAAAATTCGATCTTAAAATTTGTCGGCTCTAAAATTGCCGGCCCAGGCTCAAGTTAAATTATTCTGCTGTTAAATCTGCCTCTATAAAATGTGTATCAACTTACAAATTAATCTATTATGTATACATATTCCAGGTAAAGATATAACTCACAAGCTGTACTCGGTGAGTGAAGGTCTCAGTGCGGGTGTCGTCACCGAGCGCGAAGGTTCCCAGGCGCACCTGACGCGTTCCGCCAGCGTCGACGCCGTGCACGAGGGTACCCGGGGGCGTCTACGCAGTCTCGCTTGGAGAGCTCGCAGCACGATCCCTCGAGGTGACTAGATTTTAAAACTTATTAAATCTGGATATTTTACATTAGTAACCTTCTATTATAACTTAAGCATTGGATACACCAGGGGGAAATCGAACATAAAACGTCGTATTTTATGTTCGGTTTCCCCCTGGTGTATCCATATATATCATATTTGGATATATGCTATGTATAGTTAACAACAGATTAAAATAAATATATATTAACCGATGACGAGCTCGGTGCTCGAATGGCTAGTAGTCCAAGTGGCCATACTTGGACTCCAAGTGCGCGGGTTCGATCCCCGCACAAGATAAAAATTTGTGTGAATGAATATGTCTATTTGTCTTGGTCTGGGTGATTTCTATGTATGTATTTACAAAAAAAAAATGTATTTCAGTATAATGTATAATATCACTATCAGTTATCTAGTTCCCATTGTACAAGCTTTGCTTAGTTTGGGACTAGATGGCAGTGTGTAATTTGTCCAGGAATATAAAAATATTTAAAAATTAAGTATGTTTGTGAAATTTTTGGGAGCTCAAAACAGAAACATGACTTTATAAAATCTACAAATAATCTATATATATAAAATAAAGTCGTGTTTGTTACAACACTTATAACTCGAGAACGGCTGGACCGATTGCCATGGTTTTTGATTTGTTGGATTTGTTTCCGTCCCGAATAGCAGAATAACTCTTAAAAACATTGGAAAATTCTCGAAAAAATAAAATAAAAGAAAAAACATTTTCCCATACAAAATGTTCGTGGTTGTCGTAGCTGTCAAATGTGACGTTGTCGTACGTGCGTACGCTAAATCTATGCGTGCGTTCAGAAATGTATATTAAGCTCATTATAGAACAAATGTCATAGATTAAAAACAAATGTTAACTCTATTGGTCTCATTTTTACGTCTTGAAAGTTGGCTGTGATTTGTTTTTAAACAGTTTTGTGGATTTAAATATTTATTGCAAAGAGAATGTAACCACTATGTTTTAAGAGACGGATGTGCCATACAAATAGCGTAATTCTAATATGTATGAAATGGAAGCGAAAACAATCAGAATTTGTACCAAATTCGCTTCCGATTCATAGAGTCGTTTTTTTTTACTTTGAGTTGCGCCAGGCTGATTTATTGGTTCTAAAATATTTATGCGTGCGTTCAGAAATTTAAATCAAGCTCCATAAATCTATATAATATATAAAATAATGTCGTGTCTTGGTCGGGAAAGTATTAAAAACATTGAAAAATTGACGAAAGAATTAAATAAAAGAAAAAAACGTTTTCCCATACAAATAGTGCCAGTTAAAAAGGATTAGAATATTTATTGATTGTTATGTAAATGTCAAATCGATTGGTCTCACTTTTACGTCGCGAATGTTGTCTGTGATTTGTTTTGTGGATTGAAATATTTATTGTTGTCAATTGGTACTTTTTTTGTGACTTTGTAAAGTACTGAACTTATTATTTACCCACTGCTGGGATACGGGTCTTCCCTCAACCGAAGATGTTTAGAGCATACTCCAACACGCTGCTCAACTACGGGTTGGGCCACTAACTTGGCTTAAGGACTGCCATCTAATGATAAACACCAGGACCGACGGCTTAACGTGCCTTCCGAAGCACGGACGAGCTCGAGATAACATAAACTCATCCATGAACAGGCTACGGTTGACGTTGCTTAACTTGCGTGTACAATTAGACTGACACGTGCCTTACGCCATCGTGCTTCTCTATTATTTTCTATTATTCATTGTATTAATTTCAAGAAATCATAAATTTTGTTCATATATATATGTACATCACGACATTCATTGACTGTTAGGCGGTACGAAGTTCGCCGGGACAGCTAGTTAAAAATATATGTAACTTGTTATAATTTCTTTAATATATTTTGGTTAAATAATAAAGCGTTACCATTATAAAAAAATATTTTTTTTACATAAAAATCAAATAAAACAATATGATGTGCCATCAAGTAAGTAAGTCGATTCTACCTACTGATTTGAAACATGTTATATTTTTTTTGTATTACAGGAAACTCGTACTGGCAACCAATGATAGCGCGTCAGTTCCTGAAGCAATCGCCATTTGGGCGAAATTCGACACAGCCGCAGGCTCAACCTCCGGCACAGCCTCCTCGACTGCTAACACAAACTTCGTCTGCCAGCCTGCAGCCGCCGGCGCGGCGTCGCAGTCCTCCGCGACGCACAGCTTCGTTCCGGCGCGGCCGTGAGGTCAAGTTTGCGGAGGTGGCAGGCGCCTCGGAGCCGGCCGTGTGACGCGGGCGGCGGCCCCAGCCCGAGCTGGTGCCGCTCGTAGCGCCGCGCCCTGCTACGCCTACGTCTCCCGTTGACTACCCCTGACTACAAGACGAGCGAACGATTATGCCGCACACCACTGACTTCTAATAATTCAACAAACTACAGTAAACAAACAAGCTAGGCGTGCTATAATGACCCAAGACAAAAATATTTCTACGACAGAACTCATCGATTAATGAGATTCCAGTAGCAGACGTAGTGTAAATAAATCAATTATAAAAGAGCTTCCTGTTATTAATGACAAAACCGAGTGTCATTGTGCTGTTGATTAAATTGCTACGTGTTGTCCCATCGTTCGCTCGATTGACATTATATCTTAAGAAGTCGGCTGGAGCAGGAGTAATTGTGATCGTTGAGAGGTGACAGTGACATGATTAGTGAAAAACTTGATGGTAAATTGATAATACTTGCATAAAGTGTGAGGTTTGTTGATTTTATGAGTGAATAGTGTTGAACAACTTAATTTGTAATTATCGTTTGAGAATTTAGACTAGCTTAGCATTAAATGTACCTACTTATTATATATTACGTTGCAATATTGCGCTCAAGCACCTCGGACTCCACAACAATAGACTTCCAAAGTGCTAATCGTGTCTTTTGTAAACGTTAAACGAATCGTACTGAGCGAGATTAATTCGAAACACTGATAGGATATGGAATTGTACCTAAATTATAATTTTTTAGCAACTGATAATTAAATGTGGGATTCTAAAAGTATTTTAATATAATAATAATTGTTTATTAGTCTTAAGATGTGTTAAAATCGTGATAAAATATTAAAAGTTAACGCAAGGATTTATATTCAATATATTGTTCAGTAAAGATGTACCTATTTTCGTGCTCCTTGTTCTATTAACATACTATGGTCTTGTTAAGCCTTGGGCCATTCAAACTTCTCTTAGTGCCCAGGAAATGTTGGTAGAGTCTTTATATCGAAGCTTAAAATCATGTATTATACACAATGTTCGAGCACCAGTACCTGAATCGACGTTGTGTTAGCTCACAAAACTGCAATACTCCCTGTGTCTAGTTACATAAATAATAAAATAAGTATAATGTGGGGCCTAAATTCTTACAGACTCCATAAGCCTCTCTCTATTACTTCCTTACACCTATAAAGTTGTTTTTATTTTGCTATAATGTGTCAAGTTCTGCTCGAAGAATAATAGTAGGGGGAAAAATGTAGACTGTCAGTATTCATTACAATAATAATAATTGTGATGCAGCAAAGTACATAAAGGTATTGTTTTGGATTGTAATGCGTATTATGGACAACGAATGCGGCGTCGTAAGGATCGACGAGGCCAGGCCAATTGTGAATTGTAAACTATACAAATACGTCGTTAACTATATTTAATAATAAGGTAGAGTTATCAAGTCAGCGCAACAAATTTAAAATAACTGATAAAATTTCAGCGCTATTATATTTTATTTTTTATCTGCATTGTAAAAGTTATGGACAGCACGGTATTAAATAAATAAGTTTTTTTAAAGTTCAAGGTGCACGTTTGAAAATATATCTCACATTAAATTTATCATTCAAATACATGTTATTAAATGCTAAGAGCTAAGCTTTTAGTCTTTGCTATGTAATCTGGTCGTTGTATGGGTTCTCGGGTGTACGCCCTATCTAATTAGATGTCACCTCAGCATGATAAATACACGTCGATGTTTAGTTGATGTTGTCGCTTCGTTACTGTACGGTGTCAGACTAGATGAGCCAGTAGTGTTCGTGTATATCATAAACCTAGTCGGAGTGACGCTTCGACATACAGTACGTAACTTACGGACATTGTACAAAAAGGATATGACAAATGTATACTTCTTTTCCATTCCCGAAATGATACCAAGCGAACTCTACACAACCCATTATTTTCTTAAATAAAACAACAAGTTACCGGATATCTGTCTAGTCTTCTAAAATCCTGATTGTACTATGTCTCTTACGAATACATATCGTTCTTCGTCTTGTCTTGTCTCGTTAGTTATTTCTCTAAAAGTAGATGAAATGTTCTCGATCGGCTGAATTTATTTTGTCGCGGTACTTTGCACAGTCGTTATAAGATTCAGGCAGAATTTATCATCGATGTTGAAACTTTCAATGGCTTTGTTATAAATTATATTTTCTCTCATTAACAAAACGACGCGGTTATGCCGGGAAAAGGGCGGATTGTCAAATTTAATGCAAGCTCAAACTCTAAATCACATATATTTATATGAAATCAGTAACAATACCGCGCTTTCCCTGCGCCGCGCCGACCTTGAAAGTATTACAAAAATGTTGGCCTTGCTCTTATGGTGTAATAAAATAACATTATAAAAGGCTAGTGAAATTTTGATAACTAAATAACAACTAGACTTGAAATTATAAATTGATAAGGTGTAAAACATAACAATGTTAGTTAACAACTTCACGTACTGTGTATACTTCATACTCATTGGCTTTTTGAAATTTAACTTGTTATTTATTAATAACATAATATAAGGAGTGCCACGTGGAATGACGACTCGCAACTCACACAGGAGCATCGATATCACAGGAATTGCATGATTATTAAATACACACTAAGTAATAATGTTAAATCACATCGCTCGTCAACTTAAATTTTAACAATTAATGTTTCAAATGTTCCAAGTTCTCGCATATGTAAATGTTTAGACAGTTTACGATACAAAATTACTTATGTCAGTTGTTATCTGGAAACTTTATTGCAATGTCTTCCATTGTTTTATAAATAGCTATTGTGTCTATCAGAAATTTCTACCGTGTTGTGATACGATTCAAATCGTTACTTAACTGAACTTCCAAATAATGCAATAATAAAATATATTTGCACTGTATTTCAACATTAGACAAAATGTTATATGCGAGGCCCTTCAGTGTATAACTATGGCTACATTATTATCATTCATGAGTATCAGTATAGAATTAATTATATTGAATATTCGGCTATTTGTACAAAAATCGGGAGCAACTTCTTAATTAGTTACCGCTTAATTATTATATTCCAACGAAGCAAGTATTGCACGTACATATATGCCTGAATAATCTTTAAAACTTATATTGCGCCTGGAATTCTCTAATTCTTGTAGAGACAAGGGGTCCTACTGCCGAAGCTGAAGCCGATTACCATCCAATATATTGATACGAAAAATATATATTAGGTTTAAGTTATTGACATCCTTAGTCGGTAGAGCTATAGGGTTACTATCAGTTAAGCTAAACACAAGTACCATAAATCTAAGCTGACGTTTGATATTTGCAATCAAAAAATCCGATGGAAATCGTCTTCAGCTTCCGCGGTAGAGCCCTAGGTTATAAGTTTGTATTGTGGTTAATTAACTTCTTTCATAAAAAACAATAAGGTCGTCTTATGGCACATGTTTGTAATTTATTGTATTTATTGATAATGTTTACAGTACTCTTTCATTTGTATTTTTCATATATAAAATATTCTTTAAATATGTCTACTAACACCTGAAGACGTAAATAGTCTTAGTTCAAATCACGGGTACTAACTGCCATAGGAAATGCAGCCTGGCGCTAAACCTATATTATTTTACCATGACTTTTATTATATACAAATTTCAAACGGTCTGTTAAATATTACCTACTAATGATAATTGGTGAGTAAGTTTAGATTTGTAACAAATTTATCGAATTACAACCGTTATAGATAAGAACATCTATAATAGTCGTAATTTTAATAATAAAATATTTGACTAATTTTCCTTCAACTTAAGTTAATTTGTCGAATACTGTATAATAAAACAATGAAATAAACCTAAATTGTCCACTGTACATATAATTTTTATGGTCTTAGCTTTAAATTTAATTGATTGATATGATTACCGGAACATTTCTACAAACACTTAGGTATTCATTTTGTGAAATAAGTACCGCTATGTCGTAATATATGTTATATATTCGTCAACATACTTAGTACATGTAGGCAGATATGTGATAAAATATCGGCATATTCATAGATTTGTGAAAATAGCGGGGCAAAATATGCATATTGTTTTAGAAAGTGAATCTCTAAAGTCTTAATCAAACAAGTTTTGTTTGAACACCTTTTCGTTGTAGAGTTATCCGTTTTGATATTCTTTAATTCTAGTACCTTATTTTATTACTGGTTTGGCATTGTAAAATATATGTAATTTGACCATAGTAACCTACATTCCATATTATACATTAATTTTCACCGTTATACTACACTTTATGTATTTTAAAACAGATAAAACCATTATAACATAGAGTGTTCGACATTATGTTTACATACAAACATCGCTATTACCTAACTCAGGATAATAACTTGAGGTATTTAACCCAGAATAATATTATAATGAATTCTTATATAAATTACTAACTACCACCTATGGCTTCACCCGCGTTTACGAAAACGTCTTTTATATTTTCTGGTTAATATATTAGCCTGTTACACTCACTAATTACGTGGCTTTCTATAGGTAAAGAATTTTCAAAATCGGTTCAGTAGATCCAGAGATTACCCCCCTACAACCTCACAAAGAAAATCAAAAACTATAATATTAGTATAGATAAATATTATTTCTTTATCATCTAAAGGTACAGTTCCGAGATGGGTGCAACCGCAGACCATAACTACAGATTGCAAGGGTTTACTGGTATTTAAGAATCTTGAAATTAATTCTGATTTGCGCGTGCTGTCTGTTATTGTGTCTGTCTCGGAATTGCGCCTTAATCATATAAGTGGACATGGATAGTTATATCTAAGTTGATTGCTACAACTGAAATAACAAGACCCCATACTCCTACTCCCTTGACAAAGTTGACATGGCTAATAGTAATTTTTGGCCATAGTACAACTGGAGTGAAATTTCCCCGGTAGATTTAATCCGCCAGGGGGTGATTTTCCTCTGGTGGATACGGTACTAGTGCTGCTGGGATACGGTTCTCCCTCAATCGAAAGGGTTTAAACCATATCCACGCTGCTCAACTGCGGGTTGGCGTAACTTAATGCACTTGAGTGAATTGACCATAAATTTCTATAAGTCTAAAGCTCTAATCCGATAAACTACATTCACCTGCATTCCTATTTGACAATAGTTAACACTACCATTTGTTTTTGACTTTATCATTTAGACCCTGTATTACCAATTAATATATTTTAAATTTGTATAAACGGAATTTAAAAAATCTCTCGGAAACTTTATAATAGTTGCGTATGAGTATTTATTCAATTGCAGCTGAATACTCAGTACAAATGTAAAGTAATGACGTAGCAGACACACGAACGAGCGCCTCTGTGATACACGTTAGCTTAAAGAATAGGAGTCGTCGGTGGATTGATATCATGTACTCGCAATCTGATGTTATTCTACTATAGGTTGCCCTCTGAATCTCGTCATGCATGACATTGCAGTTATTATATATTATTGTATTTATTCACTTTATTAACATGTTTATTATGTCTTTAATAAAACAATTGCTTATAGTGTAGTTTTATTCCTTGGAACATCAAAACCAAGATCGAAACACATGGTCCGCTAATAATAGCCCGCATCATTTAGACAGATATATCTAAGAGCACGGAAAATAGAGTGCAAGCAGCGCAAACTAGACGACCGAAACCCATAACTGAACAACTCTACTGTCGCGTCGTCGCGTAGGTATATTTAATCAACGTAACAATTTTTTTATTAGTGAAGACGCTTGGTACTAAACAACAGTAGGTATTACTATTTTATTTGTAGATCTCGTGAGGTTTAAAAATCTCTACGTTTGCCTGATTTTTTTATCTACTTTTATTTTATTAATTTATACATAGTGTTATGTGTAGTAGTTAAGAAAATAAACGGTATCAGAAATGAACAGTATAAGGTTAAATTATTGTTGTATTATATTTTTTGAATATGGTTCGCTGTTCAAATTCAATGCTCTCGCGTCTACATACAAATGTAAACGCATATGTGACTTACCAAACCGGTTTGTTGTTAAATTAACAACAGTATAGTGACAAAAACTATAAAAAAAGTCATAGCAGATATTGAGATATGATTAAATAAATATGTTCAATTTTTTGTATGCTAACAAATAAATATAAAGTTCACAATACACATTGACAGTCTAGAGTCAATTTTCCAATGTCAAGTAAATCATACGATGCCACCGGTCTAAATACCATGAACTTGACCTGATGACGTGGAACCCGCGATATATTTGACTTGACTGTATAATTTAGTTTTTAAAAATGGTAATCGGCGCACAGCCGATCCAGCCATGTTGATAATGCCAATGCGATAGCAGTTAGTGATGCCGAGGCGCAGGCGACGTTCGCGTCTCCCCGGCGCGTGCTCATTCAAACACTATTAATATATTTAAGTACATATGAAGTAATTCGTTTAAGTAATAAAGTACGTTAAGTAGTGATTCAATATGACGTTTCTCATGAGAAAGTGCGCAAACACCGCAAGGAACGTAAATAGATTTCGGAAGTCATACATGCTGTTGAGACCCGTAAGTGTTGTTATTTGAAATTGATGTTTCTCTAACTCTAAATGTAATTCAAACATTGCTACAATTGTGGTATCATCATCCATATATACTTTACTGTTTTGACCATCATGCCCGAAATCTTTTTTTTTTTTGTTTTGTCAACTTTTAAGTATGATAAATAATTAATGAACCGAAACATAGGTAGTTTTATAAATTTTCTTCAGTCTTATATCTCTTTTGAGTTAAAAATGCCTTATATATTTATTTTCTTTCGTTATATAACATTAAATTAATTGTCGCAAGAATATTTCTTATCATCATGCTCATTTTAAGGAAGAATAAAAAGAAAATATATATTACACTATTCATTTCGTACTTATTTGACTAAAACATTTGATATTTGGTAAAATCAATATGTCATTTATGAATTGTAGATGATAAAATCATAACTGTTTACTCAAAGTAACTATAATATTCTTCATAGTAATAAGATAAGAGAACATATTTACCGAAACCTTATCAAATAACAAGTCATATAATAGAGATATACGTAATTATCGTTGATTTCATTTTGGGAATGTGTAACAATTAACCATTACGAAATGACCTGATTTTTTGCGATAATTTTTGCTAATTGAAATAAGTTTTGATCATAAAACGTAGAGATTACCTTCAATCTGATTGATAATAGAGCCCACACGTGTAGCTTTCGAAACAGCTACAAGCAGCTGGCAACAAGTTTTTTTTTTCAGACAATACGGTCTTTTTCATAAGAGGGCAAACGAGCATGTGGGTCTCCTGATGGAAAGCAATCACCACCGCCCATGGAGCAACACCAAGGGGCCGCCGACATCCATTCCTTCTTTTCTTTCTGGTGACCTCACTCACTCGCAGGAACACAACAATCCTCAAGGGAATTGTTATTTGGCTGCGGTATTCTGTGAGGTGGAGGTACTTGCCCAGTTGGGCAGCTTAAAAAATACACTATGCCCCACCTCTCTTTTCGCCAGAGCCTCGTTTGTCAGTCGGCAGGATGCACCACGTGCAGGTGAGGTAACCTTTGGTTCAAAAAGGTTGATGAACCTCTTACACTTACAGGTGTAAAACTAATTTCTTCTGATTAAATTCGTTGTGAGTTCCAAGGCAGACGAAGTTTTACCCCCTGGAATACAGTGTATTTCATTGTTCGTTGTCTTTTTTGTGGTCGCCACTGTTAATCCAGGCTACACAGGACACACAGTGGTACGAAAGTGACAGCTTGACGCTATAGTCAAGTGACTTGAAGGCTTTTGACGCGACTGAGCAAGGGCAAGTCTTTTTTTTTTTATACTACTTCGGGTGGCAAACAAGCATACGGCCCGCCTGATGTGAAGCGGTTACCGTAGCCATATTAACGCTCGCGACATAAAATATCATTCGCGTGTCGCCACCCCCGCTGCCAACGCAGCATCTCCTTCCTTCCTTTTTGGTAACCTCACTAACTCGCAGGAACACAACAACCCTCAAGGGAATTGTTATTTGGCTGCGGTATTCTGTGAGGTGGAGGTACATTCCCCAGTTGGGTAGCTTACAATTACGCTCCCTACCTCTCTTTTCGCCAGAGCTTCGTTTGTCAGTCAGCAGGGTACACCGCGTGCAGGTGAAGTTGGCTTTGGTTCAAAGGTGTTGATGAACCACTTACACCGCAAGTGACTTAAAAGCTTTAATCAAGATTATGAAATAACCTAACAGGAAAATCATCGACCGTACTGCAGCAACGCTATCAATATTCTGCGATGCTCTACAACAGCCGTGCACCTGAGGTGGAGGCAGTTCCATTCGACCCACGTTCATAACAAATCAGTCGCATTCAAGTTATCGGACATTGGAGAAGGAATACGAGAAGTGGTTATCAAGGAATGGTTGGTATTATCTAGTATATTATACATAACGAAATCATGTTATTGCCCTATCGACATTGTAGTAATGAACCAGTCGTGAGTGTTGATGACGTCAGTTTTGTCCAATATGTATGTCCAATCCAACGGCAATATGTAGGTACTCTAATCAAATTTTTACTGAAGAAAAAAGTCATATTGATTTACACCTCATTGGTATTTTAAACTGAATGTAATACTACTAAGGTTGTGAATTAAACAAAAACTCTATTCTGATATATGCTGGTTTATTCTGTACAAACGAGAATAATGTGAGGTAATTCTATGCCAGCGCCATCTATTGACTAACATTTGGTACTACATACGTAAACATTTTGTTTGAATTATCGTGTAGTGAAATTTTATGGTAATCAATATTCGAGTATTTTAAGTGTCTTTCGTAGAGTCTTTTATATGTTTGTAAAATATTTGAGTTATTCGTGTATTACGATTTTTTGAAATATGTTGGAGGAGTTCCTTTAGAGCCACAGTCAAAGTCACCAACAAAATAAATACGTGTGATGCACCATGCCTTCTAGCGAACGAGGCTCTAGCAAGAGAGATTGGGCAAGTTGAGTCCGACTTACCTACTTTAGATACATACTTCATTTAATGTACCTATCCATAACATTAAGGTTGCCTTGAAAAGATCGCTTTTAGCAATAAGACCGACTTGTTGCACATACATGTTCTTAAGTGGATATTTTCTGTATGTTGACTAGATTTTTTCTGTGTATAGCGCAAATGAAGCATATTCTATCTATCTATGAGACTGAAAAAGTACTTCCACTACTACGTGATATTGTGTTAGCATGCGGGCAATGCTCTTTGTATTGCAGACGTTTATAAGCTATAAGTAACCGCTATACATCAGGTGGTCTTATGATTGTTTGACACAAAGCGTGATACTAAAATAATGTAATAAATTATGGACATTGAATTGGTTCCCAAGTTGATTATATAAATAATATTTTTTATGAAGTATTTTTTTATTTAATGAAATGCGACTTGACATTTTTATGACCATTAATAGAGTTTTTAAATTCAACGTTTTAAAGTCAATTTAAAACGCGCATATTATCTTTCACGTGCTAGATTCTTTTTTCAATGTTTTTGGTGCCCCCAAGACGTGCAATTATTAAACTGCTTTAGGGCTAATCGGTAATAGTTTCCAGAGCAAAATGTCCTCATATGCATTAATTCTCAGAAAGTGATGTTCATTGAACATAATTACCCCATGGAAGAATCATTATTAGTATCTCTCTTAATTCACGGGTCAAGCCCGGTCATTTGATAGGCATACGCGGGGATATAGATCCAACACGTAGAGGCCCCTTTGAGAAGTTTGATGTAATGTTGTACGCCCGCCGTGACCCGCTCCAGGATATATCAATGGAACGATATACCCATGAGCAGGTCTCGGCAGGCGTTGAGACTATTGCGAAGTGTGATGGAAAATAAATGGGCTATGGAGATGAGATCTGGGTGAACTTAATACCGGGCTATTACAGAAGAGGGACCGACGCCTGCCATAACTGCTTTTATTGCTAGTTATTTGCGGCAGGCGGTGGCTTGCCACTCACTAGATGGGCCTCCGAAATGCCAGGAAATCGGCCGGAGGCAACACCGGTGTGAGTGACTCAGGGGTGTCGAGAGGTGTGCTGCGCTTTCTCCGAAGTTACTCGCGGCGTGATGCCCTTTAACACTTCCACCCCTGGAGCATATAGCTCTAGCGGCTCCTCTCTGGACGGCCAATGAAGGCAAGCCAGAGCTGAGAGTCCTGCGGGCCTTCTTGTGTTTACACTCCGACCGATGAAGACACGCCGGAGACGAAGGCCCTCACCGACTCTCTGGAGACTCGGGTCCGTGGTGTCGCTACTCACACAACAGCTCACCACACAAGCTGCCCTGCGGACTTTATTATTAGTATTATTATTACATTATTCGTATTATTAGTAGTCATTTACGAAATGACTGCAATTTCATACATTAAGCTTATTTATAGCAGTCGTTTTGTTTCAATGTCGTTTTACGCTATGGGCTTTTACAATCAGGAGATGTTGCTCTGAAAACTCCGCATCGATCTTATATCTGTTTTTCATAAAATTTTGACACTCGCGAGATTTTCAAAATTTTTTAAACAGTTGGTTAGCAGCGAATTTCTTATAAATTGTTTGCAATCAAAAGAGCAACAACATTTTTGTAATGTTACATTCTTATATTTTTACTGCCTACTGAAAGTCCGGCTGAGTAGTTAAGCAATGTCGACCGTAGCCTGTCCAGGGATGGGTTTATTTATCTTCCGCTTCTCCGTGCTTCGGAAGGCACGTTAAGCCGTCGGTACCGGCTGTTATCATGCGGCTTGAAAATACTGGCCTCCGCCCCCGGCCCCGGCCCCGCACTTGAGCAGCGTGGTGAAGAATGCTATAAACCCCTTCGATTGAGGGGAGGCCCGTATCCCAGCAGTGGGATGAATAAGGGCTGATGACGACTGATAGGATAACTAACCACAGGAGATGGTTACTGAATGTTGCCTTTACTACTATGGATTCATCTTCTGGGCGAGTCTAACTCGCGCTTGGTCGGTGTCAGATAATTTTTATTAGCTATATCATATGGATCTCTTATGTACCTTTAATCAGGGACTAGAAATAATTCCTTTACTCTATGTTTTAATAAAAGAATAAAGTTTTAAAATTCTTGTTAACATAGCACCATTTTTACCACAATAAATGAATAATGAATTAATTTTGACTTCCCCTCTTAGCAATGTGACCTCTTGTGCAATAGCAATATGGCAAATAAGGTATTAATTAATGAATTAATTATCATATTTCAGGTTCGTCAAAGAAGGAGATAAAGTACAGCAGTTCGACAACATTTGCGAGGTGCAGAGCGATAAAGCGGCAGTGACCATTACTAGCCGATACGACGGTGTCATCACACGGCTGTACCACAAGGTCGACCAAACTGCACTCGTTGGCCAGCCTCTCATTGATATTGAAGTTGAAGATGATGACAACGATGGTAAATATATAAATAAAAATAAATATTTCTTGACAATTTACACAGCGCCATCAAGCCCCAAATTAAACGCAAAACTTGTACTATGGGTACTAGAGAACTGATATTATACTTTAATACATTTTTTTTGTAAATACATACATATAATATATAGAAAACACCCAGACCAAGACAAACAGACATGTTCATGCATACAAATATTTGTCTTGTGCGGGAATCGAACCCGAGACCTCGGAGTCAAGGTGGGCAGTTGCTGCATTCGACCACCGATCTCGTCAATATAAAAAAAATATATTTACATTATATATATTAAATTGTGAAATATATCAATCACTGTTTAATATGTATAATGTAAATATATTTCACTTTTTGCTCCAACGACAGCGATCCAATTTCCTTAAATGTACAACCGATACGAGATCGTAACGACTTAGCCGTTGTCGACGTTGAACCTTTTGATCAAAAATTTTCCCATATACTATTTTCCCCGACCCTGAGGAGCCCAATGGCGTCGTTGCGCGTGTCAGTCTAATCGGACACGTAAGTTAAGCAACGTCGACCGCAGCCAGTCTATGGATGAGTTTATTTATCTCGAACTCCTCGGTACTTCGGAGGGCAGGGATGACGCGACTTGTACAGTCAACAGCAGATCAAGCATTATACTTTGACCTTTGTACCGTTCTTATGTCGTCAGATGGTCTTTGCAGTGCAACTGTAACTGATACCTGTGCTGATACCTAAGTCCAAAAAACAAAAATGAAGTGCTAATCCGCTTTAATTTAAAGTTGCATGAACATAATAATGTTCTAAATAAAATCTGCTTTTAATTTCAAAGAGATGTACATAATCGTTCTCTTGTTTTTACAGGCTCGTCATCAGATTCCAGCGATGAAGCACCAGCTCCAGTGATTCCACAGACTAGAACAAACCAAAGAGTAAAAGTATTAACAACCCCAGCTGTCAGGAGAATAGCTTCACAGTTTCAGGTTAGTTAATCACCATCTAAACTGCTAGGTCTAGAATACAAGAGCCAGTTCAAAATAAATAATGAAATTTAGTTTTAAAGCTTGAAGCTCTACATTGGCCATACCAAAAAGTTTATATGTATGGAATCCTAGCTAAAGCTAGGATTCCATACTAGAGGTAGGTACTAGAGATACTGGAGGTTCTAGAGGTAATGTCAGATTTGGAAAAAATTAATGCCACATGCAAAGCATAGTACTTAGTAAGAGCAGTGTACTGGTTTTATAACACTCATCACATATTTATGTACTCTATGTTCACAAAATAAAAAATGAATTTAATTGAAAAAAAAAATTGAAAATAATCTATGACGTCATAAAAATCTCGGTTAATTCGAATTAGAACCTTCTGAACCTTGGAGACTACTCCTCGATAAGACTAGCTAGGGCACGATGTCTTTTTTTTATATGAGAAAGGGACAAACGAGCATATGGGTCACCTGATGGAAAGCAATCACTACCGCCCATGGAGATCAGCAACATCAAGGGGTCGCTTATCCGTTGCCAGCCTTCGTTACTCCTTCCTTTCTTTCTGGTGACCTCACTCACTCACAGGAACACAACAACCCTCATGGGAATTGTTATTTGGCTGCGGTATTCTGTGAGGTGGAGGTACTTCCCCAGTCGGGCAACTTAAAAAACGCTATGTCATACGTCTCTTTTCGCCAGAACCTCGTTTGTCAGTCAGCAGAGTGCACTACATGCAGATGAGGTTGGCTTTGATTCAAAGATGTTAATGAACCATTTACATACCAAATTCATTGTCATTGATACACACACTTACGCACAAATAGACACACATATACGTCTTTAAACTAACAGTCCTCTGATTGGCCGGTACAGCGGTGGTCAAAAATGTGGACAAGTTTAACTAGTTTCTAGCCGCAATGGAGCTGCGGCCGCATGTGGCCGCAACGTGGCAGCTCTATCTACTTCACTCAGTGTCCGAAAAAGCAGCTGTGATATTTACAAATCACAATCTCAGTTTTGCTGTTTAGGCGTAAAAATCTAAATACCTTGATAGACATTGTTTTTGGATGAAAATGTAACAAACTAGGTAACAAATATCGATCCAATTACATTATGCTTAGAAATTTTCGTCTATCGTAAAAATTATTACCACAGCTTCACCTTTGCAATTTCTGGACATTTTTAGGACGATCAAGCGTACGACCTGCCTGAAGGTAATCAGGGATCGCAGCGTATGGATGCTTACGACACCTGAGATATCACTAATCGCGTTGCGACCCTGTAAAACCCCTTAACGCCTTTCTTGAAGAACTCCATACTGTACTCCCCTAAGCAAAACCTTGGCAGCGAGTTCATTATTAGTTTACAATTACATCAATAGGCATTAATGTATCTACTTACTATTGTTTTAATCAGTTCATGCAAACTTCTTTGGGATACTAGTTTAAAGCACTTGAAAGTTTCGAAAGTTTGAAGAAAACAATATGAAAATTGTTTTTATTGTTATTTTAACACTGAAAACTTGTGATTCTCAGACCAGCAGTGTCGGCTGCGCAATAATGTCCGTCAAGATATCTCTTAATTATAAATGGAAAATATTAAATTGATCCACAAAAATAATCTGATTTACACATCAAATTAATCTGATAGCACATCAAATCCTGCATTCGATGTCCAATAAGTGCAAAATAGGTTAGGTTAGGTTAGCAATGTATTTTTTTGATGTTACGTTAAATAGTATCCATTACAAATTACATTTTAGGTAGATCTAAGCACCGTCAAAGCTACCGGGAGGAATGGTAGAGTTTTGAAAGAAGACGTACTATCGCATTTGAATATAACTGCTGACAAATCCAACGAAATATCTGGAACAACATCAGTGATGGCAACTCCAATACCGGTAACTCAAGCACATGCAAAAACTGAAGTGTTACTAGAAAATAGAACCGTTCCCGTCTCTGGATTCACAAAGGCTATGGTGAAAACAATGACTGAAGCGATGGTAAGTTTTTTTTTACTATGTCGGGTGGCAGACAAGCATACGACGAACGAATTTTATGACATTACGGCATTTAGGATTCTAATTGCCGTAATGTCATTAAATTCGTTCACAACGCTAAAAGTTATAAAAAATAAAATAGCGCTTCGAAATTTTTTTTTTTTAACCAATCGAGAGAATATTAGTTAAAATCATATTTTAAGAGGCGTTCACAAAATAATACCTATCACAACATAATTGATTAAAGTAAATGCCTTATAACAAGATGCGTCAAGAATGCTCTTTATATTGTAAGCATTTTTAGTTTTATCACACCCCGGCCACTCCATATAAATGTCGCATCGTTAACTACTACATAAACAACTGCGTCTGTGCAGAGCGTAAATGAGCGTGTGTGCGAGCGGCGCCATACAAACTGTTCCAGATTCGCCTCAGAGGGGAGGTGAGGTGGATACAAGAGAAAGTCCTTACTGTACGTACTATTACTTATACTGTGGTTTTATATCAAATGGGCTGCAACTTATTTGTATTCCGATTGCTATGAAAACGATGCAGTGAAGTAACTTAGAATACACTTGTTTTCAGAAAATCCCACATTTTGGACTTAGCGACGAATACGACGTAACAAAATTAGTTGAATCGCGAGAAGTTTTAAAAATCCTAGCACAGGAGCGAGGAGTTAAACTGACTTACATGCCAATCATCCTGAAAGCTGCTTCATTAGGTCTCACTGCGTACCCAATACTGAACAGCAGTCTTGACAGTACCTGCGAAAATCTCACATACAAAGCCAGTCATAACATAGGAGTCGCAATGGACACGCCTAACGGTCTAGTTGTGCCTGTAATTAAGGTAAGCCGCCAATTCTCATCATTCGTCAATCTTCGACTGATACCTCTATTCCCACCTGTTCTGTTAAGTAGTTCTGTTGGCAGAAAACCTCACTTTTGGCTAACGCCTGTCGGCAAATCCAAAAATGTATTCAAATTTCAGCGTTTGCCTAATATATTTTAGACAAACCTAGAATTAGTAGTTAATTAGGCTTCTAGGTTTGTCTAAAATATATCAGTCACACAACAAGTAGGGTTATCGCTCCGGCATAGTTACCTTATACCAGTGTTTTTCAATCTGTGGGTCGCGACCCCCAGGGGGGTCGCGAAGCCAGCCTCGGGGGGTCGCCAGTTACAGAATACAATTTTAGTGAGAAGTATGGGGCTTGTTTATTTTCCAAAAGTTTGTCAAATCGTGGTGCTATTTATGAAACGTTAATAATGAAATCAGTTTCAATTGAAGTATATTTCTCTTGCCCGCGCAAGCCGCCTTTGACTTAAGTCGCGGGTAGCTTTGTCAACTTATAGCGTGCTTATTTTCAAAACTCTCGTGACTTATTAAAAAAAAAACCGTTTAAGTCGTCTTTTAAATTATTTATTTGTCTGTCTGTGGTACAAGGGGGTCGCCAAAATTTTTCAACCTGTAAAGGGGTCGCGAAATCAAAAAGATTGAAAAACACTGCCTTATACTATGCCCGTGAATACCAAAAGCTGAGCGAGCAAAACGAGTGAGGTTCTATTTGCTATTGGAGAGTGAGATGAGGTTCCCACACCCTTTACAAAAGGAGGCCGGCTCTCGCGTGCGTAGCACGCTTAGCTATCAGCGCATCTGGTGACAACTATGACATTTGAATGGATTTTCGTATACAAATTCTAGTTTAATAAATATTTCTGGACAATTTACACAGCGCCAACTAGTCCCAAATTAAGCGCAAAGCTTGTACTATGGATACTAGACAACTAATAAATGTACTTAAATTATTTTTTTTGTAAATGCATAGGCACTTATAATACATAGAAAACACCCAGATCGAGACAAACAGACATGTTCATGCACACAAATGTTTGTCTTGTGCGGGGATCAAACCCACGACCTCGGAGTCAAACTAGCCATTGCTAGCCATTCGACAACCGGGTTCGTCAAACATTGTGACATTCACAATATAATATACCATACAAGTTTATGAAAACTGAACATTTAATGTAGTGATTGCGCTACATTCTCCCACTGACGTGAAGTCCAATAACTAAGCTAAATAAGAGTATCTTTTTTTACAGAATATACAAAATAAAAGCATATTGGAAATAGCAAGGGAACTTAATAATCTCCAAGAGAAGGGTATGAACGGCCAACTGGGACTAGGTGATTTAAGCGGAGGCACTTTCGCCATTTCGAACATCGGTATCGTAAGTATTCCTTTTGAGTGGCTAAAATATTACTACCATGCATTATCGCTGCATCATCCCTACTTGAGATTAGTAAAGAATACTTGCATATGTGTGTTGTATATTGGCCTTGCTTGCTTTTCGGCAGACTAGAATACAATCACTCCGTTTTTTCCCGTGGATGTCGATCCGACCTCCCCAAACCGTCTGGCCAGCGTGGGGAGTGTAGGCCAAATCCTCCTGTCTGTGACGGACGAGAGAGGCTCGTGCTCCTGTAGTGGAGACTAAAAATGACCTGATGATGATGATGACTTGCATATTTATAATTTTGCATATAAAGAATACGTTTATATAATATTTTTTATGTGAATGAAGTCTCAATAAATTTATTTAGCCATTAATTTATAAGTTAATGGTAATTTCTTCATTCAGTCTCAACAATAAAGACTAAAATTAGGCCTATTATATTTACATATATTACATTTGCAGGTGGGGGGAACTTACACAAAGCCAGTAATTCTACCGCCACAAGTAGCAATAGGTGCTTTAGGAAAAATTCAAGTAAGTTTATGTTATGGATTGGAATATTAATAATTACAAGTCCTAGATCCTGCAATTGCTCCCAGCCTTGGCCTGTGTGGTGAACTGTAGAAACAGGGTATACACGGTGAAATTAACGTGGTTGTTTTCCCGCGGCAGAATGATTTGCCTTTAGTAGTATTATACATACGTAATATTTTTTTTTATTCCAAACAAATAGTAACAAATTAACAAATGTGAAAAACGGAACTCGAAAGTAAGCGCGAAACAATAGTAGGACCGCTCGCACAGACACAGACACGCGAGCGCAGGGGCAACGGCTGGCGCGCCACCGTGTGCGTTCATTAACCTCTCGCACCCAGCTGATTGAATGTTTGCCTACTTAGTTATAAAAGGCTATGAAGTACAAAATACTAAAATAATCCAATTTTTCCTTCATACTTTACGGGCTTAGGACCGTCATAAATACTTTTACCTCCTTTATTAACCGTATTATGTTATTTACTATCTATAAACATAAAACTTAAAACCAGCTTTAGAAAAAAAAATATCTGTGTTGAAGCATCGAAATGCCGTCATCATAGACGAGTATTTAAAAAATTGGAATCAAATTATTTACAATGATTTTAGTCAACTTACCTGCTCTACTGATAAACGGCAGGATTCGTACGCACGCATTTATACTTCGCGGTATCGAAGTAATTGTTCAAAGTGTAAACCACTGCGTTTAATACACAGTCGTGCACGTTTTATTTGATTGTCTTTTAGTTTTAATAAGGTGTCTCTATCACGTCTAATGGTATCAAAATAGTGGCATTATCATTTTAAATTAGCCACTCACAAAAAGCAATTCTGGCCGTTGCGTCATTTTCGTGGAGGGTATGAACTTTACGAAAGTGGTATGGATGCAATTTTTCACTATGTAGAAGTTTCCACACGTAAAATTGGCTTACGCCAAAGGTCGTCGCAGCCATACGCGTACTTCGACGAGGGTCCCGTTCGAAATACTCGATGATGTCCTCGGCGTAACGGGGTTGACCTCTACCCTGTGCATGCGCCGGCGGTCGGAACTGCCCGTGATCGAGGAGGCGCTGCGTCGCCGCTACGATCGTCCGAGCCTGTGGTACTTGGGGGTCCAAAATTCCACGAAGTCGGAGCGACTCTAAATGTCGCTGATCAGCATAAAGTCGTACGAAGGCATGAGAGTCATAATTAGCCCTAGCGTATAATTGCACCATAGACTTATATTCCAAATTGGAATAAACGTAGTGGCGGACGACCATCATCGTCGCGCCCGCGCGCGACGCGTGTTTCACGTGTAACTCGCACGGAACCGGCGGGGGCGGCGGGTCGACTAACTAACAGACGCTTCCGCTTCGCCGGTGCGACTGCGACGCTCGGCACGAACCGGCCGGCATATACAAAGCAGGCGGCGCGCGCATTACAAAAGATGCGCGCGAAGGCATAGTAATTATGGCGAAGGCAGACGGAGACCATTCGCATCGCGCTGCGACGGCTCGTACTATTGTTTCTCACGCTTTCGAGTTCGGAATATTTTTTTATTTATTTGAAAATAAAGAAACATTTGTATTTTTCAAATTTAACTCTATGAATTGATAGTACTGCTGAAGGTAAATCATCCTTATCCGGGAAAACAACCACGTAAATTTCACCGTGTATAGCACTAAAGATCGAGCCTGATCGTTGTGCTACCAATAGCCCCCACAATAAGACATAGTATGTCCTACACGACATATAGCAAACTATAAAAAAATATTTCAAACCCCTTTGATCACAAAGGTGCTCACAGCCACCTTACCACCATCTCTTATTGCGTTTCAATAACTGAATAGAATGCTCATTCATACCAATGAATACTATAAAAAAAAAATTTCAAACCCCTTTGATCACAAAGGTGCTCACAGCCACCTTACCACCATCTCTTATTGCGTTTCAATAACTGAATAGAATGCTCATTCATACCAATGAATAAGCGACTCTAAGTCGCTTATTCATTGGTATGAATAAGTAATTGGTATAAAAATGCAATATTGTCTGCGTACAACGTTATAGTTACATACAAATGAATATGGTGGCACTGAAATAAAAGGTTATCTTCAAATAAACATGCGAATTACCTCAATTATTTTGAAGTGTTTGACTAAATACTTTGACTACGAGGGAGAAGGGCATAATATCTGCTGTTTACCCACCCAGTCTAAACTAAAATACTTTTTTTACGTAAATACATATAATACATAGGTTTATCGGACAATATTTATTTATATTATTTATATTTTGTCCTACATATTTCTATAGTATTATATCTGTAGCATAATAAAATCTGAGTTTATAAGTTACTTAAAATAAAGTCGAACTTAAACGTATGTTTCAGATTTTACCAAGGTTTAACGCCGAAGGGAATGTCGTGAAGGCTCACATACTGACAGTCAGCTGGTCTGCTGATCACCGAGTCATAGACGGTGTTACCATGGCACTGTTTTCCAATCACCTAAAAAGATATCTCGAAAACCCTTACACTCTTATTTTAGATCTATAATGTTCCTGTGAATGCTTTTTTATTATCGTTAAATCGCTGCATTTAGAAGAAGAAGGGAAAACATTTTGTTATTGTTATTTTAATTTGTATTCAAAATAAAAATAAAATATCGTTCAACTGGACTGTATACTTTTATTCTTGAAAAGCTGTAAAAAATTCTATTGGCATAAAAAAAAAATATTATGTATACAATATAGAAAAACCATATAATATTAAACTTAAATTCCTATTTTTGCCGGCGCAGTACTTCAAACCTAGTAACTTTAAAATACGCTATTGTCCATTCCGGTATACAATGGGGAGTATATTCTCGGTGAAATCTTGCAAATATCTCAGTGAAGATCAAAGCATCTATGCTATTTATTGGGGTCCACTTCAAAGCCAAGAATGCCATGTCTACATCGCAATATTTTTTGTCTGAAATAAAAGTATGCTATTAGAAAGTGGTGGTTGCCACGACTAAAGAATTCTAGTTAGTAGAGGATACGAATAGGAAGCCGACCCTCGCCCAGCTGTTTTCTCGATGAAAAGTAATTGTATCAAATTTAATACGTTAAAAAATATATAGCGAGTGTGTTCCCTAAAATCCTGTCATTAAAATTTAGGATTCGAAAAATATTTTTGAATTTATTGTATCGTGTGGATAGACAGTTTTTAGATAAGGCTTTAAACTAAATTGGTTCTTCTTATACTACGTTGGGTGACAGACAAGCATACGATCGGCCTGATGTGAAGCGGTTACCGTAGCCATATTAACGCTCGCAAAATGAATTATCGCTCGCGCGCCGCCATCTGCGCTACCAACGTAGCAACTCCTACTTTGCTTATAGCCTCACTTACTCGAAGGATTACAAGAACTTTCAAGGGAATTGTTATTTGGTTGCGGTATTCTGTGAGGTGGAGGTATTCGCCAGCTTACAAATACGCTGTACCCTACCTCTCTTTCGCCAGAGCTTCTTGCGCTAGTCGGCAGGGTGCGCCACGTGCAGGTGAGGTTGGCTTTGGCTCTAAAAGTAGTGGTCCTACTTACACCCCAAAATGTTTATCTCTTACGGTATGTAAACTGCTATATAAAAGTAGAGCGATATTTCAAACGTCGGACGTCGATTGGTACTTGCGCCAAATTATGGGGTTTTACGGCGTTCCGCAGGTTAAAATTCGTCAACCGAAATTCAAAATAATTTTTCGCAGGCAACCTTATGGCACCGTGTTCGCAATAAAATGATCTTTATTTTGAATCTACAATTTATACCTACTTACCAATCTAATTATGATGGGAAAAATTAGACAAACGTTTACATATTCTCCATACTTTCGATTGGTAGTGTGATCAGAAAACAATCAAGTGCATTAAACCATGTCCCATGTCACCATAGCCTCGCACTTCGCTGAGATAAATGAAACATTACTTCAAATAGTTAGAAGTAGGAATGAAAAGAATTATATTAATGATAATCTACTATATAAAAATAAGTCGGGTTTTCCTTCCTGACACTATAACTCCAGAACGCACGAACCGATTTCCACGGTTTTGCATTCGTTGGAAAGGTCTCGGGCTCCGTGAGGTTTATAGCAAATGAAATTCTGGAAAAAATTTAAAATAAAAGCGGGAAAATCTTTTTTCACATACAGCGCCATCTCTAAGGAAATGGATGGAAACGAAAAGATTGAGCCACAGCGAAGCGTGGTCGGGCCGCTAGTGAATTATAAAGAAGTGAAAGAATGTCCCCGTTACGGCGTAAACTTATAGGGAGCCATTTGAGCTGAGTTCGAAATTTGGATACACGTATTGATTGTATATACAAGTTTCATTTGATAATACAAAAAAAATTTTCACCATTTCCGATGACCATGTTGTACCTTTTCGACCACTTGAGCAGCGTCTTTAGAACTGTGAGCGTACACTTTATCATTTTGCTTATTGTAGTGTTCATCAATCGTGAAAATTTTTTCATCGGTAAAGAGGATATTTCTATGCGTTTCCCCTGAGTATCGCGACAGAAGACGTCTTGATCGATCCACTCTCTTTAATTGTAAAGATTGATAAGGCATTTCCTGTATATCGACGATAAGCACCGAGCTTCAGGTCTTGTTTTATATTACGCGACAGAGTCCTAGCGGGAATCTTCATTTATCGTGATAAGATTTTTTGCTTCCAAATGGGGTTCGACAAATTCTGGCTTTAACAGCATTAATAGCCTTTGTAGTTCTAACAGCACGCGGCCGTCCCGATCTTATCTGATCTTCGACAGACGAAGTGTTGTACCTACTTTGTGCAAACAAAGTAGGTATGGAGCCGTCGGTCATATTCCAGACACTTCAAAAGCTTGGTATCAGCCGTATATCGTACTATCAACAGATACAACACTGCAATCCTATTTTCTTTAACACCCCATTCCATATTGTAATTTCATAATGAACACGAAAAAATAAGTGAAATGGCGCAAAATCGAAAGAAGTTTTTAAAATAATATACGTGTTCCAAATTCAAAATAATTAAAAAGTAAAAAAAATATTTTTTTTTATGTAACAGTATTTATGGCCAGACTAGTTATATTTATATATACATATAAGAATTCATCCCACTGCAGGGATATGGGTCTTCCTCAATTGAAGGGTTTTAGAGTATACTCCACCACGCTATTCAACTGCGGGTTTTTAAGCCGCCTAAAGGCCACTTGGTTTAACGACAGTCATCTAATGACAATAACCAGGACGACGACTTAACATGCCCTCCAAGGTACGGGTTATTTCTTTAAAAAAAAAGACGATTATCATATCATATATTTTCAAACATTTTACTGGTTTCAACATTCAAACATACCGGCAATCCTAATGAAATAGACTTTTCTTGGTGATGAAATCTGAATATCGTCCCGTTGCAGTGACAACAATGACCGCTGACGGTCGCTCCAGTTGCGTTCCAGTTCTCGCAGCAAACTCATCCGAGCTGCTTTTGTCAGCAAGCCGTTTAGTTCAGCATACTGTCCTTCGCTTATTACTTGGGTCACACGTGATATGGCCTATAAATAACAGATATAATCTATATACCATTATGTTTTCGTGCGTCATGTCGCGAGTCATGTAACGAAGTGATTTAATGATTGCATCAGTGTTATCTGATACGTAAAGTAATAAACATCAGTGCAGTAATCGGTAAATCGGTTTTATTTGGAGGCCTCCTCCAAATTGTACATGATAATATGTTCGACGTATGTATAATGCTTACGTCGAGCGTCTGTAACTGTAATGGACTAGAATACATTAGCATATTGAAAAATATCACATCTTTATAATAACTAGCTCGGTGGCGTAGCGGTCAATGACGCGGCTTCGACACCAACGCTCGTGGGTTCGATTACCACATATGACAAACCGACGGTCCCTACGTATAAAACGACATGTCATTTCAGACATGTCTGCTTATACTACGATATAGTAATTAAAGAATATTATTATTGGACAAATGAGTTAATTTCTTACTTTTTAATTATGTACAATCAATAAAAAAAACCGGACAAGTGCGAGTCGGACTCGCCCACCGAGGGTTCCGTAGGTACGTAGTATCATTATTAAATTTGATATTTTTCATTATAAATAAGAAATAATGCGTCGAAAAAAATAAATAAAATATATTTTGCTATGTGTACATCAAGCCCTTTCATATGATACCCCATTTGAACTAGTAGTTTCAATTTGAAATTTCGACACCCTATAAAAACTATAGGCCCCCTATTTTTTAAGATCTATTTACAAATGTATAGTTTTGAGATTTATTCCTGTACTTGTAGTCTATACCGATGTTACTTTCCAAATTTCATAGTTCTAGGTCAACGGAAAGTACCCTATAGGTTTTGATTCCATTGAGTGTGTCGAAATATGCGTTTTTTGCTGAGTAAACGGCCGTAACTTTTTTCTACGTAAACTTAGCAGTTTGATTTTTTTACAACTTCATGGGACCGTAGACCTGAGTATACAGTTCAAATTTCAGCTTGATACCTCCACGCATTCTCGACATAGAAATTCTTGACAGACAGACAGACAGACAGACAGACGGACAACAAAGTGATCTTATAAGGGTTCCGTTTTTCCTTTTGAGGTACGGAACCCTAAAAAAGAAAATATTTTTACGGCCAATCTATAGCAATTTATGCAATAAATAAAAAATTGCCATTTTTGACATGTCGCTTTATACATAGGGACCGTCGAAACATTTGTGTGCATGAACATGTCTGTTTGTCTTAGTCTGGGTGTTTTCTATGTATCATAAGTATGTATTTACAAAAAAAATGTATTTACGTATGTTTATCAGTTGTCTAGTACCCATAACACAAGCTTCGCTTACTTTGAGGCTAGATGGCGCTGTGTTATTTGTCTGACAATATTTATTATTATTATTTATTATTATATACTATATGAGTACGAAGAAGATCAATGGCGTAGTTCCACGTGTAAGTCTAAAGCCCCTTGGAGCCATACAGTAGGTACGCAACTTCATTTTGTTCTAAGCTGTGACATAGTATAAGTAATAGTACTATGTAGCTGTGATCTCATTCTATTTGACGAGCCCGATGGTAGAATGGCTAGCAATGGTCACTTTGACTTCGGGGGCGCGGGTTCGAACCCCACAAGACAAATATTTGTGTGCATGAACATGTCTGTTTGTCTTAGTCTAGTCGAACGCCGATTAGCTCCATCAGCAGAGCATCAATAGAAAACAGAATAATAAGCCTGCAATTCGATTGGAATTATCATCCCTCTTCTTCTTAGGCGCCAAGTGCACATTGCTAGTCTTCGAACACCGAATTTACAGCGTAGTATGAGCGTGAAAAAACTCTTCAGTAACTATAGGGCACAAGTCAGGAACGCTCTACTTGTGAATATGGAAGACGAGTCGCATGCAGTTTCTGATAGACATCTTCCTCATTTTCTCCCTCACACAGTTGATATTTTTTTCAAACTAAGGTGACAAATAAGCGTACGATCTGCCCGATGGTAAGCAGTCATCGCAGCCTATGGACGCTTGTGACACCAGAGGCATCACTCACACGCTGCCGACACTGTAAAAACCGTTCACGTCTTTCTTGAAGAACCCCATAGTCTCTTGGGAAAACCTTGGTATTGAGTTTATTCCATAATTTATTCATTGTATTGATCTAGAAGCAAAGACACTTTGATCCCCACCCAATCCTCAGATCCACGCTCAATTAGATCGGCTTTCTCCTTATTGCTACAGGTCAGAGTAACATCAGAGTTTAGTAGAGCTGCAAGGGCGACTGACAGAAATCTAATTGAATATAGCCTGCGGCCCATAATCAAAATGGGTTGTCCAGTTGCCCCAGTACAAACTAATAAATAAATATTCCTGGAAATTACACACGGCCATCTAGTCTCAAACTAGGCAAAGCTTGTACTATGGGCACTTGATATCTGATATTATAGTTAAATACTTTTTTTTTAATACATATAATTTAAAGAAAACACCCAGACCAAGACAAACAGAGATATTCTTGCACCAACTATTAGTCTTGTGCGGTGATTGAGCCCGCAACCTCGGAGTCAAAATGGCCATTGCTAACCATTCGACCACCAAGCTCGTTAAATGTTATTGCTATTTATGTTATGTCTACTATATCTATCACATGAGCTATAATTACGATACCTAACACGAATTCTGTGACACAGACTGTATATGCATGTGAACTATGTGTGTGTATAAAAAAATATAGCATCAATTGCTAATAACATTTGAACTACTTAGTTTTTTTTATACCACTAAAGTGGCAAACAAGCATACGGCCCGCCTGATGGAAAGCAGTTACCGTAGCCTATGAACGCCTGTAACACCAGGGGCATCACACGCGCGTTGCCGACCCTGTAAAAACCTCTTCACGCCCTTTTTGAAGAACCCCATGCTGTAGTCTCCTGAGAAAACCTCGACAGGCAGTTCATTCCACAGCTTGACCGTACGCGTTAGAAAACTTCTCTGGAACCGCACGGTACGCGACCACTTAGGCTCCAATGTGTGAGGATGAATTCCCTGTCGATGGCGAGCGGTGCGACTGTAGAAGGAGGCCGTGGGCATCATGTCAAACAACTCCTCTGAACACACCCCATTGTACAGACGGTAGAACACACAAAGGGACGCAAAATCTCTCCTCAGACTTAAGGGTTCTAAACCGTCTGTCAGTTTGGGATCATCAACAATCCTCACAGCACGCCTCTGAATCGGGTCACAAGGTGCAAGCTGGTATCTAGGCGCTCCCGCCCACAGATGGCAACAGTACTCCATATGCGGCCGTACTTGAGCTTTGTAGAGCAGAAGCCTTTGCCGCGGATTGAAGTACTGCTTGGCCCTATTGAGCACACCTAGTTTCTTCGACGCCAGCTTGACCTTCCCCTCCAGGTGACAACGAAACTGGACGTCGCTGGAGATTTTACATAGTTTCATGAAATAAATTTAACTGCACTTTTAAGAGAAGTAGCACGCAATGAGGGGCGTCGTACTGTGCTTCGCTTTGATCTCTTGTTCAAAGCTTGACCAGCATCCGACTGGGGAAGTACCTCCACTTTGCAGAAGACGACTGTCATCTAACGACAACAGCCGAGACCGACGGCTTAATGTGCCCTACAAAGCACGGACAGCTCGAGATAAATAAATCCATCCATGGACAGACTACGGTCGACGTTGCTTGACTTGCGTGATCGATTAGACTGCCAAACGCAACGACGCCATCGAGCTCCTCAGGGTCGGGGAAAATAGTATATTTTTGATCAAAAGGTTCAACGTCGACAACGGTTAAGTCGTTACGATCTCGTATCGGTTGTACATTTAAGGAAATTGGATCGCTGTCGTTGGAGCAAAAAGTGAAATATAACTTGAACTTTTATACATATTTTATAATATATATAGGTATAACTTTCATTAACAACCTGTATCTACCAATCATAACATGAGACATATCTCATATTTACTTTACTAAAATAATTATTAAAAATATAATTAGGTATCAACACGCTAATCCTAATTAGATTATCTAATTAGATATAGATAATTAGACAGTTATCTTACTTATTGTTTCAATTCTGTAATTATATAAACTAAAGATAAATAAGTAAAACTAATTGCTATCATTTTACGATTCGCTAATAAAATTATCAAACACCTGTTTTGTCCCCAATTTAAATTCTTTCTCTATAAAAGAAGGATCCCAGATATTCCGCAACACGCTGAAGTCAATTTTGATCATCAGCCAAGTCAATGGGTTCTGTAGCAGTATTAGTTTAGGAATACGTTTTTTTCTTTTCTTCGATTTATTGTTCTTCTTATTTAAAAAGAACGTCTTTGGAAATCCATTGGCCAAAGCCAAAGACGACTTCGTTATGGGCTTCAGTAATTTATAGTCATCGTGTTGACTTCTTTTCGGTTCCAATGGACGGAATAGGTACAACCGTTTGTGTTCCAAGCCAGATATTGTATGGACCGGTATGCTGTGTCGTACTGTCGGTATGTGAAATCCCAAAGTGCAACTGCGACACTTGAGCAAGGAATTGATTTGAGTTGCAACAATCCAATTGCGTATTCCAACTAATCTGGCCGTACCCGCCATCTGTTACATAAAGCCTGCAATAACATATATCATTTCTCTATATTTTACCCAGTATAATAAAAGAAAACAAAAAACACTAAATGCGCGACTGAAACATTTATAGGTTAGGTTAGATTTGGTATGTTTTATATCAAGTTCAGTCGCGAAATTATTATATAAGTAGGTATGTTTTTATTTAAGTATGCTTTAGTCACCAAGTTAGTATTACACCACAGTTTTACAATTTTATGACCGTGTGGTTTCCGGCAGACTAGAATAGAAACACTCCGTTTCTTCCCGTGGATGTCGTACAAGGCGACAAAGGAAGAATTCATTATCAAATTAATATCGATCAGGCCTCCCCAACCCGTTTGGCCAGCGTGGGGAGTGTAGGCCAAATTCTCCTTCCGTCTAGGACGGACGAGAGAGGGTCGTGCTCCTGTAGTGGAGATTACAATTTAAATGCTCAGTTTATTACTGCTCTATTATAAATATGCTTATCGTAAATAGATCTATGTATCTTTATAACAAATCCTAGTCCTGTTTATTTTCTACTACTCTGTATCAACATACGTTTATCCTTCAAGGCTAAAACCCGTTAGAACGATTTTAATGAACTTTGTTATTACAAGTAGCTTAGAAATATTATAAGTATCGACTTTCCTACACTGCACGAAAGTGAAGACACGTTCTTCATGAAAGAAAATGCTGCGGGAAAGGTTTTTGGTATCTCGCACTAACCACTCAGAGTGCTGAGTACGAGTTTTTTAGTCACGTTCGATAATGTAAACAAACCGACCAAATAGATAAGTACTCTCATGTTGTGAATTTACCAGACGCGTGTTACAAATCCAATTTAGCCGGGTTGCTCACTTCGAAATTTGAGCGGGTAGCTATATAATTTTGATATGTAACACGCGTCATATAAATTCACAACATGAGAGTACTCTTCTATTTGGTCGGTTTGTTTACATTATCGAACGTGAATAAAAACTCGCAATCAGCACTCTGAGTGGTTAGTGCGAGTTGTTTTGGTCACATTCGAAAGTGTTAACATTTACAAGCCGACTAAATTGAGAAAACGGTTTACACTTCAAAATATGAGCAAGTAAGCCATATGTAACACGCGTCTTATAAATTCACAACATGAAAGTTCTTTTATATTTGGAAGGTTTGTTTACGTTGACATGATCGAACGCATACCAAAAAACTCGTACTAAGCGCCCTGTACTCGAGGAGGTACCTACAGGAGCTCAGGCACTGACTCAAAATCCTTCCAGTGTGCTTAAAGTATTGGTCGTTAAAACCATGGAATTAATGTGCACTAACGTCATCATCATCATCATCGTCATCAGGTTATTTTAGTCTCCATTACAGAAGCACGACCCTCTCTCGTCCGTCCCAGACAGAAGGAGGATTTGGCCTACACTCCCCACGCTGGCCAGACGGGTTGAGGAGGCCTGATCGTTGTTTAATGTATTTCCCTTAGTCGCCTTGTACGACATCCACGGGAAGAGACGGAGTAATTCTATTCTAGTCTGCCGGAAACTACTCGGCCACTAACGTAATACTTATTATTCTATTCACTTCCTACATTCCGAACTCCATGCCATACTCCGTGCTTCTGCCTTGAACGTGGAAAGTTGACGAAGTGGCACTTAGTAGTTACATACTGAAATACTCACACTTGTAAGATTTTGTAAACTGTACGACTAATATAATTTAGCATTACATTTGGAGAGACACTAATATCACCATCTTCCCATTGGCGAACGTTAACCGAAAGGAAATGCGTAACTTATAAATTTCCCATTTTTATTGCTTTATTTTTTTATGTTTTCGATGTAAATAAATAATTTTGTAAATGTCAGTCGTGTCAAACAGTAAATAGAATTCGTATAAAAAGGATTCATGTTTTATGGACGCGTTTCAAAGAGGTATATATGACTGATAGAGTCAATGTGATAAATTAGTTATTATTCATAACTAGATGACCCGGTGAACTTTGTTTCACCTACATCTATCTACTTAATAATATATACGATCTAAGATCTGTGTCTCTTTAAGAAGATCCTACCCTGTGTGCCCGAACCTGAAGGATGTGCCATTGCAAGACATTTGTTTCCTAACTTGACACTTTCCACAAAATTTGACAATTCCAGCTTAAATGACTCTCTTGCAGTTTACTTGCCATATCCGAGAATTCCTCACGCGATCCTTCTACGAAAACTCGCGCATACTGCCCAGCATATTCAACTCCATGAAAGACCTTTACGTAATGGTATAATCTTGGATTTATAGATTTGTTCTTTCAAGTCAGATCCTAAGTACTACACTGTCTGTACTTACACTGTCCGTGCATTCGACCATATCCTTATGTCGACGGTCGTGGGATCTGTTGTTTTGTAGCCCAAGTACTCGAACTTGACCGCATTCAGATTCAGGCCATAGTTCTGAGGTGATTTCTTCCATTATTTCACCCGTCGCACCAACTGCCCCCTATCCGCATCCGCCATTGCAATATCATCAGCATACATGAACACCCATGAACCCACCGCAGAGGTGGTCCATGTGGATCCATGATACTACTTGACAATTCGTCTAATATCATGAATGTCTAATATATAAGAATATGTCTAATATGTACAAAATCAGACTAACGACTGATCCTTGATGGACTCCGACGTTAATTTTAATTTTGTCTCTCCGACAGAGGTCTAAACTATGGAATTGGAATTTTGGTACATGTCTCTGATGATGTCGATAAAAGCCCCTGGTAGCCCTTTAGACCTCAGTAAAGAAAGTCCTCGCCCAATAAAATTGTGAATGAACGACAAATGTGAATTACAGATTTAAGTAATTTAGATTTAATAATGAGGAATCTGTTTTATTTTGTAATATATGATATAATCTTGGTCTTTGGAACATGACGGACCTATATAATATAATTTTGGTCTTACCATATGCGAAGTTATACAACTCTATGTGAATCCAAACCCCGTTCTGCTTTCAACCCACATTGTCTGGTACTATTCGCACTGCGGACGCTGATTACAATTGCAATCGTTTTTGTAATTTCCAATGCGAGTATTTATGAAATTTGCAGATTTCCATTATTTATTCTAAAGTACTGTACAAAGTATAATTTACCATAAACAGTCACTACATATTTCAACTCAGAGTATTTAAACTCTATTCTTGATGTCTATTAGTGTTGTGTCATGTCTATGTCACTTCTGAGAAAGTCATATTTGACAATCAACAAATATGTCGATCCTTTGAGACAATGACACTATTGATAGGTAGGTTAGCCATCTTTGTTGCCATGACATTCGCCTGGGAACACTTTGTATGGGAAAATAAAATTATTGTTTTTACTATCTTTCTTGAAATTTTTCCATAATTTCTCACCGTTTAAACCTTCCCTGGGCTACAGCAAACATCTCAAAACCAAAATCAGCTAAATCGGCCAAGCCGTTCTCGAGTTTTAGCGAGACTAACAAAACAGCAATTCATTTGTTAGCCATCTTTGTTGCCATGACATTCGCCTGGGAACACTTTGTATGGGAAAATAAAATTATTGTTTTTACTATCTTTCTTGAAATTTTTCCATAATTTCTCACCGTTTAAACCTTCCCTGGGCTACAGCAAACATCTCAAAACCAAAATCAGCTAAATCGGCCAAGCCGTTCTCGAGTTTTAGCGAGACTAACAAAACAGCAATTCATTTTTATATATAAGAAGAAGATGTTAAATTGGTCAAAGTGATAAATCATGTTTTGGTTAGATTTGACTTGATTTTTAGTTAGGTTAGGGTTTTCTTGTGTCCTAGTCAACCTAGATGATGAATGATGTGTTGCCAAGTAAGCTTAATTGTTAATAATTGAAAATTTATTACTTTGGCCAGCCATTATATATAATGATTAATTTATCACATTGGCTGTAACTTATACATCAATTTGTAATGTCTATGTTTGTGGTTTACTATAACTTTTCACCTATGTATTCGTCGCTGGGTGCGAAGTACTAGGTGGGGGTAATGATATATCGCAGCGCCCATAGCGGCCAAATTTAGGAAAAATGTAGGTTCTGTCATCTGTCATAACCAAAGCAATTTGTTTAGATTTTACTACTTAACACTCAAAAACCCGGTCTTCAAAATGCTTCAGCTTAGTCTGTAGGGCTCCGGGTCTGTTTAAGCAAAATTATTTGTGCATCGGTAAATATTACACACCAAAGAATCTTTATAATATCTTTGTTACACACTATGGCTAGGTAATGCCTAGGCATTGTATAGTGCGGTCTATCTAGCCAATGTATGAAATGATAAAAGTTGTAGTGGTATTTTGAGGTCAAAGTCAAAGTCAAAGTCAAAATTCTTTATTCTGTGGGCCCTCGCGGGCACTTAGACACGTCTTTTACAATTAGGTATATTTTTTATCTACCAGCATTTCGGAATGACCATTGACGAGAAGAAATGCCGAAAGAAACTCTGTCAATATAGGTGCCGATTTTTTGCGGTTAATTTAGGTTTGTTTTGTGATTTGTAAACAGATATAGTCGAAATTAAGGTGAGATGTGCGTGTTGTTATTCACCTAAATTGCACAGATTTCCTTGCATATTGCAATAACAAACATCTTCTCTTGCTTAATATTTTGCCGGCAATGCGTTTGGCATTTTCCAGAATGCCTCGTCAGACATCGTATAGAATACCTAGGCAACTTATGCAATAAATTATTTTCTTATATTTTACCTGAAACTTTTGCTATTCTGTACACTGTGTCGTACAGATTACCGATAATAACATTTAAAAAAAACAAGAAAATTGTTATACATAGAACTTACAGCGTACTACAGTAAGTGAGAAATGATTACAAAACATTATCAATATTTAATCACTTCAGGACGACTACAGAATGTCGATAACACATATATACATGTTTGTACTTTACGTGCGAATAAATTCTAAAATTATGCAGGTTAATTATCTATCACTCACATGTTGAGTGGGTATCTATATAATAAATCATTTTATCACTCTAGAAATCATTGCGAGGGTCCGGCTTTAATCTACTTAATCTGTTGTTTATAATGACCACACACACGGCTTATGAAATCTAATCTAATAATTTTTTTTTTGTCAATTCATAATGATATAGTGAAATGTAGATATATAATATATAAACTTACACATATATTGATATTTAACAACCTTATTACAGATATGACATAATAATAAATTTATATGTGATCTCTTTTATTTCAAATCTGGGCTCTATCGTATAACCTGAAGCCGTTTTCGATCGAATATTTCGATCCAAAAAATAGGTTTGTTTGTTTGTTTGTAATATCTTTATTGCACTAGATAAAACAATCTAAAAGTCTTAGTCGGTAGAGGTCTATGGTTTCTACCAACTAAATTAACTCAATTTCCACCAATCTACGCTGAAGTTTCGTTTTCACATTCAAAAAATCCGATGGTAATCGGCCTCAGCTTTGGTACCTTTTTTGTTGCACATTTTTAATGGTAGGCAAGTAAAAAAACCGGACAAGTGCGAGTCGGACTCGCCCACCGAGGGTTCCGTAGGTACGTAGTATCATTATTAAATTTGATATTTTTCATTATAAATAAGAAATAATGCATCGAAAAAAACAAATAAAATATATTTTGCAATGTGTACATCAAGTCCTTTCATATGATACCTCATTTGAACTAGTAGTTTCAATTTGAAATTTCGACACCCTATAAAAAATATAGACCCCCTATTTTTTAAGATCTATTTACAAATGTATAGTTTTAAGATTTATTCCTGTACTTGTAGTCTATAACGATGTTACTTGCCAAATTTCATAGTTCTAGGTCAACGGGAAGTACCCTATAGGTTTTGATTCCCTTGAGTGTGTCGAAATATGCGTTTTTTGCTGAATAAACGGCCGTAACTTTTTTCTACGTAAACTTAGCAGTTTGATTTTTTTTTTAACTTCATGGGACCGTAGACCTGAGTATACAGTTCAAATTTCAGCTTGATACCTCCACGCATTCTCGACATAGAAATTCTTGACAGACAGACAGACAGACAGACAGACAGACGGACAACAAAGTGATCTTATAAGGGTTCCGTTTTTCCTTTTGAGGTTCGGAACCCTAAAAACGAATCTAGTTTTCTCGTTTCTGAGTGCATCTATACTCCGAGGGCTCTCTACATAGCAATGTGCCATCTTTAACTTTCGGATCAGATGCATAGGATCTAAAGGATCATGTCAGTGGCTCAGTACCTTATGTATCGGCAATATACGGAACAGAAACATGCTCTCTTAGATCAAACACATAACCGTACACGTAAAGTACGTAAAGTGATTACTTTGGTATAACCCTTTGTCGCATGCGGGTGAAATCGGTGAAAAACAAAAGATATAGCCTATATGAACCCCGTGAAATTCGGGAATTTTAGATTATCCAAGCCAAGCCTAACACGCAACGCAACCACCTTCATGTAGCACCTTTAATTGTACTAAATACAGATGCAAGAACTTTCCCGATAACTACTACACCCGTCCCGATCCCGCCGCGGCGCCCGCGTTCTCATAAGCACTGATTGACGCCAAATACAAATTTAAAAACCTATTAGGATAACACAAGTCTTATTCCGTCAGCTTAAAAAGGATACATCAAACTTTAAAAAAAATACACCGACTTCAAAAATCTCAGGAAATAGGTAGTAGTTATTTTTTTTGGCTTATTCGTGTCAGGATTTTTCAGTAGGTTTTTTTTTTTTAAGTTTTATATATTTCTTTTTTAGTGCAAATGTTTTTATTTATTATAATAAGCCATTATTATAATAAGTAAATAAAAAAGTAGCAGGACATGGTGCTTTTTAGACGAAAGAACATGAATAACTTAATTAAGAAAACTCAACACTATTGCCTAACTCCTAACCGTTCCTCCTCAGCTTAGCAGTGTCACATGATGACTTCCCAATGCAAATTATGTTACTTAATAACATCAGAAAACTCATCCATTACAGTATCCATGTTCAGGTTCAAATTTATAGGCATGGCTATAAATTTGAACCCTATCTCCCGATTTCCCCGGGAGCCCATCACCAGATCCTGATTTATTAATATGGGACCACCTGAAGAGTGTACCCTCTCAAACAAATAAGAATTATTAAAATTGCTGTACAATTGACGGAGAAATCATTGAAACTATATTAAAAAAACTAATACAGTCGAACATAGAACCGCCCTACACGTATAATAAATAACAATAACAGGTAAATTCTGGGACAAAAACTATCTTATATCCTTTCCCAAGATACATGGTATCTCTGAACCAAATTTCATGTAAATCGGATCAGCTATTTAAGCGTGAAGAGGTAACAGACATACACTCTGTCGCATTTATAATATTAGTATTGATTGGCGTTCCGAAAACCCGTAAATCAATGTGTCGTACATTGATATATAGACATTGCAACCCTATCGCACCCCAATAGAGGATGAAGGTCACGTTAGCCACGTTGAATTTTAAAATCGTTGTTGGTTTCGTAATCAGAGACTCGATAAACCACAAAAATAATAAAATTTTAAGGGTTGAATTTTGTAAAATCCTGAACTACGTGTTTACTCATTTATCTATAGAAGTACTCGTGTAAAGTTTAGGATAAAATAGTCCAACTAATCTTGTTTCCCCATACAAACTTTGGACCCCCGTTTCACCCCCTTAGGGGATGAATTTTGAAAAATCCTTTCTTAGTGCATTCTAGATGTTCTATGGAACCTACTTGCCAAATTTGGAATCTCTAGGCTCAGCGGTTTGGGCTGTGCGTTGATATATAAGTCAGTCAGTCAGTCAATCAGTTTCTTCTTTTATATATTTAGATATTGAATGTCTTTGTTGAAAGATTGCGTTTTCACAAAATCGATAGTATCGCGTAGTGTCATGTATTTTCGAGCAGTTAACATAATATTTCCTAATAGACTTTAATTAATCACGAAATCTCAGAAACTGTCACACCTACAAACTAGAAATTTGGCAGGTAGGTTCCATATGGTTGTAGACCGCTAAGAACGGATTTTACGAAACTCACCCCTAAGGGGGTAAAACGGGGGTTGGAAGTTTGTATGAAATCCTATGTTTTTGAAGTAAAAGACTTGAAATTTAAAATGTATACTCTATAGAGAGTGTGTAGGTCTACTAATAATGTTTATTCTTTAGAAATCAACCCCTTTTTGAGGTTAAAAAGGGGGTTGGAAGTTTGTATGAAAGTTCTATGTTTTTGAAGTAAGAGACTTGAAATTTAAAATATATGCTCTATAGATAGTGTGGAGGTGTACAAATAATGTATCTTTAAAAATCAACCTCTTTTTGGGGTTAAAACGGGGGTTGGAAGTTTGTAAGAAAGTCCTGTGTTTTTGAAATAAGACACTTGAAATTTGAAATGTATGCTCTATAGAGCATACTTCGTACACTTCTACACCATCTATAGATGGTGTAGAAGTGTACTAATCATGTTACTTTAGACATCAAACACAGAATTAACATTTAGAGTAGTAGAGAAAAAATACTAACGTATTTTTTTCTCTACTATTCATCCAATTGTAATGAAATTTTAGTGGGTTGTTCTGGGTATGCCGTCTTCGGCATACCCAGAACAACCTTCTTAGGTTCCTATATTCTTCCTTCCAATGTAGAACAAAAAGACGAAAAAATTAACGAAAAAGATATATATATATATATATATATATATATATATATATATATATATATATATATATAAGGTCCTAACGTTTTAATTGACAATACTATATGGTTGGCATCTATAGCTTGTATACATCGTATTCTGAATAAAATTTTGCATAAATTAAAATGTTTTTAAAATGATATTATTTTTCTGTATACCAAGAAAAAATATCCTAACTTGCTCCCTTACGCACTTACCATCACTCGTACAGAATGAAATTGTAATGACTAGTTAGGTACGACGACGGTACGTATACGACCAAGTACTCGCCACATATGACAGCTACGGTCGGCAGGATGCACCACGTGCAGGCTTAGGATCTAAAGATCGTGGTGAGCCAAACACACCCCTTTACTTTTTTATAGGGCAAGACTCATTGTTGCAAAAGATTCAACAGAAACATTCAATAAAATTAAAATCATAATAACAACAACATAACATAACAACTGTCAAAAAATTAGTTAGGCACCTAAAACTTCATCTAAACTAATTCGCGCTGTATTTAATTAAAAGAAGTCATCGCCCCTACACGAGATGACGGTATACGTATCTAGGTAGTCTTCTAACTTCCGTACTTACCCCAACAAGTAAAGTAGAGGGCCGGCCCCGGCCGTAACGGCCGATGTCTGTTGATTTCTAGGAAGCAACAGGTCATCGCCCTCACAGCTGTCTTTTCTTAAGCGAACGGCCACTAGTATCATTATTACCAATGCACTACCAGTTACATACTAGGGTTAAAGTTGATCTTTTGTCCACGTGGTGCAGCCTGCTGATAAACAGACGCGGTTTTGGCAAGATGTAGGGCATATCGAGACCAACGGTACAGTATTTATTTTTTCTTTCGATCTACTGAGGTCTCAATTCAATAGCTTAGATTGATATGTCGAGAACTCGCAACAGCTGATATGTAGATACGTCAGAGGTACTTGCCATCGAATGCTGACTAAAAATGTCCAATATTTCCTCCTCAAGCCTAGCAGGATACCGAGGCCTACCAGCGTCCATCGCAGGTTGGTCGAACCGTCCATGTTCTCGGAAGGGTAAACAGCTGCGAGAATCGTGTTCCTGCTAAACACGTATTCCGACCCGAGCCTTCGTTCTAGTAGATTCTACGCTTGCAGAACAATCTTCCCACTATCACTTCACAATCACGGTACGCAATTACCATTGCCAGGTATTCCTGGTTAGTGTCACGTCGTGTGGCGGCAAATTTGAACAAATCACACTTGTCACAATATTAAAACGTACGAGCAAGAGCTACTACACTACGTTGTCGAGCTAGCACTACGGACGGCGCGCCGGCCGGCAATGCACAAAACACGCGTGCGCTCACAAACTCAGTTTAGCGGTGACTGATTGTCCTTCGCCGTTCGCGCAGCGCTCAAGTATGAATGGTAGGTAGGTAGACTGCACATGCGCACTTGATACTACCAACATTTGCCCTGGTATGAACTCGTGAACAAGGACGGTTTTATGTAAAGATAAAAAATAACATTTTAAACATGTTTTAATCCTTACTTCCTTACTAATATTATAAATGCGAAAGTAACTCTGTCTGTCTGTCTGTCTGTCTGTCTGTCTGTCCTGCTTTCACGGCAAAACTACTGAACCGATTTAAATGAAATTTGGTACACAGATAGTTTAGAGCCTGAGGAAGGACATAGGCTACTTTTTAATGCAAAAAAAGGGTTGTAAGGGGTTAAAAGGGGGGTGAAAGGTTGTATGGAAGTATCGTTATTTTTAGAGCTAGAAGCATGAAACTTATTTTTTAGGCTGTTGATTCGATATAAATAAATATGACATTCAAAGTTTGTAAAAGTTTTACCCACACGGGGGTAAAATAACAATAGGGAATAGGGGATGAAAGTTTGTATGGAAATATGTAAGGTATAAGTGAATGTTTTATAAGTTTGCGACAAGAGACAAAATATTAGTGCTATCCTGATGTAGATAACATTTACGCAGTCATTACAAAATGAGAAACTGAAATTAACGCGAGTAAAAAACTTGCCAAGCATCGCGCCGTACTAGAGATGGGCAAAATGCCGGGCATTTACAATAAATGTCCAAAAAATAGTTATAAATTCCCTATTTATGCCCAAAACTAGGCATTCATTGGGAATTTACAGGTACTTACTGGGCACTTATTGTAAATGCCAGGCATTTTGCCTATCTCAACGCAGTACACCACCCGTACACATTGAAAGTTGCCGCGCGGCGGTCAGGGAGCGGGCCGGAGGTCGTTACGCGGCGTACCACATGAGTAAAAAACGGTGGTACGGCACAGAAAAAATATGCCCAAGTGGGCTTGCCCAAACGTGCAGACACGTGACAATTATTATTTTTTCCGCTACAAATGCATTATTATTCCCTGCACATTGTTTACAATTCGATTTGCTTACTTTAGTAGATAAGTTATTAAATATTTTTTTCTTTAGTTGGGTCATTGTTTTATTTATTTCATTCGTTAAAAGTAGATTACTTTCGAGTTTAATTAGATGTTATTACGTCATTTTTTTTTTGTTGCACATTTGTATGCTAGGCAGGTACCTAAGAACGGTAAGTTAATTACCCTCACCAAATAAACAGTACTTTTTTGAGCATTGTACAAACAAAGCATTTGACCATCTGTGAATGTAAACAAAAGATAAGAAAGCTTAATAGTTTTATGAATGAGTCTTTATGCCTTTGCATGCCGACTCAGTCAGAAGTCGCAATATCCGAAAGGGATTTCTAGGAATCGGTTACAAATGGTTCATAAAAACAAGTTCTTAAGTACAAGTGTAAAAAGTTATACTTAGTATAGAGATTTTGTTTATTTGGGTCAATAAAATTAGTTAAATTTAATTCATTTGGGTTTATAATATTTTTTTAAATAGGTTTTTATACAATTAAATAAAATACTTAAATAAGTTATTTTCATAATAAGAAGTTTTGTTTTCTGTGTTTACGGTTAAAAGCAAAATAAAGTGTAAATAGTTATAGGGGTATAGCGCACACGGTTCTAAAACTACCATTGAACTTAGCTGATGAGGACATGCCGGTATGTAACATTAACAAAAGCAGTGAGCGCGGAAGAAAGTTGCAGCAGTGTAAGCTGTTGGTTGGGATGAATAATGTTCCACAAAAGAGCTATATAAGCGATAGATGGCACACTGCAACTCATATAAGTATTAATACGTATGTGTCTTATTTGTAAAATAATTAGCCGAAATATTTAAAAATGCTGCCCAAAGACACTATTCCACGCGGACGAAGTCGCGGGCACAGCTAGTGATAAATAAATTTTGTTATACAAACACTTTTCTTCACTAAAGCGTTCAGTATATGGTATTTATTTGATTAAAATGGTATTTTTTTTTTCTTAAAATAAAATAATAATAATTGCTAGCCGTGAAATTCCATTAGTAATGTGATGTATATAAGCAATACGCATCCTCAATTCAGTATTGTCAAATAATATGTTAGGACCTTATATATATATATATATATATATATATATATGTGTCATTATGTTGTCGTCGTCAAATATATAAATCTTAAAATCTGAATATATATATTTGAAGACAATCATGAATCATGAGACAAAGATTTTGTATGAAACGCCTTTTTTCATGACAGCACAAGAATGGACTTTGATTCTGAGGCGGTACGAAGTTCGCTGGGAATATAGAAAATACGATAAAATAAAAGCATAGCATACTTATAGAAAATACGTGCGGAAATAACACGGTATCATTTGTCTATTTTGCTAGTAACTCATTACACATTGGCTAACTGGGTCTTTACTATGATTCAGACAAAGGAATAAGGTTTTCATGATTCAGAGTAAGTATTGCGAGGTTTATATGCGACTTCATACACACTTCAAGTGCATTACTTCGTGTCCTTCCACACGTTTATAACTTATGAATAAAAACAAAGTCATGTTAAGTAGATTTATTTAATCGTTATTTTCATCGAAGAAAAGCTGTAGTGACTGTTTTATTTGTATTAGATATTTGTGCAAAATTCTATGTAAGAACCTTTTTTAATATTTCAAGTGTTACGGACTAAAACTTACTGAAAAGGTATAATGTATGTGAGACGTATTACATGACCATTAAACTCGGATCAGCCGTTTGCAATAGCGATTAAACTTATCACAAAAAAAATATTTACAAATTATTGATTCTGGGAAAATCTGTTTCTCTAAAAACACAGATCTATGCTCGATACCAATGTAATTATTATAAAATTAAAACTTAATCATTAAATCCTATTACAAATGTAGTTTAAATTCATAAATTAAGAGGTAATAAATAATATACTAAAAGCACAGATTAACGATAACATTTTTTGCGATTAGATATTGTGTCTTATATTTATTAATTAGTTATTAACTGATAAGAAATTTTGGAGTGGCTTTTAAAGAATCGGGCTTCTTGCCACTGCTAGTAGTTCACAGGACACTGACTAGGTGAGTACTCTGTTTGTATAGTGATGTGATGAATGAGTTATTTTTTGTGGATTAAATTTTTACGGCGCAATTGCAGATCTCCGACTTAATTCGTTGCTAATCTATATATATATATACGCGAAATACCACTGACTATTAATCACGAAATCTCAGAAACTATAACACCTACAAACTTGAAATTTGGCAGGTGGGTATCCGCTAAGAATGGATTTTACAAAAATCTACCCCGAGGGGGGTAAACCAGGGGTTGGAAATTTATATGAAAGTCCTATGATTTTGAAGTAATGTATGCGCTATAGATGGTGTGGAGGTGTACTAATAATGTACGAGTATCTTTAGAAATCAGACCCTATTTGGAGTTAAAACGGGGGATGGTAGTTATGATAGTCCAATTGAAGTTTAAGTAATTATGAAAAAAGACGTGTCTAAGTGCCCGCGAGGGCCCACAGAATAAAGAATTTTGACTTTGACTTTGACTTTGACTTTGGCTTTATGGCAGAAGGATTTAAAATGGTATTTAAGTATAAGAATTATTCAAAAAAACTACTTACTACTTCTAGGAGGACTACTTACTACTAGGAGGGATGTAATCAAAGTGCTTAAATTATTATTATTATCAGATGTAGCAGGGTTAAGTATTTAAATAATAATGTCCTAATCTAACGGTGAAACGCTATACTGTTAAGTATCTAAAAATGACTTTCAATGTCAATTCAAAATCAATTTTTACGCAGGGGCCGCCGTCGATTTGGTGTACAGTGTGTCAAATAAGCCGAGTGCTTTGCGAGTTTTTTGGTCACATTCGAATGTGTTAACGTTTACAAGCCGACCAAATGGAGAAATAGTTTCATATTGTGAATTTACCAGATGCGTGTTACATATCCAAATTAGCCGGATGGCTCACTTGAAAATGTGAGCAAGTAAGCTATATAATTTTTATTTGATTAAATTATTAACACGCGTTTGATAAATTCACAACATGAGAGTTCTTCTCCAGTTGGTCGGTTTGTTTACGTTGGCATGATCGAAAGCGAACAAAAAACTCTCATTGACCAATGAGAGTCCTTAGTGCGAGTTTTTTTGGTCAAATTCGAAAGTGTTAACGTTTACAAGCCGACGAAATAGAGAAATAGTTTTGAAGGAGTTTTCTCAGCGATATAAACCATACGAATGTATTTTCTAACTACCTGATAGTTTATGGAAAGAGGTTCATTTTGACATTTGCCATTATACGAATTGTTATCATAGATAACAGAAAAAAATAGCAAAGTAACCCATTTTTTTCGACAAGCTCGGTAGTCAAATGTCCACTTTGACTCCGAGGTCACGGGTTCGATCCCCGCATAAGACAAATATTTGTGAGCATGAACATGTCTTTTTGTCTCAGTCTGGATATTATTTATTTCTGTAGTATATTGTATGTATGTATTTACTTATAAATGTAATTAAGTATTATATCAGTTAAATACATTTTATATATGAGCTCGGTGGTCGAATTGTTAGTAATGGCTACTTTGACTGTTTGTCTTGGTCTGGATGTTTTCTATGTATTTAAAAAAAAATGTATTTAAGTACATTTATCAGTTGTCTTAATAGACAACTGATAAATGTACTTAATAATAATAGTAAAATTATGGGTAATCCCATAACACAAGGTTTGCGCTTAATTTGGGACTAGATGGCGCTGTGTAAATTGTCCAGAAATATGTATTTATATATTTAGTAAAATAGCGAAATTAACGTGTTGCACGTTATACATTTTTTTTATGACAAAAAAAAATAAGGAACATCGCGCACGAGCGTTTTCGCATGAAGGTATAATCATTTTGAAATATTTGAGTGAGTTGTAATGATTAGACGAATAGTTTAAAAAATGAGGAAAAAAGTTGTTTTTCTCTATATGCGAGAGGAAAAAAGTATATGTAAATCCAATGATATCCATTTTTTTCCACTAAGGTCAATGTTTAATCAACCATGTTGGTATGGGGCCAATTTTTAGAATCAATGAAGTCGACGGATATTATTTTTTAAAACCTAAAGTACTTTTTATTGTTATAATAAAACATCCCTCCTTATAATAGTAAGTATGTAGTTGTTTTCAATATTTTTTATACTTAAATATCATTTAAAATCCTTCTGCCATAATTACTTTAACTTCAATAACATTGGATTTTCATAAAAATTTCCAACCCCCGTTTTAACCCCAAAAAGGGGTTGATTTCTAAGGATAAATTATTAGTACACCTCCACACCATCTATAGAGCATACATTTTAAATTTCAAGTTTCTTACTTTAAAAAAACATAGAATTTTCGTACAAACTTCCAACCCCCGTTTTAACCCCAAAAAGGGGTTGATTTCTAAAGATACATGATTAGTACACCTTCAAACCATTTATAGAGCATATATTTTAAAATTCAAGTCCTATTACTTCAAAAACATAGAACTTTGATACAAATTTCCAACCCCCGTTTTAACCCCAAAAAGGGGTTGATTTCTAAAGATACATTATTAGTACACCTCCACACCATCTATAGAGCATGCATTTTAAATTTCAAGCCTCTTACTTCAAAACATAGAACTTTCATACAAACTTCCAACCCCCGTTTTAACCCCAAAAAAGGGTTGATTTCCAAAGATACATTATTAGTACACCTCCACACCATCTATAGAGCATACATTTTAAATTTCAAGTTCCTTACTTTAAAAACATAGAACTTTCATACAAACTTCCAACCCCCTTTTAACTCCAAAAAGGGGTTGAATTCTAAAGATACATTATTAGTACACCTCCACACCATCTATGGAGCATACATTTTAAAATTCAAGTCCTATTACTTTAAAAACATAGAACTTTGTTACAAATTTCCAACCCCCGTTTTAACCCCAAAAAGGGGTTGATTTCTAAAGATAAATTATTAGTACACCTCCACACCATCTATAGAGCATACATTTTAAATTTCAAGTTTCTTACTTTAAAAACGTAGAACTTTCATACAAACTTCCAACCCCCGTTTTAACCCAAAAAAGGGGTTGATTTCTAAAGATATATTATTAGTACACCTCCACACCATCTATAGAGCATACATTTTAAAATTCAAGTCCTATTACTTCAAAAACATAGAACTTTGATACAAATTTCCAACCCCCGTTTTAACCCCAAAAAGGGGTTGATTTCTAAAGATATATTATTAGTACACCTCCACACCATCTATAGAGCATACAATTTAAATTTCAAGTTTCTTACTTTAAAAACATAGAACTTTTATACAAACTTCCAACCCCCGTTTTAACCCCAAAAAGGGGTTGATTTCTAAAGATACATTATTAGTACACCTCCACACCATCTATAGAGCATGCATTTTAAATTTCAAGTCTCTTACTTCAAAAACATAGAACTTTCATTCAAACTTCCAACCCCCGTTTCAACCCCAAAAAGGGGTTGATTTCCAAAGATACATTATTAGTACACCTCCACACCATCTATTGAGCATGCATTTTAAATTTCAAGTCATTTACTTCAAAAACATAAAACTTTCATACAAACTTCCAACCCCCGTTTCAACCCCAAAAAGGGGTTGATTTCCAAAGATTCCTTATTAGTACATCTCCACACCATCTATAGAGCATACATTTTAAATTTCAAGTCTCTTGCTTCAAAAACATAGGACTTTCATAGTAACTTCCAACCCCCATTCTACCCCCTTAGGGGTGGAGTATTGTAAAATCCGTTCTTAGTGGATGTCTACACCCTACAAGGAACCTACCTGCCAAATTTCAAGTTTGTATGTGTTATAGTTTCTGAGATTTCGTGATGAGTGAGTCAGTGATTTACTCTTTTATATAATACTAGCAAAGTACCCGTGCTTCGCTACGGGAACACTCCTGATTTGCGTATATTTTTGTTTCGTATTGACCATTATCACAAACATACACCATTTAGGTTAAGACGTCCCGGTAAACAATATTTTTGGCAATCGCACCAGTAGCCAAAATTGCAATGCTTCCAGGAGAACTTACTCCTGAGCAAACTACATACAACTGATCATGAGAGAAGCAGTCCTGTCTCAAGTCAACCCCACCGACCTTTAGAGACTGCCCCTGAGCTTTGTTAATGGTCATAGCGAAACACCTTTATGGGAAATTGAAGTGAAGTCTCTTAAATTGAACTGGGTGGTCTTATGGAATAATGGGAATGCGGGTTATCAAGAGAGATTGCTCAACAGCGCATCCTTTACTGTCCTCACTCAACAACTCATCGTTCCTGTTGTTTAATACGTGAACAATGGTGGCACGAACCTCCTGATGATACACCTCCGTTCCATGCAAGTGGTAGGAGATGGAGCGGAACAGGCCAGCTCCATCACCTTCCAAAGCTATAATGGTATATGGCATCATCACACCTTCCACAAATATAAATTTAGTGAATCTTGACTTCATTGTTTGAAAAATACCGAAATTCTTATAATAAGTAGGTATATCCCATAAAGTCGTTACTTAGAATAGGTTTTTCAATTAGTTTTCGACACCAGATGTAGCTTCATTTGAAGGATGCAGTTTCTTTTACGCCCTACGCGCGCGATGGATTACCTCCGGGGGTATCTACTGGAATGAGGTGAGCAATAAACCATCATGGATAACCCCATGGTTTGAAATAATCTCTCGTATATACCCTTTCCTTACTAATGAAACCATAGCGCGCTGTACAAATGCTAGGTATAGCGCCATCTAGTGATAAGTTAATTCAAATATAACTATAACATTTTTTGATTTTTATTGGCTGGGCGCTGGTCAAAAGTTAATCAGTTACCCATAAACATCCCCTTTTTTTATAAACAACTATTCCACCAAGTCTCAAAATCGTCGGTGAATCGGTTTTCAAGAGGGTTTTTTTTCAATCCCCTATTTTATCCTCACACACAAGTCTCATTCCATCATCCAAAGGTTAAATCAAAGTTTAAAAAAATTACATGATGATGGTCACGTTAGCCACGTTGAATTTTAAAATCGTTGTTGTTTTCGTAATCAGCGACCCGATAAACTATAAAAACAATAATATCCTTCATGATTTTCAGACTTTTTGACCCCATTTTATTCCTTTTTTTTGGGTTGAATTTCGAAAAATCCTGAAACACGTGTTCACTCATTTATCTATAGTCAAACTAATCTCGTTTCCCTACACAAACTTTGGACCTCCGTTTCACCCTTTTAGGGGAAAAATTTGAAAAATCCTTTTAAGTCATTTCGTGTCCACTATGTTATATTTTCAAATCGATGCGATTTTCGTAATTGACGTCCCAGAAAACCATAGAATCAACACCCATATTGATATTATGACATTTCAACCCCATCGCACCCCCATAGGGGGATGATGATGATAAGGGTAGGGGGGGGGGGGGGGATTTTATGTCACGTCGGCTATGTTGGATTATAAAATAGTTGTTGTTTTCGTAATCAGCGACCCGATAAACCATAAAAATAACACCCATGACGATTTTCAGACTTTTCACTCCATTTTACCCCTTTAAGGGTTGAATTTTGAAAAATCCTGAAACATGTGTTTACTCATTTATCTATAGAAGTGCTCGTGTAAAGTTTCGGATAAAATAGTCCAACTAATCTTGTTTCCCCATACAAACTTTTGGACCCCCGTTTCACCCCCTTAGGGGATGAATTTTGAAAAATCCTTTCTTAGTGGACCCCTAGACGTCATAAGGAACCTACTTGCCAAATTTGGAATCTCTAGACCCAGTGGTTTGAGCTGTGCGTTGATTAGTCAGTCAGTCAGTCAGTCAGTCAGTCAGTGAGGACAAAGCCTTTTATTATTATAGATACTAGCTGTCCCGGCGAACTTCGTACCGCCTAACAATCAATGAATGTCGTGGTACATATTAGCTGAACTAAATTTATGATTTTATGGAATTAAAACAATGAATAGTAGAAAATAATAGAGAAGCTCGATGGCGTCATTGCGCGTGTCAGTCTAATTGAACACGCAAGTTAAGCAACGTCGACCGTAGCCTGTACACGGATGGGTTTATATTACCTCGAGCTCCTCCGTGATTCGAAAGACACGTTAAGCCGTCGGTCCCGGTTGTTATCATTAGCTCATCTTGAGCTCCTCCGTGCTTCGGAAGGCACGTTAAGCCGTCGGTCCCGGTTGTTATCATTAGCTCATCTTGAGCTCCTCCGTGCTTCGGAAGGCACGTTAAGCCATCGGTCCCGGTTGTTATCATTAGCTCATCTTGAGCTCCTCCGTGCTTCGGAAGGCACGTTAAGCCGTCGGTCCCGGTTGTTATCATTAGCTCATCTTGAGCTCCTCCGTGCTTCGGAAGGCACGTTAAGCCGTCGGTCCCGGTTGTTATCATTAGCTCATCTTGAGCTCCTCCGTGCTTCGGAAGGCACGTTAAGCCGTCGGTCCCGATTGTTATCATTAGCTCATCTTGAGCTCCTCCGTGCTTCGGAAGGCACGTTAAGCCGTCGGTCCCGGTTGTTATCATTAGCTCATCTTGAGCTCCTCCGTGCTTCGGAAGGCACGTTAAGCCGTCGGTCCCGGTTGTTATCATTAGCTCATCTTGAGCTCCTCCGTGCTTCGGAAGGCACGTTAAGCCGTCGGTCCCGGTTGTTATCATTAGCTCATCTTGAGCTCTTCCGTGCTTCGGAAGGCACGTTAAGCTGTCGGTCCCGGTTGTTATCATTTAATGACAGTTAAGTCAGTGGCCTTTAGGCGGTTCGAAAACACTGGCCTCCGCCAACCCGCAGTTGAGCAGCGTGTTGGAGTACGCTCTAAACCCCTTCGGTTGAGGGAAGACCCGTATCCATAAAAACTGAAGATTTCATAAAAATAAAGATTTCCTTATTGTTAAATTTAAAAAAAAAAACGTTTTGTTTTATTTTTTTTAGTTTTGAAATTTGTCATTTCTTTTGATGTTTACTCTGATTTGATTCTTGCGCTCGAACCCCATGGGAAAAGCGTTTTCACCCCTATCGATTTGACATTTTTAAATTTTCATAACAAATCACAGACAACTTTCGAAGTGACACCAATCGATTTGATGTTTTGATATTTGACAACCAATAAATATCGTAATCCCTTTTTCAACTGACACTTTCATTTGTATGGGAAAATGTTTTTTCTTTTATTTTATTTTTTCGAGAATTTTCCAATGTTTTTAAGAGTTATATAGCTATTCGGGACGGAAACAAATCCAACAAATCAAAAACCATGGCAATAGGTCCAGCCGTTCTCGAGTTATAAGTGTTGTAACAAACCCGACTTTCTTTTATATATATAGATATAGATATAGATTATAGATAAACAATATCTCTAGATAGGTCTATATATAGATAAATGTTAACTTCATTCGCAGCAAAATGTGGTCGGTGTTACTGGGAGTGGTCGCCTTGGCGTCGTTCAGTGCTGCCTGCACACCAAGTGTCACCACCGTCAGTGGGACCCACGCTCCACAAACAATATGCTCCGGGGAACTAGTATTCTCCGATGACTTCAATGAGTTCGATCTTGAGAAATGGCAACACGAGAATACATTAGCCGGTGGTGGTGTAAGTACCCTGGATAAATTATTTACTTAAACCTCTAGTGAATTTCCTTAGATAAAATGTGTCAGTCAAGGACAGACCCACCAGATATTTACATTTCACTGCTACTGCGATGATCGCCGTTGTTAGTCCAGCCCCCTTACCACCATCTCTTATTGCAATTCATTAATTGAATAGATTGCTTATTCATACCAATGAATAAGCGACTCTATTCCATTTGAAATAGAGTCGCTTATTCATTGGTATGAATAAGCAATCTATTCAGTTATTGAATCGAAATAAGAGATGGTGGTAAGGGGGTGACTACACAAGTGGTACATCTCTTATCAAGTCAGAACTAGTAACCCCACCAGCACCAAAAAGGCAACTTAAATCAGTTATATTATACAGGGCGTCCCACGGCCATGCCACATGGAGGGAAAGTATATGAAATGCTGAAGATAGAATATTTTACTGAAAGAAGACATCATTTTATTTTTTATTAAGTAGAACTGCATTCATAGATTTTTTAAAAATCGCCTGCCTCAACCGGGACTCGAACTCGTGAAATGTGAAAAAAAAACACATCATCATCAGGTCCATTTTAGTCTCCACTACAGGAGCACCACCCTCTCTCTCCGTCCTAGACGGAAGGAGGATTTGGCCTACACACAAAAAAAAACACACTTGTATTTTATTATATCGTTCGACAGAGTTAATCATAAGGATTATTTTTTCCTAAATAACATAACATGTTAACTGAAAGGAAGATCGTGAAATTTAACATTTGTTTAAAATTTCGTTCAGGAAAATTTCCTCAGACAAACAGGAAAATTTCAGTTCAGGAAAATTTCCTCCGGCAAACTCGGCGGAAATTTTCCTGAACGAAATTTTAAACAAAATGTCCAATTTCACAATCTTCCTTTCATTTAAGATGCTATGTTATTTAGGAAAAAATAATCCTTATGATTAACTCTGTCGAAGGATATAATAAAATACAAGTGTGTTTTTTTTTCACATTTCACGAGTTCGATTCCCGTTCTTACGATTCACGATTTCAAAAAATCTATGAATACAGTTCTACTTATTGTTAAAAATAAAATGATGTTTTCTTTCAGTAAAATATTATATCTTTAATATTTTATATACTTTCCCTCCATGTGGCATGGCCGTGGGACGCCCTGTATATCAGTTATAAATAACTGATATAGAATGACCGTTCGTAGTATTGTACAAATGTACAAAGCTTTTACTGTGGGTACTAATGGCAATACTATGGCAATGTGAGAGACTGCAATATGACAAATTGGACATTAGCACCGTAAAGAAATGGCTAATTATAATGGCTATTGGGACTAATAATTTGCTAGGGATTAATATTTATAAAATAACATTATCTGTTACAGAACTGGGAATTCCAATACTACAACAACAACCGTACCAACTCGTTCACCCACAGTGGACTGCTGTTCATCCGTCCGACTTTGATGTCTGATCATTTCGGCGAGGCCTTCCTTTCCAACGGTCATTTGAATGTTGAAGGCGGTGCTCCTGCTGACAGGTAAACATACAATATATACGTACGTATACATGGTTCCTACTATGTACTCACAAAAGAACCATTTTAGAACCAGGCTCCACAAAAACAGATATGCGCGGAGAGCAGTTACGTCCCCTTATATATAATGCTTCGCTGTGTTCGAGTGTATCTCGGGGGCATAATACCTAAGCTAAAGCCGATTCCCTACGGATTTCATGGATAAAGCGCCGCCGATGAACTCTTCATTTATTTCTGGAATGATATTCCTTCGAATGCATTTGTAGGTACTATTTTATTATCAATCAATATGTGATTCACTTCCGCTAACAGTCTGTTGCATTTGTGGTTAATTTAAATCGCAGTAAATAAGGATATTTGTTTATTTAGATTTCCCTTTATAACAAAACGTTAGGTAAACTCTTTCTTAACAACTTGAAAAATCTAATAATTGTTTTCCAAAGTTTAGGTAACTTTTCACTTTAATCAAGTAATAAGAAGTTAATTGGTAAGAAAGTACACTCCAGGGGTCCGATTACTGTAATGTTCAATCATTATTTTATCGGAGCGACTTAGTCGTTAACTGCGTTCACATGACGACTATTATATTCGAATTTTTTACATATATTATTTTACCGTATATATTCAGCACTTGTTCATATAAGGACCATTCCATAAGTTATAAATTATACGTTACAATTGAAAGGGATGATCACTGGTAAAACATTTAGAAACATTAAAAGATTTAAAAATCTTTCTATTTAGATGTACCAACCCACAATGGTGGGGATGCGAGCGCACTGGCAACTGGGAAAACATCATCAACCCAATCAAGAGCGCGCGTGTCCGTACCGTGCAGTCGTTCAGCTTCCGCTACGGACGTGTCGAAGTCCGAGCTAAGATGCCTGCCGGTGACTGGCTGTGGCCAGGTAATTCCTAACTTACAATAATTTTATAAAAGTACCTACTTAAGTTCAAGTTTAAGTATAACACAAGGAAATTGGCAAATGAAGAAAGCAGGAGGAACAAGACATTTCGTTATGCTATCGTAATTAGAATATTGGCTATATCAAAAGTAAATTATCTATTAAAAAGACTATCACAAATCAATTTGAAAAGAAAACCTCGTGTAGATTTGTAATACTGTTTACACAATAAAAGTACTAATCTTTCCGCCGCCATTGCAATGAAATAATTGTGCCATCTACGCCAAGCAGCAAACTGGACGTATGCAACGCATAAAAATAAGGAATCCAAAAGTACATCTCAATGAATGGATTTACTAATTTTAGAATTCTAAGATATAAATGTACAAAATTAAAGTGACAGAAAATTTAAAGCAACTTTAGTTTATTTTTAAAACCCGACCAAAGTTTTGATTTCCTTGACGTGTGGCGCACTTTTAAACGTAATGACGTTATGTACTTATATCAACTCAATGGCAGCGTAGTGGTAAATTTAAAAGGCAGAACAATTGGCCTCATATCTTATTGTCCAATAGATTTTTCATACAAAATTTCTGTTTCAACAGGTGATAAAGAACTAATTTCACTTAAAATCTACACATCAAAGTGTGGTGAGCCTGTTCCCATAAGGAGTCAGCGTCTATATTGAAACATTAAAAAAAATATAAATGATCACCGCATTAAAACTAAGGTCTTATAATATTCCTAAAACATAAAAATACTTACATAATTATTTTTTTTAGCTATCTGGTTAATGCCTGCATACAATGTATACGGCACATGGCCTGCTTCGGGTGAAATCGATTTGGTAGAATCCCGAGGCAACCGCGACATGTACAACCATGGTGTGCACATTGGAACCCAAGAAGCAGGTTCAACTTTACACTACGGGCCATACCCTGACCTCAACGGATGGGATCGCGCTCATTGGATTAGAAGGAATACTGCAGGATACGACAGAAATTTCCACAATTATCAGTTGGAATGGACACCAGGTGAGCAATGCTAAAATTTACGTCTCGGTCATACCGTACCACCATCCGTACCCCCTGTCGTCAACCCTTCTTCGTCCCACTGTTGGGATACGTATCTCCTCTCAATTCGAAGGGAATTTAGAGCATAGATACCTACTCCACGACTCTGCTCAACTGCGGGGTGGCCATTGGCCATTATATTCAAGCCGCCCAAAAGCCACTGACTTGGCTTAACGACTGTCATGTAATGAAAACAGCCGGGTCCTTGTGTTTGCAAGACCACACTCACTTGCAAGAACACAACATCGTCAGGAATTAACAATTTGGCTGCGGTCTTCCGTGAGGTGTACTTTTCCAGTCGAGCTAGATATAGGTACTTTAAATTTCCTGCTAGTCGGCCAGAGAGCTCGTTTGCTAGTCAGCACAGTGTATAACGTGCTCAAGCCAGTAGTAGCTTTAACATTAGTGGTGAACCAGTTATGCACTAAAAAATATCTATTTTCTTTTTACATGATTACAGCGAAGCAAAAAGGAAGATTAAAAGGAGGATTACGATTTTGTTTTCTTTACGGATTGCACGCCACTAAATATTGTATTGTTTTTAACTTTACGCAAATAAATTATTAAGTATATTTTAGCCAAGTCTTATTTCGCAGATTTCATCAGATTCAGCATCGACGGCGTCGAATTAGGGCGAGTAACACCTCCCAATGGCGGTTTCTGGGAATTTGGTGGCTTCAACAACCACCCTAACATTGAGAACCCATGGCGGTTTGGTAGCAGAATGGCACCATTTGACCAGAAGGTAAACCTAAAGAAATCTATATATAATAATAGTACCTATATCCTCACAGAATACCGCAGCTAAATAACAATTCCCTTGAGGGTTGTTATGTTCCTGCGAGTGAGTGAGCTCACAAGAAAGAAAGAACCCCTTGGTTTGCTGATCTCCATGGGCGGTGGTGATTGCTTGCCATCAGATGACCCACACACTAATCTGCCACCCTCTCATATAAAAAATGCAATATTACAAAATTATTAAGTACTAGCTGATGCCCGCGACTTCGTTCGCGTGGACTTTATGATTCCGGCGTATTAATACAAATACGAACTAATGTAGATACATAAGAAAATATTTGTTATATGTTAAAAGTCAATTTTTTTTTTTTTGTTTAACATTGTAACCATAGTTTAAAAAAAAATTAAGGAAGTCTTTCCTTCGGGAGCTAATATGAACAGACCTGAAGCGTCACTAACTCTCGAGAAAGCCACGTAAAGTTGGCCATGCGAAAAACAACCAGTCCTAAGCTTGTCACCAGCGAATTTAGTCATTTTTTTAATGTTATAGCAAAGCAAGTGGTCACAGACAACTGGGTACGTTTAAAATGAAAATGGATTTTTTTTGGAGAAGAGTGATATACGCGGAATTAATACAGTTACACCGGCACCACTCCCAGTGAGAATCTCAGCTTCAATTATATTGCGCTGCCATTGCCTTTACTTCAGAAAGGAGATCTTCCCCAAATTTTAACAATATTCTTGAAAACTCTTGGGCATGTAAAGTTCTATCTACAGCTTCTAGTGCTTTACTGTTAGCCATTTCGCATTCCTCTCAAACGATTAGACAGCAATCCTGAAACACCTTCGCTTTGACAGTTTCGTGTCACAGAGCATGTCGGTGTTTCAATTCTGTTTAAATCGAGTAGGATATTGAACATTGTATTTGTGTCCTTCCGCCTAGTAGTAATGTGGCTGCAATACCTGGCGATGCTGCTGCGAGATCTTATTTTGGCGCCTGATTTCAGCGTGGATTGCTCTCGTCAGGTATGTTTTTCCAGTCCCTCCTGGAGCAATTAAGAAAAACAGTTTCCCCTCGTTGCTTAAAACACTTTCCACCACCAAATCAAATAAACTCTGATCTTGCTACATAGCGTCGTCGTCGTCGTCGTTCGCAAATGCACGTATTCTTCTGGTTTGTGCGAATATATACCAATCGTTCCATTTCAATTTTAGCGTACACGTCTATAATAAACTGACTAAATAGACCACGTTACCTATGTAAATAAAATAAAACGATTGCGTCTAACTTGTAGCAGGTAAGAATAAAAGTAGCACCCCGCGGATTTTTTTTACAATACATTCAATATTTTGTTAATCTATTCATTGTAATCTATGTATTGTAATAAATAGATTTAAAAAAGTAAAAAAAACACGCTATAATAGCAAATAGAACGAAAAAAGTTACTTAAAAACTTTTTTAGTTCTATTGGCTAATATAGCGTGTTTTTTTACTTTTTTTAAAAACTATAATTTATTGTAAACACGTGTTGTTTATGCAAATAAATTTAACTTTGTTCTGCATCAGGTGTTCCAAATCTTGGAATTTTATACCTCAACAAAAAATGCTGATCAGGTTGAAAACTTTTGCTAAGGAGTCATTTTTAAATTTCTTATAGTTTACCTGAACCATTATGGTTCTGCATCAGGTGTTCCAAATCTTGGATTTTTATACCTCAACAAAAAAGGGTCATCAGATTGAACAACTTTTGCTAAGGCGTCATTTTTATATTTCTTATAGTTTACCTGAACCATTATGGTTCTGCATCAGGTATTCCAAATCTTGGATTTTCCAAATCTCAACAAAAAATGCTCATCAGGTTGAACAATTTTTGCTAAGGCGTCATTTTTATATTTCTTATAGTTTACCTGAACCATTAAGGTTCTGCATCAGGTGTTCCAAATCTTGGATTTTTATACCTCAACAGAAAATGCTCATCAAGCTGAACAACTTTTGCTAAGGTGTCATTTTTATATTTCTTATAGTTTACCTGAACCATTAAGGTTCTGCATCAGGTGTTCCAAATCTTGGATTTTTATACCTCAACATAAAATGCTCATCAGGCTGAACAACTTTTGCTAAGGCGTCATTTTTATATTTCTTATAGTTTACCTGAACCATTATGGTTCTGCATCAGGTGTTCCAAATCTTGGATTTTCCAAATCTCAACAAAAAATGCTCATCAGGTTGAACAATTTTTGCTAAGGCGTCATTTTTATATTTCTTATAGTTTACCTGAACCATTAAGGTTCTGCATCAGGTGTTCCAAATCTTGGATTTTTATACCTCAACAGAAAATGCTCATCAAGCTGAACAACTTTTGCTAAGGTGTCATTTTTATATTTCTTATAGTTTACCTGAACCATTAAGGTTCTGCATCAGATGTTCCAAATCTTGGATTTTTATACCTCAACAGAAAATGCTCATCAGGCTGAACAACTTTTGCTAAGGCGTCATTTTCATATTTCTTATAGTTTACCTGAACCATTATGGTTCTGCATCAGGTGTTCCAAATCTTGGATTTTTATACCTCAACAGAAAATGCTCATCAGGCTGAACAACTTTTGCTAAGGCGTCATTTTTATATTTCTTATAGTTTACCTGAACCATTATGGTGCTGCATCAGGTGTTCCACTTTCCAAAATCAATTATACCCTATATTTTGCCCAGGCTTAACAGCTATATAACAAAAAAAGTTTCATTCGAATCCGTCCAGTACTTCCAGAGATTAGCGTGTACAAACAGACATACAGACAAACAGACATACAGACAAACAGACATACAGACAAACAGACAGACATTTTTTTTTAAATTCTTACTCTATTACTATATCTCCATCGCCCCCAATTGTTTTTTTGTAAATATATTCAATGTACAGACACATTATTTTTACTGTTTTATTATATGTATATAGATATAGATGTTGTAACTTTTATTGCTTCGCATGAACTCTCGATATTGAGGTCCCGCTGAAATTCACGGACGAAATAGTTATTTGTTATGCAAGGCTGCAAAGTTAATTTTTGGCGCGAGTACCTTGTATTGAAACCTGAGCAAGCGAAGGATTCTAGGATTGAGCCACGAGCGAAGCGAGTGGTTCAAATATAGAATCCTGAGCGTAGCGAGGGTTTCAAAGGTACGAGACGCTAAATAACTTTGCTGCCGAGCGCAACACACAACTTTTCACCTCACTAAAGCGAGGAAAATGTTAGGTGCAAGAAAAACAGTTTTAATAAATAATCATCAATGGACTGGCTGCAGAGAATATAAACTATTACGAAACCAATGAGGTTCTATATATATGTAATTTATTGTACGAAACCTTTATTGAATAAAAATATTCGAATTTTAAAAACACTTTCCACGCTAGCGGATAAAGTGCGATTTTCCACGCAGATTTCGAATGATAAACAGAGCTTTTACGAGCTAGTGAGGTGAAAATGTATTTTAATTTTTAGGACAAAGGTCATTTATTGTAAAAGAGGAAATCTCATGTTCAGTAATCCTTCGAAGGATCCGTGTGAAAACAGCGTTGCAGTTTCGCAATATTATGCTTTTGTGGCAGGCTTTAAACGTTTATTTGTTTTTCTCCTGTTAGAATACTGTATTTCGTTTTATTTCTTTCTTGTTTCATCTATATATGATGATCATCTATATGTATATTAGACTACTATAGAATATTAGATTAGTACCTGGATGACTAAGCTTTGATCGAAGTTTTTTGTGCCTAAAACGAACTTTCGCAGAACTATGACTTAGATAAAAAAAATATAGGTACGGAAATCGTTAGAGCCATTTGCGAGATCGTCGTGACATACTTATACGCATATAAGAATCTTATTCTAATTCTTCGTTTACTGTTATACAATCCTGAATGACATTTTGACTTTTATTCAAATTTATTTTATTTTTTTTCAGTTCTATATCATTATGAACGTGGCCGTCGGTGGCACCAATGGTTTCTTCCCTGATGGCGTCCAAAACCCATGGGTTAAGCCTTGGTCAAATACTTCTCCTACGGTAAGCACCATACTCTAACACAAATAATCAAAAATTCCCACGTACTTACACTACTTCTGTTGTTTTTAATTTACTGATGTTTTTTTTACATTAAACAAGCAATCGCGGGTAAACTGTTCCGTTCAGTCTATTAATTAAACTTCAATAAGTCCATGACAGTACTGCGAAATTATCCTGTAGTGAAAAGACATGGCTGAGTGCTTAGTGCGAGTTCTTTTTGCTTACATTCGAACGTGTTCACAGTTCACAGCCGACCAAATTGGGAAAAGTTGTGTTACCAGACGCGTGTTATATATCCAAATTAGCCGGGTTCAAATCTGACTTCAAAATGTGAGAAAGTAAGCGACATAATTTTGACATGTGACACGCGTCATATAAATTCACAACATGAGAGTTCTTCTTTATTTTGTCGGTTTGTTTACGTTGATATGATAAAACTCGCACTCAGAGCGGGAGTAAATTTGTAGTTGTGAGCGTTTTGTAGGATTACACGCTGGTCGTCACAAACGCATTTCGTCACTTACGCATTATGTCACATTACGCCGTTCGCCATAAACGGGATTCGTCATAAACGCTATCCGTCATAAACGCCATTCGTCACACACGCAGCTTGTCACCTACGCAGTTCGTCACACACGCAAGTCGTCACATACGCAGTTGGCCACACTCGCACATACGCATTTCGATCCTATTTTCACATACCTATCCTGCTACACGTGACATAATTGACGCATTTTCTCTTAGGATATAGGAAAGTGTTTGTTTGTTGTCCTTCTTTCACGTCGAATGGAACCTAATTGCTAACATGATTTTTTTTTTAAACAATCAAGCAAACAACTTAGAGCTAAAGCCAGGCTTAGCTGCACGTGGTGCACCCTGCCGTGTAGCGAAATAGGCGAAAGAGTGGTAGGGTATAGCGTATTTGTATACTGGCCGACTGACTGGCAAGCAAGAAAAAAATATACATAAATTAATGGCAGCTCCCCTGGACCACGCGGGCGAAGCCGTGGGTAACAGCTAGTATTTTATCATTTTAATTTTAGTTGCTATTACGACGAACCGCGTATGTGACGAACTACGTATGTGACGAACCGCGTGTGTGACGAATCGCGAAAGTGACCAATTACGTAAATAAGATCGGCGATGACAAACTGCGTTAATGACGAAATGCGTATGTGACGACCAGCGTGTAATCCGTTTTGGGATGTTTTGTATGATATATAATACGTATATAAATTTGATAGGCACTTAAATTCTCAAAACTATGAACTGTGGTTATTTTTAGCATTTAAATAAAGAACATAACGCTTGAATAGATCACCTTAAAAGTAGTAAGTAGGTATAGGTTTTTAGAGCTTTTATGTACACAGACAATATTTTTACAGGCCCCGAGGGACTTCTGGAACGCAAGAAACAACTGGCTACCAACATGGAATCTGAACATCAACGATGGAGCAGATGCATCCCTCCAAGTGGACTACGTGCGTGTTTGGGCTCTATAAATGGTTACAGAATATTTAAAATAAAATACGATCTTACTGTAAATATAAGCTGTTGTTTTATTTATTTCTTTATAATAATAATTATATAATAAGATAATCGCAAAAGTATTCAACAACGAGAATTGGAATGAAACAATATCGTAACGTACTAAGGATATGTTAAGTAGGTCTATAGTCACCTAGTGTAATAATGAATACTTTAATATATAATACATACATGTTTTACCAAACTAAGTTTATTATCGTTTACTGTCTTCTTTTGTTCGCGTTTTTGACTTTTTACCGAGTGAAATTTGGCATTATTGTATGCAATAGTTAAAAAAAATCGTTCGTTATTTGAGCAATAGTGTACGATATGTACGATTAACTTTCAAAACGTTAAAAATTGTTTATACCGCCACATATTTAGGTTGTGTTACATACGATGCATCTGTATGGGCAGATAGGGCTACAATAGGTACAGCACGTCGTAAATTGCTGCAAAGCCAGCGCCTTTTTTTGGCGGTCGCCGCTGTTAATTCTGGCTATACAGTGGAAATGTGTGGTGGGCCCCCGTCGTAATATGTACGATACTATTGCTCAAATAACGCGCGATATAACTAAACTACAACAGTACAAGTGTTTATTATGTGCACTAAAACACTTTGTTGTGTTCTTGACGATTGATAAAGAGCATAATTTACTATCTAAACCTATATCTAACTATTTGCGAGCTGTAGTTCCTATTTTTTTTTCAATAGCGCTAGAATGCTGAATAAACCCTTTTAAATCATATATAATTCAATCTATACGCGCCGTTTATGAACATTTTTTTAAAAATAGATCTTTCTTATCAGTCCATGTGGTAAAATCTAGGGCTCATGTATTGAGTAGGCCTATTAGTGGAAAGTGGTGTTGAAGGGGCCATCATGTACGAAGGAATCCGTCTTTTATCCGCAAAAGGACTGATCCTGGAGTAATACCGCCTTTCGATCACCTGTAAAGAACGAGACTTTAAGACACAAGTAAGTACAATACCAATAATCAAACGAAAATAAATAAATAAAACAAAAAAATGTAGTCTTTGCTTTTCATAATTAAATTGATAACAGATTAACCCAAATTTTATACTGAATTAAATATGCTACCTTATCAAAAAACCTCGTCAGCTTCACTGAATTGCTCGTGCCTGGCGCTAAAGACCTGCAATTAATATTAATTAAAGTTAATACTTTATACTTGTACCTATACTGTAGCTATACTTATACAATATAAATATGCAATAAACGTTATATACCTATAACGTTTATTGCATATTTTCTACAACCATGCCTTATGCAATGCATGGGTGGAAGTGAAGAAGGTGAAGTTATCCCAATATGTCCAAATTTTTGCAAGTAAAAACCGGAAGGGTTTTATAATAGAATTGTCTATGTATAAATATCAATTATTAGACTGTTAGACGAGTTCAAAACCGTGAAAAATAGGGATAAAGCTCCTAAAAATAATTATGTGCCATATAATTATTTTTAGGAGCTTTATCTCTATTTTGGATTTGAAATGACACTTAAAAACGTATTTTAAGGATTTTAGTGCACATAAAAAATTACAAAAGTCATAGAAAATTGTGTTTTGTTTTTTGCCTATTATTCAAAAACTATTAGGTACCTACCTATATTTAAAAAAAATATATTTATACCTAGGTTGATGACAATTCACAAATATTTCATCGGCACCACATTGTTCGGCTATGCTGCTAGCTAATCTTCGATACTGATTCTTCTTTTGCTTTTCTTCAGCCAGATCAAACTTTGTCCCAATAACTAGAATAGGGATCTGGAATAACATTTTTTTTTATTTACAAATACTCGCTCAAATAAATTCAAGTGAATGGAATATCTCTATACCATTGTTTTTCAACTTGAGGGTGGAGGTCGCGGCCTTCAGGACAGTCGCCTTCAGTATTAAAGGGGATCGCAAAGTTGTGTACATTTCAGTAGCATTATCCCCCACCGGCAGAAATATATTTTTCCCGATATCCACCAGTGAAGGAGAAATGGTGGGGAACAACGGAAATAGTGGCAAAATATAAGACCCGTGTACGAAACAATCTTTTATAATTTTTATTTTTTATACAATTAAGGCCACATTCGCGGTAAGCAAAGGAGCGGGTTCCATTGTCCTTTTGCGTTTTCCGCCTAATAGCACTTTCGCACGGTATAGCGCCCACCCTAGAGTACGCAGGGCAGCCTGAACCTAGCGGCTTAGGGAGGGATTCTCCAGCAACAGAGGTGCCGGTACCCTTTGGAAGTACTTCTCTTTCCAATACCGCTATCATGAAGAGGAGAAATAGGAGCTTACTAGTGACCATGCTCACACGCAGGAACACAACAAAACTCAAAGGAATTGTTATTTGGCTGCGGTGTTCTGTTAAGTGGAGGCACTTCGAACTGTTCCAAATAGAGCGACACGTGCCGCTATGCCCTACGTCACTTTCGCTAGTAGTCGCCTCGTTTGCTATTCGGCAGGACGCACCTCGAGCAGGTGAGGTTGGCTTTAGCACAAAAGTGATCCATTTACACCCCAATATTATAATATAAAAAAAATAACTTTTTAGGTGAATTAATTTTTTGCCTTTGTAATAGGTTAGGTTTCGTAATCAATTACAAGGGGGCGTAATTTTTTTTTTCTTTTTTTGGTTATTTAGTTGGCCGCGACATATAGAAATAGATATAGATATAGAAATGTTGAGAAACGAGTATGATAATACACATACTATACCTGCGTGGAACCTAAGAATTGTTCCGGATCCACATCGACATGTTGAAGAGTAGGATTGGAATTGTCTTGATTAATAATCTCAGTCAGCCATTTCTGTAGATTAAGTTGACTCTTCCTATTTGTTAGGTCATGAACTAAGATTATACCTGAAATTAACGGCAGATTTTCAACTAGTGAGGATATTCGTACCTACTGTTGTAAATTACCTAGCTACCTACTGAGTGATTAGAGATTTTTTGGTATCCAATCCCATTTGGTATATCCACAGAGTGGAGAGAGCTAAATACTAACCAAGAAGTTGGTAAGTGAGGAAACTTACTTGGTGGCCATATAGTAGTTCTTTAAGGCAAAACAGTATGCGGTAAATAAAGTAAAAACATTAAATAAGTTTAAATTTATTCAAGAACCATAACTAAGTCTATAGGTAGTGAAGTGACTTTGCCAGAATCTAACTAGGTAGACATAACCTTATTAAAAATAAAACTAACTGACTTTGTTGACTACAACCACAGCTACAACGACTACAAGATAACCCATAAAGAGGTACTATTTAAAACTCCTGTATAAATTATAGTAAGTAATTAAAAAATAATAATATTACAAAAGAAATACAATAAAGAAATTACAAACAAACTAATTACCATGTGTCGGCTGATAGAATACATCTCTAGTATTTCGATGTCCATTTGATCCGCCTACATCCCACAGTTCTACAAAAAACGTGTTTTGTGCTTGCGTCCCTTCTTTATATCTATGTAATTTGACCTCTACAGAACAGCCCACGGTCCAGCCTGGAGACAGCAGCGGCTTGTTGTGTGCTATCAGATACGTCAATGAAGTTTTACCCACTCCTAAAAATCATGATAATCCTATTAAAGTACATGCAATTGAAGCGACTACGTTATTATATTTGCCCTCTGAGGATTGTACCCCAGAGGGCAAATATAATAAATAATAAATAAATATTGTCAGACAAATTACACAGCGCCATCTAGCTCCAAAGTAAGCTAAGCTTGTGTTATGGGTACTAGACAACTGATAAACATGCGTAAATACTAAATTAATTAGATAAATTAAACGGGTCACTCACGTCTTTTTGTCGGGAAAGCCGACTAGTTTCGACCTCAAAAGAAGACCCTTTGTCTCTCAGTGTCCGGCGCGAGAGACAAAGGGTGGACGTGTCTGGACATTCGCCCTGATGAAGGTCTCCTTTTGAGATCGAAACTAGTCGGCTTCCCGACAAAAAGACTTGAGTGACCCGTTTAATTTATCTAATTAATTTAGTATAATGTCTCATGTGAGTTTTACTAATATTATACGTAAATACATTATTTTTTTTTGTAAATACATACCTTATGATACATAGAAAACACCCAGACTAAAACAAACAGACATGTTCATGCACACCAATGTTTGTCCTATGTGGGAATCGAACCCACGAGCGTTGTTGTCGAAGCCGCGTCATTGACCGCTACGCCACCGAGCTCGATAATAATAACGTAGTAGCTTCAGTTTGTGTTTTTAGGGGCGGTAAATCTAAGGTCACACGTGTCGAACCTTGTGGCTTTTCAGTTTACACGAAGCATGCTAGTAAAGTTCCTAGTCCCATGATTTTATTCGATATCATCCGTCGTATTTTAGCAAATTTCACCTATAAGAGAGCAAACATGGCGACCGTCTACCGATTTTGTGCTCGGAAACTGTTGCAAGTCGACAAACTATGAAGTCGGCTCTTCTTCAAATATATATTTATTTATAAATTATGGCATAAACTTACGACTACGACTTTGGCGAGCTCGATGATCGAATGGTTAACAATGGCCACTTTGACTCCGAGGTCGCGGGTTCGATCCCCGCACATGACAAACATTTGTGTGCATGAACATGTCTGTTTGTCTTGGTCTGGGTATTTTCTATGTACTTATTATAAGTATGTATTTACAAAAAAAATATGTATTTAAGTACATTTATCAGTTGTCTAGTACCCATAGTACAAGCTTTACGCTTAATTTGGGACTAGATGGCGCTGTGTAAATTGTCCAGGAATATTTATTTATTATATTTATTAACTACAATACTACACAAGAAACGATCTTATGCAAAAATATCTTTTGCGACCCCTATCTCCGGATATTCGCTCGTGTCGGTGTCGATAAAACGCAAGCAATCGACATGTTTCATGGTTTATTTGTTTTCCCCGACAGACGTCGTTAGGTACCTACTTAGATAGGATCTCGAAATATGGTCTAGTTATTAAACAGGAAAAAAAAGCCGCCATTTTCAACTTTTTAGTTTCTGGTTCGATTGCATCGAGCGTCCACGTAGTCAACGTAGTCTCTGAATATGATCCCGTTATCAGAATTTAAAAAAATATTCTTGATATTTTGAATTTTTAAGTTCCTGGGCAGTCCATGTAGTCTCGGTATATGGTCCCGTTATCGTAATTTGAAAAATAAAAACGGTAATTTAAAAAACTAAAAAACCCGACTGCTTTTCTGTCGGGACTCGGGACCTACATGTGGGGTCCAGACTGCTACATGTTTTCTTGTTTTAGGGGTTTTTCATTTCCAATTTACACAGAAAAGCAGTCGGGTTTTTTAGTTTTTTAAATTGCCGTTTTTACTTTGTTTTGTTAGTTTTATTTATTTTGATATATGTAATGTCACTCTCACAGTAAATAAATACGTATCTAATGACAGCCCTCAAGCTAAAATCCATCGAGCCGTCCAGACTGCGGCGCGCATTTGCATTTGAACTTGGCGCCAAAAATCCGCCATTTTGATTTTGATTTTTGTTAGAGTGACACTGGATGTCACTCTCACAGCAAATACGAATCTAACGACAACGACACCTCTCAAGCTAAAATCCATCCAGCCGTTCAGGCTGCAGTGTGCCAAACAATTATACATACATACCTACTCTCGAAAAACATAACCCTCCTTCTGTTGCAGTCGGGTAACTAGACGCAGTTTGGAACTGTCTGTTTACTGAACTGATTAATTACTTTCAAAATTGATACCTGAGCATAGTTTTGGAGTGGTTATATTTTAAATCCTACTAATATTTGGAATAATGTTATTAGAATTAGAAAAAATAAAATTGCTGCGTCAGTGTGGCCCTACCTATTTGAGGTCGGATTACCTGCACTGAACTTGCCAGCGTGAAGCGCCAATTTCAACGCAATCGAGCATTCGTGGGATTAATTTAAAAGTGCTAAAGCGTAATCCAGCTCCTACGTCACTCAATGACCTGAAGATTCCAATAATTGAAGAATGGGATGCCATACCACAGGCAGGATTAAAAAAAATATCAGGTCAATGAAATATAGCTGACACGCTGATCGAATCTAATCAGGGCAAGAGACGGAAATGCCAAGTACAGAATTTCTGTTTTTGCGTAAATTAATATGAAGAACATTGTAAAAGATTATTTATACAACTGGAAGACAAGCATACAGCCCGCCTGTAACGCGTGAAGGAAAGTGAAGTACATAAGTGAATAGAAAAAAAGCGGGGAAAAATCGGAGGTTTCGCCTTAGGTAATATACAATTATACATTGGCAGCACTGCGAAAACGTCAACGTCAACAAACAAAGTGTCACGGTCAGTCATGTTATGTTGGCGTGTAAATTTATGTACAATATATAATCCAGTACTTTGCGAATACAACACAGTAACTGTAAAAACAGTGTAATAATATCAAATAATTGTTTACCAGAATCACCAAGAACAACAACCTTTACTTTTTCAATTGCAGCCATTTCCAAAATAACACAATAAAAGTCGGTAAGTTGTTCACTGTTGTATTATGACTATTGCTGCCAACATTCAGGATTCCGGTGTCAACAGTCAAGCAAGTTCTTAGGGGAAAATGTTGCCATTTAATTACTTTTATATCGATTTTCTTTTCGATTATGTATGTTGAAATTTTTAATCCATTAATCGAGTCGATTTAATTGTTAACAATTTGTATAAGTAACTTATTCCGCTCGTCTAATTTTGATGAATTACTAATAGCTCGAGGTATCTCCATACCAAATTACACTGATACAATTTTTTTGTTTAGACGTTGCTGAATAACTGAAATATTGTAAAACCCATCTTATTATAAAAATAACAGTAACCACAAAAATGGATAGTAAAAATGTGTTTAATAAGTACTTAAAAGTAAACTAAATAAATATGTGGCACCGATACCGAACAAAACTGAGTCTGAGATTGAAATGTCCCCTGAACAGTGTCTCGAGTTGTGGTAGAAAGAATTTAGTATAACTAAGTCTCGGAGACAGAGATTATGCGCCTTTACTCCACAAAAACATATCGAGCTATGTTCAGTTTTGTAGTCACGTTAATTGTCGAGGATGAGAGCGTGAAGTAGTTTGTTTATTCGGTTTTAAAAGTTGACACAGGAGACTGCAATGATTTGCTAACAAGTCTCATAAATATATAAAAACTTTTTAACAAAAAAATTAAACCGCCGAAAAAAATGAAAAGCAAATAATAAATTTTAAATTTTTTTGTTAAAAAGTTTTTATTTTATATTTTTTTGTGTGTATAATGTACTAATTACTACATGCTTAATTTTTGATTACTTTTAAAATAGCTGGTCTAAAGCTCATTCTTCGTGAGGTTTTTTTTCGTAATACACAACTCAGCATTAAAATCTATGAATGAACTATAAATCATCCCTGTTTTCCTACCTTAAGGGTTGATTTTTTTTTTTCAAATTTATATGGGACTGACCTCGGGATATACCCTTTCCAATAAAAAAAGAATTATCAAAATCTAACTACTCTGTGAAAAGTTATGCGTGGTCATAAATAAAAGACCTCGGAGTTCTCTTTACTCCTGACCTCAATTTCCGGGAACACATAAGCAGAGTTTGCAAGAAGGCATATTGGAACTTGGGATTTATGTTGCGCCAATCCTGTGGATTTACAAATTTGAATGCGGTGCGAGCCCTGTACGAAGCGCTTGTTAAAAGTCACCTGGAGTGTAACGCGTTCATTTGGGCACCCCATGAGACCAAATATAAGTTGATGCTAGAACGGATACAGAATAAATACATTAGATTCATGTATCTAAAATTATATGGTGTGTACCCGTTTTACCCGTTAATGTATCCCACGCTGTTCGTACTAGGAATGGTGGGGTACAACACGCTGGAGGTGAGACGTGGCCTTAGTCTTGCTACATATTTGGTCAAGTTATTACGGGGTCGGGTGTTTAACTCGGACGTGTTACACGAGATGGCGCTGTGCGTACCGGACCGATATGTGTTTCGGCGACGTAGGCCTCCGTTGTTCGCAGTTCCACGCGCGCGAACTAACGTCATGAACCAGGCACCCTTTGTGAGAGCCCTGAGGTCACTTAACGCGATTGCTACTACCGTGGATGTATTCTGTTGCTCATTGACTGAGTTCACAAGGGCTACTTTATTTAATTTATGTTATGGTTTAGAAAATAATATATAATATTAACTACCTACATTGTTGCATTGGGGTAACCTGTAATGATAATGTAATGAATAATAAATAAATAAATAAATAAAAAAAAATAAAAAAATATTACAATCAGTGAGTGAACAATCAATCATCCTTTGTTTTCCTACCCTTAGCGTTGATTTATTTTTCCATAATTTTTCCATAAATTTACATGGGACATTGATCCCATGTAAATTTATGGAAAAAAAATCGGGGTATATCCTTTCCAATAAAAAAAAGTTACGTAAAGTACTCTATAAAAAGTTGTGCGTGATCATACATAAAAAAATATATATACGCGTCGAATTGAGAACCTCCTCCGTTTTTTCGTCGGTTAAAAATATCTGTTTGTTTCGTTCTTTTTCGGTGCATGAGACCCGCCTTAACTCTTGAACCGGTGCTCATTTGCCGTATGTGCAACGGTGATGAAACGTAGGTAAGTATATAAGAAATGTAAACACTATTTTTAAGTTTGCTATGCACCTAATCAAAAAAAAAATTATTAGCATTTATTGAGTTAGTCACTGGCGTAATGTGAAAATAAATATTGTGCTCCTTCAGCTTGTTTCATTCTGATGAAACTGTATCGATAAGTAGAATTCATAATTTTGTTTATTAGATACTGATATTGATTGTGACATAATGGAATCAAATTGTGTTGATTCCATTATGTCACAATCAATATCGTCCCATTTTACTACTCGAAATTATGTATAATCGATTAAAGTAATGTCACAGTATGTATCGTTTTAAATCTCAATTTAAATATCCGAAATTCTGGATGTTGCCAGAGCTTTGTATGAAAATTCCCCGAATCATACCGTGAATTGTTGTCCATATGTGTATTTCTGTCGCGATAACTCTCGAACCTGTGATGCGATTATGATGAAAATTTGTGTTTAACTAGGTAATTTATATATAAGTCACATATTTACTGAGCATTTTTAATGGGTCCGGTAGTTTTTTAAATATAATAATTCAGTATAATTATATGGCTTTACTTTATAACGCTCGGCAACATCAGATGTCGACCGGTTAACTGCGGACTGAATCGGGATCGCTCGTGATAAATAAATAATAAATAGTTTTGGACTAACTGATTACACAGCGCCTTCTAATCCCAAACTAAGTAAAGTTTGTTAGATCTGTGTTTGCTTTCATTCCCGTAAATGTTCAATAGTACAAATACGAGATTTGTGGTCTGCTATACGAGGTATGAGGACACGATTAGCCTTGTACAATTATGAACGAGATTTTGATATAGGAAGTTTTATTACATATTTTACGAAGTGAAAACTTCTTTAGCGGCGTTGTCCACTTTTTGGGATGGGTAAAAAATGTTAAACTCGCGCTACTCAGGACGTGTTCAGGACACGTGTCCTGATCGAAAATTCGTAAGACGAAAGGAACGTAGATCGCCGGCATAGGCTAGACGAGGAAGTGATATCCCCCTCTCTTTATGCCGTGCGGCGAAAATATATGCCTGCTCCTGCTGTTTATTTTTAATGTAATATAAATAAAATTCTCGTGCCACAGTGTTAGTTACCATACTCCTCCGAAACGGCTTGACCAATTTTGATGAAATTTTATATATATGTCGTAGTCGGTTTGTATAATTCGTCATATTACAAAACGGCGAGCCGTTTTAAAAACCAGGGCCGTTTTGTATTACGGCGGGTCAACGATAAGCCGGATTGCAATACGGCTGAATGATAGTTTGCCGCATTGTATACAGCGCTTTGTGTTCATCAACACGGCTAGCCGTAATATATTACAGCGGCTCGATAGCTGCCTTTGGCAGTTTTTAGTACCAATTTTCTACACTCGTGGCGCTACCTGCCATTACAACAACAATGGCATCGAATACAGAAATTGTGTTACAAAAAAACGTGACAAATGTGTATGAAAATAGGACTTTTAGCACAAATTTAACGTTAAATTATTTCTATGAATTAACAATTAAATGATTTCTATGAATCTCAATGCGGAATAGTAAACCGTGGACAAAAGAACGAGTTTGAGAGGTTATGCATATTAAAACCGCTAAGGCGACTATGGAGTCTGGTGTACCGGGGAATCCTAATAAACTCTCGTAGGTTAGCGAGCGGGTTAGGTTGACATAAGCGAGCGTTCCGCGGCAGCGGCAGTGCAGCGATTTTAGGGCGTTACTCACCTTCATAAACATCTCTTTACATTTGTCTTCATACATTTGTATTCATCTCCACTACAAATTATTCTTTTCTTTCTGAATATGAGTAAAAATATTATAATACTACAAATTTTACGAATGAAAATTTTAGGAAGAAAAATTTTAGGAAGTGTGATCATTCGGATTACAAATCAGTAGGAAGAACAATTTCGGGTAAAGAACTATAGGTGAGCCAATATGAACCCGTCTTATTAGTTCCCTAAAATAAATACAATGTTCTTTTTTCTTAATGTATTTTTTATTTTTCAAACAATGTTTTACTTTGTTAGTATGGTCACTACAATTAGAATTTACTACAATGCGGTTAAACGTGTACCGACATTTTGTAGAACGTATTGACATTCCAGCTTATCATTAACCCTCCGTAATACAAAACGGCCCTGGTTTTTAAAACGGCTCGCCGTTTTGTAATACGGCGAATTATACAAACCGACTGCGACATCTACATTTTGTTTGATTAAAAATAAAATGTTAAATTGTCTATGTTTGCTAAATTTACAGTCATTTAAATGTCTTGTTTTCGGTTTTATAACGATGAAAGATAAATATACCTACGAGGTTTGAGAGTCAGAATACGGATCTTTAGCTTCTTCGGTACAAGAAAATAGTCCTACGGTTGGTATTGGTAACCTTAGGCGGAGCTATGTGAAATGGAAGGATGCGAATTACAAGACTAATATTAACGCTAATAGCACAAATTGACTGTAATTATTTGATAGCAACTGTAGTTGAGTTTTTATAAGCCATTACCTAGTAAAAATAAATGCAATTTTTATTCTGTATTTGTGTCCTTACAATTTGGCAACGTACGTTCAAAATTTCCGTTTATATCGGTAAGAATGTAATAATGGGTAACATTACTGCGTGCACGTTTGTCTACCTTCTCTATATACATATGTCCGTCTTCGTCTTTCTTTTGCCTAGCTTTGCACAGTTTGCACATTGGCTGCACTTACTACTTTGACTTTTGAAAAGTAAAATCAATAATAAATATTGCGTCCGCCATTGTACATTATATCTTGTGATAACTTTGCGGTGTTTCTCAGAATAAAATGCAACGATCTAATATTATTACGGACATCGAATTACGGTTATAAACTTCGAAAATGTACAATCATTACAAAATATTTATTGTATCTCTTCTTGTTAAATCCGTGCATCTTTACTGTGGTCCATACAATGGACATATTTGTAGAAGTTATTCCATGGGTTTTGTGTGGTACAACAATACTGGTGGTTTGGAAAATGAAAATATCACAATGGGCCTGTGGAAAGAAATGATTTCAACTCTGAAAGAGCCCTGCAGGAGTAAAGCTGAAAGATTACTTTGTGCTTACGCATTTCCAAAGTGTATATATAAAAACGAGAGTTACGCACCTTTGCCATTATGTTACGAGGACTGTATGGCTGTTAAAATGCAGTTTTGTTACAACGATTGGATTGTGATTGAAGAACAAAAACGACGCGGAGTTTTTTTTGAGTCACGAGGTCATTTCCGATTTCCGGAATGTGAAAAACTACCCAAGTTTGCAGGAAAAGGTTCACAAGTCACTTGTAATAATGCTGGTATTACAAATATGGATCATAGTCAGGTAACAACCACCTGTGTAAGAGGTAATGGTCGCTATTACCAGGGTACAATGAATGTAACTGAAACTGGTCTTAATTGTCAAGCATGGGAATCTCAGTTCCCTCATCAGCATACACGACCTCCGTTAGTATTTCCAGAAGTGCAGAACGCTACTAATTATTGTAGAAATGCTGGTGGAGAAGAAAAAAAGCCCTGGTGCTACACAATGAATGCTAGTGTGCGGTGGGAACACTGCGACATCCCAGCATGTGCCAATTCTACTGAAGAATTTTACAATATGAATGGACCAAATATAGTTATGGAAAATTATTTCACACCAACGTTTGTCTTGTTGCTTTCAGTAGGTGGACTTGGTTGTATCTTGGCCATAGCATCCGTAGCATTACTGTGCCACTACTTTTTAAAGAATCACTACTCTAAGTGCAACATGTCAAATCGTAGAAATGTACAAAATATGGACATTGATTTAGATAAATTACCCAGTAATTTAGCTTATCACACTACAGGAGCGCAGTTAAATCCCAAATTAGAAAAATTAGAGTTTCCAAGAAACAACATCATTTATATCCGTGATTTGGGGCAAGGTGCTTTCGGAAGAGTTTTTCAAGCCAAGGCTCCTGGACTTGTACCTGAAGAGGAATTCACTCTTGTTGCTGTTAAAATGCTTAAAGATGAAGCATCTCATGACTTACAGCTAGATTTTGAAAGGGAAGCCTGTTTGCTTGCAGATTTTGATCACCCTAATATTGTAAAATTACTAGGTGTATGTGCAATTGGACGGCCCATGTGTTTGTTATTTGAATTTATGGGAAAAGGAGATCTGAATGAATACCTGAGAGCCTGCAGCACGGCTACAAACTTCCCACCAGTAGTTGAAAACCGAGAAGAACTGAGACTTCTTGCTACTCCTTTAAGTCATTTAGATTTGCTACATATTGCAAGGCAGATTGCATCCGGTATGGTTTATCTTTCAGATCGAAAGTTTGTACATCGAGACTTGGCAACCAGAAATTGCTTAATAAATGATGACATGGTTGTTAAGATTGCTGATTTTGGTTTATCTCATAAGATTTATCTTCAAGATTATTACAAAGGTGATGAACATGACGCTATTCCTGTACGATGGATGCCTCTAGAAAGTATATTATATAATAAATATACTTTAGAATCTGATGTGTGGGCATATGGAGTATGTCTTTGGGAAATATTTTCTTTTGCTCTCCAGCCATACTTTGGCATGACCCATGAAGAAGTGGTCAGGTTTCTAAAAGATGGAAATGTGCTTGCCTGTCCGGACAATACACCTAGGTGTGTTTATGATTTAATGAAACAATGTTGGAACCATCACCCAAGTGACCGTCCCAACTTTAGAATTATTTATCAAACTTTAGATAACATACAAATGATTCTAGAAAGAACTCATACTGAATAATCTAGTGTTTATTATTGAGTAGGAATTCAATTGTGTATGATAATTTTACATTTTGTCTGCAAATGTTTGTAAATTGCTCTTGCCCATATTTTACACCAGTATAGAGACAAATAAACATTCTTGTCATGTTACTGCAATAATGAATTATTAATGTTTGTTTTTATTTCAAAACAATTTAATTTGGGCAATATAATTCATAGTGCAGACTTCTAAACTTGAAAATTGTTTTACTGTGATGACAATATATAGAACTTAATAACAATGAAGCAGCTGACAACTAAATTTGAGTTTAAGAACTACTGATACTCTTATCCAAATTTAATTTATAAAGTTATTATGGTATTACAGCAAAATTCTGTAATACAATAATATGCCAGGTTATAAATACTTGGGCTATCTGTGAGGCTACTTTGATTTGTTCATTCTATATTTTGATAGATTTTAGTTTTGTTTCAAGATATAAAATTGTACTCTATAAACTAGGTAGGTACTTGAAATTTATTATGAATGTCAATTTTGGAGTTGTGTATTTCATTGCTATTATGGAATGAAATGTTACCTGCTTTATTGCATATGGACTTTAATATTAATAATCTATTTTTGAGTAAGTTCCCCAGTTCCATTAGTTATTAAATTCATACTTAGTATAGGTGCATTCCTTCATCTTGAAGTCTGATATTGTTATCAGTATTTTAACCTATAGTAACATAGTTATTTTGTATAATGTCTCGGTTCGTAAATATTAATTTACAGGATGTTATGGGGCATCCCCATAGCTCTTACCGCCATGCATACCATACCTATTTTAAGATCTAGTCTTACATTTTGGGATTCTACATGGTAAATTTTCAAAAGCGGGTAAAAACGGTTTCCCGGGTAAATACTCAAACATGGTTAAAATCTAATTGCACTACTTTTACGGTACCATACTTTAGCGATCAAATTATATAGTTTTAGTTAATTCAACATATGTTTTGCACACATAATAGATTAAATTAAAGTGTTATTGTGTAGTTGTTAGACATTTTGTTAATTAGTTTCTCTCTCTGATTCCGATTCTGAAACTCAATTTACATTTCAATTAATTTCCGGTTCCAGTTCTGGTACAGATTGCGGTTCCGGTTCGAAAATTGTTTGAACCTGTTTTTTCGACTTAGCATCGTTGCCTGAGATTAAAACACAGATTCAAGTGATTTTCTACTTTATTTACTTTTTTAAATACTTGTATTTGTAAGCAGAGAAAAGTTAATAAACGGTAAGTTAATAAAAAAATCATCCAAATCTCAAATTTCAATAAGGCAGAATTGTTTGAATCTGTTTTTTCGACTTAGTAACATTGCTCAACATAAAAACAGATTCAATCGATTTTCTACCTTATTGTCATTTTTAAATGATTGTAAAAAGAAGCGGGGAAACGTTAATAGACATGAATTCAATCGCAAATCAAAATTCAACTCTAAATCTCAATGAGGTCCTTGAATCTATTGTTATGATTAAGGGTTGTAACCCAAGATGAAAATAATAATTATGAATCCACGGAACCAGAACAGGAACCGCAACCGGAAATCAGAATTCAGTTTCAAATTCTCAACATACCTCATGCCCAAGTACATACTAGGTGAAACTTGTTAACAAAAGTATATCTAATGACTTCGCAGTAAAACGTTACATTTAATCTACAATGCACAAAACATATGTTAATTATATTTACATTATACCCAGGTAAATATAATCCATCAAGTATTTCACAGAGTTGAATCAGTCCCGGTGACCTGACTAGCCAGTATTTTGAGGTTTATAAAATTCTATGTAAATCATAAAAGTAAATTACAGAAGTGCATCTACAATGAGGTGATTGTGCACTACCACCATCATCATCATCATCGGCCTGTATCAATCCATTGCGGGATATAAGCCTTCTCCAATGCTTTCCACCAAATACGATCCTCTGCCTTCCGCATTGTGCACTACCATCACCGGATAATCAGTATCACATATATATGAACTTTTGCGATAAGCTAAAGGTTTTTAACGGTATTTGATTCTTATTTGCTAATATATGATGTGAAAAAACTTAAATATAAAGTGAGACGTTATGTAATTTATTATTTTATGTATACATTTTTGACTTTATTTTTACGAAATTGTGGTAATCCTTATAGAACGGATTTTTGTAGACACTTCACAGTTAAAGCTTAATTTGATGCATTTACTAATTCTTATGTCACTGCCCACTACATACCGTGTGTAAATATGTTAAATATTTGTAAAGACTGATTTTGGTTATTTAATAAGTTTTACTGTATAAAAACTATAAAATGCAGGAATGAAATAAATGCCAATGCTCAAGTATGTATAAAAAATGCATGAATAAAAAAAATCAATGACCATGCCCTATATGTATACTTACTTAAGCTTACCTACCATAAAGTTAGTATTCTAGCGGAATATTAACTTTATGATACTCTTATGTAGCATTCTAATGAGACCGGATCGCACTTATGTTAGAGAGTACTTATGTCTTTATGTTAGTGCTAGTGACTTTGTCGCGCGTCCACAGGGCTTTCCATCAAACAAAAGCGAACTCACGACGCTTCTAGTCCAGTCCACCTGTGGCCCTACCGCCCAAGCTGAAGCCGATTAACATCGAATATTTTGATTCGAAAATTAGGTCTTACGATTAAGCTACTGACACTCATTATTAGCTTTGTCGGTTAAGCGTTAGGGTTACTATCAGCTAAGCTAAACACAAGTACCATAAATCTAAGTTGAAGTTTGATTTTGGCTATCTAAAAAACCGATGGTAATCGGCTACAGCTTAGCCAGTAGGCCCCCTGAACTCGATCGCGGTATGCCATCGGTGACCAGTAGCCAAGCGTCAGGCAACCAGGGGCCCTACCGGCTAAACTGTAGCCACTTCCCATCGGATTTTAGCTTAGATTTATAGTATCTGTCTTTAGTTGAGCTGGTAGAAACTCTGGAGCTCTACCGATTAAGCTGAACATATATGTCAATACATAAAACATAAGAAGATCGGAATCGGTTGCTTCGGTAGTAGGGCCCCAAGTTGCAGTCTTTGGTCGCCTTGGTCGCCAGCATCGGACTACTAACTTGAAATGATTTCCCCTATTTGTTAAAGTTGTCAAATTTCCGTATATTATAATTCCGTACGTTAGCACATATAAATTTTGATAATATTTCTCAACTGACACAAGGTGAAAACACAGTAAATTGAATAAATCATTTTTGAATAACTGAATAAGCCAAAATTGTTTTGTAGAAATGTATTATAGCTTTTAATTTTTCTCAATACTGCTCAATAGCTACATTATGTTTAAAATTTATGTAACAAAAACCGTTTATGTAATCTTAATTCTTTTAATCAATTTATTGTTTTTATTAATTTAATCGAGCTTAAACTTGCTTGATTTACATTGTTGAAGAGTCGAATGTGAACTTTAGAGCACGAACGTTAATCCGCGCGACAACGTCATTTGATTATATTTTTTTAACAAAGTTGTAAAAAATGCTCTAAAAAATACAATGTCGGTTGCGGAATTTTAATGCTTGTCTGCACGAGAGATTGAACTTTTTAAATTATAATACCTGAAGAATGTAATTATATAATTCCGAGTAGAGCTCTATCTTTGCCACTATTATCTATTAAAATAGATATTGCCAAAAAAACTATTTGTACAAAAAAGATAACATATTTTGTCTACCATGGACACTTAGGCTTACAACCTTAATTTACAAATATGCCTGCTACCAATTAGTTCTCTATTTTAGTGATAATTTTGAAACTTTTACTTTAGTGATGAATTTAAATTATTTTTTTAATTTAAGTACCTATGTACCTATTTAATCATTAAGAATAAAATTTCGTTGTTTTCTTTTTATTAAACATTTTTATACGGATGAATATTTTTATTCTAATTCATTTCCCTACACGCACAAAACATTTTAAAATACACTACCAAGCTAGAGACCGCTAATCGGGACTATTGGCGTCGAGTAACCATTTTAAAACTCAGATTGGACATTGGACGCGAATCATTTTAATATCCATATCATTTTCAAATGGGGCGTGTTCAGAGACGGACTAAGGGTAAAGCAGGCGCTAGGCAACATTGTAATTCCGGATCTTATTTTTTTTTTTTTTTTTTTTATACTACGTCGGGTGGCAGACAAGCATACGGCCCGCCTGATGTGAAGCGGTTACCGTAGCCATATTAAAGCTTGCAACATTAAATATTGCTCGCGCGCCGCCACCCCCGCTGCCGACGCAGCATCTCCTTCCTTTCTTTCTGGTGACCTCACTCACTCGCAGGAACACAACAACCCTCAAGGGAACCGTTATTTGGCTGCGGTATTCTGTGAGGTGGAGGTACATTCCCCAGTCGGGTAGCTTACAATTACGCCCCCTACCTCTCTTCGCCAGAGCTTCGTTTGTCAGTCAGCAGGGTGCACCACGTGCAGGTGAAGTTGGCTTTGGTTCAAAGATCTTGATGAACCACTTACACCCCAAAATCTATTTTTCTGTCATGACACATTGCATTATTGCATTGCACTTTGCATTATTAAAAACCTAATTTTTGGGCACCAAAAATTACGGGTCCTAGGCGCGTGCCTAGGTTGCCTAGGCCTTAGTCCGCCCCTGGGCGTGTTGTCTAATAGAGAAAAACTTCAGTGACACCTGCGCACCATCACAACAAAAAAAATATATTAGCAACTTATTTAAAAGAAATTACTTATGTATTTTGTATTCCTACCCCGTTTAAGTACCGAAACTACCGTCCATCGTGCACATTCTTACGTAGTCGAAAACTTCTACCCGCTACCTCGCAATAAAAGATCGATCAATCTTTTGTGTCGAAACCGCTGACCGCTAGAATGCGATATTTTTTTTCCTGTTCATGTGGAGTAATCTATATATATAAAAGAAAGTCGTGTTTGTTACAACACTTATAACTCGAGAACGGCTGGACCGATTGCCATGGTTTTTGATTTGTTGGATTTGTTTCCGTCCCGAATAGCACAATAACTCTTAAAAACATTGGAAAATTCTCGAAAAAATAAAATAAAAGAAAAAACATTTTCCCATACAAATGAAAGTGTCAGTTGAAAAAGGGATTACGATATTTATTGGTTGTCAAATATCAAAACGTCAAATCGATTGGTGTCACTTATAGGTCGCGAAAGTTGTCTGTGATTTGTTATGAAAATTTAAAAATGTCAAATCGATAGGGGTGAAAACGCTTTTCCCATGGGGTTCGAGCGCAAGAATCAAATCAGAGTAAACATCAAAAGAAATGACAATTACAAATCACCAAAATGATAAAACCTATTTCAAAACTAAAAAAAATAAAACAAAACGTTTTTTTTTTTTAAATTTAACAATAAGGAAATCTTTATTTTTATGAAATCTTCAGTTTTTTTGGATACGGGTCTTCCCTCAACCGAAGGGGTTTAGAGCGTACTCCAACACGCTGCTCAACTGCGGGTTGGCGGAGGCAGGTGTTTTCGAACCGCCTAAAGGCCACTGACTTAACTTAACGACTGTCATTAAATGATAACAACCGGGACCGACAGCTTAACGTGCCTTCCGAAGCACGGAGGAGCTCAAGATGAGCTAATGATAACAACCGGGACCGACGGCTTAAAGTGCCTTCCGAAGCACGGAGGAGCTCAAGATGAGCTAATGATTACAACCGGGACCGACGGCTTAACGTTCCTTCCGAAGCACGGAGGAGCTCAAGATGAGCTAATGATAACAACCGGGACCGACGGCTTAACGTGCCTTCCGAAGCACGGAGGAGCTCAAGATGAGCTAATGATAACAACCGGGACCGATGGCTTAACGTGCCTTCCGAAGCACGGAGGAGCTCAAGATGAGCTAATGATAACAACCGGGACCGACGGCTTAACGTGCCTTCCGAAGCACGGAGGAGCTCAAGATGAGCTAATGATAACAACCGGGACCGACGGCTTAACGTGTCTTTCGAATCACGGAGGAGCTCGAGGTAATATAAACCCATCCGTGTACAGGCTACGGTCGACGTTGCTTAACTTGCGTGTTCAATTAGACTGACACGCGCAATGACGCCATCGAGCTTCTCTATTATTTTCTACTATTCATTGTTTTAATTCCATAAAATCATAAATTTTGTTCAGCTAATATGTACCACGACATTCATTGATTGTTAGGCGGTACGAAGTTCGCCGGGACAGCTAGTAATAAATAAAGATCAGTAGAAACAAGTTGGTGAATACTTTAATTGTTATTTTAAGACAATAACTCATCTACATAAGAAATAAATTAATTTAATAAGCATACCTACGTATTTGTACTCGTATGTGCTCCACGGTAGGTACCTAATTATATTACAGCATCGAAACCTAGACTGGAATCTATCCGTGGCTTAGTATGAGTTTAGAAAAAATAAAGTTATGCACACAGTCTTTGTCATCCCTATCCACGTAGAGAATGCATCTATTGAACTGGTTAAAGACTACGTCTACCTCGGACAGGCCATAAACCTGGGTCGAAGTAATTTCAACAGTTATCCATAGAATCATTTGAATGGTCTAGGCAGGCAGCATTTGGAAAGCTTCGACTACATCCTCTCAACACATACAACAATGCTTGAAGACTTAAGTCTAATCAGAGCGACTGCGTCCTCCCAGCTATGGCCTATGGTATAAAGACATGGACGTTGACTGTTGGGCTGATCCACATACTACCACAGTAGATAAAAAGAATATGCTTTATTTGCATAATACCAAAGCAAACCTCATCTGCACGTGGTGCACCCGGCTGACTGACAAACAAGGTTTTGGCGAAAAGAGAAGTAGGGCATAGCGTATTTTGTAAGCTGCCCTACTGGGAAAGTACCTCCACTTCACAAAATACCGCAGCCAAATAACAATTCCCAAGAGGGTTGTTGTGTTCCTGCGAGTGAGTTAGGTACCAGAAAATGTGCTGCGCTGCGAGGTGCTGCGTTGGCTGCAGGCGTGGCGACGCGCGAGCGATATTTCCTATTGCGAGCGTTAATACGGTTACGGTAACCGCTTCACATCAAGTGGGCCGTATACTTGTCTGCCACCAGAGACGTAGTATAAAAATAAAATATTGTGCTAAATATGACAAGTTTTTAACATTTACGTACAACTAAACAACATTTTACATGTTGACTAAATGGGACTTACACGTATTTGCTAAGAATAATAATATAGGTACCTAATATTATTTGTTATAGCTAAAATGACAGAAGAGCGGCTTGTTACTGAGGTACCGAGCAGTCTAAAACAGTTGGCAAGACTCGTTGTACGCGGTTTTTACACAATAGAGGACGCCCTTATTGTGGACATGCTGGTCAGAAATCCATGTAAGTATCAAATACTTCGCGCCTCCAATAAATAGGCTTTGCTATGTACTTAATTGTACATTTGCGTTTACATCTGCTTTGTATTGTAATGTAATCAGCGCCTCTATTGGAAAATTCCTGAAACTTTTATTGACATGTTATCGTCTTATAAATCGATGAACGCCGGCTGCACGCACTACAAAGCATGACTTATTGTCATGTTCCGCCTGAGCCGAGCGTGCAAGCGAGAGCGCGGAACAAGCGATAGACAGGCACGATCGGCTTGTGACGCATCTACTCTCTTCCGATCCGTCGGTCGATGTTTTCTTATTTACGTAAAATTATCGTCCGTAAACTGACTTACAGACAACCAATTTCTTATATATATATATATATATATATATATATATATATATATATATATATATATATATATATATATATATATATATATAGATATGTCATAATTAAGTAAAAGTTTAGCTATGACAACTGAATAATGTTATTTGTAGGTATGAAAGAGGACGACATCTGCGAATTACTAAAGTTTGAAAGAAAGATGTTACGAGCCAGAATAGCAACGTTAAAAAACGACAAATTCATCCAAGTGCGGCTTAAAATGGAAACAGGTAATTTTGTAATTATTGTAGTTTTAAACTAACTTCTTATATGAGTACTTATACGTACCTGGCTATTTATAGAGGAAGATTCCAGGGTCGCCAGACGTCGCTTATGTTCTGATGAACAAAATGTGCATGATTGAATAGTGTTAGGATGTACTAAGATCGTATGACTACCTGCTACCTTGGCCAGACGGCCATTTTCCAGGTAAAGCAGCGGGGGTGGCGACGCGCGTGCGATGTTTGGGAATCCATGCACCAAAAGGACTGTTACTCGAGTAAATAAAAATATTATTTGCTAAATCATAACGAATAAAAAAACTCGATTTTTTTAGGCTATGTCAAGTGGCAGGTAAGCATACGGCCCGCCTGATGTAAAGCGGCTACTGCAGCCATATTAATGCTCGCAACATGAAATACACAAATAACGCTCGCGCGTCGCCACCTCCGCTGCCAACGCAGCAACTCCTTCCTTTCTGGTGACCTCATTCACTCGCCGGAACACAACAACCCTCAAGGGAATTGTTATTTGGCTGCGATGTTTTATGTTTGTATGATATAAATATTGGATTAAAAAAAAACGAGTGTGCTTTCAACACACGACTGAAGTAAAACTTCTTTAGCTCTACTAACTTATATCTCCTCTCAACTTCCGTTCGCCTCGCCCGATCACACTTTTCGTGACGCCCTCGTCACGAATTCACCAGCTTACTCCCCAAGTCAAGGGCGCGTATAGAAGTTTTACTTCAATAAGGATATAAATTAATTAGAGTATTTGACAATATTTAGTGGCTCTGTTTCGGTTTTTTTTCGCGCACGCGCCGGCGTCGGCGATAGTCATAAAACAAAACTCTGCGCAAGTTGAAAATTATAAGTAATTGTAAACCTTCCTAGTTAAGGATTAACTTGATATTAATATATAGCTTATTCAAACAGCTAATGAATGGTGATAAGAACGCAAACTAATTTCAATGAACGTAAATAATAAAGAGCAAAACAATTTTAAAATCGGAGTGTTAACAGCTGATTTGCGGACACCGCTTTGTTCACAAGGACATCAACGTTCGGTGAGTCATCTTTAAAACGGATCGCCCAAGCGACCGACGACGAAGTCACGGCCACATGCATTTCTACCTACCCGCCATATGAATTATCACCGTAAACAAATGTGGCAGTATTATATTATTATATTATATGATAGTATTAAACATATATATATATATATATATATATTTGCATATAATAAATTGATTTGGATTATGGTATTTTAAACGGAACAAAAATATTTTATTTTAAATAATAATATTAATATCAGCTATTACATTGAATTGACATCTCTTCCACAATATACTTGACTATTTTTAAAATGGATAAATTTTGTAATAAATGTAATAAAGAAATAAAAGACAGGCAAATGTTGATATGTCAAAATTGTGATAATATGTACCATCTGATATGTACTAGTATTTCGGAGAAACGGTTTTATCTGATGGAAAAACACAAGAAAGCGGCGTGGAAATGCAATTCTTGTTTAAGTCTTTGTGCAGAAAATAAACAACAACAAACCAAAAATAATCAAGAACTACAAAGGCTTAATTCATCCCAAGATAACATTACATTCCGACATTGTAGGATTAATGTACCTACTAAAAACTCGTTTGACTCACTATCAACTGATGATGACGAAGATAATTTATCATTAAACTCAATGAACCCACATTTAAGACGAAGTTATCCAGATTTACGATTTGATAATTGTTTGAGAATGGAAGAGATGGAAAAGAAAATTATAGATCTAACCGAAAAATTAGAAATAGCTGAAAATGAAATTATTAATCTACTAACAGAGAACAGCCTATTGAAGAAGGAAATTAATAATAATAATGTAAAAATAAACCATCTGAAGGATATATGTAAAACAACACCAAAAAAAGGCATAAATAAGAACAAGAGAAAAAGCCTGAACAAAACGCGATTAAACTTCACACATGAAGAAAGTTTATTAGATAATGCGGGAGATATTGAAGACGAGAATAAAAACATTACTCACGAAAGTGAAATTAATTGTGATTTCTCTCACCACGAAACATCGACAAGGTTATTATCAGAACGACACAAGAGTATACCATCAGCAGTCACGAACAATCGAAAAGATAACGAACAAAGGTCTAACATTTTTATTATTGGAGATCAGCAAGTACGCGGCCTGTCGTTAAGACTTATAAAAAGTAGAATTGGAAAATGGAATGACGTGTATAATGTGACGGGAACGGTGAAGCCTTACGCAGCTGCATCAGAGGTACTATGTAGCCTTCATGACCTATCGGGTAAAATTAATAAGGATGACATAATTGTAATATCTGTTGGTAGTAATGATAAAGACCCATACTCATTAATGAGTAATTTATGTAATGTTTTCTATAAATTTAATCATTGTAAAATATTCCTCTTAAATATCTATGAAAATCGTTACGTGGATGTTGACATATTAAATTCTCAATTAAAACTATTAATAAACCAATATAAGAATTGTAAAATAATAGACATAAAGTATACTGATAATGTGAAACATAGACGAATAACACCAAGGTTGAATTTCATTACATTTAAATTGAATATCGAAATAAATTATATAAAATATGAAAGAGAATATATCAAAAATAGTTCTGTAAAATATAGTCAACGTTACAATCAGAACGCAGTCAATCTTTTTCGTATCTAATACCATATCGACATTTGGCCATGAATGTAAATTAGATTCCAAAAGTTATCAATGTGATCATGGAACCAGTAATCTCAATAAATTAACAATTTTGCACCAAAATATAGCAGGTCTTTATAATAAACTTGACATATTAGAAATAACGCTAAAAGAATTACACGACAGTGGAAAAGAGGTAGATATATTATGTTTTAGCGAATCTTTTGTTAAACAAGGGACAGAAGCTAATTTAAAGCTAAAACATTTTAACTTGGCAGCAACATATAGCCGTAGCAATCAAAAAAGGGGGGGTTCGTGCATCTTTACAAATAAAGTATTTGAATTTCGACCTTTATCTATAGCGACTGAACTTGCCACGAGGAACTCTTTTGAATGCTGTGGAATAGAAATCATTGGACTAAATTTAATTGTTTGTAATATATACAGAGTTCCCGATAAAAGTAAAGCTGGTTTGGGAATATTTCTTTATAAATTTGAAAAGTTGCTAGATTACATAAGCGATAAATATAAACGTAAAAAAATTGTAATAAGTGGAGACTGGAATATGGATATATTAAAACCTAATAAATATACAGAAGATTTAATGAGTATTCTGAAGAGTTACAATTTTCAAATTCATATACAGTCACCTACAAGGAAAAATGCTTGTTTAGACCAGATAGTGAGCAACATTAAAGAAGTCGTACCCGCTATTCACTATCTTGGTCTTTCAGATCACGAAACAGCGCAAACAATATCTTTTGAAAGTGACAAAAAGAAATGTTACACATCATGGTTTGAGTCTAAAAGAGACTATAGTACAGATAATATTAGAAAATTCTGTAGTTATGTTTCAGCTCTCTCTTTTACAGAAGTCATGATTTCAAATGAAATGATAAATGCGTTTGAATCTTTTTATGAAGTATTCTGTATGTTGTACTATCTGTGTTTTCCGATTATCAAAGTTAAAAGAAATAGTAAACCTGGTAAAGTAAAATGGCTAACAAAAGGTTTGAAAAAGTGTAGTAAGAAAAAAAGGACACTATATTTAGCATATAAGTCTACGAAAACAAATAAAATGTCGTTAAAAGCAAATTTTAAGATTTATAGCAAAATTTACAAACAGTGCGTTTTGAGATCTCAAAAAATAAGCAATGTTAACTATATTCACAATTCTGAGAATAAAGGTAAAGCCACGTGGAATACTATTTCAGCATCCGTATCCAATAAAAATTTGTTTAAGTGTGACATTGATAAAATTAAATTAAATAACTTAGAACATACTAACCCTGTTGACATTGCTAATATATTTAATACATATTTTATTAATCTTGTTGACAAACAGAATTCTAACTTTGACATTAAAATTAATAATAATCTATCAAGAAACATAAACTCTATATATCTAAATCCCATCGATGAAAACGAGACATATAACATAATTATGTCTCTGAATAACAGTAATTCAAGTGGTTGTGATGAAATTGTACTTAAAGCGAGTGCAAAGTATATTGCTAAGCCTTTGACTCACATAATTAATTTGTCATTTATAGAAGGTAATTTCTCAGAGAAACTTACCCCTTCAATAGTCAAGCCTTTGTTTAAGAATGGTGATAAACATGACCCCGGCAATTATAGACCGATTACTATTATACCAGTATTGTCAAAAGTTCTGGAGAAAGCTATGCTAAAAAGAATAAATTGTTTCCTTTCAAAATTTAACATACTTTGTCCACAACAATTTGGTTTTCGGGAGGGAAGTTCAACAACACTTGCTTGTTTTGATATAGTGAAAGCTATCTCAGAAAGCATAAATAATAACTCTCAAGCAATGACTATATTTTTGGCCATGAGCAGCGCATTCGATTACGTAGATCATTCAATGCTTTTGCGAAAATTAGAGATATATGGCATAAGAGGAAAAGCTTACACTTGGATATCTAATTACTTGAACAAGAGAAGCCAGTGTACTGAGATTACAAAGATAATAAAAAAAGGTAAAAAAATTACAAAAGAAAAATACCGATCCCAGTATTTAACAAAAACTACAGGTGTCCCTCAGGGAAGTATCCTCGGTCCTGTACTTTTCCTGATTTACATTAATGACCTTCCAACTAGTACCACACATGAATGTGTTCTTTTCGCAGACGATACCACTCTGATTATAAAGAATCAAGATAAAAAGTTAATTGAGCCAGCTGCGAATAAAGCCTTAATGGATGTTATCGATTGGCTTCATGAGAACAACTTAAAACTAAATTTACCAAAAACTAAATTTATGCAATTTTCTTCCTATAACATAAATTGTCTCTAAATATTAGCTATAATGGTACGAAAATTGAAGAGGTTCAAAATTATAAACTTTTAGGCATAAACGTTGACACACATCTTAATTGGAAAGATCACATTAACGCAGTATGCAAAAAACTCGAGCGCTTTTCTTTTGCATTGAGAAAACTACGCCAAACAGTGTCAATAGAAGCAGCTCTAACCGCGTACCACGGGTATGTGTCTTCAGTGCTAAAATATGGTGTGATCTTATGGGGCAGTTCGGTTGATGTAGATAAAGCCTTTAAACTACAAAAAAGATGTGTCCGTGCCTTAAGCAATATGTGGTTTACGGAAAGCTGTAAACCTTTATTTAAAAAACATAATATCCTTCCGCTACCGTGCATCTACATAAAGGAGATTTGCATATTTGTTAGGAATAATTCAGGGTACTATAAAAAGAGACATGAAGGGACCTCTAAGCAAGTTAGATCACAATATTTGAACTTAATAAGTCAACCTATGTGTCATAAATATTTATATCAGAAAAATGTGTATAATATGAGCATAGTGATATATAATAAACTGCCAAATGACTTAAAGAGCATTCAAGGACAGTTATTTAAAACAAAATTGACAAAGTGGCTTATGGACAAATGTTTTTATAGTATTAAGGAGTATATAGAATATAAATGAACAGGACATGCACTTATAATATGATATTTGATTATGTAATTAAATTAATAATTAATGAATAATGTACTAATATATATAAATATGTAATTGTAATTTGAATTTTTGCACGTCTGCATGCAGACTGAATACACGAACTGTAAATTGGATTGTCAACTTGTAAAAACTGATGTATTCTGGCAAATAAACATTTTGACTTTGACTTTGACTCTGTTTCCAGGTCCTGATGGTAAAGCACAGAAGGTCAATTATTACTTCATAAATTATAAGACATTTGTGAACGTAGTGAAGTACAAACTGGATCTAATGCACAAACGAATGGAAACCGAGGAAAGAGATGCCACCAGCCGTGCCAGTTTCAAATGTCCCGCTTGTGGAAAAACGTTCACCGATCTAGAAGTTTGTTCAGTTTTCTACAATTTCAAATTAATATTAATAGATGTAGTCGTGAGGAGCTCTATGGCGTCGTTGCGCATGTCAGTCTAATCGATCACGCAAGTTAAGCAACGTCGAGCGCAGCCTGTCCATGGATGGGTTATCTCGAGGTCCTCCGCTCTTCAGCTCATCAGCTGGGACCGACGGCTTTACCTGACTCCAGGGTCGGTCAGGTTCGATCCCCGCACAAGACAAATATTTGTGTGCATGAACATGTCAATTTGTCTTGGTCTGGGTGTTTTCTATGTATTATATGTATGTATTTATAAAATAAATGTATTTAAGTAGGTACCTATAATATCTGTTATCTATTACCCGTACCACAAGCAATGCTTAGTTTAGAACTAGATGGCAGTGTGTCATTTAGGGATAAGACACTACAATGGATTTCATTGTTAGATGTATAGTATGTTGTTAAACGGGAGAAGATACCGTGAACTGATGATGATACATCCTAACAATATGAGAATATAAACTCGGCTTCAGCCAACCACCTCCCTACAATCGTAATTTCACAATTCACAAATAACTCATTTGTCCAGGTATATTTAGATATTTTTTTACGGGTGGTGGGTAAAAATAAAGATATATTATTATTTATTTATTATTAACGCGAACAAAAAACTCGCACTAAGCACTCAGATCCTATACGTTTCGATTGTAACTCCTACTGCGTAATATAATGACTACAAAATAAAATTTATTTTGTAGTCATTATAATAGGTGGGGGAAAAAGTCTTTTCGCATTTTAGTATGTATGAACTTGTAATAAAATCTCTTTGGTTATACCATTTGTATCTGGCAGGTTTTGATATCTTTAAAAAGTTTAAATTTTAAAAATGATAATTCCAAATTCAAATTAGGTAAATGTGTGATTTTCATTTGTTTTTTTTACTGTCAAGATGAGTGAATCTAATGAAGAAATTCGATTCATTTTAAAATTTTACTACAAAAAAAGTAAAAATGCAACGCAAGCTGCGAAAAAAATTTGTGACGTTTATGGATCTAGTGCAGTGTCTGTGAGAGTAGCACAAATTTGGTTTAAGCGTTTTCAATCAGGAAATTTTAATGTGAAAGATGCACGTCGCTCTGGTCGCCCTGTTACGGATAAAATGGATGCCATTTTTGAAAAAGTGGAGCATGATCAGCATATCAGTAGTTACGACGTAGCTGAAGAATTAGGAATTGACCACAAAACAGTTTTGGCGCATTTGAAAAAAGCTGGGTACACTAAAAAGCTCGATATTTGGGTGCCTCACGATCTCACTGAAAGAAACTTAATGAACCGTGTACTCATTTGCGATTCTTTACTACGACGTAATGAAAGCGAATCGTTTTTGAAGAAGCTTATAACTGGTGATGAAAAGTGGATCATGTACGACAAGAACGTGCGAAAAAGGTCGTGGTCAAAGGCCGGTCAGGCTTCACAGTCTCTGGCAAAACCCGGGTTAACCCGCAATAAGGTGATGCTGTGTGTATGGTGGGATTGGAAGGGCATTATTCATTATGAGCTGTTACCGCCAGGCAGGACTATCGATTCTGAACTCTACTGTGAACAACTGATGAGATTAAAGCAAAAAGTTGAGAGAAAGCGGCCGGAATTAATTAACAGAAGGGGTGTGATTTTTCATCATGATAACGCTAGACCTCACACATCTTTAGCCACTCAGCAAAAATTAAGAGAGTTTGACTGGAAGGTGTTAATGCATCCGCCGTATAGTCCTGACCTTGCACCTTCTGATTTCCACCTGTTTCGGTCTCTTCAGAATTCTTTAGGCAATGTCAGGTTAACATCACGAGAAGACTGCCAAAACCACTTGTCGTGGTTTTTTGAACAGAAGTCCCAAAATTTCTATAGTAATGGGATCATGTCTCTACCTACAAGATGGCAAAAAGTTATCGAACAAAATGGCACCTACATACTTTAGTTAAATGTAAATAAACTTTAGTAAAAGATGTTTTGAATTTTCATTTTAACTCCTACTGCGTAATATTAGGTTGGGGAAAAAGTCTTTTCGTATTTTATAAATACGAAAAGACTTTTTCCCCAACCTAATATTACGCAGTAGGAGTTACAATCGAAATATAATGACTACAAAATAAAATTTATTTTGTAGTCATTATATTACGCAGTAGGAGTTACAATCGAAACGTATAGGATCTGAGTGCTTAGTGCGAGTTTTTTGTTCGCGTTCGATCATGTCAACGTAAACAAACCGACCAAATAGAGAACTCTCACGTTGTGAATTTATAAGGCGTGTGTTACGTATCAAAATTATGCGACTTACTTGTTCACATTTTGTAGTCGGCTTGTGAACGTTAACACGTTCGATTGTGACCTAAAAACTCGCACTATGCACTCTGTATTTTAATTCTTATAGTGTTGTAGTGTATATTTTATGCACTGCGGCCCAACCGCACTCATCGCGATAACATTCGGGCGATAAACTTCGTATTCGGTCTACGGCGAATCATCGCGGCCACATAATGCGCGTTGTAAAGTTTATCGCGATGTACCTATTTTATGGCAGCAAATAATTAATTTTACATTTATGTCATCTAAAAAACAAATTAAAAGCAAGAAAAAGGAGCTTCAGCTATATTATACACTGTAATTACATTTGACACGTCCGCTAGGAACGATGGGTGCGGGCCGAATGAAGTCAAATGAAGTGTGGCCGCGCAAGCGAAGTTCATCGCGATAAAACCCTTTAATGTGCGAGAGTTTACCGACAGCAGCGGAGCGATGTGCCCGAAGCTTCGCCCGAAGTGTCGAAGTATTCGCGAATATTTGGCTACATACATCGCGATAACCCAAATATTCGCGTAATCGCGATGAGTGCGGCCTAAGCATTACAAATAATGTATCTTATACAGGCTGATCAATTATATGATATGATGACACAAGAGTTTCGATGCACATTTTGCAATCAAGTTGTGGAAGAGGATCAATCGGCACTACCGAAAAAGAACTGCAGATTATTGCTGGCCAAGTTTAATGAGCAGTTGGAGACGTTATACATTCTTTTACGAGAAGTGGAGGGCATCAAGTTGTCGCCAGAGATCTTGGAACCTGAACCTGTTGATATCAACACTATTCGAGGGTACCTATTGTTATTAAATATTATAAATACATTAGCTATTTATTGCTATTACAGAAGTCCGCAGGGACGAAGTCGCGGACGGCTAACTTCCTCCCCGTGGACATCACAATATAAACAAATTATTGCCAACAACGCCTCTAATCGGCGTATCGAGAAAGTATACCTATGCCAGATTTAAAGTTAGATCCTCAGTATAACAACTGTGTAATAATCCGTATCCATTTTCATGTACTTAGTCGTTTTTGCGTGATGCGACTGAACATTACAAGAAAAAATTATATGATTTTTTTTTCTTAAATATCTCTGTAAAGCTGATCGAATAATTTAAAAAAAAATGGAAAAAAAAATGCTGTTCTGATTGGAATGATATCGTCATTTTGCGTTCAAAGAAATCCTCAAAAAAAAAAGAAAAAAGAAATAACGACGAATATGTAAATTTCAGATTAACGTCGAAGCAACCTCAAGCCCGTCCATCTGGAGAGCAATGGTCCGGCGAGGCGACTCGCAACCAAGGTCTGGCTGTGGAGGAAACCCGAGTGGACGTCACTATTGGCGAAGCGGACAATGCTAATGACGGCGCGGCGCAACGCAAAGAACGCCCTGTATGGATGGTGGAAAGCACCATCGTCACTAACGACCAGGTGAGTTACCCTATAATACAAGATAACGTCAAAAAATAAAAACAATATCAATTAGCCCTTCAGCTAGTTTTAAAATGACCAAAAAGGAAAAGAAGAACAATTCTTCTACTTAAGATATGTCATAAGTAGAAGAATTGTTCTTCCTTTTCATCTTAAAATGATCTTCCCTTAAGCTAAAGACAAAATTTTAATATTTTATTGGGAAGATGTGAAGAACAAAACAGAAATTAATTCAATATATTCCAAATATCAATCAATATCTCAAAAATTATAGAACCAATTGCCTACTCGTACAACGCACATTTATTTTATGGGAGCGACTGGTCCACCAAGTTTTATCAAAATCAGATCAGCAATGGTTCGCGTAATAGTAATACGAATAATAGAGCGTTATTTTTTTTACGTTAACGCAAATATCTCAAAAAGAAGATACCGACCTATTTAGTAGTCCCTAAATTTCCAAAGTACCAAATTTCATAAAAATAAGAGTATCTACTGGTTTGAAAGTTACCGCTCGAAAAATACAATACTTATCTACTAGCGTACATTCTTATAAAAAAAAAAAATCTCTCAAATTCAATTTGAAGACTTCGCTTACTTAAGTGTAAAAAATAACTCCAGTTATGCCATGATCTTCACTAAACTTGAACCTATTCAATCCAACACATTTTTTTATACCACTAAAGTGGCAAACAAGCTTACGGCCCGCCTGATGAAAAGCAGCCTATGTCACTCTCCTGACCGTAAACTATCCCCGTTAAAAAAATCATGTAGGTACTTATAGTCCGTGATGCCAGATAGTATATTTTGTCAGTCATTTCCTCTCAAGCGATAACTCGTGAAGTACTTCAGAGAGTTGTATTATGCCGTGTGGTAAACGTCAGCTGCCGCTCCGTGGGTGGGTTGGGCAGCGGCAGTATCTTAATCACGTAAAAAAGAAATTGTTTTCAGTCATTTCCTCCTGATTATAGTTAACGCAATTACTCGAAGGTAAAAAAAAGTCAGCTGGCCGTACCGTGGTGGATTATACGTCAGCTGGTCACTCGAACATGCAAAAAAAAATTTTTCGTTCAGTGATTTCCTCCCACTTGAAAATTTGTCAGATGATAGCGTACATGCAACTTTGAATAAATAAAAACGTCAGCTGCTTTTATGCTGGTGGAAAGGTCGTCAGCTGATGTATTTAAATAAGCGATCGGCGCTCACGCCTGGGCCATGCGCCACCTTTCACTGCATCAGCTGACGCCCTTTCCACCAACACGCTTCAGACCCACCGTACCCCTGGCCGATAGAGGCAGCTGACGTTTTTATTTATTCAAAGTTGCATGTAAGCTATCATCTGACAATTTTTTACGGTACGGTCAGCTGACTGAGCTGCCCAACCCACCCACGGAGCGGCATCTGACGTTTACAATACGGCATAATACAACTCTCTGAAGTATTTCCCGAGTTATCGCTTGAAAGGAAATTGGTCAAGAAAATCTGTTGCTGGCTCACGGACCATTAGATTCCTTTCGACGTAAAAGAAGGACAATATTTATTTTTAGACGCGCACAGGTCAAGTACTAGCAAAGTATGAGATTGGGATGTGACCAGTGTTCTTTGAGTTAGAAGAGATTAGACAAATTGTAACAATATTTCTTATTTCTTTTTCAGAGTGATAGCGTACATTCGACGGACGCGGCGCTAGAAAAGGCGGCGAGTAACGCGAGTAATACCAAGGCGCTCGGAAAAGAAAAGAATGATGATATTATGTCTGTCCTGCTTGCACATGAGAAACAAAATACAGGTAAAAGGCCTTAGTCATACACAGGGTGGTAAAATGAAGAGTGGCAGCAAGGTTCCTTAACCATTATAGTTACATGAAAATAGTTTTAGGACAAATATAAATATATTAAACACAGATGGGCAAAATGCCGGGCATTTAGCCCGGACAACAATTATTCAATATTTTAAATGACATACATTTTAAAAAAATTGGTGTAAGTGGTTCACGGCTATTTTTGAGCCAAAGTATACCTCTGACGTGGCGTGGTGCTCTCTGCTGACTGACTAACGATGCTCTGGTGATATAGAGCAAAGGCGAGCGTAATTGTAAGCTGCCCGACTAGGTACAAAACTAGCTAAATACCTCCACCACACAGAAGACCACAGCCAGATGACAATTCCCTTGAGGGTTGTTGTGTTCCTGCGAATGAGTGAAGGAGTCGCTGCGTTGCTAGGTTTTAGGATGGTAAAACATGGTATAATTCATTGTCGTTATGGTGGCTTGATACGTCACTAATACCCGGGGGTATCATGAGCAATAACGATTCCCCATGACACCCAGGTGGTGTCATTCTAAGAGTGTCATGGGCAATAAACGCAGGCAGAAATAACCGAAACTATAAGGCTTCCTTATTTACTACGCGACCCTAAAAACTACCATGTTGTATGAGAACGTGTCTAAATATGTCGTTGTATGATTACAATCAGAATCATAAATATTATAAAACTCTTGATACACTTGTTACTTACGGGTGCAGCGAGTGTCCGGAACCATACTATCAGTTGCGCGTAACGTAGGTATACGCAGCAACTACTTTCCCCAATAACAAACAAACACACAACAAACAAGGTGACAAACAAGCGGCCTGCCTAGTGGAAAACAACTACCGAGGCCTATTGACGCGTGCAAAACCAGGTGCATCACAGCCGCGTCGCCGACCCTGTAAAAATATCTTCATTTCCATATCTTCCTTTTTGAAGAACTCCATGTTGTTGTTGTTTTTGAAGTACGTATCGTATCACTCACTAGTACTCACTCGCCAGTCGATTTTTTATGGCAACATGCAGGCTAGCAATGGCTACTTTTACTCCAAGATTGCGGGTTCGATCCCCGCACATGACAAGCATGTCTGTTTGTCGTGGTCTCGGTGTTTTCTATGTATTATATGTATTTATTAAAAAAAAATGTTTTTATATACATATATCAGTTATCTAGTACCCATAGTACAAGCTTTGCTTAGTCTGGGACTAGATGGCACTGTGTTATAATTTATAAATAAATATTCCTCGACAAATTGTCGACGAATACTTATTTATAAATTATAATCGACGGATGCAATTATCTGCTCTAATCCATATTTCCATTGTTGAATGTATGGATTGATGATAAGTCCATTGATTCAGTACATTTGACTCATTTCGTTGAATCTACTTTATTATTTTCTGTTCTAGGCAATAATGCAACGGCGAATGCCTTGAAGGGATTAGAACAAGACAGTTCAGACTCCAGCGACAATGAGTCGAAGGATCCATTCAAACTCAAAGATGAATTGGCAGCAGTTGGTACGTATTAAATATCATTCGCGTTTCTTGTTTTGAGGGTCCTTTATATCAGACTATTGCAGAAACACTCTTTCGTTTGAAAAATGAGAATCAAACACATTCACTGAAAGTTTGTTACATCGTCCGTAGGTACAAAATAACTAAGTACAATCTTTCTAACTAATTTCTACTTCGCTAATACTATCAAAAAATCTATCAGACATACATATTGATTATTCTTGTATTTTTTTTTGTAATTTGTCCGCGTGTTTTCCGGCAGACTAGAATAGAATCACTCCGTTTCTTCCCGTGGATGTCGTACAAGGCGACTAAATGAAATACATTATCAAATATCGATCAGGCCTCCCCAACCCGTTTGGCCAGCGTGGGGAGTGTAGGCCAAATCAATCCTCCTTTCGTCTAGGACGGACGAGAGAGGGTCGTGCTCCTGTAGTGGAGACTAAAATGGACCTGATGATGATGATGATGTAATTTTTATAACTTTATATTGTAGACTTTGTTTTAACTAGCTTTTGCCCGCGGCTTCGCTCGCGTGACATTGCGGATTTAATTTTGAGAATTATTAAACTTATGATAACTTTCAAATGGTACCTACGTCCGATTTAAATGATTCAAAAAGTAATTTACAGATACTGATATAGCCTTGAACACGAAGTAGGTTATTTTGATAAGAATTAATACCGTAATTATGTAAATAGCTTTCCAATAAACGCTTCATGAATGCCAATTTTTAAAAGTAGTAAAATGGATATAGTATATTAACCTTAAGAGATATACATATGCCACCGCGGACTTTTCTGTAGACCTATATAAGATACACAATTCCACCATACATTATTTTGTTATATCTCAAAGGGTTTAGGCAGCGTTTTCGTTGAAAGCTCCCAGACGGCTTATTTTTTCCCGACATCTTCAACAAATATCGTTAATATACACAGAAATAAATGCAAAAACTTAACAAATTATATATTAAAACCTTCCTCGAGAATCACGCTATCGAGTGATGAAACCCGCTTGAAAATCGGTGCAGTAGTTTTTGAGTTTATCGCGAACATACAGACAGACAGACGCGGCGGGGGACTTTGTTTTATAATATGTATGGATTCACTAGTCAAATTAATGTTTACCTTATTTTAATATCGGTCGGTATAAATACATTAGGATCATTAAAAGTGATTTTATTATAAAAAAAATCTGTGACCTAAAGATTACAGTGAGCCGCGCCTGAAACTGACAACATTTGTTCATTTCATTGATAATGTTATTTCCTTTCTTTTTCTATTTACTTTCTTCAGAATAAATAATGTTTTTTTATTATTATTTTCAGCGGAGATGGAGAGCGAAGATTCAGATTCAGATGATAACGCGCCCACTGTGCTGGTCAATGGCAAGGCTGTGCCTCTGACGAGCATAGACGATGACGTCATCGCTCAAATGACTCCCTCGGAGAAAGAGACGTACATACAGGTGTACCAAGAATACTACAGCCATATGTACGATTAAAAGCCTGATTATAAGATAAAATGTCACTTTAGCATACTAAGTATAATAAACCGTCTGTTGTATTATCTTTATTTCATTATACGTACCGCCCATCGCATCACTATTAACCTTTTGACCGCCGCCCCAGTCTGATTTATCCAACAAATATTTTCGGTCCCGAATCGCCTCTGTCGTATTTATCCGACAGCGAACCTATGCTCGTTTGTTTATGTTTTTTCATTTATACAGAGGCCAACTATATTAAAATAGTAAATATAATGGAGACTGAACATGCAACAAACGTCTGCAATATTTTAAAACGACTTAATATAGTAAGAAGCTTGCATCAACATCCTTGTTTGTCAGTGGTATTTATTTGTTGATTTATAAGCCGGGCGCTAGGGACACGACAACTTGAAGCCGGGCGGTCAAAAGATTAAACAGCCCCCTTACTACCAACTCTTATTGCGATTCAATAACTGAATAGAATGCTTATTCCTACCAATGAATAAGCGACTCTATCCAATTTGAAATAGAGTCGCTTATTCATTGGTATGAATAAGCAATCTATTCAGTTATTGAATCGCAATAAGAGTTGGTGGTAAGGGGGCAGTTCGCACTGCAAAAAAATACTGCCAATTCCCAGGAGTTACTACCAATTATTACCACTAATATTTTTCTCATCTGTACTACCAGTAGGAATACTGAAAACATTTCGTTCAACTGTACTACCAGTAAGAATATAAAATAGAATTAGAGAAAATATCCCACATATTTTTTCTAATTTTACTATTTGTTCTCATACTAATACATATTTATTTGCTGCTTGTTATCATGTACGTACTACAATAGTAGCGAAACTGTGGTATGACACAGAACTGTAAAACTGGCAAACTATTAAGCTTCATCAGGAGCCTGTATCTACCCACTGCTGGATATAAGTCTTCCCTAATGATTTCCACCAAATACGATCTTTCGCTTTCCGCATCCACCCACTTCTAGCCGATTTTTTGGTCATCGGTCCATGTATACTGGGGTGGGGGCGTCCACGCGGCCTCCTCTCTAATGACCCATCTGCCATCACTGACTCAAGTATCAAGCTTGACATAATAAAAAAATATCCATAGCCAAAATAGATTTATTCTTTAAAAAAAAAATAACAAAATAATATCTATACAAGTAAACGCAGGTACAAAACAATAAAGCTGCAACTGCTTTTTTCACATTTTCTTTTAAAGAATACTAAAACAAATTATTTTACAATAATATGAGTATACACATCAAACAAAACAAAATAACACACGAGTGACAATGTATTGTTATACCTATCTAATATCTGTGCAAATACTGAACCATACGAACTAATACCACAGAGTAAGCAATAGTCTAAAGGCACATGGCGCACTTCGGAACAACATTAACTTTGGCAGCTCTACTGTACATATTTTATTGTTCGAGGATTACGCGGAATGGAATGGAAGGACTTTTTGCAACGAAATTGTACACAGCATAATGAACTTTATGTCAAATGACAAAATTTATCCAAAAATAGGGGAATTCTCGAGAATGCGCGAGGATTCCCGGGAAACGCGCGACCTTTTTTTGTTTCGTATTTAAGTTTATATGTTATACAATTGACATAAAGTTCATTATGCTATGTAACAACGAAATTCGTTGTAAAAAGTGGCTTTCATTCCATTCCGCGCCGGTGTAAATTGAGCCATCTGGTCCAATTTAACCCCGCCAAGACGTAAAGTGTGCGTGTTTACCATTAAGAAAACCCCATTTGCTGAGGCTTCACAATTCCAGAACACAACCGCTCACTATCGCCAAGAGTATCGGGAACCTTGGCGTCGAGATCTCTAGTGATGTCCAGTTCCGGAGCCACTTGGAAGAAAAGTTAGCGTCAAAAAATCTGGGTGTACTCAATAGAGCGAAGCGGTACTTCAGCTCGCGACAAAGACTTGCTTTATAAAGCGCAAATACAGCCTCACATGGAGTATCGTTGCCATTTCTGGACGGAAGCACCCAAATACCAACTTGCACCTTATGACTCGGTTCAGAGACGAACGAGCTCGGAGGATTCTTGACGATTCCGCGGTAACGGACGGTATTGAGCCATTAAGAGCCATATTACATTTTGACTGTGATTTTTGCGTAAAATGGCCAATTTTGGCGTTCTCGATCTCGGAAACAAAAATACATTAACAATGTTGACTTATTGAATAGTACAGAATAGCTATTGGCATAGTACATAGCGGCCTCGCTTTTTGTAAATTTTGCTTAACTTTTTAAATAAACCCAAAATTGCAGAGAAAGATTTTCATAAAATGCGCGCAGTGAATGCGCGCATTTTATGAAATCCATTATTACATACATACATATTAGACCATCAAAAAATCCACAGGCCCGTTAAACCTTTGGGATTTCTTGTTTCGAACTCACAACTCTGGGGTAAGTAGTTCCAACCAACACAGCGTCATATCGTGGCGGCGCGTTGTTGCCTGTGTGTGACTGCCCTTGCTCCTAATCACTGACGCATACTACGACACCCTCGAGCAGCGAATACTGAACAGTCACTAAAAAAGTTTGAGAACCGCTGGTCGAACCCTTTTGGAAAGCGAAATACTTGACGGAACCCTACAATAAAACGTTCTACCAGAGAGAATGATTTTTTTTTTTTTCTAAATTTCCTGTAGGGGTACAGGGGTATCTCGGATCACACTTAGTGGATGGCTGCCCTAGAGATTTTTACTACAATTACGAATTCAACAACACCGCAAAACAATTTCGGCAGCGTTGGGCCAAATGACCAAAGGTTAATACGCACAGAGCTTATTCTAAGGCCGTTATTTTTTTTATTGTTTAATGTGTAAATTGATTCCACTAACAAATAACTATGAATTTGGCCGAGGGTTTCCTCTGCCAAATTAGTCAATCGAAATTATAAATTTTATTTTTCGTGAAAACCTTCCAGTCGGTCATAATATGCTATAACATTAAAGAGAACAGGTCCCATTTTTACTATATAATAAATAATAACTCTTCTAGACCAACACTATATCAGAATAGCTATCATATCTTATGTAAGTACATCACATTTTATTACAAAACTATTTTCAGAAAACAATATTTTTTTTCTAAAATGATTATGGCATTTTCAAGTGAAATAAATACTGAAACTAAACGAGATTTAACTAGTCAGATACCATTAACCTATATGTTTGCTCCATTTAGTCCAATACTCGTCAGTTTGCATTTCCATAATTCTTGAAAGACACCGATCACACGCAAACATCTCTTCTTCGCCTGTGAATATGGCAGCTTTAGCGTCTTCCTATGAACAAAATAATAATCTTACTTTTAACTAGCTTCCGTCAGCGGCTTCGCCCGCATTAATGTCAGTTATCGCGCCAAAAGGACATACTTTTGGTCATTCGGGAACAATTCATATTTCAGGGAAAGGTGTCCTATTATTTATTCTGGAATTCTAATATAATGTATGCAAAATTTCACTGCAATCAGTTCAATAGTTTAATTCAGCGTGAAAGCGGAACAAACAAACAAACTCACTTTCGCATGTATAATATTAGTAATTATAAATAACTAGTTGACCCGGCAGACGTTGTCCTGTCTTCTTAACAATGAATATTGAATTCTAATTGGTTTCGCGCAATCTGACAAATAACTGACAGTTCTGTCAAACGGCAAAGTTACATTACAAAATTTAATATAGTCGTTCAGTTTTCTTAAATTTTCCAATTTTACACGCAACTTTCTTATTTATTTTATTTCCTAAGAACTTTCTTCTGACAATATCAAATACAACATAAAAATAATGTTTCACCCGTTCACGCGTGATGCGATGACCAACAGAAATAGAGATTAATTTTTATATATATATATAAAGATAAAAAACAATTATCTCAATCTGAAGCTTGAGGTCGCTGTTTTACCTACTTGTTGGGGTACCCACTTCGCTTAGACGGTTTTCTTCGCTTACGATCGTTGACCAAGATGAAATAATTTACTTAAATGATCTTCGACCTTATTGCCATTTTGAAATAAGTACACGTATAAGCAGAAAAACGTTAACAAACAAGATTTCAATAAAAAGCAACTTAAACTCTAATGTCAATAAGGTGGTTTTACATAAAATATTATTGTCACTTAAAAAAGAGAAGAGGTTCGTGTGATACCTTCCCTTCTCAGCACAGATTTACTAACAATTCCAGTTATACGACAGTACATATTCATTCCATGACTAAAACTTAAAATAACCGAAATTGATCGTCTTTTGCGAAGAGCATTTGAAATTGGCAATAAGCGATTTATCGCAAATGAAACGTTCTTCAATTGCTTGGCCGGGTTTATTGTTTCTTTGCCCAAGTGCCCACACAAATAAATATTAATTTCCTTGTAAGGAATTCCTTCAAGCTTACTTAGGATAACAAATAGGTTTAAAATACTTATTTTCTCTATTAGTAAAAAAAAAAACTTACAGAATCCTTTGTTATTTTTAAATCATCCATGAGAGCTCTATCGGCATCTAAAATATCTGTTACTTCCTCAACTTTAAAAAGATCTTTAGGTTCGCAGTCCGCAGCAATTACTACCTGAAATAAATAAATATACATGGATTTAGTACACAGCTCAATCTACTACATGCAAACTAAGCGTGGTTTGTTTGTACTGAGTACAAATGTAAGTACTGAATAACGTTTTTATTCCAGTAAAGGCCCAAGCGAGATATTACTTTTATCATCCACAATAGCGTCGACTCTGCATCGCGTTTTGGCGACTTGCTGTGTACTTTGTTGTAGCGAAAACGCTCGTTTTATGTACTGCATCGATCCTGTATCGCGTTACGGCGACTCGCTGCGTTCAGTCACAGTATCGAAATCGCGCGATTTCGACTACATAGATGCTGCGTCGCGTTTTGGCGATTGAATATTGCGTTAGATTTCTTCTTTTATTTTTATTTGTAACACTGAACCATGTTCCGCGGACGCTAAAGCTGAAGTTGCTGCGGCTGGTATATTAATGTCAGCAAAGTGTAGCGTTTGATCGCTGCATCGAGCGTCCAGAAGTAGGTAGCTGGCTGGCATACAAAGGTGTGCGAGTTGTAACGTTCAGTCGCTATGTTGAGCCACTCAATTGCCGCGATCAGTGTAAGTGTAAGGTGCGGAGGCCGAGTCGATTACCGACAATAAAAGTAACATGTTTGCTTGGACCCTAAGGTGGCTAACAAACCGATGATTAATATAAATAGACTATAACCTCCCTCAATAAGTGGGCTAGGCAAAAAAGTTTTTCAATTCTATCTTCTTGAGATTAACGGGTTGAAACAAACAAACAAACTCTTCAACTTTAGTATATTAGTATTATATATAATACATCACCGAATAGTAGATATTTCAATCGTTTCAATATAATGTTGTTTTATTTAGAAAGTGAATCCATAACCCTTGTTCTAGAAGTAGCCGTTACACGTTCGACGCGCAACCGCCGAGCTCGTCAACAATCATAATACGCCATTAATATTTTAATTATTTTAAACTGTAATAAATACAATTTAATGGTTCTATTGTTGTCGGTACTTACCCTTACTTTATTGTCATAAAATGTGTCCATAAGTACAATGAATCTTCTGAGCTGAGATCTGTGTCTCATTATAGACAACTGTGGAACATCTCTTATGAACACAGTATGGAACGTTTTTGATATAATAAGGTAATCACTAGAACCGAGGGGCTGAAAAAAGAACATATTCATTATGATAATTTTATATGAGCTTCTAGCGTAATCTTTGTATGCACTATACATCCACTGTTTTATTATGATTGCGACGCCAAAGGTATAAGCGTGACTTCCGAAATGATTATGACAATGTCCTTTTGTAGTGTTAACGGCGCACTAAGATGTTTAGCTGACTTTCCCTGCATCTGGTCCTGATCCCGTTAGTTATATAATAAGAGTCTGGCGAAATAGGAATTGGGCGCAGTGATATTTCTCACTCAATTTGCAGTAGTTTGGCTAGAGAATTACCTCCATTTTACAGTATATCGCAGTAAAATATCAACCCCCTAGAAATTATGTTACATATATTTCTATAATATGTATGTGGCCGTGTGGTTTCCGGCAGACTAGAATAGAATCACTCGTCTCTTCCCGTGGATCTCGTACAAGGCGACTAAGGGAAATACCTTATAAAACATCGATCAGGCCTCTCCAACTCGTCTGGCCAGCGTGGCGAGTGTAGGCCAAATCCTCCTTCTGTCTGGGACGGATGAAAGAGGGTCGTGCTCCTGTAGTGGAGACTAAAATGACCTGATGATGATGATATTTCTATAAATGATTTGTGACTAGGAAGCTGTCAAGATGCTGCTGATACAGTGATGTGGCCGCATGCTAGTAATACTCTTTGTGCTTCTATAGACAGTAGGGTATGGTAGAACTTTGTATCACAAGGACCATATACATGTTTTCCTCTGAAGCTATAGTTTTTTTTACTACATCGGGTGGCAGACAAGCATTCCCACCTGATGTGAAACAGTTACTTCGCGCGCCGCCACCCCCGCTGCCAACGCAGCAACTCCTTCCATTCTGGTGACCTTACTCACTCGCAGGAACACAACAACCCTCAAGGGAATTTTTATTTGGCTGCGGTGTTCTGTGAAGTGGAGGTACTTCCCCAGCAGCTTACAATTACGCTGTATCCTACCTCTCTTTTGCCAGAGCCTCTTTTGCTAGTCGGCAGGGTGCACCACGTGCAGGCGAGGTTGACTTTGGCTCTGAAGGTCGTGCTGAGCTACTTACACCCCAACTAATATTCATTCATAAATTATACATAAAAATAATATATAAAATAACTCTAATTTCCTCTGAAGTTATAAAAGACAAATATTAAACAAATATGAAAATATTTATAACATTGTCTTACTCTATCACACAATTCCTCAAAAGTAGAATCTAACACTCTCCCACAAGACTTGGCAAACTTAACATTCCTTCCAAATATATTAATTACTCTAGGTCTCACTGTGTCGTTCTCCTTTGATACGAGAAATTTAAACAAATTATTTACAGCATCATTATCTGGTGTTATCTCACTATTTCTGAAATAAATATAATTATTCATATTATTTTTATCTTTTGATTTGATGTTTGGATCCATCTAGACTTATTTTAACTATACTTTCAAAAATGTACCTAAATGAAATTATCTGACAATTTTTTCATCAATTGCAATGTTTGAATATCCAAAATAAAGATGCTAATAGAGGAAAATATGATCAACTATTATCTTATTATAGCCTTCGCGACTTGAATCCATAATATAAAAAATTGGTTGTCTGTAAAGGCGGTTTACGGACGATAATTTTACGTGATAACGTCATAAGAAACATAGGCCGATCCTGCCTCTTTATAGCTTGTACAGCGCTCTCGCTCACACGCTCGGCTCAGGCGGAACGTGACAATGAGTCATGCTTTTTCGTGCGTGCAGTTCTGGAGCTGCTGAACTTCAGCTGGAGTTCATCGATTTATAAGATGTTATTAAGTCAAAAAACTGTGTCCCTGTCATATAAAGTAACATGGTCTGAATAACGGTAAGTCTAGGTTACCTAAAGAAAAAATACAATAATAATAATAATAAATATTTCTGGACAATTCACACAGCGCCATCTAGTCCCAAATTAAGCGCAAATCTTGTGTTATGGGTACTAGACAACTGATAAATGTACTTAAATACATTTTTTTATTTTTTTGTAAATACATAGAAAACAAACCAAGACAAACAGACATGTTCATGGACATAAATGTTTGTCTTGTGCGGGAATCGAAACCGCGACCACGGAGTCAACACATTCCACCACCAAGCTCGTCAAAAAAGTAATATACATAGTGATCCAAAATAGTATTCACAGAACTAAATTTTAATATCAACACTGGCCTTTTCCAAGGGTGCTCATAGGTAAAAATACAATAATATATAGGTACAAAACACCTACAAGAAAATAAAAATAAATAACAAAACTAGTTAATAATGAAATATCATACTTACAGAAAATATTTACTATATTTGCTACCAGAGCCACGTAGTCTATAATCAATACCAGAATCTAATTGACTAATATTACAATGTGATTTCAACACGGGAATGAATGGCAAGAAGTTGGACCTCTGTAATCCATTCTTGTACAAGTCATCAGGTTTCCTGTTACTGGTTGCTATTACAACACACCCATTATCAAAAAGCTGAGTGAATAGTCGTTTTAATATCATGGCATCTCCAATATCTGTTACCTGTAATATATTTAATTAAACATATTTTTTTTACAAAGAATAAAAAATATCTCTCAGGTGTTACAAATAGTTTATGCAAATGTCATATGGAAATAGTAGTTTATGAATTGCATAAGGGATCTTAAAATACGAGTGTGAGTTTATTACATGAGCCGAAGGCGAATGTGATAATAGCATCACACGAGTATATTAAGATCTAATTATGTATGTGCAGTTTCATACACTACTTTATCTAATATCATGAAATAGATGATAATAATATTTTAAATAAAACTATCAAGTTAATTTAACAGCTTTATTTCTTACTTATAAATCCATTTGCAGATCAAGCATGATGTACATGCGCGACGCGCCGCGCGGCGTCGCGTTTACAGATTATGTAGAAAATTTTTGCCAAGTTGCAAGGCATTTACAGTTTTTTAATTAGTGCTTTTATTTTAAAGAGAAGTTTGGAGTTAAAAATACGTAGCACAAGTATAGTAAACAGGAAAATTCCCCAGCTAGACTTCCTTTCATTTAGGTATCAGTCGGGGTGTAAGTGGTTCATTAAGATCTTTGAACCAAAGCCAACTTCACCTGCACGTGGTGCACCCTGCTGACTGACAAACGAAGCTCTGGCGAAAAGAGAGGTAGGGAGCGTAATTGTAAGCTACCCGACTGGGGAATGTACCTCCACCTCACAGAATACCGCAGCCAAATAACAATTCCCTTGAGGGTTGTTGTGTTCCTGCGAGTGAGTGAGGTCACCAGAAAGAAAGGAAGGAGATACTGCGTTGGCAGCGGGGGTGGCGGCGCGCGAGCAATATTTATGTTGCAAGCGTTAATATGGCTACGGTAACCGCTTCACATCAGGCGGGCCGTATGCTTGTCTATATGCTTATCGTCAATGGTCATACCAAAATGCCGGTAGATAAAAAATATACCTAATTGTAAAAGACGTGTCTAAGTGCCCGTGAGGGCCCACAGAATAAAGAATTTTGACTTTGACTTTGACTTTGACTCTGGCCCCCGATGTAGTATATAAAAAAAAAAAAACATTTTTTCTAAAATTTTTGACTATTTCTTAAATTTACTACAAAATTCTAAGTCAAATAGGTGTATACAAATTCCACTTACTTGAAATTCATCAAAACAAATAAGCCATGATTCTTGTGTTATATCAGCAGCAACTGGTGGTATGGGGTCAAAGGGCTTTCCTTCATCTCTGAATGAACTGGCACCTTTCCCAGACTTAATTTTAAGCTCATGGATCCGAGTATGAATGTTAATCATGAATGAATTAAAATGAACTCGTAATTTTTCTTTAACCTAGAAATATAAAAAGAATTATAAAATTATCCATATAAGTTTTAAGAAAAAAAATTCTTCAATGGTAATTTCTGGAATTTTCCAAACATCTGTCAGATTTTATAGAACCTGACAGCAGATTTATATAAAGATCTAAAATCATAAAGTAAGGATGTAAGTACATTTTTTTAAATCCATATTAATACTACTCTTTTGTCTATGAGCCTCTTCATGGTGAAATGGCCGGATGAATTGGAATGGGTACAGTATTGAATATAGAATATAGCCTGCAGGATAGCCTAGATTAATGCTACGGCTACACTACCGTGATATGCCAATAATTATTGCCATAATTTCAACAATGCCTAGGTGTAACCACGATTTATGGCCATAATTTTACAATGCCAATCAATATGGCAAATGGCAGTAGACAATAGCTCTGGCGGCGGTCTTTTTTCGCACATCAAAGAGAATTACTGCAGTAATTAATGTGTTTGTGGCTACACTACCGTATGTCCAGTGTGCAACATGAGCTCGGCGACGCACGTATCGACCGACATGGAGTGGTCAAATGAAAAAAGCTTGAGTTTTGGAATTATTCCAATGCGAACCGTATCTCTTTATGGGCTATCAGTCGGGTATACCCCGATAAAAATCGCGGTGTACAATGATGATTTGAAGAAAAAAGACCGAAACCATCTAAATAAATATAACAGCTGCAGCTTCGACCTCCATCTTGAAAAATGATATTTTTACCGCCTAATTTATTGACATATCTAGGTAAACTCTAGTGTAACGACACCACTTCACGCAGTAATTTAAACGGTAATTTAATGCCACAATTATTGCGGTAACAGCCCAGTAGATGGTAAGGTAGTGTAGCCGCAGCATAAGACTGGCTAATTTTATACAACCGCTCAAAAGAAAAGTATCAGTTCAGAATTAAAGAGCAAAGCTTCACTTTTTGTAACAGAGCCAGTAATATTTTTTGTTTTTTTATTATTATTACCATAATAATAACCCTTTTTCTTCTTATTATAGTAGGTAGTTACCCTGTTGAAGCCAAGGGTAGAAACTAGTTTATTGTTTGTTATGTTAATATTAGTAGAATTGCAACAAGATTAAAAATTAATGCTAAATATATTTTTTTTATTTCACATTGGATATTCAAGATACACATTTAATGATACAATCACAAGTGCCTAAACTTACCGGTACTGATTCATAAAATAAATCCATAAGCATAGTTTTTCCTCCACCAACACTTCCAAATATGTACAGGCCTTTAGGAGCAACAATCTTTTCTGGTGCGATTCTTTTAAAAAAGTTAAAGAAACCCCGACTAGGATTTAGTATTGTAGGCCTTTGAAATGTTACGACCTCGTCGTATATGTTTTGAAGCTGAAGGACTACTTTTTCTTGGTGCTCATCTTTACTAACGCTACCATCTATTACTTTCTGCGAATATACATGCCAAGGCCCTTCATTTCTTATGGGCTTATTTTGCACTTGAGAAGAATATAATTTGGTACACTGTCTGCAACTTTTCCAATGATATTGCACAAGGGAAGATAAGTGAATACTTGAACTTCTTGTTAACATTTTACCTTTTTGTCACCTGACTGAATCGTTCAAGGAAAATATTAACATTATATAACCTTCACGTCAGAACTTCTTGTCATACTTATATTTATTACATGTGAACAATATTGTGTGCCATAGTGGAATAATTAGTCATATTCGAGCACAATCTATTTAATTTATTTTTATTCCTTCATTTCCTTCGCTATCTATCACTAAAACAGACAGACACCCCGCCAGAGTTGCCAGATGCTCGCACATCTGAGTCGCCAATAGGCCTGTGAACCAATTTTTTTTTCGATTTGTAATTTAAAGACGTTACAATAATATAACTAAAGGTGAAATAATTACTTCGATAGCATAAAAACTTCTCGAGATATGATAACTTGAAGATCACAATTTTGGACTATCCCGAAAACGCTCCATACAAAATGCATACAGTATTATGACGTCACGATACGCTATTTTATATGCATTAAATCAGAAATTTGTACGACAGCTATGTTAAATATTGCGTTTATGTAGCTAGTGCCGTAACGAAAGTTATAGTATTTTTTATTGTTTCTACAATGGTAATATTTATTTTTTATAATTTCATACTTTTAAAATGGACTTTTCCACCAAACTTTGATCGACCATAAAACACGTCGGACATAAGTTATTAAAATTTTGAGATCGCAGATCGTTCTAGTTTTATGTATTTTACGTTACTGATAGAGAGTTTTTATAATTTTAGAACTTTGTTCACAGGCCTATTGCAAGTAGGTAAGTACCTAATCCAAATTGCCGCCGCAGAAGCTGATTTCAAATCCGCAAACAAGTGGCTTGCATGCACTTTTGGTGACCTTTTTTTAGGACGTCGATCGTTTTCATGTCGTTTCAATTTCGCTCTTACGCTCTTATTCGTATCCTGGCGAACTTTTTTTAGAAGTGCATACTCGGCGTTAGGTCACAATTTTATAATTTTTGACGCCATTCCCATTGTGTGCCCATCTCCATAATACTTGGCGTTAGAGGTCCAGTTTTTACTACATCGTCTTTCATTCGATTCGACCAGGTTTCGACTATCGTAAATGTTCAATCGTTACTTTATCGCAGCGACTCATCACACGACTACAACTCATCTATATATATTTCTTCACGATTACCAGTTTTCCGTATACTCGAAACTAATTCACACAAGGTCCATCAAATTCAATGATCGATCATTAATATGTATACTGGAAAATTAAAACCAAGTCGCTACGACAACGAAACGATTGAATATTACGGGAATCAGACCTCAGTAATATTGGTAATATGTCAGTAGTATGTAATACAAGTTAAACAAAAATGAATGCACGAGAAAGAGGAACACATGACCGCAAAATAGAACACAAAATGTTTCAAAAGGAAGGATCTGGCAACACATCCCAAAACCAATCCTAATTGTCCCATACCATATTAATGTCACTGTCATCTGATCGAATCGTTCTTTTTTTCGTAGCTGGGCACCACTCTTCAGTCGAAAATTATTTTGACTTATTTTCAAGTTTTATATTATTTGTTCATATTATTGCCGGCTTCAGGTATGGCGAATAACATCGTCAGAAATTGTGTAGTTTCTCAATTAGTTGTAGTATTTAACTTAACAGCAAAACAATGGTGTCATTTTACTGATGTTTTACACGACGTCTCGGAATACCTCAATAGCAGCCCTATCCATGCACTTGTAATCAAAGATGCCACTAATTTTCTGCACTTGCAGCTACACTGTCACTATTTACTGGCTTAGTTAGTTTCTCTGGAATCTGCAATCAAATTTTATAAGTTAAATTTCACCCACATAACAGTGTCTGATTGAGCTGCACTTTGACAGACTTTTTGGTTCTCGTGACAATGCCCGATTGACTGCCCTGAAACGTAGCGAACTTTGCCCAATTTTATTTTTGTGATCAAATCATTTTAAAAAGTATTACCTACTGTATTAAAAACCAAGTATCCCTACCAGTTGGGAGTAGTGGGGATATGGATGGAAAGGGGGTTTAAAATTGTTTGTTATACCCAATCGGTAATATAGGTACTTTTCTTTGCGTTAATTAAAAAATAACTACTTCAAAAACCTTATTTATTTAGGAAATTAATGCTACATTAGAAGGAATTCAGCGCTGCCAATTGGTGGCAAACCTCGACCATGTTTCAGTAGGTCTTGCAAAGCCGCGTCACGTCATACGGATCAAGATTCTTACGGAGTTTAATCCAATGCACCAGCAACCAGCCTACTTAAAAAAAGTTATAACGCTGCCTGAAGATCGTTGAAGGGCTGTAGCAAAATTGGCGAGAGACTAGGTCGCTCGCCAAAGCTGTTCATGGTAACTTCTGGCAATCGTCGTTTCCACCATTGCAACGAGTGGATGAGTCGCTGGCCCATAAGGCAAAGGAAAAAGCCAACACCTAGGATTTATTTTTTGCATCTCGATCGAACTCGACTCTCGATGATCGGGAGCCGTACCACCAACCGTCCCTCGGTGTGAGAGCTCTATGCCAGAAGTTAAGTTCTCGCAGAGAACCGTGCGTAGAGCGCTTTTCTCCCTGGACATGCTTAAGTCGAGTGGGTCGGATGGCATTCCATACATTGTTTTGAAAAAATCTGCTCCGGTAACTCTGGAGCAGATTTTTTCAAAACAATGTATTCTAACCCGCCTATTTCGGTACTCTTATTCGGTTGGAGTGGTCCTCAGCTCATCAACTAACAGCTGGTAGCATACTTAGCAGATCACCAGCTGAATGGACGCCAATATGGCTTCTTGAATATTTGACATACCCTTGGGCGGAGTCAGTGGAAAGCAAGGTCGAGGCTTTGGCTTTTAGTCTGGACATAGCAAAAGCCTTTGATCGGGTGTAGCACAAAGCAATACTGTCCAAACGTCCTTCTTTTTGATTATTTATGAGACATTGCACATGGATTGCCAGTTTTCTCATTGGGTGGATCATTAAAGTTGTAGTTGGCGGAGCACGCTTATATCCATTACCTCTGAATGCTGTATTACGTGTATATACATATATATAAGATATATATATGTATTGCACGTATTATGTATTATATAAAAAAATAGATATGTAGTGATTTTGACGTTCTAGAATTCAAGCAAACGACATAAATTCTTGAGCTGTAAACGAATTACGCTCAATGGGTGAACTCATTATATTAAAATCCGTGAAACATTTTACGCTGCAGAGCATCCCAAAGAATTAGAATACATAAAAATAGACATACATATGTATAACATATACATACATACAAATATGTACTATGGATACATACATTCGAAATATTATGCATATTGCTCGTAAATTATTGTTCTCGCGTCTTCGGCAGTCGGATTATCGACATGCGTGACGTCATCATTTGGTCAATCCCTAGCAAAATCAAGACATTTGATATTCCTGGACAAAATACACAAGGTCATCTAGTCCCAAACTAAGCAAAGCTTGTACTATGGGTACCTACTAGATAAATGATATTATACTTAAATACATTTTTTTTGTAAATATACACATATAATACTTAGAAAACACCCTAGACAAACATACATGTTCCTGCACACAAATATTTGTCTTGTGCGGGGTTCGAATCCGCAACCTCGGAGTCAAAGTGGTCATTGCTAACCATTCGACCACCAGGCTCGTTATATTTTTTTTTAAACTAGATATCTTTAAAAACGGTTAACATTTCAATTCAAATTAATTATTTAAAATATTTTTTCCAAATAACTTTATTAATTAATTATTTATTTTAAATTCGAGAATGTTTTAGTTAAGTTTAAACTCCCTCGCTACGCTTAGGAGTTAACCTTAACTCCCTCTCTACGTTTGGGGGTTAACTATAGAGTCCTTCGTTACGCTCAGAGTGCAATATGCCGCCCGTGACGTAGGGAACTGCTTTATCCCCTTGGTACATAATTTATGGATGATACTGTCTTGTCACCGCACAGGACAACACGACACCATAGCTATATTACACATCTTGTTCTCATTTTATTATAGGAATTTTATCTATTTAATAAAATATCTGCACCTTGAAAACTACATCCGTCTACATCGAGTAACTACGTTAAGCTAGAAGAAGATAGATAACTACGTTAAGAAGAGTTAAGAAGAAGACCGAAGACCGATACCACTCATACCATGATGAAACCCGAAATAGAGACTAGACCATGGTGGAAAGACACCATCTATTCTTCTGCCATAGACTGGACGGGAGACCGAGATCGTTACGCCCGAGACAAGAAACGTGACGTGACGTGACGTGACGAAGAACCGTTATGCACACAAGCAAGCAGACAGCGAGTCGGTCTGCATGCTTGCGTTCCTCACGGTGCAACCGATAGATAGAGGAATTATCTGAGAGGACTATACCAATACCGGTATGATAATATTTGTGAGTAAAGTTTGGACCACGAAAACACCGGAATTCCTCCGAATTTTTTATAGCACTAAGATAGCAGACAAGCATACGATTTGCTTGATAGTAAGTAGTCATCGTAGCATTTCTATAATATATATCTTACAACAATAAATGATAGTGCTTCACATGCGAATCGCTAGTATATCGATCTCAAGGTACTAATCCTGATATCCGAGCATATCTGCCAAGATCAATTTGTGACCGGACAAAATAATACTACATAAGGACATAATGGTTAGGGATACACACAATGCAGTATGTACAGCTCGGTCTCTGACCCCAATCTTGCTATGGGGCAAATTCTTCGATCAAAGAAAGGAAGGAGATGCTGCGTTGGCAGCGGGGGTGGCGGCGCGCGAGCAATATTTTATGTTGCAAGCGTTAATATGGCTACGGTAACCGCTTCACATCAGGCAGGCCGCATGCTTGTCTGCCACCCGACGTAGTATAAAAAAAAAAAAAAAAAAAAAAAGATCTAGATTTTTATCGTTGATAATGCATATAATCTAAGTAGGCACATTAATACTCAGGGTAAAAGTTTCCCCGTCTAGATCACATGGATCCTTAACCTTGAATATGATTTTTACACCACTCGGTTAGCAGTAGTTGGCTTAAAGACATAACATATCGTTCATCTGATTGTTAGCAATTACGTTACGGTATTTTTCCCGACTGCCGAAAGGAGAATAATGTTTTTCGACTGGAGTGGCACTCTCTACAGCCTGAACCGTTTGACGGATTTCAACATACGAGATGTCATTAAATTTGTCTCAGCTGTGGGAGCGGTATAGGATACATAAATTCTTGTGGCGGCAGCGAAAACAATTTTAAGTATAAAAGTGTTCACTTACAGATTCGTTCTACCTGCATCAATTGTGGCAAGAAGAAAGCAAGGCAATTGCCTGGCATTCCCACAGTCCTGCGCCATTTATTTTCGCGGCAATACGTTAGTTCTAATCAAAACCAAAATAAATAAATAAAGTATTTTATCTACAATACTGCTTGGTACTTGTCGGTACGCTGCTGGTGGCTAATGTTGAAAATCCCATGGAGAACTAACAGCACCAATCAATCCGTACTGACGGAATTTAAAATTGCGACACGGCTATTCACTCTCTGTGAATGAGCATGTTTTGATACTTCGGCCATATCATGTGCGGAGGCGATGAGAGGAAAGGATTATTATTGTTGATAATACTGAAGGCAAAAGATCACAATGCTGAGTACCAGTACGATAGACTGACCATCTCCATCCCACTCTCAAAAATTCTACAGCGTCATCAGGCGCGCTACTAATCGCAGCCAATGCTGACTATGCTGACAGAAGCATCAGAGCTGTTGTAGATGGTAATTGCTCTGAGCAATGATACAACATGAATATGGATGATGGCGTACCGGGGTGCTTATTACATGGTCCATGCTAATATCCTCCTTTCTTTTATGGAAGAGAGCCGCGACCGACTTGTGTCAGAAATCGAGAACACTCTGACCAGAGTGACTGATTGGGGACGACTAAATTTAGTCCAATTTAACCCCTACAAAAAACAATATAGGCGTTTACTGCTGAGAATATCCCATTTGCTTTTGTTTCTCAAATCCGGGACACAATCGAAACTATCTTCGTCAAGAGTATGGGAATTCTTTTCCTTGAGATTTCTAACAACGTCCAAAGTCGAAGTCATCTGAAGGATCAAGTTAAGCTGGCGTAGAAGAAACTCGGTATGCTCAATCGAGCGAAGCAGTACTTCAGCTCGAAGCTAAGACTATTGCTTTACAAAGCACAAATATGACACATATGCAGCGCTATTGTCTGTCATCTTTGAGGCGGGGATATACCTTATATACAAAGACAGCTGAGCTTCAGGAAAGACTTTGCCTTTCTTATGTGTATGCCGATTGTATATAGTGAACTTTATTCAGAGAAGTTGTTTCATATGATACAGGCAGCGGTAGCTTTCCAATAGGCGAGTCGTATGCTTATTTGTATTATATTGTTGCTTTATAACCTAAATAATATATAAAATAATACTAGGAAAAAGGAACATTATTTGTATACTTCTAAAAGGAACATTACTTGATATAATAATAAATTAAAAAAAGGAACATTATTTGTATACTTCTTGCATCAAGACACAGAGTATATCAATAAACATTACATTTGTATTTAGTGTAAAAATAAGTTAATTTATTACTTTTGACACAACGTAAAAGTGCCCTTGATTCCACACTTCCACACAATATTTCTTATACCTACCGCAATAATTTTATTGGGGCCATCTTTATTACTTGTAACGTTGATTTATGCACCGCGCATCTCCGTAAAAAAAAAACCCTCATCTCGTCGAGATTACCACGAGAAAGCAGGATGTGGTCATTTTTGAATTGAAATCGCCGCCCGACTGCATTGATGCAAAGTAAGTGCTTATTACAATCAACATTCGCACATTTATCGTAACAACCTCTTATTCTTTGACGATTTCGAGACGGTTAGGCTAATATCTATTTATGTCGATGGAAACTGCAGTTTGCAAGTACGTGAGGAACAAAGGAATTAAACTGACAAAGCCGTGAATGAAACCAACCTCGTCAATGCGAGTCCGCTCGTATAATTTATGAATTGCTTGTTTTTTTATGTCTGTCCGTCCTGTCTCCTGGAAATTTGTCGCGACGCTTACACACATGCTATTTTCAAACTCTAAAGTCGCGTAAATGAGGTTGTAACGTATCCCCGCGCTTATGCAGTGCTTGTATTTTCGTGGTATCATTGCGTTGCCGGTAAAAACCGATATAAGGCTATTATACAAACAAAGATAAAGAATTCAATATTAAGATATGGGTAGAGTGATAAACCGAGCATTTAAAATTATTAAACTGGGCGACTATTAAACTAACTTGGCGTCTAAAGATGATTTAAACAAACCAAACCTAACCTAGTATTTCAACGCAATTTTAGTATTTTTAGTAGCTCATGTTATTGTATCTCTATTGAAATAATAGGTGGGTACTTTAACAACCATAAATACCTTGCTATTTTTTTATTATATAAGTATTTTTAACGACAATTTTTAATAAAACAAATAAGTAATTTACGTGTAAATAAATGGTATTTTTTGCATATAAGCTTTAATATACAGAGTGGATACGATAAGTGATGTCGCTAGGTTATTTTCTAAACTATACTAGATATTGAAAAACAGATTGCTAAAACTGAAAGTGCACCACGAGCTCTATCAAATGGTATTAATTATAGTTTATAAAATGAACTGGACCTATCCAAAATTTTTCGTTATCTTGTATTATTCAGAAATAGTAGGGGTATCGGGTATTATTGAAGATTCTTTATTATGGCTATTAAAAAAATACAGAAACTTAAATATCTTGGGAACATCCATATAATCAGTACAAAATTTCAAGTTCATAGTCCCATCATTACTTCAATTATGCGGTTTGCAATCTGTTTATGTACCTATAATGCCTTCATCGCTCAAAGATCAGGCTAAATACATTCTTTACTTATTATTATGTACGTTTAATAAAAAAGCAAATTTGCAAGCGTCCATATGGTAATACTACATTCCATCAGGCAGGCGGTAAGGTTGTTTACCACCTCAGTAGTATAAAAAAACTTAAGACCTATTTCATCTCTATGCATATATAGACTACACATAATTAAAAATGTCATCGTTCTGTATTGCTTTATTAATCAACGACTTTATCTTTAACTATAAGTAGGTTTATGTATCCATATTTACACATTATGCAATAACTTGTTTAAAAATATATTCTTACGCTGTAGGTATTTATTATAATAATTCGTAAGATATACATAATTATTATTTATTTACATAGTAGACACCAATGAGTTGATAGCCCTAGATTGAAGCCAAGTATCACGGTTCTAATAGGTCACAGATAAAAAATTATCACTTCGACGTACGCCCAAAACACGCACTCAGGTAGAACTATTGTAGTCAAAGTCAAGGTTACCTTCGGCGAACTGACCTAGGGAACCTAAATTGCTCTTGAACTCGCTCACACACTGGCCTCAATTGTGTTGTGCCCCATCTAATGCACCGGTTAACAACCTCTAGTGTCAAGGTGCCTGCTGTTTGCATAGTGAGAGGAAGTCCCAAAACTATCAACCCAGGAATGGATACTCTTCGATATCAGAGACATAAAACCAAACCATAAACTGGTTTGAGATGAATGCACTCTTTTAAAGCACGAGACACAAATAATTGTACGTCGCCGTCAAACTACAATTCATTCAACTATCATTTATTTTTTCGAGAGTTCTGAAATATTCCCGCTTGCATATAAGTAAACCGTGCCTTAATTCAGTTGAGAATTATGATGAACTGCATCTTACGAGAATTTATCAACTTACGTAGACATGGTGAACGGTGACGCCCTTTGACTCTACACTAATTTGTATACAGACCAATCCATAATTGTGTAGGTAGAGTCACAGAGCATAACCGCGACACGGATTTATAATAATTCTCAGATCGCATCACGGCTTGTGCCATATTTACAACAGTACAAAAGGCGGCAAAATAAAATAAAAGCACTTTACCATTCGATATTCGAGAAACACAGACATTCGTAAATGCAGTTTCAAAATAGCAAAAAAATGTAACATTACAGTGGCGTGCAGATCAGACCATCAGATCCTGAATTGGTTCCAATGGGACCACCTCGGAAGTGCACTCTTTCGTATGAAAAAAGAATTTTGAAAATCTGTCCACCATTGACGAAGAAATCGGCAAACATACATAAAAAAAAGAAATATAAAATCGAACTTAGAACCGTAAAGTTTAATAATAATTAATTTTTATTCCTATTTTTGACATTGCTATTTTATTTGACATATACTATTATATAAACTAAATTAAGTAAAAATAAACTAATCTTAAAATACAAACTTAATTAACTAAAAATATACTAATCTTAAAATAAATATTATTATGTAAATAAAAAGAAAGAAAAAATAAAATTAATAACTAAACCGCGTCAAAAAATTCCTCCGCATCACCGTCAAAAGGCATCGTGCCCAGAACGCTGGCAGCATTGCCACGCTGAATGGCAATGCTTATACGTTGTGCCAAATATAGGCCAGCCCTCTGGTCACGGGAAGTATCAACCAAGCGCTTTGCTAAATCTCTAAATAGAAGCCTTGCACTCGGACCCCATGGGCCAAGCGTTTCGACCCCAAACGGCTCAAATATATAATTACCTATAAGGTTTAAATATTTGCGCCGCTTAAGTATCTCCGCTGATGCAGCAGCAGCTCCCGCAGATCCCGACGTGTGAGGGAGATGAGAAGTCGCTAGGGTATCATCATCCCATACCAAAGGCCTTCCCATCTTCCATGGCAGCAACGACATCCCATCAGGTCTCTTACCATCGTCGCGTGCCCGACCATTTGGTTCCAATACAGCTGGGACGCCGGCGGTGACTAGAGCCCGACGAATAATGTCATTTATGCTGCCGTGACGTGGGATTCTGCCAGCGCTCCTGCGACATGAAAGCCCATGGTGTCCAAGACGGTGGACAGCTTCTCCACATTGACAATGATGCGGAGCAACACAAGGAACGCCTAAACGGAGGCAAGCAGCAACACGGAATGTTCCGTCGTCCAACATCGTACCTACATTGGACGACGGTAACGCCTGAAGCCAAAGGCCCGACTCCCACTCTCCCACAGCCAGTAGACGAGCACGCTCTGCAGAATTAGTAGCCGTAGTAATTAGGTTCTCACGAACCAACTCGCAGAGCGGGCTATCCCAGTGTCTTTGGGAGGATGGGTTATCGGGAATATCTGTGTTCGAACAGGCTGCCATCCAGGCATTTATGGCATCGGTTAAACACATTACCTCCGAATTAACCCGTGAAGGAGATATAATTTTCCGGGTCAATTCTTCAGTGCTGTGAACCGATGACAAAAAAGCTGGTAGGCTCACACTAGAAATTTTGCGGATACCGAGCCCGCCTAAACGCACAGGTAATGTGGCCTGTACCCAGGCCCGGTCATCCAGGTCCAAATTTAAAAGAGATGATAAAGTTCGGTGTAAAAGCAGATCGATTCTTTCCAACAGAGCTACATGCTTCCACATGTGGCAGGATGAGTATGACATATGTGAATTTTGGAACGAAAAAACAATACCGAATAATCGTGTATACTGCGTGAGTGCAAATTTTTGAGAATCTGTCCGAGATATCATTAAAGTTTTGAATTTTTTCCTCCACGAAAGGTGTGCAGGACAACGATTACTAATAGATATTATGTATAGATAACGGTTATACGTAGTTATAAGTTTATAAAATTATAAGATAGTTCGTAAGAAATAGTAAGAATCACTTTTTATTATGAAAATTTGAAAGTCGTATAACTTTGCTTGTAATAGATCCTTAAGTGTAATTATTGTTTTGGTTAATAGATGATAATGTATATTTTACGTGTTTAACATTAGATTGTAAGTTTTAAACCAATAAAGGATAGAAATTGACGTTTTTCAATATCCCGCTAGGGTGCCCTGAAGAGGCGTTACCGCGACGTAAGCACTTTGCACTAAAATGCTTATAACTTTGTAAATAATGATCGTATTTAGATAATTCTTGTTATAATAAGTTAGTTATATAAGCCCTCGTTATAGAAAAATAGATTGTACAATATTTGTAAAACTTTCGAATGTCAGGACATGCCGATAGGAAGAGATAGCAAATTTTAGAAAGAGATAGAGATAGAGTCGATTATAAATAATTCAATCGCTCTGATTGGTCAACCCTTTTCGCGACCTTATAGATTGACCTACTTTTAATTTCATTTTATTAATCGGAGCATGTCCTACGTTCGTCAGTTCCAGTTCCAGCTCCAGTTGAAGACGACGGGCAAACAAGAAAAATACTCAAGCGCTCCTGAATAAGAAAATAGAAGAAAGAAAACACTGAAGCGCTCCTGAGTAGAAAATAGTTACTCTGTAAGAAGACTTGTGGCAAATAAATCCACGCTGTGTACCTAGTGATTTGGCATCGGATTTTTACTCGATCACACTCTCTCCAACAATCCCAGCATCTCGCACATCGAGTGGTCCTTCGAGCCGGATCTTTTGGGGAGAGATCATCGAGTAATTTCCAAGATGCCTGTTACCAGGTCACAGCATGGTGGAAAACCACGAGGATCCACACCATCGGGAACAACGGCTACAGGGTCATCTGCAGAGAAGACTACGTCGTCTGAAGCCACCACCGCGACGGAGTCTACAGTCACCGGCGCCACATCCGCCACGACCGAGCAGACATCATCGCCACGGGCTGCCACAGCCAACGAGTCCAGCGCCGTGCGGCCAGTCATGCAACAGGCCGCCCTGGATTCACACGCGCCGCGTCTTGAGCAACCTGCCGTTCCGCAGGCTGCCACCGAACCTTTCGCGCCGCGTCCAGAGCAGCCCACCGCGCCGCCTGCTGCCACCGGTCATCACTTCCGTGCGCCTTCAGCCGTGCCGTCGCGTGTCAAGAGCTCAAGCCATAAGTCTGCGAAAACCCGTCGTCTTGCCGAAGCCCTTCATGAACTCGCCAAAGCGAAGCTGGAACTCGCCAAAGCTCGTATAGCAGAAATAGAAGCACAATCAAGTGATGAAGAAGACGCAGCATCTGCAGTCGACAGCGAGGGAGGAGAAAAACGCGTCCGCACGTGGCTACAGACCAGCCACCTTGCCATCACAGAGGGACAGCATGAACCAGAACCAGAGGCGACTATTGAACCGGCTCCAGTGATCACTGCCGCATCCTGGAGCACCCCAGCGCCAACACCGGCGGGAGTCACCGCCGCACTCCCGTCGGCTCCGCGTCTCTCCGTGAACGAACACGCCGCAATACTGATGCCGCCTCCTCCGCCGCCAGCAGGAAGATCTACGCCTGCACCTACACCGAACCAGACAGCGATGCAGCCCTACAGGCCAACGGACACAGCCGCTCCGTGGCCACCGATCTCCAGCGCACCGCCTGTCAATGTGGCACCGAACTTTGCGACGACGCAGCAACTCCAGCCAGCAGCCTTTGCAGCTCCCTGGCACTTGAACTTCTACGCTCCGTCGTCTGCCTTGCCACCAACGAACATGACGCAGCCGTCACAGCCAGCAGCCATCGCAGCGCCCTGGCATCCGAACTACAACGCTGCGTCACCAGTGAACATCGCAGCGACGTCACAGCCGCAAGCAAGCACAGCAGCTTCTTGGCAGCCGAACAGCTTCACGCCGCATGCAACCGCGCCTACTCAAGAACAAGAACGGCGAACCGAGTTGCAAGAACTAACAGCAGCCATCTCACAAGCCGTCCTATCAGCCCGACACACAGGATCAAGAACGCACGAACTACCGAACTTCAATGGAGCGTATCAAGATTACTTGACGTTCAAAGCAGCGTACTACGAGTCGGCCCATCAATATTCAACAACGGACAACTTGTCGAGACTACGAAGAAGTTTAAAGGGAGCTGCAAAAGAAGCCGTACAAGGATTATTTATAGCGAACGCAGACGCAAACTGCATTATGAAGACGTTAGAAACAAGATTCGGGAGGCCAGACTCAATAGCAATGGCAGAAATGGATCGACTACGAGCATTGCCACGCCTCACCGACTCACCACGAGATATCTGCACTTTCGCAACGAAAGTCGAAAACATCGTTGCAACAATGCAAGCCCTCAACTGTGTGTATTATCTGTACAACCCCGAAGTCTCGAAGAATATAGTTGAGAAATTGACTCCAACAATGAAGAGGCAGTGGTATGAATATGCAGCCACCCAACCGAGAGAAGAGCCCGACCTGTTGAAGTTTAGCCGTTTCATAAGAAGAGAAGCGGAAATATGCAGCCCGTATGCACCGCCAGAGAACATAGGAGGATCAACAGACAGTTATGAAACTCGCCGTCGTCATCGAGTAAACAATATGCAGAATCAACAGTGGCAGCCGAAATGTAACCTGTGTGATCGCCAAGGACACGCCACAGCTGACTGCTACAAATTCAAGAACGCAACAGTGCACGACCGTTGGGATATGGCGAAGAAACACCGACTTTGCTTCCGATGTTTGCGATATAGGAAAAGTACACATAGCTGCCGTCCCAAGAGATGCGAAGTAAACGACTGCAAGCACTACCACCACCGAATGCTTCATTCACAGAAGGAAGACCTGAAGACCGAAGTCGAAGAGAAGATCAACTCAGCATGGGCGCCGCAACCAGCCTCGTATTTGAAGATTGCACCGGTGCACATCTCCGGACCGGCGGGAGAAGCGGACACCTTCGCACTACTGGATGATGGTTCCACCATCACCCTTATAGATGAAGAACTAGCTCAACAAATAGGAGCCAACGGCCCGGAGGAAACGCTGCACATCTCGACCTTCGATGGAGACACCGCCACCTACAAGAAGTCTCATCGTGTAACCTTCAACGCAAGAGGACATGGAGCAAACAAGCTACAGATAGAGGCGCGCACCATGAAGAACTTGGACTTGGCAGCTCAGAAGATACCTCAAGAAGCAATCACTGGGTGCGAACATCTACGGGACATCTCTCATCAGCTACAGCATGGCATCATGAAGCCAAAGATCCTCATCGGCCAGGATAACTGGCACCTTCTGCTGTCTACAGAATCCCGAATAGGTAGAAGAAATCAGCCAGTTGCATCGCGTACACAACTAGGATGGGTGTTACACGGCAGCCACACTCGAACCTTGGGACATCGAGTCAACTTCATCAACCACTCAGCTGATGAAGACATGGACCGAGTAGTGAAGAACTTCATAACAGCTGACAACCTCTACATCGATCCAAGAAGACCAAACAGCGACCCAGGGGAAAAGGCACTTCGTATTTTGCAAGAACACACTAAGAGGACTTCGGAGGGAAAGTACCAGACCGCCTTATTATGGAAGAGTGAAGAAATCAAGATGCCAGATAATTACGAAAATACTCTAAGGAGGCTTCACACAGTTGAGAAAAGATTAGATCGTGACACAGAGTTCAGGAAGAGGTACTGCGAACAAATGGAGGCACTCGTAGCAAAGGGCTACGCCGAACTTGCGCCGCCTACAAGAACAAACGCTAATAGAAGTTGGTACCTACCGCACTTTCCTGTCTTCAACCCGAAGAAACCCGAGAAAATGAGAATAGTGCATGATGCCGCAGCCAAGACTAATGGGACTTCACTCAACGATCAACTACTCATCGGTCCTGACTTACTGCAGCCGCTGCCGAGTGTACTGATGCGTTTCCGTCAATATCCGATCGCCGTAACTGCAGATATAGCGGAAATGTTTATGCAAATAGAACTGCGCGAACAAGATAGAGATGCATTGCGTTATTTGTGGCGTGGAAATCGACGTGACAGCAAACCGCCAGAAGAATATAGAATGAAATCCGTGATTTTCGGCGCGTCAAGCTCGCCTGCGACTGCAATCTACGTGAAGAACATCAACGCTGAGAAGTTCATAGAAGAAAGCCCACACGCCGTAGAAGCCATCAAGAAGAATCATTACGTCGACGACTACCTAGATAGTTTCAGAAACATCGAAGACGCCGTTCACATCGCCCGAGAAGTTCGAAGAATCCATCAACACGCACACTTCGAACTCAAGAAATGGTCTTCGAATTCCATCCAACTACTGCAACAGCTGGGAGAAGCAGCATCGGAAGACTCCATGGTGAACTTAGAAGATGGATGCCAGCTCGAACGAGTACTCGGTCTCATATGGCGACCGAATGAAGACCAGCTGGGTTTCAATTTGGACCTGGTGCGCGTCCCAGCAACGGTACTGAACAGCAACACGCCGACCAAGAGAGAAGCATTGAAGATAGTGATGTCACTCTTCGACCCGCTCGGCCTGGTGTCGCCAATCACCATTAGAGCCAAGCAGATACTTCAAGAAGTCTGGAGGCGTGGCACCGACTGGGATGAATGCTTGGATCAAGACCTGGCAGAAGCATGGAGCCGATGGATGCAACACCTCAAGAATCTCAGCGACGTCACCGTGCCAAGATGCTACCCAGGCTACAGTACGGCAAGATCACTCCAACTGCATGTCTTCGTGGATGCCAGCGAAGCCTCGTACGCCGCCGCGCTATATTGGCGCACTGTTTCTGAAGACGACAGCGTTAACGTGACACTCATCACGGCCAAAGCTAAAGTCGCACCGCTCAAGCTTACTTCGATTCCGCGACTCGAGCTACAGGCAGCAGTGTTGGGTGCACGCATGGCAACAGCTGTAAGGAAGGAACACGAGCAGAAGCCCGAAGCCACATACTACTGGACTGACAGCAGGACATCGCTCACTTGGATTCGCACGGGTTCAAGGTCTTACAAACCTTTCGTCGCTCACCGCATCGCAGCAATCGAAGAACACAGCGCGGCGAACGAATGGAGGTGGCTACCTACGAAAATCAACGTCGCCGACGACGCTACCAGAGACGTCCCTACAGACTTCACCAGCCTTCACCGTTGGTTCCGTGGCCCCGAATTTTTGTACGAGGAACCCGAATTATGGCCACAGGAAGCAGAAAGAAGTACGCAGAAGGACACGGGAGAAGAAAGAACATACGCCGTAACAACCAAAGAAGCGTCGCCGAGCCTAGTATACAGTCTACCTACAGTCGAGCGATTTTCAAAATGGGAACGCTATCTACGCGCAACGGCACGAGTACTTCAATTTATCGAACTATGTCGACCGCCAAAACAAATAGTGAGTTATAAACGAACAAAGAAAAATGCTACGGATGATTCAGATTGGCGCCGAACTTATAAGAAGAAACAAGCAGTCAAACACACAGAAAAAATCACTGCAACTTCAATAAGGCACTATAGGCCGATCTCAGCTGACTTGTTACGCCGCGCCGAGAACTTAATCATCCGAGCATCACAAGAAGACTCCTTTGGTGAAGAAATCGGCGATATGAAGATCGGAAGACCACTACAGAAAAATAGTAAGTTGCATCAGCTGACCGTCGAATTCACCGACAACGAACTACGGCTGAAAACACGAATAGAAGCAGCTACCGGTGTACCTGAAGACTTGAAGAATCCACTGGTGGTGCATGGCGAACACCGTGCAACAAGGCTGTGGATTGAACACATTCATCAGCAGCTCCATCACGCGGGCGTCGAAGCAACCGTCAACGAGTGCCGTCAAGAACGATGGGTCATACGCCTCAGACCCACTGTGAAGGCGGTCATCAGAAGCTGCATCAGGTGCCGTATGCGTACGGCGTCTCCACCGCACCCTGCGACTGGTGACCTCCCTCCATGTCGCCTCGCACACCATCAGCGAAGCTTCACCTACACCGGGTGGGACTTCTTCGGTCCACTCACAATCACCGTGGGACGGACCCACCAGAAACGATACGTGGCTCTATTCACGTGTCTCACCACGCGCGCTGTCCATCTGGAAATGGCCGCCTCCCTCAGCACCGACTCCGCCATCATGGCGCTGAGACGCATGATCGCACGCCGAGGACGTCCAACGCAACTGTGGTCCGACAACGCAACCAACTTCCACGGAGCCGACAAGGAACTACGCCAGGCGATCAACTCGGCCATGGCAGAGGAAGCATCAAAGAAGACCATCGACTGGCGCTTCATACCCCCGGGCGCTCCATTCATGGGCGGCGCTTGGGAGCGTATGGTGCGCTCTGTAAAGACAGCGCTCTCTGCCACACTGCATGAGCGCCACCCGTCGGAAGAAGTCCTGCAGACCTTGCTCGTCGAGGCCGAGCACACGGTGAACAGCAGGCCACTCACGCACGTCTCCGTCAGCACAGAAGACCCAGAAGCCCTCACACCGAACCACTTCCTCCTGGGCGGGCCAGGACGCCTGCAGTCACCGGGCGAGTTTAGCGAGCGCGACCTGAACCTGCGCGCCTGCTGGCGCGCCTCACAGCGCCTTGCCGACATCTTCTGGGCCCGATGGGTCCGGGAGTACCTGCCTGAACTCCGAAACCGGCGGGAGCCCCATGGACGAGGGCCTGCTCTGCACAACGGCGACCTGGTCCTCATCGTCGACGGCAACCATCCACGCAACACCTGGGTACGTGGACGAATCTGCGCCACATACCCGGGCCCCGACGGAGTCGTCAGAACAGTCGACGTGGCTACCAGAGGGGGAGTGCTCCGACGGCCAGCTAAGAAAGTCATCGTCATCCCGGTGAACACCAGCAAGCCTGCACAGGCATCTACTGCATCGTGTCGAGCGGCGGCGACTACGATGCACGGCGGGAGAAATGTGCAGGACAACGATTACTAATAGATATTATGTATAGATAACGGTTATACGTAGTTATAAGTTTATAAAATTATAAGATAGTTCGTAAGAAATAGTAAGAATCACTTTTTATTATGAAAATTTGAAAGTCGTATAACTTTGCTTGTAATAGATCCTTAAGTGTAATTATTGTTTTGGTTAATAGATGATAATGTATATTTTACGTGTTTAACATTAGATTGTAAGTTTTAAACCAATAAAGGATAGAAATTGACGTTTTTCAATATCCCGCTAGGGTGCCCTGAAGAGGCGTTACCGCGACGTAAGCACTTTGCACTAAAATGCTTATAACTTTGTAAATAATGATCGTATTTAGATAATTCTTGTTATAATAAGTTAGTTATATAAGCCCTCGTTATAGAAAAATAGATTGTACAATATTTGTAAAACTTTCGAATGTCAGGACATGCCGATAGGAAGAGATAGCAAATTTTAGAAAGAGATAGAGATAGAGTCGATTATAAATAATTCAATCGCTCTGATTGGTCAACCCTTTTCGCGACCTTATAGATTGACCTACTTTTAATTTCATTTTATTAATCGGAGCATGTCCTACGTTCGTCAGTTCCAGTTCCAGCTCCAGTTGAAGACGACGGGCAAACAAGAAAAATACTCAAGCGCTCCTGAATAAGAAAATAGAAGAAAGAAAACACTGAAGCGCTCCTGAGTAGAAAATAGTTACTCTGTAAGAAGACTTGTGGCAAATAAATCCACGCTGTGTACCTAGTGATTTGGCATCGGATTTTTACTCGATCACACTCTCTCCAACAATCCCAGCATCTCGCACAAAAGGTATAACAGCTTCATCTAGGACGGGAGCTCCTAGGAGGCGGAGTGAATTTCTACCTAAAATTTTGATACCAGGAGTCACTGTATAAAATTTTTGAAGTGTCGAATATCTGTCTACACTTTCTGCAAGAAAAATTTCACATTTTGAAGGATTTAATTCTAGTCCAATAGATCTTAGTTCATTTTTTAGTAAAATTAAATCCTCCAAAACGGTCTCAACATTGCCTCCTAGAGTCCCGTCGTCCAGGTACCAAAGATTAAATTTAGAATTTAGTTTCTGAATTATGGGGTGAATAGCAAGACTGAATAACTTAGAACCTCCTCCTTTTGTTGAAGTTGGATAATAAATAATGGACATCAGCTAACATTGTAAACACTCATAATCTATTGTAAATTACTAAAACTATTGTTATTAGTAATTAGCAAGATCTTAAAATACTCTGATAATGAGTCTGTCAGCAATAGTTCCTTGGCAGAATAAGCTGCCAACCCTTTTTGATTTCTTAATTAAACGTGACATAATTATCACGTACTTGTAAAGTATACATAACGTAATAGGTACTCATCTATAATTCTTCTTCGAAATCGTCATTGAATAAAGGTAGTTGTTAAAGGAAAGTATTTCTAAAATTTACCTAAGACCAAAATAAATAAATGTCACAAAATTGTTAAAAGGTCGTGCGTATAAAAAAATAAGTTAAAAACTGTTTTGTTTAAAAGATAATGATAATAACATAGACAATAAATAAAATATACACAATAAATCTAAAAAATAGTTAAATAGTTAAATTTTGGTGTAAGTGGCATATCACGATCTTTAGAGCCAATGACAACCTCACCTGCACGTGGTGCACCCTGCCGACTAGCTAAAGAGACTTTGGTAAAAGAGAGGTAGGGTATAACGTATTTGTATGCTACCCGACTGGGGAAGTACCTCCATCTCACATAATAACTCAGCCAAATAACAATTGCCTTGAGGGATGTTGTGTTCCTGTCAGTGAGTGAGGTACACCAGAATGAAACGAAGGAGTTGCTGCGTTCGCAGCGAAAGCGGCAGCGTGATGAGATATTTCATGTTGCGAGCGTTATTATGGCTACGATAGGTAACTGATGAATTAGTTATCCTAGATATAATAACGCAGGTGAGCCGTATGCTTGCCTGTCATCCGACGTAAAAAGTAAGTCCTTCTTCCAGTTATCACACCACTTTCTCATCAATCTAGGGCAATAATCAGTGTATAAAATAATATCTTGGGGCATGTGAAATTTCCATCAACAGTGGACTGCTTGCTCATATCAATATAAATACTAATTACATTACTTCTTAAGGCAAATGCCCTAGATTGATGAAATGGATGGTGTGATGACAGGGGCCTATTTATTTATTTATTATTTTATTTTATTACATTATTATAAGTAGGTACATATATTGTTTTTTCAACAAAACGTATAACTTAAAATTTTCTTTTTGCTTATTTTATTTTCAAATTTTTAGTTTATAATTCGTTCAATGATGTTATATTAATGATAGAGGTGGAGAGGCGATATGTACAGCAAGGCACCTATTGGTGGGATGCAAGGTGCTCCTTGATAGGGGTCATTACTCACATCGCCATGACAGAGTACTTCAAATCATACGTGAAGCCATAAGCCTTTCAATAGCTAGAGCCCAAAAAGGATTAACGACAAACAAAAGACAAATTAACTTTATAAAAGGAGGCTCAACTTCAAACTCCAAGAACAAGCCTTACTCAATCCTCAGTGCAGCACCTGACTGGACTATTTTAATGGACACGTATGAAAAGCACTATAAAATCCCAGAAGATGTGGTTGTTTCGACATCCAGACCGGACATTTTTCTTTTCTCCAGAGCTACAAAACGTATAGTACTTGTAGAGCTTACCGTACCGTGGGAAACTAACATACCCAAAGACCACGCGATAAAACAAAACAAATATTATGACCTCCTAAACGAATTAACAAAAAGCGGCTATGTAGTTAATCTATACGCTGTAGAAGTAGGAGCGAGAGGTATACCAGCAAAATCTCTCTATAACCTGCTGAAAGACCTTGGCTTGTCCAGAAGTGCAGTAAGTTCTATACTAGAACGAGTATCTAAAGCTGCATTAGCAGGTTCATACCAGATTTGGCAGGGCAGGGAGAGAAACACAAGTAGTGAAGGTGAGTGTTGATGTACGTCGGAAAGGGGCCCCTTAAACCTACACCCGTGTCACAAGTCTCGGGATCTGCTTGGGTTTCTCTCTCTGCCACACGATGGACCCGGCACCCGCACGGTGAATCCATGGAAGCTAAGAAGTTCGTCTCTTTATTAGAATACTATTATTAGTAATTGTAACATCATTGAATTCGTTACATAATGACCGGCAATCCTAGATTATTCATTGTAGGTACTGTACTAGTCAAACAAAAAGTAGATGTCTATATTGAGTGGGGTTGTGAAAAAATATGTAAGTAATCCTCTATTTTGTGGCGGCGGCCATCTTGAAGTTACGATGATACTGAATATCATAATTATTAGCGTGTATTTACCCACTGCTGGATATAGGCACAGCATAGTAATACAATTACTATGCTGTGATATAGGCCTTCCCCCAATGCTTTCCACCATATGCGATCGCATATGGTGGAAAGCATTGGGGTGCTCTGCTTTCCGCGTCCAACCGCTACCAGCCACTGTTTTGAGGTCGTCGGCCCATCTAGAGTCGAGTCGTCAAGGACTCTGATGGATGATGAGAGGACCACTCAAGGACTTTACACCCCATCTGCCATTGCTGCTTCGGCAGATGCCAGACCACTGCCACTCCAACTTGTTGAATCTGAAAGCTATGTTACTACGACTTTGGTTGTTCGTCGAATTTCTTCTTTCCTTATTCAATCCCATAGAAAAACATCAAGCATATCTCTCGGCTGTCTGCATCGCTTACTGTCGCGACTTTTAGATTGTGAATCAATCCGACGGTCAACATCCAAGTCTCTGCACCGTAGATCATAGCGCGCTGATTGAAAACTTTAGTCTTCAAAAATTGGGGTAGGTGTATCTGCGGATAGGGATATGCCGAAACTTTCCAAAAGCTGACCAGCCCAGTTGAATGCAACTATCGATCTCTTTGTTAAATATATTAAATTAGCTATTGAATATATTAAATTGTATTGTCAACAGAAAACATTAAAAGGGTGTAATTGTGTACCGAATGTCAGATCAATCTGTCAACAAGGGGGATTTCAGTTACTAAAGATCCAAAACCACAACAAACAGGCACAGAAAATATCCGCTGAGAAAAAGGTTAAGCTAAATAAAACTTAAATAAAACAAAATGACTTGATTTGACGAGCTCGGTGGTCGAATGGTTAGCAATGGCCACTTTGACTCTGAGGTTGCGGGTTCGATCCCCGCACAAGACAAATATTTGTGTGCATGAATATGTCTGTTTGTCTTGGTCTGGGTATTTTCTATGTATTTACAAAAAAAATGTAATTATATATATAAAATGTATTTAAGTATTATATCAGTTGTCTAATACTCATAGTACAAGCTTTGCTTAGTTTGGGGCTAGATGGCCGTGTGTAATTTGTCCTAGAATATTTATTTATTTAAAATAAAAATCTTTAAAAATGGCCAAGATTTTGACTGTTCTGTTAAGTACACATTGACGTTAGTAGAGTAGCAGTATTAAATTCATTCGATCACATGAATCTCCCGTATATATACGAACATCCATATCCCAAAGTCTCTAACCCAAACGGCTCAAATATGTAGGTGTTTGTGAGACCAGCATGTTTGTGTCGTTTGAGCGACTCTGCTGACGCTGCGCCCAACCCGTCTTAGACTTAGTGACCAAAGGGAGCTAAAGTGTTGGCACAAGTCCCAAACTAGAACACGGCCCAACTTGCGGAGTACTAAAAGTCATTCCATCTCTAATGCCAGCTTACCGTACCGTAGCTTTGCGTATTCTTACATCCTTCTTCCTCTGGTGCGGCAACATCCTGTAATATGACGTGTCAGTGAACGACCTCGTTGCAATAAAATAAAGATTTACAATAATTAGACAATTGAAGGGGTGAATTTTATCTGCAACACGCGGGCTAAGTGAACTTGCAAAAGCTCGAGGGTGGTCCACATATGCGGGCTCAGCTGCAGCATCGCACGCACGCTACCCCAGATATTCGCATCTTTATTAAGTTTGCGGAAAGCGCATCCGCACTCGAGATATCCGCGATCGCCTTCTAATATTACTAAAGAACTTAAAACAATCCTTTATGACATAGTGGCAGTGTGGAATTCAGCACGTTTTGGAAAATTTTGAACAAAAAATTAACATTTAACTTTTAGTATTATTAACTGACCGGTTTCGCTTTTCGATGAAAATAAATTTGATTTAATGGAATAGTAATAGGCAAGTGATTTCAATAATACAAAATGTCTACAAAGTTCCACCAAGTACCAACAATAGGCTTGTATCCCATTTTTTTTTTCGATTTGTTATTTAAAGACGTCACAATAATATAAATATAGGTGAAATAATTACTTCGATTGCATAAAAACTTCTCGAGATATGATAACTTGAAGATCACAATTTTGGACTATCCTGAAAACGCTCCATACAAAAGGCCACCACGTTATGACGTCACACCGTGCTATTTTATATGCATTAAATCAGAAATTTGTACTACAGCTATGTTAAATATTGCGTTTATGTAGCCAGTGTCGTAACAAAAGTTATAGTATTTTGTATTGTTTCTACAATGGTAATATTTATTTTTTATAATTTCATACCTTTAAAATGGACTTTCCCACCAAACTTTGACCGAACATAAAACACGTCGGACATAAGTTATTAAAATTATAAGATCGCAGATCGTTCTAGTTTTATGTATTTTACGTTACTGATAGAGTTTTTATAATTTTGTGACATGGGCAACAAGCCTATTACCAGTATCTACAATAATATATATAACACTTGTAAGTTTCACGATATGTAGCTCTCTTAAAAAATTGCGATAGATCAGTTACTTCCCATGCATACTTTTAGTCTTGTTACGCCTTATTACGTGGCGAATATTTTTACAAAATTATATTTAATTTCACCCGGTGTCCGTCCAATCTTGCAAGTTAAATTCCCAGTGTCCGATAGATCTAAAATTTTACACACTTGTTAGGTTTGCGTGACAATGCATGATTACCTAAATCCTGATATTAGTCCAATATGGCTGCCGCCACAAAATGGTGATTGTTAATTTTCACATTAACCCTTGTTACATAGGTATCACATGAAAGGGTTTGATGAGTGAAACAAAGTATGAAATTTTTTTTGTTCTCTTTTTATTAAAAACTAATAAAAGCTTGCTTAAAAAAAATTTTTTTTTGGATGTATATTCTTGTTTCGTCCCAGAGAGAGAGAGAGAGAGTGAGAGACAGTCAAACTTCTACCCTTCATGTTTTCAGATTAAGCGCACTCCTCTTACTCACTGATTCCTTTTATGTCTAAGTTTTGGAACGCCTTGCCTCTCACAACCTTTCCTTCTCAAACTGGCTTTTTTCTCCTACTTCCTGAACCTAATAGACATATTATATTGTGTGCGTGATATCTAATATGTAAGTATATAAATATGACGTATATTGTATAATGATTATAAGTATTATAAGTATGTTTATAACAATATACTTTACTAATACTTTTGTTTTATTTTAGCAACAGATGACATAATGTGTAATGCATAAATTGGAAGGAATTTAATACTCATCAAACAAAATGGGGTATTGCTGTATTGCATTTGAAAATTAACAAGTTCACTTAGAGGTCGCGGACGTCGGATCTCACTCATGATTCGATATAATTTGTTTATTTGATTTTGTGTATCTATTCCCAGATGTGGCAGTGTAAATCCGCAATGCAACACGAAATACTTATTAACCAAGTCTTGGGACAATTACTTATGACGTATTCGTACAAATGTGCTCGAGACATCTTGATTCATGAGCAATTAAGGTGACTGCGGGCAGCCAAAACAATCGATCGTTTTAAATAGCCTTCTCGCCAACGTACACACATAGCCGTCAGACTCGTAAAAGACTGTCTGTTCGGGCTGTGCGACTTGCGTCCGTCTGGACTCCCGCTCCCGCATCGGTAACAGCTATCTTCTTGTTACCGTTTCTTGTCCAGCCTTTTTCGGTCTTTGCCCACCGTGCAATATAATATTAGCACATTGTCTTCCGTCGTTGAATCCAAGTAGCATCGGACCGGTCACGCAAGAAATTGATTGGGGGGGCCGTTGTTCAGCATTTAACAGCATTGGGCTGTAATGACATGATTAGTTTTAATATTTATTTGAAATATCCAATATAAATATATCATATTATTATTTGAAATATAAAGCACTGAGTTCCGCTTATCGAGCCCTTTTATTTGATGTGCATATCATAGATAGGGGTTAATGTAGAAATTTCAGATCGCCATTTTGCGACGGCCGCCATATTGGATTTAAAATGGGCGCATTTAGATAATCATGCCTTTTCACAAGAAACAAATGAGTGTGAAAAATTTCGCTTAATCGAACATCGGGAATGCGTCAATTTAAACTTGCAAGATGGCAGAGCTTCTACCAGTCCAGTACATGTTTGAATAAACCGGACAAGTGCGAGTCGGACTCGCCCAACGAGCGTTCCGTACGTAGGATCATTATAAATTTGATATTTTTCATTATAAATAAGAAATAAATAAAATATGTTTTGCAATGTGCATATAAAGCTCTTTCATATGATACCCCATTTGAACTAGTAACTTCAATTTGAAATTTCGACTCCCTATAAAAAAATATAGATTTTTTTAAGATTTAACTTGTATAACAACAAATGTATAGTTTCGAGATTTATTCTTATACTTTTAGTCTATAATGATGTTACTTGCCAAATTTCATAGTACTAGATCAACGGGAAGTACCCTATGAGTTTTGATTCCCTTGAGAATGTGTCGAAATATGCGTTTTTTGCTGAATAAACGGCCGTATCTTTTTTTTTACGTAAACCTAGCAGTTTGATTTTTTTACAACTTCATGGGACCGTAGACCTGAGTATACAGTTCAAACTTCAGCTTGATACCTTTACGCATTCTCGACATAGAGGGTCTTGACAGACAGATAAAGTGATCTCATAAGGGTTCCGTTTTTGCTTTTGAGCTACGGAACCCTAAAAATGACATTTGATAGCCCAAATCATGGTATTAAATACCGGTTATCATATCGCGTGTTCTATTCTTCATCATGATGAAGAATAGAACACGCGATAAAATTAAACATTAAAAGCAAACGGCGAAGGCACAAGATACGGCTATTAAGATATATTTTTAAGTATATTCGGTAGTAAATAAATTAGTGACCGCTTGAACCCTCAACTTAACCTACACCCATAGGTCTCCTCTCTTCCAATAAATCCATTCTGTCCTATACTTTGTTTTGTCCAATAATATCCAATCACGCACTACACGCCTCTACAATCGCGTCCTGCCATCTTTATCTTCATCTCAGTCTGCCTCTTTTTCTCTTGCTGTGGTTGGGCTTCTCTCTGCATGTTCCTTGTGTCGTCTTTTGCTCCTGGCTATTTCCACTTCAGCATTTGTTCCTCTCCCCTAAAATGAAAAGATTTAGATCATACTCCACCACGTTGCTCAACTGCGGGTTGGCGGACGCCAGTGTTTTCAAGCCGCCTAAAGACCACGGACTGTTATGTTACTTTTAGGACTAGAATTAAGGCTTATGAATATTGATCTCATAAAGAATACAGAATGCTAAATAAAAGCCTTGTCTATGACAGGGATGTGCGTCATTTACGAAGTAAGCCAATCTGTACACACTCAGCGGCACTTTACACCGCTGAGTGTGCGCATATTGCGATTGGCTACGTAAAAAGAAAAGAAAAAGACCACGGACTGGGCTTAACGAGTGTCATCTATTGACAACAGCCGGGACCGACGGCTTAACGTGCCCTCAAAAGCACGCTTATAAAATTTTTAACAAACAACCAGCTCGAAGAGAAATACAAACAAAAAAGGTTAGTTCGAACTCTGGGTAGATAAATGTTCCGTACCGTTTCTCGTGCTTACTATATAAAATGTATTTGTACACACAAAACGCGAAACTGCATCGGCTCTGTAATAGACGCGGTCGCATGCTTCTAGTAGTGTGACTTGTAGTATAGTTGTACACACAGGCCCCTTGCATGATTTGCACTGCATGTCCTGCTCTTTTGTGCTTAATTTTAGACATTTATTTTGAATAGGATGACCATTTCAGCAGAAAGATATCCACTATATACCTATATACAATTATATATTTACTAAAGGTGAGAATGGTATATTTCAAGTATTTCAAATAAAATATAAAAGTAGGTATTTCAAACAACCTCTACATAATGCATATCTCTACATAAACCTGTACATCTCTACATAATTATTTATTATTATTTTATTATAAGTTATTTATTATAACAATTCTTATTTTATAGCCTAGCAACGGTTCATGCGCATACATAGTGTATTTTAAGGAATAAGATCTAATATGAAATGAAATTTACAGTCAAAAAAGTTGGGATGTAAGTGGCACAAGACGATCTTTAGAGCCAAAGCCAACCTCACCTGCACATGGTGCACCCTACCGACCAGCGAAAGGGGCTCGGGCGAAAGAGAGGCATGGTAACGCGTATTTGACTGGGGAAGTACCTCCACCTCACAGAATACCGCTGCCAAATAACAATTCCCTTGAGGGTTGTTGTGTTCGTATGAGTGAGTGAGGTTACCACACAGGAAAGGAGTTGCTACGCTGGCAGCCGGGGAGGAAAAATAATAAAATATATATTTACCAAATTTGTAATTTAAGTTCCTCTATTAATTTCTAGAGAACGATTAAGGCTATCATTTTCTAGAAATTAAAATAGGAAATTATAATATCACAATAAAAGCGTGTTTTGTACTAGTTTTCTGATAAATAAAATAAAATTTTGTTGTAATTACATACATATATAATACATAGAAGACACCCATACCAAGACAAAGAGACAATCATGCACACAAATCTTTGTCTTGTACCAGGATCGTACCCGCGACCATGGAATCAAATTATTCGTCATTCTGACTAGTCATTTGACCAACGATAATTGATTATTTCGATATTGTGCCCAATTGACTGTTTTAATGGCATTTTGCATTTATTGCCTATCTATATGCGTTATTTAAAAAAATATCCATCAAGGAAAAACCCCAAAGACTTACTGACTATGCTTAAACGCGCAAATGTATCGCGTCCTTGCTTTACGATGATAAGAAACAGTTATTTATACATTAAATATTAATTATACCGAAGATTTTTTTACATATATAAAAAGATGCAAAGAGTAAATTAATTGTATTAAATACCGGTTATCATACATAGGTACGATATATATTATAGATATTTTCTCGTGAAGATATTCTGTTATAATAGAGCACTTATACTTCCCGCGAAAAAGACTTCCAAAATTGACTTCAAGTGAATTAACGGTTATTGAATTATTGTTATCGCCGTTCACATCTTTTCGAACCGTTATAAAATCTATTAATATTAATTATTGTGGGTTCTCGGCGACTACGGCAGACAAAACTCTCGTTAGAGAGAAAGGAAGCTCGAATGAAGGGGTCATGTGTCTGAAATTAATATTCGGTTCCATTTCCACACCACCCGAGAGGTAAGAACCTAAGGTGCGCTTTTTTTATAGAGGTGTCCCCGGTAGGCCTAATCCTCTTCACTTGTCAGAGCGGGAACGGGTTGAACAATCAACATAGAAACAACCTGATGGATCAAAATCAAAGTAGCGTACGTTGAGATTGGCTAACGTGTCGGGAATTGTGTCACTCATCTAAATTGAGGTTATGCGTTTGCACGTAGATTTTATTAGTCGAGGGCAGTGTTCTTACGAATGTAGACAGATGGTCGACGAACACCTACTCATCGCCGTTCTACGCCTAACCGTAGACCGGCACTTGATGTCTAGGACTTGGCTTAGGTTTGGAAGCTATGATTAAAAAAAATATAATAGATAATAAAATGGCAAAAAAGGCATTAACTGTTCCTATCGCAATAAACCTTAGCAATGTAATATAATACTGCTACACGCACCGCTCTATATTACTTATTCATATCAAGATAGATACATAGAATATGCTTTATTTAAACGATAAAAAATACAGAGAATATAATTTAAAATTATTAACAGAAACTTTTATGTGCAACAAGGCGGCCTTTTTGCTGAAAGCAATATTTTCAAATTCGGTTTTATGATTAGTTCGAGATGTAGATATTAAAGCAAATAATTGTCTAGGACTCTAGGAAAACATTCATAAACTATTATTCTTAACTTCATCTATAATAATAGTTCATTATATGCATAATTATAATACTGACTCATTATACATTTCGGCAAGAAATATATATTCATTTGAAAATCATTAGTAGCCAGAGAGTAACAATTATGACAAAGTTCTACGTACATTCAACCTTTAATTATCTGATCATTCATTCACATTTCAAATTATGCAAAGTTAGATTATAACTTTAATAATAAAGCAAAAAGTTTTGTGATGGCGGCCACGCACTTCTTCGCTCGATTCATAAAGTTATATACTAAATTTAGATTAACTCACATTCGTCGTATTATAATATAATAAAAAAATACTCTGACAAGTGAAGGTTAAACGCAGTATGATAGGATACATTGTTGGCAGACATGAGTGCAGCAGGCCGCGATAGCTGCGGTGCACCTTCTCTTGTCAGTCGCATTCGCATCAAACGCACTCAGTGAGCTACCTTATCTACTGTGATATGCTAAAAATAATAATTAAGTAGTCGCTTAACATAGGTCACGACTTGCGTCTCGTGTCGTCATGACACACTATTGTGGGAATGCCCTACGTAGGCGCATGAATTTGAATGTCACATTTTAATTAAAAATAAAATAAACGAGGATTCAAATGCACAAATTCAAAGTTATAAACTTGGGAGAGCGTCAGTTAAGAATTCCAATTTGACAGTTTCTGATAATGATACTATACTTAACATGCTCAGTGACCTTATTTTAGAAATTAATACGTCGCAATTTAATATTGTTCGAAATCTTAAATACATTCATGTGTAAATATTGTAGAAACCGTTTATATTAATGGACTAATGTTATAAACATATTATAGTGCCTTATAAACGTAGCAAAATTATATTTAATCCACTTTTGTCACAACATTTTTAATGAAATAAATAGTAAGTATTTAATTATCGGCAGCGCTCGCATCAAGCTAATAAGTAACTTCTTTTTTATAAAGAATAGCAACCGAAAAATTGACACTAATTGTCTGCGACAATTTTGATTACTTTTAGCACTAAGATTCTGTAATTGGTCGTTTCGTCGCCGGAGTTAACGTTATCGTCTGCGGTCGAAGCCCCTGTCTTGTCCACGTTAGGTACGAGATTACTTACATGCCTGAACTTTGATAGCCTCGTTTTCGCGTCACTTATGAACTTTATTTCACCCTTATTTCTTTTGTCACAAATATAATTGCATATAACAGCGGTAATACCCACTGTTCTAAAAACGGTCAAGATAACAGTCAAATTCTTGAATCAATATATACCTGGTAGTGATTGTTCACATTATAAAAACTAAGTAGAATATATTATTCAATGTACGCCTGCATTTACATGAATGTTTTAATATTCAGGAGAAGTAAGATCCAATCGCGTCAGTAATCTTTAACGTGTCTCTGGCCTATAGACAATGGTATGGTACGTCGTTGAAGTTGAAGCAATCATTGGCTAATTAAAATTTGCGATGCGTGACGTGACCACGAAGTGCCTTACCCACTTATAAGCTGCACACGTGCCTGTCAATGAACTTCCAGACCATGCTAATAGTGTCTGCTGTCTCGAAATGTCATGCTCACTACCAGAATCGTTTACACTCGAAGCATACTGACTTATAATCTTGTTACGTACGCTAGTTTCAGATCTAAACGGTTATAAAAATAAATGTTCTACCAAAAAGTTATTTTAAACCAATAGAGTAGAGATATAATCGAGACAATAAAAATGCGACATAAATACTAAGTAGGTACTCCTAGTTCTAGGGGCATCGAACTTGGTATTCGATAGGTTGTGCACACTATTTCTTGAATTAGAAGTTTTTAAGTCTATCGAATAAAATTAAAGTATGAAACGAATACTAACGGGCAAAAACCAGGACATTATCAGTGCGAGCTAAGAAGTCATCTGGCTCAGTATGGGTGACGAAGGTGCGCGACGGCACAGGACTATCAGCCTGCACTCCTGGCGGCGGAGACCGGCGCTCGAAGCGCTCCATCAGGTGTGGTGGCACTCGTGGTAACTCTCGACCGGTCGTGTTTGGCGCCTGGGTAAAGCCGAGCTTTGCCAACAAGCTCTCCCGGATCACTCGTAGGCTGTGTTCACGCGCGTTGTCGTAGGTGCGGCAGGAGGCGCACGCGTCTTGAGCCGGTGGTGGCTCCTGGGGGCAAGCGAGGTCAGCAGCGACGGCCGCCAGCCACGCGGCCAGCAGCAGCAGGCTCGCGGGCCTGGCCCGCGGCCCGCTCGACGCGCCCAGCGGACGCGTGGTGCGGCAGAGCGGTAAGGCGGCGGCGTAGCGCAAAGAGCGATGTGCGGCCGCGGGCGGCGCGTGCTACACTGCACACGACTCGACGACGGCACTCGCGCGCCACGCGGCCGCGGGCATCGCGCGCTCCCCCGGTAGCTGCAACCGCCCCACCGCGACGCGACGCATAATTCTGCTTGCTCAACTGCTGATTCATCGCAACGTAAATGCAAAGAACAAAATTCGCGCACAGATTTGCAGGCGAAAACAGGAAAGCGCGCAATATGTGTAATCTTTCAGGCTCACCTTCAGTTTTTCATGTCTTTACTTAAACCCGACATAATTACTGACCCTGTAAGCATCCCTTCACACCTTTCTGGAAGAATTCCTCTCCTCCTCCTCCTTCTGGGAAAACCTTGGCAGGGAGTTCATTATACAAAGTGAGAGTTCGACTTAGAGAACTCATCTGGAACAGTACACTACGTGACCACATCTGCTCCAGTGAATTCCCCGCCTATGGTATGCGTGCGACATATAAAAAGAGGCGCATGGGCATTATATCCAATAACTCCTCTGAACACAAACCATTGTACCTTTGCTACGCCACGCACGACCACAGAAATCTAAATTAAACGACAAACATTCTACTGTATAGAAAATCGTTGTAACTCGTCCTGTGTTAGTAACATTTACGAGCCTCTACGAGCTACGCGCTTTCTAACGCGTAGCATGTGCTCGTAGAGGCGCTTGTAGCGATAACAAGGTTCTCTTCTAGGTAAGGTTGTTTACCTGTATGTGGTCCTTATGAGACGTTTTACATCTGTGAGTGTTGCTTCAGTTTACAATTTAAGTTTAGATTTACAAACCTAAACTATGCCTAAACTCAGTAGACCGCGTCCTGCTCATAATAAGCGCACAAAGCTTTTTATTAGATAGATATATATATCTTACAAAACGAGAGATTCTTAGATTTATTAGAGTCTCTAGTTATGTAAGTTTGGGATTATCAATTTTAAATATCCGTATAATGTTATAAATGTGAAAGCGTGCCCTTCGTTGCCCTTCTTCACTTCAAAAGGAACCAATGAACTGGCATGATTTTTTTACGGTGATAGTTTAAGGTCTAAAGAGTGGACTTTTTATCCCGGAAAGTCTATTATTCCCACGGGGAAAAAACTATTATTAAAATAATGACCACGCTGGCGAAGCATGCTAGTAACAGCTAGTGTCTAATATATTTTATTACAGAGATGAGAGAGAAAAACTATTAATTATTAATAAGAAAAGAACTTAAAAAATTACTTACTGTATTTCGTTAATCAAGCCCTTTTATTTCATACCCTTTGAAAGGGCTTAAAGGAAAGAAGGAGGCTGTAGGCGTTATATCAAATAATTCTTTCGAACACAACCCATTTTATAATCCGTAGAACAAAGGGAGGCAAAATCTCTCCTTAAACTTAAGCATTCGATACCATGAAATATACTTAAACACGAGTATATAGAGAAATATTTACACGAGTAACTACTGTATATTTAAATTACACACTACGGCTACCATCGAGCTCAAAGTAATAGTTGATGTATTTCTATTTTATTTGATTTTTTTTAATGATGAAAGTTTTAGTTCTCCCTGTATTTATTTCCTCTCTATGTTCTGGTCTAGTACGAAGAGCGTCTTTAATTTTTAACTTTATGTTATTACAAGGTTTTATTTAATTTTACTGCGGTGTCTGTAATCAAATTTTGCAAGTTAAATTTGACACACTCGTTTGGTTCTCATGACAATCCTTGATTACCTAGATGATGCCATTTTAAACCAAATATGGCGACCGCCATAAACTGGCGGTTCATAATTTCCACGTATATATTCCTCTGATATGAGTATCAAATGAAAGAGTTTGATGAGAGAAATACAGAAAGTAAACTTTTTAGTTATTTTTTATTTAATTAATCAACAATAAAGCTTGCATAAAAAAAATATTTTATATTATTGTTTTTAGTATTTGTTATAATAGCGGCCAAGGTAATACATAATCGGTGAATGTTTCAAATGTCTAGCTATAACGGTGTAAGAGATAGAGCCCTGCGACAGACGGACTGACAGACAGCGGAGTCTCAGTAACAAGTTCCCGTTGGCTCGTTTTGAGTATGTAACCAAAAGACCAAAAAAAAAATCGTCAAAATGCTCGGTAATTCTTCCTTGTTGGTACCAAATCAGAATAGTAACCCCGGATTCCACATGCAAGGAATTCAACATTCCAACATGTCGTCCCACTCCTGCTGCCAAAGATCACACTCCTAGATGTCTAATATATTGAAGTGCAGCGTTATACATCTAACCTGCTAGTTCGGGTAATGTCTGTGTCCTTAAAGGTCTATACGATTTACATAAAAATATCAGAGCATGGCACTGGATATGAAGCAATTTACGACGTGCTGCACCTATAGTAGCCCTGTCAGCCCATGCAGGTGCACTGTATGTAACACAGCCTAAATATGTGGCGGTATATATAATTTTTAATGTTTGAAATTCATAGTTTGAAAGTAGTAATCCCCACGTAAAAGTTGAAATTCGTTAATGATAGAAGTTATTTTATGCTTTTTCACCTACTTGCTTCATGTACTCGATATAATTAAAATTTCTGTCTAAAGCAAAACCAAGTAACAAAACAGAACTTTTATTTGCAACTCCATTAAAATGAAATCATGGTGAAACCTGCAAATTTCCCTTAAGCAAGAGCATATTTTATGTCGTCCAAAATCGAAACGATTACGATAGCAGTCTGAATTGAAGCCTAGGCTAGTGTTGGCTAGTTTTTCTATGCTAGATCTTGAATTAGCACTGATTAATAAGATACCATCGTCAGCATAGCCAGTTAACGAACTGTTGAACAAACAATTGCTGAAGAACTACTTACTGCCTATTTATTTTCGGTGTTATTAGAATAAAGATATTTTTACATTTAGGTACTTTTTATATTAGGTTTAATAGTTAATAAAATTACATACGCCATCAGACGTAGTATAAAAAAAAACCTCGAAAAAATTAATCGCGTATCGACGGTCGACTAGTGATGTTGGTATTGACAGACATTGTATAGTTTAAAAGAAGGGACGAAGCAGGCAGTCGTAGATAGCGAATCTGTTTTATATTTTAACTAGCATCCACCCGCGGCTTTGCTTGCGTTTACTATTTTTTTTAATTAAAGTATCCTATATCCTTCCTGATACCATTGAGAATATGTGTACAAAGTATCATGATGACCGGTTGAGTAGTTTCGGCGTGAAAACATAACAAACAAACACACATATGTAATATTATAAGGATAGTTGTCATTTTTTTATTTATAACGCATATACAATAGGAAGGTGTGACATCATAACTTGTGAGCTTTTGTATGGTGCGTTTCGGCATAGTCCAAAATTGTAATTTTCATTATCATATCTCGAGAAGTATTCATGCTATCGAAATAAATCTTTCACCTATAGTTATATTATTGTGAGGTCCATAAGTAACAAATCCAAAAATATGATTCAAAAGCCTATTCTATAATGTACGTCGTCGTTACATTAAGAAACTCTGACTCGTACAATTTGGGCCTAAGAAAAAATATTCCCACTGCATCCACATTCCTATCATTATAGATCTCCCAATGAATTTATAGCTGATGATCGTATTTTTGTGAAATCGATGTTCTCTGATGACTTTGGATTTAATAATAGAATTCTTATTTAAAAGTCTTTAGGCGCAACACTTATTTTTTTTACACGCAATTAGTCATCACGTGCACGAGTTGATAAATTACGAGTACACTTAAAAGTTAGTAAATGTGACATTTTCCGGACATATGTTCCGGAAAATGTCACATTTACTATCCACTTCTTTCAAATCTCATGTCAGCATACATCAGTTTAATGATCTAACAAACATTTCTTTAATAGAAAACCTACTAAATAGTCCTCGAAAATTAACGAGCTGGTACTTTACGACCGACAAAATAATTATGGATGTCAACAATACTTATGTTATGTCTGGCATGTCCGACCTTCTATTTATATTGCGATCTACTTACTACACCTAAAATGTACTTTTTTATGTACGTCCACTTTAATAATTTACATTACATAGGTACTTTCTGGCAAATTTAGCTATTGCAAAGCATCCGATAAATCTAAATTTACAGTTTGATGGCCGATTGCGCTTTCAGACAAACCTTCCTATAAGATACGGTAGGCTGGGAATTCCGCCTAATGCTTAGAAACTACCGCTGCCGGCTTTCTAGTGTCCCCTCCTAGCACTCTCACTTTGGTCACTAATAATTCTTTCTACTCCGGCATCTGATGTTCTGGTGGAGTATTTGCCAGAGACCAAAGCTTGGAGCAACGCCGATAGAGCGTAAAATAGCATGCCTGCTGAGCTCACTTATCCTACCTCATATTAAACACATATACCGCGTATGAGTGACTCGCCACAATCTTTAGAGCCAAAGCCAACCTCACCTACACGTGATACGGTGGTGCACCATTCTGATTTATCAAAAACTGGTTCTAGCAAATGAGAGGTAGGCCACAGTGTAATTATAAGCTGCCCCACTGGGAGAGTAGTCCAGTGACCTCCACCTCACAGAAGACAAACTATCAATTTTCTATAATTACTCCATTACATCTTAGTAGGACTTTGCCCTTTCTGTGATTTACCGACTGTTCAATCGATCACGTTTAAAAAATATAACTCAGAAACTAAATCCCGCAATAGCACATTTTCATACCCACATATTAATGTAAAATGCCATTCAGTCGAGTAACAGACGAATAGGTACTAAGTCTTCACTTCAGGTGATTTTTATAATCAGCAGACCTCCTACAACTATTACTTATAACTGTGCCTCCTAGTAACTGTTAATCTTACATATTGGATGTTATATCTGGTTCACGTTAGAAATATATCTCTTGAAAAAGTAAACTGTCCAAATATTTACTCTATGCGATATAAACACAGCACTCCACCTGCGCGAAAGTAAAATAAACAAAATTTCTTCAAGCAAAACATTTCACTTCACGTCAATTTTACAGGGAAAGGCATATAAATCGCAACGAAGCTTGTTTGCCTACATTATAATAAAATGTTTTAAAGAGGCAAACATCGGAGGATATCTCTAAAACTACTCTTTGTACTACGTCGAGTGACAAACAAGCATACGTCCCGCTTGATGCGAAGCGGTTCCGACGAAACGGTCGACAGGAAGAAAATCGTTGCTGCGTTGGCAGTGGAGGTGGGAGCGCACGAGCGATAACTCGTGTTGCTTGTTTGTCACTCGACGTAGTAAAATAAAGAGTAGTTTCAGAGATATCCTCCGACCTTTGCCTCTATGAAAAAAAAAATATTGTGTAGGCAAACAAGCTTCGTTGCGATCTATATGGGTGTGTTCAGAGGAGTTGTTTGACATGATGCCCACGGCCTCCTTTTACAGTCGCACCGCTCGCCATCGACAGGGAATTCATCCTCACACATTGGAGCCGAAGTGGTCGCGTACCGTGCGGTTCCAGAGAAGTTTTCTCCCGCGTACGGTTAAGCTGTGGAATGAACTGCCTGTCGAGGTTTTCTCAGGAGACTACAGCATGGGGTTCTTCAAAAAGGGCGTGAAGAGGTTTTTACAGGGTCGGCAACGCGCGTGTGATGCCCCTGGTGTTACAGGCGTTCATAGGCTACGGTAACTGCTTGTTTGCCACTTTAGTGGTATAAAAAAATATATATATATATGCCTTTTCCTTTAAAATTGTCATTGTCATTTGGCTACCGATACAGTAACCAGTAAAATGGAGGTACTGGGGAAGTCCCGTCGCACAGCTCTCTCTTTTCGCGCTTCTTTGTCAGAGCCTGGGCTGTAAACTAGCAGGGCCTACCACGTGCAAGTGAGGTTTACCTTGGTCTCATTTGGTGGTTGTTAATGAACCATTTACACCCTTTAACACTTGTTTGTTCTACTGGAAGGGCTTAACGTGTGTGTCACGGGATATTTCTTAGTGTAGATAAGTAAAATAATCAATCAATAAATGTTATATTATATATGACAGTGATCACATGCTTATTTTCCACCCGATTTAGTATAAAATACCTGTTAAAATAAATGTTAAACGTTAAAAAAAACTTACATGGATAGCACGTTGGTTAAAACCAGTTAAAACTAACTTAATACTTAGAATAATACATATAAGTTTTAAAATTGATGTCAAATAACCCATTATACAGACGGTAGAATACACAAAGTGATGCAAAGACTCTCCTCAGACATAATGGCTCAATACACTCCGTAAACTCAAATCAAACGAGCTCAAAATCGTCAACGGATTGCTGACGATTTGTTTCTCGAAACGATTGTTTGATTTGATTACTCTGCACTATGCTCTGAACCGAACCACAAGGTGCATGCTGATATTTGGGTGCGCCCAGAGAGCTCAAAATCGTCAACGGATTGTTGACGATTTTGAGCTCGGATGGAAATCATCAACGGATTGTTTGATTTGATTACTCTGAACTATGCTCTGAACCGAACCACAAGGTGCATGCTGGTATTAGGGTGCGCCCAGAGATGAGAGAGACATGTAAGATCGCTATTGTGCTTGATAAAGCAGAAGTACTTGTCACGAGTTGAAGTAGGTACCGCTTCGCTCTATAGAGTGTACTCTAGTTATCGTCAAAAAACTGGGTATACCCAGTTTTTTTCAGATAACTTGTTAACCTTTCGTTCCAAGTGATTCCGGAACTGGACATCGCTAAAGATCTCGACGCTAAGGATCCACGTACTCTTGGCGATAGGGAGCGGTTGTGTCCTGGAACTGTGGAGCCACAGCAAATGGGGCTTTTTTAGCGGTAAACGCGCAGCCTTGGTGGGGTTAAATTGGACCAGGTTCAGTCTGAACCCGAACGATATTTAGCTACTTTGAATTTATGGAAATCGAAGCATTCGACTCAGAGGTGGAGGTCGACTCGTGAGAGCGGTAGAGCGTGGTCATACTGTACGTATTACTATTTTTATATTATTATACTGTGGTATAAATAAACACGTGTTTCAGAAGGCTCAGTTCAGTTTGAGACAGTCGTTAAGCCAAGTCAGTGGCATTTAGGCGGCTTGAAAACACTAGCTTCGGGCAACCCACAGTTTAGCAGCGTGGTGGAGTATGTTCTAAACCCGTTTCTCAGCAGTGGGTTGAATATGAATATGTTTCGTCTTCAACCCTTAACATAGTAGGTATAGTTAGGTATAGTTGGGGTACAGTATAAGTAATAGTACCTACTCGTAAGTTGGGAGCTAAAGATTTCAAAGTTCTTTGTCAAAGAGCATCTATCGCCAAGGTCGCCGCCAGCCAATGACACGGGGGGGGGGGGGGGGGGGGGGCAAGTTTATATGGAGAATGAGAAAAATATGAATGTAGGTAAAGTCGAGAGCTCATGAAGCTTTTCACTTTAGTGCGAGCTTTACATCTACAGCGATTGTAATAATAACGGTACAGAGCCCAACGTGTGAAGCTTCACGAGAGACTTTAAAATCTCTATTGGGGGCAGCTGCCACTCCCTCCAATTATTTATTTATTCGATCATCATTCTATATGCAACATTAAATGGCTTATATTCCATCAGTTTTGGCTTCACTTTCTTTTTTTTCGTTACTGTGTATTTTTTTTTTTTTTTTTTTATTATTATTTTATACTACGTCGGGTAGCAGACAAGCATACGGCCCGCCTGATCTGAAGCGGTTACCGTAGCCATATTAACGCTCGCAACATAAAATATCGCTCGCGCGCCGCCACCCCCGCTGCCATCGCAGCATCTCCTTCCTTTCTGGTGACCTCACTCACTCGCAGGAACACAACAGCCCTCAAGGGAACCGTTATTTGGCTGCGGTATTTTGTGAGGTGGAGGTACGTTCCCCAGTCGGGTAGCTTACAATTACGCTCCCTACCTCTCTTTTCGCCAGAGCTTCGTTTGTCAGTCAGCAGGGTGCACCGCGTGCAGGTGAAGTTGGCTTTGGTTCAAAGATCTTGATGAACCACTTACACCCCAAATTGGTCAAGCTTTGAAAGAAATGCGCTAACATTCTATTTCGCGAACTTTAACGAACCTTGTTTTAAAATACAATTTGTTGCGCTATCCCGTAGCGACTGCATTTTTTTTTTCAGGATTTTAAGTGCTTATGCCATCTCTGTACCCTAAACTACCACTAAGCAAAAAATCATGTCGATTTGATCCCTTCCTCTATGAAAACTAAAACCAATTTATGTGCCAATATCTGGATGTAATTCATCCAGATCCGTTGAGCCGTTCTGGCGTGGCGTGATTGACAAACATCCATCCAACCAAACTATACTAAAAAGATGATATTGATTGATAAAGAAAATAGTGTATTATGTATGCTATATAATGTTATAATAAAACACTTGTATTGTATAATTTAGTGTTAAAGTGGAACAGTACCTACAAGAATTTTATTAGAACACTAGATGACCCGGTGAACTTTGTTTCACCTACATCTATCTACTTAACAAATAATTACGATCTAAGATCTGTGTCTCTTTAAGAAGTGCCTACCCTGTGAGCCCTAACCTGGAGGATGTGCCATTGCAAGACATTTGTTTCCTAATTTGCCGCTTTCCATAAAATTTGACAATACCAGCTTAAATGACTCTCTTGCAGTTTGCTTGCCATGTCCGAGAATTCCTGACTCGGTCCTTCTACGAAACTTCGCGCATACTGCGCAGCATATTCAACTCCATGGAAGACAACACCTGTACTTGTCGCTCAAGTATTGACGATTTTTTACTAACTTATAAAATGGTCTAATCTTGGATTTATATATTTGTCCTTTCAACTTGACGAAATTTCGGAGTCACAGATGTCACTGGTTACCTCAAGCCACTTAGTCCAAGCTACTGAAATCTCGCAGTCGATGCTATCCGATGATCGAAGAACAGATCCCAAGTACTTAAACCGTCCGTGCATTCGATCATATCCATAGGTGCACGGTCGTGGGATCTGTTGTTTTGCAGCCCAAGTCTTTCCCGTATTCGGATTCAGCCCATAGTTCTCAAGTGACCTCTTCCATTAATTCACTCATCGCATCAACTGCACTCTATCCGCATTCGCCAGTGCATTTATATCAGCATACATGAACACCCGTCGACCCACCGCACAGAGCTGGTCCATGTGGATACATGATACTACTTGACAATTCGTCTAATACCACGAATGTCAAATGAATGAAAAAGCCAGACAACAATGTCTGGTTTTTTCTTAATTTTTTTTTTTCTTGTAGAAGCTTTTTTCTCATTCTTCTTTTAGCGTAAGAGTAGGATTTGTATGCAGTAGCAGATGTTCTAGCTATAGGTGTATTTTCCAAGACGTCATCTGCATATATTTCATCGTCTTGAACTACGACTTTTTCTATAATTTTATTTATTTCTTGGCGTAAGTATTGCAACTTTTCTTGGCATGAAGAATGTATAAGTACGATCTGTATTTTTGGTTTCTTCATCGTACTTTTTTGGATTTTAGAAATAATTAAAAATTTACTTAGTTTTAGCGCCAAATTCTTTATTTACGGGATCCGCGGATCCGCCCTTTGAATGTGCGGGATCCCGCAGATTAATTAAAGCATCGTGATCCCGCGGGACTGCGGGATCCCGCTTTGCGGGATTGCAATCCCTAGTCACAGATGACACTGGTTACCTCAAGCCACTTAGTCCAAGCTACTGAAATCTCGCAGTCGATGTTATCCGATGTTCGAAGAACAGAACCCAAGTACTTAAACGGTCCGTGCATTCGACCATATCCTTATGTGCACGGTCGTTCGGGGATCTGTGGTTTTGCAGCCTAAGTACTCGATCTTTCCCGTATTCGGATTCAGCCCATAGTTCTCAAGTGACCTCTTCCATTAATTCACTCATCGCACCAACTGCCCTCTATCCGCATCCGCCAGTGCAATTATATCAGCATACATGGACACCTAGCTGAAGCCGATCCCCACCGGTGTTTCTGATCACGAAAATCAAACTTCAACTTAGAAGTATGATACTTGTGTTTAGCTTAACTGACAGTAACTCTGGAGCTCTACGGACTAAGCTGAATATGCTTGTCAATAACTTAAACGTAAGACCTATTTTTGGAATCAAAATATTCGATGGTAATCGGCTTCAGCTTCGGCGGTAAGCCCCCTGGTCCATGTGGATCCATGATACTACTTGACAATTCGTCTAATATATAAGAAACCACAAATGTCTAATATATAAGAATATGCCTAATATGAACAAAAACAGACTAAGACTGATCGCTGGAGGACACCGACGTTAATAGGAATTTTGTCTCTCCTCTCCGACAGAGATCTAAACTATGGATTTGGAATTTCGGTACATGTCCCGGATGATGTCGATATAAAAACCTGGCAGCCATTTAGACTTCAGTAAAGAAAGTTCTTGCCAAATAAATTTATGACTAAATGATAAAATATGATTATATTAAAATTACAGATTTAGGTACTTCAGAAAATAATCAGGATCCGTTTTATTTTGTAATAGGTATCACCTTGGTTAACATGACAGACCTATATAATGTGATGTAGGTCTTACCATATCGATGCCTTACAGCCGAAAAGGGATAAGCGCCATTTTTTGGAGAATGGAGTTATATATATGGCCAGAATCGTCTTTTTTTTCTGCGTCGTTTGGTCTGGGTTACATGTTTCTAAGTGACACTTTATGTCGCTTAGGCGGTAGTAATAATAGGGTCATGAGCTAAATTTATTCAAATTATTCAAATTGATCAAAGAATATTTGAAAACAAAATAACTTATGCTTTTTGGGCTCTCTGTAATATTCAATCATTAGAACGTTAACCAATTTTTGCTGGAAGCAAACATTCAGAAACATACGTTTATGATATTTTGCTTATAAATACTTATTTGTTAAATTCGGGTTAGTATTTTATGCCTGTTCCTTTATAAAATATACTGGTCGTTTATTGTAGTTAGGCCACATTTTTGAGACTTTATTTGGCGTTTAGTATATTTTTCCCGTTTCATAAATAGAAAGCAAAAAGGAGGTTATTACATATAGCCCCTGTAAATATTTAGAATTAGTTTGTCGCTTATCCTTTTTTTCCCCTCCCAATAATTAAACGATTCCGGCGGTTAGATAAAAAGGTAGAACTAAAAGTTATCCTTATACCAGTCCATTCTCAACGTCTTTGTCGTTTACCTGTTCAATAATAATTTTCAAATGTCAGTTGTCGGTATCGTTCTATTGAAACTACGGGTCCAAGCGACAACAAGACGAACCTTCAATTAGGATAATTCTATAGAGAATAATTTATATTTTTGTATAAAATATTTTAAAGTATCAACTATAGGAGTGTATCCTATAGTTGATACTTTAAAATATTTTATGAATAAAACAAAGACTTGAGACAAACAATTGTGATATTAACAGTGTACTAATCTTAAGAATACTTGTATATACTTAAATGAACGTTGTAAACTTCAATTTCATAATTAACTAGCTTTCGCCCGCGACTTCGCTCGCGTGACATTCGGGGCAAACACATGTTTACTCATTAATCAATAGAAGTAATCGTGTAAAATTTAGGATAAAATAGTCCAACTAATCTCCTTTTCCCATACAAACTTTGGACCTCCGTTTCACTCTCTTAGAGGTAAAATTTAAAAAATCTTTTTAAGTAATTCGTGTCCACTACGTTATATTTTCAAATCGATACCATTGTCGTAAATCCCAGAAAACCATAGAATCAACACCCATATTGATATTATAACATTTCAACCCCATTGCACCCCTACAGAGTTGTCACGTCGAGTATGTTGAAATAGTTGTTTTTTTCGTAATCCATATACCATAAAAACAATACCTATGACGATTTTCAGACTTTTTCACCACATTTTAGACATTTCAACGCGATCGCACCCCAATAGGAGATAATAGTCACGTTACCGCCCTACGGTTACAATAAATAACAATAATAGGTAATTTCTGGGATAAAAACTATCTTAGGTATGTCCTTTTCCGGGACTCCAGGTATCTCTCAACCAAATTTCATCTAAATTAGTCCAGAGATTTAAGCGTGAAGAGGTAACAGACATTCTATCGCATTTATAATATTAGTATGGATTGGCGTTCCGAAAACCCGTAAATACTACACATATATTGATATATAGACATTTCAACCTCATCGCACCTCAATAGAAGATGATGGACACGTTAGCCACGTTGAATTTTAAAATCGTTGTTATTTTCCTAATCAGCGATCCGATAAACCATACAATACCCATGACAATTTTCAGACTTTTTGACCCCCATTTTACCCTTTTAGGGGTTGATATTTTCAAATCGATGCCATTTTTGTAATTGACTTCCCAGAAAACCATAGAATCAATACCCATCAATATGGGTATATCAATATAATTATGACATTTTAACCCCACCGTACCCCCCACAGGGGTGATTTTAAGTCATGTCGGCTATGTTGGATTATAAAATAGTTGTTGTTTTCGTAATCAGCGACCCGCTATACCATAAAAACAATACCCATGACGATTTTCAGACTTTTTCACCCTGTTTTACCGCTTTAGGGGTTGAATTTTGAAAAATCCTGAAACATGTGTTTACTAATTTATCTATAGAAGTACTCGTGTAAAGTTTCGGATAAAATAGTCCAATTAATCTTGTTTCCCCATACAAACTTTGGACCCCCGTTTCACCCCCTTAGGGGATGAATATTGAAAAATCTTTTCTTAGTGCACCCCTAGACATCATAAGGAACCTACGTGCCAAATTTGGAAGCTCTAGCCAGCAGTTTGGGCTGTGCGTTGATATATATCATCAGTCACTCAGTTGATATATATCATCAGTCACTCTTTTACATATTTCAACCCCATCGCATCCCCACAGGGGTGATTTTATGTCACGTCGGCTATGTTACATCATAAAATAGTTGTTGTTTTCGTAATCAGCGACCCGATAAACCATAAAAACAATACTCATGATGATTTTCAGACTCATACAACCCTTTTTACCCTTTTAGGGGTTGAATTTTGAAAAATCCTGAAACACGTATTTACTCATTTCTCAATAGAAGTACTCATGTAAAGTTTCGGATAAAATAGTCCAACTAATCTTGTTTCCCCATACAAGCTTTGGAACCTCGTTTCACCCCCTTATGGGTAGAATTTTGAAAAATCCTTTCTTAGTGCACCCCTAGACGTCATAAGGAACCTACTTGCCAAATTTGGAATCTCTAGACCCAGCGGTTGTGGCTGTGCGTTGATATATAAGTCAGTCAGTCAGTTGCTTCTTTTATAGATTTAGATAGATAAATGAAAATTGATTTCGACTAGATATTTCAATTGTGATAATTCTAAGTTGATTTGATCTCGGGTACATATGACCGTAATAAGAGCGTTTATTACATAAAGGTAATATTCCTAACGGAATATTACCTTTATGGTTTATTACAAACAATTGTTAATAAGTATTACCTATACATTTTAGTATGTGGCATTCATTTCTGTGTCAATTAAAAACTGATTTGATTCATTTTTTTTTTTTCATTTTTAGTACCCATATGGCGAACCTGAAATCTTTTCTACTCGAAAAAATATTTTTTAAGAAGAAACACATCGAAAGAGTATTCTAAGCAAATTATTCCTATTATCTACTTATACAATTTCGCATTCAGTAAATTTTCATTTGATAGCCGGTTATACCATATTTCCTCAATTTTATTTTCAATAATCACACACTTGTGCTATTTTAGTTCAATTATAATGAAACATGAGGTGTAGTTATATCATTTTTGCTGGAAGCGAATAATTCTTGTATTTTCATTTACGACATTTTGCCTGTTTGTGAAATGAGATCATTTGAGGATTACCGACAGTAAATAGGGGTTGCAAGTTGAATTATAAAAAAATAACACTGTAATTCAATAGATAGTATGTTAAATACAACATAAACACATTTCCAGCCTCTCGGGAACTAAACTATAGTTTTTATGAATTTTTTTCATAAAATTTTAACTTTAAATCACTTTAAATCCTGTAAAGTTTGAAATATGCCGCTTATCCCTTTTCGGCTGTAAGGCATCGATATGCAAAGTTATACTACTCTATGTGAATCCACTCGTTCTGCGTTAAGTCCCCATTTTCTGGTTTATTCGCATTGCTGACTGGTTACATTTTTTGCAATCATTTTTGTAATTTACAATCCGAGTGTTTATGAAATTTACAAATTTCTATTATTTATTCATAAGTACTATACAAAGCATGATTTACCATAAACAGTCACTACATATTTCAACTCCTTTCTTGATGTCTTTAGTATTGTGTCATTTCTATATCACTTCTGATGGCTCCTCTTCACAATGGGACGTGTTGGCCCATCAAATGATCGTCCATAATCGCCGCCATGATCGGGCAGCTCTCCACACAATCGTGTCTATTCATTTAATGACTGTCTACTGTTATGATAAGACGTCTATCGATGATGGATATCAAAGTGATCACGGCTGCGGCAATATTTCTACTTAGCTCTTATAATCATTTACTTAATTTGCGCAAAAATAGAATTGTGAATTGTAAAATCCAATTCTCATTTTGATATATTTCTTTTTTTTTTTTTTTATACTACTTCGGGTGGCAGACAAGCATACGGCCCATATTAACGCTCGCAACATATAATATCGCTCGCGCGTCGCCACCCCCGCTGCCAACGCAGCTTTTTCTTCCTTTCTGGTGACCTCACTCACTCGCAGAAACACAACATCCCTCAAGGGAATTGTTATTTGACTGCGGTATTCTGTGAGGTGGAGGTTGTACTTCGGGGAATGTATTCCCCAGTCTGGTAGCTTACAATTACGCTTCCTACCTCTCTTTTGGCCAGAGCTTCGTTTGTCAGTCAGCAGGGTGCACCGCGTGCAGGTGAAGTTGGCCTTGGTTCAAAGATCTTGATGAACCACTTACACCCCAAATTTTTGATATAGTTCTATGAACCGAAAAGGTTTTTCATTCGTTCACGTCACCATATTGTGTTTGTAAATCGACAGAAAGAACTAGATACATAAGTACAGAACACTAAGAATATGTCCCTCTTTATTTTTTTACCGAGACGTCTACACGTCTACACTGTACCCGAGACAACTACGTACTGACTAATCGGCGATGTGTGGACGCGCACACAATCATGGGCCAACATTCCTTTGATGTACCGACAACTTACCGATTATCGGCGATGACGCCCGATCACAGACAAACACTCACGATCACGCCCTCTACACAATCGTGCTTGTCTGTAATCGTCCATCATGGGCCATTGTGAAGAGGGGCCATGAGAAAGTCATATTTGACAACCAACAAATATGACGTCGATTCTTTGTGACAATGACACTATTGACAGGTAGGTTCGCCATCTTTGCTGTTATGACATTCGACTATAGTAGGAACACTTTGTATGGGAAATTAAAATTGTTGTTTTCACTATCTTTCTTGATTTTTTTTCCAAAATTTCTCACCGTTTAAACCTTCCCTGGGCTAAGACAAACATTTCAAAACCAAAATCAGCTAAATCGGCCTGGCCGTTCTCGAGTTTTAGCGAGACTAACAAAAAGCAATTCATTTTTATATATAAGATTATGATAATAATGTTCCACCAAGTGCCAACAATCAACAGTATCAACTTTATTAAACAAAAAATATAAAGTGTTTGAATCGGGACGGGGCGGGGCGGGGCTGTAGAGTTATTCCAAGAAGACATGCAAAACAGCAGTAAAATTGCACTAGCGCTTTTACTGTTGAATTATATATTATAACATGTAATGTAGAAGCAAATAGATTCCTGACTATATTTTTCTGCATGTCCCTGAAGCCGGGAATAACATGGAGAAATAATACAAAGATGTGCTCTACAGGATATTGACTCCAGAGCCATAAATCCATTTAATAGTAATAATGCCTGTCTGTCACTATTGTCACTCAACTCAATTCTTTCAGTCAGTCGACTTGAGGGCTCTATTCGCCGGTGGTGGGCCGGTGCTCGCAGTGGGAGACCTGAACGCTAAGGACCCACTGTGGGGCTCTAGGCTTACCAACCCGGCGGGTAGAGTGCTCAAGACCGATGCCGAAAGATATGACTACGAGGTGCTGGGGCCGTCCTCGCCGACCCACGTACCTACTAACACCAGACATAGAGCAGATGTTCTTGACATAGCGCTGGTCAGGTCCATCCCGTACAGCACGTCGGTTGAGGTGCTCTACGATACAAACACTGAGCACTTCCCGATTCTCGTGAGGGTGGATCTGGCCGCGCCACACACACTCGTACGTCCGCCACGTTACAGGGTCGACTGGGAGGCATATAAGGCGGCCCTAGCGGACTTTACGCTACAAGGCTCGCTCTCCACTCCGGAAGAGGTAGAGGCAGCGGTGGAGCAGCTAACCGAGAAGATCACGGCCGCGAAGGAGGCGGCCACGTCCCCGGCCCCGCTCAAGTCCCACGGCCGCGGAGAGCTCCCTCGCGACATCAACGACGCTTTGAAGAAGAAAAGGGAGCTTCGGAGGCTGTGGGCCCGAACCCGCTGCCCTAGAGTCAAGAGCGAGCTAAATAGACTGAGTAGTCAGCTGTCGGAGAGGGTGAAGGCATGGCGTGGCGCGGCCTGGGAGACCCTAATAGAGTCGGTCTCCGAGGACCGCGCAAACCTCTACCAGCTAAACCGACAGCTGACTAATGCGCGTCCGCCAATCTGCCCGCTCTACGACTCGGCGGGCAATCGTAAATACTTACCTGCGGAAAGGGCGGAGGTGCTGGCCGAACACCTCGCCGGCACCTTCACCCTTAATCCTACACCGCCCAATATTTCGGATGAGGTCACCGCTTTCCATGAGACGGTTGTACGGCGGGTTAGAGAGTTTTTAGAGGCCCCAACCCCGCAGTTAGACGGCAATATGTTCGTTTCTCCGTCGGAAGTCCGGCGAGTTCTGCGTCGATTGCCCAGGCGCAAGGCGCCGGGCTCCGATGGAGTCTCCAACACCATGCTTCAGCAGCTGCCTCGCAGAGGCGTCGTCGCGCTATCGCGCATTGCGAACGGAGTGCTGAGGACAGCACACTTCCCGCGGCTATGGTGTCCTGGCCGCATCATTGTCCTTCCAAAGCCCGGTAAGGACCGGCGCTATCCCTCTAGTTATAGACCTATTACCCTTCTTGCGCACACGTCCAAGCTGGTGGAGCGTCTGGTGCTGCGTCGCTTGCGGCCCTTCATTGTGCCGAGAGATGAACAGTTCGGTTTTCGCGAGCAGCACTCGACAACTCTCCAGTTGGTGCGCGTGCTCTATTATCTTTCAGACGAGCTTAACCGTGGCCGCACTCCGGTCGGAGTCTTTCTCGATATAGAGAAGGCATTCGATCGGGTGTGGCACGAGGGACTTCTATACAAACTACTGGAGTTCACGAGCACGCCACCAGGGCTTGTGCGTTTGATTGCATCATTTCTTCGCGACCGGTCCTTCACAGTGGTAGTGGAGGGACACGAATCGCAGCCGCGATCGATTGCGGCCGGGGTACCACAGGGAAGTTGCCTGTCCCCAGCACTATTCGCAGTCTACACTAACGACATCCCTCACCAACCTTCCGCGCGTAAGGTTCGAGGAGAGAGGGATGTCATGTTGTCTTTGTTCGCAGACGATAGCGCATATTTTACGGCGTCCAAGAAGCCACTCACTTCTGCGAGGCGGCTGCAGAAAATGCTGGACGTGCTTCCTGACTGGTTTGACAGGTGGCGCATGGCGGTCAATGTGGGCAAGACCGTCGCGCTACAAGTCGGCCTCAAGCACGTCCCGCCGCCGTTGACACTGCGGGGGCAGCCCATAGCGTGGGAGAGCAGAGTGCGCTACCTTGGGGTCTACATAGACAGGTCGCTGAGCATGGTCGCGCATGCTCGGCACGCCATCACACAGGCAAAGGCGGCCCGAGCAGCTCTGCGGCCAGTCCTAACGTCTAAGCTACCAACTAAGACCAAGGTAGGGTTATACAAAACATATGTACGTAGCCGATTAACATATGCGGCACCCGCCTGGTATGCACTTTGTTCTCCTACGACAAGGAAAATGCTGCAAGCGCAGCAGAACATCACACTGCGAGTCTGCACTGGGGCTGGGCGCTATGTCGCTAACGCCGTAATAGCGCGCGACCTGCGCGTGCCAACGGTGCAAGAATTTGTCGTCGAATCGGCGCGGAGGCTCTTAGACCGCGCCGACAACTCTCCTTACGTGCACCTACGAAACCTTGCACCGTTGCACGCGCGGCCTCCTGATGTTGTGTATAAGAAGGGACCACGCGACCTCTTGAGGAAGCCCGAAGATGGAGCTGAATAAAACAAATTTAAAATGTTTAGGTTTTAACTGCACCTTAATTCGGGTTTCAAAGTTACCATTATATTGTTTCTGAACTGACTAAAAACTACCACATTACAATATTATAAAACCAATTCAAATTCAAAAAGCAAACTTACCAATTAAATTTTACATACCAAAATTAAATTAACCTTATTTAAATAAAATAAAACCAAACTATTATATTACTAAACAGTATAATAACATGAATCTTTATTACAAGCTAGAGCATTTGTAGAAATACTCCACGGAGTATCTCTACAAATGCACAGGGCGTGTATTTTGTCTGTTGATGTTGTATGCTTTATGGTGTCGCTTTGTCGTGTGTCAATGTAGTGTGTGCTCTATGTTGAAGTGCACCGTGTACTTGGTAGGCCATTGACTCCACTGGCGCGCGGCCAGGTGTGCGCGTGTCGGCTAGTACCTTGAGGGGTCATGTCGACACGAGCGCGCTGGCTGCGCGGCAGGGGAGTCAATCAGCGTAGTAAAGTCCAGCCTACTTCGAGTGTGTCGTTTGTAGTGTGTTGTCCATAATATATTGTCTGTAAGATGGCTAGGCGTTTCGGTCGCAGCTGGGCAAATGTGTGTTGATCCGCTGTCTTCGGGCGCGGGAACAGGCAGAGGCTCGCTGCGACCTGAAACATAAAAACAGTCAATGTCAATATAACCTGTCCAAATTATATGTTGTGTAATATATATAATTGTCTTACCTGTTGACTAGGAGTTTCGGTCGCGGCAGGGTAAATGTGTTGATCCGTTGTCTTGGACGCGGGGACACGCAGAGGCCCGCTGCGATCTGAAACATAAATAAATGTCAAAATATGTCCTTTACTATGTCGTTCTAATGTCTGGTACGTTGTTCGTCATTTGGTGTTCTGTAATTGTGTCGTGTCAATGTCGTCTACGTTGCTCGTCATATATTGCCATGTGTCATGTCGTGTTATGTCTTGTACTACTCGTCATAGTCGTACCATTTAAACAACATGCGAATGTGTGTGTGTCGTCGCATTGTTGCTATTGTTGTCCGTCTCATAGTCAGTCAGTCTATCCGCACGTCTTTCCCACACCCGCGCATGCGAGGTTAAGTTTCGCAGAGGTTGACGCCCCTGCAGTTTGGCCCGGGTAAAGAGCGTCTAGCTCGAGGCCCGTACGCGCTTCGGCGCATGATCCCACTGACTGACTGACTGAGTCAGTGTCACTCAATTTTTGTCAGTTGTGTCGTGCATTTTGTGCAGTATGATGTTCACTTTTATCGAAACATGAATAGAGTGCAAACTTGAACTTGCAAAATAAAGTATAGAATAAATATCACGAATATATTTTTAAAATAAAATACCTAATACGCGAACTTTAGATGTCTTCTCCGGTTCTTTCTTGGTGTTTTTAGCGAATAGTTTTTAATTATTTAACACATAATCTAAGAGCAATAGCAACAATATTAATTGGTATCTTGAACCATGCATAAAATCAGTTGTAATATAATAAATGGCAAACGTAAAAGCTACCCGAGCTAACCTAATAAAGAAGGGCATAGAATTTATTTGCATAATCGTTCCGTGACTTCCTACACGGAAGATGGTAAAAACTAATTAATCATGGATCAGTGCAGATTGTGCTTATCAAAACGAAGAAACTTGCGGTCTTTATTTTATAAAGATAATAATGGAATTTCCTATGTTGATATGGTGATGGCCATAGCTAATGTAAAGGTCGGTAAATTTCAAAATTGTATTTATTGGACTTCTTAGTTGAATTGCAAGTATTCATGCAGCCTCTATTACTACCCATAGAGGCTGAGTACTGCGAGCTGGCACTGGCCAGCTGGTCTGGTGCGGTGTGCTGAAATGTGCTCAAAAATTTTATGAAGAATGTTTACCGTAAGGTGCCAAAAGACAGTCTGGCTGTAACCCTGACATGGTCTAGGGCTGGTGCTGGATACATGTAATAAAATTTAAGTAAATGCTAAAATATAAGGTTTTAACTATGTTTTATGATGTGGTAAAATAAATAAAAATAAATACATGGAAAAGGATTCATCTATCTGTGGGATTTCTTGTTTTGTTTTTTAGATAATCAATGTTGTTAACAGCTCAGAGATGCATATACCTGAAAATATATGCTTAGCTTGTCGGAAGAAACTTCGAGAAGCATATGACTTCAAAATTATGATTGAGTCGTAAGTTTTAGTTTTTTAGTAAGAGTGCTAAGAGTTCAAAGCCTATCTGTGTTTTTACTGGTCTGTTAAATTTATTTTTGGTTTAAAAACATACAACAACAATGTCACTAATAGTGATGTAAGAGTATACAATAGTTACTATAAATTGCTAAAATTTCAATGCTCCATATAATGTGCACTTCCATCAAAACAATGCTAACATAATTACAATTAAGAACTTTACACTAAATCACTCATAATGTTATTTACAGATCTGATCTGGCTCTACATAAGGACTCTATGCTAAAGAGGATTAACTTTAGCAATTTAAATGATATCAAACATAATGTCAACTTTACAACCAATACATATTTCACTGAAAATAAAAAAATATATGAAGATAATGAAAAGTTTTTTGACACTTCTTTCATTTCTGGTGAAAAAAGGATTTGTTACAAGAATGTACTGATTACAAAATTAGAACCTGATGAGGACAATGTGAATACAGATTGCACTGAGGCAGTCAATGTATATGATTATTTAAAGACATTGAAAGATGAGCCAAACAGTGATTGTAATGATGTAAGTAACTTTACTGTGAAATAGTATCTTATATAAAATGCTCATACTTTATGAGATAGTCTAAGGAACAATTACATCTGTAGTAGAACTAGAGTTACTAATATAGCTGTAAAAATTAGCAAGCCAAAGTCGGGCAGTCTGCTGAATCAAAGACCTTTGGACAGAAAAATTCTAAAATGGTGACTGCATAATGCGATTGCAAAACTATTAGAAACCGAATCAAAATATATACAGCAGTCTCTGAATTTAACTAAAACAAAACTGATGACTGACGAGCTCGGTGGTTGAATGGTTAGCAATGGCCACTTTGACTCCGAGGTCATGGGTTCAATTCCCGCACAAGACAAACATTTGTGTGCATGAACATGTCTGTTTGTCTTGGTTTAATTTGGGACTAGATGGCGCTGTGTAAATTTTCTAGAAATATTTATATTTACTGATTCAGCGTGGCACAGGGCACAGTGAATGAACTTAAGATATGTTAATTTTTAATTTGTAATTATTACAAATTAGCTTCTGCCCGTGACTTTGCCGCAATCACATTGCAGTAATAAAAAGCATCCTATATTCTAATCCAGAACTTACTCTGCATATATGCTAAATTATCTCCAATGCTGTTCAGCCATTTGTGTTTGACAGAGAAACAAACAACTATACTTCCATTCACAAACTTTTACAATTATAATATTAGTAGAATACATATATTTTATAAATCATATTTATCCTTATGGATAAATATGATTTATAAAATATATGTATTCTACATTCACACTACATTCTACTATTACAGGATACCATGCATGACAATCAGGATTGTATTAACCACAGTGATGATGACTATATGCCTCATAGACAGTACTTAAAAAAGAGAAAAAAGAAAAAAAGGAATCCAGGTATGCATACTCACTAATTCATATAAAAATCCTAACTGCACCACTACTCCTCTAGCTTTGTTTGTTCATGATTTACGTGGTGGAGATTCACCTATGAGCTAGTGCATCATTAAGTCAAATATATTTTTTTCCCAACAAGTCACTGTATGAAAGGTATTAAATACATTTGTTCCCAACATGCCACATGACACAGCTGACTGTCACACTGTGACCCATTAGGAAAATAAATTTTGTCATTTTAACTTGAAGAATGAATCTCTGTCCTATTAGGTTCCATGATGATTTAAAGGGTCTACTCTCGGTTGATAATTATGAACTAACCATGTGAGTTACATTGAGTCGAATGTGACTTAATAGGTTAATTTCCAATGTTTACTTTCAACTAGTTACACGCAATAAATAGTGTATACTGTATACGTAACCACACTGGCATTAATTTGTAACTTGTAACACTATTAATGTAGTTTGATACAGACAATATTTATTATAAAAAATAACACATTTAACTATTCTTATTACAGCATCAAAGAGCACGGAGGTGAAGAAAATTTTAATAAAACCTGTAATGTTAGATGATCTTAAATTAATATCCACAAAGCCACAGCTAAAAGGTGTTAAAATAAAAAAGAAATATGTTTATAATAAAAAAACGAGCATGTGCAATCATTGTGGAAAAATGACATCTAATATAAAACAACATTTATTACAGCATACAGGTATTTACTAGCTATTTTTGATTTTTTTTTAGTGTGATATCAATATGTTCAAATAATGAGGATGAGAGGAAAAGAACTGATTGAGTAAGAGAAACTATTTTTATACTACACCTACTCAGAAAGTGCTCCCTTACTGTTTCGAAAATGAGGAAAAAATAAATAAGTCAGATTCTTGTATTATTTTCCTACAATTTTTCAATTAATATATTGCAATTTTACTGCTGGTTTATTTTTGGAACAAATCGATAGCGGCGATATACGTACCCGCCAAAAAGTCGTAGGTAACAAAATTTTATCGCAATCGCAAACTATTCAACTATCAAAAACGCAACAAGTTTTTTAATAAGTTTCATGTTCGCAAAATATTAGTAGCCAATAAGAAAAAGTGATCGCAATTAGCATTTCGCGCAATGCGCATTTTGCGCAATTCGCATTTTTTCTTTTATTAAGATAATATACTTGAATTTTCAATTTTCAAAGAAGTTTCACGTCAATCTAAACTAATATTATAAAGAGGTAAGATTTGTTTGTTTTTTTGTTCGTTTGTTTGTAACGAATAGGCTCCGAAACTACTGGACCGATTTAAAAAATTCTTTCACCAATAGATAGCTACATTATCAGGGAGTAACATCTAATAGGCTATATTTTAATTTCGAAAAAATTTGGGATTCGTAAGAAAATTGCAATATTGTAACACAAGGTAAAGAACAAATTTTTTTCTTGACGTGCGATGTGAAAACTGTTGATGTTATAACAAAACAATGTATTACGGATTTATAGGCCTTAATAAAATCTACAAAAAAATTCCCAAGACTATATATCCAAGACCTATATTTAAGTCACAATAAGAGGTTTTGTGTTCTATTTTTCAATTAATGTTCCAACAAAAACAAAAGTGGGTCAAATTCCTCTAAAAATATTCACCCTTATCCAAATATATAGTTTTATCATCAAGAGTATCTATCTAGAAGTAAAATCCTTTTTAATTCATTTAAATCGGACGCAGTGTTTAAAAGTTATGACGAGAATTGCAATATTGTATAGGTAAACGCCTAAAGCATTAAAAAATCAAATCATTCTTTGCTAACTATTGATGATTTTCAAACTATTGATGATAAAACAATACTACTGATTTGTAGACATAGGGACAAACTTTTTCGATTGTTGGCATCGACTTATGAAAAGAGTGCTTCTCTCATGGGCAATTATATGTTGCCGTTTCTCGAGTAGGATCTCCTAAAAATCAGTGTTTTGTTATCACCTACAAATACCACTGCCAACATAGTGTACAGTGAAGCTTTAAGGCAAAAGATCTGTAAAATAAAAGTAAGAACCAATAAAACGAAGCTGCGTTACTGGTAAAAAAAGATATCACTAACTTTGATTCTCTTAACAGTAAACGGCACAGAAATATACTAAAATTAGCAAATTGTAGAACTACCTTGTTCAGTAATAGTATATTCTGCATGCAAATAAAAATTTACAATAAAGTGCCAAGTTTCCTAAAGGAAATTGAGTGCATATGTACCTTTAAATATAATTTAAAAAAACTATTAATTGAAAAGGCCTATTATTCCATGAATTATGAATTTTTAAATGATAAGATCATGACACATGTAATGTAAATAATTAATTTGAATATGATAGTTTGACATTTATTCGATATCATGTAATATTTGATAATATTGTAATTATTTGTAATACTCGTAAAATCTAATAACATATGTAATTTAATCATTTCGTATTGGATAATTTGTAAATATATTGTAACATGTTTAGTGTAATCTACGAGTTTACTATGATAAATTTGCACACCTCTAACGGTTAAAATATAGCGATCATACAATGTATAAAATTAACACCAAATGTAACCTATATTTATGCAAATAAATTGATTGATTGATTGAATGAAAATATATATATATATATATATAAAGTAAAACTTTAAAATAAAAATGTAAATACAGATATGTAAAAATTACAATATCTTACAAAAACTCTTAAAAATAAATACACCAAAATCAACAAAAAAAAGTAAAAATAAGTTCATTAAATAAAAAAAGATTTGCAAATTCGGATTCGGAAATTGTAAGTATACACAGATACTGCGTTTAAAAAATATAAAAATAAAACATCAAAAACAAAATGTAAAAAATAAAAAAAATATGACTACCCGTGCGAACCCGGGACGGACTGCTATAATATTATAAAAAGGAAACATTGTATTTTTGTATGTTTGTTACGAATAAACTCAAAAACTACTGGACGGATTTCGATAATTCTTTCACCATTAGAATGCTACATTATCCCTAAGTAACATAGGCTGTATTTTTTACTAAATTGTCCACCCGTGCGAAGCTGGGACGGGCCACTAGTATATTATAAAAGATAACGTGAAATCATCATCATTCGATTATTTCATTCCTTTTTCTAGGTACAAGAAAATATAAATGTGAAACATGTTCGAATGCCTTCTTTACTGACAAATCTCTGAAGCATCATGTAAAAACAACTCACATAAATGAAAAGAATTTTAAATGTGACCAGTGCATGTCAAAATTCAAGACTACAAATGCTCTAAAGCGGTTTGTCTATATTTTATTTTGGAATATGAATGTTGACGCCCGTATAACCTATTTATGTTTACTTATTTTTTATTTTTAAATGTTAAGAATTCTTGATTGTTGATTCTCTATTATATTATTTATTATGTTCTTAATTGCCTATTATGATTATTAGAAATGCCCAACATAAAAGATCGATCTATTATGATTAAAATAAGCAGTTTCCTTTAAGTGACTCCCAATTCCCCGATCTCTCCCTATATTTCTAATTTATGTAATGCTAATTGATAATAAATTGATGATTGTTCCACACGAATATTTTGAGATTTCCTTTTATTTATTTTTTTCAGGCATTTGATGGTTCATACCGACGAAAGAAATCATGTTTGCCCGATATGTAATAAAGGATTTAAACGAGTAAGTTTTAATTCTAGGCATGTGTGTAGATAATACTGTAGATTAGGATGCTTTGAATACCTTCAGATTGGTAATAAGGCCGATCTTACACCGCTGGAATCACATGCAGATTTTTTCAGATCAATGATGTTGACCACATGACCACCACCAAACACTTCAGATCAATGATGTTGACGAGCATTAAATTTTTTCGAATTTAAATGAAATTTAGGAATCTAAATTCAAAATACTTTTATATATTTCTATGTACGAAATCACAGTGAAATTCCAATTCTTATATTCAGTTTCTTAATTCCGTCGTTGATTCTGGCTGTGTAAGGCTATCCTAAAAAAGGCAAGTAACTTATTGTAATTACTATGAGACTTTGTAATAATACAATACAATCGGCAAACTATTGATTGTAACAAAGTTGTGTTAATCCATTCATGTAGTTTTGAAAATGCTTGATTTACAAACTGCGGCCCGCGGCTTTATATATATTTAATTTCAAGATTTATTAATTAAGCTTACAGGATTTTGTACTTCCAAAAAAAAAACGAACTAAACCCTTAATAGGGTCACTCTGTCTGTCAGTATGTTAGTATCTCTTACATTTTTTAATACTTTATACTATATACTAGACATAATTATATGTTGTCAAGATTTAGCTAAATATAAAAATACAGTGTGTCACATTCTACACCACAATGAACTACAATTTGTTTTCCTGATTTAGGCAACAAGACATTTTTGTCGGTTAAATAATTTCAAGTTTTGCATTATTAGTAGACGATGTTCATCATATTACGATAATCCTGTATTATCTGTACAACTGTACAACTACCCATATAGTAACTATATAAACAGAATATAAGAATTGGAATTCCACTGTGATTTCGTACCATAGAAATATATGTATAAAAGTATTTTGAATTTAGATTCCTAAATTTCATTTAAATTCGAAAAATTTTAATGCTCGTCAACATCATTGATCTAAAAAATCAGCATGTGTTTGGTGAATTATAGCAACAGTTTATAAACTTTATATTATGTATTTTCGATCGGGACGTGTTGACCTCAAATGATACTCTAACCGCGCGCTCTGTTTGTTTTAAACAAAAAATGTTTTAAACAAAAGTTATAGAGAATTTAATTCTCTATAATATTGTTAATAAATACACATAGCGTAAAAACCCATTGGAAACGAGATATTTGCAAAAAAAAAAAATTGTGACCTTTGATATCGGATTTTTAAAGACGCAATATCGCATCATGTGTGAATTTTGAGACAAGTTTTAGGATGTCAAAATACAATTACATATCATAATGTCACAATTTTCACAACTCACTAACAGATGGCGCTATAGCATTTATGGCGTTTCCTACTTCGCGCTATGAAGTGGTTTTCGCTCCGAATGACCCTCCCGGTTCGTTATAATCACAGAAATAAAAAAGGACTAGAAATAACAAGTGGGCGTTACCCGCGTAGGTCAATATACTCCAATTTGGCATATCTCGATCGTCGCATATCTCAGTCGTCATTTGTCACAGCCGCGGAAACAATCATAGAAAAAAAATATAAAAATGCCTTCTTGTGCCATATTATCGTGTAAGAATAATAGTAGCAAAAATAATGTGTCTAATGGTGGCATTTCATACCATCGGTAAGTAATATTTCTCATTATTTTCATTATTTAATAGAATTTAAGCATATTCAATAAAATGCACAAACGCGAACAAACTAAAGTAACCTTTATGCGTTTAATTTTAAGGTCAAATTTCTAACGCACTCCACGTCTCTTGTTTAGAACATTCTAGCGTTAATCGATTAGTGATGTGACTCATGTATCGTCAGTATTTATTTACTTGATTATTTACTCCCATCACGATATTGAAACAGTATAATTTTTGAATTATGAAAAAATATTATATAAAAAATATTATGAACATAATATAATAAATTGTAAGAAATGTTATAAATTATAAATAAATATAGGCAGGCATAAGAAACCAGCTGTAGCGCGAGGCTTCGCTCGCGTAGCACTTCGTTGTCACATATAAAGTATCCTATATATTAATCCAGACTATCTATATTTGTGCAAAATTTCATCTAGTCTGATCGAGTCACAAAGTTCTAAACATCCTCACAAACTGTCGCATTTATAATTATTAGTGTGAAGTATGATTTCACCTATCATCATCATATATCATCATAATTAATAAGTTTTTTCAAAAAAATATTTTTTGGGACAAGCTTCTACGGCAGCTTTTACGTTTATCATGCATTGTCATCCAAACAAACGTGTACTACAAAATTTCAGCTCAATCGGTTGAAAATCTGTCTCAAAATTAAGTTGCACCACCCGAATGCATTCCACCCGAACAAACATTGTTACATACTGACATACATACATTGTAAGTTGAAGAAAAGATTGTAAAAATATTCAATTTTATGGTACCAAAAATTATAATAGGTAGATATTCATTAATCCGGTAGCAGTACTCGGTGATACTTGGTGTTCCTCATTACTACATCACTTCGAAAAGTAGTGATATCGACATTCGTGCAGTACGGTCATTCAAATATCAGCCTTTAGTCAAGGACAGAAGTCATAATATTAAAATCAATATTAGTAGCGCCACCTTGCGTCGATTAGCTATACTGTTTAGAATCTGACAGAATAAGAAGTACAGCTATTGCTCACTAGATGCTTATTCGGGATTTAATTGTTTATGAACCGTGTCATAACTGCATAAGGTTGAATTTAAACTAACATATTTTTGTATATATGTCATTTTTTACAGTATTTTTAGACCAATCATAGCACAAACATGCATGTAGTAACACGTTAACATTTTGCTTTACATGTGTGAGTTTGGCGACAAAGGTTTTCTTACTAATAGGTCGTCATACGATTTCTACCTGTTTTTTTATTTCTGTGGTTATAATAAAATCATACTTACCTGGCGTAGGGGACACCGTGATCAAGAAGGCGGTTCCCCCAGGGCGAGACCTACCCATTGCACTGCGGGTGGGTTGACCCCTGCGATTACCCCTAATGTGGGTAACTCGAACGCGTAATTTTTGTTAGTGGGGACTGCGTACGCGCCGTCCCCTTCATCTATATATATAAATTTCAATGCCACTTTTCGTTGTAATTTTATAACTCAAGAACGGGCTCACCTATCCAAACCAAATGTTTAGGCTTTGTTCGGACTATTTAGTAGATGGTTTCTGTAAAGTTTGCACAAAATCGGTAGAGCGGTTCTTCATTTATCACATTTTTTGTAATAAATGAATTCAATAAATGGCGGATCATTTTGTTAATGGGGATTTTGCTGTCAAATTAAAACTTTTTACAGCTGGGGATTGTGCTGTCAAATTGAAACTGTTTTCAGAGTTGACAGTACAAGCATGTTGTTATGTCATTCATGCGGTCATTTCATTTTGGACGTGCTTCGAATTTATGTTGCCTGTTCCAGAATCGGTACCTCCCAGCCCCAGCCGTTTGTTTATTCATGTTCAAAATGGAAAAACAAAAAATATTGTTTATTGGATTAAGTTTTAAAATAGCTAGCAATTAATAAAATATTTTTTTGTTTGAATAAATGAATTTGATGTTCCAATTAAATTAATTTATTATTTCACTTTATACGTAGCGAAGCACGTACCGGGCCGCTAGTTAATTTATAAAACTTACAAATTAATTCAAGCCCATACCACTAAAGTACATTTTATACTAATATTTAATTTAGCTTTTTATTATACTACGTCGGGTGGTAGGCAAACATATAGCATTACAGCCCGAGCTGATGCGAAGTGGTTATCATAGCCATATTAACCCTCGCAATATAAAATATCTCTCACGCCCGCTACCAACGCTTACATCTTCTTACTTCCGGTCACCTCACTAACTCGCAGGAACACAACAACCCTCAAGGGAATCGTTATTTGGTTGCGGTTTTCTGTGAAGTGGAGGTACTTCCCCAGTCGAGCAGCTTACAAATACGCTGTACTCCTCTCTTTTGAACCATTTTCGCTAGACTGCAAAGTGCACCACGTGCATGCGATGTTGGCTTGGGCTCTGAAGATTGTGGTGGTATTTCCCCAGTCGAGCTTACAGTTACGCTCCCTACCTCTTCGTAGGTGAGGGTATTATAATAGGTAGGGGAAAAAGTCTTTTCGCATTATAGTATGTATGAACTTGTAATAAAATCTCTTTGGTTATACCATTTGTATCTAGCAGGTTTTGATATCTATAAAAAGTTTAAATTTTAAAAAAGATAATTCCAAATTCAAATTAGGTAAATGTGTGATTTTCATTTGTTTTTTTTACTGTCAAGATGAGTGAATCTAATGAAGAAATTCGATACATTTTAAAATTTTACTACAAAAAGGTAAAAATTCAACGCAAGCTGCGAAAAAAATTTGTGATTATTATGGACCTAGTGCAGTGTCTGTGAGAGTAGCACAAATTTGGTTTAAGCGTTTTCAATCCGGAAATTTTGATGTCAAAGATGCACGTCGCTCTGGTCGCCCTGTTACGGATAAAATGGATGCCATTTCTGAAAAAGTGGAGCAAGATCGGCATATCAGTAGTTACGACGTAGCTGAAGAACTAGGAATTGACCACATAACAGTTTTGGCGCATAAAAAGGTCGTGGTCAAAGACCGGCCAGGCTTCAGAGACTCTGGCGAAACCCGGGTTAACCCGCAACAAGGTGATGCTGTGTGTATGGTGGGATTGGAAGGGAAGATATTCATTATGAGCTGTTACCGCCAGGCAGGACTATCGATTCTGAACTCTACTGTGAACAACTGATGAGATTAAAGCAAAAAGTTGAGAGAAAGCGGCCGGAATTAATTAATAGAAGGGGTGTGATTTTTCATCATGATAACGCTAAACCTCACACATCTTTAGCCACTCAGCAAAAATTAAGAGAGTTTGACTGGGAGGTGTTAATGCATCCGCCGTATAGTCCTGACCTTGCACCTTCTGATTTCCACCTGTTTCGGTCTCTTAAGAATTCTTTAGGCAATGTCAAGTTAACATCACGAGAAGACTGCCAAAACCACTTGTCGCGGTTTTTTGAACAGAAGTCCCAAAATTTCTATAGTAATGGGATCATGTCTCTACCTACAAGATGACAAAAAGTTATCGAACATAATGGCACCTACATACTTTAGTTAAATGTAAATAAACTTTATTAAAAAATGTTTTGAATTTTCATATAAAATACGAAAAGACTTTTTCCCCAACCTAATATTATAAATGTATTTTGAAACAAATAAATGATTCGTCCATGTGTATCATATACTGTAGTAATGAAGCATTGTTCGAATAGAGATGAAGAATCTACATTTTATTGCTAATCTTTTTAGTGTCTGGTTTTATCCTTAAATTTCTCAATCATTCCTTTTGCTTTTCAGAAAATGGCCATGTTAAGACACGTGTCGATTCATAGCGCTGCGAGTAAAACTATCAAATGTGAATTGTGCAATATGTCGTTTATATGTCGATATGGTCTAAAACACCACATGCGCGTCCACACTGGAGAAAGACCATATAGATGTGAGGTAATCAATCTGTAATGATCCTTAGAAACTCCATAATGGGACTTTTTGATGCCAATTTGGTGAGCGCTGCTGTGCTTCTAAACAAATTTTCATAATTCCATGTCAATAGGCTTGTTGCCCATGTCACAAAATTATAAAAACTCTCTATCAGTAACGTAAAATACATAAAACTAGAACGATCTGCGATCTTAAAATTTTAATAACTTATGTACGACGTGTTTTATGTTCGGTCAAAGTTTGGTGGGAAAGTCCATTTTAAAGGTATGAAATTATAAAAAATAAATATTATCATTGTAGAAACAATAAAAAATACTATAACTTTTGTTGCGGCACTGGCTACATAAACGCAATATTTAACATAGCTGTCGTACAAATTTCTGATTTAATGCATATAAAATAGTACGGTGTGACGTCATAACGTGGTGGCCTTTTGTATGGAGCGTTTTCGGGATAGTCCAAAATTGTGATCTTCAAGTTATCATATCTCGAGAAGTTTTTATGCAATCGAAGTAATTATTTCACCTATATTTATATTATTGTGACGTCTTTAAATAACAAATCGAAAAAAAAAATGGGATACAAGCCTATTCATAATGGAGATAGTGTATTAATGTGCTAGTAATCATTTGAGTGCACAAAATTAGTAGTTAAATCGGGGCGGGTCGAGTCATACCAAGAAGTCGTGCAAAACAGCAGCAAAATGTACTATCGGTTTTACTGTTGACTTATTACAAGTAATGGAGGAATAAGAAGATTCCTGACGCTATTTTTTGGTCCAAATTAAAAAAAAATCTCGCCTGCACGGGTTTTTGCTTTTCTATGGACGTAAATACAATACTTCACGTAGGTATTCTTTATACAAAAGCAATGACAATATTTCGGCGCATGTTAAGAAAAGTATATTTATATCAAATAGACTATACTCAAAATGCAGGTTAGTTATTGTTACAAAAAAAAATTGTCTTTATCAGCGAGTTGCTTTTTGTGTTGTTTCCGTTATTCTATGCAATGCCAATGCCCCTCCCCCGCCGCGGCGCCGCCGCCCCGCCGCGCCCGGCCGCGATGTAAACTTAACTAACTATAAGCTAAATAATGACTTACGTACGATTCACGTTTCTATGACTTATAGTTTTGTTATTAATAAGATAAGACAATATAGACCAATTCGTTATAGTCCAGTTTTCTGACGTACCTTTATGTATTGGAGTGATTTTAAAGACGTTTCACGTCAAAACGGTCACTTTTAGCATTAATGTGCGTGCGATAAGTCTTAACAACAAAATTTAAGGTATGCACTAATAGCAAAAAAAAAAAAATTATCGTGTTCTTGAGTTCTTAAAGGGTAAACTTCACAATAACTCTTTTTACAAGTTAAGAATTTTTATACACCCGGTATAACAATACCTACCTGACTTGGTTATATCTGTATAATAATATATTTGTATTTACTTAATTTCAGATGTGTTCACAAGGTTACAGTTATAAGCATGATTTCAACCGGCACTGTTTAAAAAAACATGGGGTTTTCTTTAAGCGAAGATCAGTTTATATTATGAACGAAGAGGTATTGCAGAAGGAACGAGAGCTTATGAGAAAATTAATGTTAAGCGTTAAGGGTATAGTCAAGGACGACGAACCATTTAAAGCATTCGATGTCCCGCAAGGACAGAAGGCGTTAGCACAGGCAATAAAACTCATTGAAAGTAAACAGATTCTAGTTGATGCTGATGGTTTATAAATCTTGCTTGATCTATTTATTGTGTATGATAATGTGGCATTCTGTAACTACGAATCACCTTCGCCGCAGAGCCTTAGGTACTTACTTTGTTTAATTTTCATTAGTGTGACCATTACCATGTGATTTATCCATATATTTACCATCCTCTATTAGATCAAGAGATATTAACACATGTATATGAAACATACTATTATTGCATATGTTTTTAACGAAATCTTGTTACCTACCTACTTTTGAAATAGAGAGCGTATTGTTATTTAATGTGTCGTTTATTTAATTTCTTGCCATTCCTTATTCCCTATTCGTTAACTTGGTAGACAACAAAGGCATTTGCAAAGTGCATTGCTGTGTTGAAAAAATATACACGCGACTGGGCTGCTCAAAATATTCCCACGTTCCGCAAATATTCTTCAGTACTGGAAGACAATCACTTGTTTGTTGTTAACGAAGCCAGTGGTTCATTCACAACTTTTTTTTGTGGTTCGGAATTTGAGAAATGGGTGATGTTGTTGATTTCGTTGTATTGTGTTGTTACTCACCAACAGCTCGCTAGAAGCTAAAACGTTGCGTTTCATATTAGTTCTCATTTTAAATTCACAAATGTTACTAACTACCGCAAAAACTTGTCAAAACTAATAAATAATGACAAAACAATATAAACAGTGGTTAAAAAGGAGATAGAAAATAATGTTTTCTATGGAAAAAAGGTAATATCAAATAAAATGCGGTAGTTATGCGTAAATATTACCTACTGCATCAGATCTTCCGCCCCAGACAGAAAGAGGATGTGGCTTACACTCCCCACGTTGGCCAGACGGGTTGTGGAGGCCTGATCGATGTTTTATTATGAATATCCCTTAGTCGCCTTGTACGACATCCACGGGAATAGACGGAGTGATTCTATTCTAGTCTGCCGGAAACCACTGTGCCAATAACGAATATAGAAACATTGCATCACTAGTGAAATATCTAATATGTTATTTCGACGCTACCTAGTAACATAGCTGGGCATTAACTCGTTAATCCGTTAATCGTTAATTAACGAAGTTAACATTTCGAGTAACGGATTAACTTTTAAGTTAACTTAAAAATATTTTAACGAACTCGTTAACTTTCATTAAATTTCCTTAAGTTCGTTAATCGTTAATCTAGCAATAATTTATGGATTCACAGTAATAGTTTGCGTCTGTACAGTGTGTGTATTTATAAAGAAAGAGCGTTCTGTGCGAAATAAAACCATAATATCATGGAATTGGACTCGAATTCCACTCAGACGAAAATCCAGGGCCCCATTTGAGTGACTATATTAATTTTGTATCCAGATCTGGAGAACAAATACTTTTTGAGTGTAAGCTATGCTTACCTAAACAAACAAAAATAAAAGCTCATATATCGAGCCTCAACAATCTCAAACAACACATAAGAACATGCATACAATTTGAGGTGGGGTCAAACTGGGGCTAGCAAAATGAGATTCGCTCGTTCCGATAAAAATGATGTTAGCGTCGGCACCTGCAGAATCAATAATCAAAGTACCTCAAGCAAAAGTGGCCCAATGCATAGTATTTTTTTTTTATTTCAAACTTTACATGTTGTCGATAGTTGTGGGTCCTGTTAACTTCTAGAACCAACAGTTTTTATCAGAAGATGCAATTTTTATCACGTGTTAACGGATTAACGATTAACGTTAACTTCCGTTAAATTTTCTGAAATGTAACGCTTTAACTTCTAACGAAGTTAACTTTTTCAGTAACGGATTAGCGATTAACGAAGTTAACTATTTGGTTAACGGTGCCCAGCTATGCCTAGTAATTGATAGCTGGCCGAGCAGTTACGACTAAGCTTTTTTGTGACTTGTAGGTACGCCAAATACACCCCGGCCACTCCATACGAATGTAGTCGTTACCACTACATCAACAATGGTGTTTGTGCAGAATTTGAATGAGCGATTTCGCGTGCGGCGTCATACAAACAGTTCCAGATTCATCTCAGAGGCGAGGTGAGGTCTATACGAGACAGCGGCAGGGAGTGTCCATTGTGTCCATTCCTTAGTACCTACGTAATACTATTACTTATACTGTGCCTGGGTTCAAATACGAACCACTGCGCTTACTTTTTCTGTGTTCAATGTTTTGTCTACATACTCATTTGAAGCGTGTGGACTGTGGTATAGAAATTAAATCTTTGAGTTACAACAATCAATACATCTTTTTTTTTTTTAATATTGCTCTGAATGGCCAAGATCGCTTCTGCGCCGACTTTTCAAAACTGGCTTTGTTAACAATATTTTTTTGTCATCAAATTTATATGCAACAAATAAAAACTTACTAGTTTATTCAGATAAACACTTTTAATCAATGCCTACTAAGTTTTTCGAGGTGTTTTCTTAATAATATCTACAGAAACGAGGACATTGTTTGAACCCTGTTCATGAAATTTCGACAGAACTGTTGTCAAATATCTTTGAATACTCAAAGATCGCGCTTCAAGTTCCCGCCAAAAAGACAATTCAATTTTCAAAAATTCTTGCACACATTTTGTTGCCAATTTCGACTGCATGTCATCTTATAAAGCAACATTTGTGGCAACATCAGGCAAGCAATGTCAGACGATTTGATGTCAGAGCCGTCAGCTCTCAGCTGTCAGGTGCAAACCGTGCGTGTGTGCACAGGCACAGGAAACAGTTTCAGTCAAATCAGAATATTACAAAGTACTCTGTAGTGTACACGGCTTGTTTTGTTTCAAAAATACAAAATAATAAATATTTATATATACTCGTAATTTTGTTTACACCCATGTTATGTAATCAACAAATTATTTTTGAGCCCGTAATAGCCGTTCAATGTATTGTGTGAAGTTTATTGCCCTATTATTTTGTTACAACAATTGCTATAATTACCATATAATTTTCCATACTTATTTATATTAATTATGGATCAATGTCGATTGTGCTTATCAAAACGAAGAAACCTGCGGTCTTTATTTTATGTAGATAATGGAGTTTCGTATGTTGATATGGTGTCTTCCATTGCCAACGTAAAGGTATAGTTTCAAAATTAGTTAAATACTTTTATATTTGATTCATGTAATCATCATCTATTTAGAACCTGCTTTCTTATAATTTTTATTATGTATATTATATATATTATTTTTATTCTTTCAGATTGTCAAGGAGGATAGTGTTCCTGTGAATATATGTTTAGCATGTCGGAAAAAACTTAGAGAAGCATATGATTTCAAAATTATGATTGAATCGTAAGTATTAATACAACTCTATGTCTGTCTACTATGATCAGATCCCGGCCACTGCATACAAAAAACAACAATGCAAACAGACCGCGTCTGAATATGTGCACATGTCTGTGTAGATGCCTTAAGGTTGACTGCATAACGAAGTAGGTACCTAGAATATAATGAACTCGTGAGGAATTAATAGTGAAATGCTATTTTTTTTTTTTTTTTTTTTTTATAACAGAGGGTGGTAAGCGAGCATGTGGGTCACCTGATGGAAAGCAATCACCACCGCCCATAGAAATCAGCAACACCAAGGGGTCGCCGATCCGTTGCCAGCCTTTTAAGGGAAATATTGACTCTGTTCTTGAAGGCCCCCATGTCGTACTTATTTGGGAATACCGCTGAGGGAAGTTGATTCCACAACTTTACAGTACGTGGTAGAAAATGCCTTAAAAAGCGTACTGTAGTAGATCACCAAATATCAAGGTGATGTGGATGGAATTTTAATTTTTGGCGAGTTGTACGATAGTGGAACTCAGCGGCAGGTATCAAATCAAATAGCTCATCCGAGCACTCCCCGTGGTACAATTTATATAGAACACAAAGAGATGCAACATCTCTGCGTGTAGAGAGAGAATCCAGCCGATCAGAAATCATTGGGTCACCGACAATTCGAACAGCTCTTCGTTGTATGCGGTCGAATGGAGTGAGTAAGTACTGGGGCGCACCAGCCCAGAGATGTGAACAGTATTCCATATGAGGCCTAACTTGGGCTTTATACAGTTGAAGGCGATGCTGTGGTGTAAAATACCTTCTGGCTTTACAGATGATGCCAATTTTCCTAGAAGCCAATTTTGCCTTGCACTCCAAGTGACCACGGAACTGTACATCTCTGGATATGTCAACACCCAAGATACCAATGCTGGAGCTAATAGTAAGGGGAGTACCTTCCAATCTAGGAGCCACGACAAATGGGGACTTTTTTTGCGGTAAACGCACATACTTGTGTCTTTGATGGATTCAGTTGGACTAAGTTCAGTCTACACCAATCAGAGACGTGTCCAAGAGACGTCTCAATCTCAGACACAAGTTTTTCCCGGTACTCATCGACGCAATCCCGAGAAACATTACATAGACCACTGTATCTTGCGTCTACGGTACTGTCATCTGCATAGCAATGGATGCCGCATACGTGCAGCAAGTCATTGATATGCAGAAGAAACAATGTAGGAGACAATACGCAGCCTTGTGGCACACCAGCGTTCAGGGGTAATGGATCCGAGCGTGCACCGTCAATCACAACTTTAATGATCCGCCCAGTGAGAAAGCTGGCAATCCATGTGCAGAGTTTCTCGGGTAACCCAAAAGAGGGAAGCTTGGATAGTAGCGCTTTATGCCACACCCGATCAAAGGCCTTTGCTATGTCCAGACTAACAGCCAAAGCCTCGCCCTTGCTTTCCACTGACTCTGCCCAACAATGAGTCAAATATACCAGAAGATCACCAGCCGAACGACCATGGCGAAAGCCATATTGGCGATCATTAATCAGCTGGTGATCCTCTAGGTATGTTATCAGCTGTTGGTTGATAATATTTTCCGTTATCTTGGAAAACAAGGAAGTTATAGCAATGGGCCTGTAGTTGGACGGATCTGAGCAAACACCTTTTTTAGGGATCGGGTGAACCAAAGCCTCCTTCCACGAGCTGGGGACCACGCCAAGCGAGTACGAGTACCGAAAAAGGCGGACTAGAACTGGGGCCAACTCCGCGGCACATATTTTCAAAACAACGGACGGAATGCCATCCGGCCCACTCGACTTATGGATGTCCAGGGAGCAAAGCACTCTACGCACTGCTCTTTGCGTGAACTTTACTTCTGGCATAGAGCTCTCACACCGAGGGATGGTAGGTGGTGTGGCTCCCTGGTCATCGAGAGTCGAGTTAGATGCAAAAAGAAACCCTAGGAGATCGGCTTTTTCTTTTGCAGTATGGGCCAGCGAGTCATCCATCCGTTGCAGTGGTGGAAACGACGACTGACAGAAGTTACCCTGTACGGCTTTGGCGAGCGACCAGAACGCACGAGACCCAGATGGCAAGCGCACTAGTCTCTCGCCAATTTCGCTTATAAATCTGGACTTTGCCTTCGCGATACAACCCTTCAACGATCGGGAATCAGCGTTGTATTTTTTTTTGAGTACGCCGGTATTTGGATCTCCAGTGGCCCGAGCATTGGACCAGGCACGGTAGGAATCTTGCTTCTGACGCGACACGGCTCTGCAAGACCCACCGAACCATAGTCGAGATTTGCCGCCAATGGGCACCGCAGAATTAGGAACAAATAGTTCCATACCCTGCAGAACCACATCAGCGACAGCATTTGCACAGGCACTGGGATCATCCAGCGAGAAGCAAACTGGCCCCCAGGGGTAGGAAGCCAGGAAGTCACGCAGCCCATCCCAATCTGCTGACCTGAAATGCCACACACGACGGATACCTGCGGTACGCGGTCGCTTTTGGTGTATGAGTGGCACCACACATTCTATCAGGCAATGATCTGAGGATCCAAGAGGGGTGCCAACAGATACGCGATAGTTGTCCGGGTGGGAGGTCAGCAGAAGATCCAAAAGGGATGGCACATGGTTCTCCACATCCGGTACCCGTGTAGGTGAAGAGACCAGCTGCGTTAGACCATATGCCAAGGCAAAGTCATGAAAAGATCTTCCAGCATGGTCAGTTGAGCGTGACCCAAGCCATTCGATGTGGTGGGCATTAAAGTCACCCATAACCACAATCTCGGCAGAAGGCATTTGCTGGAGTAGACTGTCAGTCGTCGTTTGGATGTGCTCAACAAGGCACTCCGTTTCGGCGTTACCGCTGTGGGACCTGTAGAGGCACGCGTAGATACGAATGTGGTCGTCGAAGTCTGCGCGCAGCCACATAATTGACAGGCCCCGCTCTTCAAGACTGCCAAGACGTCGACAACAGATATCCTCCCTAACGTACGCGCACACACCGGCTCGTGGCACAAAATTGTGTTCCAGTTTGTACCCTGGGTAGCGCAGATACGAGATGTCAGATGGTGGGGATATCTGTGTCTCAGTTAAAAAAAGCAAGGCTGGCTTAGCCGTCTCAAGATGCTGGTGGCCGGCATTCAGGTTGGAGTGAAGTCCCCTTATGTTACATAGCTCGATATAGAGCTCAGGGGAACGTGCCACCGTCCTTTTCGTACGCCTGCTCCTGGCAGAGATACAGAGTGGCATAGTGCCCGCCCCAGAATACGTCGGGCGGCCTGAGTAGTGAAACTCAGGAAGGGATTCTCCTTCACCAACGGTGACGGTACCCTCCTGGGGTATTCTTCTTCCTAATGCCACTGCCATATCCAGAGTTGAGGTTTTTGGATTGGGCTCCGGGTCTCAACACTCACCGCACGAAACGCAATAGCGAGCTACTACTTCACGCCGGTTTTCTGCCCCGGACGAGCCGGCCCAATTACGAGCTGCAGTCACTCAATGTCCATAAGTTGATCGCGACCCTGTCATGGACATTAAATGATTCCAACTTAGCTCTACCACTTCAGAAAAAGCTACTCGATTAGCACCACCCAGGGGTCACGTGCAGGGAAACTAGGGTAAAGCCTGCGGACGTGAGTAGCATCAACCCCCAAGTTTTATTATTATTAGGTCCTCATTAGTTCAAACAATAAACAAAACAACTTTTTTTAAATAACTTTTGCTAGTTGATTAAAAAAGAAAATAACTAAAAAGCTTACTTACCATGTGTTGCTCATCAAGCTCCGTTATTTGATACCCATATAGATAGAGGTCAATGTCTAAAAATTAATCGCCATTTTGGATTAAATATAACATCATTTATATAATAGGCTATTTGACTAACATTTTTTTCGGTTTGATATGTAAGGACGTCTCGATGATTTAACCATAGGTGAAAGAATTACTTCGATAGCACAAAAATCTCTCGAGATATGTTAATTTGAAAATCACAATTTTTAGACTGTCCCGAAAACGCTCCATACAAAAGGCTACCGAATTATGACGTCACAGGTTTGTATTTTGTATACATCAAATCAGAAATTTGTACGATAGCTATGTTAAATATTACGTTTATGTAATTAGTATCATAATAAAAGTTATAGCATTTTTAATTACTTCTCCAATGGAATTATGATTTTTTAATAATTTCATACTTTTAAAATGGACTTTCCCGCCAAACTTTGATCGGCCCTAAAAAAAGTCTGACTGAAGATATTAGAATGAAAGTTTGCAGATGTTTATAATTTTGTGTATTTTACGATTGTTAAATAATTTATACAATTTTTAAACATTGGAAAATAGCCTATTGTGTATTGTCAGAACAATTCAATATGCAAAATTTCAGCCTAATTGGACACTGCGAAGTGGGTAATATTTAACTTGCAAGATTGGATTTCAAACAGAATTTTGGCCTGTTTGATTGTTGGGTGTAGGAAGCATATTTAAAAAAAAGGGATGCACCAGGAGTGCCGGCAGAAGTGAAATCTTGAATATTACTGTTGTGCATTTTTTTATATTTTGAAATGGTTAGGGAATAATTTCACAATATTAATTTACTGCTTTATTGCTACAATTGTTATTTTATATAATATTATTTTATTGCTTTATTGCTACATTTATTTATTGCTACAAACTATCATACACAAACATGACAATTTATATTACATTAAAAATAAACAGCAGGAGCAGGCATACATTTTCGCCGCACAGTAGAAAGAGGGGGGGATATTACTTCCTCTCCTACGCCGCGCCGGCAGTCTACTCTCTCTCCGTCTTACGAATTTTCGATCAGGTCACGAGTCCTGACGTGAGTTTAACATTTGTACCCATCCCAAAAAGTGCACAACGCCGCTAAAGAAGTTTTCACTTCAAAAATCATGATGCTATTTTGCTTATTTCAAAAAATGAGGAATGTTTACGAGTTTTTCGTTAATAGTTGTTCGAGTTCGAGTAATGTTGCCATCTCAGTTTTACTTGCCTTCCAGATGACTTAAAAAATTCTGCCTGTATAAAAATATTGTATTTATTCAATTCCAGATCTGATTTAGCTCTACATGAAGACACTAATGCAATAAAAAGAATCAGTTTTAACAATGTCAATGATATTAAAATCGAAGTAGAGTTCACAGATAATAGAGATTTCCTTGAAAATAAAACAACCCTTGAAACCAATGAAAAATTTTTTGACAGCTGTTTTAATTCTGGTGACAAAACAATTTCGTACAAAAGTACAACCATTACAAAATTAGATCCCGATAAGAAAGATGTCAATGCAAATCATAGTATGGCTGAAAATGTACTTGACCTATTAAGGACATTCAAGGATGAACCAGACTATGACGTAAGTAACTATGCTATGATGTAAGTTTTTACCTTTTTTTACAATATATCAGATTGATATTATCATAAAATACATTATCCTGTATTTACAAAAGTATTTACAAATAAGCATAATAATATGATATTTCATTCTAGAGGCTTTGAAGCCTAAGCAATGATTAGTGTTTAGTTAGATAAACACATGCTTATTCACACATAGCCTTTTAAAGATAGTATTTATTTGTTTCAACAGGCACCAATGAGGAATGGCCAATATATTTCTTTGAAAATAGTGCTGACCCTGATATAGATGAGGCAAACCAAGAAGTACATATCAAAAAAAGATTACAAAAATAGTATTACATACAGCTAAATACACATTAAGCTTGACACCATCTTTATGGCTCACGTAATAGAACTACAGAGTCAAGTACACGTTTTTATTTCTTGTGTCATCTCATCATTACAGAATAACATGAATGACTATCTAGGTCATATGGACGATGGCGATAATCATGTGGACGACGGCGATAATCATATAGACGGCGGCGATAATCATGTGGACGACGACGATGACGAGGACTACAATGTACCTTTAAAAAAGAGACTACTGAAGAAGAAAAGAGAGAGACCAGGTATGTTTTTAATAATTTGTATTTAATGAACATTTTAAAAATGACATGCCGTAAATCTAAGCAGTTGTCTTCTGTAATGATTGATCTCCTTTTTCTGATTAGCAGTTCTTGAACGTTTATGTATAATGTAATGTAATACGTGGTGAAAACAATTATTACTAAACTATAGTCTAAATCAGTTTTTCAATATCTTGTATACAAGATATTGAAAAACTTTTTTAACATTCCTGGAGATAATACACAGCTCCATCGAATCCCAAACTAAACAAAGCTTGCATTATGAGTACTAGATAACTAACATTAGCACATCGGGACAGACATGTTCATGCACACCAATGTTTGTCTTGTATGGGGATCAACCTGCGACCTCGCAGTCAAAGCAGCCATAGCTAACCATTCGACCACCGGGCATAAGATGAGCAAACAATCATATAAGCTGCCTAAATGGTACGCAGTCATCGTAGCCTATAGACAACTGTAACACCAGAGACTCACGCATATCCATAAATTACGTCACACGTTAAGGGGGAGCAAGGGGGTCAACGAAGTGTGATATTGCGTGACAAGGGGGGTGAGAGGAGTCCTAAATTTCATGACGTGACATTTCAAAATCTATTATAATCTAAGTGTAAAACATGAACATTGAACTATTAACGAAAAACTCGAAAACAACCCTAGATGTAAAATTGCAAAATATGTGACATCACACTAGGGAGGGGGAGTCTCACAAATGTGACCAGCTGTAACTAGGACAGGAGGAGGGGCAAAAAATTTGTGTGACGTAATTTATGGATGGCCTCTAATATGGTTGACTCTGTAAAATCTCTGCTAACGTTCATTATTTTCAGTAGCAATGAAAAGGGAATTAAAAGCAGTTTTTATTAAGCCCGTGAAATTAAAGGATATTATACTAATACGAAATAAGTCTGAAAATAGATTCGAAGGAATAAAAAAGAAATATGTATATAAAAAGTCAAGTATGTGCAACTTTTGTGGAAAAGTGGTTACGAATATAAAAGTACATATTCTAAAACACACAGGTATTTGTATATTTTTTTTTTTGTACTACTTTTAGTATGTTATGAATAAATAATACACTGTCAGCCATGTATAATATCACCACAAACGTTTCTGGCTCTAGCTTTCCGTTGCCTCTACCGTTGCCTCTACCGTTGCCAACGTACCGCTCGTGTATTTGAACGTTTAGACTGGTTTCATAGTCACGTTGATCGTCATCGCGAGTGGTAAGCGCAACTCGCGAGCGTGCTGACGACACGCGTAAAACTGTCTAACGAGTTTGGAATCGCACACCGTTTGACTGCTCGTACATTTTTAATGAAACTTCTCCTTTTGATACTTATGGGAAAAACAAAGACACGTACATAAATATATACGAACAAATATTATTTTTTTATTACTGAGATGGAGGGAATCGGTGACAATCAGCGCACAAAAACTGTCAGCGTTGATCAGAGACGCTATGAAACGATATAAAACTAGCATCAAGCAGCTCGACCTCCATGACCGTTTAGGAGCATAAGGTCAAAAGCGCAAAATGACAAAGGATCGCAAATTGTCAAAAGAGCAGAATGTCAAAAGCGCACATAGTCAAAAGCGCACAATGTCAAAAGCGCAGAATGTCAAAGGCGCAAAATGTCATAAATCAACTTAAACGGGCTTATTGTTTTTTGAGTTAAAAAATAGCGTGACTATGTAGCCATGTTTAACAGACACTTGCTAACTAGCGACAGCCTTGAAAAAAATATTATACGGCGCCGGGTGTAAAACAAGCGTACCGCAGCCGTATTGATACATGCAATAGAAGGAGTATTGTTCAAGCTGCCGTCGAAGCCGCCAACGCATTTTTCACATCGGGCCTTAATCACTCGCAGGAACGCAATAATCAAGGGCATAGTTACTTAGCTCCGGTATTCTGTGAGGTGGAAAATCTTCCCCAGTCAGGTCCTACAAGTCCTGTCTCTCTCTCGCTAGAGCCTCGTTTAGTATTGGATAATAATATGTGGTAAATTCAATCCAGTAGTAAAGTAATCAAAAGGAAATCTATCACGGTGGTGTTTACTAGTAGTAGCCGATCAATTTGAAACGTAGTTAGCTAATAACTAGTTTCATTGAAATTATGCAACAGAACTGCGATGCAATCTTTATATTGTAGGTAATGCGTATTTTTGATGCTCTAAATCTTAAGACATCGGTTTTCTCGTAACTGTACTGAAAAACGCAGGCGTAAATGTATTGCAAACTCGTTAACAATTAAAACCGTTATGTGGCTGACGCTCGGTTTTAAAACGGTTAACTCTTTTGCAATAATCTATTTTCCGCCTTAGTTCATAATGTGTTATTTTGAATAATGATTTAACTCTTTGACATTTAGGTGAAAGAAGCTATAAATGCAAAATGTGCCCAAAAGCCTTCTTCACAGAACATAATCTGAAACACCATGAGAAAAAACATACGAAAGAAAAGAACTTTCAATGTGAGCAGTGTTCGGCCAAATTTAAAGACAAGTTCAGTGTAAAGAGGTTTGTTGTTGTGTTGTTTTTATCCTATTTTTAAATTTATCTATCCGTCTGTTAACATCCTTAAGTGGTTCCTTTGTAAAAGGTTCGCGGATAATCCAACGGATGACAATTAAAAAAATGCACTCTCGATATTCTACTAATGGATATCAATACGTCATAATGAATAAGATTTTTTTTAAATATTTATTTCTGGTCAAAATATTGATTTATTTGAGTACCACATAACAAATGGTTTTAAAATTAATTTCGATAATTTGTATTAACACTAAATACTTCTTTCAGCCATATGATGGTTCATATTGAAGAGAAAAATCATGTCTGTCCCGTTTGTAATAAAGCATTTAAACGGGTAAGTTTAATTGTTTTCATGGAAGGTTAACTTTTGCGGATCGTCATTGTGAGGAACAAGCAGATGAATACAGGCAGTCATTCATTCATTCATTCAAATATTTATTTTTATTTACTTAGTCAATTTATTGTTAGAGACGAGTATGAGCCGAGCAATTTTCAAAGGCGCAGTTATAGAAACTTACGCCAGGTGCATAAAAACTAGTACGGCACTGGTTTCAAGCCAAGGTAGCTTCACGCAAGGGTTATGGCCAAGGTAGGCTAAGATTTGCCTTGGGATTGCAATGAATTTGTCATTTTGATATAATGAAATCACTTGTACTATTCCACTTACATAATTAAATTTATTTTTACCAACCCGTTTTGCTTCTACACTATTAACAAGGTATTTAGATATTTTCTCGTTTCCACAAAATCATTCACGTACCATTCGACTTGAGAACTTACTACTTTTATGAAAAAAAAAAACTTGTACGAATCATTATATTATCGAATATTTAAAAAAAAGTAAGACACGGTGATTTCGTTACAAATATTATATAAGCGACAGCAGTTATAGCCGGATCTCTACCATACTTTAGTTTATCAATCATTATTTGAAAATGCTAAGTTCTAATGAAAGTTTCCGTGATACATTTACATATTTATATCTATGTAGGTATTGTTGAGGGTGTCAGACATAGATAGTGGGATATTTTTCATCGATTGGCAACCCGGTACCCAAGCAGATGCGCATGTTCCTACAGGCCGATCACAAGGTGATACGCACATATAAATAGCTAGCAAGCCGCACATCATTAGCTTCGCATACTCCATGACTTTTATTAAATCTATGGTACCAACAATCACTAGTATCAACATTACTCAGTGGTCATCGTCACTTTGACTGGCTACACAGAACAGACAACGTAGGGTACGTTGTCTGCTCTGTGTGATCCCTACAGCTAATGCGCCCCTGTGCACCAACTTTCCATTTATATTATATCACAGGACTGCGAGCCTTTAGCCGCACCGCTCTTGTAAACCAATTAAGCCCGCAAGCAGATTGGTAGCAGGTCTTACTCTCCTTTTACCTGCAAGCAGGCTACTTGGGCACTTTTAAGTCGACACAAAGCAGACAGCGGTATTATGCCCATTCTGCTTTCCAAACCATTCTTTTTGCTTTACAGAAAAGAGCCATGTTGAGGCACGTGCCAATTCATAGCGCTGCGAGTAAAACTATCAAATGTGAATTCTGCAATATGTCGTTTTTATCGACTTACGGCTTAAAACATCACATGCGCGTACACACTGGAGAGCGGCCGTATAGATGTGAGGTAATTATTCCAAATTACTACTGCCTAGGTACTAATTATTTATTAGTTTATCAATAAATTTCTACTATTCATTTCTTTACTATTTGCCAATATATTCCTACTATGTTTCGTATAGGCAACTTTCCACCAAAAAACAGTGTGTTTAAGAAAAAACATAAATTATGATATAGTATAAACAGTGATGTTATAAATACTATCTATAATAATAAAAGGCTCCGTCCTCACTGACTCACTCAATAATCAATGCACAGCCCACCACTGAAGCTAGAAACCTGAAACTTTTCCTATACAACGTAGGCGCGCACTAAGACGGGATTTTCCGAAATTCCACCCTGAAGAGATTGAAAATAGCGGCTACATTAATAAGGAAAGACTAGAGATTATTTTAAGCTAAGACGTGTAGCATAAAATAATCTCTCGCCTCATGTGGAATCACTCCCCGAAGGTTGACCATCGCGCGGCGCGCGTAGAGCGTAAAAAAAACTGTGTCCTCCAAATGAATCGATATCTGGTGCCGAAAGGTAATTGAAAAACCGATTCTAAGTACCGACTTTTGGGGGTATACTTAATTTTTGTATTTTTCAAACAATGACGTCAAGATTCACTGAATTTATACTTGTGGTAGGTGTGATGATACCCCATACCATTATAGCTGTGGAAGGTGATGGATCTTGCCTATTCCGATCCATCTCCTACCACTTGCATAGAACGGAGGTGTATCATCAGTTCGTGGTAACCACTTCTTCAACAACTGGAACGAGGAGTTTCAGTTGTTGAGTGAGGACAGTAAAGGATGTGCTCATTCCTATGAGTTCATCATACCACCCCGATAAATTTAAGGGACTTCAATTTCCCATAAATGTATGCTTCGGTATGACCATTAACAAAGCTCAGGGGCAGTCTCTAAACGTCACTGGGGTCGACATGAGACAGGTAAGTTCTCCTGGAAGCCTTGCAATTTTGGCTCCTGGTGCGAAAGCCAAAAATGTTGCTTATCGGGAGGTTTTAACCTAAATGGTAATGTTTGTAATAATGGTCAGTGCGAAACAGATCTTTATGTGGAAAGAATTAAATATCTGGAATCTCAACAAAAGTAGACGCAAATCACGAGTATTCCCGTAGCGAAGCACGGGTACTTTGCTAGTAGTAGTAAGACATCGTCCTAATAGAACGCGAATGCGCGATCATCGTAGGTTCGCGCGAATTTTACTCGTACGAACGCGCGATCAAACATATTGAACTCGAATAGGTGTCCTAAATGGCAATCGCACGACGCGGTTGCGCGACTCAAATGTTTGTAATCTATTCGCGCGAACTTAGTTCGTACGAACGCGCGATCAAACATATTGAATTCGAATAGGCGTCCTAATTGAAATTCGCGCGATATTTGCGTCGGCGGGGCACCACCGCGCCCGCGCCCCTCGCCTTGCCGGCCCGACCGGCCGGCTCTCTGACGTCGATGGTTGTTGGTATCGACCGTGCCACTGTCCTAGTCCACGGTCGCTCGCTCGCATCATCTATTCGCGCGATTCGCGTTCTATTAGGACACCCAGTTTTTGCCATCGCGCGAACACGCGACGGTCGCATCGCTTACTCGCGCGATGTTCGCGCTTTCGCGTTCTATTAGGACGATGCCTTATGCCACAAGCGTTAAAAACGTACACCCGAAAAGTGAGGTAATTGTATTACCTCGCAATTAGTTCGTACAAGCAAGCCGACGAAACTGACGTTTGTGACATTTGATTTAAATAGTTTACCTAATGCCGTCTTCTGTATTACGAAAATGCACAATTTATGATGATAAAGTAAATAAAGCCTAAGGGATCACATATCACTAAAGTACACAATAATACTTATTTGATGTTAACACGTATTTTAGGATAATTTCATATTTTTGAAAGAAAAAAGGCGCCATTGCATCGATTATGTACTCAGCGAGGGAAAGGGATAGCAAGTAAATATTAAAGCGCCGAGATAATAAAGATAGCGATAGTAGTTTTCTAATGCAATTTAGTATGGTATGCCATATCTATAGTAAGTGTTTATAACATCAATGATTCAAACTATATAGAGAGTGAAAAAAAATCAATAAGCCATGGAGGAAAAATATTAAAGAATTTGTATTTAATTTCAGATATGTTCTCAAAATTATAGTTATAAACATGACTTTAACCGCCACTGTCTAAAGAAACATGGGGTTTTCTTTAATCGAAGATCAATTTATATTATGAACAAAGAAGTATTGCAACAAGAAAGAAAGTTGATGGGAAAATTAATGTTAAGCGTGCAAGGTGTTATAAAGGATGACGAACCGTTCAAAGCTTTCGAAGTGCCGCAAGGGCAAGCAGCGTTAGCACAGGCCATCAAACTCATAGAGAGTAAACAAATTTCTGTAGATTTAACATTTTGACCTGGTAATGGAAAATAGGGCATTCTGGGAAACAGCATTCTTTAAATTGAAATATTTTCATTTTGTCATTGCAAATGCAACAAAAACGTGAAAATAAGTGGAAAGTCAAGTACTTTTAAAGAGGATTTTTGTCATTCCGGCCGGGATCTAAGTCAAGATTTGTAAGTAGATACTGCATGTTATCATCATTAATGCATACGAGTTTATTATTATGTACCTCTTTTTAATTACGGGTCAAGCCCGGTCATTTGATACTCGTATGCGGGGATATAGATCTAACACGTAGATGCCCCTTTGAGAAGATTGATGTAACGTTGTACACCTGTTATTATTATTTATCGGAAGACCTCTTCGGTTCGATGACCCACATGACTGATCTAAACGGTATTTTGTTACCTATATTTTAAATAAATAATATGATTATTACTTCGTTTCATTTATTTTTATTGTATTGTAAAAAGTATCTAATCCTTTCCCAAAGCCCTAGAAGAACCTAGGCGAACGACGCAATTACGTCATTTATAAAACTTTTTACCGAATAAAATAATTAGAACGCTCCTTATTCTACAATATGTATATTTATGTATACTCACGGATATTTTCAATTGAGAATCGATTAAACAAATATATATTTGTAAATGATATTCTTGAAGTGGTCCCATTTCACCTGGTAACCTACAGACGTTGGCAATAAACGAGTATTGCTCGTGTGCTGGTACCACCGCTTCTGAAGCAGCATCTTTTTACGTGGGGTGACCTCATTCACTCGAAGGAATAACAATTTTCACTTATGGGTATTCATTTGGCTGCGATCTTCTGTGGGGTGGAGGTATTTCCCTGGTCGAGCGCAACATGCCCTACCGCTTTTCGCCAGAGCCTATTTTGTTTATTAGCAGGGTGCACCATGTGCAGGTGAGGTTGGCTTAGGCCCTAAGAATAATGATGAGCTTCTACCTCAAAATAATTTGTAAATACTTAAATTGGTATGGAAATTGAAACGAATTTATTGTGTGTACGTACGTACACTATCCAACAATGATCAATGTTATTTTTAACACACTTTTATTAGCTTCACCTGTATGTTTGTTTGTCAGTTTGTATCCGACTTCTTTGAACGGTCAGATTTAATTTAAACTTGGTATAGGTTACCAAATCAATATCAAAGACCGATGACAATACAATAATTCGATAAGTTTATTTCATTATCCTGGTAAGGATCGCCAGAATTAATTAATTTCCTCACATATTACATCGAACTAAAAAGTGGCAAATAAATATAGTTTAAAAAAACTAATTGAAAAAAATAACACGCTTTATTGATCAATCGGACGAAAAAAACAAAAAATAACGCTTTGTTCACTATGATACTTATAAGTATTTTTCGTTCATTTATATTTTCTGCCTATATCATAATTAAATAAATATATACTTATAATAAAACCGACTCCAAACATACTATACCTACATTATGAAAAAAAATACCCCAATGCTTGAAGACTGCACCATATGTCATTACGTTTATCGTAATGACATATGGTGCAGAGACTTGGGCACTGACCTTCGGACTGGTCCATAGGCTTGGAGTTTCTCTGAGGGAACAAATCCGGAACGAAGAAATTTGACGGAGAACAAAAGTTATCGACATAACCTTCAACAGTTTGCAAGCTGAAGTGGCGGAGGGATAGGGGAGGAAGGTATTAGAGTGGAGGCCGCGCGTAGGACGAAGCGTTGGGCGCCCTCCTCCTAGAGATGTTCCGATGACCTTAAGAAAGCGGCTGCGGAAAGGAAAAGATGCGGAAGGCGAAGAATTATTCCCAGTTGACCCCGCGGGGACTGCCACCGGAGGCAAATGGGAATAAATTTTTTTATTCCCATTTGCCTCCGGTGCCAGTCGCCGCAGGGGCGACTGGGAATGATTCAAGGCAAAGAATGAAGGATCGTATCTGGTGGAAGCCATTGGGGACGGCTTACATTTTAACAGTGGGTAGATACAGGCTGATGACGATGATGATGAAAAAATATGGGACCAATCTGTTTTTTTTTTAACTATACTTATTTATAAACTGTGGTGAAATGGTTTCTTTTAAGTAAAAATTATTTCATTCATACGCTGTGCACCGGATCTTAACCCAAAAAAAAGTTTAAATTTGCAAGAATTTCAATAGGTCACAATTTAGAAGTTACATCTATGTTATGTTAATTGTTCTTGTTAGATAATAAATAATTTTACAAATAATGGCGTAGGCGTAAAACATTAATAAATAAACATTCCTGATTTTGAATTTGCACGCAATGTGGAAGTGATCGGTTACACAATTTTTGTCAATCGTGCCAGAAGGTGAGCCTTACATTATAAATGTGAATGTCAGTTTGTTACGCTTTGACCCCGAACTACTCAACCGATCATCATAAAACTTTGTGCACATATCCTCAAAGATATTAAGAAGGACATAGGATACTTTTTATTAAAAAAAAAAGTCAACGCGGGCTAAGCCGCGTGTGAAGGCTAGTATGTATATGATAAAATTCAATTAAAACATGCTGTCCTTTGTTGTCTTCCGATGCATATTACCTATGTAAATTCTACATATAGCAACAAGATCAGTAATGATGAAGCATTACTTAATTCGCGCACCTTTTCATACGCAACCCTAAAAGGGAAAAAGTCTCCGAATATTAGCAAAATTATTCGTATAGAGTTTCTTGGGGTGGGTTGGCGTATGGTGGTGTGTGGGTGTATGTAGGTATTTTTGTAGATAATAGGCTCTATTGTTATCTTTATATTTACCTTTGTCGTACCATAAATAGCTATAACTATAGTCCTAAATTTTTGGTCTCGTCTGTCTGTATGATTATAACATTTATTTATTTTTAATATCTTATTTGTTACATTTTTTATTATATAATATAAAAAAATACATTTAAAAATATAAAAAAAGAATCCCCCTTGATAATCCCCTTGAACAAGGTCCAAACTACCGGTGGTTAAGGTCACAGAAACAGAAACCTCCTCACAATACGTGCCGTGCTAAGGAGGACAGCCTTCTGTATCTGACCCTTGATCCAGCTACCCAACGCGAGCTTCTTGAGATGTTGGTCGAAACTCCTGGCGATTAAACCATTACCGTTACAACTATCGGGACAATCATTGTTGAATCGACGTCCCACATGTCGGTAAACTCGTGAGCCAAATCAAAATAGTTAGTTTATCTCTTTATAGACACCGATATCTAAGTACAATAATTGCTCGGCGCATTGATCGATCTGTTAGCATTTGATTAATTACTAAATTCGCAAGTTATGCAACGTCGACCGTAGCCTGCCCATGGGTGGGTTTATTTATCTCGAGCTCCTCCGTGCTTCTGAAGGGACGTTAAGCCGTCGGTCCTGGCTGTTGTCATTAGATGACTGTCGTTAAGCGAAGTCTTTAGGTGGCTGGAAAACAATGGCCTTCGCCATTGGTGGTGGATGGAGTATGCTCCAAACACTTTCAGGAGACAGGAGATGAATAAGGATTAACAACGACTAGTAAACCACTACACCGTTGCGGGCGCGGGTTCGATTACTATCATTTGTATACATAAACATGTGATTGTAGTCTAGGTATTTCCTATATACTTATGTAAAAAATATATTTAGATATTATCAGTTACCTAGTATCTCTAGTAGAGCAAAGTAAGAGCAGATCAATGCTTGACCGTCGCCATACAATTGTAAATTTTTAAGTCATTATCCATCTTCCTACCCGCTCTTTTGCCCCCCAATGTGAGCCCCCCCCCCCCCCCCCCCCGCGCAAAAACGCGGCGGAACGATGCCCATTTGTTTTTTGTTCCTACCTGCCCGGCGCCGCGGGTGGTCGGGGCCCCATAAAAACGGTCATTGAGACGCAACTTTGTTATTGAGTGCCTACAAGTGGTGTTTTTTACGTTTACTAAGAACAGCACTATACAATGCCGTCTTTTGTTGTTCAACACTCGACTATAGTGTAGAATTACGATGGTCTAAACATTCTCAAGTGGTGTTTCATAGCCCTACTTGTATTCAAAAAAATACCTTATGAACTAAGGCGATAAGGTATAGTTTTTTATTTAAAAATACGCTAGGGAGATAAAACCCGATGTTAATAAACAAAAACCTACACTTACCTAAACAAAATAAGTTTTTATAGCACTTGACACCGGCCCGAACATCTGGCGCCGTTAAGGCGAGTCTCTTAAACCCCTTTTTTATTTTTTTTTCCATTGAGTTTATGATTCTTTGGCCTTAATCCGATAGCTAATATGGCGGAGAAACGAAAAAAACATAAACAAATGGGCCTGAATGTATGACAGAGATGAGTATTGTTCAATCTGCCCAAAACTGAACGCCAAACTGCAAATGTCGACCGTAGGTCGACACGGGCATTTCAAGCGTTTCAAGGTCGTGACGTCACATGTCGACCGTAGGTCGACACGGGCAATTCAGCGGCTACTAATGTTATAAGTTTGGGGCGTTAGTGACTCAGAACGATCTTTAAAGCCAAACCCAACCTCACCTGCACGTGGTGCACCCTGCCGACTAGCGAAAGAGGCAAAAGAGAGGTAGGGTCCAGCGTATTTGTAAACTGCCTGACTGGGTAATTATCTCCACCTCGCAGAATACCGCGGCCAAAAAACAATTTCCTTGAGGGTTGTTGTGTTCCTGCGAATGAGTGAGGTCACCTAAAAGGAAGGAGTTGCTGCGTTGGCAGCGGGGGTGACGACAAGTTGCGAGCGATAATATGGATACGGTAACCGCTTCACATCAGGCGGTCCTTATGCTCGTCTGCCACCCGACGTAGTGGAAAAAAAGTGTGAAAGTTTGTGTGAATGAATGATGTTTTTAGGGTTCCGTACCTCAAAAGGAAAAACGGAACCCTTATAAGATCACTTTGTCTGTCTGTCTGTCAAGAATTTCTATGTCGAGAATGCGTGGAGGTATCAAGCTGAAATTTAAACTGTATACTCAGGTCTACGGTCCCATGAAGTTGTAAAAAAATCAAACTGCTAAGTTTACGTAGAAAAAAGTTACGGCCGTTTATTCAGCAAAAAAACGCATATTTCGACACACTCAAGGGAATCAAAACCTATAGGGTATTTCCCGTTGACCTAGAACTATGAAATTTGGCAAGTAACATCGTTATACACTACAAGTACATGAATAAATCTCAAAACTATACATTTGTAAATAGATCTTAAAAAAAGGGGGTTTATATTTTTTATAGGGTGTCGAAATTTCAAATTGAAACTACTAGTTCAAATGGGGTATCATATGAAAGGGTTTGATGTACACATTGCAAAATATATTTTATTTTATTTCGACGCATTATTTCTTATTTATAATGAAAAATATCAAATTTAATAATGATACTACGTACCTACGGAACCCTCGGTGGGCGAGTCCGACTCGCACTTGTCCGGTTTTTTTATTCTTTCATTGGTACCGGCTTAGATGAAATTTGGTATAGAGGGAGAGACCTTCTGAGACTACCTGGGTGAACCGTGGTAAGATTTTTCTATGACTCACCTCCCAGATAAAAAAAAAATTAACAGCCCCTAACTTTATATGAGACTGCTGTGATGTATGGTGTGTTCTATGGTGAAAATTCGGTACAGTTTTCGACGCCTGCTATCACATTGCATCCTGGAACCGGAGCAGTTCGCAACAAACCGGTAAATTAATAAGCCCTATCTGGGGGCACGGCAGTACCCCCGCCAAGTCGATCAAAAAGCGGCACGGCCGTACCATCTTTTTCTCCAAGCAATTCAGCCCATTTTCGACGCCCTATAACTTCCCTGAATGGCCAAGTCATTCTGTTTATTTAGAACATAAAAGATTTTTAATATTGATATGGTCGCTATAAAAGTTTGTTAGGTTAGCTAAATACGTATTAACTTAAGACAGAAGGTCTCTTAAGTAGGGACGGAATAAATTAACCGACTTGGTATTATTTACATAGATCTCATAACTTTCTACGGTAGAAGATTTGAGTTGCAAGACTTGGTTTTTTTACAAGTTATGTTTTTGATGGCATATAAATTACTTGAATCTTTTTGAAAATTCATAAATCCGAGGCGATAGCAAGATACTAGGCGGTAAAGGCAGGCTATGGTCGACGTTGCTTAACTTGCGTGTTCGACTACACTGACACGAGCAACGACACCATCGAGAGATTAAAGAGTAATATGGCAGAGGAAACATTACCAATAGGGTGCGCCGAATGCTTGTATTTTCTACTATAGTGATAAGTAAAAAAAAAGTTACTTGGCTAGGACTAAATATGTCACTCTATTTTCGTGAACACCTCAGCCAAGATTCGTAATAAGGCATATTTTAAATCCTACTCAAATTCAAAACAAGAATAAATAAAAACCTTTTTAAGCGACCTTTTAATGTGAACAAAAATAACTAAAAAGTTTGCCCAAGTACTGTGTTTTGCTCATGATTTGTTACCCACTTCGAATGGATTAAATAAAATAATTCGCCATTTTATGGCAGTCATATTGAATTAAAATGGCGGCATTTGGACAATCGTGCATAGTCACGATAACCGACGAGTAGGCCAAATTCCAGTTCAATCGGATATGGGAAATGTGTCAAGTTTGTCTTGAAAAATTTGATTACAGAATACCTAAATAAAAGCTTTTTAAATTTTATGTGAGAGGTGAATGGTGGGGGGGGGGGGGAGGGGGCAACGAGCATTTGGGTCATCTGATGGAAAGCAATCACCACCGTCCATTGAGATCAGCAATATCAAGGGGCAGCCTATATTATTTCCTCTCTTTCATTCTGGCGACCTCACTCATTCGCAAGAACACAACAGCCCTCAAGGGAATTGTTATTTGGCTGCGGAATTGTTATACTGTGAGGTGGAGGTACCTCCCCAGTCGGGCAGCTTAAAAATTACGCTATGCCCTACCTCTTTCACCAGAGCCTCGTTTGTCAGTCAGCAGGGTGCACCACGTGCAGGTGAGGTTGACCTTGGTTCAAAGATGTCGATGAACCACTTACACCCCAAAAAAATGCGCTTAATTCGACAATTTGGCTGTTAATAAAGCATAAAACGGATTCTACAGTCTAAATAAGTAGGTAATAATACTAAGAAACGAGAATACAAAGTTTCAACCGAATATTTTCGATGCTTCCTAAAAGGTATTCGGTCGGTGGGATCGAAATGGAAAGCCCGTATCAACATTGCTGACAGAATTAATTCGGTGAAAACCAACCCCTTGTCTCAATGCCGAGAGAATAAAGGGGATGATTATACAATAAGTAAATTGCACTTAATTGCAACGTCATTTTCTGCCATCAATTAATTTTATACTTACCCCTTCTAAAGGTTTTTGTTGCTCGGTAGTCGGTAGCTACACCAAAGCCGCGGCTAATAGCGAGTCACCCAAGCGTGAGGAAGGTATATTCACCTGAGTAGAGATAGATAATATTTCCAGCTAATGGATCCTTTCTTAGCCTATCAATCAGCTTCGGGTATAAATGGAGGGAAAAATATACTCCCGTATTTAGTACTTTATTGAAGCTTGTCGAAAGCAGTTAGCGCCATGGTAAGTTTTTCTTTCTATTGAAACAAAATTATATTATTTATAACTTTTATGTACCTAATAGGGAGATTAAATACTTTAAGTACAATTGGCCCATTTTAACTATTGTTATTTTGTCATTATTATAATCCATTATACTTTCCACATAATTAAATTTGTTTTTACGGATCGGTCTCCGGATCCATATCATTTAGACAGATACCTAACCTATTATTAATAAAAATACATGGTTCTCTGTAAATTAAACAAGTAATTTTTAATGATTTTAGGTCTGCAAAGTTAGAACTTTGGTAGCGATACGTTCATTTCATTGGCATTTCACTTACCAGTCAACATATCATTTTTTTTGTACGATTAAAGTGAAAACATACCGTCCGCCCGCTTGATGGAAAGCATTAGATACCACAGCCTATGGACACGTGCTGTCAGACAGAAGCATGACTACCAAGTAGCCGAATCTATAAAAACCCTTTTAGAAGAACTCATATCATAGTTAGGCACTATTATAATGTTTATTTTTAAAATACAGGTGTAAAAATACTTTTATATCTACATAAATTGTATAATATAAAAATTATAGAACAAAAAGTGTTGTTGCTATTACCCTTTATTGCCCTAGGCACTACTGCTTGGCACTATCAGTAGTGTCATGGGAGATTTTTCTTTCCCGTGACTCTACTGGTAGTGTCATGGGAAACTGCTTTTACCTAATTCAGCTATACTCAGCGGCAGGTATCATCATAGTAGGTGAAATTAATGCTAATATAAAGCATATCATTCTGGGAAAATATTATGTGTGTGTAAGAACTCTTGTCACTTTTAAGGACAGCTAATTGATTTTGCTTTCGATTTTCAGATAACAAGATCCGTTGCTGTATTGACAATGTGTTGCAGTTTTTTAATAATATTTCAAAGTATTTTATCTACAACAACAGCCTTAAGAAGGGCCGGTAGGGATGAATTTATGATAAGAGATCAAAACATTCGTAGGCAAAATAATTTAGACGAAGCAGTTTTAGATGATGAACTATTTGACAATATTGAGGACAAGGGGCCTACATATAATACCAAGTCCTTCGATCCGGATGACAATGAAGATCTGCCATCTTTAATGGTTGATTATGCTAATATGATAAGAAATGATTTTATTTTGTTAGATAACTCCGTAGAAACCAGGACTCGAAAGAGGGGTAACATAAAGGTGAAGAAACAGAACGTAAGTCCATAAACAGATGCTGATTGATGATAGAGCATGTGATAAAATACAATTTCTAAAGATTTTTTTAAATTTAGAGATAATTCTTTGTTTCAGCAAGCAATGCCAAGCATTCCCTGTAATTGTGAATTGAAGGTATGTTATTTATTATTTATATATGTGTATCTTATACTTCAAATTAAGAGTTATTGTATATGCATATTTGGTATCCCGGAAACTGGTTTAATGATGAAAATAAGTTTATAACTTTGATAAATATGCCACGACAATCTCCTAAACTGCAGTAACGATATCGCTGAAATTTACATTATAGAGGCATAGGGGAGTGAAAAATCTATCTAGCTATTTTTAAATTCTGGAAAATTCGTTTTCACTTAGTAAACTCAAACTTTTTTATTAATTCCATACAACGCCATTTGCCAGCAAATAGCAATGTTATTAGGGTTTGGGTCCCGGGACGTCTCGGGTCTCGAAGTCCCGGGACTTTTCGTAATTTTAGTTGTCTCGAGTCCCGGGACTCGAGACTCGAGACGAGACAAGATTATCGAAATTCATTTTTATTCTCAAATAAATGAAGAAGCATAGCGCCATCTGTAAGTTTATTGAATAACTACGTGGTCTGCTGAGTAACTACCGGTTAACTAATAGGTCTTTTCAATACAATTTTTTTTTATGCGCATGCGTTAGCATCAGCCATCTTTTTCGTACTGTTTTTTGTAAACAACCATACTAAGGTACCCGCTACCCGTATCAAATATTAAAATATTAATTAAAACCGATTTATTTTTTGGAAAAAGTAAAAAAAAAAGGAATGTTAGGATAATTGAGTTTTTGACTCTGCAATACATTTGAACTTTCATTGGGTGTGTTTAAGATATTTAGCCATTTCCCCTTGTCAACTGATTGGTCCACTGGCACATTATTCTTAATTGCATTTTTGACTCTGTAAATATCATAAATCTTTTAAATACTATCTCATATTAAACATTTCCTTTATGATAAAAACTACTAAACATATTCAATTCAGCATTTACATTTGTCTAATTAATAACCTCAAATATAGAGTATAGCCCCAAAATATTAATTACTTTTTTTCCATAAATAATACTCAAAATATTTTTTCATTTCTTACAAATAAATTAACGTTACATATTAATAAGAATAAAATTGTAAATATTAATTTCGTTTATAAGTTTTAAGCTAGTAAACAACTGTTGATACCTACTCAAACAGCTCACTTTTAACGTAATTCGTTTAATAACTTTAAGTAAACATTTAATTGATTTTTTACAAAGAATCGGCTTTTTTTTAATAGGTACAAATTTAAACAAAAAACTAACTTAATTACAATTTTAAGAAAGCCCCACAAAAAAAAAACAAAAAATCTCGAAGTCCCGAGAATTCCCGGGACTTTGACTGTAGGCTGTCTCGTGTCCCGGGACTTTGAACTTGTCGGGAATTCCCAAACCCTAAATGTTATCCACGCGACATAGATGGTTCTGGATGTCACTTGACATGATAGCACAAAAAGAACGCCAAACGAATCTCAATTATCCATATACTAGAATAATAATTGCGACGATCGTTCTCTCACCATGCATTATACAAATATGATCAGGTTTTTCCCCAATTACTATAATAAATTGCATCAAGACCCTCTAGCAAGAGGAGGTAGATGAGGCAATCTTTTGACAAAAATAAGTTGATATAAACAAATATGCAAATGGGTTTGCGAATTTGAGCTATTTCGTCGAAGAGGTACGCAGGAAAACCCAATTGATTGAACACTGATTTCAAAAATATTCAATAGAAGATATTGTCGACAGATACGTGCGTGTGTGGAATTTTGTATTCGCTATCTCGTGGAAAGTTATCGTTACCCAGAATAAAAATATTTCTTATACTTTTCAGAATGAGACGAAAGACCTAGGAGAAAATACTTTTCCACGCTACATACAAAATAGAACGTGCAGTGAAAACAAGTGTGCGCCTCTTTATATTTGCCAGCCCACAGTTTCGTATGTATGTACCATTGAGAACTCATCTCAGCATCAGCAACAGCATCTCCTTCATTTCTGGTGACCTCACTCACTCGCAGGAATACAACCCTCAAGGGAATTGTTATTTGGCTGCGGTATTCTGTGGGGTGGAGGTACATTCCCCAATCGGGTAGCTTAGAATTACACTCCCTACCTCTCTTTTCGCCAGAGCTTCGTTTGTCAGTCAGCAGGGTGCACCGCTTTCAGGTGAAGTTGGCTTTGGTTCAAAGATGATGATGAAACACTTACACCCCAAAAGTAATTACAATTGAAACAGATTGATACGATTTTTTGTTTCACGTCACTTGCGTGTTTTTCACAGGAAAGTACAATAAGGTGCGAAACAGTTATATTATTACAGCGTGATATAAAATGTCGTCATTCTATAACTCACGTTTGCTTGCCAAACCTGCGACTAAGTATAAACCGTAGTGTATTATAAGTCTATGGTATGTACCCACGCTGGTGTTAATAAAAGCTCCGACTAAAAATCCAAATTAAAGTCTAGTGTGCAGGAAGAATAATTAGAAAAAAATATTCTAAAAATAATGCAAATTCACACAAAGGCACATTACACAGTATTTATTTAATAAATACCTAATGTAATATACCTATACATAGTTATTATATTCGATCAAAATCTTTGCTTTAACGTCCGTGACGGCACGCCCGGACGGCCGCACCGTTCTGAATTTGGACTGGAAACATAAAAAAGTGCATTTTAAATATTCCACTTGTCTAATAGATTTGAGTCTGGATGAAACCCTAAATTCTATATTGCCACATAAGAAGAAGAAAAGAAGCAAAATCTGGAGCGTCATACTCCATTTTAGTCCTAAAATTATATTGTCCAGTATTGTCCAGAAAATCATGTAACCAGTTACTTACTCCGATTTGACGTTCAAATAATGACAAACATATATATGTCGCAGCCAATTCGTATAATCCGCCGCACATAACGTCTAGCTGTTTTAAAAAATGACGGGACCATTATTTCAACCCGCCTTTTCATCATATGATTACACGAGTGAATTGTTACGTGATGGTGGCATCCCAAGAACACTATAATAATAGCTTGGCTATTTCTAATCAGAAGACAAACCTATCCAAACCTAACCAATAATTATTATTAGGTAATTTAAATACAATCTGCCTAAAGTTAGCCGTTCTATAATATGGCGGTTCTACAAATTGGCTGCGACATATATATAAACATGTTAAAAAGAACATGATCATTGAAATTTGTATGTTAATAGATAAATATGGTAATTCTACGTATTTACAGTTAACGCTGCTGAAGAGAAAAGGCTTATCTTCGAAACGAGAATTTTTAACACAAACGGACATTCCCAGCGATTTCAGGTACAAATGGTACGCCAAACAGGAGCCGGTTGTTATTGGATGCGTCTGCATCAGCGAGTACAGAGTACCGCACGATCAGATGTAAAAGGCTGGCTGTACATAATTTTCCACAAGAGTGCCCCAAAAAGACATCACCAAATGATATGAAGATGTAATTAAATCTTACTAATTGACATTAAATGGTCTTATCCATATTTATTTGTTTAATTCTTATAAATTATACCTACTTATCATCAATATATTTTAGCTAGGACTCAAAAACCTAACCAGCGGCTGCCCGCGACTTCGCTCGCATGAATTTAATATATTTTACACTACTAATGTGGTACGTACGGCCGACCTCATAGTAAGCGCTTACCGCAGTTAATGGACGCTTGCAATACCATGGCATCACTCACATTGCCGATCTTGCAGAATATCTTCCCACATTTTTGTTTATTTATTATATAACTACTAGCTGTTGCCCGCGACTTCGTCCGCGTGAATATCAGTTATCGTGGTAAGACCATAGGAAATCAAGTACTTAACATAACCGCATAATTAAGAAAAAAAAACTTATGGCGAATAATTTATGTAAGTACCTACTAATTTTCAAATTTGTTTGCAAATACAGTAGAGCGTCGATTATCCGAACTAATTGGGGGACATGGGTGTTCGGATAACCGGTATTTTCGGATATAGTGCAGGCGCCACAGGTAGTTGAGTGTGCAAAATATGAGGACCGCATTCTGTAAACAGTTTTGAATTCAGAAAAGCTTGTAGATTATGATTCTGAATGTTGCCAGGAAGTTTCTTGGTCCAATTTTTTTTTATACCCCATTCCCTTGGATATCGAGTAAATGGACTGAACAAATGCTTTACAACAATTTTAATAATTGTTTTATTGAAAATATCCAATTGTTTCTTATGATTAAACATACCTAAAGCTACTAAGTGGAAATAAAAAAAACAAAAAAAAAATTAAACAAATATTGCTGAAAAAAAAACATAAAAGGAAATTTTTACATAAGTAATCAAAAATTTTAATTTATATTTGTACAGTTTGTTTTTTTTACCCTCGACGGAACGGAGACGGTGTATGCGTTATTTGACAGTTTTATAGTAACTTGTATACTTATTTATATTTATGTTGAAATATAAAATAGAGATGGCAGCCCCCGACGGATTTTCTTGGATTTTTTATTAAGTTCATAGTCAAATTCTTTTAAGTCGGGGGTTTCAAAATTATTTTATCCTTATTCCACTAGCTTTTAACCGTCGTGTGTTTTTTCAAAATTTTTAATTTTGTTTTTATTTCAAACTTTTTAGAGAGCAAGCGTAGGTATTACAATTGAAAACCGCATCAGAATCAGACTAGTAGTTTTGGTTTTGCACAAACAAATGTTTACTGCAGCGCCCTCTGGTGAGTTGTCACTGTAACACCTATCTAAGAATATGCACCAATCAAACTCGGACCCATCACTGAAAACCGCATCAAAATCGGACTCGTAGTTTTGGAGATAAATGGCAACATTGGTTGCACAAACAAATGATTACTGCAGCGCCCTCAGGTGAGTTGTCACCATAATACCTATTTAAGAACATGCACCAATCAAACTCGAACCCATCACTGGAAACCGCATCAAAATCGGACTCGTAGTTTTGGAGATATTTATTGGCATTTGGCAACATTGGTTTCACAAACAAATGTTTACTGCAGCGCCCCCTGGTGAGTTGTCACTGTAATACCTATCTAAGAATATGCACCAATCAAAACCAAACCCGTCACTGAAAACCGCATCTAAATCGGCCTCGTAGTTTTGGAGATAAATGGCAACATTGGTTTTACAAACAAATGCTTACTGCAGCGCCCCCTGGTGAGTTGTCACCGTAACACCTATCTAAGAACATGTACCAATCAATCCCGAACCCATCACTGAAAACCGCCTCTAAATCGGACTCGTAGTTTTGGAGATAAATGGCAACATTTATTTTTGCACAAACATCCTTAGCAGCCCAAACGCCGTCTCCGTTCCGCCCCCGGTAAAAATAAAAAAGTATTAAAAAGAAATAATAATAACAATACTAACAAAACATGCAAATCCTTATTATGCAAAATGTAGATCCTCACATCTCAACTTCCTTTTGCTTATGTGTTATTGTACATTCAAGTGCATTTTATAAATTACTCCTTTGTTTTCCTTATTATAAAAGTGATTGGGATTTACATTTGATCTTTGATTTATTTTCTACATCAGTGTTTCTGGGAAGTCGGCACTGATCCATGTGGAACTCCTACTATTATATTATGGAAGTCCGTTCAGTCAGTTATCCTTCCTCTCTCACCTGAAATATTCGATTTGCGAGACAAGACTCTACAAGTAGATAATAGCTATGGGGTAGAGATTGTCTTGCACAGGAGGCCTTTGTGCCACACCTTATCAAAGGCTGTTTGTATGTCCAGAAACACGGCAGAGCAGTATTCTTTTTTTTTTTCAAAAGAGGATCGTATAGGTCTATCGATAAGATTTTTGTAATCATTTCAAAAAATATTACATAAAATATCCTTTTATATAATATATTTTTTTTGCAACATTTTTTTTTTTTTTTTTGTTTTTTTATTTTCACTTAGTAGCTATATCTATCTTTAATCATAAGAAACAATTGAAAATTTTCAATAAAACAATGATTAAAATTGTTGTAAAGCATTTGTTCAGTCCATTTACTCGATATCCAAGGGAATGGGGTATAAAAAAAAATTGGACCAAGAAACTTCCTGGCAACATTCAGAATCATATTCTACAAGCTTTTCTGAATTCAAAACTGTTTATAGAATGCGGTCCTCATATTTTGCACACTCAACTCCATACAGCGCCCGCTCTAATAATCGAACTACCTATATGTATAACCAAATACGAGTCGGACTCACACACTAAGGGTTACCATTATCTATAACGTTTGTTTTATCGGTGCCCCCTTAAATATTTGATTTATTTTAATTAAATTATTTATTTTTAAAGTAAATATGTAACTAAATATTCTGTGAATATTTCAAGCGTCTACCTGTTGCCGTTATTAATATCGAGCAAAAAATCACGTTTTTTGTATGGGCTCTAATATTTAAAGGGGCTCCCTTTAAATATTTATTTTATTCTGTTTTTAGTATTTGTTGTTATAGCGGCAATAGAAATACATCATCTGTGAAAATTTCAACTATCTAGGTAACTAACACGGTTCATGAGATACAGCCTGGTGACAGACGGACGGACGGACAGCGGAGTCTATAGGGTTCGTTTTACCCTTTGGGTAAGGAACCCTAAAAAAACGTGCAGACTGCGTGCATCATGTAGTAAAACATGTATGTACTAAGTACAACGCTTAAAAAGATCTTCGTTTGCCGAAGCAAGCCTTCCGCTTACGCGTGGCTTAGGTCTTAGGTCACGTATTTTTTAGGACAAATATTTGATAAGCAAGGCAATATTTAAGCAAGTAAATGCTTCAGAAGCACCAATTATCACTTCGTCTTCATTATTTGAACTTGTAGTTGATGAGGGGCTAGTAGTTCGGATAAGCGGTCGTTCGGTTAAGCGACGTTCGGATAATCGACGCTCCACTGTAATGCATTAATTGCAAACAAATTTGATTACCATAAAAAAAGGTTATAGTGAAATCTTAAAAGATAGACATATGCTGTCGCGGACTTTTTTTAGAACTTTTAAAGAGGAACAATTCCATCATACATGATTTTTGCGTAACTTCAACCGTTTACGCAGCGCACGCAACGTAAGCCTTCAAAAGGAATATTTTTACTCATTTTTCATTGGTGCTCCGCTCCTATTGGTAGCGTGATGTTATATAGCCTATAGCCTTCCTTGAAATATAGACTATCTAACACTAAAATATTTTTTTCAATTCGAACCAGTAGTTCCTGAGATTCAAACGAACAAACAAAAATCCTCTTCAACTTTATAAATTTAGTATAGATTTGTTTATACTTATAATAATGTATATTAAACAATTATCCATAATATCTTTGTTCTACTCATTGTACCAAATTTCCTTTTTATTTACTATTTTTATCCTGTTTCTTTTTTATCAAATTGTCCTATTTTTTCAAAGGATAGTGAACACTAGTTAACTCTCAGCGCCCGGCCCGGAGCGGAGCTCCGGAGCTCAACCTAGATGATGAATGTGGTGCCAAGTAAGCTTAATTATTAATAAATGACAATTATTTACATTGGCCGGACATTATAATGTTTTTTTTATATATACCTATACTAGATCGGGTGGCAGACAAGCATACGGCCCGCCTGATGTGAAGCGATTACCGTAGCCATAGTAACGCTCGCAACATGAAATGTCGCTCGCTCGCCGCCACCCACGCTGCCAACATGGCTCTTCGCAACATCTCCATCCTTCCTGGTGACCTCACTCACTCGTAGGAAAACAACTACCCTCAAGGGAATTGTTATTTGGCTGCGATATTCTGTGAGGTGGAGCTACATTCTCCAGTCGAGTAGCTTCGTTTGGTAGTCAGCAGGGTGCACTGCGCGCAGGTGAAGTTGGCTTTGGTTGAAAGATGATGAACCACTTATACCCCATAAAATATTACATTGACTGTAACATATATGTCCGCCTGTGTACAAATTTGTGCATGAAGTTTAAATAAATATATATTTATACTTTATTTCATTCATTTGCTGGAGTGATATACAATGTGTAACATAATTAGCGCAATCCCTCTTACGGGCGCGTTCGGTACACTAAAACAAACAGCTTTTACTATACAGACGAATGTCAATCGCGAAAAAAAATCTGCTGTTCCATTCAAAATGTTCGTATCGCGTAACCAAAATGTTTGGAACATGATTTCTTTACATCCGCAATATTTTATTTACTCCTTAGTGCAAGGTGGTGTAAGGTCTACTGATCAATAAAACAAAATATTAAAATGTTTTTATTTTATTAGTTAGCCTAAAGAAACGAATTTAACAACTAAATATGAAATATATACAGTACGAAAATAAAAATAGTGACCAGTAGGTAAAATATTTTGTATCATTTTATATCGTCGTCGTAGTCAGCCCTTATTCATCCCACTGCTGGGATACGGGCCTCCCCCCACACGAAGGGGTTTAGAGCAAAATAAATTACAAAATGTACCCAAATAAATTGCAAGATTCTCAGTTTTATTGGACTTCGGCCTATTATTGAACTTAATTATTATTATCTTTTATAAAAGTTCGTGTTGTACTCATATAGTTGGCACAGGGCGCAGAGAATTGAGGCAGACACAGTACTCACACATGCGTCTTGTAAGTAATGTGTGCAAGTGAGACTAAGCAGTGAGAGTACGCAATTTGAATCTCACTTGTAAATAGTGAAATGCGTATTGTACGAGTACTGAGTTCAGCTCAACTCTTATGCGACCTGCCACAGCGCTGTAAGGATTGCACAATTTAATCGTAAACAGCAAAAAAACCTCTGGTTAGGTTCAATTCTTCGGAACTCTTCGCTTGAAATACTTATATAATAATGTATTTTCAATTATCTCTTCACATACAGTCACGTCCAGCCAGGGAATTACTAGACTTGTCCATTTTAAATAATATGTACGAAAATCACCTTCGAGTGAGGATAGATTGCAATCAATGAAAATAAGGAGATGTCAACTGTCAAAAATGGAAGCAAGCCACGAAAGAGATATCTGCTTTAATATTGAGCTTCCAACTATTATAATGGAATGGGATGGTATTTAGATTGTATAGTCTGAGGTGTGGTGGACAGTTTCGTGCGCGGCGGGGGTGGGCGCCGGCGTGAGTTGCGGCAATATGTGTGATATTGCGACGCGGGACTCGCTCACTAACCCCATCTCTCGACGAAGCACATCTTCTGTCACAGTGTGAATCGACTTAAACTTGAGATTGATTCCGTGCACTTTGTACACATGATTGTTCAGATTCACTTTATAGCTGAATGCTACGTTACACACCTGAAAAGAAAAGAGATTTAATTAGAATTAAGATACAGTTTTACTTCAATGGGGATTGGCGACTAAAATTTAGCGGCAACACCAGAGCCTGTACCTAAATTCTGACATTGACAGCAATAAAAATGTGCACTATCAGTTCTGCTGTTGAGTTAATTAAATTTGTAGAATTAACTTCTATACTGCAAATACCAATAGTAACGTTCAAGTTTTATTTTTGAGCAGTTATTTTTTCTTTTGTATGTTCCTAAAGCTGAGATATAATTAAAGAAACAAAATATAAATGTCGGGTTCTAAAGGGCTGATGTCCAGAAGCGCAATCTAATAATAAAAAGTAGATTTTTTACAAAAACTCCATGAAGTACAGGCTTCAGTAGCGACCTCTGAAGTGAATAATCAGCAGGTTATAAATCCATTCGTAAGTCATTTCGGGGTTCTCCGAACTGTGCAGTTCACGTCAGTCATAGCGTCGCTGTAAGTTCCGGATATCGTCATTCGCTGACAAAGGGTAAGACAAACCAGTGACGTTCGAACGGCTTGAAATGACTTGTCTATGCCAACATGCGTTGGGGCAACATAACAATGTTATGTATACTTTTACCGCTTGGATTGAAAAAAGATCAGATATCAAAATTGTGGGATGAGATGGGATGATGATAATGTTAAGTCATAAACCTAACTTGAAGTAGCACTTTTTATACTCTAATAACGCGATAATCATGTGCAACATAATCTCAAACGAGCGCTGCTTGCAGATTATCTTTTATCGCCTGTGGAACCCTTAGGCCTCTGCCTGGCCGGGAGGGCATGGTGAGGAAATAATGAAATGTACACATGGCGACATGCCAACGTAGCCCATATGAACATTTCAGTATAACCACCACAGGCCCGATATACGACCAGACCCCTTACCACCAACTCTTATTGCGATTCAATAACTGAATAGAATGCTTATTCATACCAATGAATAAGCGACTCTATTCAAGTTGAAATAGAGTCGCTTATTCATTGGTATGAATAATCATTCTATTCAGTTATTGCATCGCAATAAGAGTTGGTGGTAAGGGGCCAGATCTATTACCATTTTCATATTCGCAAGGTGTTAAGGATCTTCAAAAGGTAAAGATCGTGAGTAAACTAACCTGACATACAAAAGGCTTATCGCCAGTATGTGTAAGTAAATGATTTTGCAGATGATGACTTTGTACAAATTTTCTATTGCAATGTTCACAGTTAAATCTTTTGTCCCCTGTGTGTATTCTCATATGGCGGCGCAGCGCCTCTGCCTGCAAACCAATAATAGTTTCAAATTTGGTCAACGCACCTGACAAGTATACGGTCTTTCTCCTGTATGCATTCTCTCGTGGTTTTGCAACTGATGCTTCGCATTAAACGACATCGTACAAGTGCCGCATTTGAAAGGTTTGTAACCCGAATGTATGCGAAGATGCCGGTTCAGATCACAACGCTGAAATACACCAATGGCTCTTATTTTTTTCAAAGCCTGAATATACGAGGCTTAGCAGACATAATATCACATAACAATCGATAAAGTCACTAAGCATTATGACATCGAACTTTTTATAACAGACAGACACACATAGACAAAAAAATAACAAAATGAAAAAAGATTCCTCAAGCGTTTCCTTCACCTGTTAGTGTGTGGGTTTATCTGCCAACTGAATTTAAAACCAGTTCCACCAGACAAATTAAGATGAAATTTAACATACACGTTTATTTCCGGTGACAATATAAAGTACAGATATTCTATCTCACGAAGAGGGTTTGTCTTTAGTTGTAGTAGTGGCATGTACAGACAGGCGCGTTTATGTGCGTAAACTGAAGAAGCGTTAGCAAAGATCTCTGTAATCATTTTTAAATTGAGTCTTAATTTTTTTTATGCTATTTAATAAACAATTAATATTTAGTCCTTGGACTTCTAATTATATTTATTATTATATATATTATAATTATATATATTATATATATATATATAATTAAAATATTGAATATTTTTAATCACTTTCAGAAACATGATTTTCGAGTTCTGATTTGCTATCATCGGAATCATTTTATAGATCAATCACGAACTCAGTCTATATTTCGTAGATGAGACAAATCACAGTTAAGCTCCAAAACCGATTTAGTAAATTCATACTCCTCTTTCAGGAAATGGTAAACGCTATCAATTATCATGCTTCGCCCCTAAAATAAAACCAATGGGAATTAATGACTTTCAACTAATTCAACCAAATTCCCGGTCTAGAAGTAAGAAAAGTTTAAGTTTTTTTATAATAATGGGTCATGTATATACTTTTTAACAATTTTTATGATGGAGCAGTTATTCCTGTAGGGAGAGGAAAATTATTATTTAGGTTAATATAAAAAAAAAAATTACCTCACTGCGGACGACTTTTCTGCGTTTAGTTGCTTTGCTAACGGTACTTTGTACGGACATCTTGCGTGGACCCAAAAACACTAGTGACTCTGACCGCGTCGCGATCGTGACTAAGAGCTCGCGAGTTTACGCACACTACCTCAATGTGCACGTGCACGACTAACAACAACCAAGAGCAAACCTTCTTCATGAAATAGAACATCTGTATCACAATAATAGTATACTTGATATTATTGTGATATACCCAAAATAGGCGCTATTCTAAAATGCAGATTAAATTTTCATTATGACAAATACCTTCATATGTGCATCTAATGAACTTGAAAGGACTTGTTCAGTAAAAAATTAGGAAGATTAGGAAACAACCTTCAACCATCCGTGTACGCGATGAAAATATTCTATATCAAATTTCATATGTTAAAAAGTACATTGTTAGTGGGTTGGTGGTAAAATCTGTAAAGGCTGCATTTAAAACTTAAAACTCAAAACTTACTTTCGCTCGGGTTGAATTATAATGTGTCGTGTGTATAAAAATAAATAGATAGGTTTTTAGATAAGGCTCTTGTGATGCTAAACCAAAAATCCGAAATGAAATCCATTTGATAAATAAGGTACAGCGATGTTCAAAGATCGAGTGCCAATGGGAACTCGCAGGGCGCGTTCAGGTTAAATCTAGACAACCGGAATTCAAAACATACTATTTGCATAGCATCGACTTACTCCTTGTACTTCACACCTGCCTTATCCAATAATAATTTTAAGAAAAAACCAACAACCCACTCGCGATAAACATATTTATCTAAAGAATTATAAATCACAATAAATTGGTACTAACGGTGGACTTAATGCTAATAGAATTTTATACTAGTCAAGCTCACAATGCTGAGGCATTGTCTAAGAAATTGAGGCTCAGAGATATATATATTTTTTAATATAAAATTTTGTACATATTTTTTCATCGCGTAAACGGATAGATGAAGGTCCATTCCTATTCATACATTAGGAATAAAAGTGATGTTGAATGAACACCAATATGATGTGTTCACAGAAATGATAATATAAAGTACTTGTTGAAATATATTAATATACTTACAGCTATAAACCTCTTTGTACACAGATTGCAGGGGAAAGGCCTTTCTCCTTTATGAATAAGGTTGTGTCTGCAAAACACATAAAAAATCATATACTATACATATTGTTACGCAGCAGGGCAACGTCATAAGGGCACTATCTAGGTGTTAGCCTAGATTTGCTTAACGTTTAATGCCTTACCTAACCAAGGATTTTTGGCTATAGAATCCGGCGCCGCAAATCTCACAAATATGGTCTTTGACTCCTGTATGTTGTTTAGAATGAACAAGCAAGTTACTCTTCTGGGCGAACGTCCTGGGGCATTGCGAACAAGAGTACCGCTTCTTCTCTGAAAAATATTAAAAACATTTTACTATGTTTTTCAGAGTTGTATAGAGCAAAAGAGACTTATACTAGCTGATATAGATGATATAATAAACTAGCGGCCCCGCCACGTTACACCTTACATTTATAAATATACTTCCACAAGTCGTGCTTACAAATGCTCTGAACCCTACCTCTCGTTCACCTGAGCCTCTTTCGCTAGTCGGCAGAATGCTTACCTGCAGGTGAGGTTGGCTTTGGCTCTACAGATTGTGGTGAGCAGCTTACACCCTGGTCTGAGATTGTTCTTTAATATGAAGTCTATGTCATTCTTATACTCCACTTTAAGAGATATCTAAGTCCCTTTTGGTTCAGTCTTAAAAGCCATCGACATCAACCCATGATTATCCCACTGTCGGGATCTTCCTTCAATCGAAGGGGTTTAGAACATACTCCACCACGCTGCTCAACTGTGGGTTGGCAGAGGTCAGTTTTTTTTTTTTTTTTATACTACGTTGGGTGGCAGACAAGCATATACGGCCCGCCTGATGTGAAGCGGTTACCGTAGCCATATTAACGCTCGCAACATAAAATATTGCTCGCGCGCCGCCACCCCCGCTGCCATCGCAGCATCTCCTTCCTTTCTGGTGACCTCACTCACTCGCAGGAACACAACAGCCCTCAAGGGAACCGTTATTTGGCTGTGGTATTCTGTGAGGTGGAGGTACATTCCCCAGTCGGGTAGCTTACAATTACGCTCCCTACCTCTCTTTTCGCCAGAGCTTCGTTTGTCAGTCAGCAGGGTGCACCGCGTGCAGGTGAAGTTGGCTTTGGTTCAAAGATGTTGATGAACCACTTACACCCCAAAAATGCCATATAAGTTTCTCCCATAAAAGCCATAAAGAGTGAAAATGTTCACCTACCTTGATGTGTTGTTATATGATTCCCAAGTGTATACGTTAGGATGCCGCATACAGGACAAACCAGCTTCTCCTTTTGTTTTACAATGGGCTTAGCAGTTCTCACCATCCTGACTGGTTTGTCTCGACGAATCACTTTATTTCCATCGCCCTGTGTGCTACTTCTGCCCTTGTAACTTGGATGAACTTTCAATATTGTAGCATCTTTTGGACGTTTCAGTAGGATCGGTGGACCTCTTGACCCATTCTTCATAATGGGATCTGTAAAATAAATTTTTCGTTATCAAAGACTATGTTTTGACGTCTTATAAATCGATGAACGCCGGCTGCACGCAACAAAAAGCATGACTCATTGTCACGTTCTGCCTGAGCCTTGTACACTCAAACGAGAGCACGGAACAAGCGATAGAGAGGCACGATCGGCCTGTTTCTTATGACGTTAACACGTAAAATTATCGTATGTAAACCGACTTTACAGACGACCAAATTTTTTTGCATAGGAATGTTCTGTTTGTTCATATTAATATTATTAAAAAATCATACTTACAGCAAGTTATCATTGTAGATTTTTTGTTTTCGTCGCCAGTTTTGGTGCTTGCATTGTCAAATTCATCTCTAAAAGTTTTCAATACTTTAACTTTTCTCACAATTGTTTTTTTACCTTTGAATACTTTAATATCAGATAAGCGTGGTTTTTTAAATTTGTTCTTTTGTTTTTCTGTAGGTGGTACATAATCATCGTCATCATCATCTTGAAAAATGTCATCGTCTAAATATTCTGCCTAAAATTAAATAAGAGAATTACTTCGTAGTATAATGACTTTGTAAAATTTGTCAAAAGATACTTAGAATGAAGTGCCATGCGAGGCCCGGCACTTTTAAGCGGGCATTACTTAGGCTGATAGCGTGGTTGATAGCCAGTTTGTTGACGTTGCAAGCGTCCATAGGATGCCGTAGCTGCTTACCATCAAGGCGAGCCATACGCTCGTTTGCCATTTCAGTAGTATAAAATATTCACTAGAAATAATTGACCTCGCAGAACGTTTGCTGGATCAGCTAGTATTAAGATATTAATAACAATGAGTGATTAAAATTAGGTTAGTGTTGTAAAGTACATAATTGTCATAATAATATTAGTATGATTGTAGTCACATCTTTATATTAAGTCAATCTGATAACAAGACGTATGCAAATAGGGTCAGATAGGTATTTATTCCAAACACGACGCAGTCATATCTAGGTTCGAACACACAGCGATTTAGTCATACCGTGCATCTCGTCTTATCGAGAAGCAGTCCTAAAGTCCTAACCCTTCTACACTAGTTTTGTCATAGAGCTTTCAAAAACAATAATCTCTGAGCGGCGCTCACTTGGCGATGGGAAAACTCGCCGAGCGGGGTCGCTGTCTCAGCTGCCCCGAACTAGTAGTGCCAAAAATCGCCTGTCGCCCGCGCACACTTACAAGCTACACACTCACTACTCATCGCTCGCCAACTCAGCTAATATGATATCCTTTCAAGCGCATCACATACGGCGAAGATAATATATATTTAGAGCGAGACACTGTTATATGCGTGTAAGAGATGGTATGATATTGACTCTCTTATATCTCATATAGCAGTGTCTTACTGTAAATATAAGTGAATTTCACACTGAGCGATGCGCGTTACACTCGCGAAAGGTCTCAGTGTGCCATGATAAGTCTCATTGTTGTGTTTATTCAACATATATGCATAGCAGATAAGAGATTCCCAGCTTGAGTTAAGTCTATTTTATGTAAAAGAGAATTGTTTATGAACTATTCAATAACATCTTTTGTTAAGTAAAGAACTAAATGCACAGAGAAACTCAAGATAATTTAACACATTCAATAACAAGCGTCAATGATGTTAACATTTATAAAATTTCTTACATCAACATCTACAATATCAGAAGATGTCTTCGAAGATTTCCAAGTCAAGTCCACATCACTGTCTTTGAAATCATCCTTTACTTTTTCTTCAGTACTTCCATCCACTTTTCTAATAACTGTATTTGCTATGACGATATCCTTTCCATCAATAGCTTCCACTGGTGCTACTGCATCAACATCTATTTCCATTTCCCACTTTGGTTCGGCTTTTATTGTCAATGGTCCAATTTCACTTTTAATATCAGTAAATGAATCGAATGCAATTTTCTTTGTTGGCACCAGAAGGCTTGCTTTGGCCAACAATTTCCTGAATCTTCTATCATTTCTGTAATTGGTAAAAGTTATGAGTACAGAGATAGAAACAAAATGAAAATGATCTTTATACCATACTTCCAAAAAATAACTGGTGCATCCCAATAGTTTCCTACAGTTCTATAGAACTACACCATGGGGAATTACTGGGATGCACCCTAATTAATATCTAATATAGAACAAAAGAAAATAAGTTTATTGACATCTAGTTAAACACACAATACCACATAACACTGGGGCATGGCTAAGGGAGGGTCAAGCAAGAATAACAAGTTTAAGTTTTCTTGAGGGAAAAGATCTAAGGCACTTGTCTCAAGAACATACAATAGACACAAATTGCGCGTGAATGAAAGAGATGCCTATATGACTAGTTAAAGGATCTATCGAGATTTACATACAGCCCCCTTATCACCAACTCTTATTGCGATTCAATAACTGAATAGAATGCTTATTCATATCAATGAATAAATACTCAATTTCAAATTCAAGTCGCTTATTCATTTGTAATGTCAATAAGAGTTGGTGGTAAGGGGGCTGATTGCACTTGTTTCTCGCTCAACAGAGGTGGTGAGACAAGCATTGGACTGAGTGTGTATTTGCATTATCTCTAATAGGTATAGACCTATAGGAGACAATACAAATACATACTGAGTATTTTTTTAATATCACATTGAGTGCTAAACAAGCATATGCCTGCCTGATGATATTCTAAGATATTATACAAAACTAATCTTTATTGAGTTTTTTAACATATCCCTACATAATTAAATAAATAATAAATAAATAATTTATAAATAAATAATAAATTATTACAAGTTAAGTCCCTCGTCTTTATATATAATTACTAGAGATGAAATGGATATCCGGCAACTATTCGGTATCTGGCATATCTGGCCGAAATATTTTATCCGGCCGGATACCGGATAATACATTTATATCCAGCCGGAATTTATAAAATACAACAAGAAATTCTAACAATGTATAACAAACGAGCAGAAAGTTTTACATAGTCACTGTTCACACCGAAATATGTATTTGCATATTATTATACTCGACAGATAAAAGATTTATACTTATAAATTGATAAAGAAACTTTATCGATGTTATTTTTCGTTGCTAAATCTTTTTTTATAACACGTCGGGTGGCAGACAAGCATACGGCCTGCCTACTGGGAAGCGGTTACCGTAGCCATATTAACGCTTGCAACATGAAATATGGCTCGCGCGCCGCCATCCCCGCTGTCAAAATTACTTCATTTCTGGTGACTCATTTGCCGGGGTAACTTCAACAAAGAGATCGATAGACGCATTCAACTGGGCTGGGCAGCAAAGTCAAAGTCAAAATATCTTTATTCCTTTTACTTTATAAAGCACTTAGAAACGTCATACAAATTAAATATAAGACATGTATCTAAATCATTACTACTCTAAATCCGCAGAGCTTAGATTCACTTTCATCACAATATCTGTGAAAGTGAATTTAAGTGCCAGTTCCGGCGACGGGGCTTCTTGAGAAGAACTGGCAAGAAACTCAAGGCCGACTCTTTTAATTGCCAATATCGTTACATTAAACACAAATACAATCATTAACATAACAAGAGCAATTGATTTCCAAATAGTTTTATCATTTATGTAATCTGAGATACTATTATATGATATTAATAGTAAGCCTTTTGACATAGTCTAGTTTTGATAAATCTTTTAAATTTACCCATGGATAATTTAAACGCGTCATTTGGAAGTTTATTGTAGAAGCGTATACATTGACCTGGGAACGAGTTAGAGATTTTATGGAGCCTAGTAATATGCACAGCGAGTTTGTTTTTATTTCTTAAATTTAATTGATGGAGATCACTGTTTTTCCTAAATTGAGTTTGATTTTTATGAACGTAAATAAGATTTTCATAAATATATTGAGAATGTAATGTCATAATATTTATCTCTTTAAATTTATTTCTCAGTGTCTCCCTGGGACTCATCATATAAATAGCACGGATAGCTCGCTTCTGGAGCACAAAAATTGAGTCTACATCCGCAGCACTACCCCAAAGCAATAAACCATATGACATAATGCTGTGAAAATAGCTAAAATAAACTAAACGCGCAGTGTCAACATCAGTCAGTTGACGTATTTTTCTTACGGCGTAAGCTGCTGAGCTGAGTCTACCTGATAACGTTTCTATAGATGTGGACCCCATTGTAATTTAGAGTCTAATGTTATACCAAGGAAGACAACCTTATTGACCAATTCCAATCTCTCATTGTCCATCACCACACTGGTTTTTACTTGTTTAACATTTTTTGTAAAAAATCTAACATATTTGGTTTTACTACCATTTAAAAGTAGGTTATTAGCACTAAACCAGTTTACTATTTTTGAAAGAGCATTGTTTACATCGTCAATTTCTGATTGTTGTCTATTTACCTTAAAAACTAAAGAAGTGTCATCTGCAAACAATACTATTTCGTGATTATTCTTTACAAGATGAGGTAGATCATTAATGTACACGAGAAACAGGAAAGGGCCCAAAATAGAGCCTTGTGGCACCCCCATCGCTACAGTTGATCCATGTGATCGCTTTCCATTAACTTCTACTTTCTGAACCCTATCACTCAGATAAGAAGTAAGAAGATCAAGAGCGATGCCTCTTATACCATAGTGGTGTAATTTTCTGACTAGAGTTTCATGCTGCACACAATCAAAAGCCTTAGATAAGTCACAAAACACCCCATAGGCGTCCCGTGACTCCTCCCAAGCCTCATATATACATGATCGTCCATGAGTGAAACCGAATTGTTTACTGTGCAGCAGATTATTTTCATTAAAGTAATTAAGTAACTGAGCGAGAATTAGGTTTTCAAAAATCTTACTAAATGTAGGTAGTATTGATATTGGTCTGAAGTTTGTGGGGTCTAATGTACTACCTGATTTAAACAAAGGAATTAAACTGAAGGAAGCATTCGGGAAACTTCGCCACATTCTCATAGCGCAAATACCGCAAACCTAAAAGACCAAAATCCAAAACCAGGGCGTCCTCCCCGCCATGACCTACTTCTCTTTTGTCAGAGCCTTTTTCGATAGTCGTCAGGGTGCACCACGTGAAGGTGAGTTTGGCTTTGCAAAATTTTTCATCATCATCATTATTATAAGCTTTTACCCACTGCTTGATATAGGTCTTCTCCAATACTATCCATTATACGCGATCTTCCTCTTTCCGCATGTGCCGAACTCTTTATCGCCCCATACGCGGCCTCCACTCCAAGAGTTTCTTTCCCCATCTGCCATCGCTGACTCGGCTCACATGTCCAGCCTATTGACACGTGAGCATGCTGATTCTAAGAGCTAAGTAGACAACTTTAGTTCTCCATTGAATTTCCTTGTTCCGCATACTATCCCTTAAGATCCCAAGAATAGCTCTCCATCTCTCGCTGTGCGACGTTTAACTTGTGAACCAGCCAGACTGGCAGCGTTTAAGTTTCTGCACCGTAGGTCACACAGCGGGCACACTGGTTGAAACCTTGAATATTCAAACAGTGGGATATTCATGCCGTGAAAATCGAACTCTATGTTGAAATTTCCTTAGCCGAGCAGCAGAACAGCGAGCGTTTAGAAACTGACGACACCGTTTGTAATCAGCTAAATTATACTATTTGACAGCCACATATATAGCGAATCGTGCTTGCAATCATTTCATCAGATCAGATCACCCTAGTCCACTGGATTGTTCGTGCGCCATCAAAATTTACGCTGGCTTGCGCACCATTCGGCAATGTTCGGCCGAATATCCGGCGGCCGGACATCCGGCTATCCGGCTGCCAGTTGGGCCGTGTATTCGGTATCCGGTATCCGGCCAAACAACTATCAGTCTGTTTCATCTCTAATAATTACCCTGACTTTTATTTATTTATTTTTATTTATTTAATTGGATCATCAACGTCATAATATAACATACATTTACATTAAGGGCCCAGATTGTCTAGGCGCGACATCGGTTTCGAGCGACCGCAGCGCTACTGTTTACTGAAACAACCGACGAGGCGGGTGAATGACCCAAAGACAGCGCGATTTTCAAAATGTTTTGCGACAAACGTTCCAATTGTTATTGAAGTTGAATATTTACAGCATAACAAAAATGTTGAATTATTGGAAATAAACGACGAGTGTAAAATATTCTAAGACTAATTTTTCGTTATAAAATGATAATAAATATTAATTACTTAATATTTATTATCATTTTAGTCTAATTAGATTAATAAGAGTAGTTGAGACACAATTTTTATGTTTTTCTATTTATATTAAACAATCAAGAGCAGGTCCGGACTGACCTTTTTGTATTCTACTTACCAAAAATTCCAACTATGTATTTATTTGTAATTTTCCTACCAAAGTTTATTCTTATTTCGTAAAATATTCATTCAACAAAATAATTGCAAATTCAGTAGGAAGTACGGTCGAAATAACATCGAGCTTTCCTCGCTAGTGTATATCTCTACGCAAGGAAATGTGCCTATTGCGTAAACTCAAATAGGGTGGTGGCACCAATTATCGGCCATGTCAACTTTTTTTTCAACTTTGTTTGCATGTAATTTTTGAGTTAATAACTTTTGCTACGCTAGTATACGAAAGTATAAAAATGATTCATATAATTAAAAGTAAGTAAACAATAACAAATATGAGTCGCCATCTAAAAAGCGTGCTAGGGTTGTACAAAAATAAATGAAACACAAGTTTATAAATTATTAATATACTAATTAAAAGTAAGTAAACAATAACAAAATATGAGTTCAAAATTCTAATGTTTTTTCATTTTAACGATTACTGATCAAATTTTGATTTCTGCTAATTTGATGATAAAATCAATTGCTATTGCAAAACTTATCAGAATGAGTACCAGCTGCCCGATTCACGTAATAAAAACCGTAGCGTAGGGACTTAAAAATGTCACTTCGTTTTTTACAAATTAAGCCCTTTTAACCGACTTAAAAAAAGAAGAAGATTCTCAATTCGCTGTATTTTTGAAACAATTTTGATGATTCTTTACACCAGGTAACTCTTCAAAATCGTATAGGAATTGTATAGTAATTGAGCTATTGAAAGATTTATGACAATCCAAGACTAGATAAGTAAGTGCGTTTAAAACAGAAAACCAAAAGGCGATTTCTAAGTTTCTAAGTTAAAACGACTTTTGGACTGGCGTGTTTACGTGAATCGACCGGCTGGATAGTTAAGTTACCTCAGTCTCTTTCAAAACCATTAGGCGTTCTTCTCTTTCAAAACACGTAAAGGTCTTTCTTTCCTCTCTTTCATAGCCTCTATGATACTGGGCGCGTCACGAATGGGCATGCTTCGTGACTGCCGAGGATCAACTAATTCTGGAAGTAGGCAATCGTAATAAAACCTAACTAATTTCATCTCCATTTTCTCCTTCCAAAATTTGTCGTCCTTTTCTAAAATATAAACTTTCATAGGTACAGTAGCACCAAACCAGATGCCAAGCATGCAAACGTTTCTTTTAGTAATATGTACCTGTCCCTGAATTTGGAAATACCAGTTATGATTTTTATTTATGACATAACTCTTGGAAGCCTTGCCCAAAAGGTATGTTTGGCCATTGCTTCATCAAGAGTCATGCCAGCTAAAGAATGTGGGCACTTAATTTCAATTAAACCGTTTGCATAAATGCCATCTGGTGTATTACCAAGAAATTCATATTGATCGTCGACGAACAAACCGCAACCTTGTATACTAATATTCTTTTGAATTTCTAACTGTCTAATTTCGGTTTCTTCGTTTTCGATACCGTACCGTACAGCAAGCAAACTGGAGATATTACTACCATAAACGATTTTACCAACAAAAGCAGCACAACTTGTGCTCTCTGGTTTTTTACAAACTTCCCCGAATGATGATGAGGTTAGTAATTTTCTCCTTGTACTCATCCACTCAGCACTACTTCTTTGCAAATGGGTCGACCTTTCAAGCTCCTCTCTTTCAGCACAAGACAACTTTAAATCGGCTAAAAAAGATGGCTTGGCTTTCTCATATAATTCTGGACTCAAATCAGGTTTTTTGGCAGTTTGGTCCATAGTGAGCGTCTTTCGATACAGTGTTGTGGCTTTTTTTCAATCTTAATTTAGGTTTAGCAATTAAACGGTTTCTACGATTACAATTTTCCACTTTCGCGATCAAAGGAATCGGACTACATTTAAATATGACTTCATGAGTTTTACTATGAATCGATCCCGTATTAAAAGACACAACAGCAGCTGCGCATCGGCCCGCATAAGAACCACGGGAAGAATAATTTACACGCTTACCCCCAACTAATTTGGCAATTACTCCGTTAAAACTTTCAACTATATTACTTGTGCAATTATGAATTAAACTTCTAGAATGATATGACAGTCTTTTACTTAAAATTTCTACCGCGTCCATTAATCCGCATCCAACAATTGTTGGAAGTAATCCAACAGGTTCTATTCGACGAGTATCAGGTCTACAGAAATACTCCTTGCAATGTTGGTGATTACCAAATACGTGTTGTGGACCATTTAGGATATCTTCACTAAGATTTTTTATTTTTTCTTCGAGTGACTGATTTTGATCCGCCCAACGTTCTTAAACGCAAATACCTTTCTTTTAGGAATTTCCGCAATTCGCAAGGATACTTAGTGTCTTTTGACAGTTTCTCCAAGCTATTGCAGTAGTTTCGTAAAAGATGATTTTTGCATTCAATTTTCTCTACTATTAAATTATCGTACGGACGCGAATCTAATATTTTTTTATAAGTACTAGAATCGCCGTCTGCTACAAATTTATTATAAATTACACCGTGATCAACAATGGAACGTTTAAACCCCTCAACTATTATGGTCGATTCCATCCCGGTAGATGATCCTGAATAATTCTTGAAACAATGGTGTTCCGGGGGCTGACTGTTGTTCTTTGCGGCTCGTGCACAGACTACGCAGTATTTATTTTTAACTCCAAAAAACAATACTTTATTAGTTTTAATGCCAATTATCGCAGCTGCGCCGGATAAGGCGGAAAAATTCTTACCATAAGATCTCTTCCTCCAACAACCGTCAACAGCAACAGATATTAATGGTGTACCATTTTTATCAACACTACCTATAGACTGCGTACTCTGCTTCTTCCTTGACAGCTTCTGCCATGGAATGTGTTGCTGTCTTTTCCCACCAATCGCAAACCGTATTATTAATTTCATTGTATAATGAAGGTGACATGATTGGTAACGGTTACTGCGGCAGTTAATGTTTTTAACTGAGAGTAGCTCCCACCAGATGATATGATACCAGATACAATTTGATGATTCACTTCCATGCGATCTTCTTTCTTTTCAACCAAACACACAGTAAACTTCATACTACACATACTACATTTCATGATGAGTTTTGAGTCAAGACCAACTTTTACTTCACCTATTATACTGAGGTAACTTAACTTACAATCCATTGGACCGTGGTCCCCTATGGCCTGAAGAGCTTTATAAAAAAAAGAAATATCTATTACTATACGCCCAACTTCCACTTCATCCACCTTTCCCTCTTGACTGTTTTCAATAACTAGTTCCTGTAAAGAAAGATAATGGCTTTATTTTTTTTTATAAAAAATAATTAAAAAAGAATGGGCCAAATTTCTTCAAACATAGCTAAGAACTCCCTTAGAATACATCTTTGAAACACATAACACTAGATCAAAATCTTGAACGTTTTATATAAATAAACGTAATAAAAACTGGTTGTTTGTAAAGTCGGTTCAGGACAATAATTTTAATAAAAAAGCTGTTATTTCATTTTTAACCTTATTAATATTCCTGTTAACATAAAAAATAGCTAAACATGTTGTTTAGCGTTTTCATGCATTTTCCTAATGTCGGCCGGGTGGCCGATATTGGGATTTATCAATAAATAAAGATCCCTAACCTCGACCCTGCGATTATTTCATAAAAAAGACAAGTAAATGTAAAAACCTTGGTTTTTCTTCAATAAAAAACAATATAAAATACCATAGGTATGTTTAATTCCATTTAAATACTAACTAACTCAATGCGCTCGCAACCGGGATTTGACTCGCCACTGCCACACCACCGACACAAGTCGGTACCGGCGCGTGCTCTATTGCCAACTGAACGTTCAAATATTGAAGCACCCGCACCAAAATATGGATTATTCGCATATAGAGTCGCTTTTTGAATAAAAACTATTATAATTTTAGTGTTATTTTAATAGTTAGGGTAAGTGCTCCAGTGAATTAACACCCACCAGTGAATGAACAAAACACACATTTTTCAATATAATAAGAAATCTAAGCTTTTCTACTCAAGCCAGTATTTTTTTCTCAATCGAAACATTATATTACGTCAACTGAACACACAGGTATTTGCCTGTGACCTATAGTTTCAAAATCGCGACCGCCTAAAATGAAAGTATTCTGTCGTATTTTTGATTGTATGGAGCAGAATTTAGGGCATTGCTGAGACTTCGTGTTTTGATATTCACTTTGTAGACACTATAAATGTGATAGTGTTAACAAAATTTGATAGTAGGATGTAAAAAGAACTGTTTTATCTTACAAAAAGCAGATTGCATAAATTTTAATTATCATAAATAAATTATAGGGGTGTTCGATAATTGGATCACGAAATTGAAGAAAATCTAGTCAATGAACACAAAGTTTTAAGCATTTGGCATCTTAGCCTTAATGCAGTTGGCTAATTTTTTGTACACAACTTTTATAAACGGTTGTCAATTTTTTGACCAATATTCGAACGAGGTGTTCTTTTATTATTACCAGTTTATCCTCCATACCTAGCCTGATATCTTCAGTAACTTTTAGAAGTGCAGTAATAGTACTGTGCCCAGGACGAAAACCAGACGGAGTGAACTGATTAAATAAAATAAATAAAGATCTCCACATAGAAGTGCCTTTCAGCTAAAACGACCATGGAAAGACAGCAAAATGCAAGCTAAAAAGAAATTAATAAATAATGATGACATATAGAACCAATCTTCTATTATAGAAATATAATAGTTTAGAAGAGAAAGGAGAATCTAACATAGAAGTGATGAATAATAATATTAAATATTTTATAATAATAATCCAGTATTAATATTATGTTTTAAGCATTTGGCATCTTAGCCTTACGGTCTGCCCGAGGGGCTATGCGAATGGGTTGCTAGCTTCTTGTCCAGCAGAAGCATTAGAGCCGTTGTAGATGGCTGTTGCTCCGATAGCATGGACATCAATGCTGGCGTCCCGCAGGGTTCTGTATTGTCCCCGACGCTGTTTCTGCTGCATGTTAATGATATGTTGTATAATGACAGCATTCATTGTTATGCGGACGACAGCACCGGGGACACTTATTACACGGGCCGCGCAAATATCCCTCGTTCTTTGGTGGAGGAGAGCCGCGAACAACTTGTGTCGCAAATTGAGAGCACACTAAGTAGAGTGTCCGACTGGGGGCGACAGAACTTAGTGCGATTTAACCCCTCTAAGACACAAGTCTGCGCGTTCACCGCTAAGAAAACCCCATTTGCTGTGGCTCCACACTTCGAAAACACACCCCTCACCATCGCCAATAGTATTGGTATTCTAGGAGTTGACATCTCCAGCGACGTCCAGTTTCGATGTCATCTGGAGGGGAAGGTCAAGCTGGCATCGAAGAAACTAGGTGTGCTCAACAGGGCGAAACATTACTTCAACCCGCGGCAAAGACTTATACAAAGCTCAAGTTCGGCCGCATATGGAGTACTGTTGCCATCTATGGGCGGGAGCGCCTAGATACCAGCTTGCACCCTGTGACTCGATTCAAAGGCGTGCTGTGAGGATTGTTGACGATCCCAAACTGACAGACGGTTTAGAACCTTTAAGTCTGAGAAGAGATTTTGCGTCCCTTTGTGTGTTCTAACGTTTGTACAATGGGGTGTGTTCAGAGGAGTTGTTTGACATGATGCCCACGGCTTCCTTCTACAGTCGCACCGCTCGCCATCGACAGGGAATTCATCCTCACACTTTAGAACCGAAATGGTCACGTACTGTGCGGTTCCAGAGAAGTTTTCTTCCACGTACTATCAAGCTGTGGAATGAATTGCCTGTTGAGGTTTTCCCAGGAGACTACAGCATGGGGTTCTTCAAAAAGGGCTTGAAGAGGTTTTTACAGGGTCGGCAACGCGCATGTGATGCCTCCGGTGTTACAGGCGTCCATAGGCTGCGGTAACTGCTTTCCATCAGGCGGACCGTATGCTTGTTTGCCACCTTAGTGGTATAAAAAAAAATGTTAGATAGTTCTCTTTAGGTTATAAAATATCAAGTAACACGCAATTATAATAGTAATCATATCGTCTATTTAATATAATAAAAAAATATATATATTTACAATAACAATTACCCGAAATAAATTCTTACATAATAATTTATATATAGAACTGATATATAAAAGTGGTAGTTCATTCAATGGGTTTCAAAAGGTTTATTCACTGGATTTTTTTGTTCATTCTCTGGTGATTTGTGTGTTCAATGCTGATAGTTATTGAGATAACCTGCATTTTATACAAATATACCCCATCACTACATAGTATAAAACAAAGTCGCTTTCTCTGTCCCTATGTCCCTTTGTATGCTTAAATCTTTGAAACTACGCAACGGATTATGATGCGGTTTTTTTTAATAGATAGAGTGATTCAACTGGAAAGTTTATATGTATAATATATGCATAACATAGTAGAAAAACACTGATAATTTAGAGGTTTCTAATGTGATGTCGTAAATAAACACATTTTTTTGCTCTTTCATTGCAAACGCTGGCTGAACCCAACGAGATAGATCAAAATAATGTAGTATAGTATTGTTCACCTTAAAATGGTCTACAAAAAAGTTCGCGATGGTATATGTCTATCTCTTAGTGGTAACACACAATAACCGTTATTTTATCCTTTGCTTTTTACAAGAAATAATGCCTTATTTACGAAGCGATTTTAAGCAATACAGAATTAATCCTTATCCAATTAAGTACCTTAAATACATTGCGCATTTAATATAGATCAATATGGCCCTTCACAGCATGTAATTTAAATGAATAGTTTAGAAGATATTACACATTTAAAATGCAGGGACATAACGGCTGTGGCGGTACCGGCCGCGGAGCCGGCGGCGTGTGCCTATAACTGGGGAAGGACTGGATAGGACAAAGCGCAAAGACCTTCTGTAGTACATTTAGTATCAGCATTGCACCCGTGCGAAGCCGGGGCGGGTCGCTAGTATTTGTATAAAATGCAGATTATCTCAATAACTATCAGCATTTTTGCTAAAATATGTATACTGTATCAATCATGAATAAATTGTGAACATAATAAAATAAAATATTTTTTGGTTAGGATCTCATAAGTAGCTGGCTGTAATTTTCAAAGTTTGGAATGCCCTTAAGGGTTCATTCAATGGAGCACTTACCCTATATTCCATTTTCTCGCAAAGGCCGATATTAGGAGGAGGCCGATACTAGAAGACTTCACCCTACTGAGATTTTGTCTTCGTCCATCACTAACTAGGTATTTTTTTTTTTTATACTACGTCGGGTAGCAGACAAGCATACGGCCCGCCTGATCTGAAGCGGTTACCGTAGCCATATTAACGCTCGCAACATAAAATATCGCTCGCGCGCCGCCACCCCCGCCACCCCCGCTGACATCGCAGCATCTCCTTCCTTTCTGGTGACCTCACTCACTCGCAGGAAGACAACAGCCCTCAAGGAAACCGTTATTTGGCTGCGGTATTCTGTGAGGTGGAGGTACATTCCCCAGTCGGGTAGCTTACAATTACGCTCCCTACCTCTCTTTTCGCCAGAGCTTCGTTTGTCAGTCAGCAGGGTGTATCGCATGCAGGTGAATTTGGCTTTGGTTTAAAGATCTTGATGAACCACTTACACCCCAAGGTAGTTTGTTTATTTATGTAATAAGTCTACAAGAATTACGTATAACAACTTACGTCTATAGTGTGTAGTCTAAGCATAGCAGCGTTGCTTGGAGTCTCGGCCTGAAGGTTTTCTTTATTTTCAATACTGGAAATATTATTCATCATTATTATCCACTTTATAATTATTTTGTAATTTTTGTACAACACCAGACCCTAGGCGCGTCGCGTCTCTTTGGCGGTAAGTATGTCGACAAAGCCGCGTGCCCGTGCTATTTCTGTTATGAAACATACCTACTTCCACAATCTGATATTTAGACAATAATGATGAACATGAAAACGAATACTAGGTAGAAATTGACTTTATTACTTATAATACAAACCAATATTTACATGCTATTGTATATGTCTGAATCAAGCGATCTAAATCATATGACATAGGTATTGTATTAGCTTTGTAATGTACCCTGTTCAAATGAAAATAAATTATATTATTATTACTACTTAGACAGGATAAGCACACAAATAAAACTAGGATTTTTACATGACACTTTCACAGAAATCTCGTAATTTTTTTCTAGGTAGGTATTTAGGACAAGACGTAGTAAAGTAGGCAGATAAATAAATAAGTAGGAAGGAACTTACATTTTTTCCGAGATCTTTTGGCTTTCATATTTTTATAATGCGTACTAAACTTTCTTTTCCCTGGCAAATTCAAATTCAATCAGTCCTGCGAAAAAAACTCTCGATTACCGACTAGATACGTTTATGATATTGGCTATAGCATGTTGAAATCATGTTTCAAGCCTGAATTGATACATATTTTACAAGGTTCATAAAATAACCTACTCAACAAAGTATCTAATTCATTCTTTGTATTTTTTACGATTTATATACATTCATTATATTGGTAAATTAGTTATACTTACAGTTTTTCACAAAAAACACAAATTCACAACACGTAATTTTGCTTGAGCATCCGACGCGCGTGGTGTCACCTTGACATATAAAAACACACTGGCGATTAGCGGCGACCCAGAGTACTAATTCGTAATATCGGAATGTGCGTCATTTTTCATACATTTTTCTATGGAGAATTTACGTAAAACATATCTAGATTTTAGGGCTTTAAAAGAGGAAGTCTTTGTTTGTAAAGGTACAAAAAAAAAGTATATGTTATATTTATTGGTTTCTTCAGTGTTCAAAAAGTGTTTCTTTTTATCAATTTGTGTTGATTTATTGGGTTAAATCTGAAAAATACGAAGGCATGTTTTTGCATTTTTTCTCAATTTTGTGCGTTTGTTGACCTTTATTATAAAACAACTATTAGATTTTAAGAGTTTAATATAATCATACAATAATTTTTGGTCTTTGATTGTAATATATACAAATTATCATTGATATCAATCATATCTAAATAGGTTAAATATGAAAAATCGTAACACTCTTTTCACAGTTTTCACGATCTGGCCCCTTAACAGGGTGTCCACTGCTAATGTCCGAAAAATTTCCCTGGTTTTTCCCTGACCAATTAGATAGATCTTTTTACAAAAAGAAAAACATGTTTATAACATAAGATGTAGCTTCTATATCTACAATACCTACGAGATACGAGTATTATAAAACAATCTTTCTATCATCCGATTTTGTTGAAGTCTGGATGGCACGAATCTTGAAAGTTATGGACACTCCCGAATTCGGCGGAAGCTAGCGATACATATTTTAAAGAAATATATGGCTTTTTAAATATTTTTTGCTTGTTTTTGTTTGTTGTCCACCTCAAAGAATACTGCTGCTAGGGATGGCGGCGCGCGAGTGATATATCATATTGCGAGCGTTAATATGGCTACTATAATCACTTGACAAATAATCACTTCACACGTTTGCCGACGTGGTATAAAGAAAACTACTAGTCATATTAATTAACATTTTTCACTCCTTAAAAAGAAAACACGGTAATTCGGTATTTTGTTAACATAATTATTACCAAAATACAGTTTTGGTTTTTACATCTCAATAAACAATGTCTGTAAAATTTTGGGATGAAAATAGTAATTTGAAAATAGTAATTAACTCCAATTTTTGCCTGACTTTCCTGGTAGTGGACTTATAGAGGCTTACTCCTAATATATTATGATATTTGCTGATGAACATGTCACATACACATATAACAAAAGAAAATGAAGAATAATAAACTTAGTGTTTTATCTACTTGTGGTAGTCTAATATAATATGATATGTATTTGTTTACTCAGGTATATTTATTTTACTATTTGGCTTTTCATTTAGCATTCACCTTCATTCAACTTTTCACCAATAAATACAATGAGCCATGAAGATGAGGAAGGTATACAATTTATTACTACAATATAATAAGCTTATCTTGATGTGCTTATTATATTGTAATAGTTAATTACTACAATATAATAAGTTACTATAGGACTAATAAAAAAAACAATTATTTATTACCTTTCTGCAACAGTTTTAAGGAGATATGCTTTTTCCAAAGCTGAGCAGCATTTTTGGCAAATTCTATCTGGGAGACCATCATTTGCAGATACCTAAGACAAAAACATTCAACAATATTATCCACATGATCCACAAAATTCATATTATAAATGAGAAAGTGCATTTGTTTGTGTCGAAAGGAACCCATGGACTGACGTGATTTATTGTCAAAGGGATAGTTTAAGATGTGGAGAGTGACATAGGCTAGTTTTTATCCTGGAAAAACATTATTCCCACTGGGGGAAAGAAAATCACCATATGGATTAGTTAATCAGTATTTTTCATTATGGTCACTGCAAAATTGTTTAATCACATTTGCTACCAAGATTGAAACCTGGAAAAGGTAAATGGTGAAATTTCATATTTACCGGGTCATAAGCAGTTAGTACTAATATTATTTGAAATGTACAAGTGACAGTTGTCTGGTTCTCAAACTTTTCATTCATTCATTGCACTTAAGCCCCAAACAGTTAAAGTAGGGTTGTAACAGAGGCCTACTTAGCGAAAGCGGAGGCGGATGCGGAGGCGACCTGTAATACCTCCGCGGATGCGTAGGTTAACGGAGGCGGAGGCGAAGGTGAAAGTGGATGTAGAAAAAAATGAAATTTATGGTGCATTAAAACTATGCATTATGTTTTCATTTCAGATCATTTAAGTAAACAAATACTTGTAAATAAACATTACCTTCTAGTCAATCAAAATTAACATAAAATCTGGAATTGATGCCTTCTAATAGTCTACTATGATTACGTAAATAAACCTCCGTTACAACTTCGCAAAAATTGTATGGAGGCGGAGGCGAGGTAACGATTTCTTGCAGAACTTCTGCAGTAACGGAGGCAGAAGCGAAGTTCTGTTACAACCCTAGTTAAAAGTACATAACTTTTGTCCTGAAAATTACTCTTTTAATCAAACATATGTATTTTATTATATTACAAATATCAAATCTGTACAGTTTTATTTATTATCATATTTAAGTATCAGGTATATAGTTACCTAAATACAATAAAAAAAAACAAATAAATAATATATTTCCAAAATGTAATGTATTTTCTTAATAAAAATATCTTTTTGAATATTGTTTTTTTTTTATAACGTCGCAACCTTCCGCAGCCACCTTTTAGAGCCTTGGGGACCCCCATGAGATCGCAACCCACACTTTGAAAAACCCTGTCCTATACTATTGAACGAAGACCTGAAGGTGGAACAGATCGTAAGGTTTTACAAGGAAACAGGTAGGTTCGACAGAACGCCGTGATTGCCGGATAAACCCATATCCTCCCCCAAAAGGGAGGACCAGGGGAAATGGGTGAAATGGCCTCAGGTAAGGCTGATCACCCGCCCGACAGCCGGCGTCCCCGTTGGAAATAATAATAAATAATAATACTATTGAACGAGCAATTCTTGAATAACCAATAACATTAATTAAACATTTTTTTGTATATAACTGCCAGGATTATCTCACAAATTGACATTATAGGTGTTTACAGGAGCAAGCAATTAAGTGAAAATTCTGGAAACGCAGAACCAAGCCCGGTTGCATAGGTTTCTATGTTAGACTAACTTTCGCCTGTGGCTTTGTACGCGTGCATCCTGATATCTTACGGGGATTTGCAAAAATCACTTCTTATTTCTCATATAGTTCCCAATTCTCAGGGCAGTGGAGTTCATTGATATGTTTGTTAATATAGGATTATGCCTAGGACAATAACAGCACAAGTTAAAGCGGGTGGGAAAGCCATTGGATTAAGTTTTTTTTGCAATAACCAAAACAATACATTAAAACTTACCTTTACGTCCGCGACTGCTGTAAGCATTTCCGCATAATTACCAGACAATTTATATTTAAAAAGCGGACACAGAGGTTTCTTGCTTGACAAGCAAATACGGCATGATTTCATATCAATTGTATCACCGGGTTGTAGCATTTTCAAATAATTGAAGTGATGCTCGACACGAAGGTTGCGCTGTCGATTTTAAAACATTTATCGCTTATAACTTTAGATCACCACTATTCTTTCTTCATTGTCGCAGCAGAAAATGAATAATCTTCACCTCACTACGGTGCAGCTATAGACAAAACCAAAGACAACAGAAGTCAGAATTATGCGAAGCGCGCGTCGTGCGTGCGTGTTGATGGTTTCCTAAGGAATAATAGGGATGTTGAAATAGTGTCAATGTATCGATTTTTTATTCGAGTTATCGCTTATTATATGCGATATTATTGCTACATATTAATATAAAATATCCAATATGTCGTTGATCGTCGTCATTGATCAGGCCAACATTAATTATTAAACCTGAAAATTTTTGAAGTAATATAATATTACTTCAAAAATTTTCTTGTTACCGAAAACGAAACCAAAAAAGCTCCATGTATAATGGAACAATAGCGCTACGTAGCTTTTGAACTGATCGTCATTAAATGTCGAAAATTATCTAACCTATAACATTTCAAAATATCATAACATTTTTTTTGTACATGTGTGAAATTTTATTAATATAAATCCAACATTTCAAACTTCGCGCTGGAACCACTACGAATCGTCTTGGCCATTGTAGACAAGGTTGGTACATTTCTAATTATAATTCATAATCCAAAAAATTTAAAAAAATAAATTGGGCTATATCTACTACAAGTAGCGAGCAGGGCCAGTTATGTTCGAAGAACGTCGATTTTATATAAAGCTGCGCTATCTATCAAACCGTATGGGTACTAATTCGACGGCCATCTTGCCCCTCTGACCTACCTAACCTCTTACTATGTCCCCGTCGTGGAGTTACATTTCCTTGCTGGATATCCGACTAGATAGAAGTACTTTGACAGAATTTTGATAATTTTCAACATAATAAATATCTAAATTCAATCCAAGTACTTCTATTATTCAACTGAAGTTATGATAGTGTAAATACAAGAGAATCTATCAAGTGAAGTATTGGTTAAAACTGATTTTGGAGTTTCGAGTCGGGCATGTCTAGTCTAGCTAGCGAATTTGTGATAGGTAGTTGACCTTACATCGTGCGTTCTTACCTATAACAAATTGGCAGGCGAGACTAAAGGCGCCCGATTCTAAAAACTCTAAAATCAGTTTTAACTGATACTTCACTTGATAGGTACCTATATATAAATACGACATGGTATTATACCTAGGTACGTATAGGTATAGCTTTAGTAACCAAATGTTTGCCTTGGAGCAGCACTTTCCATACATGCAAGAAATTTTCAGAGTTGCCACTCTTTTCCACTATACTTACTTTACTCTTTGGTAGCGAGCGATGACGCGGCTTCGACAACAACGCTCATGGGTTCGATTCCCACATTAGACAAACATTTGTGTGCCTGAAAAGTTGTGGAGAATGAGAAAAGTATGAATTTTAAGTAAAGTCGAGGGCTCATGAAGCTTTTCACTTGTTGTACGAGCCTTGCGTTTACAGCGATTGTAATAATAACGGGGGGGGGGGGGGGGCAGCGGTTTTTATTAGATGCAAAAAAAAAATTAAAAGTTCAATGCACAAACTTGGAGACAAACAGGCATGGCCTTCTTCTTCTTTTTAATGAATCCATCGTTTGCTTTGCGTTCGACGATAATTTTGCAACTAAAGAGGTTGAGACACGATACAGTGTGACTATTGAGTAGTACCAAATAGCAGGGGTTCAATGAATAACACTGTACAATACAGATGTCAAATTATTACCTATCCAGGCGTACATAGGTTAATATTTAGAGGAGTTATCTTTTACAAGATATATATTTTTTTTACAATAAGGGCATTGAATTCATCATCATCATTAGGGGTCATCAAAGGGGTCTAACCTATATAGGTGGTACAAAACTCACAAAAGTAAATATTGTTGATATTTTTAAAAATAATTAAGACTTTATTAAATTATGAATTTTGAGCAAGAAAGGAATATTGACGGGGCGTTGGCCAAAGGTTACATTAAGACTTTTACATTTTTTTTGTTTTTTTTTTTGACATATGAATTAATTATCTGTGATGCATCGTCCTGATATAGTATCTGTGGGCGCATGCACGCACGATTTTCATTGCTGTCAAAAATATGTATGGTTGCAGGAAAACAGGGTTGAATTTGTAACTTATTTTGGTCGGTGTCTTTAATTATGTGTTAATTTTAAGAGACATTATTTAATGGCTCGGTTAATTTTTATAATCTGAAACACTTTACTGTAACATACGTTCCTCTTTAGAGTGTGAAAAATGATATAATGGCCACCAATGAAATTTGGTTGAATCGCAGGAAAGGTAAATATTTTTGAAGCCCTCTAATCTATTTCTTGTTATAATTTAATCATATCGTGTTAGATATTTAGATAGACAGGACCAACGTATTTAATACATTGATTACTTTCAGGTAAACATGCTAGTAATCTGTATAAATTAGACACAAATAAAAGCAATGAAGAAAATATTATTGATATTATACAAGGGTTATACTTGAAGAAACCATTCCACAGCGACGTCTCACCCACCAGTAAAAATGTGCCCACAGAAATTAAACCTGGTATAAGAGGCATGCAAAGAAATAATTCTGACAGCTCTAGATTGTCCTACTTAAATGCCTTAGTCACACTTTTAAGTAGAGAAGATAGAAATAATTTGGGATTTACCACAGATGAATTGATGACATGGTAAGTTTCTCAGTGTAGTCGATTCTTATTGTCATAATTATAATAAGTGACCTAATTAGAAAATGTTCAGTATACATAAAAATAATTAATACGAACATGCTACTAGTCAACTTACCTAAGCTATTCTATAGAAATTTTCAAGAACATTCCTGTATTCCGTTTTTCAATCTAGATTAGTTTGATGTCTTTGCTTTAGGCACTTTACGATAAATTTACCCTAGTGGCTGAATAACTAATTGATTTGATTTTACTAAATCTAGGATTGTCGTACTTAAGCAACAATTTAAGATTATCTATGAAGTTATTGTACAACTTGAATTTATTAATTTATAAATAACTTCAATTTTCTAAAAAAAAATTACAAACAGCTACAGGACATTGCATTGTAATTGCAGAAATGTAATTGCATTTGCATTGCAGAAATGTAAGTGAGTTGAGACTTAAATAACAACACTTCACATATAAACAACCAGAAAAAAGAGGTATGTTATAAATCCCAAATATATTAGGTGTATATAGACCATGGAGCAAAACAGATAGTTGTCTAAAGGCTGGCAACGGATTGGTTTTGCTGATTTGGTGTTGCTGATTTCTATGGGCGGTGGTGATTGCTTTCGGTGAAAAGCACCTGATGTGGTGACCCACATGCTTGCTTGCCCCCCTCTCAAATAAAAAAAATAATGAAGCAAACTTATCAATCATACAGATTGGACTTTATTCTATGGATGAGTTGATATCATGCTATATTATGATATTGAGGATCAATTATGTTAGCTAAAATAGTATTAATACTGCATAGATGGCCTAGGTTTTTGGCAAGATATTGTTTTTCTGTGAAACATAGGTTGACATGTTCCGCTCCGCCTGCACTCCGCCAACAAATATGTAATATCCACAACTTCTTTTACACCAGTCAATATGAATGTCATTGGGGTTCTATTTGAAATAATTTTCCAAGAATACCTCGACATAAATGGTAAACAAACAAATGTCCTGCGACCATATTATACTATGATGATTGCTTATCCTCAAAGCAATCATCATAGTATATGGTCGCTAGAAACACCATAGTCATCACTCGTGCATTCTTGATCAAAGCCCGTTATACTTCAAAAACTGTAACTGTTACAATATTTGTAACGCAAATTTAAAATTTCTTGGCAAACTGCTTGCTAGCACCAGTCAGTTCTGTGATCAACAAATCGACGAAACCTCCCTGTTTTAAATTTGAAAATTGACCTAAATTAAAAAGTCACCTGTGTGTTTTATGATAGTGTTTTGCGTAAGGTTTTTACGTAATGACACTATAAAATTATTTACTGTTTTCAGCATTCGTGTAAGCTTAGTTGATGAGTCTATGGCAATTAGAGCAACAGCTCTAAGGGTGTTACGATATCTAATTAAAACAGAAAATGATGTAGCAACATTCAACACATTGAAACTGCCTTATCTAGTTGCAAGGTATGTTGGATCTTACTTCTAAATTATGTTAATGCCCATAACCTTTCTTTATATTCTTTACTATAACTAGTTAATCAAGAATTTTGCTTTATACTCCATAGTATGGAACACTACAAAATATGAAATGTGTCATTTTGATTACTAAGGTTTACTAATATTGTCATGAAGCAATGAAAAACAGACAAAATTTTACTTAACCTCTATAACACTTAAACACAAACTCCAAAAAACTTTTATACAGATTTTTGTGTTTTTGCTAAGAACATTTGATCAAGCCGTCTTTCAAACAAAAAAGAATTGAATTCAAAATATGTTCATCTACTAGTAATCTATGATGACATAGACAGGTATTATAATGTTTTAAACTTGGTATAACATCCTTCTGTTGGCATTGCGAATTAAAATGATGGCACAATTATAGCTAATGATATCTCATAGCAAATTTTATTGCATAGATCTATGGACTTAATGTTACGAAACGAAGAAGAGCGTGCCCAAGCGTTACGAGTGGTCCGCCGCGTGGTAGCAGTAGTGGGCGCGGGCGGGCAGACGGGCATCAGTGGACAGACGACGCAGGTGCAACCGCGACCGCGCGCCGTTTTCGTGGACAGTGGCCTCCTGCGCTGCCTCGTCGCAGTCGCGCGCGCAGGGGGCTCCGTCGATGGCGCAGGCGACAGATTGTCCAGACCTGCGGTTGCTACCTTAGCTGAGATATGTAAGGAATTTTAGACATTTACTCCTTCTTTTAGTCTTTTAGTCTCATTTGTAATGGATATAAATGGTTAGCAGCGCTCAAGTATTGAACCACCAGGAACTATTTTGACGTGACAACGTCTTATAAATTGGTTAGCCGGGTGACACTTCAAGAAACTGGCTCACGTTATGCGCTTACAATGAGAGCGAGTGAAAGGCGCGTGCCTTTCACTCGCTCTCATTGTAAGAGCGTCCCTTCTAAGAGCGAGAGAGACAGACATAAAAAGTGAAAGGCATGCGTCCCTTCCACTCGAAAACATTTTACCACTCAAAGTCGTTGTCACGTAAAACTTTCGCCCGTATACCGACTTTACAGGCAACCAATTTTTTATTCAATATTTCTTACGGCTATGAATACATGTCCTTTAGAGCTTGATTTTGTATTTTATTACTTCCTTCTTTTTCACCCGGCTTTTGGGTCGTAAAATCCGCCATCTAACATTTACGCCACCTATTTGAGCCGATATCATATTCTTTGTATTGTATGCAATACAATTCTTTTAGAAAATTCAAATTAATTTGTCTTAAAATGAAAAATAAATGGATGTTAGGACGATATGTATTGACAATTGTTGTCAACTGTAACCTGGTACATGTTTTTACTCTAATGATTGTACAAAACAGGCCTACATCTGATGAAGCGCAATGTAGCGCAGTTGTCGCTATTAAAAAAGTGTACTTATAGTTCCACAATTAAATGAAATCGTAAATATGTTTTACCGCTTCGCTGTTCACGCCTTGCTTTGTCGCCTCTGGTTTCTTTGACCTTTTTGCAAATTAGGCTGTAAGTTTATTTAATTTCGTCTTTATTGTAGTCATTTTGTGTCATTGAAAACTTCGTTTAAAAAAGGCGCAGCAGAGTGTGATTTTTAAATAATAATATGAATTTGTTTACAGGCGTATTAAATCCAGATTTATTCATATCTTGCGGGGGAGTGAACGCAGTGACTAGGCAGCTGGCGGAATGTGCTACGCCACGGATGGCGGAGGCGCTTTGTGGAGTTCTATTACACACACTTAACGATCCAGTGTCGCGGCTGTCTGCGAGGATCGACCTAACATACCTCAGTGCACCATATTGCGACTTCCACTTTCGTCACGCAGGGACAGATACCAATAGGTAAATATTATAGCGCCTATTACTATAAACACTCGCAATAAAACTCAAATAGTTTATGTCTAACTGTGCTTGAGTCGTCCCGTTTACACCACACTAATACCGCGATCTATCTCATTCAAACAGATAGTATCTATTCTTTATTGCACATTACAAAAAATAAAAGGTTACAAGAGTTTACGTAAGTGGTATGCAAAGGCGAGCTTATCTCTAATAGAGATCTCTTCCAGCCAACCTTCAGCAGTGGGAGAGTATGTTGAGTAGCGGTTAGAGGTAGCTATGTGCCTGAAATTATTAAATATATTATATAACATAACGCGATATTGTGTATATCGTAATCTATCTAAGTATATATACATATTCCTAAATACACACATATTAAATACATAAATACCTATACATATAAATACATACATACATACTATTTAGACATATCAGATAAATAGTAATCTTTCAATTTTTTCTTAAAAGAATAGACGGATGGGCTGTTGCGAATATGCAAGGGCAATTTATTCCATAACTGAGTAGCGCAGTAGGTGAACGAATTGTAAAAAAATTTTGTATGCGCAGTAGGAAGCAGCAGCGTTTTGGTGTGACACGGACGACGAGGGCGCGAGATAGGGGGAAGGAGATTAAAACGGGAACGGAGGTAGATTGGAGCAGAAGAATTATTAAGGATCTTGTAAAGAAAAGTCAGGATATGGAAATTGTGTCGACTGCGGATGGGAAGCCATTTGAGCCGGGCGCGGTACTCACTAACGTGGTCAGTTTTTTTCAGTCCGAATATAAACCTGATTGCAAGGTTCTGTAAGCGTTCTAATTTATTTAAGAGCTGTTCATTCGCATCAAGATAACATATATCAGCGTAGTCGAGGAGGGGAAGTAGGAGAGTATTACTGAGCATGACTTTAGTGGAGAGGGGGAGAAAGTTTTGAAGACGTCTAAGAGAGTGGAAAGAATGATGCATACGCTTGCTGACCTCATTAATATGAGCAGACCAGGATAGATTACAGTCAAGGATAAGACCTAAGTTTTTGGACTTTGAGGAGTAGGGTATGTCGATACCATTGTATTGTACCTTAGGTACCGAGCAAAGTTTGGGTATTAACCGGCTACTACCAATGATCATTGCTTGTGATTTCAGAGGGTTAACTAACAAGCCAAATGATTTAGCCCATTCCCCAATAGCATCAAGATCTGCGTTAAGTGATCTAATTGCCGAGCAAACGTCTGATGGTGCAAAACGTCGGTACATCTGTAGATCATCTGCATAAAGGTGATATGACGATGAAATGACATGGACAATTTGGTTGATAAAGACCGAGAAAAGGAGAGGTGATAATACGCTACCCTGTGGTACACCAGCTTTTAACGTGGACCAACTAGAGAAAGTGTCATCAAGTTTAATACATTGGTGTCGATCTCGAAGATAGGAATCAAACCATGAGATTGCGGAAGAAGAGACGTTAAGTGCGCTAAGAGTACCGAGAAGGATATCAAAATCCACTGAGTTGAAGGCACTGCTAAAGTCCAACAACACAATAACAGTAAGCTCTTGATTGTCCATTGCATGTCGAATGTCCTCAGTAACATGGAGCAAAGCACTGACTGTACTATGAGAGGGCCGGAATCCAGATTGAAATGGACTAAGGAGATCATTTGCAGCTAAGTAGGAGTGAAATTGCTTATGGACAGCGCTTTCCAATACTTTTGACAGTATGGGAAGAATAGAGATGGGGCGATATTGCGACAGAGAAGAAGGGTTAGTAACTTTAGGAGAAGGAATAACGTGAGCCTTTTTCCAAGCTGACGGAAAGACATTTGATGCCAAGGAAAAGTTAAGAATGTGTGTGATAACCGGCAAAATATAATCCAAAATGATTAGAAGCATATCAAGGCTCACGCCATCGCTGCCCACAGCTTTAGTTGAAATTGACAGAATACTTTTCCTAACATCCTCTTCCGCAATACTACGAAACGAGAAGGGGGAACACTTAGGTCGCTGCGTATTGGACAGAAATTGGAGAGATGACCTTCTAACAGTATCATCAAGACTAGTGGGAGGCTCAGAGAATTGACGATTTAAGGCGTCTAAGTCAAGAATTAAGTTAGAAGAAGATGTAGAATTGTTGCCCACGCCAATAGACCTCAGGAATTTCCAAGTTTGAGAAGATGATTTATTTTTAACAGATATGTGGATGTGACGACGTTTCTCATCCCTACATAGCCTGTTGCATATGTTCCGCAGTTTTTTATACGCAAGGAGATTGGCATCCGTAGGTTCTTTTCTATACTGAGCTTTTGCTCTATCCCTCCGCTTCATTGCTTTCTTGATAGAAGGTGTGAGCCAAGGTGCAGGTAAGTGTCTAACTCGTATAGGTTTGATAGGAGCGTGAATATCATATAAATCAGTCAGCAAGCGAGTAAAAGTTTCAAGTTTTGAATCGACATCATCAGAGGTCCAAACCTGCGACCAGTCAACACGACACACATCCCCTCTTAGACATTCCAAATTGATATTTTTAAAGTCACGCTGAAAAATAACTTTATGTTTTTGTTTTGGAGGGCGCATTTTATATGACAGAAAAAGTAGGTCATGATATGAAAAGGGAGCACTGAGCTGTCCGTGAATATTACAAAGTTCAGGTTTACTGGAGATAATAACATCAAGTAGAGAAGGTTTAGAGTTAGGAGCATGATGAGTAGCTGAGAGAGGTAACATGGTTAAGTTTAGAGAAGAGACTATGGTATTAAGAGATTGGGATCGAGAGTCGTCCTTCAGGAGACACGTATTGAGATCTCCCATGACTATAATATGATCGTAGGAAGGAGAAAGATCATCAAGAACAGTTTCAAATTGATTAAAGTAATTGACCATGTAATTAGGGCTGTATGTCACTCCGAGGAGAACCTTTGTGTGGTGTAGTACAACTTCAAGAAAAAGATATTCTATTGATCCAGAGTAATCACTAGGGGATTCAGCAATAATCTTGCAAGGAATGTTGCCACGGATGTATATACAAACTCCACCACCTCGCGCACCAACACGGTCATTACGAAATAGCTTGTAGCCAGGAAGGGAACACAGAGTAGAAGAGAGAACACAGAGTAGTCTATGTTTAATATGGTTGTTCTTAATGTGTTTAATTTGTCCATGGCTTATTAAATAAAAAATTTATATCATTTCATAAATGACATGCAGTGCCATCTGTTATTGAGTAAATGATTAAAAATTTGACAACAAATGGCGCCATATAGGCATTCTGCATTAATATGCAGAATGGATTGATGGATAAACTGAGATTGTTAGTCGAATTTTATCCCTTACGATTAGCATGTAAACGATATAGAACGAGCCATCATACTGGCTATTATCATTTAGGTCCTAGCACAGTATAAGTAATAGTACTACGTACAGTATGGCCACTCCCTGCCGCTCTTTCGTATCGACCTCACCTTCCCTCTGAGACGAATCTGGAATATATATGGCGCCGCACGCACACACGCTCAATCACGCTCTGAACAGACGTCATTGTTTATGTAGTAGTTTACGATACCTATTTTGTATTCAGTGGCCGGGGTGTGGTCCTAGATAAATCGCTTTCATATTTATCAATAGTGACCTAGTTATTACGTAATATTCATTTACGATTGGTATTGTTAAATTGTTATTGTCATTGGATAAAGACTAAGATAATTAAAAAAAGTTTGTCCCACTTTATGAATTCTCCATATCAATGGATAAAGTGATATCTACCCACCAATATTACACATACATAATATGTATTATCAATTTTGCACATATTTTTCTGTGATTGTACAGTATTTTGGAACAAATAATGAGCATTGGATTACTTCGTATTGACCGACATTTATTGTATAATATCAATTTGATGTTACCAAATTGTTCCAAGCAATATGCGGTGGGAGTTCTGAGTTTTTACAACTCTATGTGAATCCACTAACCTAGAATGCATGTCCTCTAATGCCTAAATGCCTAATAATGAAAAAACTTTTTTTATCAGGATTTTTCTTATCAGGCTTTTCCCATCGCTCACTTTTACGCGACTAGACTTTGTATTTTGTAGCTACGACATAAAAAGTAAATTCACACTCGAGCTATTATTTGTGAGTACTATCTTTGATAGTATTTTGTGTTTTGATCGTGTCTCAATGATACAAATTAATGGTTTCGAAAAAAAAAATATCCAACCATAGACAAATCGAGGTCAAAAATGCGGTTTAATATAGTAACTTGGTTGTAATATACATATTATACAGTCGACGTTGATATAATACCGTATTATACAATTCGTACTGTATAATACCCTCGGTATTATACAGTCTTTACATCTCTAGGAAGTACCTCTACCTCATACCACAGGCAAATAACAATTCCTTTGATGTTGTGTTCTTGCGAGTGAGTGAGGTCACCAGAACAGAAGGAGTTGCTGCGTTGGCAGCGGGAGTGGTGCGCGTGAGCGATTTCTCCAAGTTGCGAGCGTTGATATGGCTACGCTAATCGCTTCACATCAGACGGGCCGCATGCTTGTCTGCCACCTGACGTAGTATAAAAAAATATTCTTTTGTACATGGCTCTCATAATATTATGAAAAAATAAAGTTTCTAAGTTTGTTTGTGAGGTTGTAGGGAGTAATTTATGGATTTACCGAAACCATTTTGAAAATTATTTTACTTATAGAATGCCACGTTATTTGTGAGTGTCATAGGTTATATATTAACCCAAAAAATTAAGACTTTTTCATAAAAATGTTTATCGCCCATTGAAGTCGACAGGGGGCAGCTAGTATTATTATACTTTGAGCAAATTTAAGATGCTTAACGATATTGAATTCTTGCTGATTGCAGAGACGAACGTGAGATGCGGTTCACGTGTAGTCGTTTAGCATTGCTATGTGTATTGCGGAGTTGGCCGGGATTACTCCACTTTTGCCACCCGCACAGTTCAGGCGGGTTACAAGCGTTAATTTCTGCACTATACCTGCCGCGGCTCGAGGTCCGAGTGAGTATGATATTGATGTTATTTTTATATTGTAAATATTACTATATTAGAACATAATAATTGTACCCGAATGACCGAGATTTTGTGCGATAAAGTGACATATAGAACCATCTATTTTAGAGTAGCTAACATAGATATTTGCTAATAGATGGCGTTATATGACATTATTAGTTGAGATATTGCCCAAGCTTTTATGGGCGTTTTAAAGAGAAAACATTTTTTTCCAGAATTCACATACATATTCAACGTAAATAAATCGCTATTTTTCTTACATTTATATTAAATAAAATAATTGCAATCGTTAGAGTCGTTTACGACATCATCATAGCATATTATATTATATATACATAATTATGTTCATACAGTGTTGTTCGTTGAATAGTAAAAGATAGCTGGTAAATGTTCTGTTTCTTAAGAAAAAAATCTGATGAACACAATTTTCGGTTTATTCTTACTCTACTCACCCAAATGAATATAGTGGTATATACTTTTTCTTTTGTATGAAAATATCCTAAAAAATTAAGAGTATACATGACGTATATTAGCGTAGCATTGTAAAAAAAATCTAGCGTGTGAACCACTATAAAGTGATTGAGATTGATAGTTGTTATTTATTTATTAGATATTAAATATAGCCGTTATTGACAAAGACGTTATTAAGTCCGTTTATGAGTTAACATTTTCTTCTTCTATCGCGGAGCTAGTGTGCGTCATAAAACTTCTTAATAGATTGGATGCTCTTGCATATTGGATTTTATCGTTTTGCCATCCATAATACTACAAAGTACAGTGTGCTCAGTTTAATTTCCGTATATGTCAAAAAATTGTAAGATTGCTGTTTGTAAATCCAATGTATGTTATTTTCAGAAAGCTATTTTGGATCTGTTATATGAATTAGTTGGATTGCCACAGCCAGAATGGACTGATGAAATATCAGTAGCTTTGGACGCCGTAGATCCATCCGATTTTCAAGTAAGGAGCCTTCGATGTATTTATGATTTTGTTTTGTTTATAAATTAGTGCATACAATGCAACACTACATAAAACTCAAAAATAATATTTTGCAGGTATATATTATAAAGTGTCCTTCAGTCGCATGGATATCATAATTATAATAGTTGTATTAGTTAGTAGGTTAAGACATAGACCATCGCCATTCTTATTATATCAGCGATTTAATATATTTGCTATCTCTCTTCCGCACCGAGCGCAAATTGGCCCCAATTTCCTTGCAAAATATGACATTAACTAAAGTATGTGTTAAAATCAATTAATATTGCGTGTGATATGTGATCTTGGGCTTTAATTACTTTATCAACATAAATTATTCATTTTCGAAATACAGAAGATGATATCATCGTCATCATCAGCCTGTATCTATTCACTGCTAGACATAGGCCTTCCCTAATGCCTTCTACCACATGCGAACTTCCGCTTTCCGCATCCCACCGCTTCCGGCCGTTCCCTTGAAGTCATTGGTCCATCTAGAGGGAAGGCGCCCGACGCTTCGTCGATCCATACAAGGTCTCCACTCTAGGACTTACCTCCCCCATCGCTGACTCGGCAGATGTTGCCGGCCCACTGCCACTTCAGCCTGCTGACTCTGAAATCTATGTCGACAATTTTGATTCTCCGTCGAATTTCTCCATTCCGCATTCGGTAGCTCTCTATCGCCCGCTGTACGACTTTCAATTTAAGGACCCGGCCAACGGTCAGAGTCGAAGTTTCTGCACCGTAGGTCATGGTGGGGAGGATGCACTGGTTGAAGATTTTGGTTTTTAAAGTATGCGGTATTTGCGCTGTGTTGATGTGTCGAAGTTTCCCGAATGCTGCCCAGCCCAGTTGTATGCGTTCATCGATCTCTTTGTTGAAGTTACTTAACCACTTCAATTGCCGCATTTTCAACAACCACCAGACTGGGGATAACGTAGACGTAGACGACGGCATTTTTACCTATTTCAATCAATTGTCATAAACCTCAGATTCTTCTGCTTGTTTGTGCGAACTAATTACGAGATGAGACAATTGGCTCACTTTTCGGGTGTTCAATTTTGACGCTTATCATATGGCATATCTATAGAAATGTAATACTGTAAGTACATATCTAATTGAATTTTTATTACTTAGGACTCATGGCGACTGAACGATGGGTTCGTCGCCGCCGAAGGCACTGCCATATTACCTCATCTTAGCGCTACTGGACCCGATATAACCGAAATTCATCTCGCTCTTTTACTTCAGTGCTTCCTCGAGGTAATTGTATTATGTGATAGGGATGTCGACCCTCGATACGCGAATTTTATATAAAATAATTTACGATTATAGCATGAGACTAATCTTACTTTTTTTTTTTGCTAATTATCATTTATGAAAATTAGTAATAATTGTAAATAGCTTATCATACATTTTCATAGATGTTTTGGTACTAAGGTTGTATGTCTTTGATACTAATATAGTCAACATCCCTATTCATATAAGTTATGTTTTTATTCATTGTTTCTGTTCTAATTTTTATATTATACATTTCAGGGCGGGTTGCTCGATGGATTAGCAGAAGTGATAGTTACGAGTGATACGTTTATATCAGTACGAGCGACAGTGTTGTTAGGCCAATTATTGCATTTAATACACCTATTTCTACCTCCTCAACTATGTAGTATAACTCCTGCGCTACCGGCACTAATGTCTCAGGCGGCGGCTGGCAAATCTCAAGCGTTAGCGGCTGTGGCCGCTCTGCGGCGGCTGCAAGGCATGCTGGAGGCGCGCCCGGCCAGCTGTAGCCTATTTCTAGACCACATCATACAGTATTGTAGTGGCGCTTTTAAAGAAATACCACAAGATAACACTAAGAGTCGAAAGGAAAAAGACAACGCCAGTATGGCTAAACCTAAAGAAGCTACGTTGCATAAAGAAAACAGTATTGAATTTCTAAACGAATCCGACAATGAGAATGAACCAAAGCAAAGGCATAGCGTCGGCTCCCGCGCCGACGTCGCCAACAGGAACGTGAGTGCGTTAGTGAAAAGCAAAAGTGTCAGTTCTAGGACTAGTGCAGCTGTGAGCAAAGTGGCTAAATCGGCCAAGTTCTTTAGCTTGTTCGATCGTGAGAGTGACAATTTGATTCGGTGCACGCTCGTCATGCAGAACAAGGACGGCAACACTTGGAATTGGGAAATAATAAGAACGATATTGAAGGTATATAAATTTTATATTATACTCTTATTTAGTGAACAATTCATATTTTACTAGTAGAATTCGATTTTGTTAACTGTTACCATTATGTTGTATACTGTAACTGGTTATTAACGTAAAAACCCATATTTATGAAGCATAATACTTGTTAATAAAATATTTTGAACTCAATGTCGTCTATAGCCAACAAATGTGTACAAATTTGTCGGCTGGTGACTGCGTTTACCATTGTATTTATATATGATATTTTTAGCATTGTCGATTTGCATTATATCGATGTTGCGTTGTTGATATTGCGTTTTGGGGACTTGCTGTGTTCGGTTGTAATATAGGAGACACGTGTTAGCGACTGTATCGTAGCTGCATCGCGTTTTCACGACTGATTGTATTTACAATAATGCTTGCATCGAGCGTGTAAACTCCGCCGACCCGCAGTTGAGCAGCGTGGTGGAGTATGCTCTAAACCCCGTCTATTGACGGGAGGCTCGTATCCCAGCAGTGGGATGAATAAGGATTGATGACGACGGCCTGTAAAAGTATCTGCGCTCGGCATTCGAATGTGTGCTGGGTGTGAGTGAGAGATCCAGTCTCTGTATTCAGCAGCTAGATTGCCGCGATTGGTGTTTTTACGCGTGCGATGCCGTTTGACGAAAAGCAATTAAATCTTCGATCGTCGATACTAAAAGTAGACTACTGCTAGGGCCCAAATCAATAATGAAAGGTATTGATTTTTTAAATAAATAATTGTAAATTATATTGTGTGTCGTAATATGGCCGTGTGGTTTCCGGCAGACTAGAATAGAATCACTCCGTCTCTTCCCGTGGATGTCGTACAAGGCGACTAAGGGAAATACATTATAAAACATCGATCAGGCCTCCCCAACCAGTCTGGCCAGCGTGGGGAGGGTAGGCCAAATCCTCCTTCTGTCTGGGAGAGAGGGTCGTGCTCCTGTAGTGGAGACTACAGATGACCTGATGATGATGATGAAATTATATTTTAGGAAAATGACAATTCTCTGCTGAATCTAAACGACAGTGCGCACAAGGCGTGGGCTACGCGCATCGTTAACTACCTCCGTCCGTCGTCGAATAAGTACTCCCATACCGACCTGTCGGCCACGTGTCACGGCCACTCGGCGACACGCGCCGGCTGCCAACTCATCCGACACCTGCTGCAACATAATGATGTAAGTATATGGTGTTACAAACTGGGACTTATCAGTTAAGTTAACAACGATCTCATACCTCCATTCAGAAACACGTTTGCAGAATGAAAATTGACTGAATCGAGATTGAATTAACTATAATGATATATTTTAATTCATTGATTAATTTTTTGAGTTTTTTTTATTATTTTCCTTGGCGGTTATATTTCGATATAACCTTTGAAATTTTATATTGTGATATGAGAATACCAAATGTGACATTTGTGAGTTCAAGACTGGGTCGGAACTAATATTGAATACACATTTAATTATGAGAATTGCCTTTCTGGATTTAGATCCATTGGCGATTGAATATCTTAGATTAATAACAGAACTTAGACGAATCGAATGACACCTCATATGTTGAAACCCATCAAGTGGTTTAGACTAGAGCATGCCAAAGAAATCTAGATACATACAAGACAACCTCGGTGGTCGAATGGTTAGCAATGGCCACTTTGACTCGGAGGTCGGAGGCGATCCCCCCACAAGACAAATATTTGTGTGCATAAACATGTCTGTTTGTCTTGGTCTGGGTGTTTTATATGTATTATATGTATGTATTTACAAATATATATATATATATTTAAGTATTATATCAGTTTATCTAGTACCCATAGGACAAGCTTTGCTTAGTTTGGGACTAGATGGCCGTGTGTAATTTGTCCAGGAATTTATACATAAACTCGAAATACATCCCCCCTTCCCATCCCCTGCCTTTTTTGTCAGTTGGGTAAAAAGGTGTTTTTCTCCTTACAGGCTGACTCCCAACGGTTATTAGAAGATTTGTTTCTCGACGTGAGTCGTCAGATAGAGGCAATAGAAACTGGCCTAAAGGCCCACGGATGTCTGTTCAGTCCGCAACACATGTGCAACACCATGTGCCAGATGTATTTCCTTTTTATTGGTCAACTTTGCCACTCAGTAACTGGTTTAAGGCTGTTTAAGGAGACAAAATTGTATGAAAAGTGAGTAGTTTTAAATTATATGAAAAATTACATAATTCGGGGATACAACGATATCACATCCAATTAACCGCTATTTGCCTTTTATAGGGTTGCCATCCGTCCGGGTTTCCGGGATTTGCCCTAGTTTACGAGGGCGTCCGGGGAGCGTCCGGGCAGGGTTTCATTTGTAGTCCAGGGTTAAAAGTTTTAAATCGTTACCCCCGCTCCATGCTGAAAATAATCGCCTTGTCAAAGAATAAAAAATAGTATTAGTACTAAAAACACTGATGACATATCCGGCTTTTAAGATTCAAAGTCCGGAGTTTTCACGCGTCTTGTCCAGCCCCCCCTAGCCAAGTGTAATTCGTAGCGTAACGAACGTTAGATAGATCACGTGACATTAGTCAATTCTCATACTAAAATGTTCGATTTTGACAAATGTCACGTGATCTATCTAACGTTCGTTACGCTACGAATTACACTTGGCTAGGGGGGCTGGTTGCTAGCGTTTAGACATGGCAACGGCTAGCCGTTTATATAGTAAGTAATCATATTTTTTTTTCTTTCAGTCTCTTAGAACTATCAACCAAGACTCACCATAGTTGTTACGTCAAATTAGTCATATCGAGTTTAGATTATACTTTGGATTCCTACCCTCGAGATATACTTGCCAAGACTCTCACATGCAGCATCCAAGCCTCTAGATTATACACTACTCAGTTCCTAAATGTGTTAATGCGGGCTTCACGGAAGTCTCGCGATTTAGTGCGAAGAAAGTCTAAGTTAAAGAAGAATATCATTCAAGAACATTTAAAATCTGCGTACAGAGACGATGACGCTGTTCAAGGCGTTGATATGGATACGTGGTTATTGCAAATGTTGGTTGGTCAGGTGAAAGATGAGTCTAAACCTATTGTCAAGTGCGCCCTGTCTATTTTGGAAGAGGCCTGCAGTGTTCCTGTAAGTGTTTTTAATTTATTTATAGTCATTTTCTTTCGTATGTTATGGTACTTTCATATTTAAATAAATTTTGTTGTTAAATTGATTTATCTCAAACTGTTTTTACGTGATAACGTTTTATAAATCGATGGACGCCGGCTGCACGCACGAAAAAGATGACTCATTGTCACGTTCCGCCTGAGCCGAGCGTACAAACGAGAGCGCGGAACAAGCTATCTCTCTTCCACTCCATCGACCGATGTATTCATAAGACGTTATCACTTAAAATTATCGTCCGTAAACCGACTTTACAGACAACCAATTTTTTTGTTAGAAAAGCACTTGTCATTTCCGCCGAGCCAAATATATGTCTCGGCGGAAGTGGCAATTGCTTGTGTGTGTGCAATTGCCTATTTCCCGGCTTTTGTTATAATGAAAGTGTCTATTACAGGCATACTTTGACAAACTGGTGACAATGAAAGAGACGTTATGCCAGAATTGTCGTTTAGACAAGAACGGTGATCCGGCAAGTTTCGATTTCTCTGCTGTCGGCGACAGAGGCTACTTGCTTTGGCTCGGGCTCGAGGTGGCCGCTGCTACACAGAGCTCCGACTCCAAATCCATCGCATTTTTAAAGAAACATCTAGATTTTTGGACTAAATCGTATAACTATAGGTATGTATCATCTGCTTAATTAAGCTTGATTACATTTCATGACTTGTTGTTTGCCAGGCTATGATTATCCGTAGCCTCGGCATTTATTTTTATGTTAAAGTCGATATATATATATACTTAACTTAAAAATATGATATATATATAATTATTATTATTAATCTTTATATACTTAAAGTATTCTTTACATACTAAAGTAAAAACAACATACATTTTCGTATTTAAATCATGCGACAGTGCCACAGTCTACTTATTACAGAAGATACAGGCATCAAGTATTGAGATGAACACGGTACTAACACAGACGCATTTCAGACCCCTTATAATGTGTGCAAGTGTGATGGAAAGCACTTTCTGTCTAACTTGTACACATTGAAATGCGTCTGTGTGAGTACTGTATTCGCCTGAACTCTCGTTACGCGACCTGTAGTATTAATATTTTCCTGTACACTAGCCTAATTGTTAACCTGTGCGGGTTCCAGCGCCCTCTAGGCATACCACCGTTTACTGCCTGTAGGCGAGCGGGCGTTGTTTTTTTCGCGCCCTACCTAACTATTTTCGAATATATTTCGTATAGTGCATTATGGTAAACTCAACGCAAAATAAAAGGCCCGTTTTGACAGTTCACGCCCATGAAGTTCTCTATTTTTTACCGATCGAAATGTTCTGAAGGTTACATTTTTCATTCATCACCGCTCACTCGGCTAAGTGCTCTGCATAACGATTTTTCATATTGTCCACAGACTATTAATAATCGGTTAAGGAAAAAAATAAATCGATCAAGATAACTTTTTTAAGGCCGACTCGCACTTGGCCGGTCTTATTTATTTACTTACTTTTATTTATTTTACTATTGTTTTATTTATTTATTTAGTTTCGTAACATTGTATCCTTTTAAAATACCTACAATATCAAAGTTTAAGTAAAATTTTCTAATCAGAACTTTAATCCAATACACTTTACAATACATATTCAAATTGATCAAATACTCATGCAAACTTGAATCGATTTATCGTATGTATCGAGTACCGAGTCGTTTGGTTACATCACTAGTTACGTCGCGAAGACAAATGTCAAAACGGGCCTTTTATTTTGCGTTGACTCTAATCACTCGATACCTAAATGGATCGTAGTGGTTATCGTGGTGGTGTCGTGTGTGTAGATACGTGCGGCTGGTGGAGGCGGGCGTGCACGAGGCGCTGACCCTGAGCGCGGGCGCGGCGCGCGCGGCGGAGGGCGGCGCGGGGGGCGGGCCGCGCGCGCGCCGCGCCGCTCGTCCGCCGCCGCACCTGTACGCCGCGCTGGCCGCGCGCTCGCCGCGCCCGCCCGCGAGGCCGCTGCTCGCCGCCGTCCTGCCCGAACACTACAAGGTAACTAGACACCGTCGTCGTCTTCTTATTCATCCCACTGCTGGGATAATTTAAGGACTTAGGGGATGTTTGATATTTTTTCTGACACCGGATGTCGCTAGGTAGCTAGTAGGTCCAGATTGTCAAAGTGTACTGAATTTTTTGACAGTGAAACTTCAAGACGACGAGACAACAACAAGACGTCAACAAGACATTTAACAAGATGCTATGAATTGACAGATAATTGGACCCTACGCTACAGTGCTGCCAAAAGACCCTCATTGAATGGGTTTAGAGCATACTCCACCACGCTGCTCAATTTCGTGTTGGAGTAGGCCAGTGTTTTGAAGCCGCTAGATGGCCACTGACTTCTATAATGACAACAGTCGGGACCGACGGCTTAACGTGCCTTCCGAAGCACGGAGGCGTTCGACATAAATAAACCTATCCATGGACAGGCTACGGCCGACGTTGCTTAACTTGAGTGTTCGATTAGGCTTATACACGCAACGGCGCCACCGAGCTCCTCAACTCTGCCGTAACCGATAACTATAAATTAAACCCATTCACCTCATTTGCCACCTTTGCCACCTGTTATTTGTGACAGTAGCGTAAATTGTAGACACGAGAAATCTATAGACAAATTGATAGTTTCCATTGCATTCAAACTAGAAAAAGAGCAATTTACGCCATGACAATGCAAGAAAATGAGACATATTGACACGATTTTTTGGTTTCGCGTCAAGTGTTTCTATGGAAAGCTAAATAATTTGCTAAATACTTGTAATGATTGCGCCATATAAAATTGACACATTCTCTATCTCATGTTTGTCACGACTGACAGGCGTCTATAAAACGTAGTTTATTATAAGTCCTATGAGCGTAAAAGCGCTATGTTCTTTCTTTTCGATTTCTTATTAGAGCAGAAATCGCAATGTTTTTAATGATTATGCCCTACCTCTACCCCTCTTCCACAATCGCCTAACGCAAACCTTTGGTGGTCCGTGGCATTATAAAAATTTGTCTACATAGTCCGCTACCAACAAAAGGTCAAGAACCACTTGTCTAAAAGAAGTCTTAAATTTGTGTCAGATCCTACAACGGAAGAAGTGCGCGAGCTCTACAGAAGTGGCGGAGCTGAAGGCGTCTCTGTGGGCGGTGGGCAGCACGGCCACCTCGGCCGCGGGGCTGCAGCATCTGCTGGCGTTGTCTGGCGGCTGCATCGAAGACTCGGTGCTGGTGCACGTGGCGCGCCTCGCAAAGTACTGCGCCGTCTACTCCGTGCGAGCTACTGCCTTTTACGTACTAGGACTCATCGCAACAACCTACGACGGCGCCAATCATCTTTCTGAACTCGGTACGTATACATTCTGGAACAGCAGAAGAAGGTCCTGTAATTTGCTGACTTGAAATGTCGCCGTAGTCCTGTATACTCTTCTTATTTTTTGCAGTTACAAGCAAATTATATTATTAGCCCAGGCGGGCTATATACTGGTTGTATAAAAAAGTAATGAATGAATGAACATGCTAAGTTTACACGGGTTGATTAATATAATAAAATAAGTGTAAAAATGTATATGAAATCTTTATTTTGATACTCATATTATCAGTTGCCTAGTACCAATAGTACAAGCTTTGCGCTTAATTTGGGACTACCATGTAGTCCCAAATCAAGCGCTGTGTAAATTGACCAGAAATATTTATTTATATATTTATTCTGCACAGGATGGCTTTGCGTGCGGCACACACGGCACGATCAGTTCCCAGTCATATCAGACGAAACATATCACCGGATGTACGATTCTGCCTCCTTCACTTCGCCAGACCGTCGAATGTACGACCCCGAAGTGAGCGAACACTCAGACCACACAGACCAAAGTATGGCCGAAAGCATACTGTCGGATATTACGAAGAATTTGACCAAAGTTTTAATTGAACCGGATTTGAAGAGTCAAGATGTTGTGGATCACAAAATTCTGCTTATTGAGAAAAGAGAGCCGGACAAAAGGAAGTCCCACACTTTGCCATCGCAGGGTTGTTCAAGTTCGCACGATCGGCCTATGCTCTCAGAGTCTAGAACGGTGGATATTTTAAGAGACTGCCCGAACTTTGAGCGTCAAGGAGCCGTTCGCACCGAGAATAGACTGATGATAGGCAGAATGAACTCTTTAGAGCACGAAGGTCGGGTGAGGAATACTAGTGAATCCAGTACAAGCGGCGTGAGCAGTTGCGACTCGTTTCTCGGGAAATATGCTATTCCGTAAGTAATACTTTATAGCACACTTTGCTTTGCAGCTCTGTGCTGATGTTTTTTTTATATATGTCCGGGTGGGACTTTGAAAACATACAAGTTGTAACGTCGCAAGTCGTAACTTATCATGTGGCCCGGCTTAGGGCTCAAACTCCGTGACGTGGGCGCCTGAACGATTCAGTACAAAAGTTGCCCGTCGCTGGGAGCCGGATCCCGCGTCCGCGCACGGGGCCATGCATCCCGGCAACGAAGCCTGCGACGGATTCGCGAATTTATTTATTGAATGTCTTTACGGCGCTGGAATCCAATGTCCTTTTGAGCCCTGTTTTGTTTTATTTCTTTATTTTATTCCCGGCTTCAGGGACATGCCGAAAAATATCGTCAAATTCCTCCATTACACGTAATAATAACAGTAAATCCTATAATGCATTTTTACTGCCATTTTATAGTACTTGGACATATAGCATTTTGGAGTAACTCGACGGCCCCGATTCTAACACCTAATCAAAGATTTTACTAATTTCCATGCCGTCCAAAATATTTTAGCCGATTTCGTGTAGTATATCCGTTATTCTGTCTACTGCCTCGTCCATATCTACAGTAGTTCCCAATTAGCTGAATCTGTTATGAAGTTCTATAAATTAGAACTTCTCCAAATTTGAGTGAGTGGGGACACACTAACCAACGTATATATTCTAGAAAAGATGCCTGATCGAACTGTGAATGCCGTTGCATTTGTTGCATTCGGTTCGGTTCGTTGCAACTTAAGGTTAAGGGTACATAGGCGGTCTTATTGCTAATATCATTCGTTGAATGCTGTGTTGATGTACAGTTGTGGTAAAAAAAGTTTAAGTAAATAAATAATAAAATATAAATGGTTTGCAGCGACAGAGTGATGACCCTGAGTCCAATCCCGAGCTCGTCGAGTTTATACGGTATGAAGAGTAGCAGTAGTTCGCAGCGACACAGGATATCAGAGTTACAACGACGCACCTCAACCTCCAGTAAGTTAAAAAAATATATATTTAAACACTTTATTGGTGCACAATATACAATGATACACGAGTTAAGTTATCAAAAAACCCGACTGCACCTACTACAGATTTATTAATCACGCGCAACAATAATATAATTCCACACAAGCAAAGCCGCAGGCAAAAACGAATATATCAAATATATATTTGAAATCAGGTCATCGAAACCTTTATTTTGATAACCATATCGATATATTTAGAAGAAAAAAAAATTTACTCCAATGACAATTTTGCGGCTCACAGCCGCCATACCTATTGATTTTTTTATATTTGATATAGCCAATGTCACTCGCGTGATTAAGACGAATCTATCTACACCTCTTATGTTGAAATCTGTCAAACGGTTTAGGCTGTAGAGCGTGCCAAATAATAATACATACACTCGAAAAACATAACCCTCCTTCAGCAGGCGGGTAAAAAGGCATATTATCTATTATCTACTAATACAAAAATAGTGGACAATAATAGGGTCGCCAAATTCTTCGTAAGAACCGTTCTCACACAGTAACCCTTAAGCATTTTTGTATGGAAAAAGTCAATGTTGCTATCTATATATAAAACAAACTTGGACTAGTTACACCATTTATAACTCAAGAACTGAGGAATCGATTTTTATGATCTTTGCTTTGTTGGATGTGTCTCCATCCCGAACGGCAAAATAGCTTTTCAATTGTCAAAATAATTTACAAAAAAATATATGAAGAAAAAACATTTAAAAAATATTTCTCGGATCATTTTGCTTCAGTTGTCCAATTGGATTAAATTTTTTGTTGTTGTTTGGAACTGTCAGGACAAAGTTTGTATGGGAAATCCACAGGAATGAGATAGGATCGGGAAGAGCCATAACCACTCCCTGGATACTCCATACAATAAAAGTACTTCCTAAATAGACCACGTCTGTATACGTGCAAATCTGTAGATGTAAGCTCTAGGGTTGACTGCGTAAAAAAATAGGTTCGGTAATATTGTAATAATAAATTTCTTTTAAACGTTTATTTTGGATGATTGTAATTATGAGACTGGTTAAAAACCACTTATGTTGCCGTGGTACACTAATTGTCTCACGCGGGTTGTAATTTGTGATTATACAATGTAAAAAAAAACATCAACATTCAGCTTCCATAAAGTCCAAAAACGTGGAACTGTTGAATCAAATGTTTCACAAGTGTCATTTTTTTTATTTTTTTTATACTACGTCGGGTGGTAGACAATTATTACGGCCCGCCTGATGGGAAGCGGTTACCGTAGCCATCTTAACACTCGCAACATAAAATATCGCTCGCGCGCCGTCATCCCCGCTGCCAACGCAGCATCTCCTTCCTTTCTGGTGACCTTGTGGTGTGGATAAGTGGTAGTGTGTCCATTTATGAGAAATTTGATTCGACAGTTCGTTGTTTATTCAATACTTAATCATATCACCATCCGATATCGACGTTATTTCAATATCCTCAGGTTTCACCGGACCCGAAGTTTCAAGTTCCCCTCCGAGTCAGCTAGACATAACCGGATATGCCACATTGAAATCTTTAAACAGACATAGAAGGTAAATATTATCCTTCCTTATTGTGTATTTATTTCTTTATTTATAGGTACAAATACAAAATACAATGCACTACGAATTACATGATGTAATATGTATTATATCATGTAATTCGTAGTGCATTGAGCCATTCGACCACCGGGCTCGTACTTATTTTGGTAATTATTACTTATTTTGGTAATATTCTGAGGTCGCGGATTCGTTTCCCGCACAAGACAAACATTTGTGTGCATGAACATGTCTGTTTGTCTTGGCCTGAGCGTTTTCTATGTATTATAAGTACCTATGTATTGATAAAAAAATGTATAATTTAAGTATTTATCAATTGTCTAGTACTCATAGTACAAGCTTTGCGCTTAATTTGGGTTTAGATGGCGCCGTGCAAATTGTCCTAAAATATTTATATTTATTTATTATTTATATTGTGTATAAACACGTATGTAATTTACATCTGTATTATACACAACGAGAAAGATAGTATATCTCGATATATTGCCCTGTTTATTGTCTCGTACTGCATTTTCTATTATATTAATCTAATTATATGTGCTTACTTGACAGATTTGTCTCACGATCAATTTATTTCAGACCACATTTGTCGGAGAGCGCTGCGACAGGGTCGAGTGACTTGGACGACTTAACGTGGTTGTTGACCGATACCAATCGACGGTCGAAACCATTCTCATCATTACGAGACCGAGCCAAGAACACTAGAGACCGAATGACTAAGATGAGGTACGTACTTGCTTGTTTACACCAATGACACCAATGGGGTGTAAGTGGTTCATCAACATCTTTGAACCAAAGCCAACTTCACCTGCACGCGGTGCACCCTGCTGACTGACAAACGAAGCACTGGCGAAAAGAGAGGTAGAGCGCGTAATTGTAAGCTACCCTACTGGGGAATGTACCTCCACCTCACAGAATACTACAGCCAAATAACAATTCCCTTGAGGGTTGTTGTGTTCCTGCGAGTGAGTGAGGCGACCAGAAAGGAAGGAGATGCTGCTTTGGCAGCGGGGGTGGCGGCGCGCGAGCGGTATTTTATGTTGCGAGCGTTAATATGGCTACGGCAACCGCTTCACATCAGGCGGGCCGATAATTGTCTGTCATCGTTGACGTAGTATAAAAATTAAAAAAAAAAAAAAACCTTACCAAAGAAACGTTTACACCAATGACCTTACCAAAAAAAAATCGTATGACGGCACATTTTTTTTTACACTTCGTCGTGTCTCGAACTAACATACGACGCAGTATGCAATAGTTAGTAATGTATGAGACATGCTTACAGAACTTACAATACTTCTCAAATGCCATGTTTTAGCTGCGATTTTCTGTGAGGAGTACTTCTTGTTCGCCAGAGCCGCATTTGTAAACTGGCAGGTGCGAGCAGGTTGGCTTTGACAAGGCTTAGAAACCGGATTATTTTCGAAATCGGTACAAAGTATATGCGGAACTTTTTAGTAAAGGTTCAATAACTTTGAACCGGGGTTTTTAACAAAAATAACGGGTTTTTCTTAAGTCAGTTTTAAACCGGTTCACTCTAGACAAACTCACGAATTTTATTATCGTCATTCTCTTTTTTTCCTCTCTCTAAAATCTCTTTTTCTGAGATGGACGCGAAAGTAAGTACACACATGACACGTCCACTTACAACACTAATGACAAATATCCGTTTGACAGCGAAACCATTCGTTCATAGCTTATTTGGTTAGCTTTATGTCGGCCTTAGACAGCCGGAATTCGTCACAGAATTTGGCATCCTAATTAAGAGTATTGACTTAATTCCAAACTCACGGATCCATACAAAACATCTATTCACCACACACAGGCAGGTTTTTACAGATCAATCGGACAAAAAAATACTAACAAGTATAAAATATTTAATGATCTGAATTCAGAACACATGTCTAAGGAATGACCACACACTGGAATTCAGATTCTTAAATTCAGTTTATGAATTTCGGGACGGATTTCTGCTGTGTAAGGCCGGCCTAAAGCTAATCAGATACACTGTGAACGAGCTGCTTCTGCTTCGGTGTCAAATGGAAATTTGTCTACGTTAGTGAGTGGACGTGTGACGGCCGCGTCTATCTCAGAGGACAAAGATTGTTCTGTTTATAGGATTAATAACCAACAGAAAACGGGACGGGGGCCCACCACACATTCCCACCACTGTGTCTCCTGTGTAGCCAGGATTAACAGCGGCGACCGCCAAAAAAGGCAATGAACAATGAAGTCCATTGCAGTCCCGGGGGTAAAATTACGGCTGCCTTGGAACTCACGAATTAAATCAGATGAAATTAGTAGGAGTAGGAAGCTTTTGGATTTTTACTTCCCCTCTTAGCAATGTGAGAGACAGCAATATGGCAAATAAGGCATTAAAAGCCTAAAGAAAAACCAACCAACAGAAAAAGTGAAAAAAAGCTCAGCTCTCCTCGGAGGTCCTGCCCCCCTAGCCAGGTGTAATTCGTAGCGTAACGAACGTTAGATAGATCACGTGACATTTGTCAAAATCGAACATTTTAGTATGAGAATTGACAAATGTCACGTGATCTATAGAACGTCCGTTACGCTACGAATTACACTTGGCTAGGGGGGCTGGACAAACCCACCACCTTCCCATGGCTCCATCGACCTCCTGGTCATTTGAGCCGAATCGGCTAGGGGGGCTGTTGTCTGGCGCGTATTTGTGTAGTGTAGTGTACCGTTGTCTGTGGTGCAGCCTGCTGGAGTACGACTGGAAGCCGCTGGGCGCGCCGCGCGGCGGGGCGGGCGGGGGCCCGCGCGCGCCGCGCCGCGCCGCGCCGCTCGCCACCAAGCACCCGCCCGCCTACATCGGCATCTGCCTGCCCAGGGACCTCGCGGATCTCTTCCCCAGGTACACTACTACTTTTGACCGACTCAAAAAAGGAAAATCTCCATTCGTTCATAGCCTTTTGTATGGAGCGTTTTCGGGAAAATCCAAAATTGTGATTTTCAAGTTATCATATCTCCAGAAGTATTAATGCTATCGAAGTAATTCTTTCACCAGCAGGCGTTATACAGGATTCGGCTGAAAAATTATGAAGAGCTCCTTACACCCCTATATTTATTAGTTTTGTTTTTGAATAGTTTCAAATATATTTTCCATTATATTTTACAGAGATAATGAGATGAAAGAAGCGGAAGACAGCGAATACAAAGTATCGAGACGTAACAGGGTGCCGTCGTTCCTGGTGGACTCTAGTAACGGCAGCACTGAGAACAAGTCGCGAGCCACGCCGGACAGTCTCAAGTTGGCCTCCTATAAAGGTACAATCTTAACAATAATACCATTTGTATATTATATTTGTAATAAATATGGAAGAAATATAGATACTGGTTAGCAACTTTAAAGATAGAATAGGATTTGGGTTAGAGGGTGACGTGCAGGAGAGATAACAAGAGTGAGCGGAACTGGACACGACAACGGAAGTTGCCACTAAAAAAATTAATTCGTTAAATATATAATAATATTACACGTTGCGTGTTGTATATTTCTGCATAGTTTAAATTTCTTGCACATACTTATTGGCAATACTTCGAAACAAATATTTATTATTTTATATTGGATATTATTATTTTCTACAGAACTGGCTGCAGCATGCGGCGTCCGCGGCAATGATGCGATGAATGCAGTTATAGCGGCAACTACCACTGCCACAGGAACAGCTAGTACAAGTGTTACCAAAGATAAATTGCCTTCGAGCACAGCAAGTGCGAGTATAGCGAATATCGCTCCAGTTGAGGTGACCCCAGGCGATGTAATCGAGAGCAATCAGGCTGCAGAAGTGACTGCACCCAATGCTAACAAAGCAGCTAGTACAGAACAATCAGCTCATACAACTAGCGAAGTTGATAAGACTGGTGAAATCGGTAATACGGGTGTAAATAAAGTTCCGGTGACGTCTACGGGCGAAGCGGATAGTCTCAGTATAGTAACAACGCGGACGAACAAATGGAAGCATTCGGTGGCGGATTGTTTGGCGTGCGTGAGGACTAGACCACCGTCCTCACACGAATTACGGGAGGCATTCTTTGCAGGTTTGTTTATTTGTATAAAAGATGTGCGATCAAATTATTTTTACCCAGTTTGGTTTAGCGATAGTGATTTAACAAAAATTGGTTCAATTGTCTATAAAGTCGGTTTACAGACGATAAATTTAAGTGATAACGTCAAGACATCGGCCGATGGATTGGAAGAGAGATAGATGCGTCACAAGCCGAACGCTTAGGGATCGTGCCTCTCTATAGCTTGTTGCGCGCTCTCGCTTGCACGCACGGCTCAGGCGGGACGTGACATCGATTTATAAGACGTTATCAGGTCAAAAATAAAATTTGATATAATATCTGTTACATCCAAGAGTATATTTACTGATATAATAACTTGCAGATGTTTTATATGATGTAACATTATGTTAATCACATTGCGATTCTTTAGAACCAGGCGTTAATTGTGTATTGTTAAGTTAAAAAAATCAAATTGAAATGGTATACTTACAATTAGATTTGTATGGCACGAAGCGTGCTACACAACATCTGTCAATGAATATGCATATGCTATACTAATAACTTTTATTGTAATTAGTTGAATTTGTTTTTTTTTTTTTTTTTTTTATTTATTACACCAGTTTACAAAAGACATTAAACATAACAATATTGACGCATTTCATAAACCACTGAGGTTTGACACAAATGCAACAAGATCCACATCAAGCATTTACTATTACAATCATAACAATATAAAAAACAAAAGCGCAATAATTACACAAAATAGTAGGTAAGTGCGCATTTAACTACAATACAACCTTAAGATTGATAGGTAACCGGGCAAGTACGCTCGAAAACACATGTTAGGATAACATAGTCGGTAGCTAATATAATATAATGATGATAATTTAATATGATTTAATTTATTCAATAATTATGTAATATATTTAATTTCTATTTAATTTCTTAGGCAAATTTACGTTACTATGTACTACTTAAATGGTCCAAAAAATATTTTTTTAGTTTAAATTTTATATTATTCATAGTAAGATTTTTATTAAAATCGGGTGGTAGTTTATTAATTAAGCGAGGTACAATGTAACGCGTCGTTCTCTCGCCGTACACATTGGTGGCGCGTGGTGTTTGCAACCGGTTCCGTGCAATAGCTCGTGTGAATACAGTGTGTTCCACTTTGCACTGCAAGTCAGGTTTAAAATAATTTTCTTTCAAAATAGTGTAATCTATTTTTACGTGAATTGGTAATATTTTACAGTGTTTAAAAAGACCCAATTCATCATTCTGATATTGTAATTTGACTTGAGTGGATACAATCGACTTTAGTATTTTTAATTGTAATCTATATATATTATTTAAGTATGTATTGTATGTCCGTCCGTAGCTGCTCATACCGTATTGTATATGGGACTCAGCTAGCGAGTTATACAGTAATAATTTCATGCGATATGGAATACGACGGGATAAGATTTTTATATTTCCAAGAAAAAGCCTTAATTTGTTACACACTTCGTTAATGTGAAGTTTCCAATTTAGTTTATCATCTATTACTAGCCCAAGATATGTGTGCGAGTTTGCAAGTTCTATGGTTGGGCAACAGCATCCCCCACTACTGGAGCTATGTAAGCACGCGTGATCATGGGCTACTATATCTTTAGTAAATAACGTGGTCTTTAAGTATGGTGATTTGATGTGCACTAATTTAGTTTTATTAGCATTAAGTACAAGGCCAACATCATGGCACCATTTACAAAGTAAATTAAAGTCTGATTGTAAGATGCCACACGCTTTGTCTAGATCTTTATCACTGACTACTAAGCACGTGTCATCGGCAAATTGGTAACAGGTACTCTGTTTCACGCAGTTTTTCATATCATTGACATATGACAGGAAATGTAATGGGCCTGCGACCGATCCTTGTGCTGTGCCCGCGGAAACGGTAACAGTCTTACTGACAGCTTTTGCGACTCTTACGGCAAATGTACGATTAGAGAGGTAGCTTTCGAACCATTTTGATAATGGACCACGTATACCACAATCATCTAATTTTTTTATTAACAATTTATGGTCGAGAGTATCAAAGCCCGCGAAAAATCAATGAAGAGCGCCAGAACGTGTTTTCTTTCGTTCATACACTCGTTTACTTGGTCCGTGAACTTTGAGAGAACGTCATTAGTACCTTTCCCTAGCTGAAAACCAAATTGATTTTCGTATATAATATCGTTTTCTCTGTAGTATTTATGAATCTGATTACAAATATACTTTTCAACAATTTTGTCTATACTAGAGAGAATTGTGATAGGTCGATAGTTACGGTAGTCACTTCGCTGTCCTTTTTTAAAAATTGGCCTAACGCACCCATTTTTTAATTCATCAGGATAATCAACTGACATTACACTAATGTTGATGAGATTCGCTATAGCCCCTGAAATGCCACTTTTTACTAACTTAATATCAGAAATTTTAATGGCGTCCGTGCCCGGTGCTTTGTTAGAATTTAATTTTTTAATAATATTGTCTATTTCGTTACTTGTGGCTTTTTGATAGCGAATGCTAGAATTTGCGGGTGTTCGGTACGTATTTTCATCTGTTGTTGTTGTTTAAATAATATTGTGTCATAAAAGCAGTAAACCATATAAAATCAATTTACCACTATTACCACGTATGCGACTGATAGAAATCCATTCCAAGTTAAGCGTTCGGACGCTTACTGTTGACACGCTCGCGATTTATACTGCCCATGCTAATTGGTATTGTAGGTGTTTGAATGTTATTAATATTGCAGGTATGGAGTCGAGCCCGCCCAGTAGTCCGCCGGCCGAGCGCAGTCCGCGGCACGACGTGCTGCAACACGTGCATTTCATGTCCAATCCCATATATCTGCGACAGGTAACACAACACTATAAATAGGAAGCTTCATGTGCGATGTAGAAACTAATGTCAGAATAAAGGGCCGATCGAGGTTTCGAGCCGGGGGGGGGGGGGGGGGGGGGGGTCATTCCAAGCTCTCGCTCTCTACGTTCGCGCTATCAATTATTAGGGCAAGTGGGTGGAAGGAGGAATGGGGGGCGTTCATGGAGGTCATGACTCTTAGAGTCTCCCTTGAGTCAGATTTACTAATTAATGAACAATTTTTTCTATGCATTTTTTACTGGCGAATTTAAATTACTGTAAATGACTTTTTTCAGAGATCAGATTTCAATAAAACAAAGCATATATTGCTCGATGCTGGGCTTAATCTATTTGTGGAAGCGACAAAAAAATATATTCAGTAGTTTTAGAGTTAGGGGAGACAGACAGACATCCAGACCAGACAAACAAGAACAAAAAATACAATAATATTTTTGTGTTATATTAGTCTGTACAGATACGCGGTTTCTACTGCTTTATTATATGTATAGTTTGTATTTCAAGCGTATTATAAGTCTCAGTACCTCACTAGTTTTCTATGTTCAAAGCAGATTCTAAGTGTGTTATATTGTTCCAGACACGGTCGACGTTGGTGTCACTAAAGCAGCGTCATCCTGAAGTGTTTCGCAGCGCGTGCGTTTATTCGGACGTGTGCGCGCTACTGGCGCGGGACACGTACATGCTGTGCGCTCGCCGCTTCCTGCAAGAACTATTCCTCGACACCAGCTACCAGTGCTTCGCGGCAGAACCAGCCGCGTTGTTAGCGAGGCACGAGCCACACCGCCCCGTCGAACACTAGCCGGTAACTGCGATACTAGCGGCCTCACTATACGCTCGTCGCGGAGCTAGCGATAGCTATCGCTCAGTGTGATTGGTACACGGTGCCGCGACCAACCCTCGTATACATAGTGTAGCAAGGGATGATGAGCTAATGCTTCGGGATCGCGCAGATAACTTCAGTGTATTTCTATACTGTGCTAATACTACTGTCGATTTTAGATTGCACATTTGATAAACTATGAAAATATTATATAGATAAAACTTTAAGTTACGGTCATGTACGAGAAAATATGTTAGAGGATTACGTCAAATCAAATATATAACAAAATGTTATGGAATTAGACATTAGATAAGATTGTTTAAAAAAAAAAATCTATAACAGTAAATGTCAAATGGGTAATCTAAAAACGACTGAAGTATAGTGTAAACTTTAACTCAATGCATTAAATAGTCGAAAATTTGTGTAAATTATTGACAATGACTGTACACTTTAATGACATATAGAATAATCGAAATCGTAATATTTATTATTGTAATCGCATACCTCGCTTATTATGTTCTTACAGTTTGATTTAATAATCGGTGATGGATACATTAAAATATCAATATTTGTGTTCAAACGGCGTAGACGCTCCTTTGTAATGTTTGAATAATACGAAGCAATAAATAAATAAGTCCAAAGCGATAATGACGGTTATCATATTGAAATCGTACGCAATAAGGGCCGACTGATACGTTGGTAATTGAGTGTGCCTGAAGTTAATTATGAGTAGAGGCTGCCTCGTGCGTTTTTGTACACATTGAGAATGTTCACAAATGTATTTATAACATTATTTTTATTTAAGTGTTCTGTGTATTTTAATGTTTCCGCGTGTAAATACTTCATAGTTTTTCTTTCCATTTGGTGACCTCAGAAGTAGACGTTATATTTATCTGTTAGCAAGTATGTACGCGTCGCGTATCTTGATGTTTTTATATGCGTTCCGTTTGCGGCCAAAATATTGCGGTTAATTTTGTATATCGATAGTACGGCTTCAAACGAGTGAACATATTTCATATCTGCAACATTAAGCTGAAAAGTCAGTATATTACTTTGATGGTGTGACTTCCTATTAGTGATACTTTGAACATTATGTATTTATAATTTATACAACTCGATTACACTTGTCGAGTATATAATTGATACATTATAAAAATAATTGTATTATAAACGAATTTTCACATGAATTTGCAAATTAAAGTATAACGTAAGCTCATAGGTATCACTGTATTGCTTATTTGATAATTTATATTATTTTATAAGGTAAGATATGTAAGTCCCTAAATAATATGTTATAGCATGAATCTGTTCCATTTAGGTATTTTAACAATCATTTGTGTGATTTTTATGATTTATAATATTGTTCCTTTATAACAACGTGATTTACTATTAATTAATGACAGCGATATCTGATTATGCATTTAAATAATGAATGAATAGCGTCAGCAACTGTTCGACCTCCATTGCCTACCCATATTTAGTACGGCGATGCGTTGCGATGCTCCGCAACCGCCGACCTCCGACCGTTGACTGAACGCACCATTCCTCACGTCCGTATACTTATAATAAGTGATCCCACCTAACGTATGACGCAAAATGTTTCCTAATATAGGTTTTCATAATTAAACGCAAGATTATAATGTAGATTTAATACACGATTGTGTTCAATTTATTGTCTTACACATTTTGCATTTAATTTAGTTACTCTGCTCCTTCGAGTTGTTGTTATTATGTAAAAACAAATGGATAACAATTTATGTTATTGTTTTAATGATATTAATAAGAATTATTAGAAACTGGATGTCACATAACTATTTGTTACATGAATGACTTTGTTAATATTCAAAAGTAATATGTAGGTTAAGTTATTATTTTTATTTGTAATCTAATGAACTTTCCTTTCGGAAAGTCTTCAAAGATACACTACAGTATTTCTACACCCATCTATTTAACCTTGCATTTAAATAATGCTAGCATTATTTCACAAACCTCTTTAGTTCTCTCTTTTCTACTTTGGTTTACGTCAATATAATTATGTTGAAGTTTTTTTCCATAACTACTGGTATGATTATGCAGTTTCGTATTACCTTAAATTTCAATAGCACTAAGTTACATTTTCCAATTGTTAATTATATAAAAAGTAACCAAATGGCAAATTATTGTCATATAGATGATTTATTAAAAATAGTTGATTGCTTACATAACAGGAAATAAGAGCAAATGAAATATAGTGCCATTATGCTGGTTCCTTAAAATTGTAATAACAAATCGTTGCATTATTATTAGTACCGACTCAATTATGTCACAGTCACTATTCAGTATAATAAAATATTATTTTATACTGTATTATGTGCGCGTTTTATTTGTAAACTACCTTCCACCACTTCAGCAACCGGATATCGTAACTAGCTACCGAGAAGAAAAAAAATCCTAAGCAAACATTCTCCAAGGGTAACGATTATCATTGCTCCAGTTCATACGTTAACACGTTAACTGTCCAGTGTACCGAGCTAGGTACACGTCGCGGGATTCTATGACGTCCGTGTACCGTTCGCGGTACACGGACCTCTGATCTTCCCGATGGGTTCTAAATAATGTGGATTACTGTTGGACATTATCAGAGCACTTGAAGAAGATGAAGATAATGACATTTTTACAAGCCGAATGAGTTTTTCAATGGTTAATCAATGTGCCTAAGTACTAACTGACTGACTACAACAGTAAAAAAATACAAGATTTTGGAGGGTAGGTAACCGTTATTTCAATGTTGCCAGTGGGAAAAGAGGATCCAATTAACTTTTATTATTTCATCTACGGAAAAGACGGAAAATATTCCAAAATAAATCATTGTTTTTTATTACTAAATAAAGACATAAAAAACAATGATTTTATAAATAAAAACTGTTTTTACCATACCCGTGCCTTTGACAAGTCCACGGTACACGTAAAGTGTACACGTTCCTTCAATACGAAAAGTCCGTGTACCGAATATGGTACATGGGAAAAAAGGAGCTATATTTTAGGTATAGATAACAAAAAGGAGCATACTGATATCTTTTCGAGTCCGAATAACTAATAATTTGTATTGGACATATGGGGTTGCCGAAAAATTTTATATGGGGACAGTTAACGTGTTAAAATGTCACCGAAGTCCTCAAATTTTTTATTCAATTCCTTTTATATCTCATGTAGCTTGAAGCGCATCTCTGCTTATAAAGACAGGGATGCGCGTCAAGCTGCATGGTTTGAGATTAATAATATACAAGCTATTAGACATATCTCAAAAAACAGGACGACTTTGTACTTCTGAAATGACACGTTCCGTATCAATAATACTCATGAGTAGAGGCGGCGCCCACTGATTTCCTAGCGACATCTCCATTCTCCACCCGCGCGCACACGCCAGTGTCCCATCGCACGCGGGGCGGGCTCCGCCACCCGTGCGGCGATATGCTATGCCTCACATTGCTGCTATAGAACGAAACAGCGTGCGGAACGGCCGTCCGCACCGTGCACACGTTTCAGTCAGTCAGTCAGTAGAGAACGTGCGCTTGCGCGCGTACGAGTTTCGAGCGAGGTGCTCTTTACTCGGGCATAACTTCGAGGGCTTCAACCCCCAAGAAACTTGAGTCCGCTTACGCGGATTGGGAAGGACTAATATATATTTATACATATATTGCACACGTTTAACGCAGCGTACAGTATGGTTGTTACTTCAATAAGCGCCTTTTGAGAAAGAGATAGTTACAATGATGAACAATTTATTAACAAATTCACACGCATTACATACACGAACCCGGTGTTTTATTAGCACATTGTTTAAGAAAAAAAGGAAAGGGTAGCAAATTAAATAGCCGTTTGGGAGAACTGGAATTACAGATAAACATTAATTAATAATTACAATATCCAATGTCTTCATGTCAAATCTATAATGGATGACCGACTGTGATCAATTTTGATCACCTTCCGGAGACGAAATTCGGCCGGAAATAAAATTTTTTGAGTTTGGTAATACTGATAAATACTGTCAGTGTCACTCACTCACTGTCCTATTTATTTATTTTGTTTGAATTTTCATTTTCAAGCAAAGCCGAAGGTTGTACAAGTAAATTATTTTTGTGTTATTCTTCAGGAAATTTGGTGACTGTTTTGACATTATTCAAGTGAATGATATTTAAATATTAAAAGAGGATTATGTATAGTATTAGTTAAAGCTGAACCGCTGCGTAATTCGTAAAAAATATAGCAAAAAATTTGGATTTTATTTTCAACTTTAGTCATTTCACAGATGGTATGTTGTTTCCATTGTATTACTTACCTAACACTAGTAATAACTCGATCAGAATCTACACTTTATTTATTTTACGTACTAACTATTTATTGCTGCCTTACTATTTATTTTTAGCTGTAAATAAAATAAATATTTACAATTTAAATATTAACATGAAAAATTCAATTTTATGATAACTGCTAATCTGCAAGGACCTAAGTTTTACTTTGTTATTACATCTCTTTCGAATTTGTTGATAAAATTTCATAGTGATTGATAAGACTTGAAAGGGAGACCTGGCAACACAACAACAAAATCAGCCCGGCCTGCTATGGCGTCTCTGGCCTATTTTTCTAATTTTATTATACATATTGTGGCTATGACTAAGGTATCAGACTATTCGGGTATCAAACTATTCAGGTTCTTTTATTTTGGCAATCCGTCCATGAAGACTATTTGATAATAAAAAAATAGAAAAAGATCGAAGAAGAGAAAGATTGCATCTGCAGGATGCCATGTGCAGGTTTTAGGCTCGGACTTAAAGATGATGTTGAACCACTTACACCTCAAAGGTCTGTTGTCTTCTTCTGAGTGAGAAAGTACTACGAAGCCCACTGATGAGTTGTTGACTTGTTATATCAGCTCAGGGGATGATACGCCGTTGCCGGGCAGATGCGTGGTGGCGTTGTGGGATGGTTTGTCGCTAATATAATTATCTGCCCATTAAGATGTTAAGTCCACTTGGTCCAAATCGCAGGTTCAATCTAGTCTATGTATAAATTGACACCAATTAATTACATACGAAATTGTGTTGTACTAGGCAATATAGCCACATTATTATTATTTACTTTATATAAATGGTTCAAGTAGGCATTTATTTTAATAATAATTATTAAATATCTCTATAACAGGAGCCAAATTCGAGCGCAAGTTTAGCAAGCAGTGATGAAATAAAGGCCAGCCTAACTGCAGGTGAAGAATCTAGCTGTGATGAAGAACAAGAAAATCTAGTTGGCTGGACCAAACGGGACAAGTTTATGTTATTAGAAGCCATTAAATTATATAGCTCATCTGAAATAGAATTAATTTCAATGACCTTATCTCATAAGACAAAAGAAGAAATTGTAGCAGCTATTAGGTATTATAAGTCACAAATAACAATGAATCATTCTACTGAGAAGAAGAAAAAACGTAAAAGGAAAATAAATATTAACTCAACAGCTCCTCTGGCTACTTGGGTGAAGGTTTTAACTGATAGTTTTACTTTCAACGAGCTTGAGACTGATACCTCTGCAGCCCTCCGCCTTATTGCAGAATATGAAAAGTTTCCTCATCCTGACGAATGTGAAGGTGTTGACTTCAAGATGGTGTATCATCTAATAGCCAATGCATTGCAAGGAAAATCCCTTCAAGCAAATGGAACACTGGCTCCAGTAATAGAAAAGTGTCTCCTTGAGGCAGCATTGACAAGTAAAGCATTTATCAGGAAATATACATTTAAGGAAATAATTGATAACATAGATCTGTCGAAAAAACAAATGAACATCCATCCTAGGCCAACCCCAAACAGTGAATTGGAAGCTATCCGACACCTAGGCTCTCAGAGAGCATATAATCCATTGAATATTGGTGAAAATCATCTTAAGCAATCAACATTCTCGGAGTTTGGTACTTTATAGAAATTAAATAAACATTTTTTTATAAATCCTATTTATTTATTCACGTAGGCTTTATTTTCATCGCCGCGGAATGTAATGGAAGCGACTTTTTATGACGAAATTGTATATAGCATAATGAACTTTATGTCAATTGTATAAGATATAAACTTAAATACGAGCTAAAAAAGGTTGCGCATCTTCTGGGGAATCCTCGCGCATTCTCGAGAATTTCCCTAGCTACTGTCGGCGCTGCCTGTGGAATCCGCGGGCAGTGGCGCGAACGGGGAGTCGGTCGGGTTGGTCACAGCAATGGAATACGAGAGAATACTCGAGAATTCGCGCGCCATCTCGCGTCATGAGGCGAAATTGACGCTTCCATTCCATTCCGCGGCGGTGTAAATTGAGCCTTATTGTTAGGAGCAATGAAAACCATTTTGAGAAAAATAATTATTTATTACTTGTAATGACTTGTAAGTACCAAATTTTGTCATAAAATAAAGAGGATAGGTAAGTTGGTATCAGGTACTTATAATAATTTCTGTAGATGGGATAGTGAACTACATTGGGTTTTTAGCATTGTATCATACAAAAACATAGAATACAATAAAATTATTTGTACATAAATTTAATGTTAACATACATGAGATTATTAGAACAATATATTTACGAATTTAGCCATTCCATGAATCTACTAAATAATTGGAGTGCCACTTTAACCACTCTATCCCAAAAGCTACTTTCTTCCTGTACCTCTTGGTTTGGCGTGGTTGGATAATCTTCAGGGTCGAAATTTTCTATTTGTCTTTTGTGCCGTGAAAAGATCTCGTGCGATTTGTCATCTGTGAATAAAAATACCCGTTATATATTGGTAGAAGTGGTATATTTTCATAATTATATTTTCGTAGCATGGGGTTCTTCAAAGTAGACGTAAAGGGGATTTTCAAGTTCGGAAACGCGTGAGTGATACCTCTGGTGTGGCAAGCGGCTACGATTTTTGTTTAGGTACTACGCGACAGGTCGTATGCGTGCTTGTTATCTTAATTGTATAACGTAAGTAGAAAAAAGAATTGAAAAATAGATTGATGGTCACAATAATATACCAAGGCTGGCCAATAGATTTTCCAGGTGAGCAAAATTTTTTAAGACTGTAGCGGCGGTGGGCCACTACGATTATATTAGTAGGGCACAAAAAAAGACAAAACATGTTTTATTTTCTTTATTATTAAAACAAATGAAACGACATATTTTTATTTAATGTGACCTGTGAAGAGGTTTTTCTGATAGTAATTTTTCGATATTTGGTTTTAAATCGGATGTTAAAATGTAATCTTCGATCAACAATATTGTTGATCGAAAATTCGATCAACTATATTGTTGATCGAATCGAATGTAGGTAATACAATTACGCTCCGGCGCTGGCGGGCAAATTCAAATGCTTTGGCGGGCGACTTAGTGGCCCGGGTGCTTGGGTTTGGCCAGCCTTGACATTATACTAATGTAATAAAGTTGAACGATAATTTCTTTGTACGTAATCAATTAATTCTGAAACCACTAAATCGATCATGTATGTTTAGTCTTGGACCGTACTGATTGATTAATATAATTAACTATTATAGTCAGTGGTGAGAGATTTAATAAAATTCAACATTATGAATATTTATTTATTATAATAGCAATGGATATCGAAGATATCATTTTGAAATCACTATTCATTTTTGAGCAATTGAGATGGCCTGGCGTACAGGACATGGCGAAGCATTTTTGCCGGTCAAAAGGTTATTTATTCTTTCACGCTTCCAGAAGTAACTGCAATTTTTTTATTTCCGTAATATAAAATATAAATCTTATTCTTTAACAAGAATAATACAAGAAAGCTAGCGTTGAATAAAAAGAGGAACGGCTAAGTACTTACTGTCTAAGTTTGCAGCAGTGCTTTGCGAAACCTGAAAGAGGAAACATAAATGAAAAAAAAATATGGAATGACAACCGATAACCTGTTCTTAAAGCACATTATCATCTTTATCATCAGCAGCATCATTTCAGTGGAAGGATGTTCCTGTATGATCCTAGTAGCTTGCTCATACAATATGGTTTGGAAGGATCTTTCATTAAATACCTAATTAAAGCTTAGATAATTTCTTACGTAGACGAATTGTTGTCGCAGAATGACGCTGTAGACCAAATGACAATATTTTAAGTCTTAGACTAAAATTAAAAATACGTTTATCGTTTCTTTGAGGTAAATTTAGGTACATAATTTAGTTCCGTTAGCCGTTAATATATAATAGCAAATAAATAATAGCTTAAATTATTTATTGCTAGTTTTTTTTTGCAAACACCCAGTGGCGGACTAAGGCTAAAGCGGGCCCTAGGCAACATTGTATTTCCAGACCTAATAATGAAGTTTTCACTTCGAAAATAAAAAAAACTTAATTTTCAGGCCCCAAAAATTACGGGCTCTAGGTAAGTGCCTAGGTTGCCGAGGCCTTAGTTCGCCCCTGCATACACCCTCTTATGTATATGTCAAACAATATATTTCACGGTATAGGTACTTTTTAAAATTAATTTAATGAGTATTTACCTAATTTATTATTATGTAATAGGTACTTACATAGTATCCTGAGCAGAATGACGAAAATATCGCTAATAAAGCGATGATCGATAGTATGTACAGATTAGTCGGCTTCATCTCCGTTTCCAATCACCGGTGTGGCTCCCCATGACTGTGAACTTGCGTTTTATACAAGGGCGTGGTTTTGCTCGATTGTAGCGGAAAATCATGGCGTGTAATCACAGATATTCCAACAAGTGTTTAACGTGTGTCGTATTTTACAGAGTTATGTAATAGTCGGTCGTGAATCAGAGGATCGTACATTATGGGTGACAAGACTACAAGAGATGATATTACCAAATCATTTATTAGATCATCTTGGTATTATGACCAACAATCTGTGCCAACAACACACAAGCAGAAATTCTGACGACTTCTCGTATAGTGTAATTTTCTTCGAATAATACAGTAGTCACGTACTGTACGGTTCCAGAGGAATTTTCTTCCACGGACTATCAAGCTGTCGAGGTTTTCTCAAAAGGTTTTTACAGCGTCGGCAACGCCTAAGTGTGTTACAGGCGTCCATGGGCTACGGTAGCTGCTTTGCGAGTCGTAACTCGGAACTCGCCTTATGGAATGCTTGTTTGCCACTTTAGTGGAATGAAAATACGGTAACCAAATATAATTTTACAGTAAAAAAAAAACTAGAATTGCCATTGGCACCTACTTACTTACTGTCGACCAATCAAAAAGAGAAAACATATAGAAGAAATATCCATTCTGAGGAAATCTTTAAACATATAATAAAATTGTAACTAGCCGATGTCTGCATTAAAGGAGATATTTAAGAAAATAATAATATGATGCATTAGAAGGCAAAACATTCTTTTCAGAATTTTTATTCGTCTGTACGTTTGTAGCGCATCACGCAGAAATTACTGGAAAAAACTTGGATACGGTTGTCACAGTTGTTATACTACGGGTGGTCTAAGTTAAAAACTGATATGTACCTATATATTTTCTCTTGATACGCCGAAGTTCAATCCAATAAAATCGATTACATATCGATTTTGGTTGTGATTGTACATACCCCTGCGTGTGTCGATGTTTTTATTGTCGCGACCTTGTCGATTCAGTTGCACGTTACGCATGAAAGCTCTTGTACAATAGGACGCTGCTGGACAGTGGATAGTAGGCGTGGGTGCTCGGGAAAGGCGAGTCATCCTTCATCGACATACCTATGTATAGGCACCACACATCTTCAAAAGTCAACAAACTAGCTCAATTAAGAGTAGCTGGACAGGAGAACTACTTATGTAACAACAGTTTTCAGGGGTAACGGCGTATAGGCGAGACGCCATATTAAAGGTCACGGCATCAAATGAAAACAATTAAGTCTGAGAAGATATTTTGTGTCCCTTTGTGTGTTCTAGCGATTGTACAATGGGGTGTGTTCAGAGGAGTTGTTTGACATGATACCCACGACCTCTTTATACAGTCCCACCGATCGCCATCTACAGGGTATTCATCCTCACGCATTGGAGCCTAAGTTGTTGCCTACGGTGCGGTTCCAGAAAATTTTCTCCCGCGTACCTACTGTCAAGCTGTGAAATGATCTGTCTGTCGAGGTTTTTTCAGAAGACTGAAGCATGGAGTTCTTCAATAAGGGCGTGAAGAGGTTTTTACAGGGGCGGCAACGCGCTTGTGATGCCCCTGGTGTGACAGGCGTTCATAGGCTACGGTAACTGCTTACTTCAGGCGGGCTGTATGCTTGTTTGCCTCTTTAGTAGTATAAAAAAAACTTATTTTTTTATGTTATTATTTCTACTACATCAGGTGGGGTGCTAGATAAATGAAACGATTGCCGTAGCCTATACACTACAATAGATTGCTTACAATAAAGTAACTCTAGCAAGTCGTCACCACTGGTGCTATCGAGCAAATTTTTCCTTTCTGGTAACCTCAGTCACTCGCAGGAACACAACTTTCTAAGCTTATAGGAATTATTATTTAGCAGCAAAATAACAATATAAAAATAGTTTTAGGGTGGCTGAAAGTCGTTTACGCCGCGACAATTGTATGGAGTGGCCGGGGTGTGCCCAGTAGATCATATCGAACCCGACTGGGGAATTAATTCTTTCGAACGTTGTGTTCATGCCAGTGAGTGTGGTCTAGCCCTGAGGACTTGCAGTATTACAAGTGTCAATAGGTTATGATGAATGACTTTATAACTGGCAGTCTGCTTGTCTGGATAAAGATATTTACTATAACAGAATACCGCACCTCCGCAGAATACCATACCTCCACCTCAGAGAATACCGCAGCCAAATAACAATTCTCTTGAGGGTTGTTGTGTTCCTGCGAGTGAGTGAGGTCACCGGAAAAGACGGAGATGCTGCGTTGGCAGCGGGAGTGGCGGCCCGCGAGCGATATTTATGTTGCGAGCGTGTAACCGCTTCACATCAGGCGAGCCGTATGCTTGTCTGTCACCCGACGTAGTATAAAAAAAAACTTGCCCTCACTCCGCTCGCCCGACTTGTCGCTCACCACACTAAGTATCTATAATAATAAAAGGCTTTGTCCTCACTGACTGACTGACTGACTGACTGACTGACTGACTGACTGACTGACTGACTGACTGACTCACTAATCAACGCACAGCCCAAACCGCTGGGTCTAGAGATTCCAAATTTGGCAAGTAGGTTCCTTATGACGTCTAGGGGTGCACTAAGAAAGGATTTTTCAAAATTCATCCCCTAAGGGGGTGAAACGGGGGTCCAAAGTTTGTATGGGGAAACAAGATTAGTTGGACTATTTTATCCGAAACTTTACACGAGTACTTCTATAGATAAATGAAAAAACACGTGTTCCAGGATTTTTCAAAATTCAACCCCTAAAGGGGTAAAATGGAGTGAAAAAGTCTGAAAATCGTCATGGGTATTGTTTTTATGGTTTATCGGGTCGCTGATTACGAAAACAACAACTATTTTATAATCCAACATAGCAGACGTGACATAAAATCCCCCCCCCCCCCCCTCATCATCATCATCCCCCTATGGGGGTACGATGGGGTTGAAATGTCATAATATCAATATGGGTGTTGATTCTATGGTTTTCTGGGACGTCAATTACGAAAATCGCATCGATTTGAAAATATAACACAGTGAACACGAAATAACTTAAAAGGATTTTTCAAATTTTTCCCCTAAAAGGGTGAAACGGAGAGTGCGTCAGAATGGCCGGTCACTAAACGTGTATATCATTGAACGTATGCCTAAACATTGCTGCCTTATTGTTTCTCTTTGGTTCCCATTAAGAAAGAATTGCTTCCATCGTAAATTCGAAGAAATAAAACATTTTTGGGTGACCGGCGGTTCTGACGTCAGAATGGCCGGTCACCTAGCCGTAGTTTCTTTGTTACATGGAATTAAGAAAATCTTCTTAGACTAATCATTGCTGCCCGTTTGTTTCCGTCACACGTAATGTACGACAGTTTGAAGTTATCGCCATAAACCGAAAAAAAAACATTACGCCTCAAGTTCCTGACAAAATTTCAAGAGCAATAACGCTTTATTTAAACATTGCTGTTTTTTTTTAATATAGCGTTAATTTTTGTTTCATACAGGTACAAAATTCGATACCTTCACGTATTGCCGAGATGGACGGTCTTGACATACCGATGGGCGGATGAACAATAAAGTGATCCTTCCTATATGGCTTTTGTTTTTCCCTTTTAAGGTAAGGAATCCTAAAAAATGGCGTAATTTTTGGTGTATATGTGTAATGTAGCCTGTGGCTTTACCCCCTCTGGAAGGGCAACTGGTTTTTTTTTTGTAAAAATCTCCCAGTTGCCCCTAGTATCACCGGTGGGGAGAGGGGATGTCAATTCGGAATTTAATCTTTAAATGTTCCAGTTGCCCCCTCTTGGGACTTTGCCGTAAAATGCCGGCTTATAATAAAGGATTTGTTAAGATATTGAACACTGTGGGATTGGATATAACGAAGATTGCCTAATGGCGAACAGAAAATGGAAACTAGGGGCTAATTGCGAAAGGTATTTATGTTTATTATTTCGTGTAAAAAAAAAAAACAATTAAGTTATTTAAATGTTTTATTTAGAAATGAACAATCAAGCCATCAACATCAGTTTAAATAACTTAATTGTTTTTTTTTTAGTACGCAATAATAAAACTATAACTACTTTCGCAACTGGCAGATTTTCACAAAAAAAAAAACCAGTTGCCCCCCAGAGGGGATGAAGCCAGAGGGGGCTACCGCCAACAACAGAAAATTACGCCATTTTTTAGGGTTCCGCACCTCAAAAGGAAAAACAAAACTCATATAGGAAGGATCACTTTATTGTTCATCCGACCATCGGTCTGTCAAGACCGTCCATCTCGGAAACACGTGAATGTATCGAATTTTGTACCTGTATGAAACAAAAATTAACGCTACATTAAAAAACACAGTTTAAAAAAACATATTAAAAAAGCGTTATTGCTCTTGAAATTTTGTCAGGAACTTGAGGCGTAATATTTATTTTTTCTGTTTATGGCGATAACTTCAAACTGTCGTACATTACGTGTGACGGAAACAAACGGGCAGCAATGATTAGTCTACGAAGATTTTCTTAATTCCACGTAACAAAGAAACTACGGCTAGGTGACCGGCCATTCTGACGTCAGAACCGCCGGTCACCCAAAAGTGTTTTATTTCTTCGAATTTACGATGGAAGCAATTCTTTCTTAATGGGAACCAAAGAGAAACAATAAGGCAGCAATGTTTAGGCATACGTTCAATGATATACACGTTTAGTGACCGGCCATTCTGACGCACTCGAAACGGAGGTCCAAAGTTTGTGTAGGGAAACGAGATTAGTTTGACTATATATAAATAAGTGAACACGTGTTGCAGGATTTTTAGAAATTCAACCCAAAAAAAAGGAGTAAAATGGGGTCAAAAAGTCTGAAAATCATAAAGGATATTATTGTTTTTATATTTTATCGGGTCGCTGATTACGAATACAACAACGATTTTAAAATTCAACGTGGTTAACGTGACCATCATCATGTATTTTTTTTAAACTTTGATTTAACCTTTTTAAGCTGATGGAATGAGACTTGTGTGTTGACTGAAGTGTTATCCTAATAGGTTTTTAAATTTGTATTTGGCGTAAATCAGTGCTTATACGATCGCGGGCGGCCGGCGCGGTGAGGACGGGACGGGTGTAGTAGTAGTTATCTGGAAAGTTCTTGCATGCGCGAACTTCACGCGAGCGAAGCCGCAGGCAAAAGCTAGATAGTAAAAGGCTTTGTCCTCACTGACTTGACTGACTGACTCACTAATCAACGCACAGCCCAGACCCCTGAAGCTAGAAACCTGAAACTTTGGATATGCTATGGTTTCGTTATTAAGGAAAGGGTATATACGAGAGATTATTTCAAACCATGGGGTTATCCATGACGGTTTATCGCTCACCTCATTCCAGTAGTTACCCCCGGAGGTAAACCAACGCGCGCGTAGGGCGTAAAAGAAACTGCGTCCTTCAAATGAAGCTACATCTGGTGTCGAAAACTAATTGAAAAACCTATTCTAAGTACCGACTTTCCCATAAAGTCGGTACTTAGAATAGGTTTTTACCTACTTAATATAAGAATTTCCGTATTTTTCAAACAATGAAGTCAAGATTCACTAAATTTATATTTGTGGAAGGTGATGATTATATATACCATTTTAGCATTCCATACCATTATAGCTTTGGAAGGTGATGGAGCTGGCCTGTTCCGCTCCATCTCCTACCACTTGCATGGAACGGAGGTGTATCATCAGGAGGTTCGTGCCACCATTGTTCACGTATTAAACAACTGGAACGATGAGTTGTTGAGTGAGGACAGTAAAGGATGCGCTGTTGAGGAATCTCTCTTGATAACCCGCATTCCCATTATTCCATAAGACCACCCAGTTCAATTTAAGAGATTTCACTTCAATTTCCCATATAGGTGTTTCGCTATGACCATTAACAAAGCTCAGGGGCAGTCTCTAAAGGTCGCTGGGGTTGACTTGAGACAGGACTGCTTCTCTCATGATCAGTTGTATGTAGTTTGCTCAGGAGTAAGTTCTCCTGGAAGCATTGCAATTTTGGCTCCTGGTGCGAATGCCAAAAATATTGTATACCGGGACGTCTTAACCTAAATGGTGTATGTTTGTGATAATGGTCAATACGAAACAAAAATAGACGCAAATCAGGAGTGTTCCCGTAGCGAAGCACGGGTACTTTGCTAGTATGTAATAATACGCACGTATGACCCCTCGTTGTCGCTCTCTACTCTAGTATTATCGACCTCATTTTCATACTGAGTAAGTATATCTCGAACAGTTTGTTGGACGCCGCAGGCACGATGTATTGGTACCAATTAATAGATAATAGTTAAATGGTGATCAGGGTCTGGTGAAGGAGCCGAAAGATTTTTGACGTGTATACGTCTTTAAAATTGTTTCCATAGGGAGGCAATAAAAAAAAAAATGATAACAAAATCCGGGGTAAGATTGGTGTTGCAGCTACAAATCTATCATCTCCATCCAAAATTCAATCACACCACTGGATAGATGAAGGATCAAAGTAGTATTCATTACGCTAAGTAATGACTATGGAACATCGCGTGCGGGGAGGGGAAATCGCTGCCATTTTGAGATAATTCTAGTGCATAATAACGTATTCGCGTACAACACACGGCCGTATCCATGACACAGCCACACTCTATTTTTTTATTCAGTGGTGGCACTAGTTTAAACGCACTAATTGCTGCGTTTTCTATATACAACTAATTCCACTCCTAATAATTTCTTACTGGATCGTACTATATTCTTGTCAATAAGGTGCTTACTTATAGAGCCCGATTACCTGTTACGTGTAGGTAGGTAGCCGATACGTGTGAATTCAAATCAAATTCTACTTTATTCTTTATTTTGACGAGCTCGGTGGCGTAGCGGTTAATGACGCGGCCTCGACACTAACGCTCGTGGGTTTGATTCCCACACAGGACAAACATTTGTGTGCATGAACATGTCTGTTTGTCTTGGTCTGGGTGTTTTCTATGTATCATAAAATGTATTAACAAAAAAAAATGTATTTACGTATCTTTATCAGTTGTCTAGTAATATAGCCCATAACACAAGCTTCGCTTACTTTGGGGCTAGATGGCGCTGTGTAATTTGTCTGACAATATTTATTTTGTCATCGCGACCGGTAACCTGCCGCTTTATGTAAGCACCCTAGGAAAGTGGAAAAAATCAAGGAGTGACTAGATCCTAGATTTTTTCCACTTGGTGTATACCTAAGAGATACCAAGAGAGTAAAGTTGTCACATAACTTTGTGCATCGTAGAAATACACATAGTAGATTCTTTAACAACAAATGTGGAAACTTGATGTGACTAGCATACGTCATCAGCTGTTTTTTGTACGGAAAATGACAGATATTGACAACCAATTTCGAAACTTAGTCTTGTTAACATAAGGGACTAACATACCTTGTGTCTTTTAACCATGACTTCTTTTTTTTCTTCAAAGTAAGTAGGTATAATTAAGTATCTTTATATAGAAGTAGGGGTCGTTGATCGCGTTGACCTACGTTGTTGCGGGGCGTTTTCCGGTGTTATGTATTGTCGCAGCATTTTTATGATTGAACATCCTGTTCTCTCACGAACAAATTAAAGCTTGGTGTGAATTGCACAGCCATCATCACCACCACCACCAGCTCACCAGGTAGCATCACGAGAAAAACGTATTCCATTCTATTCTCTTTGCAATCTGTCCGTCCAAGGGAGGCTCCGAATTTTGTGTTCATCATCAACTTGCCGCGTTCTTAGTTTCCTTATAAATATAAATATTTCTGGACAATTTACACAGCGCCATCTAATCCCAAATTAAGCACAAAGCTTGTACTATGGGTACTAAGATAACTGATATTATGCTTAAATACATTTTTTTTTGTAAATATGTACTTACATATAATTATAGGTACCATTATATACCAAGCTACGACCCACCTAGTAGTTAGCAGTTATACCTAGTTACCTCAGCCAATTTATGCTTGTAACTTCAGTTACCGTTCAAACGCGATATTTATTATTAGCAAAAATAAAATATTAACGCTGTTGCGATTATAATGCCCTTAGGATCAGTAGTACCATTGACTAGTACCAGAGTCTGTTTACATTGTGAAAACATTGCGCGCGTGATGTCATCTAAATTAATGAACAGTCGCGGGGTATCTACCTAGTGTAGGTAACCTGTTGTTATCTACGATGTGCTTTTAAAAATGTAGTTTCTTGTTTATGCTACGTCGGGTGGGAGACAACATACGGCTCGCCTGATGTGAAACGGTGCCGTAGCCATATTAACGCTATCTAATGCTTTTGGCGTGAATCTAAATGGCAACCTGGCCCTAAACTCCTGATGGTCCATCTGTTAACGCTTAGTGAAATAGCAAGAATTTAGACCTATCGGTGAGTTGGGTCGAGCATCCTGCATTCTTTATAAAAAAAAATATACTACGTCGGGTGGCAGTCAAGCATACGGCCCGCCTGATGTGAAGCGGTTATATTAACGCTCGCAACATAAAATATCGCTCGCGCGTCGCCACCCCCACTGCCAACGCAGAATATCCTTCCTTTCTAGTGACCTCACTCACTCGCAGGAACACAACAACCCTCAAGGGAATTGTTATTTGGCTGCGGTATTCTGTGAGGTGAAGGTACATTCCCCAGTCGGGTAGCTTACAATTACGCTCCCCACCTCTCTTTTCACCAGAGCTTCGTTTGTCAGTCAGCAGGGTGTGCCGCATGCAGGTGAAGTTGGCTTAGGTTCAAATATGTTGATGAACCACTTACACCCCAAAATTCCAATGAAAATGACATCGTCATATGTAGTTATCATTATTTCTCAGAGACGAGGCTAAACACTAGGTATATTATGCTAGCTTCAAGAATAAACTTCACGCGTATCGATTCGCGATTTAAAATAAGAACCACTTAACCAAATAGGTACATAATACATTTATTTTTTAGAAGCGCCAAAGCCCGAGAATCCCATGATCTGTGCCAGTTCCGACTGCGCCGGTGCGTCATCCGCCTCCTCATCGTCTTGCAGCTTACGTTTCTTGTCGCGGCGTCGCTCGCGGCGCAGTTCTTTCAGCCTCGCCTCTTCCTCGGCTGCTTCTCTTAGCCGTGTGTCCAGTTCATATTCACGCTTTTTTTCTTCTAATTTACGTTTGTTTGTAGCAAATCGTGCTTTAACCTGTAAACGTAATAAATATACACACTTATGTAAGTTTTAAAAATAGTAAGTACAGTTAGTAACTGACGTTATAAGAAATGATATGGCAGGAAACGTAAGAAAATCATCGTCATTATCAGCCTGTATCTACCCATTCATTCATGAGGAGCTCGATGGCGTCGTAATGCGTGTCAGTCTGACTGACACGTCTGACACGTCGATTTTAGCCTGTCCATGGATGGTTCGAAGTGGATATCATACATGAGCTCCTCAGCTCAATGGCGTTTTTACTCGTGTCTGCCAGTACATAGATCAACAATATACACACATAATAAGTATTATGTATACATAACCATAAACTCAGAGAATAATGATGGTTAAGAATGATCTTAGATTTTTTTTTTAATTTTCATGGATGGATAAATAATATGTATCAATAATCCATATTGAAACTTCATTTTTACCTTCCACTTAAAATCACATTGTATGTTCTGAAGATTACTCAAAACAAACAAATTGATTTTTCAATCAAAGTATGTAATATCAAAGTTAGTCTCAAATTTAAAGAATAAAATTAAAGATTGCAATATGCTTGTTTTTCAGTTAGATTAGAGTTGTCCTGTGACCTTCAAACATTATTTGTTCACCACCTAATTTGATGGAACCTACTTCGGTTCCATCAAATTAGGTGGTGAACAAATAATTATAATAAGCATCACTGCTCCATGTCACCCAAGTGGTTTATCACCTGTTCATGTATAACCTAACTCAAGTTGGAAGCTTAACAGGTCTCCTATTTATATAGATAAAGTCAATATTACCACAACTTATAAAGAAAACAAAATAGTGCACAGGATATTTGCATAGCATAGAAACAAGCATATAAACACCAAATAAAAGTCCACACCAACACTCTAGTGACAGCACTATGTGAGCCAATGAACTGCAGAAGGCTCTTGAGACAACACATATGGGATCTTGTTCACTAAGTTTGTAACGTAATATGAGACAGTTTCCTCACTGGAGGAACAGTTCTCTCCTGTCACTTAACACCTAAAACAGATGTGCTAAGGGCTTGATAAGCCAATCGCACGATTGTAAACACAAACAAAAAAATAGGATATTTGCATCAGTTTCAAAGATAATAGAACTTTACAAAACAAACCTGATCCAAACTGCTCCTTTCGATTTTCATAGACATGCCAAGGTTTCTTTGATGTTTCTTGCCATTAATATGATCAAGGAAGTTGATAGAGTCCTTAACAACACAGTCACAAACATTGCAGTAGTATCCGCCAGACTGTGACGTCGGAGTATTTTTGTTGATAACAACACTCTTGCCCAATTTTGAATCTAAGTCTACCTTGTAGTCTCGCTGTTTAAGAAGCTCGCGTTTGACTGGTGGGACTGGAATTATAATTAAATACAAATTAGATTAATATTGACCATCCAATAAACTGACCAACGGAGCTATGTTGAATGGAAATGGCACAAAATCAATCATTGTAATAAATAAATATTTCTGGACAATTTTCACAGTGCCATCTAGTCCCAAATTAAGCACAAAGCTTGTGTTATGGGTACTAGACAACTGATAAATGTACTTAAATACATTTTTTTTAAAAAACATACTTATAATACTTAGTAAACACCCAGACCAAAACAAACAGACATGTTCATGCATACAAATGTTTGTCTTGTGCGGGAATCGAACCCGCGACCTCGGAGTCAAAGTAGCCATTGCTAACCATTTGACCACCAAGCTCATCATTGTCATTGTGAAAGTCTATGGGGGAGACCTGTGTGCAGAACTGACTGCTTTTGGCTGAAATGTTGACAGATATTATAATTATTATTATGAAATCTCATTTACCAATTGATATTCAGCCATTTGAGGAAGAATATAAAGAATCACACAACATCAAAGACCAAAGAAATCTTTAGGCACTCTGGCATCACCATCTCCCTCACCGCTCAAGTGCAAATGACAGAAAGAGAGAGAGAAAGGACAGCTTGTGAACCTGGACTTTAATCATTGATCTAAAAAATTATGCACTTGTTTTCAGATTTGTTTATATGCAATTTATTGTATGCAATTCCGTGCGTTTTGAATTAAGATTCTGAGTTCTGCGAGAGATTCCAGTTGTGTAAGACTACCTACGGGCAGCAGGAATTCAGAATCAGAATTATTCAGTAAGCCCGGAAATGTCCAAAAATTACTTGAACTCGACACACATTGTGATTTTATAAGTCTGAATTTTCAATGTATACACATTGAAAATTGTTGTTTAAAATCTGAATTCATACGAAGATTTTAAATAACAGGTGGCATTCCGTATGTATGGTCAGCTTAGGAGCAAATAAAGATAGTAAGTACCTTTTTTCTTTGATCGTTCCTCTTCTTCTATTTCTGCTTTTAGCCTCTCCGCAGCGATTCTCTCGAATTCGTCTTTGTCCCATTTTCTGCGATGGTCGTCAGGTCTCAAACTCATTTTGGTAACAGTAACAGTTTAACTTTGTGCTACTAATATTAATTTCATGAATTTATTCAGTAATTCAATGAAGCACAACCCGTGTTGAAAAATAGGAACGGGGCAATTTAGATTCTCATAATCATTACTTCCATAAATTCTTAATTCAATTCTACAACAAAAATTAATTACAATACAATTACAAAAAATACCATTACTGTCAACGTATCTGTCATGCATGTGACAAGTATGACAACTGAGAGAAATCAGAAACAGGTCTGTAGAGATGGGCGTTGAATGAACGAACCGTTTTTTTAAACTGAAGGCCAATTCTCGTAATTTTTCTACAAACGCAGATTGAAAGTTGACCGAATCGAGATTGAATTGTGAATTGACTAAAATTATATACTTGATTTCATTAATTAATTATTATCAATTCTTGTTGTTGGCACAGTACCATTCTTAGTTTGTTTAATTTTCACTCATATTTCGAAATAATCCCGCTTAAATTTAATTTTGAAGTTACATATTGTGTTACGAGAGTACCAAATGTGACATTTGTGAGATCGAGACGGGATCGAAACTGAATTTTGACTATATTTTAATTACGAGAATTGCCCCCCTGTTTTGTGCGTGAACGATTAAACTAGTTTACAGTTTACAAATAAACTAGTCTATTCTTCGACTGGTTGATGAGTCCGTTGCGTCGCGACGTGATCGTCTCGTCTCGTCTAGTGACTTGACAAATGAGATTTTCGTTCGTTTACGTTTACCAATCGTTTAAGTGAAGAAATAGTCTTATCGACGACGACGTAAACTAGTCGAAATATAGACTGTTTTTTAAGCTATTGCATAGCTTTTATCGCGGGAATTGAACGCGGCGACCGAATCAAGAAATTCCGTAACGAAATTAAAACCTAACACGATTTGACAACCAATGTCAAATATGACTTTCAAACGGCCAAACGGTCAAACGGCCAAACGGCCAAACGAGCAAACAAGCTAAATAAATAAATAAATAATTATAATTGCATATGTTGATGAATAATACAATAGCTTTACCGCGGCAGTCCTCCTCGAGTGCCACACGTTTTTTTTTAAACTAGTTCATCGTCGACGGTAAACGGTCTCGTTGCGTCGACTGTAAAATCGTCGACGACCCATCCACCACTAGTCGACGACGTAAACTAATCGAAAATTAGACTTTTTTTTTTAAACTAGTTCATCGTCGACGGTAAACGGTCTCGTTGCGTCGACTGTAAAATCGTCGACGACCCACCCGCCACTAGTCGACGACGTAAACTAGTCGAAAATTAGACTGTTTTTTAAACTAGTTTAACGTTGTGGATAAACGGTCTCGTTTCGTTGACGGCAAACCCGTCGACGACCATCACTACAGACCGTTCACCATAATGATCCCCTGGCCTCGATGTTGCCAACAATATATGTACCTTTTACTCCCTTATTATCTAAACGTGTATGTACCCACCACAAATTTATATACGTATTACTTTTTTTATTTTTTTTATACTACTTTGGGTGGCAGAGAAGTATACGGCCCGCATGATGTGAAGCGGTTGTCTACTAATAAGTTTTGGGGTGTAAGTGGTTTATCAATATCTTTGAATCAAAGCCAACTTTACCTGCACGCGGTGCACCCTGCTGACTGACAAACAAAGCTCTGGCGAAAAGAGAGGTAGGGAGCATAATGGTAAGCTACCCGACTGGGGAATGTACCTCCACCTCACACAATACCGCAGACAAATAACAATTCCTTTGAGGGTTGTTGTGTTCCTGCGAGTGAGTGAGGTAACCAGAAATGAAGGAGATGCTACGTTGGCAGCGGGGATGGCGGTGCGCGAGCGATATTTTATGTTGCGAGTGTTAATATGGCTATGGTAACCACTGCACATCAGGTGGACCGTGTGTTTGTCTGCCACCCGACGAAGCATAAAAAAAAGTTATAAGACTAGGAAAGTTGTAAATAATGACAAAATTTTAATTTTAAAATATTTATTGTTTTTATTTTTTCTGACAGTAATTATGGTCTAAAGGAACGATTCCAGACATATCACTGTCACTCGCGTACACGTCATCATCAGTCGTATCAGAACCTGTGCTGCTGTCATCTCGTAGTTCAACTATGATTTTTTCAGTCATCCATGCAGCCATCACGTTCATAAAATTTGTCTTCTAAATTTTTTACGTGTTCACACTGTTTTTGCCAGTCCTGAGGGGTTATAGAAGAAAAAGCGTTTTCAGTTAACTTGACGATATTCCCAGCTTCTTGGCCGACATTATTGCTAGCTACTCGTCTCTTTAAAAGGCTCCACATGAACTCTATTGCATTTAAGTCGCAGTGGTAGGGGGGCAACCTAACCACTTTATGGCCATTACTTAACAATAATTGGTCAGCCTCATAAACCGGCGCTTCTTTGTGCTCTTTTATAATTTGATAAAGTTCTGCTTTCAACATTGTTGGTAAATAACACAATCCCTTAGTTGTAATCCAATTTTGCATTTGCAGTTTTGAGGAACTCTTAGTGGGTGCTTTATTCACTTGTACAGTATGATAAGGAGCGTTATCCATGATGTCTAAGGAGTTCGGAGGTAAATTGGGTATAAGTTTCTCTGAAAGCCACTTTTTAAAAATCAATTGAGCATTAGGAATAAACCCCATTTCTCCACCTGCATTAACAATAATCCATCGCGTTCCAGCAGAATCACTTGTTAGTACTCCGTCCTCGTCATCATTTTGCCAACATTTTTTCACTGCATATGATGCGTGAATATATGTTTCATCTAAGAAAACTATTGGCCGACCGTCTACACGATTTTGCCTCATAGTATCGATATACTTACGTCTCCATGCAACTATGTCGTATCTCTCCATTAAAACTTTCCGCTTCGAATAACACTTTCTGTACTGAAAGCCAATTCGATGTAAAATTTTCCACAAAGTCGTTCGACCTCCACCAAAGTTTATGTCATTCTTTAATTCTACGAGTAATTTATCCAAGGTAGGAACAACTTTTCTGACAGTATACATTTCATGGATTTTATTTCTTAATGCACATAAATCAAAATCATCAAGATTCACCGTTTTACGTTTTAGACGATGTTTTCCAGGAGATTTGAGTTTTTGGGATGTAGAGGCAGCAACATCACCTTCTTTAGTTATTCTACTCACGGTTTTCTCCGACATGCCTGAAATAGACACATAAAATTTTTACACCTTTTATAAAATTCAATATTTATATAAATAGAAATAAGGCCAATATCATAACGAGGTAAATTATATTCACTGAAATATGTTTTATTTTAATTCATCGTCAGTAAATTCTTATTACCCGTACTAAATACAAAGTGTTTGAAGCTGGTATCCCTTTTTTACTAACCTGTCATGGCGGCGACGCGTGATCGCACTTGATCGAGTGGAATTAACGGGGCTTGGTTAGCCTTTTCTCTCTCACAGAAGGCACGCACCTTCAAAACAATCTCTCTTGCACTGCTTTTAAATGGCTTCGGCATGATTAATTGAAAAAATATCAAATAATAACACAAAAACGAGCGGAACAGTTCACACAATGACAATTGACAACAAATGATTGACAAGCAATAGTGCCAACATAACGGCAGGGGACATCTTACGGTGAACGGTCCAAAGAGAATGTAACCACTACGTTTTAAGACACGGATGTGCCATACAAATAGCGTAATTCTAATATGTATGAAATGGAAGCGAAAACAATCAGAATTTGTACCAAATTCGCTTCCGATTCATAGAGTCGTTTTTTTACTTTGAGTTGCGCCAGGCTGGAACGGTCTGTACTGGTCTGCTATCTGTCAAGTCAACTCGGTCGATCAGTTAGGGCCAGTGCTGCCGTACTCTGATTTGAATTTCCCCATGTTTTTTATTTATGAACATCTCTTTTAATGATACGTTTTATCCATGCATCAATTTAAAAAAATAAAACAAAGATATGTAATCTAGAATTGAGTGTAGACAATTACTCTAATTAGAAATCGTAACTATTAGGTTGGGGAAAAAGTCTTTTCGTATTTTATATGAAAATTCAAAACATTTTTTAATAAAGTTTATTTACATTTAACTAAAGTATGTAGGTGCCATTATGTTCGATAACTTTTTGTCATCTTGTAGGTAGAGACATGTTCCCATTACTATAGAAATTTTGGGACTTCTGTTCAAAAAACCGCGACAAGTGGTTTTGGCAGTCTTCTCGTGATGTTAACCTGACATTGCCTAAAGAATTCTTAAGAGACCGAAACAGGTGGAAATCAGAAGGTGCAAGGTCAGGACTATACGGCGGATGCATTAACACCTCCCAGTCAAACTCTCTTAATTTTTGCTGAGTGGCTAAAGATGTGTGAGGTTTAGCGTTATCATGATGAAAAATCACACCCCTTCTATTAATTAATTCCGGCCGCTTTCTCTCAACTTTTTGCTTTAATCTCATCAGTTGTTCACAGTAGAGTTCAGAATCGATAGTCCTGCCTGGCGGTAACAGCTCATAATGAATATCTTCCCTTCCAATCCCACCATACACACAGCATCACCTTGTTGCGGGTTAACCCGGGTTTCGCCAGAGTCTCTGAAGCCTGGCCGGTCTTTGACCACGACCTTTTTATGCGCCAAAACTGTTATGTGGTCAATTCCTAGTTCTTCAGCTATGTCGTAACTACTGATATGCCGATCTTGCTCCACTTTTTCAGAAATGGCATCCATTTTATCCGTAACAGGGCGACCAGAGCGACGTGCATCTTTGACATCAAAATTTCCGGATTGAAAACGCCTAAACCAAATTTGTGCTACTCTCACAGACACTGCATTAGGTCCATAATAATCACAATTTTTTTTCGCAGCTTGCGTTGAATTTTTACCTTTTTTGTAGTAAAATTTTAAAATGTATCGAATTTCTTCATTAGATTCACTCATCTTGACAGTAAAAAAAACAAATGAAAATCACACATTTACCTAATTTGAATTTGGAATTATCTTTTTTAAAATTTAAACTTTTTATAGATATCAAAACCTGCTAGATACAAATGGTATAACCAAAGAGATTTTATTACAAGTTCATACATACTATAATGCGAAAAGACTTTTTCCCCTACCTATTATTATAAATTGCAAATATTTTTTAACCACTCAAAGTAAAAAAAAAATATTTCATAAATATAGGTAGTTACAAAGAGATAGTGTAGTCCCGTGGTTCCTAACCGGACCGTGGATAACTAGTGATACACGAGAGAAAATTAAAGCCCACGACTCAAATTGAGCACTATTATGAAAGAGATTGAGCACTATTAGTATGTATAATAATACTAATCTCGATTTATAGGGTTATATGTTTGTAGAATCATGAAAACGACGGCAGACAAAATTGTTGTCTATTCAATTTGTAAGCATGTAATCTTTTTCAAAATTATAATAGTTGATATACTTAGGGGGTTACATATCATAATTTCTAGGTCATAATAGTAATAGACTAAAGGCCTCATTTGAAAACACCAAGCAAGCTGAACCTCGCTAGCTTTGCTCACTCGACTATGTATGTTTTTTTTCACCGTGTTCATATTTACTTCTTATTTCAGTTAATTTCAGATACAATCTCAATCTAAAATTGAAGAATGCCCATTTTTTACTGATAATCCGCCGTCACTTGTGTTCGCTCAACAATAAATTCAATAGGTATCGAAACAAAAACTCTATGTGAGTTTAAATTAAAGCAAGGTTTACAACTGATTATTAAGCTACAAAATACATACATATAGCGTTAAATACATGTCTATAAGTAATAATACTAAGTACAGTATGGCCTATAACTGCGGCTTTTACAAGTCGACCTCACCTCTCTTCTGATTTAAATCTGGAACAGAACAGAATGCAAGTGCAAGGTTATCAGGTGAAGCCTCGTATCGGTCGGAGTCTGGTTTTATTGTATGTAATTTTGCAAAAATTATTCAAGATAAATAAATTTTTACTTCGGAAAATAAATAAATTCGTACTCTTACCTCCGTATTACATACATTCCTTATATATTACTCATTCAATAAACATTTTCTAAATATGATAATATTTCTGAAACTCAAGGGAAAATGTCTTAAGGTGGTAACACTGATCAAATACAAAATTTATGGTTTTATACTCTGGATACGAGTTTTTTAGAGTCCGACTTTTGTTTCATTTCTATTTTTTTCCGGCCATTTCCGGCTCTAGGCCACACGAATATAATTTTATATCTTTGTGTTTTAAGAACATGCTGAAAAGCCACCAGGAATCATCTTAAACTTTAATAAATCAATAGCACCTTACATTGTACTGTGCAATCTTACTCCTAGGGGTGTAGACTATTTTTTGGACATATTTTTTTTTTACAGATGTACATGTAGTACACCTAAAAAAATATATAAAAATAAATACGCTCTTACTTAAATTAAAAAACCACATATTAAATTTCGTTTTAAAATTTCCCGGTAAAACGCTAAAGTTCTGTCATGGCGTCGCTATGACGTCACGATCCTCTAAACAACAAGATTGTTTCATAGTAAACCGATGCAGTTCATTGTATATTTTATGCGTATACTAATAAAAACTGTATAGAAATGGATTCCAAGTTCTACAAGTATTGTGCAGTGCCTTTGTGTCAAAATACTACAATCAAAACACCACAAAAACTGTTTGTGCACGTGCCAAAACAAAACGCAATACGAAATAAAATTAATAAAAAAAACTTTTTTAAAAACAAGCTTTTACACTTGTTAATAAAAAGAACTAAAAAGTTAAAAATAATTTAAACCATTTAATAAAACCGTGTTACATTGTGATAGAACATTGAAGAACATTTAGCATATTACACCTTCAATAATTTTCTTTTGCAATCACAATGTAACACGCTTTTATTAAATGGTTTAAATTATTTTTAACTTTTTAGTTCTTTTTATTAACAAGTATAAAAGCTTGTTTTTAAAAAAGTTTTTTTAATTAATTTTATTTTAAACTTTTTAGTATTTTAATAACTATATAAAAACTATTGGTATAATTACTGGTAAGTTGTTTGTAACACAAGTCAAGTATTCACAAGTCCCTTTGCAACGTCAAAGGGTTCGGTAGACATCTCACTTACCTACTATCGTGCGATTTTCTAACGATTCGTTTTCTCTAAGTTTAGCTACTACTAAACTATTTCTTTTCCAAGCGTTGACGCTTGTGGACATCGCTTTCGTCATCATCACCACATCATCAGACCCTGGTTACCATCTAGCACCAAAGCACTCGTCAAGACGAATCATACGAGCCCAAACTCGATGGAGTTGTAGTGTCGTATATACAGAGTTCCTCTGGCTATCTTCTCTCTCCATCATCAGACCCTGGTTACCATCTAGCACCAAAGTACTCGTCAAGACGAATCATATGAGCCCAAACTCGATGGGGTTGTTGTGTCGTTTAATTAACGAGTCCCTATGGCCATCTTACCCTGGCTCTGGCACATCTGGTTACCATCTGGCACCAATGTACTCATCAAGATGAATCAAACGAGCCCAAAATCGGTTGGGTTGTGTCCATTTATTACCGAGTTCCTATGGCCATCTTCCCTCTACATCATCAGATCAGGTCCATGTCATGATAATATTGCATTGTCATCCGATTTACATATGCATGCAAAATTTCAGCTCAATCGGTAGTCGGGAAGTGGATCAAATTTAGCTTGCAAGATTTGATTACAGACAAACATCGGGGCAGGTGAAACTAAATAAAAGCTTGTAAAAAAAGTGGTTTCAACTTGCTATGAGAGAGACTAACAGCGCAAAATGTTTATTATTGCGAAGATCATTTTGATGTAAGTAATATTTTGTTACAATTCTATTACTTATTGTCTTGAAGTTCCGTACAAAAATACTAATAACTTGGTGAAGAAGACACAGTCATAGGTTATTTTCCTTTATAGGTCTAAAAATCTGGTTATGAACAATGTACTTTGTTATTTCAGATGCCAAATGATATGGAAAACTTTACAAATGTGACAAATGTTCACTTTTTTTTCTTTTTATCAAAAAAAATCTTCTTTTTATCAAATCAAAAGTAAAATGTTCAAGCTAATCTTTACGTTTACATCAAAATGTCACTGTCTCACACAATGTTTAGAAGATCGTGACGTCACACGCTGTGACCGGTGTTTGCGATCACGTGATATTACGGATTAAGTATTTACTTTTTATTAATTAGAATAAAAAAGATAATAAACTTAATGAGTAAAAATTTCGTTTACTGGCTACACCTTACTTACCCCTAATTAGGCCTTATTTTGTCCGATATGGACGGTATGTTATCATCATCATCAGCTTGTATTTACTCGCTCTTGGAACATTTGGTGGCAAGCATTGGGGAAATACAATACATAGACATTCCCCAATAAATTGTTCATATCATACTCTTTCCATCTAGTCTCTTCCAGCCGCTTTTATGAGGTCATCATCGGTGCAACTAGGGCGACCAACGCTTCTTCGTCCTACATGCGGCCTCCACACTTTAGAACCTCCGTCCCCCATCTGCCATCACCATGGAAGTAATAAGTACTAGAGTATTTATTACATCTAACTAGGGGTAAGTAAGGTGTAGCCAGTAAACGAAATATAATACATGGAAGTAATAAGTACTACAGTACTTATTACTTCCATATAAGTGTAAGTACTACATTTTTTCCATGAAGTAATAAGTACTACAGTACTTATTACTTCCATGGCAATCACTGAATCAGCAGATGTGGCAAATCCACTGTCATTTGAGATTACTAACTTTGAAAGCTATGGAGACAATATGTACATTATGTACCTTTTAAGATTCCGCCAATGTTATGCACTTTTTAACCGAATCCAAAAAAGGAGGAGGTTCTCAATTCGGTTGTATTTTTTTTAATGTTTGTTACTTAATTAATAAATTTATGAACTGATTTTAAAAACAAAATATTTGAAAGAGTATACTTACCAGATTGGTCCCATATTTTTTTCATCATCATCATCATCAGTCTGTATCTACCCACTGTTAGGTTTGTTATTTCATTACTTCGTCATTACGTCATTATAAACCGATTTCAAAAAAACTTTTTTATTTGAAAGAGTATATTCCAGATTGGTCCCATATTTTTTTCATTATCATCATCATCATCAGTCTGTATATACACACATAAATGTAGAGTAATGTTAGGAGTCGGGTCGGGTCGGATAACCTTGAGGATCGATAACTTTTCAGGACAGATTTGGAAGAAGAAACGAGCTAGAACATAATTCCTATACATATAATAACTATTATAGGAATTATTAATTGATGTTTGGAATATATTTTAATAATTCCAAATTCTTCTTCTCAGTCGGACACTCTTGGCAGAGTGGTCGTGAACATGGGCAGGTCACTACGAATGGCGGCTCCCGTTATATTTCTCCATTTGGTTCTGTTGGAGGCATTGCGGGAGAATTCCAAATACTAATTAATAAATTCTAAACGAACGCCATGAGGTACCAAATAGCTATGTTAGTTACTCGACAATAGATGGCATTTCATGTCACTGGATATGAGGGCACAAAGAAGAAACGAGTGAAACTGGGTAGTCCGGTGTCTATGGAGTCCGGATCTACCTGGTATTTCGAATGAGAGAAAAGACTTTATTTGAGTCTTCAAGCAAAGAAAACAAATGTACGTCCTTTACTAACACATCAACAATGGCGTCTGTGCAGAGTGTTTGCGTCCGGCGCCATACTGTCGACTGTCTCAAAGGGGAGGTGAGGTTGATACGAGACAGCGGCAGGGAGCAGCCATACTGTAGGTACGTAGTACCATATTACGTATTATTATAGTATACTTGACAATACATATTTTTGTTGGTTCCTATAACGCCCGTGACTGGCGAAATGAAAAATCTTTTATTTTACAGCCTTACAGGACGTAAGAAAGTGGGTAGGCTACACGAGATTGCAAGTAGTGGCTGTCTATATGTAGTAAGTTACAAAAGGTCTCCTAATATTGCTGATATTGTTGCCCGTACGTAGGTACGGAAACTTGCGTGCGACAAATATTAAAATGAAAACAAACAGCGGAACATGCAGATTTATTACGAGAAAATATGACAGTGCTCATAGACAAGCATGGGTTAATGCGATGCGATTCGGGACAAGGAGCTTGACGGAGTGGCGTGATGAGGCAACGAGCGGCCGTCCGCCGCCGTGACACATGGCTCGGCCATAACATTATTATGACGAGAAATTTCTTCATTTTGCCCTTTTTGCCGTCCGGATAGCTGGTATCTATCATGTCTTGTGTAATCTAGTATGCTATGCTTCTCGGTGTTATAAGGGTTGTTTTAAACGACATAATTTTTTGTTCTTTACCCTTACATTCATTAACTTGGGCTTAGATTTCTTCTTGGAAATTGTCTCTTTTTCGGATTGACGGCATCTCAGCAATTAGAAAAGAACTGACGGTCTTCAAAAGGTTCAACGGATTTTCTAAGTACACTCTTGAATTAGTTCCTAATGGAATAAAAAAAGATTAGGATCGGTTCAAATGTTAGGTACATTGACGTATATGGTTCGGGAGCTAGAATGTTACAGACATATGTAGGTATCATAAGATAGGGGTGTGATACACGTCCTTTTCAATAAAAAGTACCTTCTTAATCATAAATCCTATTCCTTCCTTAATACATACAGGATACTTTGTAGGCGAGCTCGGTGGTCGAATGGTTAGCAATGGCCACTTTGACTCACGGGTTCGATTCCCGCACAAGACAAACATTTGTGTGCATGAACATGTCTGTTTGTCTTGGTCTGGGTGTTTCTATGTATTATAAGTATGTATTTACAAAAAAAAAATGTATTTAAGTACATTTATCAGTTGTCTAGTACCCATAACACAAGCTTTGCGCTTAATTTGGGACTAGGTGGCGCTGTGTAAAATGTGTCCAGAAATATTTAGGTACTATTATTTATTTTTATTCTTGTACATTGTACAAATATTTCTGTAAATAATTATTACCTATATTATAAAGTAAATATTTATTCTTGTATTATGTACAAGAATAAAAATAAATAATAAACACAGTAATAAGCACAGACAACATAATACTGACTATGGATAATATGGGTACGGGGGGCTAGTGTTCAATATTCTTATTGTACTTACAAGGGCGGATCTGGTTGGCGGAAACAGTGCCGGGCTTTTATGTTTTGACTCTATTTCGATGTAAATTGCATAGGTCTCCGGAGGCGGGCAACGTCTGACAGTCGTCGGACGGCTGCGTGATAAAGGACTTCACTGAACAAAATGACACAATTTCGTCACACCTCATCACCTGCGCGTTCTCAGCGCTGTACCTCAGGGAGTTTTATTAGGTACTCATTTAATGGTATGAGCCTCGAGAGTAATTTATAGGGGATGAACCGTTGTACCATTATTTTTGTTTTGACAAGCCACTTTGAGAAGAGGAATTATTTTTCATGTCTGCTCGGGGATGACACGTGTAACTAACTAGATAAACTCGGAAAGTAAAACCGTATCGCAAGTATGAGGCAATTTTCCGAGAAATCTATTATTACACAAGTATGTACATGAGAGTCCGAGCTAGGGTTTGGGTCCCGGGACGTCTCGAGTCTCGAAGTCCCGGGACTTTTCGTAATTTTAGTTGTCTCGAGTCCCGGGACTTGAGACTCGAGACGAAACAAGATTATCGAAATTCATTTTTATTCTCAAATAATTGAAGGAGCATAACGCCATCTTCATCTCAATTTTTTTTTTATGCTGTGCTGTTATTCTTTTTCGTACTGTTTTTTGTAAACAACCATACTAAAGTACCCGCTACCCGTATTAAAAATTTAAATATTAATTGAAACCGATTTATTTTTTGGAAAAAGTGAAAAAAAAAGTGAATGTTAGAATAATTGACTTTTTGACTCTGCAATACATTTGAACTTTCTTTGGGTGTGTTTAAGATATTTAGCCATTTCCCCCTTGTCAACTGTTTGGTTCACTGGCACATTATTCTTAATTGCATTTTTAACTCTGTAAATATCATAAATCTTTTATATATTATCTCATATTAAACATTTCCTTTATGATAAAAACTACTAAACATATTCAATTCAGCATTTACATTTGTCTAATTAATAACCTCAAATATAGATTATAGCCCCAAAATATTAATTAAATTATTTACTCCCATAAATAATACTCAAAATATATTTTCAATTCACACAAATAAATTAACATTATTAATAAGAATAAAATTGTAAATATTATGTAATTTCGTTATAAGTGTTAAGCTAGTTAACAACTGTTGATGCCCAACTACTCAAACAGCTCACTATTAACGGAATTCGTTTAATAACTTTACGTAAACATTTAATTTTCTGTACAATAAAAGTTATTTTTTTTTACAAAGAATTGGCTTTTTTTAATAGGTACAATTCTAAATAAAAAACTAACTTAATTACAATTTTACGAAAGCCCCACTAAAAAAAAACAAAATGTCTCGAAATCCCGGGAATTCCCGGGACTTTGACTGTAGGCTGTCTCGTGTCCCGGGACTTTGAACTTGTCGGGAATTCCCAAACCCTAGTCCGAGCCTTGCTAGGGTTATTGGAAGGTTCAAAATTTGTGTGATTAAGACTAAATTGTATAAAGTTCCTTGAGCTATATGATTGAGTTGAAGTGCGAGTTTCCTCACCAATTCGATCCCGACAGCCTTAGGTATCTGTTAAGGAGCCATCTACTTATTATAATTATTAAGTACTAGGATAAATCCGTTTCCGTTTCTTCGGCAAATCATGACGCCATTATTATTTGTTTCAATAATAAATTAAAATATCTAATTTTTTTTTGAAGAAAGACCCTGACATATCAATTTCTGTATTTAAAATCCTCTAATCCTATATTTTCGTAGAAATTGTTAGTTATTTGCGAGATCGGCGACGCATATGTAACTATGTATTTTTAAATAGATTGGTACATAGGTTAGGTACATATTAGATATGCCTATAAAATAAGGAAACGCCCAGACTAGGAGATTAATTATTTATTAATTAACAGTCGTGAAAAATACTCTATTTTGTAGGATGTTTTTTCTCTAAAATATTTAGTTTTCGTGCTTTTTAAGATATTACGAAAGATAAAAACGGAGTCATTAAATACCCCTCCTGCCTAAAGCTCGCACAACCTGGCTGGGGACTTATGTTATACTATCCTTAGTATAGCTCAATCAAAGAAGACTTGAAATTGGTCTAAAATGAAAAAAAAAAAACGTATATCATCGTACATCATAAATATGGTAATAAGCCGCTTACATCCCACATTATACATTGTGTTCCAATCACAACGTACTTATAGAAACTCTGATTAAAAATGTTAAATAAGTCCTCAGAGCAAGTACCCTCGAGAATTATATTCTAATGGTGAATAAGGACAAAACAAATGTTGAGTGGCGGTGGCCCGTGGCGCGGTGAGCCGTGCGAACAACGAACATGTCTCTTGGGACTTTGCATGAATTATGTAGGTGTTGTGAATCGAACCACGGGCCCGAGCATCCGGCTGCTCTGCCTCAATAAACTATGGCCCCGCAGATAACTCCGGTTATTAACATTTCTCGTCAGTTGCTTCACTTGTATCTGCTCTAAATATCTATTTTGGTTGATACTGCTGATTGTTGGCACTTGTTGGAACATTTTGTCATAATCCTTACTTCCTTACTAATATTATAAATGCGAAAGTAACTCTGTCTGTCCGTCTGTCTGTCTGTCTGTCTGTCCTGCTTTCACGGCAAAACTACTGAACCGATTTAAATGAAATTTGGTACACAGATAGTTTAGAGCCTGAGGAAGGACATAGGCTACTTTTTAATGCAAAAAAAATGGTTGTAAGGGGTTAAAAGGGGGGGTGAAAGGTTGTATGGAAGTATCGTTATTTTTAGAGCTAGAAGCTTGAAACTTATTTTTTAGGCTGCTGATCCTTACTAATCCTTACTTCCTTACTAATCCTTACTAATATTATAAATGCGAAAGTAACTCTGTCTGTCCGTCTGTCTGTCTGTCTGTCTGTCTGTCCTGCTTTCACGGCAAAACTACTGAACCGATTTAAATGAAATTCGGTACACAGATAGTTTAGAGCCTGAGGAAGGACATAGGCTACTTTTTAATGCAAAAAAAGGGTTGTAAGGGGTTAAAAAGGGGGGGTTAAAGGTTGTATGGAAGTATCGTTAATTTTAGAGCCAGAAGCTTGAAACTTATTTTTTAGGATGTTGATTCGATATAAATAAATATGACATTCAAAGTTTGTAAAAGTTTTACCCACAAGGGGGTAAAATAACAATAGGGAATAGGGGATGAAAGTTTGTATGGAAACATTCGATTTGCTTACTTTAGTAGATAAGTAATTAAATATTTTTTTCTTTAGTTGAGTGATTGTTTTGTTTATTTCATTAGTTAAAAGTAGATTACTTTCGATTTAATTAGATGTTATCACGTCATTATTTTTGTTGCACATTTGGATGCAGGTACCTAAGAACGGTAAGTTAATTGCCCTCACCACATAAACAGTACTTTTTTGAGCGTTGTACAAACAAAGCATTTGACGATTTGTGAATGTAAACAAAAGATAAGAAAGCTTAATAGTTTTATGAATGAGTCTTTATGCCTTCGCATGCCGTCAGAAGTCGCAATATCCGAAAGGGATTTCTAGGAATCGGTTACAAATGGTTCATAAAAACAAGTTCTTAAGTACAAGTGTAAAAAGTTATACTTAGTATAGAGATTTTGTTTATTTGGGTCAATAAAATTATTTAAATTTAATTCATTTGGGTTTATAATATTTTTTTAAATAGGTTTTTATACAATTAAATAAAATACTTAAATAAGTTATTTTCATAATAAGAAGTTTTGTTTGCTGTGTTTACGGTTAAAAGCAAAATAAAGTGTAAATAGTTATAGGGGTATAGCGCACTCGGTTCTAAAACTACCATTGAACTTAGCTCATGAGGACATGCCAGTATGTAACATTAGCAAAAGCAGTGAGCGCGGAAGAAAGTTGCAGCAGTGTAAGCTGTTGGTTGGGATGAATGTACAATGTTCCACAAAAGAGCTATATAAGCACTAGATCGCATACTGCAACTCATATAAGTATTAATACATATGTGTCTTATTTGTAAAATAATTAGCCGAATGCCCAAAGACACTATTCCACGCGGACGAAGTCGCGGGCACAGCTAGTGTTATAATAAAGCTCTTTCTTGTACGGCTCCTACCAAATTTTCTGCCAAGAAACACAAACACCATCTGTTTAAATTTAATATAATTACGTGGAACAGTACAAGTGCTTTATTATATCATAATTCCTTTAGGTATTTTCATGTTTTTATCCACATTTACTATTTATTAGATTTTAATGTTTGTTGCCAAATATTACTTAGAGTTTATGCCTGCAGAGCACTCTAAACAAGAAGAAAATTTGTTAATAAAAAAAATAGCAATCTACTTAAATTAATCTCTACTTTTTATTGTCGCCGTATCAGTAGTGTATGTGTTTTATTTGTAAGGTAGTTGGCAGTATCGTTTGGCAATATTTGATCTACTTTTAAAAAAAAAATCTTTGGAGTCTACATTTATTTCTACTCATAGGTGGGTCACTTTCATTAAGAATCAAACTCGGTGATAATGTAAAAAGCAAAACGTTTCCAACCGGCGCGAGAGGGCTCGCCGTTTATTATTCAAATGAGGTATTATGGTTGAATTTAAATAAAGTATTATGAAATGAAAACGCTGTCTATTAATTTGTTTTACTGTCTAACAAGAACGTAATCCACAAAGGTCTCTTTAGGTAGGAATGGTAGGATTAAACCCACCTTGTTACTCGTATATAAATACACACAATAATAATGATTACAAATTGAGGGGAAACACTGTTTTGTAAATCATATTCACCTATGTTGAAGGGACTCTGCGTCCCTATTTTTGTTCTACCGATTGTACATGGGGTGTATTCAGAGGATTTGTTTGACATCGTGCCGACGTTTTCCTTCTATAGCCGCATCGCTCGCCATCGACAGGGAATTCATCATCAGCCAAAGTGGTCACGTGTGACGTACTGTGCGGTTCTCGAGAGGTTTTCTCCCACGTACTATGAAGCTGTGTAATGAACTGCCTGTCGAGAGTTTCCCGGAAGACTACAGCAAGGGGTTCTTCAAAAAGGATGTGAAGATGTTTTTACAGTCGCACTCCTGGTGTTGTAGTCATTCATAGGTTACGGTAATTGCTTTACCATCAGACGGTTCCTAAGCTTATTTCCACCTTCGTGGTATAAAAAATAAAGTAAGTATTTACTTAGAATGTCAACAAAATAAGCATAGCAACTTTTATGTGAATGTGTACGAATAACACCAGTAATAATAGCGAATTTCTTTTACAACGAGCCGGAATTCACTATCACATTCCAATAAAAGATATTGAAAACAATTTGGTGCGGATATTTTTCGACAACATTAACTTGACACGTGTATTGGGAAAGATGTGTACAGAAAGAAACATTCTTTAACGTGTGGGATAGAAAAAAAGAAAAATACGACTTCGTGTATGGGTAGTGTGGTCAAGTGATCAAGTACCATATCTTATTTTGTGATTGTGTGGCCTCCGGTCACATTTAAAACACCTCAGAGTGAGAGTTGTCCATACGATTGAATGTTACCTGCGTATACCTCCGGACGTACGGACACCTCTTTTTGAATATTATAGAAAAAAAACACGATGTAAAATTCCATTTTACTTCTTACCCGATGCCAACGTCCCTGTGTCACAAAATCAATACACAATGCTTTACCCAACATAACTTTTTCTTCATTTCATTATCTGTTAACTGTAACAGATAATGCTTCTTTGGAATAAACTAGCAGAGGACTTTCAAAAACAAATTAGTACAGCACTAATAACATTTATTATTGGTATGTATATTTATATGTGATTATATCCATTTGTCATCATACGGTATCAGAGCTTGGTAATAAAAAATACTTGCTGATGAATTATTATGCTTTTATTTGTATAATTACAACTTGTGGAAGAATTTAAGCAATGGAAAATGCTACAAAACACCATTTCTACACGCGCACGTTTCGAGAGCGACTGATCAGCAACAAAGCGCGTTGGTCAACTTGGTGACGATGAGAGTCACCTGAGCGGCGACCAGCCCCTTTACCACCAACTTTTATTGCGATTTAATAACTGAATAGAATGCTTATTCATACCAATGAATAAGCGAATCGCACTATGAGTTGGTGGTAAGAGGGCAGGTCACGCGCGCTTACGACTTCTAGTTGCATTCTTATTTAGATTTCTGTGGCTGAAATAAATGTTCTACAGAGATAATCACTACTTTTGTATTTACTGTTTTCATGTACTTGATATTATGCAATAAATAATATATAAAATAAGATTCTTGCATCTATACCACAGTAAGTAAAAGTACTATACGTAACTATACGACGTAAGTAATACCTATATTTGGAAGTAAAAATATTAATCTGCAGTATTCTTTATAACGGTTGTGGTAAAAAGATCATTTGATAATGTTTTGACCTGTTGCATATTCCTTTACTCAAGTTTAGGTGTAATCCTTACAAATTCTTAGACGTTGTTTGGACAAGCGATATAATTGTGTAACTAGTATTTTTGAGATATTTATATCATGAAAACTTTGCAGATAAAAATAATAGAGAGAGAAACCACAATAACGCATACTCACCCGTATGTATGTTATCTAAAGAGAAAATCGCTTTGTGTTTGTGTGAATAAGTAATTAGTACAGATTGCGCGCCAACAAGCGCATTTTGTCTCACTTCCATATGATATAAGTAAGGGAATCACTACAATATATAGTTCTGGGATCAAATTACAAAAGTCACTCGACATTTTAACTTTGTGTTTTGGAAATATTTGGACGCAATAATTTGAAGGGCGACACAGTTTACAGTGCGAGTTCTTTTAACTTATTCGATCTCGTTTTCTTGATCTCAAAGTTAAATAGATACGTAGAAAATTCATATTAACCAGTTTTACAACGTAGAGTTACAAAGACTTTCAGTTGTCGCTTTTTCTTTTTTTTATTGTAGTCACATCGATTTTCTGGTGACAGATTTTCTGATTTATGGTGTAAGTCTCGATCATCATCATCATCATTTCAGCCACAACAAGTCCACTGCTGGACAAAGGCCTCCCTCATAGATTTCCACAGTGACCGGTTGGAAGCGACCTGCATCCAGCGCGTGCCCGCGACTTGAACAAGGTCGTCCGACCATCTGGTAGATGGACGTCCCGTGCTGCGCTTGCCAGTACGCGGTCGCCATTCTAGAACTTTTCTGCCCCAACGGCCATCGGTTCTGCGTGCTATATGCCCCGCCCACTGCCACTTCAGCGAGCTAATCCGCTGGGCTATGTCGATTACCTTCGTTCTCTTGCGGATCTCATCATTTCTGATGCGATCGCGCAGAGAAATACCGAGCATAGCTCTCCCCATAGCCCGTTAAGCGACCTTGAGCCTTCTTATAAGGCCCATAGTGAGGGATCACGTTTCGGAGCCATAAGTGATCACTGGCAACACACATTGATTGTAGACTTTCGTCTTGAGGCACTGAGGTATTGTGGAAGAGAAAACATATCTTAGCTTCCCGAATGCTGCCCATCCGAGTAAGTCTCGATGATACTTTCAAATTAAAATTACATTAATGACTTAAATATCTAAAATAACTTGCTTAGCATAATATGACTTTGTAAACAGGGGATGTTAAAACAATTTTAATTTATTTTGCTTTTATTATGAAGATCTGAAAAGGAAAGTATAATAAAGGGATCGACGCAGCGGGTAGGGCTACAAGGATGAAGAGCAGATATTTTGAAAAGATACGAGGCTGTAATTATGCATGAGTGATGGGGCAACAAAAACAAAATCCAATAAATATAAAATGAGGCAAGAAGAATTGCGAACCTTATTGCAGTACGATAAAACATCAATGAAAATGTCCACAAAAACGGCAAAGTCGCTCAATTACTCAGTGAAGACTGTACGGTTTTTATTAAACGCGTTTTTTATTCACAGACCGACCAATTTGTATTTATGAACCTTAAAATGAATGGACATAACGTGTATATGTTTTGGATATAATTAAATATTCCAGGACAAGTTACACACCGTCATCTAGTTCCAACTAAGCAAAGTTGTACTATGGGTTCAGATGACTGATTCATGAAATGAAATGAAATGAAGTCAAGTCAACAGAAGTGAAGTGAATCGAAGCGAAGCGACGTACGCTGAAACTCATTTAAAAAAATTCCCATTCCGTAATCTAAAAACATAGAAAGCAACCCAATTATGACTTATTTATATAGATGCCTGCCTGCCTCATCAGTTATAAATAATAACCAGATTCATCTAGGTATAAGTTAATACTCCGTATTTCCAATTCCCTAGTCCAATTATTATATGTCTCAATTATGTAGACAAGCGTGCGTGTATTGCTGTGAACAATGTAATAACTATTATTATGCATCTGAATACATTAAAGGATAATTCTATGTACATATATGTCTATGCGATGGAAGCCACTAAGCGAAATTATTCAGCTTATTTCCCTGAGGCTCTTGTTCATGTCTTCAGGCAAAGATTGCATGCATAGAAGCATTGTTTGCATAATGTTTGCGACTCGTATATAAATACACACAATAATAATGATTACAAATTGAGGGGAAACACTGTTTTGTAAATCATATTCACCTATGTTGAAGGGACTCTGCGTCCCTATTTTTGTTCTACCGATTGTACATGGGGTGTATTCAGAGGATTTGTTTGACATCGTGCCGACGTTTTCCTTCTATAGCCGCATCGCTCGCCATCGACAGGGAATTCATCATCAGCCAAAGTGGTCACGTGTGACGTACTGTGCGGTTCTCGAGAGGTTTTCTCCCACGTACTATGAAGCTGTGTAATGAACTGCCTGTCGAGAGTTTCCCGGAAGACTACAGCAAGGGGTTCTTCAAAAAGGATGTGAAGATGTTTTTACAGTCGCACTCCTGGTGTTGTAGTCATTCATAGGTTACGGTAATTGCTTTACCATCAGACGGTTCCAAAGCTTATTTCCACCTTCGTGGTATAAAAAATAAAGTAAGTATTTACTTAGAATGTCAACAAAATAAGCATAGCAACTTTTATGTGAATGTGTACGAATAACACCAGTAATAATAGCGAATTTCTTTTACAACGAGCCGGAATTCACTATCACATTCCAATAAAAGATATTGAAAACAATTTGGTGCGGATATTTTTCGACAACATTAACTTGACACGTGTATTGGGAAAGATGTGTACAGAAAGAAACATTCTTTAACGTGTGGGATAGAAAAAAAGAAAAATACGACTTCGTGTATGGGTAGTGTGGTCAAGTGATCAAGTACCATATCTTATTTTGTGATTGTGTGGCCTCCGGTCACATTTAAAACACCTCAGAGTGAGAGTTGTCCATACGATTGAATGTTACCTGCGTATACCTCCGGACGTACGGACACCTCTTTTTGAATATTATAGAAAAAAAACACGATGTAAAATTCCATTTTACTTCTTACCCGATGCCAACGTCCCTGTGTCACAAAATCAATACACAATGCTTTACCCAACATAACTTTTTCTTCATTTCATTATCTGTTAACTGTAACAGATAATGCTTCTTTGGAATAAACTAGCAGAGGACTTTCAAAAACAAATTAGTACAGCACTAATAACATTTATTATTGGTATGTATATTTATATGTGATTATATCCATTTGTCATCATACGGTATCAGAGCTTGGTAATAAAAAATACTTGCTGATGAATTATTATGCTTTTATTTGTATAATTACAACTTGTGGAAGAATTTAAGCAATGGAAAATGCTACAAAACACCATTTCTACACGCGCACGTTTCGAGAGCGACTGATCAGCAACAAAGCGCGTTGGTCAACTTGGTGACGATGAGAGTCACCTGAGCGGCGACCAGCCCCTTTACCACCAACTTTTATTGCGATTTAATAACTGAATAGAATGCTTATTCATACCAATGAATAAGCGAATCGCACTATGAGTTGGTGGTAAGAGGGCAGGTCACGCGCGCTTACGACTTCTAGTTGCATTCTTATTTAGATTTCTGTGGCTGAAATAAATGTTCTACAGAGATAATCACTACTTTTGTATTTACTGTTTTCATGTACTTGATATTATGCAATAAATAATATATAAAATAAGATTCTTGCATCTATACCACAGTAAGTAAAAGTACTATACGTAACTATACGACGTAAGTAATACCTATATTTGGAAGTAAAAATATTAATCTGCAGTATTCTTTATAACGGTTGTGGTAAAAAGATCATTTGATAATGTTTTGACCTGTTGCATATTCCTTTACTCAAGTTTAGGTGTAATCCTTACAAATTCTTAGACGTTGTTTGGACAAGCGATATAATTGTGTAACTAGTATTTTTGAGATATTTATATCATGAAAACTTTGCAGATAAAAATAATAGAGAGAGAAACCACAATAACGCATACTCACCCGTATGTATGTTATCTAAAGAGAAAATCGCTTTGTGTTTGTGTGAATAAGTAATTAGTACAGATTGCGCGCCAACAAGCGCATTTTGTCTCACTTCCATATGATATAAGTAAGGGAATCACTACAATATATAGTTCTGGGATCAAATTACAAAAGTCACTCGACATTTTAACTTTGTGTTTTGGAAATATTTGGACGCAATAATTTGAAGGGCGACACAGTTTACAGTGCGAGTTCTTTTAACTTATTCGATCTCGTTTTCTTGATCTCAAAGTTAAATAGATACGTAGAAAATTCATATTAACCAGTTTTACAACGTAGAGTTACAAAGACTTTCAGTTGTCGCTTTTTCTTTTTTTTATTGTAGTCACATCGATTTTCTGGTGACAGATTTTCTGATTTATGGTGTAAGTCTCGATCATCATCATCATCATTTCAGCCACAACAAGTCCACTGCTGGACAAAGGCCTCCCTCATAGATTTCCACAGTGACCGGTTGGAAGCGACCTGCATCCAGCGCGTGCCCGCGACTTGAACAAGGTCGTCCGACCATCTGGTAGATGGACGTCCCGTGCTGCGCTTGCCAGTACGCGGTCGCCATTCTAGAACTTTTCTGCCCCAACGGCCATCGGTTCTGCGTGCTATATGCCCCGCCCACTGCCACTTCAGCGAGCTAATCCGCTGGGCTATGTCGATTACCTTCGTTCTCTTGCGGATCTCATCATTTCTGATGCGATCGCGCAGAGAAATACCGAGCATAGCTCTCCCCATAGCCCGTTAAGCGACCTTGAGCCTTCTTATAAGGCCCATAGTGAGGGATCACGTTTCGGAGCCATAAGTGATCACTGGCAACACACATTGATTGTAGACTTTCGTCTTGAGGCACTGAGGTATTGTGGAAGAGAAAACATATCTTAGCTTCCCGAATGCTGCCCATCCGAGTAAGTCTCGATGATACTTTCAAATTAAAATTACATTAATGACTTAAATATCTAAAATAACTTGCTTAGCATAATATGACTTTGTAAACAGGGGATGTTAAAACAATTTTAATTTATTTTGCTTTTATTATGAAGATCTGAAAAGGAAAGTATAATAAAGGGATCGACGCAGCGGGTAGGGCTACAAGGATGAAGAGCAGATATTTTGAAAAGATACGAGGCTGTAATTATGCAAGAGTGATGGGGCAACAAAAACAAAATCCAATAAATATAAAATGAGGCAAGAAGAATTGCGAACCTTATTGCAGTACGATAAAACATCAATGAAAATGTCCACAAAAACGGCAAAGTCGCTCAATTACTCAGTGAAGACTGTACGGTTTTTATTAAACGCGTTTTTTATTCACAGACCGACCAATTTGTATTTATGAACCTTAAAATGAATGGACATAACGTGTATATGTTTTGGATATAATTAAATATTCCAGGACAAGTTACACACCGTCATCTAGTTCCAACTAAGCAAAGTTGTACTATGGGTTCAGATGACTGATTCATGAAATGAAATGAAATGAAGTCAAGTCAACAGAAGTGAAGTGAATCGAAGCGAAGCACGCTGAAACTCATTTAAAAAAATTCCCATTCCGTAATCTAAAAACATAGAAAGCAACCCAATTATGACTTATATAGATGCCTGCCTGCCTCATCAGTTACAAATAATAACCAGATTCATCTAGGTATAAGTTAATACTCCGTATTTCCAATTCCCTAGTCCAATTATTATATGTCTCAATTATGTAGACAAGCGTGCGTGTATTGCTGTGAACAATGTAATAACTATTATTATGCATCTGAATACATTAAAGGATAATTCTATGTACATATATGTCTATGCGATGGAAGCCACTAAGCGAAATTATTCAGCTTATTTCCCTGAGGCTCTTGTTCATGTCTTCAGGCAAAGATTGCATGCATAGAAGCATTGTTTGCATAATGTTTGCGTAAACACTCTTGTGGAGAATAGAGTCAAGATATTGGTAACCCTACTGAAATTTGTTCATAATTATTCATTTCGAAGACTAGTAACTAAAATAAAAACTCTGAAGGACATTAAAAGTGATTCCTTAGTTATTATTATGAATTTTATCGGTAGTAAATATTATGAATATATAACTTGAATTCTTCAGACATACCTTTTTAGAATTTTCTTATGTAATTTATTTTCTGATTTTCAAAATTAAATAGCGTTCAATCTGGCATTAAGTCCCTATAAAAACGCACGAAAGTGAACTATCAATAAGATACAGATCGGCCTTTATTCTTCGGCTGACATTTTTAATAACAGGGCTTCTACCTAAATTTTAAGAGAATTATTTTAACCTTACATATGAATATCATACCGTGATATCTATGTTAGTATTGGTAACTAATATTTATGTCAAAAAAAGATACTGCTATTACAAGATAGCGTTGTTTCTTTTTGACATGTTTCAGGGAATATACAATTCATTTATTTGAACCCTGGATATATGGTTTTAACATTTCTACTGCAATCTTTTGCAGTAATAAAACAATATTGTTCAAGAACATCCTAGTACAGCCCCAGGGCCTGCTCAAACGAATGAATTCCCTGCTGCACGTGAAAAACAGAAAACTATGTAAAAATAGCAGTATCTTTTTCGTGTATTCACAGTATAGGCACACCCCGGTCACTCTATACATTTGCCGCGTCGTTTACTACTACATAAACAATGGCGTGTCTGTGCAGAGCGTGTGTGCGTGCGATGCCATACAAACTGTTCCAGATTCGTCTCAGAGGGGAGGTGAGGTCGATACGAGAGAGCGGCAGGGAGTGGCTCTACTGTACCTAGTACTATTACATAAACTGTGGTATAAGTAATAGTACTACACAAGTCACACATTTTGACATATAAACAATATTATTATGAATGTCATCGTAACAATGCCATTTGACGGTGATGTGGACGAATGTTTTGACGCAACTTAATTTTAATTTGTATACAGTTTTTTTCCTTTGTTTATTTATTTTAATTTGAATATATTATGTTTATACTCTGTCTAAAATAAAAAATGTTATCAATTGTCAAATGCAAGGAAAAATAACTCTGTTTTGAGAGATTGTAGTTGATGTCCTGTATGTATTACAAAAATCATTACTTTAGATTTTTGTAATTGCAAATAAATTTTCAATTATCTTTATGTCGATGTTCTTGGTTTCGAGTTTTATATACTACCTAAACCTATTGTATTACTTTCTTGAATAAGTAATGTTCAGCTTACAAACGTTCTCAGTAGGTTCTCTAAAATCTTCCCTTTCGCAAACATTTCACTTGTTCAATGCGTCTTTATTTTTAAGTCTTTGACATGAAAATCGTAATCTCGTTCGTATGTTCTATTGTAGTATTATTATATTATATTTTTTTAAAATAAAATATCTTATTTTCTAATAATAACATATATTTCACATAATGTATATTTTATTCAAATGATTTAGATTTTGCGCAGCGTGCAAATTCATCAAAGATTAATGAGTGGAGCGAGCTTTTGGAAATGAATAGGCTCCAAAACCATAGTAAACCGATTTTGATAAACTTGTGACACTTTTTAACTTGTGACACGGTATTTATTTAACTAGATATGATCGTCCACGTGTGCCGGCGACACACTTCATAAATCATCACGGAGACCGAAAATTAATCCGTACGAGAACGCTGCGCTCACGTAGGCGAACAACATGGTGGGTTCAGTCGCGCTCTATGCTCTCGCCACCCATAGCTCTACAACCAGCGAGTCAATATTAGAACTAGTGTGAATAAATGAGCGCGGAAAGCCCTCGAGTCTCGCATCAACTATGGTGTGGTACTGCCAACTCGTCAGTGTTACCAACTTAAAAGTCTTAAAACCCAAAAGTACGTATCGCTCGAACTTCCCTTGCACTATCATCGCTTGAACTATCCTACTACCACCACAACTCTTCCTATCACCGATCACCCACTCTAACACAACAACCCTCGAACTGTATTTATCTGCAGATATATTACTTAACGTTACATACTTATCATAATTTCATTTATACTATCATGAAAAATAAGAATGTGACGTTGATAAATGAAGGAAATCCATTTAATAAAGTGCTTACCGCTTTTCTATGTATTCAAATGGTTATTAAGTATAATTGAATGCTGTTCGTATAACATTTTCGTTTTTCATCGACTATTTATACGGTACCTATTGTTCTTATAGTTCAGCTACAGAACGTTCACATTTCATTTCCTGACCGCGACCTGGAAATTGGAAAGCGAACAAACAACTTCGATGTGTTCGGTAGCATGTCAGTCCTTAGTCCAGTCTTACTTAGCAATAGATACAATGCAATACAATATACTTTATTAAACATAAAGAAAAATACACTATGGGACCATCCATAAATTATGTCCACGAATTTCATGATTTTTTGACCTCTTCCCCGTCCATGTCACAGCTGGTCATTTTGTGAGGCTCTCCCCTCTCTAGTGTGACGTCACATATTTTGCAATTTTACATCTAGAGTCGCAAATTTTTTTTAGTTTTTCGTTAATAGTTCAAATTTCGTGTTTTAATACTTAGATTATAAGATTTTGAAATGTCACGTCACGAAATTTAGGACCCCCTCCCACCCCCTTGTCACACAATGTCACACTTCGTCGAACTCCTCCCTCCTCTCACTTAACGTGTGACGTAATTTGTGGACCTAATGAATTATATGTATTTACGAAAAAATGTATTTAAGTACATCTATAAGTTATCTAGTAACCTACTATGGTTACTAGATAACTTATAAATGTTGCTTAGTTTGGGACTAGATGGCGCTGTGTAATTTGTCCAGGAATTTATTTACTAATAATGAAAACAGTAAGAAACTTTATTGCCATGCGATCTCTTTCAGACCACCTTTGCGTAGAGGAAAAAACACAGGGAAGATAAATACGGGAAAATTTTAGTTTAACTGTTTTTTGTGTTCAGACAATCAGAAAATAAATATCTTTTCATTACCAAGGAAATAAAACGTAAGAAACTGATTCGCCGGGAGGCTGGAGCTGTCCAAACTTCGGATTTTCATTTCGAAGTAGGTCTCCTGGTTATCTAGATATCGGTATTATATGTAACTCTACAAACCGAGCATGTTTGGTACATTATGACGCTTGCCATTCATTCTATACTACTAAACAAGTAAATATTGTATAGAAATAATATGACCATAGTAAAAATAGAGAAGTAAGACGACTTAAGCCCTGAACGGGCGATAATAGCCTAAACACGTAGGGCTGTCGCTTAATAGTTTATTCAACCGTCAAAATACTTAGTCAATCTCTATATACAAAATTAAGTAGGCTAAGTATTAGGGATCTGTAACAAAAAAACCGGCCAAGTGCGAGTCGGACTCGGTCACAAATATTTCATTGGGTGTGGAAGAATAAAAATAATTATTTTTCAATTAAAATTATTAACGAACGTCATCGCAGGCGCGAATCTTGCGTGGGAGCGGGCGGATTTGCGTATGGCGTAGCCCCGAGTCGGGGCCCCCGGCTGGCGCCCCATTAAACACCTATAATTGTTGTAAGTGTGTGCGTGCGACGGCCTTACGTACGGGCGCGCTCACATACAAACAGCGCTCGGTGCGTTTGTATGAAGTTACCTTACATCTCTATTTTTACTATGATATAAGATAGCGGTCTCGCAAACGGCTCTAACAGTTTCGATGAAATTTACAATACATGTGGAAGATTACAGTATTGAAAAATCGTTGTTATTGGATGGAGCTCAGTTATGGGCAAATTTGTATTTTCCTAAAAAACTCCAAATGTTAGCCAGTCGACAATAGATGACACTACATGTCGCTTGGCATGATGGCTCACAAAATATTGACACCGAGTCAGTACCACAGAATAATATACGCTCAGTACTACATAATCTATAATCGAACCAAGCTTGATCATTCTGGTACATATATTATATTATAGCTAAGCTATAATATATATCTTATCTTGAAATGGGTCCAGTGCTGTAGCACCGGTGGCACGTCGACCCTGTCGGATCTTTTGTGCACTCCCTATCCTTTAGTAACTCTCCCCTGAGTGTCTAGAGACATATTCCATGTACTTTAGTACATCTTTAATTGAGAAGAGCCTGTAGTCCTCCAGGTCTGGGTATGCCTTTTCTAGGATTGCCATTCGTTTGCCAGCTAGGGCATCACATTGACACATCCAGTGCTTCTGGTCTCATAAGATTCCTTGCATGTTCAAGCTATAATATATAATATTATAGCTAAGACCCGCGGCGCTACCGGCTAAGCTGAAGCCGATTCCCATCGGATTTTTTGATTGCGAATATCAAACTTCAGCTTAGATTTATGTTACCTGGGTTTAGCTTAGCTGGTAGAAACCATGAGGCTCTATCGACTGAACTGAAGATGTTTGTTAATAATTAAAACGTAAGACTTATGTTTCGAATCAAATATACGATGCTAATCGGCTTAAGCTTCGGCGGTAGTGCCCCAAATCATACTTGACACAAGTCATGTAAAAAGAACACTGGAAGAAAGCGGAGGGGGTGTTTTTAAGCATGGACATGCGCTTGCACAAACGTACTAGATCTACTTTGTTATTTTTGAACAAACCTATCGCTAGCGGCTTCGTATATTAGTTATTGGTAGATACATCGCACTACATACCACCAAATAGACTGATAAATCTTCTAATGTGCAGCTTGACGGCTAGCGTTCTTTTTACGTGACGCGACCTATAGTTACATGGAATAAGAATGTTAAGAAGATCGTAGTATGGCATATTAGAATGGTACAAATTTTGAAGTGTCAAGCTTGATGTGCTCTTAGCCGTACCAAGTGACTATGCCTATCTCTGATAGTAAAAATACACATTTTTTTTTATATACTACGTCAGGTGGCAGACAAGCATACGGCCAGCCTGATGTGAAGCGGTTACCGTAGCCATATTAACGCTCGCAACATAAAATATCGCTCGCGCGGTCCACCCCCGCTACCAATGCAGTATCTCCTTCCTTTCTGGTGACCTCACTCACTCGCAGGAACACAATAACCCTCAAGGGAATCGTTATTTGGCTGCGGTATTCTGTGAGGAGGAGGTACATTCCCCAGTCAGGTAGCTTACAATTACACTCCCTACCTCTCTTTTCGCCAGAGCTTCGTTTACCAGTCAGCAGGTAAGCAGCAACTTCACCTGCACGCGGTACACCCGCGTGCAGGTGAAGTTGGCTTTGGTTCAAAGATGTTGACAGACCACCTACACCCCAAATCGTATATTAAAATCGGCATAAATAATATGATAACAAATTAGTGCGTTTCAAGCTGAGTATAATTTCTATAGTGTTAATGCCTGCTCGAATAACTAGTCCCTATTTTAGGCTACCTTTGAGAGAATTGCACGGACAAAGACGGAGATATCACGGGCGGATCTCATGTGGTAAAGGAAGGAAGCGAGATCCATTTGTGAGCTATGCACGAGATTTCTGCAGTGCGGTTTGACGTGGTGCGACGCGCGACCGGTCTCGGTAGTGTCGTGTAGCTTGCGTTGCATCTCGCGAACCAACATATTAATAGTTTTATCGAATTTATATTTTTAGTTATTATGGATGAGTAACTCATTGATATACTATAATATAAACATAATATTCATTTACTGTACACAAACTTGACAACACATCTATATCATAGTTTCATATTGGCGAGTTACTCTCCATAGATCTCTTTCAGCCAATCTGTCCTGTGGTTCTTTTTTTTTTGTAAATAAATGGATAACAAGTTGTATTATATTCCTTGTATGATAATAATTATATTATGTACAAACGAAAACAAATTCTTATAATTAGGTACATGTTTTTAGGGGCGTGACTACCTCTACGTAATATACAAAGCCTATAACAAAGCCTAAATATTAGTACAAAATTATTATAGAGCTGCCTATGGCGAAGGATGTAATCATACTTACGTATAATAAAAAATAACTTTAAATACAGTAAATATATAAACAGTATTAGGTTACTGCAGGCTATTACTATGCTATTACCATATTAGCGGCAACGTGCATGGCGTCCATAGCCTACGGTAGTTGCTTTCCATCAAGAGGACCGTATGTTTGTTTGCCAACTTAGTATTGGAAAAAATCAAATGCGATGTCTACAAATTGTATATAGTACATATGTTAGGTAGAGTTAGTGAAAAAGTAACAGACAGTTATCTGTCGGACGGATATATATTTTTACAGTTTTTGGATTTTTGTTTATACAAATTTGTTTATACAAAAATCCAAAAACTGTAAAAATATATTCTATCGATGGTTGTAAAGCCCATATGAGATTTTTTCTTAACAACTTCAACGTCACAAGATTTTGTCGCTCTATTGCCCTGCCGGGACCGATACGGCCATCTTGGCCCGGGATAGCAGGGCTGCCGGCTGCCGGGTGCCGGGTACTTTGGTTTGTATACATTGGAGAGTAAAGCCACGTTGGGCATGCGGGTTGGTGACTGTCGCCAGAGTCTCGTCCGCGTATCTGCAGGGTGTACCACGTGCAGGTGGGTGGCTTTGGCTCTGGAGGTGGTAGGTAGAGTCACTTACATCCTTAAGTTAAGTTTTACCCTTAAGTCAGTCTAAGTAATCGCAAAGTTTTGCAAAGATTAGAGATATTTTACAAGGCAGAATTTAGTCACATTTCTTGATCTACTACATCATGTCACTATTCGGTACAATATTATAAACAATTGATGAATATACTACAGGCTTGCCATCTTGGGAAATCATTCCTCTAGTAGCTTTTCAGTTCTTAGTACAATATCGAATAAGTGGGTATTCGATATTGGGATTATTTATGATTTTACTATATATATTGAGTTGCGGATATCACTATTGGGATTGGGGGCTGCAAAGATAACGCTGACTGGTCGCTCGTTCTTCTTCAATTGGAAAAATATTATATTTGCATTTCAGTTTATGTATGACTAACTTTCGCCCGCGGCTTCGCTCGCGTGACATTCGGGGCTAACACGTGTTTACTCATTAATCAATAGTAGTACCCGTGTAAAATTTAGGATAAAATAAACCTTCCTGATAGCTCAGTTGGAAGAGCACTCGACCGGTCATCGAGAGGTCGTGGGTTCAAATCCCACCTAGGGGGGGCAGATGAATTTTTCCATTTTTCAAAAAATATTTAAAATAGTCCATATAATCTCGTTTTCCCATACAAACTTTGGCCCTCCGTTTCACCCTCTTAGAGGTAAAATTTGAAAAATATTGTTAAGTAATTCGTGTCCACTACGTTATATTTTCAAAATGCCATTGTCGTAATTAACGTCCCAGAAAACCATAGAATCAACACCCATATTGATATTATGACATTTCAACCCCATTGCACCCCTACAGAGTTGTCACGTCGGCTATGTTGGATTATTAAATAGGTGTTTTTTTCGTAATCAGCGACCCGATATACCTACCATAAAAACAATACCTATGACGATTTTCAGACTTTTTCACCACATTTTACCGCTTTAGGGATTGAATTTTGAAAAATCCTGAAACATGTGTTTACTCATTTATCTATAGAAGTACTCGTGTAAAGTTTCGGATAAAATAGTCCAGCTAATCTTGTTTCCCCATACAAACTTTGGACCCCGTTTCACCCCCTTTGGGGATAAATTTTGAAAAATCCTTTTTTAGTGCACCCCTAGACATCATATGGAACCTACGTGCCAAATTTGGAATCTCTAGACCCAGCAGTTTGGGCTGTGCGTATATATATATCAGTCAAACACTCAGTTTCTTCTTTTATATATTTCAACCCCATCGCATCCCCACAGGGGTGATTTTATGTCATGTCGGCTATGTTAAACCATAAAATAGTGGTTGTTTTTGTAATCAAAAAAAAATTGGTTGCCTGTAAAGTCGGTATACGGGCGAAAGTTTTACGTGACAACGACTTTGAGTGGTAAAATGTTTTCGAGTGGAAGGGACGCATGCCTTTCACTTTTTATGTCTGTCTCTCTCGCTCTTAGAAGGGACGCGTGCCTTTCACTCGCTCTCATTGTAAGCGCATAACGTGAGCCAGTTTCTTGAAGTGTCACCCGGCTAACCAATTTATAAGACGTTGTCACGTCAATATCAACACCTTTGAACCACAGCCAACTTCACCTGCACGCGGTGCACCCTGCTGACTGACAAACGAAGCTCTGGCGAAAAGAAAGGTAGGGAGCGTAATTGTAAGCTACCCGACTGAGGAATGTACCTCCACCTTACAGAATACCGCTGCCAAATAACAATTCCCTTGAGGGTTGTTGTGTTCCTGCGAGTGAGTGAGGTCACCAGAAAGGAAGGAGATGCTGCGTTGGCAGCGGGGGTGGCGGCGCGCGAGCGATATTTTATGTTGCGAGCGTTAATATTGTTACGGCAACCGCTTCACATCAGGCGGGCCGTATGCTTGTCTGCCACCTGACGTAGAATAAAAAAAAAAAACCCATGACGATTTCCAGACATATTCGCTCCATTTTACCCCATTTTTTTAGGGGTTTAATTTTCAAAAATCCATTTCTCTATAAATCCTTTCTTAGTGCACAACTAGACGTCATAAAGAACCTATGTGCCATATTTGGAATCTCTAGACCCAGCGGTTTGGGCTGTGCGTTGATATATTATATATATTGATGTCGTTAAGCTCGATACACATCTTTCTCCCCCAATCTCACGTTAGATTTCTATAAATGTGTGCTTTTAGTGTAAATCAGAGACATCACTTCTCTGGGCCGCCAGACGTCACTTATGTTCTGATGAACAAAATGCGCATGATGGAGTAGTGTTAGGATGTACTATGATCGTATGACTACCTGCTACCTTGACCAGACGGCCATTTTCCAGGTATCAGGTAATCAAGCTATGTAAAAACTCTACTCACCCCATTTAAATATTGATAGCTGATTTTCACATATATGTTACACAATATCGTCAAAAATCTGTACTCCTAGATACTTCCGACCGGCAGTATTACCTAACAGACGCATTAAAGCTTAATAAAAAAATTAATAAATCTCAATTATATTCTGAATGATGCTTCATTTTTATATATGTTAGCCAGACAACAATTTTAAAACGTTTTACAACCGAGAAAGAGGGAGAGGGAGAGAGAGAGGGAGAGAGAGAGAGAGAGAGAGAGAGAGAAAGAGAGAGAGCAATAACACTCATGTATGTTCCACTCATGCTCATGTGCATTGATAACATTCCACTGAACACAACCCATGTATAATTTGGTACACACAAATGTAGGCAAGGTAGAGACCGTGCCTCCCTGTGTTCTTATACATATTCTATGTTCTGTAGTTGATAACCTTATCTGCCCTCTCTGGGAACGAGGTCGACATCAACGGAACATTTTTTTCTCATCTAGGAGAGAGGGGACAATACAAAATAATTAAATATTTATATTATATAATAATAATAATTAAATATTATAATTGCATTGACGATAATTATTAAAAAAAAACCCTTTGGTAAAAAAGAGTAGTAAGATTCAATTTAAGAGCGAATTTCGGGGAACGACGTCCGTGTCACGTAGTATCGCCGATATTTTATTTCCATTACTGAATATTTTGCGGTTGGGTTCATTATGATAACAGATTAAGAAGATAATCACAGCAACGTTTTAATATGAGCAAAGATAGAAATTTGTAATTGGATTCGCGTGTCGTTTGTGATTGCATCTGATCTATTCGTGTTGTCTGAATGTCTGTCAAAATCCGTTTGCTATAAAGGATTTTCTACCAGGTCACAGAATAAAATAATAGTGCTTTTATTAATTGAATTCAGAATCATATAATTCACCATAAATTTACACCAAAACTGTCTTCAAATAACAACTGATTAAACCTAAACTAAGAAGAATAATAATTCATTTTCGAATTAATATTTTATAGGCACTATTCATAGTACATTCTAGGGTTCCGTGTCTAAAGAATGCCAACAGAACCTAAATAGGGTTAAGACTTTGCTGTCCGTCCGTCCGTTTGTCATAGGGCTGTATTATTGATTAAAGTTGTAATCCTTTGAATAAGAATTAAAAAAATTGCGTAAGAATTAAAAAATTGCATACAGTACCTACTTAAAAAATATTATTTTTGACTGATAAACGAGGCTCTGGCGAAAAGAGAGGTAGGACGTTCCGTATTTTTTATAACTGCCCGTCTGGGGAAGTACCTCCACCTCACAGCAGCAGCCAAATAACAATTTCCTTGAGGGTTGTTTTGTTCCTGCGAGTGTCTGAAGTCACCAGGAAGGAAGGAGCTGCTGCGTTGGCAGCAGAGGAGGCGGCGTGCTGGGCGATAAATTTATGTTGCGAGTGATAAGGCGACGTAAGTTCGTAATTTCGGATTTTTAAACCAGGTTTATTCGATAGCCATATGTACTGAAGCATCGAAAAAAATATATGCTATAATTGAGCACTTGATCAATATATTTGCACCATTTATTACCTTTATTGTTTGATTAGTAAAGCCAGGCGATATTTTACACCCCGACACCGCCTTCAATTATACAATGCCCAGGTTCGACCTCACATGGAGTACTGTTCGCATCTCTGGGCCGATGCGCCCCAGTACTTGCTTGCTCCATTTGACCGCATACAACGAAGAGCAGCTCGAATCGTCGGTGACCCAATGATCTCGGATCGATTGGACTCTCTACATGCAGAGATGTAGCGTCTCTTTGCGTTCTATACAAATTATATCACGGGGAGATCCGAGCAATGAGCTGTTTGATTTGATACCTGCCGCTGAATTCCACTATCGTACAACTCGCCATAAATTAAAATTTCATCCATATCATCTTGATAATTGGCGATCTACTACAGTACGTCTCCTAAGACATTTTATACCACGAACAGTGAAACTGTGGAATCAACTTCCCTCAGCGGTATTTCCAAACAACTACGACATGGGTGCTTTCAAGAACAGAGTTTTCATTTTCCTCCTCCTTCCTGAGATTTTAAAACTATTTCTCGGAAAAAAATATATGTTATAATTGAGCACCTGTCTGACTGAGCACTTTCAAATAAACTGGTTTTAAAATCCGACATTTCGAACTTACGTCGCCGTAATACGGCTATGCTAGTCGCTTCAAATGAGATGGGTTCTATGCTCGTTGCCAAATGCGTAGTATAAAAAAAAAAAAGGGCAAAATATGTAAATAATGCCAGACAAATTACACAGCGCCATCTAGCCCCAAAGTAAGCGAAGCTTGTGTTATGGGTACTAGACAACTGATAAATATACGTAAATAAATTTTTTTTGTAAATACATACTTATGATACATAGAAAACACCCAGACCAAGACAAACAGACATGTTCATGCACACAAATGTTATTCCTGTGTGGGAATCGAACCCACGTGCGTTGGTGTCGAAGCCGCGTCATTGACCGCTACGCCACCGAGCTCGTCGAAATATGTGACAGAAGACTGATATTATTAGTAAGACTATAATAACAAATAAATATTTATTTTCTGTCATAGCGGAGCGCTGACAATTAAGATTTATTTTCTGTGAAACAAGGTCAATGTAGGATTATATACATGCGGGAAACGGGTCAGATCCCAATAATGTGCGGATTAAGTGGCACCAGTGTTCGTAGCGAGGACATTGTAAAAATTATTCAACTAAAATTCTTAAAGGCAAATGTACAACAAGATAAATGATATACAGTGGCTAATTCCCTCCGGCTTTTCCACTTAATTCTGGTGTCTGTGAGAGGTGTGAGTCAGAGTTATTGTTTGTCCATTGTCGCAGCGCCGGGAGCCGGGCGTTGGCGTGAGCCCCGAGCCAAGCACAGCACAACAAATAGGATTATGGTTTGTCGACACCCGGATTTCATTGTCCCGGTACATCGTCTACAGCTTAGGACCGCTCTCGGCAGTCTATGACGGTGTTCGTGCTCTGTGACGATTATTAATTATAGAGACACTTATTTTCTGTGGTTTGTAGTGGTGTGGAGGTGGTGACCTGCAATGATTACAAATTTCAAAGAGAATTATTCTGTAAAGCACAACGTAAGCGCTAAAATGCAACGTAAGCGGGTGGGGGGATGACCTTGCATCCGAAAGGAAAAGAGATGGGGACATGTCGATATTGAATATCGATAACTTGACATGAAAAAAATATAATAAAACAAAATACTTTATTTTTAAATATTAATACCGATTTCTTTCAAATTTAAAACTATTTCAGAGGGCGATTCTATTAATACAAAAATGGCGACATGTAGTTTCAATACAATTAAAAAAAAACTAATACAGACTTACTTTCGTTACGTTCATCGCGAACTGAAACACTACTACACTGATTACTATGACCAGTAAATATATAAACTGTTTGAATATTATCTACTTATGCAACAAGTTTCTTTAAAATCAGATTAGTGATTCGCAAAATATTCATACAAACACAAATAATTTAGTTACTAGCAAACACGGTAACAAGTTGTAATAAATTCATTTGTACCGCTTCACTCTATTGAGTACATCCAGTTTTTTTGACGCTGACTGGAACTTTTCCTTCAAGTGACTCTGGAACTGCACATCGCTTGAGGCCTCGACGACAACGATCTCGATAGTCTTGGTAATAACTAAAACGTAAGACTCATTTGTCGAATCAAAATATTCGATGGTAAACGGCTTCAGCTTCGTCGGTAGGGCCCCAGGTCCAGGTCCCCACTAGACGGAATGACGTTCTGGTAGGGATAACAAATGATTTATTTTAATTACCCGACTGCGACAGAAGGAGGGTTATGTTTTTCGAGAGTATGTATGTATGTATGTATAATTAATTGTTTGGCACGCTCTGCAGCCCGAACAGCTGGATGGATGATGATGCTTGAGAGGTGTCGTTAGATTCGTATTTGCTGTGAGAGTGACACTGGGTAAGTCAAAATAAAAAAAAAATCTAAATGGCGGATTTTTGGCGCCAAGTTCAAATGCAAATGCGCGCCGCAGTCTGGACTGCTCGATGGATTTTAGCTCGAGGGGTGTCATTAGATATGTATTTACTGTGAGAGCGACATTACATATATCAAAATAAATAAAACTAAACAACATAAAATAAAAACGGTAATTTAAAAAACTAAAAAACCCGACTGCTTTTCTCTGTAATTTGGAAATGAAAAACCCCTAAAACTTGGGACCCTACACGACTGTGCTCTAAATTCATTAAGCCTCCATTTCTAGAATGGATCCCGACTGCTACATGTTTTCTTGTTTTAGGGGTTTTTCATTTCCAAATTATACAGAAAAGCAGTCGGGTTTTTTAGTTTATTAAATTACCGTTTTTATTATTACCCGACTGCGACAGAAGAAGGGTTATGTTTTTCGAGAGTATGTATGTATGTATGTATAATTGTTTGGCACGCCAGCAGCCTGAACGGCTGGATGGATTTTAGCTTGAGAGGTGTCGTTAGATTCGTATTTGCTGTGAGAGTGGTATAGGCTACATCAAATATAAAGAAAATCAATATGGCGCCTGTGAGCCGCAAAATTGTCGTTGCAGTAATTTTTTTCTTCTTCTAAATATATCGATATGGGTATCAAAATAAAGGTCTCGATGACCTAATTTCAAATATATATTTGATATATTAGTTTTTGCCCGCGGCTCTGCTTTTATGGAATTATATTATTGTCACGCGTGATTAACAAATCTGTTGTAGGTGCAGTCGGGTTTTTGATTTTTTTAATTAACTTATAACTTGTTTAATCTATTAGGTTGGGGAAAAAGTCTTTTCGTATTTTATATGAAAATTCAAAACATTTTTTAATAAAGTTTATTTACTTTTAACTAAAGTATGTAGGTGCCATTATGTTCGATAACTTTTTGTCATCTTGTAGGTAGAGACATGATCCCATTAGTATAGAAATTTTGGGACTTCTGTTCAAAAAACCGCGACAAGTGGTTTTGGCAGTCTTCTCGTGATGTTAACCTGACATTGCCTAAAGAATTCTTAAGAGACCGAAACAGGTGGAAATCAGAAGGTGCAAGGTCAGGACTATACGGCGGATGCATTAACACCTCCCAGTCAAACTCTCTTAATTTTTGCTGAGTGGCTAAAGATGTGTGAGGTTTAGCGTTATCATGATGAAAAATCACACCCCTTCTATGAATTAATTCCGGCCGCTTTCTCTCAACTTTTTGCTTTAATCTCATCAATTGTTCACAATAGAGTTCAGAATCGATAGTCCTGCCTGGCGGTAACAGCTCATAATGAATATCTTCCCTTCCAATCCCACCATACACACAGCATCACCTTGTTGCGGGTTAACCCGGGTTTCGCCAGAGTCTCTGAAGCCTGGCCGGTCTTTGACCACGACCTTTTTATGCGCCAAAACTGTTATGTGGTCAATTCCTAGTTCTTCAGCTACGTCGTAACTACTGATATGCCGATCTTGCTCCACTTTTTCAGAAATGGCATCCATTTTATCCGTAACAGGGCGACCAGAGCGACGTGCATCTTTGACATCAAAATTTCCGGATTGAAAACGCTTAAACCAAATTTGTGCTACTCTCACAGACACTGCACTAGGTCCATAATAATCACAAATTTTTTTCGCAGCTTGCGTTGGATTTTTACCTTTTTTGTAGTAAAATTTTAAAATGTATCGAATTTCTTCATTAGATTCACTCATCTTGACAGTAAAAAAAACAAATGAAAATCACACATTTACCTAATTTGAATTTGGAATTATCTTTTTTAAAATTTAAACTTTTTATAGATATCAAAACCTGCTAGATACAAATGGTATAACCAAAGAGATTTTATTACAAGTTCATACATACTATAATGCGAAAAGACTTTTTCCCCTACCTATTATATTGACAACAAATCAACGAATCGAAATGAATAAATAAGATGTTTTTCTGGAATAAAAAGTAGCCTATGTACTCTTCAAACCTTAAACTTCAGCTATTTCATTCCGTCGACGTGAAAGTAGGACAAATAAACAAAAAATCATGACCTCGGCCGCGTAGTTATTATGGTAATAATTCGTTTTTTTTCCGTGAGAATAAGATATTTTTCCAAGGAAAAAAAATATCATATGTCACTCTCCAGACATTAAACTATTCCTGGAAAAAAACATGTCAATCGTTTGGTTCCTTTAGACATGAAAGAACGACAAACAACTAAACAATTTTTTATATTTATAAGTGTTGATATTGGATATATTCTTTTTTCATTCCATAACTTGACATTGCGATGATTTTGGTAAAAATATAAATAAAAGTCGAATTGCAAATAAGCATATGGTATACATATGGATAATTTTGATTAAAAATACTTACTTTTATACATTTTGCCAGTATAAAATACCATGCATCACATTAGGTGCCTACATAAAATCTATTTAAACATGCATCGATATAAAAATAGCATTTATTATCGATATTAAATAATTTTAGTCGCAAGTTAGACTTGATATGGAGTATTGTTCTCACCTATGGGCCGGGGCACCGGGATACCAGCTTGGGTCTTGTGATTCGATTCAGAGACGAGCCAAGAGAATCTACGACCCTAAAGTTATACATGGTATTGAACCCTTAAGTTTAAGGAGAGACTTTGCCTCCATTTTATTTGTGTGTTCTATCGATTATACTATGGGTTATGTTCGGAAGAGTTGTTCGATATGATGCCTACAGCTTCGTTTTACAGTCGCACCACTCGCCATCATCAGGAAATTTATCCTCACACATTGGAGCCAAGATGGTCACGAACTGTGCGATTCCAGAGAGGTTATACTCCACGGACTCTGACGTTGTGGAATGAATTATCCGACAAGGTTTTCCCAGGAGACTACAGTATAGGGTTCTTCAAGGAAAGCGTGAAGAGGTTTTTACAGGATCGGCAATGCGTGAGTCGTGAGTAATGCCTCGCGTCAATATGCGATGATTGCTTACCACCAGGCGGGTCGTATGCTTGTTTGCCATCTTAGTTGTATAAAAAAAAATTGTAAATGTTAGCTAATTGTACGTTAATTGAGTTAGTTTAAATCCATTTGGAGTATGAAATTTCTTTTACTGAGTAAAATAAAAAGACACTGTCGTAGGTTGTGGTGAAAAATTTTACAAGACATTCTAAGTTAGAAATAAAGGCAGCAGGGTGTTAATTTCTCAAGCAAAGTAAATTGAGAAATGTTTAGAAGAAAGCTCTCGCCTGGAAATGTTTAGCGAGAATATTTAGGGCGCGTCGCAACGCAACAAGATTTAATTTAATTTTTTCTTCGACGCCATTTTATTTTATTACAGGGTTACCTTTTTATGGAGACGCTTACTTTTTATTATTTATTTACGTAACACCGAAGCCGAAATTTAATACGGCTTCATTCAACATCGCCGCTACATAGTGCCACCTGTGCACGGTGTAGCAATTCCCACTAAAACTGAACTACAAGTACAGAGTGTTGCATGTAATATCTATATTCCAGTTTACTTCGTTGTAATGGAAATTGTCTGGTCAGCAATTGTTTATTCGACGTTTTGGTATTTTCAGAATATCCAGTAATAAATCGCGAATAGTTTGGCCATTTGGTTTTGTTTGTAGTTGTATGTGGCGGGGCGCGGTGCGGCGTTCCGTGGGGTGGCGTAGGTCGCGGGAGCGGGTGGCTACCCATATATCGCGAGCTTTCTGTTATGGACCATTACCGGCGGCATTACTGCGCTTATATGAAAATTACCAGTACGATACAATTTCAACAAAAGGAACGTGAAAATACCTTCTAATACGTAATGTCTTCAGAAATATTTGTGTACATGATAGAGTAGGAAATATTCAATCTTTGTTTTATGGAACGTTATTTCACATTTAACTGTATGGCTCATTCATACCGTGTACGCAAAGATTTGCACTAGTGCACTAGTGAATAATGAATATAGCAAAAAAATAATATCTAGTAAAAAATAAAAAGGCAGTGAAAATTTTTAGTAATATTGTTCATTTCCTAAATTATTTTTAAAAGTAAAAAAATACTACCTAATAATATTAGTACTTGTAGATTTGTGAATGCTTATTTTGTTAATTTGGTTATGTTCATTTATAATTTATTTACTTTAAACGGGTCCTAACTTTGAAATATAGTTGAAGAATGATAATATTATTTACAGTTAGAAATATTTATGACTTTATTATTTATTGGACGGATTTTTTTACATATATATTTTTGATTTACGTTTTTCGTCCCAACTCGATTTGAAAACCTCGTTCATCAGTAAAACGATTTTAGTTTTGTGCATCAACCATAACATTATAACAAGATATATGAGGTAGCCAATCACTTCTATGGCCCGACAAAATTTTGGACACCTGCCTAGCTAAGTGACTCAAAATATCTGGGGTGTCAGTGGTTCATCAACATCTTTGTACCAAAGTCAAACTCATCTGCACGTAGTGCACCCTACTGACTGACAAACTGAGGCACGAGGAAGAGCGGTAGGGCATAGCGTATTTTTTAAGGTGTCTGACTGGGGAAGTACCTCAACATCTTTGAACTAAAGCCAACTTCACCTGCACGCGGTGCACCCTGCTGACTGACAAACGAAGCTCTGGCGAAAAGAGAGGTAGGGAGCGTAATTGTAAGCTATCCGACTGGGGAATGTACCTCCACCTCACAGAATACAACCGCCAAATAATAATTCACTTGAGGGTTTGTTGTGTTCCTACGAGTGAGTGACGTCACCAGAAAGAAAGAAAGGAGGCTGACAACGGATCGGCGACCCCTTGGTGGTGCTGATCTCTATATCCTCTATATCTATATCCTCACAGAATACCGCCACCAAATAACAATTCCCTTGACCCCTCTGTTGTGTTCCTGCGAGTGAGTGAGGTCAAAGAAAGAAGCCCTTGGTGTTGCTGATCTCCATGGGCGGTGGTGATTGCTTTTCATCAGGTGACCCACATGCTCGTTTGCCCCCCCCCCCCCACCTCATGTGAAAAAATCTAAGCAACAAAAAATGGCTCTACCAAAATGTACCGAAATTCTTCAATTTTCTTATCCCAATCCTGTTTTAAGGATCAATCGTGTTTTAAGGATATTAACAAGGCGCTTAAGACGCTTAACTTACTTAAAAGATTAGTATTGATTGAAGTATATTGAGTTGAATGAAACTTGTTTGATGTCTTTTAGAACTTACAAAACTTCGGTTAGTACAGTCGAGTGCTATCAATGTTTTTAAATTTAAGTCGTTAAAATAAGAAGCACAATGTAAGATATGATTAGCATTTATATATTATTAGCTTAGTTTTATTTCTAGTTTAAATGTTCAGTAAGGAAATAATACTGTGAGACTCCCAAAGCATAATAAATAAATAAAAATAAATCCATTTATATAAATATAATATTATAAAAAAAAATTGGTTGTCTGTAAAGTCAGTTTACGGACGATAATTTTACGTGATAACGTCATAGGCACCGACCACACAGTCATAAGAAAACATCGGCCGATGGAGTGGAAGTGACATAGATTCGTAAAAAGCCAAACTTAAAAAAGGCCGATCGTGCCTCTCTATCGCTAGTTCCGCGCTCTCGCTTGCACGCTCGGCTCAGACGGAACGAGACAATGAGTCATGCTTTTTCGTCCGTGCAGCCGGCGTTCATCGATTTATAAGATGTTATCACGTCAAAAATAATACCCGTTTACCTTTTGTGACATGGAAGACAGATCTTAGTAACTTTATTTCTTTCATTTTACTTTTTCACGAATTTGTGAAGTTTTATTCGTCATCTTTCTGCGAACGAAGTGGAAAACAAGGCAATCACAACTTTGTGACGGAACAGAGAAAACTTTCAGCCGAGTCTGAAGCAAATTGACTACATTGTGTTACGGGCGGAAAGAATTCATGTCACTGTAAAATACGCGGGAAGTTGGCGCTAAAACATCGCTTGTTTGTTCCCGGTTGGCTCATTTACTAAATCATGTTTCATCATCTGCGTCTACTAGGAAAAATATTTTTTTTACACTTCATGTATAAACAAGAAATTGTTAATCGTAAAAAAATCCCGACAGAATTCTAACAATTTCTTTTTTTATTAACCTCTAATTTTTTTCGTGAAAGCCTGTGTTAGGTATCGAATGACACCTCATATGTCGAAATCCATCAAGCGGTTTAGGCTGCAGAGCATGCCAAAAATATACATACATACAAACATAACTCTCCCTTCTTTGACAATCAGGTAAAAAAGAATGTACACGTCGCCGTCGACAATCCATATTCATCCCACTGCTGGGATACGGGTCACCGTACAATCGAAGAGGTGGTTACTCCACCACGCTGCTCAACTGCTGATTGCTGATTGGCGGAGGCCAGTGTTTTCAAGCCGCCTAACACTGACTTGGCTTAACGACTTTCATCTAATGACAACAGCCGAGACCGACGGCTTGGCTCAAGCTCAAGATAAATAAACACATCCATGGACAGGCTGCGATCGATGTTGCTTAACTTGCGTGTTTGATTAGACTGATACGCGCAACGATGCCATCGAGGTCCCACATCACACATTAGGTGGATTAAATGCTTTAAAACTTTCTCTACCAGCAAAAAAGCGTTATGCACAGATAAAACATTCACCACCAGTGGAATATTGCAAAGTATAATATAAATGGATGAAAATAATACCCACTTATAATTGTTTCCCTAATTCTATTACGTCTCTGATGATGATAAAATTCGGATTATCCTGTAAGTATCATTAAGTTGAGCCGAGGAATCCTTATCCTCTTTTCGACTTACCTACCTGTTTGTCTATTAATTCATGCTTAATTCGTATGCTTAGATGGGTGATAGATGTTTGGTATACATAAAATCTTCCCTAAGAAATACCCGTCAATAGCAGTGAACGTGTCATTTATTGATTGTTGCGAATGGCGTTGGTTAGTATTCTTTACAAATAAATATGCCGCCTTATGTGAAGCAGTTACCGTAGTCCAATACCGCTAGCAATATGAAATGTCGCTCGAGCACCGCTTCCAACGCAGCAACTCCTTCCTATTTGATGACTTCACTCACTCGCAGAAACACAACAACCCTCAAGGGAATTCATATTTGGCTGCGGTAATCTGTGAGGTGGAGGTACTTCCCAAGTTGGGCAGCGTACAAATGCGCTGTACCTTACGTCTCTTTTGCCAGAGCCTTTTTCGCTATTCGGCAGGGTGCACCACGTGCAGGTGAGGTTGGCTTTGGCTCTAAAGATCATGGTGAGCCTCTTACAAATTTATATATGCATGAGTTAGGTTGGAACTTACGAGTAACTCATTTCTTATGTTTCAAAACTTTGTAGTTGGTAGTAGTGTACAGTATGTAAATGCCGTAGGCGCTGTGCACGCCGTAGACGTCCGCCGCTATCGTAGACAGCACAGCTTCCTACGAACTAAGCTACATACTACGAAATAACTACTATATATGAGCAAAATACATATTCACTAGATGCATCAAGCGTGACACATTTTAATATAAGTTCATAACATAATCTAATATTCGCTATCAGTATTTATCAGACGCAGTATTACTACATTTTATGTAGTTTAAATTAAGTTGGTGTAAGCACTAACGCTAAATTAGAGGATATCACAATCACTTTCGCTCCACCACTGTTCTAGCAATACTGCTATATGTAAAAATCTTATCAGACCAATTTGATCTCAAACTCGAATTCTTATGTCAGATTTTATAAAGCGGAAGTCATTTTTCGAAGAGATAACTTTTGACTATAAAGTTTACTCTCCTCAGATATTGGCTCAAAGAGTTGAAGTTGGAAATTCTGGAATTCTCTCTTAGTAAAGAGATTCAAGATTCTAGCAACTATCCAGTTTTAGTGAAAAGCATTATCTAGTGATATAGTGGTTCACTTTCGCGCCGAATGGACTGTTAGATGACGGTTAAGAGGATTGAGCTTGAATATGGCAGCGGTTTTAAGGTTTTATTTTTCCCTCGGCAGTTCTACATATCGAGGGTTCTACATTCAATAGACGGTGAACATAATTGTCATAGTTAAGTCCGTGATACACATTCCGGTACGTAATTCTCACAAAAGCACGCAGCGAAATGCTACAGCTATGTTTATTTGGATTCTGCCATGAGATCATTATTCCAGTGCATAGTGTACAGATGGCAAGACCTTACATTTTTATCTACGCGTAGAAAAACTACACTGTTTTTATTCTCTTTGTCATATTAAAACCGGACTGAAAAAGCGCTTTTGTATTTTTTGTGGCATATGTACAACATTTGTTCTATTACTTTTACTTGACAGTACTCGTAGATCGGGAAGAAAACGAGGAGGTATTCTATAACTTGCAGTTCACGAAGCATTTCTAAAAACTGGCATTACAGCTTAGGCATTTAGGCATGTGTCATTATTTTGCCATAGATTACACTCTGCAGATTTGGTAGTAGGTATCTATTGTGCTATTATCAACTGGCATATCTATATACATATAATAAAACAGTAAAAATAATGTGTCTGTACATTGAATATATTTACAAAAAAACAATTGGAGGCTATGGAAATATAGTAATAGAGTAAGAATTTAAAAAAAAATGTCTGTCTGTTTGTCTGTTTGTCTGTTTGTCTGTATGTCTGTATGTCTGTTTGTACACGCTAATCTCTGGAAGTACTGGACGGATTCGAATGAAACTTTTTTTGTTATATAGCTGTTAAGCCTGGGCAAAATATAGGGTATAATTGATTTTGGAAAGTGGAACACCTGATGCAGCACCATAATGGTTCAGGTAAACTATAAGAAATATAAAAATGACGCCTTAACAAAAGTTGTTCAGCCTGATGAGCATTTTCTGTTGAGGTATAAAAATCCAAGATTTGGAACACCTGATGCAGAACCTTAATGGTTCAGGTAAACTATAAGAAATATAAAAATGTCACCTTAGCAAAAGTTGTTCAGCTTGATGAGCATTTTCTGTTGAGGTATAAAAATCCAAGATTTGGAACACCTGATGCAGAACAATAATGGTTCAGGTAAACTATAAGAAATATATAAATGACGCCTTAGCGAAAGTTGTTCAGCCTGATGAACATTTTCTGTTGAGGTATAAAAATCCAAGATTTGGAACACCTGATGCAGAACCATAATGGTTCAGGTAAACTATAAGAAATATAAAAATGACGCCTTAGCAAAAGTTGTTCAATCTGATGACCCTTTTTTATTGAGGTATAAAAATCCAAGATTTGGAACACCTGATGCAGAACAATAATGGTTCAGGTAAACTATAAGAAATATAAAAATGACGTCTTAGCAAAAGTTGTTCAGCCTGATGAGCATTTTCTGTTGAGGTATAAAAATCCAAGATTTGGAACACCTGATGCAGAACCTTAATGGTTCAGGTAAACTATAAGAAATTTAAAAATGTCGATTTAGCAAAAGTTGTTCAGTTTGATGAGCATTTTCTGTTGAGGTATATAAATCCAAGATTTGGAACATCTGATGCAGAACAATAATGGTTCAGGTAAACTATAAGAAATATATAAATGACGCCTTAGCGAAAGTTGTTCAGCCTGATGAACATTTTCTGTTGAGGTATAAAAATCCAAGATTTGGAACACCTGATGCAGAACCATAATGGTTCAGGTAAACTATAAGAAATATAAAAATGACGCCTTAGCAAAAGTTGTTCAATCTGATGACCCTTTTTTATTGAGGTATAAAAATCCAAGATTTGGAACACCTGATGCAGCACCATAATGGTTCAGGTAAACTATAAGAAATTTAAAAATGACTCCTTAGCAAAAGTTGTTCAGCATGATCAGCATTTTTTGTTGAGGTATAAAAATCCAAGATTTGGAACACCTGATGCAGAACAAAGTTAAATTTATTTGCATAAACAACACGTATTTACAATAAATTATAGTTTTTTAAAAAAGTAAAAAAACACGCTATATTAGCCAATAGAACTAAAAAAGTTTTTAAGTAACTTTTTTAGTTCTATTTGCTATTCTAGCGTATTTTTTTTACTTTTTTAAATCTATTTATTACAATACATAGATTACAATGAATAGATTAACAAAATATTGAATGTATTGTAAAAAAAATAACCGCGGGGTGCTACTTTTATTCTTACCTGCTACAAGTTTTATTTTATTTACATAGGTAACGTGGTCTATTTAGTCAGTTTATTATAGACATGTACGCTAAAATTGAAATGGAACGATTGGTATATATTCGCACAAACCAGAAGAATACGTGCATTTGCGGGACGCTATGTAGCAAGATCAGAGTTTATTTGATTTGGTGGTGGAAAGTGTTTTAAGCAGCGAGGGGAAACTGTTTTTCTTAATTGCTCCAGGAGGGACTGGAAAAACATACCTGACGAGAGCAATCCACGCTGAAATCAGGCGCCAAAATAAGATCTCGCAGCAGCATCGCCAGGTATTGCAGTCACATTACTACTAGGCGGAAGGACGCAAATACAATGTCCAATATCCTACTCGATTTAAACAGAATTGAAACACCGACATGCTCTGTGACACGAAACTGTGACAAAGCGAAGGAGTTTCAGGATTGCTGTCTAATCGTTTGAGATGAATGCGAAATGGCTAACAGTAAGGCAGTAGAAGCTGTAGATAGAACTTTACGTGCCCATGAGTTTTCAAGAATATTGTTAAAATTTGGGGAAGATCTCCTTTCTGAAGTAAAGTCAATGGCAGCGCAATATAATTGAAGCTGAGATTCTCACTGGGAGTGGTGCCGGTGAAACTGTATTTATTCCGCGTATACCACTCTTCTCAAAAAAAAATCCATATTAATTTTAAACGTACGCAGTTGTCTGTGACCACTTGCTTTGCTATAACAATAAAAAAATGACTAAATTCGCTGGTGACAAGCTTAGGACTGGTTGTTTTTCGCATGGCCAACTTTACGTGGCTTTCTCGAAAGTTAGTGACGCTTCAGGTCTGTTCATATTAGCTCCCGAAGGAAAGACTTCCTTAATTTTTTTTAAACTATGGTTACAATGTTAAACAAAAAAAAAATATTGACTTTTAACGTATAACAAATATTTTCTTATGTATCTACATTAGTTCGTATTTGTATTAATACGCCGGAATCATAAAGTCCACGCGAACGAAGTCGCGGGCATCAGCTAGTAATAAAATAAAAAAGTAGTTACATAATTTTAGTAAAACATGAATATTTGTTCGTATGTAAAGAGAATTTATTCCAGCGGGCAATTTAAATTAATGCTTTCCGCACAGTCATATAAGCATTGTAGCTTTCCCAGCCGTGAAAAGAGTACTTTCAAAAAAAATAAAACACGGCTATATAAAATACTGTTGAAATTAGGTACCGGAAGGACAATTCTGCTAATTATTTTACGATCGCCTAATGAAAAATGATCGAGAGGTCGTGGGTTCAAATCTTCGCCTAGGAAGAGGGAGGTGAATTTTACCATTTAAAAAAAATATTCTGGCAAGTTGGCCAAGACAACTATTTAAATAATAATAAAATTGACCGAGTTGAGATTGAATTCTAAATTGAATATAATATATATCAACCTGATTTTATTAATAGATTATTATGAATTCTTATTGCTAGCAAAACGACATTATTAGAATAGTTTTATTTTCGGTAATATTTCCACATAATCCCACTTAAATTAAACTTTTAATTTCATATTGGGATACGAGACTACCAATTTTGACATTTGTGAGACCGAGAGTGGATCAGTACTGAATTTTAACTACATTTTAGTTAAGAGAATTGCACCTCTGATTTAAACTTTGTTTTGGATGCACCTGTATAACTGTATTATGAAGAATGCCTAATTCATTCAACATTCACCTTCACAAGCTTGTAGTTCGACATTGCGGTGTACCTAATAATTCCGAATGCGACGGGCACTGCGTGTATGCATCCAATGTGCAATGGTAAATACGTTCGGCGGTTCCCGCACCCTGTCATGATCAATGTTCACTGGTATCAATTAGCAATGACGTAATATTGGCACCAGTGTGTGCTTGTGTCATCATACTGATGCGTTGTTGCTAGTCGCTATGTAATTAAATCGATTATTGCGGACGAGCGTCTGCTCGTGGATTTGTGAAAAAATATTCGTCGTATCGGTAAAAAAATAATCAATGTGTCAATCCAGATGATATATATGTAGGTCAAATTTCATTCACGGATAAACCGCCATTTACCCGTGAAAGAATAATAGACACTTTCAGATTACGAATACTTTTCAGGATTTAATAGATAGGTAATAAATAATTTGTTGCTCTTTCACGGTTAAACGGTTAAATAAATTTGGATATAAGCTAGACAGTAAGACCGTAGATTTTATTAAATTTGTAGACGTGTTCGTATTTATTTATTACCTTTTAAAATTAATATAATATTATTAAGCTTTCAGACTTTTTTAACTTTTTTTTTATTTGTCGACTGGTGAAAATTACCCTATATAATAATCGAGAATATATTCGCAGACACGAAAATTTTCACTAATATTGTGTGGTAAATTTCATTTGTTCAAACTAATCCAGCGTATAAACTTTTACATATAAAATGTAGATAGTAAGACAAATATTTTTTTTAGTGGTGGACTATTAGACTATGTAGGTTTGTAGGTACAGTCGTATGTTACAGTTAGTAGGATGACAAAGTTGGGTAACATGTATATCCGGACAGTGTCTTTACAACTCCATTAGTTTTCTTTTACAAACTACTAGTAGTTTGTGATAAAGGAACGAAGTTAAAAGGTTGAGTTAACAAAGTGTACTGACATTGTCTCATGTGAAGACCTGTTTTATATTATATAACCATTCAAATATTATAGTCACCATTCTTAACATTACGTAACACGAGTGGAGTTGATACTCGTAGACCGATAATGGCCATCCATTGCTAAGTACACATCCATGTTAGTTACCTACCTACCAGGGACTAAGGCCTAGCCAATCTGCCTGTAACGTGCCTAGGGCCCGTAATTTTTGGAGCCCGAAAATTAGGTTTTTTAATTTTGATTTTTGAAGTGAAAACTTCTTTAGAAGGCCCGGAAATACAATGTTGCCTAGGGCCCGCTTCAGCCTTAGTCCGCCACTGTTACCTACATTACATAACATTTGTAATAAAAAAGCAGTCTAGATGCTCAATCTAAAATGAGGACCCACATTTGATTGGTGATATTTTAAGTTCTGATCTAACAGCCGATCTAACATATGCAACCTGCATTACGTCATCTTTAGGGAACTGTTTTTATTTTAGTACTTATAATAACTTTTAAATTTCGAGTTGCATGATCAAAATTATAATAACCACGCTGACACCGCTGAGACAGTCCGCCTATGACCACGACCGATGCAACTGGTGACCCTACAGCCGAAGCTGAAGCAGATTACCATTGGATATTTTGATGTCCAAAAGAATGTGTTAAGTTTGAGTTATTGAGAAATATTTTTAGCTTTGTCGGTAGAGCTTCACGGTTTTTACCAGCTAAGATAAAGATAAAGATAAAGAATTTATTTATTTGCACAAAACATGAGTAGATTACATACATTTGCATGCAAGTGTCTTTGAAATTGTGAATTTTAGTTCGTCATGTCTTGCCTTGTCGGCGTACAAACATTTGAGAAAGAGCAGCTAATTACAATATTGTCGAAATTTAGTAACATGTCAAACTTAAATATTAAATAAAACATAAAAAGAAATTAACACAAAATAAAAATAATAGAAAATAATCAATAACATATGTCAAGGTAGAGAAATTAGATCGAATTAAAATTAAATAAGTAATTAAAATATGCATTCATTTTAGAGATTTGTCTTCAATAAAGTCATTCACAGTGTAATAACATTTCTCTGTCAATAGATTTTTGAGATGAATTTTAAACAATTTTACATTTAAAGTCTTCAACCGGTCTGGAAGTTTATTGAAAATTATTGGTGCCATACAGATTATACTTTTTTGCATTAGCGCACTCTTAGCGAAGTGAAGACACAATCTATTGTTATTTCGCCTATTCCTTGGAACAATATCACATAGTTTTGGAAATAGTTTAGGGTTTTGTTTTACAAATAATGCAATTTCTAATATGTAAAGTGACGGAAGTGTAAGAATTCTGTGCTTTGTAAAATACGGTCTACAGCTATCAGTTGATTGAATTCCAAACATAGCTCTAATACAACGCTTCTGCATTTTAAATATTAACTCTCTGTCAGTTGAATTACCCCAAAAGATGACGCCGTATCTTAGAGCAGATTCAATTAACCCATAATATGCAGTAAGGAGGGCACTAGTATTTAACGTACGACTGAGTTTGTAGAGCAAGTATGTCAAAGTTGAAATCTTTTTGCAGGTTTGTTCAATATGGTCTTTCCAATTCATTTTTTGATCTATAACTATACCGAGGAATTTAGCTGCTTTAACTTCATTTATTATAGAATTTTGGTATGATAAATTAATATTGAGTGAGTTATTTTTTCTTTGACCAAAATGCATTTTGGTCAAAGAAAAAATAACAAATAGTGATAAACACAAATAGTGTCGGTTATGATGGTTTTTCGACAAAGGTTATCAAATCCGTAAGGGAATTAATTTGTGCCCACCTAAGTTACATACTAAATCTTTGTATACAGACAGGAGTATTCCCAACAGGTCCTAAAACAACTGTAGTAAAACCAATGTTTAAAAAGGAAGATAGAGAACTGACGGAAAACTACAGACCCATAGCTCTCATCTCGATCTTTTCAAAGATATTTGAAAAATATATAAGTAAAGAAATCTATAATTATTTTGAAAGAAATAATCTATTCTGCAAGGAACAAAGGGGATTTCGAAGAAATATAACCATAAACATGGCAATTTATAATTTCATTGACAAACTATTATCTCATGTTGACAAATCCGTCCCAATATGTGCTATATTATGTGATATGACTCAGGCCTTCGATTATGTTGATCACAGGGTCTTGCTTGATAAACTTGAAGCCTATGGGCTGAGAGGGAATGTCCTATCCTTGGTTCAGTCTTATTTATCCAACAGGAGACAAGTAACAGAAGTCTCAAGAGTCAATTTCAAAATAAAATGGCTGGAAACACATTCGTCTGAGGAACGTAATGTAGTTTACGGAGTTCCCCAGGGTAGTGTAATGGGCCCTCTTTTGTTTATAATTTATATTAATGATTTACCTTGCGCTACCACCCAACCTATGACACTATTTCCTGACGACAGTACGGTAACAATAGCATGCAATAATAAAGATTTATATGAAAATGACATTAATAATTCCTTGACATCTATAATCACATGGCTTAAAAACAATAATTTAATTATAAATTTGAATAAAACATCAAAATGCATTATTGATGTTTTATTCAAATTTATAATTAAATTATTGTTTATAATTAATAATTAAATTTAATTATAAATTTGAATAAAACATCAAAATGCATTATTGATGTTTTATTCAAATTTATAATTAAATTATTGTTTTTAAGCCATGTGATTATAGATGTCAAGGAATTATTAATGTCATTTTCATATAAATCTTTATTATTGCATGCTATTGTTACCGTACTGTCGTCAGCAAATAGTGTCATAGGTTGGGTGGTAGCGCAAGGTAAATCATTAATATAAATTATAAACAAAAGAGGGCCCATTACACTACCCTGGGGAACTCCGTAAACTACATTACGTTCCTCAGACGAATGTGTTTCCAGCCATTTTGTTTTGAAATTGACTCTTGAGACTTCTGTTACTTGTCTCCTGTTGGATAAATAAGACTGAACCAAGGATAGGACATTCCCTCTCAGCCCATAGGCTTCAAGTTTATCAAGCAAGACCCTGTGATCAACATAATCGGAAGGCCTGAGTCATATCACATAATATAGCACATATTGGGACGGATTTGTCAACATGAGATAATAGTTTGTCAATGAAATTATAAATTGCCATGTTTATGGTTATATTTCTTCGAAATCCCCTTTGTTCCTTGCAGAATAGATTATTTCTTTCAAAATAATTATAGATTTCTTTACTTATATATTTTTCAAATATCTTTGAAAAGATCGAGATGAGAGCTATGGGTCTGTAGTTTTCCGTCAGTTCTCTATCTTCCTTTTTAAACATTGGTTTTACTACAGTTGTTTTAGGACCTGTTGGGAATACTCCTGTCTGTATACAAAGATTTAGTATGTAACTTAGGTGGGCACAAATTAATTCACTTACGGATTTGATAACCTTTGTCGAAAAACCATCATAACCGACACTATTTGTGTTTCTTAAATTCTTTATTATAATCAGAATGTCCTGAGGTATACTTGGTGTCATAAACATTGATTTACTTTGTCTATCGATGTATGTAGTTACCCTATTGCCAGTTAAATAAATTTTATTATATTGTGTTGGGTTGGATTTAATCTGTATTTCCATAGAAGGTTCCTTTTATTTTTACTACAAATTCTCACCCCACGGGACATCCATTTGGGTTTATCGTCAACTTTAATGTTAATAACTTCAAATGGGAAACACAAATCATAGAATAATCCGAAATTCTCAACAAAGATATCATATGCTACATTGGGATCTGTGGAGCTATATACATCGCTGAAAGAGAAATTACGTAAACACATTTTAAATTTATTTATATTTTCGACAGAGTAATCGCGTTGTTTTTTGCGCCAAAAATTTAGCTTTAAAAGTCGTTTTACTGGAAATTTTATAAGTTGAGCTGTGTGATCGGATAAAGCGAGTTCAATCACTTCCGTCTTACATTTGTTCTTGTGACTATGTGCAATATTATCTATACATTTTTGACTGACAGGTCTCGTTGGTTGTTTAATAGACAGTTTTAAGTTATAATTCAAAAGAAGGCACTCAAAATATTGCGTTACGTTATCAGTTACTAATAGATCTATGTTAAAGTCGCCAGCTATGACGATGTGTTCATATTTCTTAGTACGAATAAGTTCAAGTAATGTTTCTAACTTATTAAAGAATACGCTCATGTATTCTTTAATAAGTTAGAAACATTACTTGAATATTGCATTACTTGAACTTGGTATTCTGTAAACACAAACAATTACAACTTTAGTTCTAATTAACTCAATTGCACAGCATTCAAATAAGTCACAAATCGAAAGTTTGCTTATTTCTGTTAGCTCCTTCCATTGATGTCCTCTTTTCACCATGATACATGCTCCACCTCGTTTACTGTTTGGTCTACTGAAACAGGCTGCCAGTGAGTAGTTTGGAAGATTCAGGTAAGTCTCATATCCGGCCATCATGAAGTGTTCGGTTATGCACAAAACGTCCACATCGATGTTTCTTCTTATGAGACTGTTTACCGCCACTGCGAGTATATCAGCTTTGTTAATAAGACCCGCAATGTTTTGGTGTAGTATAAGGAGATGCTGAGTCGAGAAAAAATGTTGATTGATCGTCGTTTCTGGAGACCCTGTAAATATCTTCATCTACATCTTTCATGCTGTTTAGAAACTGCAAGTTGTGAATGTGGTTTTGTAAGTTCTTCAGCAATATTTTCATGCCATAATTATTGATTGATCCATAATGTTTGTGAAATGCCATCCGTTGAGAAGCAATCAATTCATTTACATCAATTATGTACGCGTATTTATGTGTTTGTGCGTCAAGATATAATAAATTATTAAAAGTTTCCACTCTTCCATTGTACATATTTCTTTTATTATCTAGTTTAAAGGTTGGGAGGCAAATTATGATATTAGTGTGTTGAATCGTTATTAGCTTTTCTCTGATTTCTGATATTAAGTCAAAATAATTGTTCGATGTTTTAAAGTCTTCATCTCCTATTATGATTATACAGTAGTCATTTTTAGTAAAGTTTGTCAGTTTAGAATCTATATGTCGAATCATTTCTCTTATATTGCTATTCGGTGTCATATAGTGGCACATTCCGGTACATCCTGTCAGAGTATTTTCTGCTAATGACAAGATTTTGTTGCGTTTATCGCAACTCAATATACAGATTTGTCTGGGCGGATTTGATTTTTGAATTCGTTTTTCCGCTTGTTCAATGTTTTGTTGCTTACTGGGTTTATCTGATGGCTTTTGTGTACGTACTGTTTTATGCTGTTCATTATGTCTTCTTTTTTCATCCTGAATATTAGTTTTTGTCCTACATGTTTTTTTAGGGGTTGATTTTAATTGAGCCGGACTGCTTGTAATTTTTTTCAGCAACTCGTTTTGTTTGAATAGCTCTTCGTTATTGCGTTTTAATGTATTGTTTTCAATTGACAGAATCTCTATTTCCTTATGCGCACTTTTCAACTCCAACTCAAGTGCTCTTATTTGATCTTTAAATTTCCTGACTTGGTCTAATTCATAATCTGATATATCGGGTAAGCTGGTAGCTGTTCCGTTAAGTGTACTGTTCAATATTGTGGAGTTGTTTGTTAGGTTCATGGAATCTGATTGAGTACGTTTCCGACGGAAAGTAATGTTGTCTATAGAATTCATATTAATTTTAGGTAATAAAACTCAAAAAAACTTCCAACAGTGCTGAGATTCGAACCGGGTCCAGTGGATGTGAGGTGAGTACTCAACGATCACACTACAAGTTCTTAAAGACAAGTGTCGAAATTTTTAATCACACTAATATGTGACCCCGTGAGTTGCCTATTGTGTGAATATAGATGGCGCTGTTTTTAAATCAGTCGAAGCTGCGGATACTATATTTTCTTACGTAGTTCTCAGTATTGTTTATAGATGTCGCTGCCATCACTTTGTTTACCACAGCTGATTGGTCAATTAGGTTTTTTACACTTAACATTTGAATATAAGTTAATGTGAAACGACTGTTCAATATTAAAATTGTTATTTCTTCTATAATGCTCATTCATTTCCAATTAATAGCACCTTATTTCAGTCAATTAAATCTACGTACTCACTTTTCTCGTGCATTGGAGTAAAAATTCATTATTCACCGTTGATATAGAAGACACTATTATTTCACTTGTTATTCACTTAGTAATCTTGTTACATTTGTGTAGATAACATTTACACACAATATTTAGGCTTCAATTCATTGATTTATTACACTATATACTTATAATTACACATCTGACTATTTTTTGCAATATATTATTTACGGATACGATGTACGTCTAGGCACAGTGCTGCCCTCTCTCTCTAAGCTAAACACAATTGCTACTAATGTATGGTGAAGTGTTATTTTCGCGATCAAAAAATCCGGTGGTAATCAGTTTCAGGTTAGGCGGTAGACCCCCTGGTCTAAACGTCAGGCAATAATAAAAATATGTAAAAATACCTTACAAGCATAATCGCGTTAATTCCCGTGGTAATTATAAATTTTAGTACCTACTTTTATTTTCATATATCTACCAATTTTCTTTAGTAAGTAGTTATTATTAGCATCGAGAGATGGGTAGACATTGAAACAATAATTGCCTACAAATACAATATGCATTGTTTCAACTAATACAATAAGGAGTGAAATCGGTATTACATTACATTGGAGGCAAATACCGGACATTCCTAGCGCGACAATAGAAATCGACTCGCATAGCATACATAGGTACGCTCTATTTGCAGATTCTACATCGACATAATATGGAATGCTAGTGTTAAAAAAAATGTGGTTGAAATTCGCGTAGTGTACAGTGAATGTCGGATATTATTGTACATGATGCTTGTTTAGAATAATAGGCAAGGATCGAATTAGCAAGCATAAATAATTGTATTGTAAATTATATAGTGCATTAGCAAAAGTAATAAAATTACGTCCTGAAAACATTCCAAATTTCAATTTTTTAAGAAACGTCTAATGTTTGTAATTTTTAAGAATAATAATTATATTAGATGCAGCGTTCAGTGCGAGCTGCACAGCAAATGAGTCAGTGACACAGAGCAAAGAGTAATTAATGTACATGTTACGCTCAATATAATAAATTGGTCATTATTTATAATGGCCGGCCAATGTAACAAATTGTCAATTATTATAAATTATGGCACCACATCATTTATTAACTATATTAACAGAGCCTCACTTCACGGGTCTCCTATTTTCGGTGACAGGACACAAGGAAACTCTAACATAACTAAAAATCAACTCAAATCTTTGGTAACTCTTCTAAATGTCTAAAACAGTTAATATCATCTAATTAGATTACCACATATTCATAAGAATATGCTACACGACGGTAATATACATATAGCATCATAGGTAACTTACTTAGGGCTATATATACCATTATCGTTGTTATAATAATTAGTATAAATAGTAAGTTAGTATAAATAGCAACTTCGTATGTATAATATATGTATAGTATGGGGGTGTAAGTGATTCAACAACATCTTTGAACCAAAACCAACTTCACCTGCACCCGGTGCTCCCTGCTGACTGACAAACGATGCTCTGGCGAAAAGAGAGGTAGGGAGCGTAATTGTAAGCTATTATTTATACCGATTGGGGAATGTACCTGCACCTCACAGAATACCACAGCCAAATAACAATTGCCTTGAGGGTTGATGTGGTACTGCGAGTGAGTGAGGTCACCAAAGAGGAAGGAGATACTGCGATGGCTGCGGCAGCAGTGCTGGCGCGCGAGCGTTAATATGGCAACGGTAACCGCTTCACACCAGGCGGGCCGTTTGCTTGTCTGCCACTCGACGTAGTATAAAAAAAAGTATAATGGGCCGATTATACCGATAATGGGCTGTGTTCAGAGGAGTTGTTTGACATGATGCCAACTGTTTCCTTGTACCGCATACAGGGTAGATTTCTCCAGCGAACTATTCAGTTGTGGCATGAACTAGGGAGTTTTACAGGGACTATAGCGTACGGTATTTCAAAAGTGTGTGAAGATGTTTTTACATGCTCAGCAACGAGCGAGTGATGAAACTGGTGTTGCACGCGTTCATTAGCTGCGGTAACCATTTTCCATCAGGAGGGCCGTGTGCCTGTTACCAACTCATAATAAAATAGGTAAGTAAAATACTTAAAAACTTATTACACTTTCGTGCTTATTTTTCCACTAACATTATTAATTGCTAAAAATGGCAATCTAATAGCAGTAATATGTAGACGTATAAGTGAGGTTTATTTGGACCGATTGCCACCTTAATTACTCAGAGGCAAACACAACAATACAATCAAGACTGCGTGATAAAAATACGAAAAAGGTTTTATCGTTTTTTAAAAGGTCTTTTTTTGTTTTCCTTGTCTGCCGCTTCTATGTAGGTAAATACGCAAATGTTAATACACATTAATTGAAGTACATTTTAGTATAATTACGCATAGTAATTAAGGAGTCTGTAATAGCTGTTTTCAAACTGTATACATATATACAAACCATACAACATGAAAACATTTGAGACATGTCTTCGAAATCACAAAACTATTATAGTTATGTATACATGCATAAAATGTTCAAATATTGACGTGTTTTATTACTACTTGCGAAGTTTCGCATTCAAATAAAATTTTACTGGTGAGTTTTCACATCGTCAAAGCTAAAGGACACTCATGACGAGTGATAAGTTTAATTTAGTATTGTTAAAAAGATACTAAAATGTTACTTATAGCTTGTTTGACTCCCAGCCATGTAAAATTTCTTTATGCACTGCAGTTGAGTTGGCTGGAAGAAGTCTCTTGTAGATATAAGCTCACCTTCGTATACTTGTCAACAGACATACCATTAGACGAAAATAATGACGACGACCAGGTGATATATATTCTTTATTGATAACAACAAATACAGAAATTAGTGAACACACAAATACAGAAATTAGTGTGTTCACTAATTTCTGTATTTGTTGTTATCAATAAAGAATATATATCACCTGGTCGTCGTCATTATTTTCGTCTAAATATTTTTTTATTCTTGATAGTGGGCGATCAATATACATCTTAGATACACCATTGTTTAACGCTACTGTACGCAACACAAATCAAGTAGTGACAATATTTATGTTATATTCAATGGCGATGATATTATAACTGTGATACATTATAATATATATTTTTATAATATATTGATTGAGCGTGGTGGAGTATGCTCTTAACTCCTTCGATTAAGAGAGAGAGAGACCCAACCCAGCAGTGGGATGAATAATGCCCGGTTAACATTATTCCAGTGCAGTAACCCAGTAGCGCTGGACTGGAATGGACCGGGCTGGCGATATCGTCTACATGATTCCAGTTAGTGATGTTACGATCTGGAATTTTGTCAAACCGAGTTGAATCGGTTAGACAATTCATGCAAGTCGATTCCAAACCGAATCGACGAAATCGCGATTTGAATCGGTTTGAACCGATTTTGAATCGGTTTGATAGCGATGATCGGTTTAAAAAGTCGAGTCGTTACTCGACTTTTTAAACCGATTAAAAAGTCGAGCCGTTACTCGACTTTTTAAACCGATTAAAAAGTCGAGTCGTTACTTGACTTTGTAAACCGATTAAAAAGTCGAGTCGTTGCTCGACTTTTTAAACCGATTAAAAAGTCGAGTCGTTACTCGACTTTTTAAACCGATTCAAACCGATTTGAGCATAAACCGAGTTGCGTCGATTAGCGCCTTTACTAAACCGATTTGGCCGAGTCGAAAGCGATGTAACGACTCGACTTTTTAAACCGATTTGAGCATAAACCGAGTTGCGTCGATTAGCGCGTCAGCGCGTCTTGCGTCTACTAAACCGATTTGGCTGAGTCGAACTTACTTACGCATCTCGCTCGCGCCGCTCTGCGCGCATTCGCCCGTTTGGCCGTTTGCTCGTTTGGCCGTTTGACCGTTTGCTTGTTTGGCCGTTTGCCCGTTTGGCCGTTTGCCCGTTTGCCCGTTTGTCCGTTTGGCCGTTTGCCCGTTTGACCGTTTGGCTGTTTGCTCGTTTGGCCGTTTGCCCGTTTGGCTGTTTGCGCGTTTGCCCGTTTGCTCGTTGGCCGTTTGGCCGTTTGGTCATTTGCCCGTTTGGCCGTTTGCTCGTTTGGCCGTTTGCCCATTAGCTGTTTGCGCGTTTGCCCGTTTGGCCGTTTGCTCGTTTGCCGTTTGGCCGTTTGCTCGTTTGGTCGTTTGCCCGTTTGGCCGTTTGCTCGTTTGGCCGTTTGGCTGTTTGCTAGTTTGCTCATTTGGCCGTTTGCCCGTTTGGCCGTTTGGCTGTTTGCTCGTTTGCCAAACGGCCAACCGGCCAAACGGTCAAACGGCCAAACGGTCAAACGGCCAAACGAGCAAGCGGGCTAACGGGCAAACGAGCAAACAGCCAAACGGCCAACCGGCCAAACTGTCAAACGGCCAAACGGGCAAACGGGCAAACGAGCAAACAGCCAAACGGCCAAACGGGCAAACGGCCAAATGAGCAAACTAGCAAACAGCCAAACGGCCAAACGAGCAAACGGCCAAACGGGCAAACGACCAAACGAGCAAACGGCCAAACGGCAAACGAGCAAACGGCCAAACGGGCAAACGGCCAAACGGGCAAACGCGCAAACAGCCAAATGGGCAAACGGCAAGCCCGCTTGCTCGTTTGGCCGTTTGACCGTTTGGCCGTTTGACCGTTTGGCCGGTTGGCCGTTTGGCAAACGAGCAAACAGCCAAACGGCCAAACGGGCAAACGGCCAAATGAGCAAACTAGCAAACAGCCAAACGGCCAAACGAGCAAACGGCCAAACGGGCAAACGACCAAACGAGCAAACGGCCAAACGGCAAACGAGCAAACGGCCAAACGGGCAAACGCGCAAACAGCTAATGGGCAAACGGCCAAACGAGCAAACGGCCAAACGGGCAAATGACCAAACGGCCAAACGGCCAACGAGCAAACGGCCAAACGGGCAAACGCGCAAACAGCCAAACGGGCAAACGGCCAAACGAGCAAACAGCCAAACGGTCAAACGGGCAAACGGCCAAACGGGCAAACGGGCAAACGGCCAAACGGGCAAACGGCCAAACAAGCAAACGGTCAAACGGCCAAACGAGCAAACGCCCAAACGGGCGAATGCGCGCAGAGCGGCGCGAGCGAGATGCGTAAGTAAGTTCGACTCAGCCAAATCGGTTTAGTAGACGCAAGACGCGCTGACGCGCTAATCGACGCAACTCGGTTTATGCTCAAATCGATTTAAAAAGTCGAGTCGTTACATTGCTTTCGACTCGGCCAAATCGGTTTAGTAGACGCGCTAATCGACTCAACTCGGTTTATGCTCAAATCGGTTTGAATCGGTTTAAAAAGTCGAGTCGTTACATCGCTAATTCCAGTCATATAAAAGCTGTCGAATCGTCAAGACTAAATTGACAATGATAATCTTATCTAATTCCAGATGATAGGTAGAACGTATGCTTTTTATTTGATTTTTTGTGAAAAATCAGCTTTGGTAAAAATATGTGAGGGAATGCAAATTGAAAGTTTCACAGTAGAAGATGTGTCTTCTACTGTGAAACTTTCATTTGCATTCCCTCACATATTTTTACCAAAGCTGATTGGCACATAGATTTATTTTTATAATCTTCTCATGGTATCTACCATAAACATTATTTTTCTCTATATAAACTAATAAACTGTAAAGTTTGATCTTCAGTTAACTTTTTCATTTTTACTCCTTTCTTCGCAATCCAGGTAAAAATCCGCAAAAACAATCAACACATGTTTTCTGTACAATTGTTCTGTCAGCATTGGAATGGAACTGGATTAGCCATCTATATGATTCCAGTAGTGCTGGAATGGCCTTGCTGGATTCAAAAGTAGACCGCCAATCCTGTTTCTGCACTGGATTGCTCACTGGATCCAGTGCATTCCAGTGCCGGTTTACATTATTCCAATAGTAATCCAGCGCTGGATTCGATCGCTGGACTGGAATAATGTAAACCGGGCATAAGGGTTGAAGACCACTATTCGCAGAATCTGAATAATAATAAGTCCTACCATAAGTTTATTTCAAACATACACGTATTTTATAATGTTCTAACACTAAAATGTTACCATCACAATTTTAACTAAGGACTCGGCCTTTCACAAGTAATCATATTACAAGTTTCATTATACGGTGAACAGCAGCTGACCTAATTTTTACTTGTCAGCATTTTGTGCCAGCATAATTAATATTGAACAGTCTTTTTGTAATGACCGATCGGTCATTAGGATAAAAAGGTCCTGGAATGGGGATCACGCACGGGAAAAGCAGACCATTACTAGATGCTCGACGATCTATTTATTGATGAAAAATAAACAAATAAATATACTTGGCCGAATTACATCTAGTCCCAAACTAAGCAAAGCTTGTACTATGGATACTAGATAACTAATATTATATATATTTTTTGTCAATACATACATATAATACGTAGAAAACACCCACACCAAGACAAACAGTCATGTTCATGCACACAAATATTTGTCTTGTGCGGGGATCGAATCCGCGACTCCGGAGTCAAAGTGGACATAGGTAGTCATTTGACCACCGGGGTCGAAAAGCTCACAGAGTGCTGATGGATGCCAGCAATACAGGATCGACTGCTGAGAAAAAGGTGTAAGTTTAAGGTGGAGGCCTTAGATTTACATCTTTATCACAACAGTGACATGTAGTGGACGACATTCGGCTCAAGTGCATCACCACTTGAGCTGAATGTCGTCCACTACATGTCACTACACTAGCCTATTTTATTGAACTCGCGTCGACTATTTAGGGATAAACAAAGATAAGAACTTTAGTAGAAACTTTTTAATTAAAAGAACCCTTTTAACCATTTTTATTTCATAATCGACTCATTTCATGGCCCGTGATTAGATTTTAATGAAATTTACATGGAACCACCGCGGGACCAATTAGTTTTATATATATATATATTTTTTGAAATATTAATATACGAGTAAATTTCGGCAAGTTGGCCGAAATTAATTAATAATATTAATCTCTTCTACGCACAAAAGTACCTACTAGGTATATATATAATAAATATACGCGTCGTCGCATTGATAATCATCTCCTTTTTCGAAGACGGTTTAACAAAAAACTGAAAGTGCTAGACGCGTCTAAGGGAATACTCCCTTAGATGCGTCTAACACTTGTAGTATTTTAGAGCATAATCTATGTTCTGAAAATGTTTTAATTCAATTAAAGTAATTTATTTCTATATAACTAAACGCACAATTTAAATACATCGAATCCTGACTCCAAAGGACAAATTATGTTCGGTTTAGTCAAATGTGCTCGTCTTAGGCAAATGTGAGATGCCTCCCGAACAGAGGTTTTATTTGTATTATTTATAGCAAGTAAAACCTTCGTAGACCCTTTTTCTGATGTTTATGTAAAATAGGTATATCTACTTACATAGGTCCGGACAGACGTATCAGTTATATTTTTTTTCAAGAAAGCCTTGAAGAGAGAGATACTGGGAGACATCGTCAAGTGAGGATTCTGACTACCTTTTTTTGTAGTGAAAACTTCTTTATTGGCATTGTGCACTTTTTGGGACGGGTAAAAAATGTTAAACTCGCGTCAGGTCCCATAGGCTGATCGGAAATTCGTAAGACAAAGCTGCGAGACTACAAAATTCAACTTTAAGCAAAGACTATACGATTGAGATTGCTATGAATCGTGTGTGTTTGTACTACAGTCTGCTACGCGCATCCACGAATGGTGACTGCTGATGGCTTGACCATCTGTATACTTGTAAAATTCGTGTATATAAAGCGTTTAAAATATGGAAATTGAACAAAGTGCATCTATTAATGAAAAAAGCAATTCGTGCGAAATTATTTCCTAACCACTCCAAAATATTAAAAAATGCACAAAGTTAATGTTCAAGTTTTCACTTCTGCCTGCACTCCCGGTGTGCAACCCGTTGTTTAACCAAGTAAAACCTTCGTAGACCCTTTTTCTGATGTTTATGTAAAATAGGTATATCTACTTACATAGGTCCGGACAGACGTATCAGTTATAATTTTTTTCAAGAAAGCCTTGAAGAGAGAGATACTGGGAGACATCGTCAAGTGAGGATTCTGACTACCTTTTTTTATAGTGAAAACTTCTTTATTGGCATTGTGCACTTTTTGGGACGGGTAAAAAATGTTAAACTCGCGTCAGGTCCCATAGGCTGATCGGAAATTCGTAAGACAAAGCTGCGAGACTACAAAATTCAACTTTAAGCAAAGACTATACGATTGAGATTGCTATGAATCGTGTGTGTTTGTACTACAATCTGCTACGCGCATCCACGAATGGTGACTGCTGATGGCTTGACCATCTGTATACTTGTAAAATTCGTGTATATAAAGCGTTTAAAATATGGAAATTGAACAAAGTGCATCTATTAATGACAAAAGCAATTCGTGCGAAATTATTTCCTAACCACTCCAAAATATTAAAAAATGCACAAAGTTAATGTTCAAGTTTTCACTTCTGCCTGCACTCCCGGTGTGCAACCCGTTGTTTATTTTTTGCATGTGGGTCACCTGATGGAAATATGTTCAAGAAACATATAAAAAAAACTCTTAGTAAAAGGGTTTACTGATGAATTGATGAATACCTAATTGACAACGATGTATGGAATAAATCAGCACAGATATGTATTAATATACATAATATCTAAATCAAATACATTATCTCATCTCGGCTAACCTCATCTCATCTCATCTCACACCAACTTATCTCATTTAATTTCATTTAAAAATTGAAAACATAAGCTATCTATATCAAAGAATTATGCTGCTGTAAATACTAGATTACAGTGTTGATATATCATCATCATCATCATCATCGGCTCATTTTAGTCTCCACTACAGGAGCACGACCCTCTCTCGTCCGTCACAGACGAGGATTTGGCGTACACTCCCCACGCTGGCCAGACAGGTTGGGGAGGCCTGATCGATGTTTGATAATGTATTTCCCTTAGTCGCCTTGTACGACATCCACTGGAAGAGACTGATTCTATTCTAGTCTGCCGGAAACCACACGGCCAATATATACTAGTTGATATATACGAGTAACAATATCGCACGAATGTTGTTCGACATCGGTCATTTTTCATTCGACTGTCAAATACTCGTAAAAGATATTGGCAACAATTTGAGCAATATCTTGTCCCCACGGACGTATCCGAGAGGTGTTAAATAAAATAAATATGAACAGCAATACTTAGCATAATACAAGCTTTTTATTTAGTTTCATCGCGGTGACTGTGTTAAATAAAATAAATATGAATACCAATAGCTTAATACAAGCTATTATTTGGTTTCATCGCGGTGACAGTAATCAAATCTTACAAGTTAAAGGACAATGGCAGGATCCTGTAGAGCAAAATAGTTTTTAGTAAAATTTTGAAGGTTAACAATATTAATTATTATTAAACGTGTAACTCATTTTTTTTGGTTCACTGTGTATTTAGCAGATAATTAATTTTTCACTCGAGAGAATATAAATACATTATACATACATCGATCCATCAACAAAATATTTGGCAATATAAAATATTTCATTCACAGAATAGGTATATTCAGATTTCAAATAACTTAAACGTTCTGACCGCATAAATATTTCCTATTTTCATGGAAAGTTTTAAATAACAATACAATCCAAGATCCCAGGGCCACCAGACGTGCATGATTGAGTAGTGTTAGGGTGCACTATGATCTTAATTATGACCACCTACTATGGTAAAACGCTACTCACCTCATTTATATTCTGATATTTTTTTTTAATATTTATATGTTATTTATATTTTATATTATACTAGCAAAGTACCCGTGCTTCGCTACGGGAACACTCCTCATGTGCGTCTATTTTTGTTAACATTCCAGATATTTCATTTTTTCCCCATAAAGGACTGTTTCGTATTGACCATTATTACAAACATACACCATTTAGGTTAAGACGTCCCGGTAAACAATATTTTTGGCATTCGCACCAGGAGCCAAAATTGCAAGGCTTCCAAAAGAACTTACTCCTGAGCAAGCTACATACAACTGATCATGAGAGAAGCAGTCCTGTCTCAAGTCAACCCCAGTAACCTTTAGAGACTGCCTCTAAGATTTGTTAATGGTCATAGCGAAACATATCTTTATGGGAAATTGAAGTCTCTTAAATTGAACGGGGTGGTCTGATGGAATAATGGGAATGCGGGGTATAAAGAGAGATTCCTCAACAGCGCATCCCTTACTGTCCTCACTCAACAACTCATCGTTTCAGTTGTTTAATACGTGAACAATGGTGGCACGAACCTCCTGATGATACACCTCCGTTCCATGCAAGTAGAAGGAGATGGAGCGGAACAGGCCAGCTCCATCACCTTCCACAGCTATAATGGTATGGGGCATCATCACACATTCCACAAGTATAAATTTAGGCAATCTTGACGTCATTGTTTGAAAAATACCGAAATTATTATATCAAGTAGATATAAGACCCCATACCCCATATAGTCGGTACTTAGAATAGGTTTTTCAATTAGATTTTGGCACCAGATGTAACTTCATTTGAAGAACGCAGTTTTTTTACGCCCTACGCGCGCGATGGATAACCTCCGGGGGTAAATACTGGGATGAGGTGAGCGATAAACCGTCACGGATAACCCCATGGTTTGAAATAATCTCTCGTATATACCCTTTCGTTAATAAGGAAACCATAGCGTGCTGTACAAATGCTAGGTATAGCGCCATCTAGTGATGAGTTAATTAAAATATAAATATAACATTTTTAGACATTTCTTGGCTGGGCGCTGGTCAAAAGTTAATCAGTTACCCATAAACATCCCCTTTTTTATGAACAACTATTCCAGTAAGTCTCAAAATCGTAGGTGAATCGATTTCCAAAAGAGGGTTTTTTTTTTCAACCCCCTATTTTCAACCTCTTAGGAGTGAAATTTCGGAAAATCCCGTCTTAGTGTGCGCTTACATTGTATAGGGAACACATATCCAAAGTTTCAGGTTTCTAGCTTCAGTGGTCTGGGCTGTGCGTTGATTAGTGAGTCAGTAAGTCAGTCAGTCAGTGAGGACAAAAGCCCTTTACTATCTAGCTTTTCCCCGCGGCTTCGCTCGTGTGAAATTCGCGTATTTTAGATTATCCAAATCAAGTCTAACACGCAACGCAACCACCATCATGTAGTACCTTTAATTGTACTAAATACGGATGCAAGAACTTTCCAGATAACTACTACACCCGTTCCGCCCTATACAAATTTAAAAACCTATTAGGATAACACTTCAGTCAACACACAAGTCTTATTCCATCCGTTTAAAAAGAATTAATCAAAGTTTAAAAAAATTACATGATGATGGTCACGTTAGCCACGTTGAATTTTAAAATGGTGGTTGTTTTCGTAGTCAGTGACCCGATAAAATATAAAAATCCTTGATGATTTTCAGACTTTTTGACCCCATTTTACTCCTTTTTTTTGGGTTGAATTTCGAAAAATCCTGAAACACGTGTTCACTCATTTATCTATAGAAGTACTCGTGTAAACTTTAGGATAAAATAGTCCAACTAATCTCGTTTCCCTACACACACTTTAGACATCCGTTTCACCCTCTTAGGGGTAAAATTTGAAAAATCCTTTTAAGTAATTTCGTATCCACTATGTTATATTTTCAAACCGATGTCATTTTCGTAATTGACGTCCTAGAAAACCTTAGAATCAACACCCATATTGATATTATGACATTTCAACACCTTCGCACCCCCGTAGGGGTGATTTTATGTCACGTCGGCTATGTTGGATTATAAAATAGTTGTTGTTTTCGTAATCAGCGACCCGATAAACCATAAAAACAATACCCATGACGATTTTCAGACTTTTTTACTCAATTTTACCCCTGCGCTCACTAACGTATAGGGGAGTAACGCTATAGGGGTTGAATTTTGAAAAATCCTGAAACACGTGTTTACTCATTTATCTTTAGAAGTACTCGTGGAAAGTTTCGGATAAAATAGTCCAACTAATCTTGAGATTTCCCCATACAAACTTTGGACCCCCGTTTCACCCCCTTAGGAGATGAATTTTGAAAAATCCTTTCTTAGTGCACCCCTAGACGTCATAAGGAACCTACTTGCCAAATTTGGAATCTCTAGACCCAGCGGTTTGGGCTGTGCGTTGATTAGTGAGTTAGTGAGGACAAAGCCTTTTATTATTATAGATAGATGTTACACAACATCGTTTAAATCAGTACTTAATCAATACTCCCAGACACTTTCGGTCGGCAGTATTACCTTAAAGACGCTTTAAAGCTATAAAAAAACTCACTTCTCTCACTCACTCCTCTTCTACTTACACATAAGCGTGATAAAGCTGGCCTGTTTATTTTATTCGAAGTAGAGCGCGATACTTCATCTGAACTTTGAGCATATAAATAATCAAAGTGAGTGACTATTCCTTGAAATCTTAGTCTGGCACGAAAGTTTCTTTGTTCTGTCGTTGTCTAAAAACATTTTCTTGAATTATTTAAGTAGTTACTTATGTCTAAAAATACCAAACAACTGTCGTGACTTATAACAGCAGTATTCAAGGAAGATGAAATGAATTTGAGATAACGTATAAATATATAAGGAATTTCAGCCCCCGGCTAAAGTTGAATATTACTTGAATATGTTTCTTGTAGACGTTGAGTCTATATACTCTAAATAAACAACACATCGTTCCTTGTTATCGATACGTCTTCATATATGTATGCATATTGAAATTAGGACATTAAATTTTTGGGCATACATGGAGAATTCATGGATAAATTAGCAACCTCATGTAACACTTGCATTTACTGTCATAAAACATTATAATTTATTTCCAAATCCCTTCAAAGCTACAGTTGAGAATATATATATATATATACAAGCGGTTGCATGTGTGCGTGACCTTTCATAGGTACAAACTTTCATCCCCTATTTTAACCCCTTGAGAAATGAATTAGATAAAAACTACTCTCAAGTTGGACCAAATTGCACACAATGTGCGAAATGGTTTCGGAGTATATTCTGGACAAATATCATGACACGGGAATATATAAAAGTAAAATGTGTACCTAGTACTGTTTTTTTAACACAATAGGTTAAACCACCGGACGTATCGGGTTTAAATTTGGCATACTAAAACGTAACATACGTTTATGTATGCCAAAGTAAAAGTAGTCGCAGATGAAAGCTAGTGTTATCATGGTATAGTAAAATAAATAATATACAGGATAAGTAAACAGTTTATCAAGAGCAATGACCACCCAAATTCATTGTTCTGGAGTATAAATAGTATAGACATTAGTACTGTCATTTATTCTGTGGCATAAATTCAAGCGGTTACAAGATAGGGTATGTAGCGAACGAGGCATGGCGCGTGCCGTGACGTGGCAGTGCGACAACCGAGTGGCTCGTGACAGTAGTCGTAGGGCGGCTAGGCAGTGTTTAAACACATTGCACAGACAGAGATGTTAAATGTATCGAGAAATTACAACCATAGAGTTGTCCTGCAAAAGCCGAAGCACGGTTTAAGGCGACGTAAGTTCGTAATTTTGAAACTCGCTTTATTCGATAACCTTATGTACAGAAGCATTGAAAAAAGTATGTTTTATACATTGAACTATTACTCTAGCGTACGTACGTAGTAATAACAGCTCACTGGTTTTATAATTCAGCACCTGATATATCTTATTATTGATTGGTTACATGATTAACTTTACTTTGGTAGAAAAAATTTACAATATAGGTCGATTTCAAAATTATCTCTCGTTTTTTCACATCGCCTTAAGTTGTACATCGATGTTTTTTTATTATCCAAACCTGCATCAAACCATATTCATCTTACTGTTGGGAATGGGTCTCCCATCAAGTGAAAGGGTTTAGAGAGCATACTTCACTACGCTGCTCAAGTGCGGAAGGCCAGTGTTTTCACGCTGCACAAAGGCCACTGACACGCACGTCACGGAAGAGCTCGAGATAAATAAATAATAATCGTTTATTTCAGACAATTGTTATGTAAAAAAAATCAAGTCCATATTATAAATACCTTAAACTAAAAATATATATTTATATAATTTTTCATTTTCTTGACAATTAGACGCGCTTAGGCGGCAGCGTATTCCGCGCGGTGTCCTGTAACCGGCCACGAAAGCGGCGGAACAAAACACCTTTCGGCCAGAATTCCTCCTTCGTGAAGGTCGAAAGATGTTCTGTTGGAACCCTCACCACGAAGGAATTGAAGTTCACTAGGTGGCGCGATTCCAACCTTTCGACTCTAAAATTGAAGTTGGTCTTCACTCGGATGTACTCTACTATCTCCTCGTCCTTTGTAGAGTAATGCAGGCGGGACACATACAGCAACGTCGTCGGCACGGCCGGACGCAGCAGGTGTCTGGGTCCTGACGGTGCGGTGCCGCACTTGTTGCGGCTGGTGGGCTTCTTCCTTCTCTCCACTTTGATGAAGCCCTCGGGATCGCACTGGTCCTTTCGTGAGCCCTGGAGCGCATTTACACAGGGCCTGTGAGGATTTCGTTTCTCCCTTTGTGTCGTAAGCCGCTTTGGTGGCTTAGCGGCGGCGGCGGTGTATGCACGATCGGGAGTTGTCGTGCCTATTCGTGACGTTTCCGCGGCGGCGGAGCCGAGGTGCGGGCTGCGGGACGCGGTGTCACCGGCGAAGTGATGGCCGACGCAAAACTGCTGACGGCCGCAGGTTGCGCCCCGTGTCGTGCAATCACACCAGAGACCTCGTGTGACCTACTTTCCGAGCCAGCGCCGCGCAACGACGCTACCTCGGCACGCAGCTCACTTATGGTGGTCTCGGAAGCCTCCAATCTGGACTGCACTGCGGCTAGGCTGGCTGTCAGACTTCTAATATCCTTAAGCAGCACTAGTACATCGACGTGGTCGTAGCTGTATGGCGGGAGCTTATGAAGTTCCTTCGCCACAAAAGCGGGCACGTCATCGGGATCAGTCCCCTTTAAGAGTGAGATAATATCTTGGAGACTTTTCTCACCCTTTTCGTCCCTTCTGCGGGACGGCATCCGGTCGGTCATGCCGAGCGTCTCGTACAGCAGCACCTTGGCACTGCAAATTTCTTCTACTTTGAAGTTAGTCTTGCAGAGCTGCAGAATACTAACTTCATTCATGGTGTCGATGGCGTTCTGGATAAACGCCAGTACTTCGTTGGCTGTAATCATCTACGCTGTCTACATCTACTGTAATAAGCTACGGTCATCCATAGTCAGGCTACGGTCGACGTTACTTGCTTGATCGATTAGACTGACAATGACGCCATTAAGCTTCACACGGATAGGTCACGTGAGTTGCACGTGGCTACGTAGCTGTATTTTATATGGAAAATGAGGAGAAAAAGACATTTTTTTTTGGCATATGCGGGAAGAGAATACGGATTTCGAAACACAAGGCGGGCGGCAAGCTCGCAACACGTAGTCGCCGCGAGTATACCGCCACCTCACTGCGACGCACATTAAAGCTGGACGCACCGAACCGAATTTTAGAACTCTTTATATGAAATGAAATTCGAGCAGAATCGTCCGAATCCGGAAGGGCGGGTGGGTGTGCGAAGTTTCATAAGATTACATATAAAAAAAATTAAAAATCGTTTTAGAGTGTAATTGGTTCATCAACATTTTTGTACCAAATCCAACTTCATCTGCACCCTGCTGACTGACAAACGAAGCTCTGGCGATAAGAGAGGTAGGGAGCGTAATTGTAAGCTACTCGACTAGGGAATAAATCTCCAGTCTCAACCTCACAGAATACCGCAGCCAAATAACAATTCCCTTGAGGGTTGTTGTGTTTCTGCGACTGAGTGAGGTCATCAGAAAATAAGAAGATGCTGCATTGGCAGCGGGGGCGGCGGTGCGCGAGTCATATTTTGCGAGCGTTAATAAGGCTACGGTAACCGCTTCACATCAGTGGGCCGTATGCTTGTCTGCCACACGAAGTAGTGTAAAAAAAAAAAAAATTATCGTTTCGTTCCGCGCGTTCGACTCGGATAGACGTGCGTTCATCTTAATTTTCTGTCGGCCAAAACACAGGCCAGTCCGCGCTGTGTGAAAATGACGGCAGCACTCGTTAGTTATCCACCCGTCCGTTACGTTGTTATTACAATAACACTATATATATTTAATATAGAGCTGCTTTTGTCGAACGCTACTTTCCCGTAGTTACAAGAGGCAGCTCTACAGTTAATATGATATGACGGTACTAACAAAAGCTGCAGAGGTAATAAAACTAAACATAAACTAAGCACAACTGGGTGTTCATGAACACGTTAAAGCATAACGATGCCATCAGCTGGAAGTGTTATTTCAAACGTCTACTACGAAATGCAAAATGTACCTTCAAAGCGGACTTACCACGCTTTAGTTACGTCAACATGTCATGTCAAAAACAAAATTTAGAAATGTCACGAATTTCACATGGATTTCACGCATTAATTTATCTTTGGCAATTTAGTAATAGTAGGGGAGCCCAAGAGGGGGATTTCGGGAGTTACTAAAGCGCGGCAGATTAACATACAGGCAGATACATTGTACTCGATTAAATACCTCCACCAAATATGAGCCCCATATATATGGCCGCCCGTCAAGGATAATGGATCAGATTAGTAAAAAAAAATTGATCATCTGAAGTTCTTGAGCGCGTCAGATTAAGGTAGGGTGAGTTAGTTACATGCTAAAACGTGTATATTCCACTAATCTGACAATTTCCGAGTGACGTAAAAAAAGGAGAGGGCTACAAGGTTGTAAAAAAACGTCAACTCGACATTCTCGAGCGTGGCTAACTTTTTTTCATTTTGAACCCTTACGTACGGCCACCCCATCATGGAAACAATTAGATTAATATACGTACATTTCCAAAAGTACGTAGGAGTTGGGATGCTATCAATATCTGACGCGCTTGAGTATGTCCATGCAACAATTTTTTTTTATATTTTTGAAAGTCTATAGCCGCTCCCCCCACCGATGAAAAGGTATATATTATATGACATTATTTTCTTCTTATCATCTAAGCTTCACAATCCAATAGGTCTCTATGACGCTCGAGTAAATCCCGATTTAGCACCAAGGGCTCCCCTACCATAAAGATAAGTATCTCGATTGTATACCTGATATTAGATTATTTGAAGTGAATACGTCTTTAAAATTGCTTCCATATAAAGGAAAAAAAAAGAAAAAAAAAAACGAATGATAACAAAATCGAGGGATAGAGTTTGGTGTTTCACTACATATCTATCATCTACATATCTATAATCTCCATCCAAAATTCAATCACACCACTAGATAGACGAAGGATCAAAGAATTTATTACGCTAAGCAAGGACTATTGAACATCGCGTGCGGTGGAGGGGGAAGCGCTGTCATTTTGAGTCAATTTTAGTGCATATAACGTATTCAGGTACAACACACCGCTGTGTCCATGACACAGCCATAGCATAGCCCATTTTTGTATCGTCGGATTTGTTATTGGCAGTGCAGCTTGGGATTTTATTAATGAAGAACAGTGAAGAACGTAGAGAAGATATGAGCGATTGTTCCAAATGATTTTAGATAATATACATAGGTAACAATGTTGAGGGTTGTGTACAAGCAATTATAGCGGTCGGGTCGCGTATTTACAAAGCCTATGCTATTACTAATGCACACTAATGTGTGAGAGTGGGAACTAAACTAGATTAACTTTTGTTTCCGTAAACACTTGACAAAACACTAATCTATTAGAGTCTCAGAGGAAGTATTTAGAGTACAGACATTGGCTGAATTCGCGTAGAGATTTTTAACTTAATTCAAAGCCATATTCCAGCCTTAAAAAGTAGTCAATTGCAATCTATAACTTTAACAAAATTTCAGTCAATTCACGAGTTAGATGATTGCCTTGGTGAAAATTTCTTAGTAATATCTATTCCAGTAAAGAAAGAAGTTATCTGATGAAATATATTTTCATAATGACGACACAATGTCGATTATCCTTATAGTTATTACGTATTTATTTATTGGGTCTCTCGGTCATTTATATAGTTTAATGAGGTGTTTACGCATTTAGTTCTAGGCCGCCCAGGTGCGTCGGCGACTCGTGGCACATTCCCTATGTCCAACACAAGCGACTGCCGATCGTCGGCTACCATACAATAGTGCGTAATAGCTTTTTATGCGATTGTTGGGGGCTTTTGACACACTTTATACATATTTGAGTCACGACGAAAAGTATTACAATAGGCTTTGATTTGTTGCATTTTGTTATATTTAATTCGTTGCTATTTCAGTCATATAATATGCTCTAATATATTAGGATTGGATAATTTTTTGCCTAAACAAAAACTAATCCTGTTTAGTTCGCACTTCCACCCTGATAGTAGGTTTTGTAAAGAGGCGGTCGGGTCCGCAGCCCTGCCCTTCGAAGGTTGGCGAGATATATTGTAGTAAATAATTAACGAACATTGCTTGAATTAGGACACACGCCCGTCCTCGTAGACCGGCTCGTTTTACTTTATAGTGACATATAGACGTTCACAGAGAACATTACAAGGTTATATAGCTTAGATTACACTACACTTGGTCAAGATGAAGACAGAGTGTTGAATTGTGTTCAATTTATATTGTAGGAAATCTCTCCTATGTTGACGTAAACAAGGTGTTTTTGGTGTGTTTTTTCCTATATTGGGCTAGCATATTTTGAGAGCAATTTCCCTAATAACCTCCGAGCGCGTACAAAGGAAATTGGCGACTCGCCTTGACGACACTTTGATCCTTCCTGAATGTTGTCCCATGGGAAATATCTCCTTAATACTAACCTGAGTAAACTCACCTTAAAAGAAAGAGAATCGGCTAGAACGTGCTCTAATGAAAGAATAAACAGTTCGGCAGTAGTAGTAGTCTGTCACTGCCCTAAATAGGGTATTCCCTATAAGCAATTACACAAACAAATGATTCGATTGTGAGTGATTCGATAGATTGCTTGGTTCCGATTCATCGTTAAGTTAGATTAATTCACTAATTACTACGTGTACACAAAGGCGCAACTTTGTGGGAGGAGTGATGAATTCCATTCGTTGGGATAAATTACAGTCAGCGGAAATGTAATCCGTTTTAGAAATTGAAGAGAAATACAGATCTTCGACACAATAGGAGTGGATCTTGAGTAATGTGTAATCAGCGTAGTAAAATCTAAAATGGCTTCGTTCAAACAACGTCATCCCTTTGTTCTCGTAATAAACTGTCAGGGTACAAAAGAAATTACTAGCATCGGATGCCATCCTGTCGAAATTTAGGGTTTCACTAGAGGGCGGTATTAATGGGATATCGTATTCGCTCAAAAGCGGTTTATGCAAAGAGCTCGCAGTCATCTACGTAGGCATGTAGTAGCTATATCTTGCAATACTAATATTATTCTGTTTGTTTAGGTACATGATATTCATAAAGGTGAATAATTCGCATAAATTTGAATATCTATAATATTTAATTTGTATTTGAAGATCTTTAGCATGTCAAATATATTTCTCGTATGTGGGTGTAAGTTCAAGAGGCTATATTTATCTTCGAGTCGACCCTCATGGATCTTTTGTGCTCTCCTCTGACTGTCTGCAGACATGTTCCATGTACTTTCAGTATGCCGCTTATTGAGAAGAGCCTGTAGTCCAGGTCTGGGTATGCCTTTCCTAGGATTTCCATTCGTTTGCTGAGGCTGGCTATGATGAGGGTTTGTAACTTTACTTTGCTTTGTGAAGTACCTACATACAGTACTACCTACATACAGCAGTTGACATTATTTCCCAATACAATTCCTTATCTTCATTGAATAAATTACTTGTTACTACTTTAGTACAGAATTGTCATGTATCAGTATTAGCACTGTTATTGTGTAATATATGCATCCGTATATGAACATAATATGTTGTCATGAGACAATATTAATTATACTCTTGTCAAAGACAAAATGTGCCGTTAATAAACTAAAAATTGGCAAAATTCAATAAACGGGTTTTATAAAACTAGCAATATAAAACACGAAATGATTGTTAAAAAGAAACGAAGTAAAAAAGTTTTGAAAGGAAAACATAAAAGAATTTTTATGGTAGGTCAACGGTGCGGTGAGCCGGAGGTGGCAAATCACTGGTCGTTTCCGACGGGACTCGCCCCCGGAAATTGAGAAAGTCTCCGGCGGCCCCTGGCGTCACATCATGATGAAAGAAAAGTTCGCTGATCTCTCACGATTTACTGTGATCGGTGCGACCCAAATATAGCTCACCTCAACAACTAGAAAAACAACAGTCATACCTTAGACTATAAACAAGTTAGGTCCGAATTATTATATGCTCCAGGAAAACTTAAACGTAACTCTTTTTATAATAATAAATAAATTTATTTATTTCTTCTCACACAATTTGAAAGATTCTAAAAACAGTACAAATGAATTATCACTACCTATAGATACAAAAACATTTTCTCGTTGTTGTTATCTAATTTCATGAGAAGCTGGTGCTTGAAGTAGGCTTTAGGAAGCCTGTATTACAGGTCACCAGGGTCTCACCTCTCTTAACTAATTTTATATAGGTAATTTATTTAGAGGAGGCGTCGTGAGGAGCTCGATGGCGTCGTTTCGCGTTTCCGTATAATATCGAACACAAAAGTTAAGCAACGTCGACAGCAGCTTGTCTATGAATGTGTTTATTTATCTCCAGCTTCTCGGTGGTTCGGAGGGCACGCTAAACCGTCGCTCGCAGCTGTTGATTAGTCGACAGTCGTCGAGCAGCGTGGTGGAGTATGTTGTACACCCCTTCGTTTGAAGGGAAGACTCGTATCCGAAGACAGTGGGAAGGGTGGACAACAAATTAAATTATTTTTTCTTAATATGTTTACTAAATGTTTCAGTTTGTAGTCCCTACAAGTGTATACATAGGTGATCGACTTTACAATTCGAATGTTTATACCTAAGTCCGGCAATGCCCATGTCATACACAGCAGCGGCTGACATGTACATTGTATATTGTATATTTCACTATTACGATTATTAACGTTTAATTAAATTATATTTCATTATTCATTTCGACAACAAAACAAATTAAAATTAATCCAATAAGTTAAAGTTTTGGGCTAGATTGAAATACTCAATATGATATTATGAAGTAAGACGCCTCGTATTAATTTTCTCTTTTAATTATTTCAAACAGTCGTCAGCCCTAACTCATCCCACTGCTGGGATACGAGCCTTCCGTCAACTGAAGGGGTTTAGAGCTTACTTCACCATGCTGCTCAAGCGAGGCAAGTGTATTCAGCCGCCTAAAGGCCACTGATTTGGCTTAACGGCTGTAATCTCATGGCAAGTCTTAACGTGTCCACCGAAGCATGGTGGAGCTCGAGATAATATAAACCCTTCCATGGACAGGCTACGGTCGACGTTGCTTAACTTGCGTGTTTGATTAGACTGGCGCAACGCCGCCATTGTGCTCCTCGCTTTTATATATTGTATCAATGTAATTAATAATACCTCAAAGACATTCAATATTATGTTAAATCTTTTTCAATACCTATAACCTAACAGTAAATAATTCTGTTACTGATTTGCCTATGACCTCGCCCACACCCTTCGGTTCTGAACACCTTTACGCGAATTCAGATTAGATAAACAGTAAATAATTATCTGGGGAATGAAAATCAACAAGCTGTTGGTGGTTTTATGATCTCGACAGTCCCTAATATAATAGTTACCACTGAACAGAATAAATAAATAAGTAGGTATCTATTTGGTTGCAAAACCAGTTAATTGTACAGGTACAAACCGGTATTCATTTTTTTCCTTACCAAAAGGATCAAGGCAACCAAATGCAAAACCGTTTGTGAGAATTCCCCGTGGAATGTCGTATAAAATTTCTACATGATTTTTTTGCCGAAATTAGCTTTGAGTAAAGTTAGGGGCCGATCAGGTGTTCCCTGTGGGTGGAGAGTAGTGACTAATGAGCGGTCAGAGCGCCGACTGCCGACTCCCGGGACCTCGCTTTGAATGCTTTACGCTAAAACACAAATACATCAAAACATTAATTTCCACAGAACGGAATTTACTGATACTGTTTCGTAGTCGACACTATGGAATTCGGTGAGAACTCAAAACACTTGAAAACTGCTTGAAATCAATTTAATTTTGTAAAATATATGCGCAGAGATGCAACTTGTACGAATGCCGAATGAGAATTGTAATTTTTATAACGTTAGGCGGTATGTTAATAATAAGAAGCGCCTTCTATTTTGCACTGCTGATTTGTATTGCAACATAACCCTTTTGTCTGTAATGTTCATTGCTTTTCCATCAGGCGCGAACAGATACTAATTCCATTTTTGGACGTAAACAGATAATTCATTCTCATACAGATTGATCCGGAGCGTGGGCTAGAGCCCACATATTTATAATCAATTTGCACGAATTTGCAACTCTGTCAGAGTATCGTGATGTGAAAAACGTCAACGTGAATGATAGACGACTATCGTTCCGCAGTTGAGAAGGGCGTGGACGCCGGATGTGTCCCACTCGTGTATGATTGTGAATATTGGCAATGACATTTATGGCAACGTTGTGTTTTTTTTAGCATTTTTTTTCGTAGTATGCGAGCTAAATTTCATCCATTTCTCTGTCTCCAATTATGCTGAAATTCGGCCCATATATTTGGTTCTCATGACAATGCAAAAGTATCTAAATGCCTACATTTTTAATCCAATGTGGAGGTTGCCACCTTATCCCTTATAAATCCTGAATGAAAATGTAATGATATAGGTTGGGTATCAAATGAAATGTCTTGATTAGGAAAACCCTCTACAAGAAAACTTTTTAGTTATTTTTTTATTGACAACTAATGCGCTTGGTTATTTTTTTAAGTTCTCTTTTAAAAAAGTAAACTGGGAGACAAAGCTTTTGCTTCAAGTATCGTCTGTAATAAGTATATAATATTTAGGTATGTTTCGTGTATATATTTATTGCAGACCCTACTTTTTTGTCTGGGGATGACTAAAAAGTTTACTATCAGTGTAAGGACCCCAAAATGTCGTTTAATTATTTTTATGTCGTTTAATTACACTCTAACTCGAGATTTTAGTATTTGCTTTAATTTTGCTCAATTTCTTCATTATAATTTTGTATCACGGACCTTATTTTAGTTCTCACGAAGCACTGGTGGTCCGCGGACTAAATAGGTATTAGGTTTAAGTTATTGAGAAACATTTATAGCATTGGCGGTAGAGGGGGTATAAAGGCAAATTGACAATTTTTGATTAGATGTACACCGTAAAACATAGGCCATTAATTACCCGAAAAAAAAATACAGATATTACAATATACTTAAAAGGGATTGGTCTGACTGAAAATATAAAATATGAATGTTTTATCGATAGAAATAAATCACGAAGTTACGTCTAATTTTCAACTAAACCTAACTTTTCATCAATATGGTTCGTACTAGCGAGCCCATATTTTAATACGAAGTATAAAATTATATTACTAAGCGATTTTACTAGCGATTTTTTTTAAAGATGTATATTTTACGCGCAATTAAAATAAAACGAATTCGGCGCTTACTACGTTCTTATTTGGCTCAGAACGCTCACGTCTGTCGCACCCGACCTACGGCGACAGGCATGTTTTATTTCATCTATCAGTTGTGATCACTCCGTTGAGACGAGAAGACTGTGTTTCTGTGCTCCGGACCGAGAATATACTTCGTTGAAAATATGGCAAACAAAAAAAAAAATTATACTACCTCGGGTGGCAGACAAGCATACGGCGTAAGCATAGGCGGTTACCAACACCCCAACTAATAATTGAAATATTGAGAGAAATTGTAAACTAATAAATAATTATTCTTGCAAATAATTAATATTGAATGTGAGATTGATTATTGTTTCGTTGATGAGAAGATTAACCTTGAAATATCGACCCTTGCGCGTCCGCTTTAGAGCTCACAATACAATGCACAAACGGTGGACTAATGTCGGTACGAGTAGTATATGCAAAACAAAACGATACTTTTGACCACTCGAGTGCTGGTGCCCGTATGTAGTCACGATTTTTACAGTAACTTATACAGTACATAATTTAAAAAAGAAAAACGGGTTGCACTCCGGTAGTACAGGCAGAAGCGAAAATATTAACGTTGCGCATTTTTGAATATTTTGGAATGGTTACGGAATGTCTTACGAATTGCTTTATTTATCAGTATGGACTATCATTTATGTGGTAAAACACAATATTCATTTATTGCGCTATCGTACACAAACATGACAATTTATATTACACTAGCAGACTCGCGCAACTTCGTCTGCTTGAGCTGCGTCTCTCAACGCTCTGTGCGTTGAGAGTGAAGCGTAAGCTTACCACTTGAAAGGTTATGGTGAGCCAATTTTAAAAGATGGACACATTCTATCACGGACTTTTTTTTAGATCTTTTTAAGGTGAATAATTCCGTCGTATATAATTGTTAGACAGTAGTGGAGACTAAAATGGACCTGATGATGATGATGATGATATAATTGTTGCGAAACTTGAACTGTTTACGCAGCGCACGCAACGGCAGCTCTCAAAAGGAATATTTTTTCCCATTTTTGCAACATTTTTCATTGGTGCTCCGGTCCTATTGGTGATAGCGTGATGTTATCTGTTATAGACTTATAGCCCACACCTTTCTTCGAAAAATAGGCTATCTAACGCTAAAAGATTTTTTCAATTCGAATAAGTAGTTCCTGAGATTGAACGCGCTACGTTCAAACAAACAAACAAACTCTTCAGCTTTATAATACCTCAATATTACCTCTTCTCCTACGCCGCGCCGACGGCCTACCCTCCCCTCGTCTTACGAATTTTCGATCAGGTCACGTGTCCTGACGCAAGTTTAATATTTTTTACCCATCCCAAGAAGTGCACGACGCTGTTAATGCTACGTACGACCAATGGAGCGATAGAACTCTTACAGTCATATATGTTATTAACGGATCACTCTCTGTTGCGACTTGAGAAGACGTTTTCAGAGTAAAAGTTGTTTACATATAAATTCTTCAACACGTAAATAAAAACCTTTAAGAATATCGTGATTTAAAAATAAAATAATAGAAGTAATTTCAGTAATTATAAATAAATCCAAACTAATATTATAAATGTGAAAGTGTGTTTGTTTGTTTGTCCTTCTTTCACGTCGAAAGTAACAAACGGATTGACATGATTATTTTTTGAGATAGTGACCTGGAGAGTGACATAGGCTACTCTTTATCCCGGAAAAACATCTTATTTCCGCGGGAAAAAATAAAATTTATAATCATTTGTCCTTCCATTACGTCGAAAGGAACCCATGTACCTACATATTTTTTTTAACAGGGATAGGTTACGGCCTGGAGAGTGACATAAGCTACTCTTTATCTCAGAAAAACACCACGTGAAAAAATTTTTTTTTTTTTAATATTTGTCATTCTTTCACATCAAAAGAAACTTAAGTGCGGACATGATTTTTTTAAATGGGGATAGCTTACGGTCAGGAGAGTAATTCAGGCTACTTTTTATCCCGGAAAAATATCTTATTCCCGTGGGAAAAAATAAACTTGGTAATCATTTGTCCTTTTTTTACGTCGAAAGAAACCTAAATGCCGATATGATTTTTTTAACAGGGATAGTTTACGATCTGGTGAGTGACATAAGCTAATATTTATCCTGGAAAAACATCTTATTTCCATGGGATTTTTTTTACATAAAAATTTGTCCTTTCACGTCAAAAGGAACCGAAGTACGGAATATGATTTTTTTAATGAGGATAGTATACGGTGTGGAGAGTGACGTAGGCTAATTTTCATCCAGGAAAAACATTTTATTCCCACGGAAAAAAATACAGTGTATAATAATTTGTCCTTCTTTCACGTTTACATACATACATACTATGTTTTGTGTTTGATTTTAAATCCTTCGTCGTCAGAGGGCGTGGGTTTGATCCCCGCAGAGGGCAAACATTTATGTGGTGAACAATTTTTATGTCTTGAGTGTGGTCGTTCCATCCATACTAATATTATTAGTGTTAAAGTAAGTAAATTCGTTTGTTTGTTATTTCTTCACGCCTTAACTATGCAGCCGAATATCATTAAAATTCGTACATATTGGTACTTCTTTTTATCCCACGAAGTAAAAAAATTACAACAAGAAAAAATATACACACAATGGCAGTCCCCCTAGACCACGCGGGCGAAGCCGCGGGTAACAGCTAGTAAATAAATAAATATTTCTGGACAATTTACACAGCGCCATCTAGACCCAAATTAAGCGCAAAGATTGTGGGTTCTAGACAACTGATAAATGTACTTAAATACATTTTTTTTTGTAAGTACATACTTATAATATTTGTATTATATATTATTATATTATAATATATGTATTTAAGTAGAAAACACCCAGACCAAGACTCTTGTACTTCACACAAATGCTTGATTTGTGCGGGAATCAAACCCGCGACCTCGGAGTCAACGTGGCCATTGCGAACCATTCGACCACCGAGCTCGTCAAATTAGGTGCTTATATTATTTTATTGTTCTTTTTTTTTTCAGATCAGCTTCTAATTTAAAGAATATTTCGGCAACTAATGACTATGAAAGTTTGGCACATATCAATTCCACTAAAAATCGTACATAATAGATGAACCGACTCGCACTTAGCCAGTATTTATCTGATTATTTTAGGTATACTGTGCAAAAAAACGCAGGGCGGTGCGGGGAGACCTTTTCATTCCGAGCGACGGACGTGTGCGGGACGTATGAAGCGCGCGGGTGAAATCTGATATTTTTCTAGCTTTATGCGCGGCGTGTCTACAAGCTAACTTAAACCCAATAGCATTAATGTACGTACGCTGGAGTTTAATATTTGTAAAGCGGTAGAGCCACTGGTATGTGAATAGTAACTTACGTAATCTACAAGGTGAGATAATATTGTAGAGGTATAATATCAAATTTATAATTGTCTAGAGAGTATGTTTATTGTAGGGTGAGATCTATGGTTTATGGTTAGTTGGCTTGCGCCTGTAATAAAATGGATAGCTGAAATTTATGGCCATATAAGTTTATATATTCCAACCCTAGTATAAACGTTTAAAAATATCGTAAACGTCAACGGGGAGACTCATCGCCGAGTCTGGTCTTAGATTAGGGTATAATGGTGCTGGCATATCTGAAATAGAAGAAATCTCCTTTTACATCTCTCATATTCGGTAAGTAGGTCCTTATTACCCCCAAATGGGGCTTGTAGGTGACCAATTAGCGCTCTAGGGTAATAATGTAGCTATAAAAGGCTCTAGGGCGGTAAGTAATTAAAAAAAAAAACACTTCACTCTTTCAAAAAGTTCGCGTACATCTAACCATCATACTGGCAATAACATCATGCATTCAGCCCAATGACAAAAGAGGTCGCTTCGCTATTCAGCCTTGTCTTCGTATGAGTATAATAGTCATCAATTTAAATATCGAACGGCAAAGTTCAATTTCCTTCTAGAAAAAAATAAAATAAAAAAAAAGAGATGAAAAAAGGCGGGAATAGAAACTTTTACTTTTAATATTGTTTGTTTTCGGGATTTTTTTATTTTAATTACGTGCTAATTAGGAAAAAAACATGAGTTCTGCAAGTGATGAAGATATAAGCTGCACTCCCGATTCAATGAAAATGGAAGCTGAAGCAGCAATTAACAATATTTTGCCTGAAAGTTCTAAAGAGAGATATTTGAAAACTTACGACGAGTTCATGAAGTGGCGAAAAGAAAAACAAGTAAAGTCTTTTATTCTTGTAGTCCCGGTTTTTTTCTACTTACCTCACAATCGAGATGTAAAGCAGAGTAGTTAGCTCGGGTGTAAGCATCAATGGCACCCTCGAACTATAGGCGCCCTCGCTGCGCTCGTGCGCCTAAATATCTCGGGCTGCAATTGATGCCTTACAGCCCTTGGCTACTAATCTACTATTAAACGGTTTATTACAATATAACTTCGTCTTCATGCACAAGTTTGTGCAATAAAGTTTAAATAAAAATAAATATTAACTTATGGAATGAATATAAATACTATAGATATGCCACAAGCGTTACAAACGTACACCACAAAAGTGAGCCAATTGTCTCACAACTCAATTAGTTCGCACAAGCAAGCCGACGAAACTGACTTTTGAGGCAATTCATTGAAAAAAATACAGTCTTCTGTATTACGAAAATGCATAATTTATGTTGATAAAGTAAATAAAGGGGTTACATAGCACACACAAGTACACAATAATATTTATACTTGATGTTAACGCCTATTTAAGGTTAATTTTATATTTTTGCAAGAAAGAAAGACGCCATTACGCCGATTCGTACTCAGCGAGGGCAAGTATATTAAAACGCCGAGGTAATAAGGATAGCGATAGTCATAGATCTCCCAGGTGCACGGTGGGACGCTCCATACCGATAAATCAAATAATCTGATATGACGGTATTTCTCTCTTAAGAGAGATACATAATTATAAATGTTTTATTGTCTATAAAATTACAGTAACATCATATACATATGTTGGACCCTCCTTTTAAGTAATCAAATACCTGTGCCAGGAGAGCCCGCTCTTCAATAACAAGCGCACGTTAGCTAAAACAATTAAGCTACACAATTATAGGGCAATTAATAAAAAATATTTATCTATAAAACATTTATAATTATTATTATTATATAGATAAATATGTTTTATTAGTTGTCTAGTTGTTTGTTTGTTTTTTAATTATGTCAATAGGTTGAATCCAGCATGAGTAATACGTCTCTGAACTTGTGCGAGTATAAACACCCTGCAAATTTTAATTAATTTAGTGTGTTTTTCTTATATTTATTGTCAATTGACTGTTTTAGAAATAACTGTTGGCATCATCATTGAACTTACGTAATTGTACGCTGTACCCTACCTCTCTTATGCCAGAGCTCTCTTTCGCCAGTCGGTAGGGTGCATCTAAAGATATTTGGCTCTAAAGATCGTGGTGAGTCACTTACACTTACATTACATTTTCACCACTACTATGAGAATGTTGGGGTGTTATAGGTTGCACCAACTTTGAGACAAAGCGAAGCTCACCTGCACATGGTGCATCCTGCTGACTTACTAATGAGGCTAGAGCGCAAGGGAGGTAGAGTGTAATTGTAAGCTGCCAACTGGGAAAGTAACTCCACCCCACAGATTACCGCAGCCAAAAAACAATTCCATCGAGGGTTGTTGTGTTCCTGCGATTGATTGAGGTCACCAGCAAGGTAGGAGTTGCTGCGTTTGCAGCGAAAGTGGCGGCGCGCGAGCGATGTTTCATGTTGCGATCGCTAGTACGGTTACGTTTCAAATAAGGCGGGCCGTACACTTATCTTCCACTCGACGTAGTATAGTCTACAAAAAGAACCCAAACATGATGCTTCTGCTGTAAGTTGGTGAGGAGTTGGGTGTCATGCAGATTCCATGCGATGCATCATACAATCGATGATCACGATTACCATGATATTTTCTCTATCGATCTGAGAGATATGCGATGTGTGGAAGTTGGCCACTTCACTTACAGATATTACCACCGGTAGTGGATTTAGATTTGAATAGACCAATGGTGAACTACCATTCAATGATTTTCGATGATAGGTCAATGAATAGACCTTATATAATTTTAACAAAAAAAACTCCTAAAATTACTCTACATTTATGTAGGTATGTAAATATAGGCTGATGATAATGAAAAAAATATGGGACCAATCTGAAACAAACAAACCTCCTCCTTATTTGGAGTCTGTTAAAAATTGGGGTGTAAGGGGTTCATGGGGTGTAAGGGGTTCAATGGGGTGTAAGGGTTTCATCAACATCTTTGAACCAAAGCCAACTTCACCTGCACGCGGTGCACCCTGCTGACTGACAAACGAAGCTCTGGCGAAAAGAGAGGTAGAAGCGTAATTATAAGCTACCCGACTGGGGAATGTACCTCCACCTCACAGAATACCGCAGCCAAATAACAATTCCCTTAAGGGTTGTTGTGTTCCTGCGAATGAGTGAGGTCACCAGAAAGGAAGGAGACGCTGCGTTGACAGCTGGGGTGAGCGATATTTTTAATGTTGCGAGCGTTAATATGGCTACGGTAAACGCAATTTTTAACCTCCTCCTTATTTGGAGTCGGTTAAAAATTGGGGTGTAAGGGGTTCATGGGGTGTAAGGGGTTCAATGGGGTGTAAGGGCTTCATCAACATCTTTGAACCAAAGCCAACTTCACCTGCACGCGGTGCACCCTGCTGACTGACAAACGAAGCTCTGGCGAAAAGAGAGGTAGGGAGCGTAATTATAAGCTACCCGACTGGGAAATGTACCTCCACCTCACAGAATACCGCAGCCAAATAACAATTCCCTTAAGGGTTGTTGTGTTCCTGCGAATGAGTGAGGTCACCAGAAAGGAAGGAGACGCTGCGTTGACAGCGGGGGTGAGCGATATTTTTAATGTTGCGAGCGTTAATATGGCTACGGTAACCGCTTCACATCAGGCAGGCCGTATGCATGTCTGCCACCCGACGTTGTATAAAAAAAATGTTCGTGGCAGCTCTGACTCGCAACTGGAGTTTCCTCCTTCTTCTTTTTTTCTGTTTAGTTATGAGCTAGTAGTCTCATTTTCTTCATTTAGATAAAATAGGAGGGGAACAGGCTGACATCCGTCAAGGAATCTCTTAGTTAATAAGTTTGGTACTTGTATCTCGTTGGCTGTTAAAATGATTTCGCAAATGGTACCTACTTTCAGATATCGCTTTGAAAAATGGCATTTTAGAGAAACTTTCCAGTGCTATAGTAAGGTGAACTGCTTTGGCAAGAGGCACGCTTTTTCAACTTTTCGATTTAAAAGTAATATCAACGAGATTTCTCAAAAACATATTTATTGCATATATTAGTAAAGTTATAGTTTCGGCCAAGATATATGTACCTACACCTGTATATTTTTCTACCACGACGAGTGGCAGAGAAGCATAAGCATCTCCTTCCATTCTGGTGAACTCACTCACTCGCAGGAACGCAACAACATTTAAAGGAATTGTTATTTGGCTGCGGTATCCTGTAAATAATCAAAATTGTAATTTAATTCAGACGCTGTTGCTGTTGACGGAAGGACGTATCGTCATTCGCTTGCCAGTAACTCTGCAACTGATATGCCCTTGTACTGTGCCATGTAAAAATATATATTCATAATATTGTTTTTCTCGTAAAGGCGAAACCAGTCGGTAAAAATTAATTTAATTACGTGGAACAATACAAGTGCTATAATAATATCTAATGTTTGTAATAATTGGAATCTACTTTTTTTATTTTTTTTTATACTACGTCGGGTGGCAGACAAGCATACGGCCCGCCTGATGTGAAGCGGTTACCGTAGCAATATTAACGCTGGGAACATCAAATATCGCTCGCGCGCCGCCACCCCCGCTGCCAATGCAGCATCTTCCTTTCTGGTGACCTCACTCACTCGCAGGAACACAACCCTCAAGGGAATTGTTATTTGGCTGCGGTATTCTGTGAGGTACATTCCCCAGTCGGGTAGCTTACAATTACGCTCCCTACCTCTCTTTTCGCCAGAGCGTCGTTTGTCAGTCAGCAGGGTGCACCGCGTGCGGGTGAAGATGGCTTTGGTTCAAAGATGTTGATAAACCACATACACCCCTTAACTTAACTTACAATCCCAGAGCACCCACATGGCCCTAAGCATGTATGAGCAGAATTTGTAGTACTGTCATAGTCACTTTCCTCGTCTTCAATACGCTTCAGTAAGTGGTTACTCTCGAGATATATTATATGTTTAATAATTATTAACTGCCATGGTGATTGCACTCCAGCGCCATTTTCAATTCTTTTTTGATCGCATATCGGATTGGATTGGATCTACCGCATATCCAGCACTTGACAATTTTTAAAAACTGTAGCAACTCGAACAACTTAGTTATTCCTATCTATTCATTTTTATGGTAATCATGAAAACATTTTGTCAGGTTACTCAGACTGGACTGAAAGTCAGCTGAAGTATAAATCAAACCAAAAAGTAGGCGGTGCGATGTAGAGAAGGAGAGTAGCAAATGCCACAAGGGCGACAGAAAGGCAACCTTATTTGCTTTGGTTTGGTTCAGAGTAGCTGTAAAGCCTGCGGAACAAAATGACAACGAAAAACGAACGAATGAACAAGACGAAAAGAAAGTCGGTTGTTTTCAGCTAACTGCTGCTCTGCACCGCTGGATTCAGTGCCACGCCGGATCCAGCGAGCCCAAAAATGTGCTGGATCCGGCTGCATTGCTAGATGACGGATCCAGCATTGCAATCCCTACTCACAAATGTTCACGGGTTAAAAGTTTAAACTGAAATTCAGCAATATAGCCCTGTTTTGCTGAATTGCACTTTAATCTTTTGTTTTGTAGTTGACTGATTAAGTTTATTCGTTTCTGGACCCATTTTAGTGAATTTGTTAATACTATTATGTTGAAAATACCAGTGGCCAAAATTACTAACATTATCGCGATGGCTCAATTGGGTTTCAATATAGTTATTGTGCAGGAAATTATAGGCTTGATCTGCCGTGGCTATCACCTCATTATGGATTACAAAGCCTAATCATCATTTCAAATATATAAACATTACTCTACATATATGTATGTAGATACAGGCTGATGATGACGAAAAAAATATGGGACCAATGTGGAAGCGTCTCTCTCTCTCTTTCAAATAAAAAAAGGTTTTTACAAATCGGTTTATAACTCACGAAGTAATAAAGTAACAAACAAACAAAACTCCTCCTTTTTTTGGAGTCGGTTAAAAACGATGCGTGGCAGCTCTGATACGCAACTGGAGTTTCCTCCTTCTTCTTTTTTTCTGTTTTGTTATGAGCTAGTAGTCTCATTTTCTTCTTTTAGATAAAATAGGAGGGGAACAGGCTGACATCCGTCAAGGAATCTCTTAGTTAATAAGTTTAGTACTTGTATCTCGTTGGCTGTTAAAATGATTTCGCAAATGGTACCTACTTTCAGATATCGCTTTGAAAAATGGCGTTTTAGAGAAACTTTCCAGTGCTATAGTAAGGTGAACTGCTTTGGCAAGAGGCACGCTTTTTCAACTTTTCGATTTAAAAGTAATATCAACGAGATTTCTCAAAAACATATTTATTGCATATATTAGCAAAGTTATAGTTTCGGCCAAGATATATGTACCTACACCTATATATTTTTCTACCACGACGAGTGGCAGAGAAGCATAAGCATCTCCTTCCATTCTGGTGAACTCACTCACTCGCAGGAACGCAACAACATTTAAAGGAATTGTTCTTTGGCTACGGTATCCTGTAAATAATCAAAACTGTAATTTAATTCAGACGCTGTTGCTGTTGACGGAAGAACGTGTCGTCATTCGCTTGCCAGTAAATCTGCAACTGATAAGCCCTTGTACTGTTCCATGTAAAAATATATATTTATAATATTGTTTTTCTCGATAGAGCCGTAAAGGCGAAACCAGTCGGTAAAAATTAATTTAATTACGTGGAACAATACAAGTGCTTTATTAATAACAGAATGTCAACAATGTTCCAGCAATCAACATCAAGAATCTAATGTTTGTAATAATTGGAATCTACTTTTTTATTTTTTTTATACTACGTCGGGTGGCAGACAAGCATACGGCCCGCCTGATGTGAAGCGGTTACCGTAGTAATATTAACGCTGGCAACATAAAATATCGCTCGCGCGCCGCCACCCCCGCTGCCAATGCAGCATCTTCATTTCTGGTGACCTCACTCACTCGCAGGAACACAACAACCCTCAAGGGAATTGTTATTTGGCTGCGGTATTCTGTGAGGTACATTCCCCAGTCTGGTAGCTTACAATTATGCTCCCTACCTCTCTTTTCGCCAGAGCGTCGTTTGTCAGTCAGCAGGGTGCACCGCGTGCGGGTGAAGATGGCTTTGGTTCAAAGATGTTGATGAACCATATACACCCCTTAACTTGACTTACAATACCAGAGCACCCACATGGCCCTAAGCATGTATGAGCAGAATTTGTAGTACTGTCATAGTCACTTTCCTCGTCTTCAATACGCTTCAGTAAGTGGTTACTCTCGAGATATATTATATGCTTTAATAATTATTAACTGCCATGGTGATTGCACTCCAGCGCCATTTTCAATTCTTTTTTGATCACATATCGGATTGTATTGGATCTACCGCATATCCAGCACTTGACAATTTTTAAAAACTGTAGCAACTTGAACAACTTAGATATTCATATCTATTCATTTTTATGGTAATCATGAAAACATTTTGTCAGGTTACTCAGACTGGACTGAAAGTCAGCTGAAGTATAAATCAAACCAAAAAGTAGGCGGTGCGATGTAGAGAAGGAGAGTAGCAAATGCCACAAGGGCGACAGAAAGGCAACCTTATTTGCTTTGGTTTGGTTCAGAGTAGCTGTAAAGCCTGCGGAACAAAATGACAACGAAAAACGAACGAATGAACAAGACGAAAAGAAAGTCGGTTGTTTTCAGCTAACTGCTGATCTGCACCGCTGGATTCAGTGCCACGCCGGATCCAGCGAGCCCAAAAATGTGCTGGATCCGGCTGGATTGCTAGATGACGGATCCAGCATTGCAATCCCTACTCACAAATGTTCACGGGTTAAAAGTTTAAACTGAAATTCAGCAATATAGCCCTGTTTTGCTGAATTGCACTTTAATCTTTTGTTTTGTAGTTGACTGATTAAGTTTATTCGTTTCTGGACCCATTTTAGTGAATTTGTTAATACTATTATGTTGAAAATACCAGTGGCCAAAATTACTAACATTATCGCGATGGCTCAATTGGGTTTCAATATAGTTATTGTGCAGGAAATTATAGGCTTGATCTGCCGTGGCTATCACCTCATTATGGATTACAAAGCCTAATCATCATTTCAAATATATAAATTTAGCTTCGTTTCGAAAACATTGGAAAATGCAACATGCATTTTCCATAGCACGCATATTATTATTATTTCATGCATAGAATTAATAGTAATTCTATGCATGCATTGCATATTACCGAAATATTTACCTCGGTCCTTTATTGATTATTATCTATGTAAACAAATATTATCCTGTTATCAGTATTGCCTACCTGTAGATTATATTAGAATTTTTCAAGCAAAACTTTCAAGTCTCTTTCTTTTTTGCATAAAAAATAAAACTGTAGTGATTGTTGCGACCATTGCTATGATTGTGTGAGACATACTTACTGGAGCTTTTCCCATTAGACGATATTTCCCATAAGACGAGCCGTATGCTTGTTTACCACCTTACTGGGACATAAGACACAAACAAACTACCTCATTTTCCATTTATAATATTACTGCGAAATCCTTACTTTCTTGTAAAGATGTTAGTCTACTTGTAAACAATTAAATCAAAAATCCAAAGATATATGATTTCGCTATAACTACATTCATTTCATATTTCGCACATTTATTCGAGCTGAACGTGCCGAACATGTATGACACCTCCACACCTACCCGCCCTTCCCGATTCGGACGATTCGGCGCGGATACGAGTAGGTGTGCGAGGTGTCATAAGATTTCATTTATAGAATTCTAAAATTAGATTTTTTCGGTTCGTTTGGGGCGGGTTACAGTTCACCTCGTATATGTTCGTTAACCATATACCTAGCTCTGTGCAACGAACCTTTTTCTTTGACAATTTATTAATGAAATTTACAGAACTGATAATTAATGTTTTAGACTGTAATTAGTATTTGTTAATTCAGTCTTACAATTACGTGAAATGTTGTATACGTCTAACATAATATTCTGCTTTATCATCCTTCTTGAATTTTGAGTCGGTAATTAACAACAGAGCGGGCGAAACAAGATTACCGTCGGTTATATTCAAGGTCTAGGTTATGTTCGACATTGGTATACTCATTAGACAGAATAGGTCAAGACGTTTAGGTGTAGCGTGTTATTAGTCGTTAACGTTCACATCAGCGCCTCCACGGCTCTAAAACACAACCCTCCTTTAATTCCACGAAGGGTTAACACAAAGCGACGTTAAATTCTACTATGGTATTAATTGCTAATGTGTTCTTAGTCTTACAACACACAAAGTCATTATCAGTCTGTTTATAACGCTCACTCTACTAATTCCACTCGGTGTACTTGCGTGTGCCTTAACTTGATATCATCATTAAATTAAGTGCTCTGAACAATCTTGCAGCTGGGGCGAGTGATTGAAGCGCGGGATTATATTGCTTACTTCTCACAGGCTGCTACGCATACAATTATTAAAAATGTAATACTTACTCGCTTATTATTCTTTTTTAATATATACATATATATGTGTTTTTGTATGCTTATCGTTTTGAATATTTTATGCGTTCAATCATTGGCAGTCAAAGGTAATGTGCGCAGTCAAATCAACATAGTTGTATTTATTCGTATTTTATTAAAATTCGTTTTTGAATAAAATATTAAAATGTTACTTATTTTTCTGACTGAAGGCTGCCGTTCCACCAAAGATGTGTAAGCAAGCTGGGCGGTGCAAAGATGCGTAACGACGCGGACGCTGTGAAACGGTGGAAGTGTTTCTACTAGTAAAATGCGAGTAGGCTGAGAGGTGCGATGATGCGTAGTGACGCAGCTGGGAAGTAGTGTAAGCGTTTCTACCAGAGATGTGCAAGCAAGCTGTGAAACGGTGTAAGTGTTTCCATCAGAGATGTGCGAACAAGCTGAGTGGTGCCAAGATGCGTAGTGACGCTGTGTAACGGTGTGCAGGTGAGCGGTGCAGGTGTGCGGGCTTTTTTCAGATATGCGAGTGGTATGCGGTCTGACTGAATGGTAGTTTCTCGCTGGCGTCTCTCTCTTGCAACCCATCTCTCGCTTGTTTTCTATGTACAAAAACCTCGTTCCGTTAAGTTGTTTCTATCATCGAAGTGGGCTCAGTGAGGCTAGGTTCACATCCCTGATGGAAATCCAGCCTTTGCACACAGAAATATTGTCGTCGTGTTGTAATACAAGTATACCACGACACGACGAGAATTGGTTATATGATAATTGATAATGCCACACTTGGTAATTGAACGATGTCTGACTGTGTACTATTCAATTTTGATTAGTCAATTTTTAATGCCTATTTTATTTCAATACATAACCTATTGATCAAATTGATAATTTTGGTCATCAAAGTCATCAAATTTCATCACATTTCACATTCAAAGTCAACGATTTTACTGCAATGCTTCCAAAATTAATTTGTTCGCTCGTTGTTTACTATGCGGGTGAGTATTCGGTTTGTCGAGTTATAAGGCGCAGAACGTTCTAACTGAATTGTTCGATCTAGTTGTAACCGGGCGGAACAATAGGACGTGACCGTGACGCAGAAATATCACCGACCAGCCGCGCAGTCCTGCCATTGAGCTGTGTATTCACTGACTTTACTTATAAAACACTTCCACTTATGTATTATACATGCAATTCTGTAGAGTTGAGGCTGTATGTATGTTGAAATCTCAAATTAACCAATCACATGCACCAAAACTTACGAATATTCACGATAGAACGAGGTAACTCACTCACACAAAAGCTCCTTAGACTTTAACTAACAACGGGCTAACAGATTAACTCGGATTGGTATAAAACGACCAGTGAGGATGTATGTGGAACGTTGAATTAACCAATTATATGTACTAAAACTCACGATAGACAGAGGTAATCCTCAGTTAGTTATCTATAGTGAATTATCATTCACACAAAAGCTCTTCAAGACTTTAACTAACCACCAGCTAACATATTGTTATCTGTTAACCCGGATTGGTATGAAACGACTAGTGAGAATGTGTGTGTGCGAGCACGAAGTACAAAAAAGGTTTACTTTACCCGGGGGCTTTCTTCGAAGTGAAAATCTTAATAATTTTTTTTTTCATTTGGCACAACCTATTTTAAATACCTACAATTTACCTTATTGCGATTTCATAACTGAATAGAATGCTTATTCATACTAATGAAAAAGCGACTCCATTTCAAATGGAATAGAGTCGCTTATTCATTTGTATGAATAAGTAATCTATTCAATTGTTGAATCGCAATAAGAGATGGTGGTAAGGGGGATGGTTGGTTTACTGGGCGAGAGACTCGCAATGCCGTGATATAACACAACGTTGGTGCACAACGGAGCATTAGCTGTAGGCATAGAGTCATTGTTTTGTTGTACACTCAACAAAACATTTTATGAAAATTGCGAATTTTGCGGGAGGCTGAAAGGGATAGAATTAATTTTGGCGAAGAATGCTCCTTATTTCTTGGTCTACTTGTAACAGATTGTAAATGATTAGTGGCTATCTCTTACACCTCCTTAACAATATGGGTTGTGGCATGGGTTATAGTTAAAACCTAAAGTACGTTATATAATGCAATATACACTACAATACAATAGTCTTTATTGCCCAAAAACTGTAAAGTTAATCAATAATAATTTCAATCATTATTGATTAACTTTACAGTACATAAATTACAACCAATAAAGTAAAAAAACAATAATCATTTAAAATATAAAGTACAAAATACCCTATATTAGTAATTAAGTTATCGTTAAGTAACATAGTTACTTAAAAAGATTCTTTAAAATATAAATTACACGTTTCAACCAAATGGATACACTTTGCTTCAAAGCCAAATAAATTAATGATTTACTTCATCCAAATTGAACGGCAGAAGTGAATCGTGTAATTAAGGTTTGAGAGTTACCTCTTCATAATTATGTAGAAGTATTGAGTTCTGAATGTCTTCATATGTTACTATGGTACCTATATTAGCTTAATGTATCTACATTTTAATATTAAAGAATCCAGTGCACAATAATACCAGAAAAAGCGCTGCTGGCGTATAAATAATGTATTAAATTACTATGCAAACGGATCGACAAGCTTTCGCGAACGGCGCGCTTTGATCCATGGCGGTGTCGGTTTCCACGGTGAACATAAATTGTGAAATAATATGTCTTTCAAGAATATTTCCATAGCCTGCAAGAACGTTTTTCGCATAATTTGTAGGCACGTTTACAATGTATTTTATTGAATTTGAACACAAACTTTTTATTACGTCGAGTACTGCTTTCGTCTATAAATAGAAGCGGGAGAATTTCTATGCTATACTCAATAGGACATTTGAAAACGTTGTTGCTATAAATGTAATTCATTCTTGCTAATAAATAACTTATCTAAACATATAAAAATTTCGTGCCACGTTGTTTGTCTGCGATGGAATCCTAAACTACTGGACCGATTATAATAAAATTTTGTACAGTGTGTGCAGTTTGATCCAACTTAAGAGTTGGTTTGTTTATAACTCATCGGAAAAAATATTTAAAGGCGATACGAAATCCGCCGGGCCAGCTAAGATATAAGTTCTTTATTAGCAGGAATGAATCACATTCTTGCTAATATTAGCAAGAAATTGAATTACATTCTTAAGATATTTGAACATATTAACTGCAACGAAAGCTCATTGGAACGTTTAGTGGTATTAGGAAGAGTGGAAGGTCAACTTCGGCCGATCACCCACAAAATGGACAGATCTGGGGGCCTACCGTCTAAGCTCAAAAGGAGACCTTCATCAGGGCGAATGTCCAGACACGTCCACCGTTTGTCTCTCGCGCCGGTCTCCTTTTGAGATCAAAACTAGTCGGCTTTCCCGACAAAAAGACGTGAGTGACCCGTTTAATTAATTTAATTAATTTAGTATAATGTCTCACGTGAGTTATAATAATATTACTGCTTATATTGTTGCTAATTATGTTTAGCTCAGCTGGTAGAAATCCTAGAGCTCTACCGATGAAGCTGAAGATGTTTTTCAATAACTTTAACCTAAGCTCAATTTTTAGAATCAAAAATACCGATGGTAATCGGCTTCAGCTTCGACGGTAGACGAAAAGAGAATTGAAGAAGTCTCGCGGAGTCGGCAACCAAACCAAAGCCGGGTGTTCACAAGCACTTTGTTTATTAACCTATTTTTTATAGCAATCAAATCAATAGCTGGCCCTACGTTCTTTATTATATATTATAAAATGCTTCACGTTGAACGTAGGGTTCACAAAGTGCTTGTGAACACCCGGCTTTATTTGAAGGCGGTCAAACAAACTGAAATTGAATGAACGTAGCGAGTAAAATATATACGAGTCTATTTCATAATTGACTGGTCTTACAATAGACATTCGAAAAGCTTTTACCGCACGTGAGCGTAACTTGGGAAAATTATTTTTCATAATAGGAATTAAGTAATGTACCAAATTCATAAATTTGGTTTATGCTGTAAGTGGTTCATCTACATCTTTTCAAGCTCATTTACTGAATAATTTGTCCAGACACTAATTGTTAACATAATAGTGTTTCTTTTACCTACTATATATATTGTTTATAATATTGTATTTTTGTACTATCTTGTAAGCCGCATTCGTATATATCTGATTTTCCGAAATGTTGACTGGTAGAGACTGCTCTTAGCATTAAGTCCGCCTTTTGTACCCATATTTAGTGGTCAATAAAGTTTAAATAAATAAAACCTTTCAGCTAAAGTCAACATCACCTGCATGTGGTTTACTCTGCTGACAGAAAAAGAAATTCTGCACAGCACAGCGTATTTGTTAGCTGCCTGACTTGCGAAGTAACATTTCACAGAATACCGCATCCAAATAACAATTGCATTGAAGGTTATTTTATTATACGAGTTATACGAGTGAGCGAGGTTAGAAATAAACACTCGCAACATTAATAATTGCTCGCAGTTAAATGAGGAAACTAGAGAATTCGCGAAATCCCTAGGGATACCACGAAATCACGGTAAATGACGAATATTCTTGTTCATTACGTCTTCTTCCTAAAAATGTTTAGTGTTATGACAGTTCCACAAGTTTAAGCCATATGTAGCTGTTTTGTTACGAAAAATATACCTGTCTAGAAGTAGCAATACTACTACGAGATAGTAAGTTGGAGTGAAAATAAGTTATACATTTAATTTAATTTTGTTATACATTTAATATAATCTTTGTCTACTGCGGCCACAAGACAAAGATTTGTGTGCATGAACATGTATGTCTTGGACTGGTGTTTTATATGTATGTTTTTACAAAAAAAATGGTTGTCTGTAAAGTCCGTCCTCCAGATATCGTTGGAGGAATGTCGAAACTGATGTTCGGGAGCTTCAACATAGCGGCTGGCGAAAGGCTCTACAAGATCAGAAAACAGGATCGCGTGTCGGAGGCCAAGATTCATTTTGGGTCGTTGAGTCAGCGGAGTAAGTCGTCGTCATCAACCCTTATTCATCCCACTACTGGGATGCGTGTTTACCCTCAATCGAAGGGGTTTAGAGCATACTCCACCACGCTGCATAATTGCGGGTTGGCAGAGGCCAATGTTTTTAAGCCGTCTAAAAGCCAATGACTTAACGTGCTCTGCGAAGCACGGAGGAGCGACGAGATAAATAAACCCATCCATGGATAGGCTAAGGCCAATGTTGCATAACTTGCGTGTTTCGATGAGTAGTAGTAGTAAATAAGTATTATTTAATAAAATACAGGCAGACATGAAATAACATTTATGGAAACCATTCCAAATTTATTTATGTATAGACTTTAAATTTCATTATCAAGTTGGGTAGCAGCTGGAGGCATTTGCAGTATTTTACAAATTCAATCAATTTGGCTAATTGATTGAATTGAATTGACTTAGGACGGCGGATAGAGTTTTATATTCTGACAACAAGTTTTAGTATCACTGACGAATGATCATGTATAACTTATGCTTGAGGTCTACGTAAAAATATTTATTTCAACTAGCTTGCGCCCGCGATTTCGTTCGTGCGTATCCCGGCGTCCCGTGGGAATTTTCAAAAATTCTTCAAAAAATCATTTCTTAGCGGATGTATACATAATAATTACTAGCTGTATGCCAAATTTTAACCCGATCCGTCCCGTACTTTAACTGATGTATGTTTTGTATTTACCATTTAATTATTTATATTGTTGATATAAGTAAGATGTACAGACAACAGCCTGTAGACCATAATATTTTCAGTAAGATGGTCTTTTGTACCAAAGAGACCGTTCTGTTCCGTCCTGTTCTATTCCGACCCGTCCCTTTTCGTGCCGGTCCGTCCCGTGCCGCGTTTCGTTTTATTTCACTTCATTCATTGTCTTATATATGTCGTGGTCCGATCGTTTAATTGGGCCGATCGCGATAAGCCTGGCCAGATCGACGTGTGCCGCCATATTCTGATTTGACCAATTATTTCATGATGTGCCCAATGTAAAGTTGGGCAGATCGACGAGAGCAGACTATTTGTCGATTTTCCCATTCAGTTACTTGGCCGCATCGAGATAAGGCTGGGCATATCGTGATATGCCTGGACGCATCGTGATGTAGTTCCACTTTCTGACGCTTTGGCGCTGTTGCGCTCCTTCGTTCATGTGACTGTGTCAGCTGTGTGTTTGTTTACGTCTAGAAAAAATGGCGGCATTATAAGAAACTGAAAATATTGCTAATACACTGAAAATATTGCATATATATAGGGTGATAATAGTGAGTTGGTGGACGAAAAAAGTGCTTTCCGATTGCATTTCGATCAAAAGCTGCGTGATTTTTATGAGAGTCACGCAAATTCCTCGCATAATGTGAAGAAACCTTGGACCTCTGCTCGGATTTCACAGGTTAGTTTTTGTTAATAATCAAATTATTACACGTAACATGACGTAACTTATATGTCTTGTGCTAATATATCTTTTTGTTATATCGGAGGTCAGCAATTCATATCAAAATCTTTTATTTTTTTTTAGGTTATCGCGCTTATATAGAAAAGTAGGGTGTCCATGCAACGGGATTCCTCAGACTATTACTGGAGCTCCAAATATGGGGGATCCTTCCGTTTGGCAAAATATTTTTCGTCAAATTTTACTTCCCAAAAAACTTATCGCGCTAGTTTCATTTCCCAAAAGAATCTTTAGCAAACTTATATTTCGCATTTTAATCACTTGGTCAAATATTCATTTGGCAACTTTTTACTTGCTCAAGTTTTATTAAGTCAAATATACATTAAGCAAATGCTTTATTTTGTAAAAAAATATATTCCAAAAATAAGTTCGTGCAAACAGCCGAGTGCTAACAAACATTTCACTTGCTTATTAAAAGTCGTATCTGTTGCGTACTTTTTTGCACAACAGGGTTGTGCAAAAACTTGCCTAAAACAAAAAGTGTCATTAATAATTCATTATAAATAAATAAATAAAATAATTTAGGCTAGATTAGAACTGCAAGAAAAGTGGGTTAGGTTAGGTTAGAACTGTGACCCCAACAGAGCGCGAGCCGAGCGAGCGTAGCGAGCGTGCCGCGACAGCGGCCGGCGAAGCGCCGGAATTGATTTCTTTAATAACAATATACTTAATTATTATAGACTAGCTGATGCCTGCGACTTCGTTCGCGTGTACTTAATGATTCCGGCGTATTAATAAAAATACGAACTAATGTAGATACATAAGAAAATACTTGTTATACGTTAAAAGATATTTTTTTTTATTTAATATTGTAACCATAGTTAAAAAGAAAAATTAAGGAAGTCTTTCCTTCGGGAGCTAATATAAAAAGACCTGAAGCGTTACAACTCTCGAGAAAGCCACGTAAAGTTGGCCACGCGAAAAACAACCAGTCCTAAGCTTGACCAGCGAATCTTAGTGATTTCTTTATTGTCATAGCAAAGCAAGAAGTCACAAACGTGGTCACAAACTATTAGACAGCAATCCTGAAACACCTTCGCTTCACAGTTTCGTGTCACAGAGTATGTCGGTGTTTCAATTCTGTTTAAATCGAGTAAGATATTGAACATCATATTTGCGTCCTTCCGCCTAGTAGTAATGTGGCTGCAATACCTGGCGATGCTGCTGCGAGATGTTATTTTGGCGCCTGATTTCAGCGTGGATTGCTCTCGTCAGGTATGTTTTCCAGTCCCTCCTTGAGCATCTAAGAAAAACAGTTTCCCCTCGTTACTTAAAACACCTTCCACCACCAAATCAAATAAACTCTGATCTTGCTAGTGCTACATAGCGTCCCGCAAATGCACGTAGGTAGTCTTCTGGTTTGTGCGAATATATACCAATCGTTCCATTTCAATTTTAGCGTACACACACGTCTATAATAAACTGACTAAATAGACCACGTTACCTTTGTAAATAAAATAAAACGATTGCGTCTAACTTGTAGCAGGTAAGAATAAAAGTAGCACCCCGCGGTTTTTTTTTTACGATACATTCAATATTTTGTTAATCTATTTATTGTTATTTTAAGTAACTTTTTTAGTTCTATTTGCTATTATAGCGTGATTTTTTTTACTTTTTTTTTAAACTATAATTTATTGTAAACACGTGTTGTTTATGCAAATAAATTTGACTTTGTTCTGCATCAGGTGTTCCAAATCTTGCATTTTTATACCTCATTAAAAAATGGTCATCAGATTGAACAACTTTTGCTAAAGCGTCATTTTTATATTTCTTATAGTTTACCTGAACCATTATGGTTCTGCATCAGGTGTTCCAAATCTTGGATTTTTATACCTCAACAGAAAATGCTCATCAGCCTGAAAAACTTTTGCTAACGCGTCATTTTTATATTTCGTATAGTTTACCTGAACCATTGTGGTTCTGCATCAGGTGTTCCAAATCTTGGATTTTTATACTTCAACAAAAAATGCTCTTCAGGTTGAATAACTTTTGAGGCGTCATTTTTATATTTCTTATAGTTTACCTGAACCATTAAGGTTCTGCATCAGGTGTTCCAAATCTTGGATTTTTATACCTCAATAAAAAATGGTCATCAGATTGAGCAACTTTTGCTAAAGCGTCATTTTTATATTTCTTATAGTTTACCTGAACCATTATGGTTCTGCGTCAGGTGTTCCAAATCTTGGATTTTTATACCTCAACAGAAAATGCTAATCAGGCTGAACAACGTTTGCTAAGGTGTCATTTTTATATTTCTTATAGTTTACCTGAACCATTATGATTCTGCATCAGGTGTTCCAAATCTTACATTTTTATACCTCAACAAAAAATGCTCATTAAGTTGAACAACTTTTGCTAAGGCGTCATTTTTATATTTCTTATAGTTTACCTGAACCATTATGGTTCTGCATCAGGTGTTCCAAATCTTGGATTTTTATACCTCAACAGAAAATACTCATCAGGCTGAACAACGTTTGCTAAGGTGTCATTTTTATATTTCTTATAGTTTACCTGAACCATTATGATTCTGCATCAGGTGTTCCAAATCTTGGATTTTTATACCTCAACAAAAAATGCTCATTAGGTTGAACAACTTTTGCTAAGGCGTCATTTTTATATTTCTTATAGTTTACCTGAACCATTAAGGTTCTGCATCAGGTGTTCCAAATCTTGGATTTTTATACCTCAACAGAAAATGCTCATCAGGCTGAACTACTTTTGCTAACGCGTCATTTTTATATCTCTTATAGTTTACCTGAACCATTATGGTGCCGCATCAGGTGTTCCACTTTCCAAAATCAATTATACCCTATATTTTGCCCAGGCTTAACAGCTATATAACAAAACAAATTTCATTCGAATCCGTCCAGTACTTCCAGAGATTAGCGTGTACAAACAGACAAACAGACATACAGACATACAGACATACAGACAAACAGACAAACAGACAGACATTTTTTTTTAAATTCTTACTCTATTACTATATCTCCATCGCCTCCAATTGTTTTTTTGTAAATATATTCAATGTACAGACGCATTATTTTTACTGTTTTATTATATGTATAGAAGTTCTTACCTGTAAATTATGTAATTATGCAGTTCAATTTTTAATGCAGTGTATTTGCAATATTTTGGGAAGAGCATGTTATGCCAAACCACATTTGACTACATAATACTCGGTAAAATGAAACATTGCCATGTAATTATTTGTTTAACAATCAATTGCCGAGAATAGTATTGCTAATTGTAAAATTGCGAAAAGTTGTTTTGCCAAATGAAAATTTGGGAAACATACCTACTTTAGAATGTGATACTTTCTTTGGGAAACGTTTTTTCCACAAAAAATTGTAATCCCCAAATATGATATACTGGAAATTTCAGGAGAAGAATTTTTGATATTCAAAAAGAAATCTGTTGATGATGTGCCTGATTAGTAATTACGAGTGAAATTAGAGTAACGCATATAAGATAATTTTTATTAAGATGTTTGCTAATTTATCAATAGCTTTTAGTTTAAGTATGTGCTCAGTACTAAACAGTATATACGACAGACAGAATGTTTATGATGTCATTGTTTTAAGAAGCAAAACATTTTTTTTAAATAAATGTCATTAAAAATAATAAAACTCATCATCTTTTTCTCGAAGTCACCCTCCATCACGCTAAAATTCTACTAGGCGTCTTCTACAGCCCTTCTCTTCATATAAATTATTTTAATTCTCTTGAATCCACTCTGTCCGATCTTCGCTCTCAATTTGACCATGTTATCATCATGGGTGACTTCAACACCTGTCTAATCAAAAATGATCGCCGATCCAAGGCTCTCCTTTCTCTTCTTCGGTCTTTCGATTTACATAATCTCTCTTCTACTCCAACTCATTTTCCACATAATGGTGCTCCTTCTTGCCTGGATCTAATTATTACGTCTTCTCCGGACCTTGTGGATGCTTATGGTCAATTCAATGCTCCTGCGTTCTCAGCTCACGACCTAGTTTATGCGTCGTTTAAACTCCGACCTCCCAAGAGGCGTCACAAAGTAATCTCTATTCGAAACATTATCGATAAGGAGAAGATTCGAGAGGACTTTGTTAATGCCGACTGGGATCCTGTTTTTGATGCGCCAGATGTAGATACCAAAGTGAATGCATTCAATGACATTTTTATCTCGCTATTTGACAAACACGACCCACTCAAAGAAATTCGTGTTAAACATTTCCCGGCTCCATGGTTAACACCTGAATTGAAAAAACTAATGGCGAAGCGTGATAGGGCAAAGATAGAACTACGCCACGATCACTCTGCTGCAAATCAGGAAAAATACACAGAACTGCGTAATCGGTGTAATAGGCTGTGCAGAGCGGCTAGGCGCGATCATATACACAAATCGATCGACAACTGTGCTCCAGAGAGAATGTGGAGTTTTCTAAAGGGATTGGGGGTGGGTAAAAGTCAAGCGAGTACTTACTTGGACATTAATAGCAACTTGGACATTAATGGACTCAATAAACATTTCTGCTCCGTCTCCGATTCTATTGATCCTTCAGCTAAAAAGCGCTCACTCGCACATCTTGCGACTGTAGAACCCGCGGACTGTCCTCAGTTCGATCTTCCTAGAATTGCAGCAGACGATATTATAAAAATAATAGATTCTCTTAGGTCCAAAGCTGTAGGTAATGATGGAATTTCACTTAATATGATCCTGGTGATTAAAAATGAAATTGCCCCTATATTAGCAGATATAATTAATTGTTCTATTTCCACTGGTGTTTTCCCGACCTTATGGAAGGATAGTCACATTATCCCCCTTCCCAAAAAACCTAACCCTTCCTTATTCTCCCAATTTCGTCCTATATCAATCCTACCTTTTCTATCTAAAGTGTTAGAGTATTTTGTCCATCAGCATCTTTCCAATCATCTGCAGAGTTTTAATCTTCTCAACCAGCATCAATCCGGATTTCGAAAAGGACATAGCACTGTTTCAGCTCTGGTCAAAGTCACTGACGATATACGTAATAACATCGACAACAAAAAGCTCACTATTCTAGCTCTTCTTGACTTCTCTAGTGCTTTCAACTCAGTTGACTACGATCTATTGCTTGGTTTCCTTCGTCTATTAAACCTCTCATCTTCTTCCCTCAGCTGGTTTGAATCTTATCTTGTCGGTCGTCGCCAGCTGGTGAGGATCGATGAGTGCCGATCAGACTGGTGTGAGCTTAAGGCTGGTGTACCTCAAGGTGGTATATTATCTCCAGTTCTTTTCACCATCTTTATTAACAACATGACTGCCTCAATTACTTCTTCATATCACTTGTATGCCGATGACTTGCAGATTTATACTGCTGCCCCTCTTGAAGACTTCTCTCAGGCAGCTAGTGTAATCAACGCTGATCTAGCAAATATAGCTGAATGGTCCCAAAACTTCGGGCTGACAATTAACGCGGCCAAATCTCAAGTCATCGTGCTGGGTAGCCCTTATTATATAACAAGACTGAGTGATACGGTGGTTCCCAATATTATTTTCTCTGGTACCGTTATACCATATTCCTCTACAGTAAAAAATTTGGGTATCACCATTGACCAAACTCTCTCATGGGCCCCCCACATCAGTGAAGTAAGCCGGAAACTTTATGCATCTCTTCACTCACTAAAACGTCTGCAAAATTTTCTTCCAGTTTCTACAAAGTCCTTACTTGCTCGATCCCTCCTTCTTCCTCTCCTCGATTACGGCAATGTGGCATATCTAGACCCAGCGGAAGAGTTAGTTGATAAATTAGATCGTCTACAAAACCAATGCATACGATTTGTTTTCGGCCTACGCAAGTATGACCACATTTCGGCATTTCGTCTTCGCCTTGGTTGGCAACCCATTAGGGCTCGTAGGAGCAGTCACATTCTCTCTTTCTTATATAATGTATTATTTCACCCAAAGGCTCCTTCATACCTTTGTGATAAGTTCCAGTACCGGATAAGAGACTGTCGCTTGCGTTGTCAGGGTGATTTGATCCTGGACATTCCACACCATAGTACCAATACCTATTCCAACTCCTTTACAGTAAAGGCAGCATAGCTTTGGAATTCGTTACCCAATGAAGTGAGAAAGGCTTCCTCAATATTTTCATTTAAGTCCGCACTGGAGAAATACTTCCGTGACAATTTCTCTAACAACGAGTTCTTCACATTAAAATAATTTTATTAAGTTTTGTGAGTTACACTAGCAAGTTACTTGTATGAGTGTGTATATGTAGTAGATTTTAAATTATTGCACTTCTACATATGTAGAAGACATGAATATCATGTCACATGTGCGTTCAGATATATGCCCACATATATGTACTCCACCTACCTATTTGTTAACTATGTCATCTCAGATGCTCAAAGGTTGGCTGGAAGAGATCCCTCTATGGGATAAGTCCGCCTTTGTACAAATTCATGTAATCATTTATATATTTACTGTGTTCTGAAATTTTTGTACAATAAAGTTACTTACAACAACAACAAAACTCTTTTCATTTCCAAATTGTTAGTCATCCTACCTAATCTAACCGAACATAGCTGAGTAAATCTTTATTAACTTTTTAAACGTCTTTTTATCGAGTGAAATACTTAAACTTGATTTTATTAGCTTGTAAGTATGATGGACACCCTATAAACTCGATTTGGCCAAGTATGGACGGCCAAATCGTCAAACGTTATGCTTTGAACGATATGGCGGTGATTAGGCAGCCAAATCAAAATATGGCGGCACATGTCGATCTGCCCAGGCTTATCGCGATCGGCCCAATTAAACGATCAGCCCACGACATATATATCTCAGTTTCAACGATATACAGATGTGTGATTCAAATAAATACTTGATCTTCATTTTACATCATTGGTTAGCAGAAAATACATATCCATAATTAAGCAGCTTTTCTTACAAGTTCAAATATTTAAACCGCACGGTTTATTCAAAACGTGGTTAAAACAATAGGGGTCTCTTGGTTAGGTTAGGGTTTCCTTGTGGTGTGCAATAGTGAAAAATGTTATTATGGAACCATCATCTTTGTCATTCAAAAAGTAATAAGGAATTAAGTAAACATGTAGAGAAAAATGTAACCAATTTTCCCGTAGTAGTAAAGCCACAACGAGGCGACAGCTTTGGTGACCTTAAAGCATAACAATAAATCGATGTTATAGACTACGCAGATAAGGGCACAAAGGGGACGAAGAGTGTAATATAAAAATGGTAAAATTGAATACCTTTGTCGCTACATCCTAAGATTGGGGATTGCGAACGTTCATAATCCTTACTGATGGAAGTGATATTGTAGCTTTTTACGTGATTTGCTCCTAAGCTTCTCGATAAGGGTTGATGGCTGCCAATGACTGAGCTTTGCCGAGCCGACGACAGATTGCTTCTCAGAGGCCCTAACGATACAAATACATTGGTGAATCAACATCAAGTCCATTTGTATATTTATGTGTATATAAAATCCTCGTTACGTAAGCGTTTGTGAATATACTTACAACATAGTCCTTACTTAGCGTAACAAATTCTTTGATCCTTTATCTATCCAGTGGTGTGATTGAAGTTTGTTTGGAGATGATAGATTTGTAGCTGCAACACCAAAAACTGTATCCCCCGATTTTGTTATCATTCGTTTTTAGGGTTCCGTATCTCAAAAGGAAAAACGGAACCATTATAAGATCACTTTGTTGTCCGTCTGTCTGTCAAGACCCTCTATGTCGAGAACGCGTGGAGGTATCAAGCTGAAATTTGAACTGTATACTCAGGTCTATGGTCCCATGAAGTTGTAAAAAAGAAAACAAACTGCTAAATTTACGTAAAAAAAAACGGCCGTTTATTCAGAAAAAAAAAAACGCATATTTCGACACGTTCTCAAGGGAATCAAAACTCATAGGTTAAAGCATCTGTACTGTGTGTGTGTGTGTGTGTAAAATAACAACTGTGAATCTTTTACTTTTGTAAATACCAACCGTCGCGTCGGGTATATTTTACAAAGGGCGATATACTCGTCAATCAATTGCACAGATATGTAAGCATTTGTTTTTAACTCTATGATCTAGGTGCGAGTTTTGAAATATCTACTTGTTACTAGCTATCATCTTACACAAGCGTCTCAGAGACCCTAACGATACAAATACATGGCGAATCAACGTCATGTACATTTGTATATTTACGTGTATATAAAATCTTCTTTTTATGTAAGCGTTTGTGAATTTGTCGATAGAAATGTGAGAGCGATATCAACATTTTTATATGTCCTTCATATTTCTTCATATGTTCACACTATTTTAGAGTGTAAGTTATTCACCATCATCTCTTAAAGCTAAAGCTAAACTGACAGGGACACAGACACGGTACACTAGTGACTAGCGGAGGACATAGAGCATGACCAGTCCGACTGAGGAAGGCTTATAGAAGATAGCAACCAAATAAATAGTTATTAGGGTATTGACCCTAGACTACCCTAGAGGATTGTTTTGTTTCTGAATGAATGAATGCCTGATGCGTGAACATGCTGCGTTAGCAGCGGGAGTGACAGCGTGCGAGCAATACTCCCGTGTTGCAAGAGTCTATGTAGCTATGGTAACCGGTTTACTTCAGGCGGACCGTATGCTTCTTTCGTACCCGGTGAGATATGAAAAAATCTATCTGAGATGTGTTTCGGAAAGTGTATCTTTAATCTGAATCGGAATCAGAAAGTGGTTGAAAACCGCTTTTGCAAATTCTGAAAAGGACAACTTCCATATGAACATGGCAAGTTAAATAAAAGCTTGTAATTAAAATACGTTTGAGACCCTCACAAAGTTCACAGCAAACCCTTTCATTTAATATGTCGCACGGTGCAGTTTGGCAAATTCTGTTCCTCAACATATTATGTAGCGTTCTATATTAATGGTCGAAGTATGTAACACATTTGTATATAAATAGCCCAAGAGATTTGGACCAAATTGTTCGTAACAAACAATTACACGAATTATGCTATTCTTTTGTTTCGATTTTTATTTGAACTTACAGAACATTAAAAACACCTGCATCAGTCAATACTAGTCTCCAGGTAGATTTGAGTACCTAATAGAAATAAAATTCAAACTATACAAATTGAAAAACTATCTGTACTGTGTGTGTGAATGCGTGCGTGCGTGCGTGCGTGCGTGCGTGCGTGCGTGAGTGCGTGCGTGCGTGCGTGCGTGCGTGCGTGCGTGCGTGCGTGCGTGCGTGCGTGCGTGCGTGCGTGCATGCGTGCGTGCGTGCGTGCGTGCGTGCGCGCGCGCGTGTTTGTGTGTGTGTGTCTTTTGTAAGTAGCGACCATCGGGTACATTTTACAGAGGGCGATATACGCATCCATATTCCGTCTGTCATATTTCTGTCATAGTTCTGAAAGTAATATTAATCATACAAAAGCGTCAGTAAAAAGATAAATCAGTGAAAACATGGTAAATACTTAATGTAAAAATGTTTTATATTTTAAAACAAATATCTAAATAAATATTTAAATCAAATATCTTAAGTACCTCATAACCTGTGAACAAACTTTTAGCAAATCTTAGTTTTTAATGAGAACAAAACACTCTATGATAGCCAGATGTGATTCGGTAGCGTTTCAGTGTTACATTTAGGAAACAGCTGCAAGTAAAAGCGATCGCATGATATCTTCTTGAGAATTCACAGTTCTCAGAAATATACCATCACGTAAATTCAACTCGAATCAATACTACAATGCTGAACAAGAAAAACGATAAGTAGTTAGAAACAGTTATAGTTTCAAAGAATAAATTCAATAACTGTGATATTTACTATCACTCAAAGTTGCTGAAAGAACGTGACTTTGTGATTTATCGATATAACGAGTTTTCTTAAGTTATTTTTATATCTTAAGATTGCTTACGTATACGATTATATTCGCAAAGTTAATTAATGACATACGATAATGCTACGTCTAGAAGTATTGTGGTACGAATGCGGGAAGAGACAAAAAGGTAACATAGTAACAAGTAGAGGCAGCCGCGCTGGTTACGGACCATTATTCGCAGAATCCGCACAGCGACAGGAAGTTATTACGAGTAATGGAGTGGCGTCAAACTCCACGTTTTTTGTACCGCGAACGAAGGTACCAGCTAGATAGTTTCTTATGAACAGACAATTGCCTGTCGTCTTATTGTCCTCAGCGCGATGCTTGGGGGAAACTCGGAAGTATATTTTCTGTTACATTGTTAACTAACACCAAGTTATCCTACGTGCAGTAGGTATATTGAGATTTTGAGTAACCCTCTTGAATCAACAGACTGACAGTATTCGATATTATCATACTAATACCACGTAACCATACCCTGGTCACTCCATACAAAAAACGACAACATAAATAGACCACGACTGTATTTATGCAAGTGTATGTGTAGAGCCTTAGAGTTGACTGCATAATGAAGTAAGTACCTTGCGCTGTGACGTAATCAAGGGAGATACGGATTTATTTTTATATATAATTTTTTAAAGAACTTTCGTCGCGCCTGGTCGAAACATCTCGTGACCAAAATGCTGGCCTCTACTTTGCACAACGACTTAGTAATTAGAGCCAGCGTATTGGGAACTTTGCCTACGGGCAGAGGTTTACCAGATTAGTTTTGCTTTTAGTTTATTTTAATTAGTTTTAATTTAGATGTATTTATTTAATTTTATCTATTTTAAGTTTACTTTAAGTTTATTTTATATACTATTTAACTATTGTAAATCAACAATATTATATTCCTTATATATATATATATATATATATATATATATATATATATAGATAACATGGTCGAGGACCTAGCTATAAAAAATCATGCAAATCGGATTCATGGTTCTTGCGTGAAAAGAACATAAACTGTCAGATAGTAGAGACATCGAGTTTTATAATATTATGTAAGATACAGTGAGCAATAAAAAAGTTGTGGTTACTCTCCATTATTCTGCAAAAATCAGAAGTTATGGCGGAAAGGTATACTCGTAATACAGGTAATCTGTAGTTTCATACCGTTGGAAGTGACGTTTTTGTTGTTGGGATCAACGTACGTGTTAGAAGCTAGCTTTTTCTTTTGCCGTAATACTGTGACATATTTATTATAACTTCTTGAATATGTTACTGAATTTTATTAGTAACATGCTCACAATAGTAAAAAAAAATAATTGGTTGTCTGTAATGTCCGTTTACGTACAATAACTTTTATGTGATAACGTCATAAGAAACATTGGTCGATGGAATGGAAGAGAGATAGATGCGTCACAAGTGACCGTGCTTCTCTACCACTTGTACGCACGGCTCAGGCGGAACGTGACAATGAGTCATGTTTTTTATGCGTGCAGCCGGTGTTCATCGATTTATAAGACGTTATCACATCAAAAAACAACAGTATCTATTTTATACTTGTCCAGAATAAAATTCATCATATTATTATGTCGATGTCTAAAAATTGGCAAGTAGCACTCATTAGCGTCGTCAGTTGGTAAGCAGACGAGACTCCATAGATAATACGCTCAGGAAGCAATCTACTTTTTTTGTATACGTATTGCAGACAAGCATACGGCCCGCCTGATGTAAAGCGGTTACCGTAGCCAAATTAACGCAATTTCTCGTACTCTACTACTTATACCACTTATCTACTTGGGTAATATTATAGCAATGTGTTTGTAGAGATACGATGCTTACCATCGAAAATAAAATTCAACACACAACAACACTCACACAGAGAAAATGATTTTTCCTCAAGTCAAATAATAGATAAATATATTTATATATAATATATAGACGTTGGCTGTATAATATTACGAAAATATATAAATATACACCTATTTTTATAAAATTATGTGGTGCCATGCCATTATAAGTCTACAAAATTTACATATAAGATGATACGTATACTTCAGATATCTAAGAAGCCCGGAGCTTCTAACTTAGTTGAAATGCACGATGGATGCATTGCCGGAGGTAAAAAGCCCGCCCGGATTGTAAAGAATGGAGAGGATAAAAGGTTTTCACAAAAATGAATTGTTTTAAAGATAGCGATAACCGCATTATCCGTCGTGGATACACGCTCTGCTCTATGTTATAATTATTTTTACCACTGGCTACTGAGTTATGCACGAGATCCTAATGAGCCCATTTACACTGGTAGGTACGAGTACCTACATAATTCCTCCCAGCAATTAGGATAACGTGCCTGCGCAAAATATTAGTGATGTTATTTTAAAAGTTTCTTAAACAAGTCTCATTAATCATTGAAAAGAAAATTTGCATCTCGTTAGAGCGGAGGGGAGTGAGACGAGTTAGTAATTTAATTAGCCGAGCAAACACATCGGCAGTGTGTGGACTTAGGCGCTAATTAATTTAACTAAGTGTGACGTTGCCTCGACACTACTAAATTATAACACAATCTGCAAATCAAGTAAGTTATTTGAATAATTTATCGACAGGGGTGTATTTGTTATTTATAATTTATATTTAATTTTATATGATAAGTATTTAATAAGTCGTTCGCTACAGAGCTATTATTTGTGCATTATTGAACATATCCTTGCACCATATCCTTGGTGAAATGGTCAACCGCTTTGTTAACGGCACCATCAATGAAATAGTGATTTTTTTTAACGGGACGGGGGCCCACCATACATTCCCACCACTGTGTCTTCTGTGTAGCCAGCATTAACAGCGGCGACCACTAAAAAAGACAATGAACAGTGAAGTCCATTGCAGTCCCGGGGGAAAACTACGGCTGCCTTGGAACTCACAACGAATTTAATCAGAAGAAATTAGTAGGAGTAGGAAGCTTTTGGAATTTGACTTCAAAAGTAATAAATAGTAGTGATCTTGACTAAAGACTATTTTATATATTGTTTAATCGACTTATGTGTGAGGTTTTATCCAGATTGAAAATGTTTTCTATCCACGTAGAGTTGGAAGGCAAACGGTTTGATCAAGCAATTCTATTGGTTAATTTTTTATTTATATTTAAGATTTATGTTTTTAGCTTATATTGAGAAGGGCAAAGCTTTTCTCTAAAAATTCTTTGTCTTTTATTAAATGAATTTTGTAAATCTGTAAATAAATTGTCAAAGCGAAGTTTCAAGCCAGCAATACAAAAGCGCTTTGATGGATTTATGCGAATCATTGTTTGAACAATGACAAAGTAAATATATTTAAACGGCATGACTCTTCAGAATACTTTAAGAATGAGACCAGTGACAATAATAATATAGTTTTAAAGTTCCATTTGGGTGTGAATATCGAAAATTGCACAGAGATATCGCTTGAATAAATCGTAGGGTAGGTTGAGGCGTCCCCCACATAAACATCGAAAGCGAAAGTGGTTTGGGTTAAAATTCAGCGTGGATGTGTGCGGCTGAGGTTAGACTTTGAATAAATCAGGGTGGTCGAGGTCGCAAGGTGAGCGCTGGTCGGTCCGCTCAGGCAGTCGCGAGCAATATCGCATTTATATGAGTTCGTTATGTGTCGGGTCCAAATACCCTATCCTGTTATCGAAGTCCAGACCCTAGCTGTACGATAGCGTAATTTGGATTTTGAGGATCCTTTGACCCTTGAGAACCTTTGACCGCTAATCCTGGCACTACTGTTACATTCCTTCACATAAGTACCGAAAATATAGATACTTTTTCACTATCCTTATTCATTTTCCTTTTCCCTTAAATGGAACGTAGTAACTTTGTTGTTTTTCCAATCGTTACCAAAGTTTAACAAATAGGATGTGTGTCTGGATAGCTTTGGCTTCGTACTTTATGAATTAGCGTGGTACTTACTCGTACGCATCGGTCGAAATATGGTGTCTGGTATTCTAATATAGATAGTCATACTTACTTTTGTAATGAAACTTGGCAATGGATATAAAACTCCCTTTTAAGATCATGAATTGTGTTTGTTTTACTATTACTTAGCATAATTATATTCTTTTAAACATCAATAAAATAATTCGTTTCAATATCGATAATGGTTAGCAAAAATATAGATAATGACGAGCTCGGTGGTCGAATGGCTAGCAATGGCACTTTGACTCCGAGGATGCGGGCTTGATCCTCGCACTGAAGATGTGTGTTTTCTATGTATCATATATATGTATTTATAAAAAAAAATAAACCATAGTACAAGCTTTGCTTAGTTTGGGACTAGATGGCATTGCGTAATTCATTCAAGAATATAAAAAAAAAAACATCTAGAAGTCTTTAGATCTCTATATAATTGCGCCAATGTTTCTCAACCTTTTTTTATTCGCAACCGATTTACAATGGACTCATATTACTGGTGCGTTTCCAGTTGCCATTTAATCAATGGGTTTAGAATGTAGAAATACTTCATATATTTACTAGTAGGTTGCCACCCATGGTCTAACATAATGGTAACAATCTGGGCTGACATGACTTCGTAGAGAGGTCCTCCGTAAACTAATAAACTTGGTATTTTTAAAATAAAACAACAAAATCATTGACTTTTCACTAATATTGTGTGTATCTGGGCTGACATGACTTCGTACATTGACTTTTCACTAATATTGTGTGAATCTGGGCTGACATGACTTCGTAGAGAGGTCCTCCGTAAACTAATAAACTTGGTATTTTTAAAATAAAACAACAAAATCATTGACTTTTCACTAATATAATAATTTCATAAAAATCAGTACGGCTTCACCATTGGCAAGTCTACTGTTGATGCTGCGCTCGCAGTGCGCAAAGTTGTTGAACTCTCGGAGAGCAAGTATGTTGTAGCTATTTTCTTAGATATCTCAGGTGCCTTTGATAATGCTTGGTGGCCAATGTTGTTGCTGAAAATTAAGGTGAGAGGTTGCCCTAGCAATATCTACTCTCTCATTCGATCGTACTTTTTGAATGGTACAACTAAATTAAAACTTGGCCATTATGTTGCTTCAAAGGTGCTCACGCAGGGCTGCCCCCAGGGTTCAGTGTTGGGACCGTATCTCTGGAATATCGGTTTTGATGATTTTTTTAGCCTACCCTTACCGGAAGGGTGCTCGTTAACTGGTTACGCTGACGATGGTCTCTTATTAATCAATGCTAATTCAAGATCTAGCATAGAGAAACTAGCCAACACTAGCCTAGGCCTAATTTCAGATTGGGGTTATCGTAATCGTCTCGATTTTGCGCCACATAAAACATATCAACTCTTGCTTAAGGGAAATTTACAGGTTTCACCGCGATTTCATTTTAATGGAGTATCTGTTGCTAATAGGGGTTCGGTTTGTTACTTAGGTTTGCTTTTGGACAGAAATTTTAATTATATTGAGCACATGAAGCAAGTAGGTGAAAAAGCAAAAAAGAATTTCTATGCCTTAACACGAATTTCTACCTCTACGTGGGGATTAACTTTCAAAACGTTAAAAACTATTTATACCGCCACATACTTAGGTTGTGTTACGTACGGTTCACCTGCGTGGGCAGATAGGGCTACTATAGGTGCAGCACGTCGTAAATTGCTTCAAAGCCAGCGCCTTGCTCTGATATTTTTATGTAAGTCGTATAGAACTGTAAGCACCGAGGCACTACCCGTGCTAGCAGGTGTGTTACCGGTAGACTTAGAAGTACAACGCCGCGCTTCAATGTACTATACATCTAAAAATATGGTCCCTGATTTCTTGAAAACGCGTGATCGTGAAAAAATAGTTAGACTGTTCAAACCTATTAATGAAGTATTTGAAACATTGCTGTCTGAATGGCAGGAAAGGTGGGAAACTTCTACCAAAGGACGCCACTTGTATCTGTTCTTTCAATCGGTAAGAGATAGATTAAAGAAAAAGTGGTTAGAAGTAGACCACCCCGTTGCGCAATTTTTAACTGGACATGGCAATTTTAAAGCTAAACTCTTTTCGTTTAAATTAGTGCCGTCGCCCTTATGCGAATGTTCTACTGCTAATTCTGAATTCGATCAAACAGCACACCATGTTCTCTGGGAGTGTGATCTTTGGCAGCGGGAGCGGGATGACATGTTGAATTCATTGCAAGTTGCATCCGGGGTAGTATACTATTCAGATTTGGTAGCAACAAGGGAGAATTACCAAGCGTTCAGACGATTTTGCAATTCATATTATTGGAATCGATGTGTTAGGTAACAACTCAATGTTTTAGGTCCCTAATAGTGTTAGAAACTTAAAATCCGTGGTGCACGGCAGTTGAGCTTCACTTGACTAGCCATCTCTTTAGGCTTTTAATACCTTATTTGCCATATTGCTGTCTCTCACGTTGCTAAGAGGGGAAGTCAAATTCCAAAAGCTTCCTACTCCTTCTAATTTCTTCTGATTAAATTCGTTGTGAGTTCCAAGGCAGCCGTAGTTTTACCCCTGGGACTGCAATGGACTTCATTGTTCATTGCCTTTTTTGGCGGTCGCCGCTGTTAATCCTGGCTACACAGGAGATACAGTGGTGGGAATGTGTGGTGGGCCCCCGTCCCATTTAATATTGTGTGTGTTAGATACTTAAACTCCGTGGTGCACTGCAGTTGAGCTTCATTTGACTAGCTATCTCTTTAGGCTTAGGCTTTAATGCCTTATTGGCCATATTGCTGGCTCTCACATTGCTAAGAGGGGAAGTCAAATAATATTGTGTGTAAGGTGTGTCAGTGTCGGCTAGTATTTTACAAACTTTTATTGAGTTTCACCGCGGTGTCTATAGTCAAATGTTGGAAATAAAATTTGAGTCACTACCCAGTGATTGACCTGAAATTTGACACACTCGGTTGGTTCTCGAGACAATGCACGATTGTCTGAATGCCGTTATTTTAAATCCAATGGCGGCTGCAACAAATTGGCGATTTATAATGTAAATGTTGATCCATATGTTATGGGTTTCACACCCATGGCCTTGATGAGCGAAACACGGTAAGTAAACATTTTTGTTTTTTTTAATGAACAAGTAATACAAACTTGAAAAAAAAAAGATTTACCTTTTTACTCTCTATGTAAGTTTCAAAGAGACCACAAATAAAAATATTCTATGCATCAGCTACATTATTGATATTATTTTTATATAGCTGGTCGACTATGCAAAGCGTTGGACCGTATTTATGGAGTCAATGCTGCATGTATGAAGTCGATAAATTATAAAAATAGAACAGGTTCTTTGTTCTCGTAGATTCCATAAAAACTGAGGATGATCGATGTGTGAAAAATATGAAAATGTTTTCGTTGCACAGAGCCCGCCTCGCGCCACGAGACGTCGTTTACGCTGCTTGCGGACGGCGGCATGCTGACACCTGCCACTCGACAGCGCTACCAAACGAGCTTTTTGTTTAGCAAGTAGGCAGCGGTTAATCTAGCATTATTAGTCGGGAACACAGATAGCACATATCCAATTGAGACCGCGTAAGATTCAATACAGCTCGCATCCAAGGGGCAAGTGCAAAAAGAATAGTGATTGATCGTTTCTGCGTTAAACGTGGATGACAGAAATATCGTAGGTTGTTCAATGATATCACGGCTTCGTACTCCTAAAAGGCCTACTGAAATTTCAGACTTACAAAATAACGTTTATTTCTGAAAAGTAATCCCATCGTTTGCATGACTTAAGGTAGAAATATTTTTTCTGTTCTTTTTAATTATTTATGCACATTTTTCGAGGAAAGCTACAAATCGAACGGGTGCTTGTACTCGTATTTGGCGGATGCGATCACAAGCGCAGTCAAGTATTTAGTCGGGAAGCATAGGTGTTATAACAAAAAAAAAAAAATGGGTTCCACTCCGGGAGTGCCGGCAGAAGTGAAATCTTGAACATTAACGTTGTGCATTTTTGAATATTTTGGAATGGTTAGGGAATAATTTTGCACGAATTGCTTTATTTATCAGTATAAAAGTAATATCATTTATGTCGTAAAATACATTAATTTATTGCGCTATCGTACACAAACATGATAATTTATATTATATTAAAAATAAATAGCAGGAGAAGGCATACATTTTCGCCGGGCGGTAGAAAGAGAGGGGGATATTACTTCCTCTCCTACGCCCCGCCGCTGGTCCGCGCCGCTCCGCCTTACGAATTTTCGATCAGGTCACGTGTCCTGACGCGAGTTTAACATTTTTACCCATTCCAAAAAGTGCACAACGCCGCTAAAGAAGGTTTTACTTCAAAAATATTTTAAATTAAGTTACAGACATAGGAAAGAAAGATTTAATTGATATTTAAGTTTTATAGGTGTTTCACTACCGTCTTTTGAGTTACCGCCAACCTCACCTGCAGGTGATGTGCCCTGCTGAATAGCAACGAGATTCTGGCATAAGAGAGGTCGGACCCGATTTGGAACTACCTTTCTGATGACTGCAACAAAATAATAATATCGTTAAAATGTATCCCTTTATACTTACAATGAGGTAAAAGTCGCGGAACATTTGATACTGTGAGAAGCGTGATGAGCCGATAGCTTTCCAGTTTTTCACTCTGGATCAGTATGCATCCCATTATTGGTTAAGCTAGTGAACCACTATTTTTGGAAAAAAATCCTATCAAAAGACATATTTTTTTATTTTTCTTCTTATCTTATTTATTTATTAGAATTTATTATTTTACAATATTTGTTAAAATTGCTTCCCGTGCGAACCTTATGCGAGTCATGTGTCTTACAAATTATAATTTTTATATGGTCAAAATTCAGTTTATTAACACCCATCTATTTGACAACAAAATAATCACATTTCTACATACTCGTACATTGTCGAAACTCAATAGCTCTTGTGAATGTGAGTTGACATTCCAAAACGTTGTATCGAGGTTGAACTGAGGTCATCTTCAGCTCGATACAACGTTCCTTTGTTATCATAGAGATAGAGATGGGCTTGTGTTATTGCAACAATCGACGTGATCTATCACGATATTCATGATAGCTGATAATATTTGCAAAGCTTCTAGAAATCTAGACAATATTCTATTGTAATATGTATTGAATTTTCCATTTTGCTTATAAATCGGCAAAGCGATTTTGCAAAGCGCAAATGCAAAGATTTTGTGAGAGATTGGAAATCATTACGTAGGTGTAAAACTTACCAGATATTTTTATTTAACTAATAAAAACTGTTTTATTCACTAAAAAAATATATGGTATCATTTTGAATAAGTTTGTAAGAAAGTTGGTTATGATTTAGCGAACATTGAATACTTTCTCAATATTTTGTTTAAAGTCGAGCAGTAGACAATTCGAGTAATAATAAATAATAATAATTTATTATTACTATTATATTTGTATAGTATACAACCTATTCTCAAATGAACTTTTTAATGGTAAAATGATTTATTCCTAATTATGTAATCATTACCATTGAACTATTTGTTTCTACATTAGAAAATCAATTTATTTTTTTCCAGTTTTAACAAATAATTTTACATATTGTATCGTTGGAATCGTTCATTCGACATTTGTTTCGACAGTTCAATGTTTTTGGAATTTTTGAAAGTTGATATTTATTCTGTATAAATAACATTTTCTGAGAATATAAATAAGATTTTCTATAAACCCGCTTGTAACATTTAGTGAACCACGGTTTACACACTTTAACTAGATTTAATCCAGTCTCATAATCACTATCATTCAAAATAAACATATAATTTTTTTTATTACAATATTTAAAAAGTGTAACGTCTTACGTGTGCTAAAAAGGAAAAAATCTAAATGTCGAATACATATTATAAATGTAGTGTAATGCCACGATAGGGCCACAAAGCATCGTGGGAAATCATCTCTCTATATAGACTCGTGTAACGCGTGGACCCAAAACTTCTCGATCTCGGAACGAACGGCGAGTACCTGAATACCCCGCCCGCCACTCGTCTGGCTCGCCCCGCGGCCCGTCGACGCTCGCCACCAGTGACATATGGGACATCGCCGCGCGCTAAGCTTTTTTGACCACGCGAAACTGACCCGCGCTCGCTCGTTAACTAATGTAAAACGTTTTGATGTTTGTAAGCCCCATTTAAAGCTATAATAAAGTTTACGAACATTACAGTGGTGCCCAACTTGCGGCTTCGAACCCTACTCGAGTGAGAATCTGTGTAATTCCCGCGTTGCGAACACACGCAACGGCCATATCTATTGCCTACGTGATAAAAAAGTGTGTGACATCGTGAGCATGCCGAAAGCTACGCGATCTACACGAGCCACTGGCGACCAGCGGCAACCAGTCGGTAACGAGGTTACAAGCGACGACGCGAGCGAACCGGAGAACTATGATCCAACGGCGAAGTCAAACGCCCCAGGCCGGGGCGCCGCCGCGGCCCCCGCACCCGCGCCCGTTGGCGCTAGCGCATCCACAGGTGTGGACGCCGAGAGATTCCTGGCAGGCGTCATGGAGTCATTCGCCAGAATGCAAGCGGAAACGAACAGAACCCTAGTGGAAACGCTGATGTCACTCCCTTACAGTGGGCCGCGGTGCCCGTCGAGTCCGACGTCAACGCCAAACACGCCTGCGCCCACCGTCAGCACCGGAGGTAACTTCTCCAAGTGCACCGCCAGGTTCGACGGGAGTTCACGCGACGCTGAAGTGTTAGAGGCGTTCATCGATGCGACGGAGGTGTTCAAGGAGTGCGCGGCCGTGAGTGACGAACACGCGCTGCGCGGCCTCCCCATGCTGCTGGAGGGCGACGCGGCCGTGTGGTGGCGCGGAGCCCGCGCCGGCGTCGCGACCTGGTCCGACGCTGTGGCGCGACTTCGTGCTATGTACGGGGTCCAACGACCGGCGTACAAGGTCCTACGCGAGATATTCGGAGCTGAACAAAAGGACGCGGAAAGAGCAGAAGTGTTTATATGTAAAGTACGATCGTTATTAGTGAAGTTGCCGTACGTAGTACCTATATGTATGCAAATCGACATAATTTACGGGTTGTTACACCGTCGTGTTAGAAAACGGTTACCGAGAAATGAAGTCGGTATTAGTTTAGATTCGTTTGTAGAGAGAGCGAGGGTCATTGAAGATGCAATTGCGGAAAATCAAGTCCCAAAAAATTCATTTGCATTCACGGTAGCGAGCCCGAGCGCCGCAATATCCGCGACGAGTCCCGACGATTCTCGAACATGCGAGCTACGGCTGCGCGAGCGACGCGATCCCGAACGTAGCGTTACTATGGGTCCGCGCGGTACTACTGGTGCGAAACTCGCGCCTAACTCGAACGAGACAGTGAAACGTGATAAGCGCGTTCGTTGTTCGTTTTGCAAGTTCTACGGTCATGTTGTTACGGATTGTCGCAATTTGCAAAATAAGGGCGTCAAATCAAATGATGCGGTTCCTAATAGTAACAATGTTAATATGGGGACTAATAATATACGTTGTTATGGATGCGGTCAGCCGGGGGTGGTTAGGTCGAAATGTGAGAACTGTCGGGGTAAGAGCGTACCTGCGCAGTCTTCAGACTTCAACATCCTCAGTGACAGCAGTGCTGTACGTGCACCGGGGGTGACGTTGCCATCGCACCCTACTATATCTATTGCCGTTGCGAATAGGGTGGGGGTCGCGATAGTAGACACGGGGGCTACATGCAGTGTGGCTAGCCCATTATTGCATTCTATCTTACAATCGGACGGGGTACAGTTTCGTGAGACGGAACGCACCATAGGGCTTGCGGACGGATCACGACGTACTAAAGTGGTATTAACCGCCGCGGTACCGGTTGTTTTAGAGGGTAAGCAAGTAATTACGGAGTTCGTGACGTTCCCGGGGGAAGATACTCGTACATTGTTAGGCCGCGATTTTATCGCTAAGGCTGGTGTCGTATTGGACTTGGCCCAGGAGTCGTGGTACTTTTCTGACAACCCCGACCAGGTATTTCCTTTCGTGCAATCTTTTATTTTAAATAGCACAGAGCTGATGCGAGCCGATATCTCCAACATTTCGCTGCGCGACGACGAAGGAACGAAGCTGCCACCAGAGCACAGAGATGCGCTCAATGCGTTTCTGCATAACAGAGCAGACCAGTTTGCTGCCGAGGGACCTCCTACAGATTTCGCCACCCACAAGATTAAGGTAGGTGAAAATCAGGAACCCATCGCTTCACCTCCTTATAGGTTGTCCCCGTCGAAGAAGGAAGCTTTGGAGAGGGAGCTGCAAAAGTTGCTCAATGCGGATGTCATCGAGGAGTGCGAATCCCCGTGGGCTTCCAACGTCGTCTTGGTGAAGAAGAAGGATGGGAGCTACAGGCTGTGCGTCGACTACCGTAAGCTTAACGCAGTGACTGAGCCTGATCGCTACCCACTCCCCAGGATTGAAGACGTGCTCCACGCTGCGAAGACCTCCAAGTTTATGACTACGCTGGACCTCAGGTCTGGCTACTTCCAGGTGAGCGTAGATCCCGACCATAGGGACCTCACTTCCTTCACTACGCCATTGGGTACCTTTAGGTTCAAGCGCATGCCGATGGGGCTTCGCAATTCTGGGGCCACTTTCCAGAGGCTCATTGACCGGTTCAAGTCCAACCTACCTGGTATCACTCTGGTCGCGTGTTTGGATGATTTGCTAGTGCTGTCTGAGGAGTCCTTTGAAAGGCACCTCGCAGATCTGGAAGCGGTGTTTAATCGCCTCGCTATGTTTAATCTGCGGGTGAATCGCGAAAAGAGCCACTTCGCGAGGGAGAGCGTCAAGTTCCTGGGCCATGTCATCGTACCAGGTGGTATTCATGTAGACCCGGACAAAACTTCCGCTATAGCCAACATGTCTCCTCCTCAGAACGTGAAGCACCTGAAGTGTTTTCTGCAAACCTCAAGCTGGTTCAGACGCTTCGTGCCAAATTACGCCGAAACCAGTGCGCCGTTGACTCGTTTGCTAAAAAAGGCAAGCACCTGGGAGTTGGGCCCTGAGCAGCAAAACGCCTTCGAGAAGATTAAGTCTCTCCTGGTTTCGGCTCCTATTCTTCGTCAGGCTGACGAGACGAAACCATTCGTCCTCAGGACTGACAGCAGCAGCTATGCTCTTGGGGCGGCTCTTTTCCAGGGGGAGGGGACCGACGAACGACCTGTCGAGTACGCTAGTCGTCTCCTCACGACAGCAGAGAGAAATTACAACACGACGGAGCGAGAGGCCCTCGCCGTCGTGTGGGCTGTATCTAAGTTCCGTGGATACATTGACGGTTCAGAGGTAACAATCAAGTCCGATCATCAGCCGCTAAGGTGGCTCATGAGTCTGAAATCGCCCAGTGGTCGTCTCGCTAGATGGGCGCTCAGTCTTCAGGAGTACAACCTAAAGATAGAGTACACACCTGGTAAGTCAAATGTGGTCGCGGACACGCTGTCGCGTCCCGCGTGCGCTGCAGACGCAGACTGTGACCTGTGCCTTGCCGTTGTGGATCTGCCGTCGCGCTGCCCCAAAGATGTTCGAGAGAGCCAAGCGAAGGACACCGAGGTACATAAGATCATCGAAGCATTGGAGTCCGACGATCCGTTTAGGGGGAGGACTTGGTCTGACAAAGGGTATGTTATAGCTGACGGTGTGTTATATCGTTATGGTCCCGAGAACGAAGACGATGATGACGCTTGTTTGGTGGTACCGGAACACGAGCGCAAGGACGTGTTGGCTGAGTACCACGACGCCCCTACCGCTGGACATTTCGGCGTAGAGAGAACGTTACAGCGCATCGTCGGTAAGTATTATTGGCCTGGTATGAGAGCTTACGTTGCTCAATACATTAAAAACTGCGTGGCGTGCCAGCGGTATAAGGCAGATACCCGGAAGCCTGCTGGGTTGCTTCAAGTGCCCGCTACATCACGCCGATTCGAAGTCCTCGCAGTGGACCTGTTTGGTCCGTTGCCAGAGACGCCCTCTGGTAACAAATGGATCCTCATAGTGGAGGATACTTGTACTAGGTGGGTAGAATTGTTCAGTCTCTCATCCGCCACTAGTGAAGAGTGTGCTAAGGTGTTAGTGAACGAGGTGTTTTTGCGCTACGGTGTCCCGAGAAGGCTCATAAGTGACAACGGCGTTCAATTCGTGTCCGAGGTGATGCAGCAAACCTGCCACGTCATGGGGATCAAACAGGCTCTAACGTCATATTACCACCCTGAGGCTAATCCCGTCGAGCGCAAGAACCGCGACCTCAAACCTCAACTGGCTATTTTGGTAGGTAATGATCACAACACTTGGGATGTCCATCTTGCGGCGATTCGTTTTGCCATGAACTCTGCGGTTACTGCAAGCACAAACCAGTCGCCTGCTTATTTAAATTTCGGGCGCGAGATGCGCGCGCCTGCTGATATATACTCTGATATGAGAACTATAGTCGAAAATGAGAATGTCGTTCTCTCTATCACGCCGTTCCTCAAGTCTTTGCCTGCAGTGTTGATCGATGCTCGAGACGTGCACGAAAAGGCCCAGGCAGTTCGAAAGAAGTACGCCGACGAGAATCGCCGCCCGGCGCCGGATTACAAGGTAGGGGATCTCGTATTGCTCAAGACTCAAGGCTCTAACGACACGAGCAGAGGACAGACACCAAAGTTCATACCTCGCCGTGATGGGCCGTATCGTGTGCAGGAGGTAGTTGGTGCTTCGACTTATGCCTTGGAGCGCATTAGCGATGGTACTTTGTTAGGTAGATACCACGTTTCGGTTTTGACTCCTTTTGTTGGGCGCGTCCAGGCTCCTGTACAGGAGAAACGTAAGAGGGGGAGACCTCGTAAGGCTAACCCGACTTCGGGGGCGCAACGTCTGGGTTAGAGGGGGAGGCTGTAACGCGTGGACCCAAAACTTCTCGATCTCGGAACGAACGGCGAGTACCTGAATACCCCGCCCGCCACTCGTCTGGCTCGCCCCGCGGCCCGTCGACGCTCGCCACCAGTGACATATGGGACATCGCCGCGCGCTAAGCTTTTTTGACCACGCGAAACTGACCCGCGCTCGCTCGTTAACTAATGTAAAACGTTTTGATGTTTGTAAGCCCCATTTAAAGCTATAATAAAGTTTACGAACATTATACTCGTTTTATTCTTGTTATCAAGTTGGTAAGTCCTCAATATAATTCAATATTTGCGTTGCATGCAGCCAGATGTCAGTGGGCTTTGGACTAGAAATATTTTAATGGATGAAATATACCTACCTGACATCGTATCACATATCGTGATCGTAATCACATATTCTTTTTTTTATACTACGTCTGGTAGCTGACAAGCATACGGCCCGCCTGATGTGAAGCGGTTCCGTAGCCATATTAAAGCTCGTAACATAAAATATAGTTCGCGCGCTGCCACCCCCGCTGCCAACGCAGCATCTCCATAATTTCTGGTGACCTCACTCACTCGCAGGAACACAACAACCCTCAATGGAATTGTTATTTGGCTGCAGTATTCTGTGAGGTGGAGGTACATTTCCCAGTCGGGTAGCTTACAATTACGCTCCTTACCTCTCTTTTTCACCTGAGCTTTGTTTGTCAGTCGGTAGGCTGCACCGCGTGCTGGTGAAGTAGGCATTGGTTCAAAGATGTTGATGAACCACTTACATCCCAAAAATTCAAATCAGATTTCAGACTTAAAAATAAATTACCATTCTTCTAGGAAACCGCAACTAAAAATCTCTAGGTCATGCAGTAAAATTCACACGAATAGCAACGTTGAACCAACATATTATTTAATTTTTACGTTTCGTGCCATGCTTCGGAGAGCACGTTCAGCCGTTCACAATTGTTGTTGTCAATAGATCCCAGTCGTTAATCCAAGCCAAGTAGCCTTAGGGCGGCTTGAAAACACTGGCCTAAGCAAACCAGCAATTTAACAGCGTGGTGGAGTATGCTTTAAAACTAAACCCTTCGATAGAGCGTATCCCAACAGAGGGATCATTGTGGGTTGCGCCGATCCTCCAGCTTTTTTTTCGCGGACGCTTTATTGAAATAATATACACTATGTGACTTTCACAACTCAGACGAATCGCAAGACACTTCATATGTTGAAATCCGTCAAGCGATTTAGGTTGTACAAGATGCCAAAGAAATATTTATACATACACTCGAAAAACATAACTCTCCCTACTTCGTCAGTCGGTGAAAAAAGCGTACGGTCAATGTTAAAATATTATTGGTGTTCCGAAAAACCGTAAAAGCGACACATATATTGATATATAGACATTTCAACCCAACCGCACCCCAAAAGGTGATGATGGTCACGTTAGCCACGTTGAATTTTAAAATCGTTGTTAGTTTCGTAATCAGCGACCCGATAAATCATAATAAAAACCGGCCAAGTGCGAGTCGGACTCGCGTAGGAAGGGTTCCGTACCAGTATCTATAAAAACGGCAAATAAATCACGTTTGTTGTATAGGAGCCCCCCTTAAATATTTGTTTTATTTTTATTTAATTATTTCTTTTTAAAGTGAATATATAACTAAATATAATGTGAGTATTTCAAGCGTCTACCTACTGCCGTTAGCAATTGCGAGCAAAAACGAGCCAAAAATCACGTTTGTTGTATGGGAGCACCCTTAAATATGTAATTTATTCTATTTTTAGTATTTGTTGTTATAGCGGCAACAGAAATACATCATCTGTGAAAATTTCAACTGTCTAACTATCACCGTTCATGAGATACAGCCTGGTGACAGACGGACGGAAGGACGGACGGACGGACGGAAGGACGGACGGAAGGACGGACAGCGGAACCTTAGTAATAGGGTTCCTTTTCACCCTTTGGGTACGGAACCCTAAAAACAATACCCATGACGATTTTCAGACTTTTCGACCCCATTTGACTCTTTCAGGGGTTGAATTTTGAAAAATCCTGAAACATTTATCTATAAAAGTACTCGTGTAAAGTTTCAGATAAAACAATCCAACTAATCTTGTTTCCCCATACAAACTTTGGAACCCCGTTTCACCCCGTTATGGGATGAATTTTGAAAAATCCTTTCTTAGTGCACCCCTACAGGAACCTACATGCCAAATTTGAAATCTCTAGACCCAGCGGTTTGGGTTGTGCGTTGATATATAAGTCAGTCAGTCAGTCAGTCAATTTCTTCTTTGTTTTATATATTTAGATGAAAAATAATATCGAAAAATTACTTCCACCGTATATGTGCGACTTGAACCTGTTGGTAAGGGTTTAACCGTTTAAGTTACATCTAGGCGTGAAGGCATTTTTTTCCATTAAAAAAAACTGAGATAAAGCAATATCTAGTTAAAGCAGATTTTTTAATAAATATATAAAATAAATAGGTTTTTTTTTCTAGGCCCACGCAACTGAATAGGCTTGTTGCCCATGTTACAAAATTATAAAAACTCTATATCACTAACGTAAAATACATAAAACTAGAACGATCTGCGATCTTAAAATTTTAATAACTTATGTCCGACGTGTTTTATGTTCGGTCAAAGTTTGGTGGGAAAGTCCATTTTAAAGGTATGAAATTATAAAAAATAAATATTACCATTGTAGAAACAATAAAAAATACTATAACTTTTGTTACAGCACTGGCTACATAAACGCAATATTTAACATAGCTGTCGTACAAATTTCTGATTTAATGCATAAAAAATAGCACGGTATGACGTCATAACGTGGTCGCCTTTTGTATGGAGCGTTTTCGGGATAGTCCAAAATTGTGATCTTCAAGTTATCATATCTCGAGAAGTTTTTATGCAGTCGAAGTAATTATTTCACCTAAATTTATTTTATTGTGACGTCTTTAAATAACAAATCGAAAAAAAAATGGGATACAAGCCTATTGCGGCAGTGGCTCGCAATCACATTTTGTGATGTGACCCGACGCTAATGAAATCGAATAATATACCATGTGTAATAAATTTCAGGATTTCTTTTATATTTTAACGATAATCTTTAACATGTTAAATTATAGCCTGACAAAATACAGCAGTATCATGAAATAACAGCGTTACAAAATCGTAAAATAAAAATGACTACATCTAAAGTATATTAGGGAGTGCGATGAGATTTCGAATGGCGGCCATGAAATAAAAGAGCCAATGTAGCGTGACAGTCACCTAGCTCCGTCTCATGGTGATATATTGCGTTATTATGTGCACAGCATTACGGCACGACGGCGTCTCATTAAAAGTTAACGCTCTGAATTTTGTTCTCCTACGTCACGATCTTAGATTGTATTTTTTGACGAGTTTTCATTTTTTCTTTGTTTCCAGGCGACGTGAAATTTTCAATTTACATACTTATGAAAGGTTTCTAGAATGTAATTTGAGTGCAAAAAACCGTTCGTTCCGGAAAAAATCTGTCTGTCAAAACCTTGATATAAAGATTTCATAAAGCACATTTAATGAACTAGCGACACTACTGAATATAAATTCAGTAGTGTTGCTATATAAATTCAATAAATAAATAATTATTTATTTAAATGTTAGGCTCAGTCACTCACAAAAAAAATATTCTTCGCCTTTTCGATGAATTGTATGTCTTTTTTGATAATAGTAGTTTGTGAACTAAGTTTTTTTATTCAATGGCTGCGCTAATTAATGTATCTTATCTTAGAGTGGGTCCAGTGCTGGAGCACCGGTGACACGTCGACCCTCATGGATCTTTTGTGCTCTCCCTAATTCTTTAGTTACTCTCCCCTGGCTGTCTGGAGTCATACATGTCATGGTACACCATGTACTTCATGTACGTATGCCGCTTATTGGGAAGAGTCTGTAGTCCTCCAGGTCCGGGTATGCCTTTCTTAGGATTTCCATTCGTTTGCCGGCTAGGGCGTCACATTGACACATCAAGTGTTTCATGGACTCGTTAGACCTTTTGCATGTTCTGCACTCTGGGGCTATCAACACGTCTTATTTTGTATTGGTGTCCTTGACAGGCATAATGGCCCGTAAGTGCCCCAAGCATGAGACGCATCCGTTTTCTGTCACATTTATGTACATGTCTGTACCAATTCGATGTACCTTCGCCAATGGTTTCCTTGGAGTGTAGCATTCCACTCATTTTCTTCCATTCAGCCTGATGCCTAGACTTTGCCCTGCCATTTATAGCTCCAATTACTGTCTCATATGAGAGACCTACAAAGGGTTCAGGTCCCAAAAAGTTTTTGCTTGATCCCTCCCTTGCCAATTCATCAGCCCTCTCATTGCCCTCAACGCCTGTCTGTCCTGGTACTCAGACCAACTCCAGCCGATTATTTCTGCCCAGTTTATTAAGGGCATCCATACACGCAAGAGTTAGCCTAGATGTCAGAGCTCAGGGCCATAAGAGCTGCCTGGCTGTTGCTGAGAATGTAGATTTGCGACCCTATTATCTAGATTCATTTTTGCACAAGCAGTTATGGCATACATTTCAGTTTGAAATACAGTAGCATATTGCCCCATACTCTGATTGTATTGTATGTCTTTAGAGAAAATGCCCGCTCCTGTAACTTCTTCTGTTTTGGAACCATCGGTATACCATATGAGGCTATTTTTCTCCTTGGGTTTGAATTCATTGTTCTTCCACTCATCTCTGGTTGGAAGATGTATTCTGTAGTTCCTCTTGAAAATGTAGTTCGGCAACATCTTATCACTGCACATTTCCATTTTCCTCTTCAGTTCTAAAGTGAACTCCATATGTGTGTGCCTGGTCTGAGGGGAATGTCTATCCCATAGACCAGTCGTTTCGATCCTTTATAAGGCTTTGCAAACCTCCGACTTAATGAATATATGCAATGGTAAGAGATCGAGGATCACTTCCATTGCTGATGTGGGTGTAGTGGGGAATGCTCCCGTGACTGCACAGCAGACAAGTCTCTGCAGTTTCATCAGGGACATCTTACTTGTCACTTGTCTTACTTTCGGCCACCATACCAGTTAATGTATAATTTTAGTAGTTAATGTATACAAATACCTTAAGCTGTAGCCTAAGGTACATAAAAATATGTTAAGCTAAAGCTTAAGGTATTTTTATACAAAATATACAAGCGAAAATTAAAAAGTATTAACTCAGTCGCGATAATAAATAAACGAAGCTAAACAATTTCCGTCGATATATGTCAAAGGTTTCGTCCTACGCACATTCGATGGCTTTTTGAAGGATATAGGGTAATTTATTAAATTATACATAAAGTTTATGTAACGCCGTTCAAAGCCAATGTATCTGTTTTGATTCGTAGAATCTTTAAACATTGTTATACAAAATTCCAGAGAGAAATCAGACTCGTAATAGCAGTAGTCGTATTTGTGCATATAAATCTTTATAAATAATTGGGACTGTTCGAACTTCGGAACATAGAGCATATCGTTAGATTAGAAAATCACAGAGGCGTGTATTTTATTAGTTGACGAGGGCAACTGAGTCGTTTGTCAGATCTGCACCTAATTTTCTACTTCAATGAATAACATCACAGAGTCATACTTCAATAACTTACATATGCAAAGGTTGATGATATATGAATTTATACAAAAATTTGAAAGGTTATTTTGAAATATATTTTTTTATTTGACAACACTCGCGGGGGCTGATTTTGTACCAGGCGCTCAGTAGCGCGCGCATTGATTTTAAAGGTTTTTACGTAAACTATATAGCGACGAATATTTGTTTGATATAAAAACTGATGATCAGATTATCTCGTATAAGTAATGACATCTATTTTGATATATTTTTATTTAGTCGTCGACAACCCTTATTCCTCCCACTGCTGGGATATGGGTCTCCCCTTAATCGAAGGGGTCTAGACCAGTGTTTCCCATTTGCCGGGTCGCGACCCGGTACCGGTCCATCAAAATAAAATAAAATAAGTGAAGTGGTTATGGTAGCCATATCGATACCGGAAATTTTAATTGGCGTAAAGGACATTATCATACTTTACAGGACGAGCAAAAAACGTTTAAATTATTAAAGAAAAATTCGTAACTTCTTTGTTTATTATTGCATATAGATATTGTTAAGAGATGTTACTATTATTTTTTCCCCTTCTACTATCTAGTATTATCATTATTACTGGAAGAAGCTTATTTACGATGATAATATCGTTTACAGCCTCCAGTTTTAGATATTATGTTCTATACACCTGTTGACAAGATGACTTCGGAAATGTAATCTTGAGTTGTAAAGGTCATTTTAACAAAATAAAGGATTATAATTTTATGTTGTAAAAGAAAGAAATCGTTACAAAATGGGGTGTATTATGATGATCTAATGTGATTTAAATTATCAAAATAGGGTTTATTTATTCAAATAATACAATTTATTCATCATAGAAACATAACTTTTTATTGAAAGTATAAAATATCCTTTATTTCCACATCCTGGATCAAATCGTATATTTTTTAACTATCAGTTAAACTTAAAAAATATCAAAAAATATATATTTTTTTAATGAATATAGGTACTTTCTTTAAAAAAAATGTTTATTTTTTTAAATCAATTAAAATTATGTAATTTAACAAAATCAGGAAAAACTATCAGTTAAACTTAAAAAAAATCAACAATTTTTTTTTATGAAATATAAGAACGGGAATTAACGCGATCATGCATAAGGGTATTTACATACCTTTATTATTGCCTGACGTTTCGACCAGGTTGCACCGGCCGTGGTCACAGGCTGACTGATTATATATATATGATAATTTTTATAGTTTCAATAAAAATAAAAAAAAATTTTTTTTATTGAAACTATAAAAATTATGTAATATAACAAAATCAGAAAAAAACTATCAGTTAAACTTAAAAAAATCAACCATTTTAAATTTTCTTATTTCTTGTAACAGCCTTAATTACCTACCTAAGGGATAAGCAAAGTCCTTAACTGGAAACACTGATATTTTGTAATCTCCCAATTTTTTATGTAAATTAATTAATTTTGTAATGATTCACAATTATTATGAAAAATATAATATTTGTTTGTTTCTGCTTGTGAAATATATATTTAGGACTATTTTTTAGTATCCTCTTATACCTATATATCCTATTATTTTAGAAAAACTAAACATTTTCAGTTAAAATAAAATAAATAATATTATATTAAGGAGGTTTATACGTCTGGATCTCACCCAAAATTTCAAAATGCAATATAGGTATTAAATTACGCGGGATCCACGATATCATCTTCATCACTTTCGGCCAAAACGTCTACAACATTTTCAGTGATTGGTAAGTCTTTGTATTCACCTAACCCTACCTGACCTAAGTGTTTAAATTGGGATAAAAAGGAAATTAGGTAATAAAAGACATAACAACAAAGCAATCTGAAGTAAAGTTATAAAATGTCCTATAAATCATTTTTTTGTAAAATTCTTAAATTAGTAGTCAAAAATCACGCGTAATAAAGCGAAAATTTTTGTTTGTAGCGCGATTTTAAACTCATTTTCGCATTTATGTCTTTTACGCCAATTGAAATTTCCGGTATCGATATTAACGCTCGCAACATAAAATATCGCTCGAGCGCCGCCCACCCCCGCTGCCAACGCAGCATCTCCTTCCTTTCTGGTGACCTCTCTCACTCCCAGGAACACAACAACCCTCAAATTGTTATTTAGCGTATCTAGCGTGTATCTAATTACGAATTCGTATCAATTATTACCATTTGTAGCCCAATTTTCCTCTCTCATGGGAATATTCTGACAGAGTTGTTTATTTTTTTGCTTTGAAAATACTTACCTATACCAGGCAGTCGAAAGCAAATAATAAACAACGAATTTTAATTTAATCAATCTATGAAATGTTTTTAATAAATTCTGTTCTTTGTGCCACTAAGCTCCGCGTCTACGAGTGTTAGGTGCGCCGGGGCCGGTGTCTCATCATTTAGTATATAACCGCGTGCATTATTGACGCGCTGAAGCGCGTCGGATTGAATCGCACGGTCGCATTGTTCGTCGATCCGATACGACTCGGAGCGCCCCAGTCCGGGTGGAGTAGCGGAAACGCGACAGCGAATTTTTTTTTACGTAGATATTACTTAAATACTCATAAAAATCGTCATTCTTTCATAATCATGTCGTGTACGTGTTTTGAAGCATCATTTAATAATGTCTTCCGAAATAAAGTTTTTGGAGATTACTGTTTACCCTGGCAACACGTAGCGAAAAACTACAATTAAGAATATATTGGATTGCTTCCCAAAATGGCAACCTCATTTAAAGTTGAGGAAATCCCCTTTAACTTACCAGTACGGGCTAGCTTTTTATTGAAATTCAAACCTTAACTTCATATCGTATAAGGTTTATTTTACGAGGTAATAAAAAATAAGTAATTTTTTTAAGTATTCATTAAAAGTGGTAATTTGACACTTCGAAAATTGAACTTCTCTCACTTCAGAATTATCAAAAAATCGGATTTTTGATATTTATTATAAAAATCGGATTTTTTCGAACCCTGGTTCTAAACTAAGTAAAGAGTTCCATATATTTCTATGTTCCTTATATCTCAGTTTTAGATACCTAACTGATAAACTGATAGATCTATATTCTAAGCGTAATAAACACTTTTTTCTAAATACATACATAAATATTTATTGTCTCGGTCTCGAAGGTACATTCATAGTAGTGTCACGTCACATTGTGAAACAGGAGCACGCGAGCACTGTAAGAGCCACGCCACGACCGACGTGTCGATCTGAATATCAAACGTTTATTATGTGACAAATTATGTGTTTTTAAAATTTACCACGCAATCGTACATCGTCGTAGTATCAGACATAATGCGACGTACGTGTGTTTTTTGAGATTAATGGGAGCCTACAAATGTCACGTTAGCATCATATCTTCTGTAGCTTTTATTACACTTTACTTACACTATTAAGGCGACTGTAATCAAATCTTGCAAATTTGACACATTTCCATTTGGTTCTCGTGACAATCAACGATTACCATAATGCCGACATTTTTATTCCAATATAGCGGCCGCCATAAAATAGAAATATATAATATAATTTCCATTTTAGCTCCTATGATATGGGTATCAAAAAAAAGGGCACGATGAGTGAAAGGCAGTAAATAAAGTTTTTAGTTGTGTGTTTTATTAACGAGTAATAAAAGTTTGTTACATTTTTTTGGGTTTTTTTTTATAGTACGTCGGGTGGCAGACAAGCATACGGCGCGCCTGATGTGAAGCGGTTACCGTAGCCATATTAACGGTCGCAACATAAAATATCGCTCGCGCGCCGCCACCCCCGCTGCCAACGCAGCATCTCCTTCTTTTCTGGTGACCTCACTCACTCGCAGGAACACAACAACCCACAATGGAATTATTATTTGGCTGCGGTATTCTGTGAGGTGGAGGTACATTCCCCAGTCGGGTAGCTTACAATTACGCTCCCTACCTCTCTTTTCGCCAGAGCTTCGTTTGACAGTCAGCACCGCGTGCAGGTGAAGTTGGCTTTGGTTCAAAGATGTTGATGAACCACTTACACCTCAGATTAATTATTGGTAATAATAATAAACAAGAATAACCGTTGAAACATTATGCTATTATACAAAAAATAATGTTTTGAAATGTCTTATTAATGCGTTAAGAAACTTTCAATTGCTATTTTTTACATACTACGTCGGGTGGGAAACAAGCATACGGCCCGCCTGATGTGAAGCGGTTACTAGCCATATAAAAGCTCGCAACAAAAACATAGCTCGCGCCACCCTCGCTGCTCTCAAAAAAAAATCTAATTCTCTTACAACAGTAACATGTAAATTGATTATCGTAACATTTTTCCATATTTTTTTTATTAATTTGGAATCGAGACATAAATTCACTGCGTACCACCAACCAATCCTCGTTTGGCCTCATGATTTATGACCAAAAGAGCGTCAGAAAAATGATGGATAGGATACCAACAAACATAATTTGATTTTAAATCCGAAGCATCATAATTCCAGTTTCATTGTGGGTAAGGTATAAGGTAAGATAAGGCCTATGTTTGCCTATTTATATAAATATTTTGATGTATATTTTGTATTTGTATATGTACTCGTATACTCGTACTTGGGCTGTGACTTCTAATTGATGAATGATGATGTATATCTGCGTATCCCTCCCCAATTATTTATACACCCGTAGGTATTTTCGGATAAATTCCTTGGGGGTTATAAATACTAGGACGGATTGTAGCCCACGGGGCTGAAATCGAGGTTGACTGGAGTGAGTAGATTCGCTGAGTGTATGTTTTTCATTGATTTCAAAGGAAATTAGATGATCATTCAAGGACATGATCGATCTCAATTTTTTTGGACACAAATTACAAGCATGTCGAGGTCTTTAATTGTGACAAGTTTAATCAAAATCGGTTCCGTGGTTTTGGAGCCTATTTATTTCCAAAAGCGACTTTTCGGCGTATTTAAGCGTTCTGCTTGCTTCGCTCGCTCCATTCAATTATTGTATTATTGCTATACCGCTTGATTCACGGGCTTAAACCCGGTCATTCAGTAGGCGTGCGCGGGCATATAGATCTAATGCGTAGAGGGCCATAACATTCATGCTAAATTTCATTCGAATCGGTTTAGTCATCGTGAAAAGGTAACAAACAGAAGGACAGATAGACATACAGATACTTTGGCATTTATAAAATGATTGGGGTAGAGAATATGGAGTGGAGTACCTATGGTTTGTATTTCGTAATTCACATTTCAACATCCAACTTGAACTGTGCATTTTCACTTGAGTTTTTAAAAGTGAGAAATATTATAGGCAATTTACCCTTTTCTTTGTTTTTCGAGCTATAAAAGAAAACAAATCCAACTTAATTCAAAGGACAAGGTCGCACTTTTATTTTAAGACTTTCACTCTAGGTTAAATTATGCTGTTTGTGCAGGCAGGTAGGCACTCTTGAGTCTAGGGAGGTATCTAACATTAATCTTGTCTTATCTTTGATTGATAACCATCGACAAAGGCTTGTGCAAATTCAAAGTAAAAGGATTTTTTGTGAAAAATACTTAGTATTATTTCTAAAAGAATAACATTAATATTTTAATACATTTACAAAACGTCTTAATTGCGAACAACAGGTCATTGAGTATGCGTCTGTTACAAAATGAAAATAGTTCTATTTTGTGTTCTATCACTTAGATGTATACCTAATAATGATTATCACGCCATACACTACAATTAAATGTTAAATATTATAAGATTTGTAATATTTAACAATCATGTGATAAATATTACAAATTATTGTCATGTAGGTAAGTCTACTTCTTTTATACTATGTCGAATGGCAGACAAGGATACGGCCCCTCTGATGTGAAGCGGTTCACGTAGCTATATCCAACATGAAATATCGTAAGCGCGCTCCATCCCAGCTGCTAACGCAGCAATTTCTTTCTTTTCTGTTTTCTCCTCACTGACTCACAGGAAGTTAACAACCTTAAAGGGAATTGTTATTGGGCTGTGGTATTCTGTGAGGTAAGCGGTCCGACTGGACGTACCTGCGTCCAGTCGGGCCGCTTACAAATACTTGTGCAATGTTGTCTTCCTGAAAGTGAGTAAGTAATAAGAAGTGAGTAAGTAGTAAAAAGTGAGGTCACCTGAAGTAACCGCTTGAAATCGACGGTTGTCTTGACGTGAACCATCTACTGTAATAATCGGTATACGTGACGTGATTGACGTGAACCATTTAATGATTAGATGCTTTACGTCAAGTACCGATTATTTACTTTTAGTAGAACTTACCGAAAACGGTGAAATAGTGTGCATTTCACCGTTTTCTGTAATTCTAATAAAAGTAAATAATCGGTGCGGTCATAAGGTGGTGGCAGCAGCTTATTTTTTAAAGTACATTGCCTTATTTTTGTTGACATATTTATAGTTAGGTACATACGTTATTCATTTCTACGTTGTATATTTCTGGTTATTTATTGACGAACTCGGTGGCGTAGCGGTCAATGACGCGGCTTCGACCCCAACGCTCGTGGGTTCGATTCCCACATAGGACAAACATTTGTGTGCTTGAACATGGCTGTTTGTCTTGGTCTGGGTGTTTTCTATGTATCATAAGTATGTATTTATAAAAAAAAATGTTTATCAGTTGTCTAGTACCCATAACACAAGCTTCGCTTACTTTGGGGCTAGATGGCGCTGTGTAATTTGTCTGACAATATTCGTTTATTATTTATTTATACGTATTGCTAACTCAAGGCAGCAATTTAGATCCTTCGTGTCCATGCTGCAGTTATTGTGCTGAGAGTTTTAATTAAAAATAGACGAACCGCCTTGTCCCATTTTTTTTCTTATTTTAATGCATAACTCTATTCGAATTTCTATGCATTTTTACTCGCATAATGAGAGGTTTACATCTTCCGTGCCCGCAGCCAACTTATTTAGCGTTCATTATCAAAGCATTTGCATTGTATTTCGAGTTGGAAAGTTGACAAAACGTAACGAATGTAGCTCTTTATTGCCTGTCAGGCGCAGGCTTTTACATTATTAGTGGCATATTAACATTAGAGTAATGTAATACGCACTAAAGATCAAACGCAACATGCTGTAATCATAGCCGGTAATTTATGGGTCGAATAAATTGGACAGATACTGTGTACTGTATGATGGTATGAATCCAAACGGCTTAATTATTAAAGTATCATTACACCAAAATTACTACTAGTCGTTTGTAGTAAGTATGGTAAAAAAGATATATTAAGACGATTATTGTGGTTTACATAATTTTTTTTTACAAAATCAGGTAATTTTGTTTAAATGCGTATAATGAACAAGTTTTTAAAGAAAAAAAATAGTTGTCTATAAAGTCGGTTTACGGACGATAATTACGTAATAAGAAAACATCGGCCGATGAAGTCGAAGAGAGATAGATACGTCACAAGCCGAGGTCTCGCTTGCACGCTCGGCTCAAGCTGAACGTGACTATGAGTCATGCTTTTTCGTGCGTGCAGCCGGCGTTCATAGATTTATAAGACGATGTCATGTCAAAATGAATCGACTTCTATGAAAACTTTGCTGACTTACTCTATGTTTTAGTCTAAAGTTCTGGTTATTCATAATATACAGCAATATTCTAAAAGCTTCCCAAAGCAAAATTAAGCCGAAAAGTGAAAACCCTATCCAAATCCGATCAGTAGTTGCTAAGAAAATCACGAACATATTTACAATATTTACATACACACAATTAGTACATACCGTGAAGTTAAACCACACCCCGACCACTCCATCACAAATGTCGCGTTGTTCACTATTACATAAACAATGACGTCTGTATAGAGCGGCAATGAGTATGTGTGCGTGCGTCGCCATACTAACTGTTCTAGATTTGTCTCATATCTCATGTTTGGTTTGACATTGCCGTTGGTGACAAGAGGGTTAGCTCTTCCTTCGCGCAAAAAATAATTGTCGATATTCAACGAGGTAACGTACCCAGTGTTCTTCCCACCATGCCACATGTGCACGATTTTTTTAAGGATTCAAGTTTTTGCTTATATTAAATAACTTATTTAAATATGGTCTTGTTTTTTAATATTTAGTATTCATTTACTTTATATTGTGGGTTTTTAGGAGTATTTCTTGGTATATTTTGATACATAAAATGCTGATTAACAGTCTTCTATAGTTAATTGATTCAGGTGTTTTGCGGAAGTCAAACTTATAGGCAAAACCTAGTGTCCCAAAATGACTACAAAGATTACGTTCTTTTTTTTTGAAACCCTAAAAAGTGATTACTTAGTACTGGATCTTTAAAATATTTTGGTGACCCCTGACCGAATAATGTATTCTATTAACGATACATTTCAATGAATAGATACTTTCGCCAGGTACCCTGATTGAAACTAAAGCCAAAGAAACTTGATGACACGTCAGTATTAAGTTATTAACAATTATTTGATTGGAGAGGTGGCTCAAATTTCATCGTATTTATAGCAACAAACCTAGGATTTTGAGTTAGCAGAAAACTATCTATATTGAAATATTTTTTTGCGCTTCAGCGTGTACCGAGTAAAGTCGCGGCCAATTAGAAAAATTCTACCATTTACTTAAATGTCGACATTTAGTTAAATACGGTCATTAGACAAATGCTTTTAGTTCCCTTTTCCCTAATGGCTTATGGGGTAGACACGTCATTAGGTTCAGTATCTGTTCCAATTACCACCACGACCAAATGTTAATTATAGTTGCCAATTTAAAGTTTACTTGAGCCACAGGGGTCTGGACTTAACCCACGAGTTGCATGCGAGGAAGTAAAGGATGGATTATTTGATATATAGATTCCTTCTTAGAGTGACATTGTGCGATATTAATATCATTGTATATATTAGCTTGTGGGCGAATTCCTAAGCTTGTCTTCCTAAGTTGTCTCTTATAAATACAAAAGAAGTAGACTAGCGACTGGCCCCGGCTTCGCATGAGTAGAAATAATTATCTAGAGACGGATTGTTCTAGTCGATGGATAAAAATGAATATTGTAAGTCAACCTTAAAAGATTTATTCGCCCCCTTTTTTTTATAAATTCTAAGTTTTATGAATTGTTTTTTCATATATTAGTTTCATGTAACTTTAACTATTTACGCAGCTCACGCTACGGAAGAAAGTATCATCGTACCGTTAACCGGTAGCCTATTTTCGCTAAGTTATAGTTAATCCAAAATTTTATGAAAATACTTTTAGAAATTTATGAGATTAAGTTGCACAAAAACAATTTCAGCATTACGTGGAGCATTAATTTACAAAATATAGTGATGGTGACGATAGTTATAAGTGTTATACCGTCCTAGATGATAATAATAACTCTTTCTATTGGTGAACAAAAAAATATAATAACAATAAAAAAAAATGTTGGAACCACATAAATAAAAATAATTACTTGTAAGATATAATTAACCCGCCATGGGTTAATTATGTTACACCTTGTTATGAAGAAACACCGCCAGTAAAGAAAATGCAACGACTGTTCTGAATAGGATGTTAATTTGTACTTTAACCTAATTATGTAGACTTATTGTATTTATTGCGATGAATAAAGTTTTTATTAACTTAGTATTTTTTAAACAAGCTTTTAGTAGTTGTTGATAAAAAAGATCTAAAAGTTTACTTACTACGTTTCGCGCATTAGCCCTTTCATTTGTTACACATGTCGTTGCATAGATATCATAAACCGTCATTTTGTGGTGGCCGAAATATCAGATTAAAAACCGGCTAAGTGCGAGTCTATAAAAACGGCAAAAAAAAATCATGTCTGTTTTGTGGGAGCCCCCGTTAAATATTTGTTTTATTATAATTTAATAATTTATTTTTAAAGTGAACATATACTAAAACGCCATCTAGCCTCTGGTAATGTACTACACAATTCGATTCGTCTTGCAATACATTTTAAAAGTTCGTCGGCTATTACTCAGTGTAACTTGTAAAGTCTACTTAGCCGTGATAATTTTCGTTTTAAATTCACTATATGGACTACTTCCATGATTTTTTTAACATTTCTAAATATAACAGTTTCGTTGTTAGGGGGGGACACCTGCGTCTAACAAAAATTTGCATGTTAAATGTAAATAATTCACAAACAGATTACTATATCGAAAAATGGATGTTCCCACACCCAATGTTTCTAAAAGACCTATCCAACGACATCCCACACCATGGGGTAGGTACAGAAAAAAAAATTCATCCCCATTTTACGTGTAGGGGAGGTAACCCGAAAAAAAATATTTTTCAAAATTTTATTCTTACCACTTTGTCAGCATAGTTAATATGTGTCGACATGCCAAACTACAGATTTCTAGTATCAAGCGTCTCTGAGCTAGGCCGCGGACGGACGGACGGACGGACGGACAGACGGCGACGGACGGACGGACACATGGCGAAACTATAAGGGTTCCTTGTTTACTACGGAACTCTACAAACGGTGGCATTTAGATTGCTATCCATTGTCACGAGAAACAAACGAGTATTCCAAATTTCAACAATCGGACACTGGGACAAATTTTACTTGCAATATTTGATTACAGGTATCAGAGAAATGAAATTAAAACGTATTTATTCGTATTTAATACATATTGAAACAATCATCATCATCATCATCAGGTGATTTTAGTCTCCACTACAGGAGCATGACCCTCTCTCTTCTGTCCCAGACAGAAGGAGGATTTGGCTTACACTTCCCACGCTGGCCAGACGGGTTGGGGAGGCCTGATCGATGTTTCCTAATGTATTTCCCTTAGTTGCCTTGTACGACATCCACGAGAAGAGACGGAGTGATTCTATTCTAGACTGCCGGAAACCACACGGCCAGCTACTATCCTTTGAAATATCTATATTGTTGGTGGTTGGTGCGATAATGAGTATTGTATTGTATTGTATTGTATCAAAGATTTAAGTATTGCCTTTATTTTTATTCTAGTAATTTTATATATTAATCATAGCCCTGCGGATTCGATCTCAGAATTATATTCGCTCATTATTTTCGTCTCACTGGCACCCCCGGGATTCGGGAATATGGTAACTTTTCCCCAACTCTTGTCTCGTTATGTTAATGCCTCCACAAAGCGGTCACTAATTTCATTATTATGGTGACCCTAATTTCTAATGATACTTTATTATTATTATACTCTTTTTTTCTTTTAATACTTTGTTATTAGAAATTTCTTATAAGTGTTTATTGGAATGTCTGATGACTAAAACTGAGGAGCAATTCTGGTAATTAAAAATTATTCTAAATTCAATTTCGATCGAGTCTCGATCTCACAAATGTCACATTTGTTATTCTCGTAACACAATATGAAACTTCGAAGTTTTATTAAAGTCTGATCATATCGAAATATGACTGAAAATAAAATTACTGAATAGTCTAAGAATAGTATGCTAATCACAATAAGAATTGATATTCATGAATTCAAGTATACAATTTCCTATCAATTAACTATTCAATCTTTATTCGGTTATTCTGCGATCGTTAAATAATTACGAGAATTAGCCTTCTGGTATTATGTAAAATATTCTTGTGATGTAAAATTTGGGGTGTAAGTAGCTCACCACGATCTTTAGAGCTAAAGCCAACATCACCTGTATGTGGTACACCCATGTGGTTCTTTTTTAGGGTTCCGAACCTCAAGGAAAAACGGAACCCTTATAAGATCACTTTGTTGTCCGTCTGTCTGTCTGTCTGTCTGTCTGTCTGTCTGTCTGTCTGTCTGTCTGTCTGTCTGTCTGTCTGTCTGTCTGTCTGTCTGTCTGTCAAGAATTTCTATGTCGAGAATGCGTGGAGGTATCAAGCTGAAATTTGAACTGTATACTCAGGTCTACGGTCCCATGAAGTTAAAAAAAAAATCAAACTGCTAAGTTTACGTAGAAAAAAGTTACGGCCGTTTATTCAGCAAAAAACGCATATTTCGACACACTCAAGGGAATCAAAACCTATAGGGTACTTCCCGTTGACCTAGAACTATGAAATTTGGCAAGTAACATCGTTATAGACTACAAGTACAGGAATAAATCTCAAAACTATACATTTGTAAATAGATCTTAAAAAATAGGGGGTCTATATTTTTATAGGGTGTCGAAATTTCAAATTGAAACTACTAGTTCAAATGGGGTATCATATGAAAGGGCTTGATGTACACATTGCAAAATATATTTTATTTATTTTTTTCGACGCATTATTTCTTATTTATAATGAAAAATATCAAATTTAATAATGATACTACGTACCTACGGAACCCTCGGTGGGCGAGTCCGACTCGCACTTGTCCGGTTTTTTTTTTATACCACGTCGGGTGGCAGACAAGCATACGGCCCGCCTAATGTGAAGCGGTTACCGTAACCGTATTAACGCTCGGAACATAATATATCAAATGCGCGCCGCCACCCCCGCTGCCAAAGCAGCATCTCCTTCTTTTCTGGTGACCTCACTCACGCGCAGGAACACAACAACCCTCAAGGGAATTGTTATTTGGCTGCGGTATTCTGTGAGGTGGAGGTACATTCCCCAGTCGGGTAGCTTACAATTACGCTCCCTACCTCTCTTTTCGCTAGAGCTTCGTTTGTCGTTAAGCAGGATGCACCACGTGCCACCTGCACGTTCTGCAAGTTGGCTTTGGTTCAAAGGTAAACCACTTACACCCCAACTTTCTGACTAGAGATGGACAAAATGCCGGACATTTATGGTAAATGCCCAAGAAGTACATAAAAATACCCTATTTATGCCCAAATCTAGGCAAAAATGCCCAATAAATGATTGCGCATTTACAGGTATTTACTGGGCACTTATTGTAAATGCCTGGCATTTTGCCCATCTCTATTTCTGACAAAAGAGAGGTAGAGTATAGCGTATTTGTAAGCTGGCCCGACCGGGGAAGTACCTCTACCTCGCAGAATGCCGCAGCCAAATAACAGTTCTCTTCAGAATGAAGGAGGAAGAGATTGGTGTCAGCAACTTCAGAAAGGTGTTAGGAATGTTCGGAGGCATATGTGTTGCAAGATTTATATGTCGCTTTATCGATAATTGTTGTTAGGAATAAAAATACATAAATAAAGTAAACGTTCCAGATAACGATGTTAATGTTTAAGTTGTCAAAACCGATATTATATTTTATTCGTTTAGTGTGACGTTGATGTAAACGATACGTAACTCTTACAAGAATGGACTAGTACAAAAAGACTAGAGGCTTGAATATAATATAATATTTCGACGTCTCCAAAGTTTCTCAAGATAAATTTTGTCTAGACAGGCGGCCAGTTTGTTTCTTACCTTACCTTGCTGAAAAACAAAGTCATTCTGAATGTTTTATTTGAGTAAATTATTAATTAAACACAACAATAGACTATCTTCACGTAATTGAGTTGATTTTAATGTTTGAATACTTTTGTTCGCATTATTGTAAAAAAAAATTAACAAAAAAAAAACCGACTTCACAAAATACTCTTCAATCGTAAGCACTACTAAAAAGTTAAAAACTCTATCAGTTTATAAATGACGAACTAAATCAGTTTATAAATGAGTGAGTAATGAAGTAACAAACATAAAAAATATATAACCGAATTGAGAACCTCCTACTTTTTTGAAGTCGGTAAAAAACTGCATGTGAAACATGGTAATCTCTTGGTATCCAATATCAGAAAATGGTTTAAACTATAAACAGTTGATTCAAGTTTAATATAATAAAAGTTAACAACTAGGTCAGTTCGAGAACCACAAGTTAGAATGTGGTTATCATAGCGCCGCCGTCGCCGCAAGAAGAAGGCCGTACGGCTTAAGTGGCTTAGCCGTAGGTTCTAAACATCTCCAAGAATAAAATTACAAAAAAAATGCATTTACCATACTTGATCCTTGTTCTGTGCGATGAAGAAATTTTCATTTTACGGTTTAATATTAGAAACCCAACATAATAATACGTATTTAGGGTAGGCAACATTATTGTCATCACAATAAATAAATAAATAATAAATATTCCTGGACAAATTACATACGGCCATTTAGTCCCAAACTATGCAAAGGTTGTACTACGGATACTAGATATCTGATTTTTTTTTGTAAAGACATACATATCATAAATATATATATGTTCCACCACCTCTCGTTATTTATATAACAATATCATGTGATGTGAACTCATCATCATTGATTTTTTTTTATAAATAAATACTAGCTGACCCGATAGACATTGGACTATCTTCTTAACAATGAATATTGAATTGCAATTAGTTTCGTGCAATCTGTCTAATAACTGGCAGTCCTATCAAACGACATAAAGTTACGTTAGAAACGTTTAATATGGTCGTTAAGTTTTCTTAAATTTTCTAATTTTCCGCACAACTTTCTTATTTTTTTCTTTCATAAGAATCTTCTCCTGACAATAACAAATACAACATAAAAAGAAGTAGCGAAATCGGTGCAGCCGTTCACGCGTGATGCCGTGACTAAGGGAAATAGGGATTCATTTTTATATATTTAGTTTCGGAACGTTCAAACTCTTATTTCCTTTAAAACTCTTGTGAAAGCTTATTATCTTTCATTTAATTCAGTCATATGTCTGCATATGTTTTCTGTATATAATCTTATAGCTTAAGCACCTGTTGTTCTATGTCTCCTTTTCTTACTTCGTTACAGGCATACTCATTAACTTTTATAGGTGTATGTATGTATGTGTGTATGTCTATGTGTCTATTTTATTTTTGAGACATTTTTCTCAATAGCTTATTATGTCATTTACTTTGATTACACTGCGTCACCTACCTTTTTTTTTCACCTTTCGTCTACAATAAATGGTTGCTTGGAAGAAAGCGCATCGCGATAAAACCGCACTTTGTACTCATATTCTGTACATGTCCTTTTTTTTACATTTTTGTATTGATGCAATAAAGTGTATTGTATTGTTTGATGTGTCAGAAGCTTTGGCACTAGGTATATTATTATCATAAAACAAAATATTTGTTGTGGACTCAGCACCCTATTTATAAATATGTGAATATGAATATTTCTTTACAAAAAAAAATGCATTTACCATACTTGATCCTTGTTCTGTGCGATGAAGAAATTTTCATTTTACTGTTTATTATTAGAAACCTAACATAATAATACGTATTTAGGGTAGGCGACATTATTGTCATCACAATAAATAAATAATAAATATTCCTGGACAAATTACATACGGCCGTCTAGTCCCAAACTAAGCAAAGCTTGTACTATAGGTACTAGATAACTGATATTATACTTAAATACTTTTTTTTTGTAAATACATACATATAATACATAGAAAACACCCATACCAAGACAAACAGACATGTTCATGCACACAAATATTTGTCTTGTGCGGGGATCGAACCCGCAACCTCAGAGTCAAAGTGGCCATTGCTAACCATTCTCCCTCGAGCTCGTCATGTTCACAATGTTCTAAAGTAGAACTGGTAGGTAATGCATTAAATTCGCCTTTTGTATAATGTGTGTTGATTCATTTTAATTTTGTAAAAGCTTTGAAAGAAGTTAGACTTTCAAGTCTAACACAAACGCTTATCATTCAAACAATATAAACTATGAAAGCTTAAAAATAGAAAAGAAAAAATATTAACAATGAAATACTGACTTGCACAAATTTTCTATCCATTTCTTCATACAAAAGTTTGTCGAAAAAATGCATATAGTTGAAATCTATTATAGTAAATACAAAAATGTACCCGGTAAAATAGCAAGATACCTTGAAACAATATTGGTTAGAAAGCGTTATCATTACAATCTTTATTGATTTAGGCATGACATTTTATATATAGACGGGGTATAGATCAATATAACTAGAAAGTAGCGACAAAGCGCTTAATAAAGCTATATCTCTTACTGTAGCAGTATAAATAGTACACTGTCTAAACATACAGGAAGGCATTTTATCTACTTTTCAACTCGCGATGACGTCTTAACGCGACGGTAAATGGCGCATGACTATGTAAAAGGCGGCAACTACCTTGCATTCTTCTTATCAAAATAGATGCAGATAATAAATAAATAAATATGTGTGGACATTTACACAGCGCCATTTACTCCTAAATTAAGCGCAATGCTTGTACTATGGGTACTAGGCAGCTGATAAATGTAATTAAATACATTTTTTTTTGTAAATACATACTTATAATACACAGAAAACACCCAGACCAAGCCAAACAAACATGTTTATGCATACAAATGTCTGCCTTGTGCGGGGATCGAACCCGCGCCCTCGGAGTCAAAGTAGACATTGCTAGCCATTCGACCACCGGGCTCGTCATAACGCAGAGCTCCATGCTTATAGATAAAACATATCTAGGTAAAAATATCTCAAGATTTAGCAGTCTGTGTGGGAGAATCTGTTTGTGGTTCGGCTAAATAATAATACAAAAGGTTACCGATGAAAGAGAAGGGCGGCGGTATGTACGGTCAGTTAAGCAATTGCTTTGGGATGCTATTGATTTTTATTATAAGAGAGCCAAAAAAGAAAACGTTGTTTACCTTTAAAGAGACGAACAATCGGTTGATATCTAAATAAGGATCGTATTACTAATCGGAAAGATAATTGTAACGATTTATATTAAAATCTTTTTCATTACTTAGAAATGGTCGTCGTTTCGCTAAACATATTATTATGTTTATTTATTTACGAGTGTAGAGGTGCGGAAAGGTCTCGGAGATGTTTGACTGTGGCGATTTATTTAACGAGTAGCTTTATTTGTTTGCGAGACCGACGGTCGACGGCGCGTCCCCTTCTAATGTAACCCCATTAACTTTATCCTTACTGTAAATTATACCAGTTTCAACTTTATCATTCAGCTGGTAAGAGCGAGATCCTCCATGTTTGAGATGCCGCTGTCGGGGTTGGTGTTGTTTAAGTAATGACTTAATAGTGGGCGCGTCTTGTGTGTTCGCACTGATGTGTGTGGGGAATAGGTGCCAAGTCTGCTGCACTGAACACGTTAACAGATAAATGTTAGAGCGTCTAGTGAGTAGAATTCCGTGGTACTTCTGTTGTAAGGTGTAAGCTGCTTATCACGATCTTTGAGCCAAAACAAATCTCACTTGCACGTAGTTCACCATGCTGACATGACAGGCTCTGGCGAAAGAGAGGTACGGTAAATTGCCCGACCGGGGAAGTACTTCACATCACACAAGACAATAGCAATTCTCTTGATAGTTTTTGTGTTCCTACTGGTGAGTGGGGTCACCAGGACGGAATTGCAGCTTTGACAGTGGGGGTGGCATGGTACGCAAGCGATATTTCATATTGCGACCGTATATATAGCTACGCAGTACGCTAATCGCTGCACACCAGGCCAGCCATATGCTTGTAGTTGTCTGCTACCCGACGTAGTATAAAAAAAAGGAATAAATATGCTGCAACTGCATTTTTACAGTGAAACTTCTAAAACTAGCCATCGTAAAAGTTCCTCAGCGAAAATTGATAAGCAGGGAAATGCTGTATATTTTCTGAAACTTTAAAATTGCGTCTTATTTTTTTTTATAAGAAAACAGGTTAAGTTTATGATATCAGAAATACGTGGTTCATAATTTATTCTAGAAAACTATTCAAGAAAAGTAGCTAATCTCAATTTTGTACTTACAAAACTTACTTAAGCCGTAGAGGTCGACCTACATTTGTTAGAGTTTAATCCTATTTTGTAAAAGAGGTGATTTAGTGTCTATATTTTTCTTGGGTTACTTTCTTCTGATTGAATTCCTCGAAGGGTTGAGATTATCTGGACATCGTTCTGCACAATTGGTAGTTACAATATCGTGTCTAGCTAAAGGTGCACGCATATTTATCCGAGCCGAACGCGTTGAACGAACTGTAAAAAAAAAACGAATTTTAGAATTTTTTATATGTTTTGAAACCTCGCAAACCTGTCCGTCCAGAATCGGGTGATTCGACTGAATAGGTGTGCGAGGTTTCATAAGAATTCGTATATAGAATTATAAAATTCGTTTTGTTTTGTTCAATAAGTTATATTTCTTAAGATTATACCCAGACTAGATTATAACCATATATTGCATCAGAAAACGGTTCCTGCTGTTGCATGGATATCTAGCTATACATAATTAGTTAGGTACGTAGGTTCGGAAATAGACTGTCATAGCGATAGTCTTATCATATCAGTGAACTTTTCAATTTGGCAAAATGATACCAACTTAACTAAAAAATATACAGACAAGATTTCGACCGAGACCGAGGTCGCGGGTTCGATTCCCGCACAGGACAAACATTTGTGTGCATGAACATGTCTGTTTTCTATGTATTATAAGTATGTATTTACAAAAAAAAAATGTATTTAAGTACATTTATCAGTTGTCTAATACCCATAACACAAGCTTTGCGTTTAAACTTGGGACTAGATGGAGCTGTGTAAATTGTACAGAAATATATATATTTTATTATTATTAGCTTGGTTTCTACTGCGAGGTATGCATATCGTTGAATACTAAAATTACAAGGAGTTTTAATTAACATAACCAAGTATATTATCTAGTTATTTATACCAGGTTTGCTTATAAATATTTCTTCGAAATTGGATGACGATGTTCAAAATTGATGCGGTTGAGAGCGTCTCCCGCAAAACTCTTGAAATCTAATAACTTAGAGCGCGTCTCACACCGAAGCCGCGGAATAATTGGAGGGTCGATAAGCACCACTCATTCGATGCATTATAAATCAGATTAAATCGTACCTACAAAACCAAGAGGAGTGCTAATAAACGATAAATTATCGTCAATACCACACCCCATTCTTGCAACGTAACGTTGGCTTAGCGCGGCTCGTTTACAATAGTAACGGAGCGAACATACCTCCTCGCAAACGAAACAATCAAATTGCAAAGAGCTCGAACTCTCGAACAATGCCGTATTGCAAAAATGGAAATTGTGGTTTTTGCTGCATTAACCGAGCTCCAGCACGGTCATATGCACTCGTTATATGTGCAGTTAAGTTTTTATTCAATCGTGACTACAAATTTATTGCAGTAGAGCACAGAATGTTTGCCAAAGTCACTTCGTAAAGTTTTTGAGTCAATACTTTATCTATATTTATAAAAGCATCCGTTACTGACTGATTTATCAATGCACAGCTCAAACCACTGGACGGATCCAGTTGAATTCTTAAAAATTCTTACGGGATACCTGGGATACGGTCGTACAAAGTCGCGGGTGCAAGCTAGTGGTATTATATAATTTTATTCTTCGTGAATGGCACATAAATATTCGAGATGAAGAAATTTACAACTTACCTGCTTAAGAGATGAGTATATTGGTTGCTGCCATAATTCTATTACCTCGGTCGTCGATGTTGGAGCGCATCGGGAAATAACATCCCCTTACCGAATATTTCTGCTTCCGACGTGGCTATAACTAGACATTTAGGAGTGATCTCGTAATCGGTGTATTGCGAAAACTCACCAGTCATATCTTTTTTCCATTTCATCATCGTTTGTAATGAAAATAACTTTGATATCTTGTGCACGTGCTATATAAATTTTGTCGTCATACTAAAATTTTTCAGTCAATACTTAATGAAATGAAATGAGGAGATCCGTAGAAGAACCAAGGTTACCGACATAGCCCAGCGGATTAGCAAGTTGAAGTGGCAGTAGGCAGGGCACATAGCACGGAGGACGGATGACCGATGGGGTCGAAAGGTTCTCGAGTGGAGACCACGTACCGGCAAGCGCAGCGTAGGACGTCCACCCACAAGGTGGACAGACGACCTCATTAAGACCGTAGGATCGCGCTGGATGCAAGCCGCTTCCAACCGGTCTTATTGGAGATCTAGAGGGGAGGCCTATGTCCAGCAGTGGACTTCCAATGGCTGAGATGATGATGACTAAAATTTTTAAATAAAACTTCTTTTGCAAAATCATAGCCAGTAGAAAGTGAGCAAATAATTAATACTTAATACACACAGATATACGCCACATAAATCCGTATATTGTGTTTTCCTTTTATTCATTGCAACATTTCTCGACAAGGAAAACATCACGTCAGCACATCGGAACGGAGGAAAAATTAACTAGGTAATAGATTGTGGATACGCAATTGCCAAAGAATGGCTTAGTTAGCTATTATACAAAAATAACAGTGGATTTGAGAACTTGTGCATTTTATTATGGAATCTTTTTATGTGTTATCCTGTTTACAATTATGAAATAAAATTGTTGTTGATATAATATTTCAGAAGTTAATATTCATCGTGATTTTAATGGGAATGAATTTTATACTTTTCTTTCTAGCATCGTGATTATGATTAATTATTATCCTTTTTAGGGTTCCGAACCTCAAAAGGAAAAACGGAACCCTTATAAGATCACTTTGTTGTCCGTCTGTCTGTCTGTCTGTCTGTCTGTCTGTCTGTCTGTCTGTCTGTCAAGAATTTCTATGTCGAGAATGCGTGGAGGTATCAAGCTGAAATTTGAACTGTATACTCAGGTCTACGGTCCCATGAAGTTAAAAAAAAATCAAATTGCTAAGTTTACGTAGAAAAAAGTTACGGCCGTTTATTCAGCAAAAAACGCATATTTCGACACACTCAAGGGAATCAAAACCTATAGGGTACTTCCCGTTGACCTAGAACTATGAAATTTGGCAAGTAACATCGTTATATACTACAAGTACAGGAATAAATCTCAAAACTATACATTTGTAAATAGATCTTAAAAAATAGGGGGTCTATATTTTTTATAGGGTGTCGAAATTTCAAATTGAAGCTACTAGTTCAAATGGGGTATCATATGAAAGGGCTTGATATACACATTGCCAAATATATATTTTTTTTTTTTTCGACGCATTATTTCTTATTTATAATGAAAAATATCAAATTTAATAATGATACTACGTACGGAACCCTCGGTGGGCGAGTCCGACTCGCACTTGTCCGGTTTTTTAAGGACTGGAGGAGCTCGTTGGCGTTGTTGCGCGTGTCAGTCTAAGCGAACATGCAAGTTAAGCAACGTCGACCGTAGCCTGTGTTTGGATGGATAATTTATTTATTCCAAGCTCCTCCGTGCTTCGGAGGGCACGTTAAGCCGTCTGTCCTGGTTGTTGTCATTAGATGATAGTCGTCAAGGCAAGTCAGTGGCCTTTAGACGGTTTGAAAACACTGGCGTCCGCCAATTCGCAGTAGAGCAGGTGGTGGCCCGTATCCCACCAGTGGGCTAAATAAGGGCTGACGACGATTCAACTTTTATGAAACTTTACAACCGAGGTTTCGTTCATATAAACTTTTAGAATCGAAAATCAACACCCCTTAAATTTCAAATATCTGTACACCGATTTCGGATATTCGGCTGTTGGGAAGGTTATACTCGTAAATAATAGAACATTAAATCTAATATACCTATAAAATCTCGTGTCGCGGTGTTTGTTACCAAACTCCTCCAAAACGGCTGGAACGATTTTTATTAAATTTTGTGTGGATATCGGGTAGGTCTGAGAATTGGCCTACATCTATTTTTCATACCCCTAAGTGATAAAATAATAAAAAACCTCTAAAGATTTTTTATTATTTTATTGACAAAATTCTTTTTTTTATTATTATATTATGATTTGTTAAAAAAATATAAAATACATATAATCCAAAATTTTCATCATTCTACTGTCAACCCCCTATTTTTAATAGCGATTTAATAGCAAAACAACGTTTGCCGGGTCAGCTAGTTTTACTATATATATTCAGATACCATACATTTATTTTGTAAGTTCAAAAGACTAGTTGCTTTTTCCTTTCTTTGTATAGTAAAAATGAAAAGGTAATAAAAAGTGTATATAAATTCATAAAACATTTTTTTACAAAAGTGTATATTAAGGAATCCCTGGGAAAGTAACAGAAAACGGTAAACCCATTTTTACCGTTTTCTCACTTGTTGGTAGGTTGATTTTGTCCTCGACGAACCATTTATCTCAGACTCCGTGGTCCATTACGTTAACGACTGGCCGAATAGTTTCCGAAGGAATAATAGAGGCAACCAACAACGTCTTTTGAGTGCTCATAACATTGTTTCGTTCGTATTATTAATAAGTAGTCCAATATTGACACGAGGGAAGCAATTTAAATCTTTTCGCCTAGCGCCCATTTGAATTCGTTAGAGTTAGAGATAAAATTTAAACTAAATGTATTATTTTTTTCAGTTATTAACTAAATTAACTCAGTATGGCAGTCAGCCAAAGAGACACAGTGTCGCGCGCATCCCAACGATCTATGATTGCACGTTTTTTTAATTTAAGTTTTCTTATAGATATGTAAATAAATTACTAGAGTCAGACTACCTATGCTACTTTTGAAAAATGATTTTGTAGCTACCCGCACACGCACTACGACAGTCTTCATTACAATGAACTTTTAGTAGGTACCAACACACTAAAAGTTGAAAACCTGGGGTCCTACCGCTTAGATAGCTGGTAGAAACCCTGGAGTTCTACCGACTGAGCTGAAGATGTTTTTCAATAACTAAAACGTAAGACCTATTTTTCGATGGGAATCAGCTTAAGTTATAAAATTTCATCCCGACCAGGAGCCGTACCGTTTAGATAGGGCTCCTGGTCGGGATGAAATTTAATTATCTTAAAAAACAGTTTGGCCTACGATCATTCCGAGTAGTTAAAGGAACCCTGTAACTACATCGTAATTAGTTTTAAATTCGGCGGCGGATTTAGCGTAATAATAATCGATAACAGTTAAATATAGACCATAATAAATAAATAATAATAAATAACCTCGACCCCGGTTTAATATTGAAAATACTGAAATGTGGTAAATGTTTACCAACAAATTCAGCTACAGAGCATCTGTTGGTTAGGTTATATACAGTCTGTGGGTAGGTGGCCTGTGCGTCGAGTCAATAGAAACTGTGCTGGTCGCGTGTGGTAGTTGCTTATATTCAATTCAATTCAATCTCTATTCAAAGGGGTTTCCAATCTGTTCTTAAACGATAGTTGCATTTACAAGTTGTATTTTTATTGGGACATCTTTCTAAAAGAAGAGATTAGCGTAGCAGACATTAGGGGGCGTCCATAAATTACGTGAGATGTTTAAGGGGTCGAGGGGGTCGAGTCAAATCTCATCTAATCTTACGTTGGAGAGAGGGGGGTCTCTAATATTTTTTCTGATTGAAATAAAAGAAAATACTATTTTGGTCCATTTAATCCAGAATGTACATGCTTAAGATCTTAAGCGTAATCGTAATACGATTAGATCATTCACTATTCGTTCGAAAGAAAATAATTTCATTCATACTTCGACGTTATACATCTACTGACTGTCAAACCACCATATTTGTTTTATACCAATTATCTCAATTTAATCTGAATTTACGGTACAGTGTAGCCCGTCCTTTGTTAATCTATTGTTAAATTTTTATTACACTTATAGTGCAGTCATTGAAGCGAAAAATAGGGTCTTACCTCCGATTTTTTTTATGAAATTTTGTAATTAGGCTCATCTTACCTTTAACTTCAAAAGTGAAAATGATCTGAGCTCCGCCTACTATTTTTAAGGGGTGTAAACAACCCCTTATAGAAAAATTGACATTGAGCCATTTTATCGCTAGAAAACGTGTTTAATATCGAGGGGTGAAATTGTAAAGTGTTTTCTAACACAATTACCTCATAATAAAATCATTTTCAACCCCTTGAAAACCTTACAACCCATGCAAACAACCCCTAAATAGAAAAAAATCACAAAAAAATACTTTGGTATGACATAAAAAGATTTAAGTATAGAGTAAATAATATTTTATGTCTCTATCTTAATTGTCGAATTTTTAACCCCCTTTCGACTCTTAAAAACAACCCCTTGATAAAAAATTGTTTAAAAAAATTTCTTTTGATGAAATGAAAAGGATTTAAATGTTATTTCACATTCTCGAAAATGATTATCATATTCTCAAGCTTTTCAACCCTTAAAACTAAATTAAAACAGTAAATATATATGATTACACATTTAAAAATAATTTAATTATAGAGAAAGAAATCACCATTTATTGAATAAAATGTTTATATAAATATTTTTCGTGGTTGGCCCCTCCGAGCAATACACATACTTAAGATGAAATAAATTTTATTTGATTGGAGAAAGCTACAAATACGAATATAACAATATAACGATTCTGATAGAAATCAACGAGAAGGATGAGGTTGCTATTCTGAGCATAAATTCTCAAATAGGGGAGCAAGGTTAGATTTTTGTTTCCAGGCGTCCCCTTTCATATCTTTTCGCGTTTATTTTGGTCGTGAATTTTTAAATCAAAAGAATATTCGTTCTGAGGTTACACAGAAATGAACCCGTGCGTTATATTGCGCGCCTGGTACAAAATCACCGCCCCGGTACTGTACCGTTAATTTTAAAGGTAAGGTTTACGTAACCATGGGACTAATTGACACAGGTAATGTCGCTTATTTTGACACATGTTTCATCTAATGAAAGTAACAAGAAAAAAACGAGAAATAGTTACGAATTCTACTTTTGTTCACGATATTTTTCTGTCAAGCAAAGTAAAGCTCGTACGAATCGTGTAACAATCAAGGTATAAGATAGATTATGCTTAATTATAACATTTTTTTTTCAACGCTTCAGTACGAATGGTTTAGAATAAACCTGGTTTGAAAATCCGAAATTATGACCTTAAATACGTCTGAGAACGGATTGGGTTCAGATGTAGTACGGAAGCATTCTTAAGGAAGGGCTTCCTAGTATTACTACTAGCTCCACTCGAGTGTTAATTTGTGTAAAAATACTCACTAAATAGACAATGAATCAAAATACAATATTAAACAATATGGACATTATTTTATAACTTAGAAAATTGATAAAACACGCTAGTTACTTATGAAGAAAAAATTGCGTTTTGGCACATTTTACTTCTACAACTACAGCGATAATATTTTATCCATTTTGTGAGCAAATAAATATCTTTGTTTAAGAGTTATACAAAAATACAGAACATAAGAAACAATCGAGTAACACAGGTTTTTGAATAATAGTGTTCTTGGCAAATATTTAAATTTTCACTCAAGTGGCGCTAGCTAGCGTATTCATAAACAAATTATTGTAAAAAAAATTAAGACGTTACGCAATTAACATTAAGACAAGGCGAAACACAATAAAAACAAAACTTACCTAAAATTATCAAAGAATACAAATTAATTAATTAAGAAAAAAAACACAATCTTTATAATTAAGATTTTGGAAGCGAAAATTCCTTTGTATTTCGGAAACCAAACTAATTATGCCTTTTTTTAATGTAGCATAGGATTGTACGTAATGTCTTATTATCATCATCAGGTCCATTTTAGTCTCCACTACAGGAGCACGACCCTCTCTCGTCCGTCCTAGACGGAAGGAGGATTTGGCCTACACTCCCCACGCTGGCCAGCCGGGTTGGGGAGGCCTGATCGATATTTGATAATGTATTTCCCTTAGTCGCCTTGTACGACATCCACGGGAAGAGATGGAGTGATTCTATTCTAGTCTGCCGGAACCCACACGGCCAATGTCTTATTAACGAAGTAGTAAATAATATACCTATATAATTGCAGTTTTAACAAATGTGGTTCTAATGTGTTGTCTAGTGGTCGCGTTTAGTGGCGGCCATCGCCGTTGGTAATGTGCGGCAACTCTTACCTCAGAGTCCGCTGTCCGGCCATCCGTCACCAACTTAGAGAGCCAGACCATTTGGTAACACTTATTATAAAGGAGATGCTATACTTGTTGCTTGCGAACATAAAGAAAAAAGTGACAAGAGTTATTTTTGATTTTTCAGTGATTGGACATACGTCTGTGCGGTAGGACAGTATGTCTGTGTAACCCTTTATTTATTGACGTGATAACGTCTCATAAATCGATAAACGCCGGCTGCACGCACGAAAAAGCATTACTCATCGTCACGTTCGGCCTGAGCCGAGCGTGCAAGCCCGAGCGCGGCTTGTGACGCCATCTATCTCTCTTCCACTCCATGGGCCCATGTTTTCTTATGACGTTATCACGTACAATTATCGTTCGTAAACCGACTTCACAGACAACCAATTTTTTGTAAGATAGAGTTTCGTATCACGGCTACGGTCTACAAAATTAGCTCCGTAGTATTTGACGACCTAAACTCTGATAAGTGAAAACAACACTAAAGGAGGTTTACTGACAGACTTGACGGAGTATATATGTTGCAGCCTAAATGGTTAAAATTGTGAGTCAATTGTACGGCTGGCTCTTTTATTGAACAACGCCATTCAACTACACACTTTATGATATTTAAAACGTTCAACATCACTGCTGACTGACAGGCCGCTGTATCATTATCTATATGTGTGTATTATTAATACACACACACTGTCACAGGGACACGTATACTTTGCGACCTGACATAATTAATCATCATCATCATCAGGTCCATTTTAGTCTCCACTACAGGAGCACGACCCTCTCTTTTCCGTCCTAGACGAAAGGAGGATTTGGCCTACACTCCCCACACTGGCCAAACGGGTTGGGGAGGCCTGATCGATATTTGGTAATGTATTTCCCTTAGTCGCCTTGTACGACATCCACGGGAAGAAACGGAGTGATTCTATTCTAGTCTGCCGGAAACCACACGGCAAATAATTAATAATAAACCTAAATTCAAATATTAATGTCATATAATACGTTATGTCACCTGGTGACAAACACAACACAACAAAACATTTTGGTTTAAGATGTTTTACCTATAGACGCGTTCTACCTGCCTTCATTGTAGTTCACGTTCTTTTCCTTTCCTTGCGTACTACATAATATACATGCGTAGTTATTGATTAAGCGCTTTGTAACCAATTTTTCCTGCAATTATTGCCCGTCTATATAAAAAATGTCATAGATCTTTAATGAGTCGACAGCAGATTGGGGTATAAGTTGTTCATCAACATCTTTGCACCAAAGCCAACCTCACCTATACGTGGTGCACCCTTCTGACTGACAAACGAGGCTCTGGCGAAAAGAGTGGTAGGGCATAGTGTATTTTTTAAACTGCCCGACTGGGAAAGTACCTCCACCTCACAGAATACTGCAACCAAATAACAATTCTCTTGTTGTGTTCCTGTGAGTGAGTGAGGTCACCAGAAAGAAAAAAAGGAGGGAACGAATCGGCGACCCCTTGGTGTTGCTGATCTCCATGGGCGGTGGTGATTGATTTCCATCAAGTGATCCACACGCTCGTTTGCCCCCCTCTCATAAATAATAAATAAATATTCCTGGACAAATTACACACCGCCATCTAGTCCCAAACTAGGCAAAGCTTGTACTATGGGTACCAGACAATTGATATGTAAATAATACTTAAATACATTTTTTTTGTAAATACATGCATGTAATACATTGAAAAGAAGCAGAAATGTTCATGCACACAAATATTTGTCTTGTGAGAGGATCGAACTCGCGACCTCGGAGTCAAAATGACCATTGCTAACCATTCGACCGCCGAGGTCGTCGAATAAAAAAAGATGGCGCTATATGCACCAAGCTCTGTCACCCATATACTTAATTCTGATACATCAAACAGCATGAACACAAAAATTGAAGAACATACAGTAAATATATTGTAATGTCCAGGCTACATTTTGTGAATTTTGACTCCGTTTTGTATACGTCAGAAAATTCAACCGACGCATTTGTCAAAAGTACGTTAGTCGTTAGCGTAGACCGCACCTAATATTGTCGGACAGCATGTAAAGGCGTGTTTTCACTAGTAAATAATTTCTAAATAGTCAAATTGAAGCAAAGCAAACCAAATAATTTTAACAAAAAAAAAAAAACCGACTCCAAACATTATTCTATATTTATGTATGTAGATACAGGCTGATGACGATAATGATGATGATGAAAAAAATACGGGACCAATCTGAAAGTTAACTCTTTCAAATAAAATAAAAATTAATTTTTTTTTCAAATCAGTTTAAAATACACGGAGTAATTAAGTAACAAACACTAAAAAAAATACAGCCGAATTGAAAACCTCCTCCTTTTGGAGTCGGTTAAAAAGAAAAAAATGTTTGAAGAGAGGTAGGGTACAGCGTATTTGTAAGCTGCCCTACTGGGGAAGTACCTCTACCTCACAGAACACCGCAGCCAAATTCCCTTGAGGGTTGTTGCGAGTGAGTGAGGTCACCAGGATGGAGTTGCTGCGTTGGCAGCAGGGGTGGCGGCGTGCGACCGATATTTCCGTTGCGAGTGTTATTATGGCTACGGTAACAGCTTCACATCAGGTGGGCCGTATATTTGTCTGCCACCCGACGTAGTATTAAAAAAATTAAACCCGGTATTTGATATTGATCTGAGCTTGCAAATTCGAAATCGTTTATAAAATGTGGTTTCTCCAGGTTGCAATAGAAAGCTTTGCCTACATACGGAGTATAAGTCGCTCACCATTATGTTTATAGCCTAAGCAATTTGTTCCCGTGGTGGTAATATTTCTGTAGATAGCCAAGAGAGCCCGACTGGGAAAGTATCTCCACCTCACAGAATTCCGCAGTACGAAAACAATACCTTTGAGAACAACTCAACGGTAGGTATTCCCGAGCAAATGTCTTGGAAGCCTTCAAGAAAAGAGCCTAAATTCCCCTAAAAAGGCTGGCAACGGATTGGTGACCTTTTAATATCTTATCTTAGAGTGGGTCCAGTGCTGCAGCACCGGTGAGACGTCGACCCTAATGGATCTTTTATGCTTTCCCTAAACCTTTAGTCACTCTACCCTGACTGTCTGCAGACATGTTCCATGTACTCATGTACTTCAGTATGCCGCTTATTGGGAAGAGCCTGTAGTCCTCCAGGACCGGGTATGCCTTTCCTAGGATTTTTAATGTTTATAACCTTTTAATGTTACTGATAATAGACATCAGTAGCACTAACAGGTGGGCTGTGATGATTATTTACTATCATCACTAACATGCTCGTTTGCCCCCTGTGTTATAAGTATAAAAAATCTTATATAGAATAATTTTCAAATGAGTGATGAACACAAACATTTGACAATCACACAAAGCAAGATTTTACCTATTCCTGGTGAGTTTCATTTTTAAAAACAGTATCTAATCATTCTTTTAACTATTTTTTCCAATGACCAGTTCCGTAAACTTTCAGTATGACCCACGAATTTTATATTAGGTATATTTAAAAACACAGAAGCCAATTTATTTTCTCATAGAAATTTATACTAATTGTTAGTGACAAGTTAATAGTTCGTTGAATTGAAAACATCCGAAGTCAATATCGTTTAAAGGAAACAGTTAAACGTCCGCTGCATTATTTTAATTATTTTGACGATATATTAGCTGGCGGTCAAAATTCTCGGAACAAATTGCCATGATTTACGGCGAGCGCGCCACCCATGTAGCACACGGAAATAGATGCCAGCGTGCGGCCACTACGGGCATGCTTTTAATACAGTTTATATGTTTACTCGCCGTTTACACCGTAAAGAGGCCGACGCGCGACGTCGCGTCGTCGAGTCGTTGCGCATTTTTGTTGTACGAGCCACCTACGAAAAGTGTTTGATATTTAGTGGAATCCAAAGAGATTTTATATTCAATGAATTATTTGGTGGAACTTGAAAATATTTTTTCTTATTCAATTTATTTAGAACAAGCTGATGTTCGCGACGCCATAAGCGACAATTCTCGACCTTTTTAGTGTCATATTTTAACTTAATTGTCTTTATAAAAAAATAATTAATTAATTTATGAAACTTTATAGGGTCTTCTCGTCTTTTAAATTTAGTTTACCTTTTTAAGTAAAAAAAAATCTACTAATAATCAAGAGACAGTTGATATATGAATTTAACTATTAACAGTCGAGTTTCATTAACTATAACTTTTTTCACTCAGTCTGATTTCAATGAAACAAAGCCTATGTATGCGAGCGAAAAGGCGTGGAGCGGAAAGCATACATACGACGATAACATATATACGACATACCTATAATATAAATATAAAAATAAAAAATCCGATTTAGGGAGTAATTCTGTATCTTCACGTTACGCTGGACGAATTTAGCTAGTACACTTATACCTACAGTTCCGCTCCTTTCAGCCGCATACTACACTTATTTAGTTCAATTCAGCTTTGGTCCATAGTAAAACACCGTTTTGTATAGAGATGTGTACGCGGTAGAACAGCACTGAACGCTGGCATTAGTAAGTGCGTGATAAAAACACAGTTGTCCTTATGGTAGAGAAACATCTGGTATGTTCTACCCGTGACAGATAAGAAATTCCCAAGATTACGTCATGTGCGTATTTTTTTTTATACCACTAGAGTGGCAAACAAGCATACGCCATAAGCCCGCCTGATGCCACAACACACAGCTGACGACGTAGACAAGTTCAAATGCCGTGACCACTTTTTGCAGTAAAGAACCTAGTGGTTTTCTGATAAGCTTGTATTCAGATTGTGGCAATTTGCCGCGAAGGTAAATAGTACTGAAAGCTGAACGGATACGTACGCACCTCCATGCCAAACGTTGTTCTTCTATGGACAGCAATTTAATTGAATCGAATTTAATTATGTAATTACTCCCTCAATGAATGAATCATCCATCATAGGCTCAGCCCAAAGCATTATATTAAAAAACTGGAGTTTCGTATAGAATTACTCTTTATGATCCAGGCAAGGGGAAAACCAGGATTTTTGGTATATATATAATCTGCGAGACAAGTGACCTACGACCTCAGCGATACTATTGGACTTCGATTTGACCTACGATTTGGAATCTTCGTGTGGATTTCGTGTTGTGAAGACCTGCAGACCAGACCCTGCGTAAATAAATCCTTGAAAGTTGTCACTGGCGTTTTACACCCAAATCTAGGACCCTAGCTCGTAACATTATGTTATGTTAATGATTGAATTTGTATTTAATGTAACGATATTGTTAAAACTTGGCAATTAAAAGAGTCGGCCTTGAGTTTCTTGCCAGTTCTTCTCAAGAAGCCCTGTCGCCGGAACTGGCACTTAAATTCACTTTCATATTCAAGTGTGATGAAAGTGAATCTAAGTTCTGCGGATTTAGAAAAGTAATGATTTAGATACATGTTCTTATATTTAATTTGTATGACGTTTCTAAGTGCTTTATAAAGTCAAAGGAATAAAGATATTTTGATTTGATTTGATTTGATTTGCTTTGAAGGGGTTTATAGTATATTCCACCACACTGCTCAACTGTGGGTTGGCGGAAGCAACCAAGCCAAGTCAGCCGCCTAAAGGCTACTGACTTGGCTTAACGATTGTCATCTAACGACAACAGCCGGAAACTTAACGTGCCCTCGGAAGCACGGAGGAGCTCGAGATAAGTAAACCCATCCATCGACAGACTACGGTCGACTTTGCTTGACTTGCGTGATCGATTAGATTGACACGCGCAACGATGCCATCCAGCTCCTCAGGATAGATGTAAGTGACTCACCATAATTTTTAGTGCCTAAGCCAATATCACCTGCCGATTAGCTAATGAGGTTCTTGTGTAGAAGATTTGAGGTATATCGAGCCCTACTAGGGAAGTACTTCCACCTCATAGTAGAGCGTAGCAAAATAAAAATATCTTTGGAGATTGCTGTATCACTGTAAGTCAGTGAGGTCACCAGACGTATGGAGCTGCTGCGTTAGCAGTAGGGGAGCCAACGCGAGAGAAATACTTCTTGTATTGTAAGCGTCTATAGGCTATGGTAACCGTTTTACATTAGATGTGCAGTATGCTTGTATGACTGATGATGTCTGATGACTATGATATATGGTATGGTTTGGTAAAAAAAATAAGCCAGATCATCTCCTCTCTTCACCATAGATCCTCCAAGCCTTGGATATCATTCTAAAGTTGTTCGCTTCAGATCGCTGGCCAGCTCATTTGGATGGTCTTTGAGTCGAGCTCTATAGTTAAAAGTAGATACTTTTATCTAGTCTTTCACAGCCTCTATGTGTTGAGCCACATGCAGTTCAGCGCTGGTGATAAACCATGGAGTTAAAATAGCACTCACGTATAATACGAGTAATAAATAATAATAAATAAATAAATATTTCAGGACAAATTACACACTATCGTTTAGTCCCAAACGCAAAGGTTGTAGTATGGGTACTACGAGTAAATAACTGATAATATATTTAAATACTTTCTTTTGTAAATATATATATATATATATATATATATATATATATATATATATATATATATATATATATATATATATATATATATATATATACGCCCAGACCAAGACAAACACAGACATGTTCATAACAAATTTTCATAAAAAATATATTTGTCATGTGCGGTGATAGATACCGCGACCTCGGAGTCAAAATGCCATTGTTAATCATTCGACATAGTCAAGAGCTAGTCAAGTAATATAATAAATAAGTAGTGGCGGGTCGCTAGTTTATTATATGACAACGCGTTATGCCATGAGTTATTTCGTTGTTTAGTTATGGTTATAAAAATAAAAGGTGGAGTTAAGCGCACCTGTGCCAGAGCTCTCTATTTATGGCAGGCGTACGCCTCGCGACGAGATACGGTTTTTGCTCCGAGCCCCGACATCGTTCATGTGGGACCTTTTGCAATTAAATTGTACCCAAAACGACTAATGTAATCACAGCATCAAAGTTATTTTCTTTGCCGTCAGTCTTTGTAGAAAATTTAATTTTAATCTCTTCATTACAATGCCGACGTCCGAATTTGATTTATAAAATGTCATTAAAATTTTACTGAACTCGACTTCAATTTTAATAGATTAGAGAGAGACTGGAGTTCAATGAAATTATTATCTTACAATTTTGGCATTTCATTTTAATATATATTTGAACTGTTGTTGTGTTGTGTATTGTTATGAAAATTAAATATTATTTAACAATAATTTATATGTAGCTATATAGAAGTATTTTCGCCCGCAATAGTCGGCACTTTGAATATAAGCCACTTTTGTTACGCATCGTCGCACTTTGTTCAGAGAAAAATAGGATTTTTATTCATCGTAACTCTCTATTGTTACGAAATTAGGTGAACTGAAACATGAATATAGTCTTGCTTTTACGAAGGTTTCTGTCAAAGAATCTTAAAAATATACGTAATATTTTACGTAAATACTAGGTTTCCGCATCGCGGCTTCGCTCGCGTTGTTTTGTACAATTGTCATGATTTTTGTATGTGTTTTACTCCACCTCATCTACTGCATTCAATAAACTTTTTCCTGTCCGCAATTCCTCCTCCTCCTCCTATTTCTTCTCTTTTTCTTTTTGCTTATATCTTCGATCTCTTCTTTTCCCCCATATCCTCCAAAATGCTGTTACATTTTTGGGTATTTGCCATTGGTGGAACTTTCTCAACATTTTGAAATAAATGATCCTCGTTTTTACAAAAACATTCAGGTCGTCATTGCAATCAATGACAAATCTACCATCTAAATATTTAGAGCAAAAGGTACGCCGAAGGCCGTGTTGGTCTAAGTCTAAATACCATGATATGGTATGGTAAAGGCAACACCGGTCGATAAAAATAAATTTAATTAGGCCCTATTAAAGTGGCACCACGTTGAATAGAAAGTTATATCCTAGAGATACATTTTTGTATCAAATAAGCTGATGAATTTTCAGAAATTGCTTTTATGAAACAGTCTAAGTACAAAATTTCGAGTTGAAGGACAACGTCTTTTCGTTTACCTTAGACAAACGCCCACGTTTTACGCCCATTATTCTATTAGATTCTGAATTCATTATAATCTTATATTATATACTTATGACTGAGTCATCAACCCACAGCCGACGCTTTCTAGCTTCGATAGTTTATGAAATTTCAGACGAGGCCACAAAAGGAAAAGTTCCTTTTGTGGTCTCGTCCAAAATTTCGGAAAGCTTCAGCTTTGCGTTGATGACTCAGTCACGCAAAAAAGGTCTTCCTGTTTATAATATTAGTGTAGATGGGGTAGATTTATATAATTTTATCTGTCTACTAGCTTTTGCCCGCTGCTTCAATCGCGTGAAATTCGGGCATTTTAGATTATCCAATTTAGGGGTGTAAGTGGCTCACTACCATCTCGGAGCCAAAACCAACCTCACCTGCACGTGGTGCACCCTGCCGATAAGCGGACGAGGCTCTGGCGACAGTCGCCAATCCGCCTGCCCAGCGTGGCGACTTAAGGGCATAACTCACCAATGGATAGAAACAAAAATAAATGGCCCCCAGTACCCGGCAGCCCTGCTATCCCGTGCCAAGGTGGCGGTATCGGTTCCGGCAGGGCGGGGGTGGGAACAATCTCCGGTTGGCAGGCCACCACCAAGAGGCGTGATGAGGATGTGGGAGAGCTGGAAGTAGAATTGAGGTTGGTGAAATGTCAGATTCTGGTTCTGTCGGAAATCCGACGAGAGGGAGAGGATACCGTGATACTCGAATCTAGCAACCTCTTCTACTACCGTGAAGGAGATCAGCTCTCCCAGGGCGGTGTCGGGTTCCTCGTTCATAAAGCTCTCGTCAACAACGTAGTGGAGATATCCAGTGTTTCGTCGAGGGTAGCAGTATCTTGTGCTAAAACTGACGAAGAGATACTCTTTGAAAGTAGTACAGGTATATGCTCCAACGACGACACACCAGGATGAAGAGGTCGAGGCCATGTATGAAGACATTACAAAGGCCATACGTAATACTACCAAGACCCACTTCACAGTTGTTGTCGGGGACTTCAACGCCAAAGTGGGAGTACGAGAATGTGATGAATCGGTCATCGGAGGGTTTGGTTTGGGGTCGAGGAACTACAGGGAGCAAATGCTGGTAAATTCCTCCAAATGGAGGGGCTCTTTTTGATGAATTCGTTCTTTAAAAAGAAGCCCCAGAGGAAATGAACCTGGCAAAGCCCCGACATGACTAGAAATGAGATCGACTTCATCATAATGGATAAAAGGCGGATATTTAGGGATGTCTCGGTGGGTAACAAGTTTAGCACCGGTAGCGACCACCGACTTGTACGAGGCACCCTGAATATCAGCTATAAACTCGAAAGAGCCCGTATGATGAAGGCGAATCTACGTCCAACTCTTCCTCAAACCATTCAAACTTCGGAAAAGTTCCAACTGGAACTTCAAAACCGATTCAGTACGTTGGAAACCACTGCGGACATGGACGAGGCATCAAACAGAATAGAGAAAGCACTACACGAAATCGGCATCAAACACTTTGGGCGGCAGCATAAATCTCGAGAAGCCAGGCTCTCTAGCGAAACTCTGGCTCTTATGCAGAAGCGACGAGAGGCGACAGCATCTGTTAGGGTTTCGACAGAATATGCAACTTTAAATAAGCGGATCAGAGGGCTGATACGGCGGGAATATCGCGTCTTCAATGCAAAACGAGTTGAGGACGTGATAGCACGCAACAAAGGGCTAAAAGTATTTTCTCGGCCTTCTGAAAGGGCTTATCTGTCGAAGCTCAAATTAGAGGATGGTCGAATCGTGTCCTCTAAGCCAGAGATCTTTGCAGAGGTAGAGAGGTTCTATGGCAAACTTTATGCTGCACATGCACCTGTCCCTACTTTAGATGTTCTTGTAAGTGATCGCCGAGTCCCGCTAACCCGACACGAAACCGAAGATATTCCGGACATCAGCATGGGTGAGATTAGGATAGCCCTTGAACAGCTCCGACGGAATTACAACAGAACTGTTGAAAGCTGGAGGAACTCCGGTTCTGAAGGAACTACAACATCTGTTTGATTCCGTCATTCACAATGGGACCGCTCCGGTCGCGTGGATCAGGGGGTTGGTCGTCTTGTTCTTCAAAAAAGGTGACAAAACCTTATTGAAGGATTATAGGCCGATCTCGCTCCTGACTCACGTATATAAGCTGTTTTCAAGGGTTATCACGAATCGTTTCGCTCGAAGGCTTGATGAGTACCAGCCACCGGAACAGGCTGGGTTTCGTAAAGGCTACAGTACCGTGGACTACATACATACATTGCGGTAGATTGTGCAGAAAACCACAGAGTACAATTTGCCGCTTTGTGTGGCTTATGTGGATTACGAGAAAGCCTTCGACTCCATCGAAACTTGGTTTGTTCTGGAATCCTTACAGCGATGCCAAGTCGACCACCGCTATATCGAGGTGCTGAGATGGCTATACAGCTCTGCAACAATGACTGTCCGCGTCCAGGGCCAGCAGTCTAAGCCGATCCAGCTGCAGCGGGGAGTACGTCAAGGGGATGTCATTTCTCCGAAAATATTCACCGCTGCTCTGGAAGACGTATTTAAAACGCTGGACTGGAAAAAACGGGGCATCAGTGTAAATGGCGATTACATCTCACACCTTCGGTTTGCCGACGACATGGTCATAATGGCTGAATCGCTGGAGGATCTCAGTCGTATGTTGACCGATCTCAATGTTGCATCTCGATCCGTGGGGCTGGGGATGAATTTCGACAAGACGAAAGTCATGTACAATGATGTTGTCATCCCTAGCCCTGTTATGGTAGAGAACACACAGATTGAAGTGGTTAAAGACTATGTCTACCTCGGACATTTCATGCAGCTTGGCCGAGGTAACTTCAACAAAGAGATCGATAGACGCATTCGATTGGGCTGGGCAGCTTTTGGAAAACTTCGGCACATGTTCACTGCAAAGATACCCCAATGTTTTAAACATGCTGTGCACATTACACATCGATTTCGTAAGTTTCATTCATTCGTTGTCTAACGATTCAAACCGATTCAAATCGGTTTACTTCATCAGGATATAAGTATTATATATATCTCGATGGTTTACTGCGATTTTGTCGATTCGGTTTGGAATCGACTCGCATGAATTGTATAGAGCCGGCTCCGCAGCGACGTGTTTTCGTGTTTGCAAACACGGTAACATTGTTAGCTAAACGAATAGGGGCGTAGTTGCTGTAACAGTTACGTTAGAAAAAATACAATAACATGTTTGCCGAATATGCCGAGATAATAATGCCGAGACGAATGGATAACATCGCCCGCGGTCGCCTGCGGGGAGGGGAAATATCGCATTTTGTGTTCGCGCGCACTAGAGGAAGACGTCATTTTCGTAAATTTTGTACGAAGATTGTGTGAAACAAAACAATAGCGATAGGCGCAGCGGACGGGCGGTTTTGCTAACTGGTTTTGATAACATGTTTTGCTAGAAATTTGTCGATGCGGACCCGCCTTAACCAATTCAAATCGGTTTGACAAAATTCAAGATCCTAACATCTATAATTTTAAGTTGATAATTAATATTTCATTATTATCCCCTATCAACAGTACATACAAAAACAAATATGCGCTTGTTTATACGTGTAGGAATATGTGAGCACAATACAGTAGGTAATAGCGAAGAGCTGTTAAAGAGATTCATCAAATATTAAGAGCGGCGCGCCTCGCGTCCACCTGTGCTCAAAATAATGCCATCCCTGAATTCTGTGATACGATAAGCTAAACTCGGTTATTTATCGCCTTTTAGACGTGAATACCTAATATATAACATGGACCTCGAAACAAAATAAAATTAAGAATTTGTTATATTTTAAATCAAACCTTAGGTGATATTCCGGCAAGTTAAAAAAAAAACTTAACAAACTAAATAAATAATAACGGAATTACAGTTCAGACTTCAGTCTATCGACCATTGGATTCGAACAATAGAAGTGTCACTTATATATTACCGATCCTGAATAGTTTTAAGCTCTTTCCCATCACCTTACTTATATATTTTGACAACCTCAAAAAATAAAATAAGTCCAAATTTCCAAAAGCTTCTTACTACTACTAATTTCTTATGATTAAAGTCGTTGTGAGTTCCAAGGCAGCGGTAGTTTTACTCCCGGGACTGCAATGGACTTCACTGTCCATTGCCTTTTTTTGTGGTCGCCGGTGTTACACAGCTAATCCTGGCTACACAGGAGACACAGTGGTAGAAATGTGTGGTGGGTCCCCGCCCCCTAGTTAATCTCAAAATATATAGGTTGTCAAAATATATCTCTTATTATTACATTTTTCTGAGTATAATCTAATCAAGATTAATTGTATGACTGATTTTGGTAATGTATTTAGTAAATAAAAGTAACTAATGTCTACCTATATAAAAAGATCATCTAAAATCGTACGAGACAGGTTTTTAGCCATGCTGAGTGACCTGAATTATTCTATATATATTAGATATTTGCAAGTGGATTTTACAGAAGCTGCTCAGTTATTTGTCATATTAAGTGCCTACTCTAGATTGCGAACATCATTTTCTACAAGCAACAATCAATCAATCATTTTTTTGTGACAAATTATACCGCTTCAACGACATTAACACACTTCGTTTCATAAATAAAATATATCATAGGTCCAATTTTATACGCTACTCACATAAAATATCGTAAGCGATATAAATAAATTGTATGATCATTATTCTTGAATTTCTTCGTTTACTTCTAGCCATTCCAAATTAATTCTATGCGTATATTTAGGAAATTCACCCGCACTGTATTCTTAGTTACAAAGAGTTTTCACCCACGTCTTCCGAAGTTTGAATTAACTGAGTAAAATTTATGTTTTTGTTGTTTCCACAATTCATATTTCCATTATTTTCCCGTAAACAATGCTAATGGCTAATATTGTTTCTTTTTGCGATATACGTATGTAATTTCGAAACTTTTATATCGGTTCATGTTGCATACAAACCCTTTAGATTAGGGACAGAGGGTGATTTTTAGGATCAATTGGCTTTACGAGCCGTAAAACCTTTTTCATATGTATGTGTGAAATCCAAATTTGCTCGGAATATTATCCCGACATCGCCTATATCGTGTTGTTATCGCATTATCCCGAGGGAGCAGGCGCTTCTCAATTAACCTTTATGTGACTCGGTGCACCCTCAAAACGATGCGCCCTCGTTAAAGAGTGTCTCTCCGCTAAAAGAAAAGTTTCTCGGGGCCTGTTTTTTCGGACGGTATATGATGGGTAAAATAAATGGACACGCAATATTTTATGTTGTAAATGGGACGAAAGTTAGCCAAATATGGACGCCATCATGCTACCTAACCCACATTTACCCTTTTAACATCTCTTTTTATACGCTCATATAAACGTGATATTCGGTCCATGTCGTATTTCGACAAATAATAAATAAATACAATTATAAATAATTGACAAATAAAATGTTGCGTGAATTTGAAATTTGATCGTTTATTTAAATTATTTTGGATATCTAAACTAACAGGAAGATGTCCAACGAACGAACAACATAGGATATTCATTTAACCTTTTAACACTAAATAAGTAACATTACTGCCGTTTTTGGCTTAAATGTACAGAATTATTAAGTAGTCTGTATGGGTAGGGAATGATTACATAATTATTATAAGACAACAAAATAATTGCTATACTAAAACAAGTGCTGTTATTTTATTTGTTGAAGCATATTGCAAAACATGTATTATATTCACGTAACCCTTTTCAGGGTGTCTGCCACTTTCTATTTATGTCAGTACGAGCTGGGATGCCCTCCATAAATCAGAGCCGTTTTGTTCAGGCCCATTACGCCGTTTTACCGCCTTCCTACTGAGACAAAATTAGATCATACCGAAGGGAAAACCCTGTTTCTACTCATACATAACTTTTGTTGTAAAACCTTTAATAGTTACAACGCAATACGTGTTGGCATGTTTAGTACAGGGCGCGACCCTTACCGGACGCCTCGTACGTAGCCGTTTAACAGTTTGTAGAAACACTCCACTAATTAACATAGTTTGCGTTTTTATGGCGTCAAACAGATTACAATGTAGGTGTTTTAATAATTAGTACTGACACAGATATGCTTAAAGCTAATTAATTAACAATACTCCGAGTCCCTTAACGATCACCTAAATGTTACATTTTTAATTAGTTTTACCGCGGTGTCGGTAATCAATTCTTGCAAGTTAAATTTAACACACACATAGTGTCCGGTTGAACTGAAAGGCATACTCGTTTGTTTTTCGTAACAATGCACGATTACCTACGACTCCATTGTTAATTCGATATGGCGGCCTTCACAAAGTGGAGATTTATAATGTTCACATTAACACCTATGATACGAGTATCAAATGAAAGCACTTGACTTAAATAAACTTTTTAGATTTTTTTATTAAGAACTAATAAAAGCCTATTAAAAAAATAAAGCCTATTTAAAAATAAAAATGTGCTATATAAATAGCACATTTTTATTAGTTAGTACTATTATAATGATTGTAAATATTGGATATATTTGTTTTATTCATAGCTTCATGATATTGCAGACTTAAGTATTTAATAATAATTTCAACTTGATATTTTCACGCATTCCTCAGAAAAAAGGTCTTGCTTGACAGAAGGACAGACAAACAGACAGTAGTGTTGAATAAGAGTTCCTTTTTTCCTTACGTGATATGAAAACCTAAAAACAAGTACATGTTTTTATGTTTCCGTTTGTATTTCATAAATAAAAAAGTTGTAGAGAGTTATATTATACATCGTCAACGTGTTTGTTAATTTCTAACTTTCTAGTCTTGTAACACAAAAAACTGAAAAAGACCAGTTTGCTGTTTAAATTCCAAGTCCAAAAATGTTCGTAAAAATGTTCACAACTTCACAACATATTTCAATTTCATACATGAAGCGATTTGAATCGTAGCTTTCATGACATTCTGACTTCAATAATGGATTTGGATCCGTACTATGGCCCACCTCCGGGACATGGAATTGGCAAAGACCCGCAGCTGCTTCTAGATATGGATCTGAATTTGAATCTAGACATTCAAGGCTTGTAAAATAAAAATTAAATATATTACACATGCAATTTCTCACAAACAATATCGACGCTTCCTGATAAAAAGGTCGTAAAAGCCATTTGCCAAAAAGCCAAAATGGCTTTTACGACCTTTGTATCCGGAAGCGTCGATATAGTTTTTTAGTCAATATTCGTGAAATAGCCGTAAAGTAAACAAAGAGACAGTTTTATTCCCAGTATTAAAAATGCCTAAAATTTTTCATTTTATATACTCTAAAGGAGAGTCTCTTAGACATCCTGCTCTTCTATGATTTTATTAGACTTCTTGTAAGTCGGCACATGACGTGTAAAAATATTTTGCTACGCAAATATTTTAATTATCTTCTATAAGAGACTGTTTAATTTGCAATTATCGATTCTTCAAAATTAAATTTCAAAAATAGAAGGTGGAGAAATGTTTTAATAATGGCTTTATACACAAAACATATTTATCATGATAAATGCCCTACTTAGTGCAGAAACTCTCCGGATATTGTAATGTTTGCTGATGATACATCACTTATATTTAAGGTTAATTGACAAACTGTCAATATGCACTTTCCGCTGTTTTGAACTGGTTTCAAATGTATTAAATTTACTCTTCCCAACGTAATATACTTATAGATATAGTTATAGTTATAGATAATAATAAAGCCTAAGCTTTGATAATGATACAGTTTTTCTTGGTGTTACATTGATTCGAAATTGCAATGGGGGCCCACATATAACTAAACTGGCCGGTAAACTTATTTTTTCTGCTTATGCAGTCAGGAGAATCAGATGATTGACAGATGTAGCTACCCCACGGCTGATTTACTTTAGTTATTTCCACAGCATTATGTTATAAAGTATATTGCTGAGGAGTAAAGCAGCCTATATAGAGATAATTTTCATTCCATAGAAAAGAGCTATTCGCTCAATTTATGGAATGGGTTCTAGGGACACACTTCGAAGAGTTTAAAAAAAAAATTAATATCCTTACTTTTTTATATGAGAGGGGGGAAAACAAGCATGTGGGTGTGATCTGATGGAAAGCAATCACCAACGCCCATGGAGATCAGCAACACCAAAAAAATGTACCTTTAAAATTTTCTTTGAGCAAATATTTCGACGCGTATTAATTACGATTGAAAACCAACAACCTAATAAAGCCATCAAAGAAAAAGCCCAAGTAATATTAATATTGTTCGAGAGCCTTGAGCATTTAACGACGTTGATTCATTTACAGCGTAGATAATTTATTTAGGTTAGTAAAACAGTGGCAAGGGGTGGACGTTAGGTGGGCGGCGTCGCACCAACGGGAACCTTTAATTGGGTTTGTTTTGAGATCGGTTTTCTCAAGCTGTCCCCTGCCTCCCGAGTAATATTAATACAATCAGCCTATCCCGAGAAGAGCTATCATAAATCCTATCTGTAGGGAATACGTTATATTCCAATGTATGTCTGAGTATGAAAGTACAATATAAGTAATGAGACTACTTACGTACAGTAGCTCCCTGCCGCCCCTCATATCGAACTCACCTCCCCTCTGAGACAAATCTGGAACAGTTTGCATTACGCCGCACGCACATTTGCTCATTCTCGCTCTGTACAGACGTCATTTTTTGTGTAATAGTGAATGATATGACATTTTTACAGAGTGACCGGGGTGTTTTGAAACTAAAGTTTGGAGCATGTTGTTATATCTATTTAACTAAAAGGCAAAATCATTACTGACAAACAGCATAAGTTAATCTCTGATACGAGAAAAAATGTCATTATGGTTACAAAATCATTATGTTTACAAAAAGTAAATGATGAATTGGCCGTGTGGTTTCCGGCAGACTAGAATAGAATCACTCCGTTTCTTCCCGTGGATGTCGTACAAGGCGACTAAGGGAAATACATTATAAAACATCGATCAGGGCTCCCCAACCCGTCTGGCCAGCGTGGGGAGCCAAATCCTCCTTCTGTCTGGGACGGACGAGAGAGGGTCGTGCTCCTGTAGTGGAGACTAAAATGACCTGATGATGATGATGACGAAATGATGAATTTGAGAAATTTTAAATTTTTACGAATATTTATATTAGTGTACAGATGTTAAAACAAGAAACGAAATATGTAACTACCTATGATCAGAATCACATACATAATCGCCATTTATATGTAGTACCCTGTTCTACATTGCTACAAATTCAAAACTCACCGAAAAAATATTTCGGTGAGTTTTGAAGCTACCGAGGCGATTTTTCGTACGACCTGATAAACCGAAATCAAAATTTGTAATTATTCTTAGAATCATCTGGGATGTTACCGTTTAATATTATTAGTATGATTTTAGAGTCAATTTAACATTTGAGTCCTCACCAATTTTATTTAGAAACTGATGTGTTTGCCAGTTTTGCTTGAAAGCCGTCACATAAAAATATTCCGCTCGTGGCGGGCATTGGCGGCAAAAACTCACATCATTCATGGTGGCAAAGGCCTGAGACAGTGTTATGATTTTTTGTCATAACAGAATAACCATGGATGGGGTTTAAGTTGAGGGACACCACTAGCATGTTATTAAAGGTATATTATTCTAATAGCTGTGCCCGCGGTTTCGTCTACATGTATCGCCACAAACTTTTTGTTATCTCACAGGAACAGGACTCATTACTTTTTTCAGAATAATTTTAACAAAAATAAACCGACTCCAAATATTACTCTACTTTTATGTATGTAGATACAGGTTAATGATGATGATGATGATGATGAAAAAAATAATGAGACGAATCTGGAAGCTTTCAAATAAAAAAAGTTTTTTTTTTCAAATCGGTTTATAAATCACAGAGTAATTAAATAACATACATAACAAAAAATTTATAAAAGGTATCCAATTATATATTCTCGACTTTTATATGATGCATGCAAAATTTCATGGCAATCGGCTTAGTAGTTTAGGCACGAAATTGGAACAAACAAACAAATTCATTTTCGCATTTATTAGATTAGTACGGATTGAGTACTAAAAGGTTTTTAAATCGAATTACGTAGTGTAAATAATTGACTTACCGTTTCTGTTTTTAGTAAGTTTTAATTTATTCATTTAAAAACAAACGACTATCGAAATGTGGATGAATAAACGCTCGCCATCGTGTTTGCCCGTCACATCGATTTGTTTGCGTTCGTGCAGTAGGAAGCGCCAAGAACTGCATTATTGCAAAATGAATTTTTACAGCGCTAGAAGTGATTTGCAATTAAAGTGTGTATTAAATTCAAGCTCCGTTTGTGATAACTTCAGCCCGCTCAAGTAATTTACATATAAACCTATCCCATTGACAACAATATCAAATAAATTTAACTTTAAAAAGAAAGTTTATGCCAACCTTTTAAACAGCTTAATTCAGCACTGATTCATCTTATTTGGCATAATATACTGTATAGAGATTGACAATGCAGAGCACAAAAAAGAGAGAAAAAAGTTTGAAAAAGAAAAATAACATTTTCTTCTATTTGATTATATTTGATTGATAGCTATAGCTACAACGAATTTATTTTTCTTTGTGACGTGATAGCGTCTTATAAATCGATGAATTCCGGCTGCACGCACGAAAAAGCATCATTGCCACGTTCCGCCTGAACCGAGCGGGCAAGCGGGAGCGCGGAATAAGCGATAGAGATGCACGATCGGCCTAAGCGTTCGGCTTGTGATGAATCTATCTCTTTTCCATTCCATCGGCCGAAGTTTCTTACGTCGACGTTATCACGTGAAATTATCGTCCGTAAACTGACTTTACAGACAACAATTCTTTTTGCATCGAAAACTTTCGTTTTCCTATTTTATTATAGAACACTAGCTTTTGCCCGCGGCTTCGCTCGCGTGACATTCGGGTATTTTAGATTATCCAAGCCAAGTCAACACACAACACAACCGCCTTCATGTAGCACCTTTAATTGTACTAAATACAGATGCAAGAAATTTCCCGATAACTACTACACCCGTCCCGATCCCGCCGCGGCGCCCGCGTTCTCATAAGCACTGATTGACGCCAAATACAAATTTGAAAACCTATTAGGATAACAAAAGTCTTATTCCGTCAACTTAAAAAGGATAAATCAAACTTTAAAAAAATTACACCGACTTCAAAAATTTCAGAAAATAGGTAGTAGTTATTTTTGGTTTTTTCATGTCAGGATTGGCAGTTGGTTTGCTTTTTTTTAAAGTTTTATATATTTCTTTTTTAGTGATTTTTTTTTATTTATGATTTTTTTTATCCTTATAAGATAGCTAAGTAGTAGGGCATGGTGTTTTCTAGATGAAAATACATGAATAACTTAATTAAGAAAACTCAACACTATTGCTTCACTCCTAACCGTTCCTCCTCAGCTCAGCAGTGTCACATGATGACTTCCCAATGCAAATTATAATACTTAATAATATAAAGAAAACTCGTCAATTACTGTATCCATGTCCATGACTATAAATATTAATCCTATTTCCCGATTTCCCAGGGAGCACATCACCAGATCCTGATTTGATTGACATGGCACCACCTGAAAAGTGTACCCTCTCAAATAAATAAGAATTATTAAAATTGCTGTGCAATTGACGGAGAAATCATTGAAACTATATTTAAAAATTTCTACAGTCCAACATAGACCCGCCCAACAATAAATAACACTAACACAACATAACAATAACACAACAGGTACAATATATAACAATAACAGGTAATTTTTGGGACAAAAACTATCTTATATCCTTTCCCAGGACCCAAGGTATCTCTGAACCAAATTTATAGTATGGATTGGCGTTCCGAAAAACCGTAAAAACGACATATATATATAGACATTTCAACCCTATCGCCCCCCCCCCCCCATAGGGGATGAAGGTCACGTTAGCCACATTGAATTTTAAAATCGTTGTTTTTGTTTCGTAATCAGCGACCCGATAAATCATAAAAACACTACCAATCACGATTTTCAGACTTTTTGACCCCATTTTACTCTTTTATGGGTTGAATTTTGTAAAATCCACGTGTTTACTCATTTATCTATAGAAGTACTCGTGCAAAGTTTACGATAAAATAGTCCAACTAATTTCGTTACCCCATACAAACTGTGGACCTCCGTTACAATCCTTTAGTTGTAAAATTTGAAAAATTGTTTTAAATAACTTCGTGTCCACTATGTTAAATTTTCAAATCGATGCCAGTTACGTAATTGACGTCCCAGAAAACCATAGAATCGACACCCATATTGATATTAGGACATTTCAACCCCATCGCACCCCCACAGGGGTAATTTTATGTCAGGTCGACTATGTTGGATTGTAAAATAGTTGTTGTTTTCGTAGTCAGCGACCCGATAAACGATAAAAACAATACCCTTGACGATTTTCAGACTTATTCGCCCCATTTTACCCCTTTAGGGGTTGAATTTTGAAAAATCCTGAAACACGTGTTTACTCATTTCTCTATTGAAGTACTCATGTAAAGTTTCGGATAAAATAGTTAAATAGTCCAACTAATCTTGTTTCCCTGCCACCCGACGTAGTATTAAAAAAACTAAACCTGGTATTTGATATTGATCTGAGCTTGCAAATTCGAAATCGCTTATAAAATATAGTTTCTCCTGGTTGCAATAGAAAGCTTTACCTACATACGGGGTATAAGTCGCTCACCATTATGTTTATAGCCTAAGCAGTTTGTTCCCGTGGTGGTAATATTTCTGTAGATAGCCAAGAGAGCCCGAGAGCTATCACCCGCGGCTTCGCCCGCGTTTACTTTTTTTAGTATCATATGTCCTTCCTATATATATATCATACCTTAAAGAATATGTCTACAAAGTTTCATGATGATGAATACACCCAACCACCTTCATGTAGTACTTTTAATTGTACTAAATAAGAACTTTCCCGATAACTACTACACCTCGCTCCCGCCGCACCCCCCGCGATCGCATAAGCACAGATTAACGCCAAATACAAATTTAAAATCCTATTAGGATTACACAAGTCTTAATCCATCAGCTTAAAAAGGATAAATCTAACTTAAAAAAAATAATACCGACTTCAAAAATCTCAGAAGGTAGGTAGTAGTTTAGTTATTTTTGGCTTTTTCTTGTCAGGATTTTGTAGTTAGTTTATTTTTTAAGTTTATTTCTTTTTAGTCTTTTTTGTGTAATTAATACATAAATTTATTTAATTAAGAAGCACTCAACTCTATTGCCTAACCGTTCCTCATCAGCTCAGCAGTGTCACACGATGACTTCCAAATGCAAATTATGTTACCTAATAACATCAGAAAACTCGTCAATTACTGTATCCATGTCCATGCCTATAAATTTCAAACCCTTTCTCACGAATTCCCAGGGAGTTCATCATCAGATCCTGATTTGTTTAATATGGGATCACTTGAATAGTGTGCCCTTTCAAAGAAATAAGAATGATTAAAATTGCTGTTCAATTAGCGGAGAAATCTTTGAAACTATATTTAAATAAAAAATAAAAACCGACTTCATTTGGCAAGCGCAGCTTATTGGTCGAATACCCCGGGAGACGCTGCTGCCCGTCTTCCGGGAGAAAAGTTATTGCGTCACACAAGATTCCTTAGTCGCCTTGTACGACATCCAGCGCAGAGCAATGGAGTGGCGCAATTTTATTTTGCCGGCAACCACACGACAAATTTAACGGTTTCCCTCTTTTTCTTCTTTTCTAGGATCCCATCATCAGACCTTGACTTGGTGAATATGGGTCCACCTCGCAATCATACCCTCTCAAATAAAAAAATAGAATTTGACCATACGTGCTTATAAAATTTAAGGGTTTCCTTGATTTCCCTGGGTTCCCATCATCAGATCCTGACTTGGTGAATATGGGACCACCTTGCAATCATACCCTTTCAAATAAAAAAAGAATTTTGAAAATCGGTTCACAATTCGCGAAGTCAATGAGTAACATACATACAAAAAAAAAAATCAGTCGAATTGAGAACCTCCTCCTTTTTTTGAAGTCGGTTAAAAATACATACCGTCGAACATAGAACCGCCCTACAGGTACAATAAATAAAAATAACAGGTAATTTCTGGGATAAAAACTATCATAGGTATGTCCTTTCCCAGGACTCAAGGTATCTCTGAACCAAATTTCATCTAAATCGGTCCAGCGATTTAAGCATGAAGAGGTGACAGACATTCTGTCGCATTTATAATATTAGTATGGATTGGCATTCCGTAAACCCGCAAAAACGACACATATATTGATATATAGACATTTCAACTTCATCGCACCTCAATAAAGGATGATGGTCACGTTAGCCACGTTGAATTTTAAAATCGTTGTTGTTTTCGTAATCAGCGACCCGATAAACCATAAAAACAATACCCATGACGATTTTCAGACTTTTTGACCCCATTTTACCCTTTTAGGGGTTAATATTTTCAATACGATTCCATTTTTGTAATTGACGTCCCAGAAATCCATAGAATCAACACCTATATTGATATTATGACATTTTAACCCCGCCGCACCCCCACAGTGATTTTATGTCATGTTGGCTACGTTGGATTATAAAATAGTTGTTGTTTTCGTAATCAGCGACCCGATAAACCATAAAAACAATACCCATGACGATTTTCAGACTTTTTCACCCCGTTTTACTGCTTTAGGGGTTGAATTTTGAAAAATCCTGAAACACTTGTTTACTCATTTATCCATAGAAGTACACATGTAAAGTTTCGAAAAAAATAGTCCAACTAATCTTCTTTCCCCATACAAACTTTGGACCAAACGTTTCACCCCCTTAGGGGATGAATTTTGAAAAATCCTTTCTTAGTGCACCCCTAGACATCATTACGAACTTAAGTGCCAAATTTGGAATCTCTAGACCCAGCGGTTTGAGCTGTGCAATGATATATATATCAGTCAGTCAGTCAGTTTCTTCTTTTATATATTTCAACCCCATCGGACCCCCATAGGGGTGATTTTATGACACGTCGGCTATGTTGGATTATAAAATTGTTGTTGTTTTCGTAATCAGCGACCCGATAAACCATAAAAACAATACCTATGGTGATTTTCAGACTTTTTCGCCCCATTTTACCCCTATATGGGTTGAATTTTGAAAAATCCTGAAACACTTGTTTACTCATTTATCTATAGCAGTACTCAACTAAAGTTTCGGATAAAATAGTCCAACTAATCTTGTTTCCCCATACAAACTTTGGACCCCCATTTCACCCCCTTAGGGGATGAATTTTGAAAAATCCGTTCTTAGTGCACCCCTAGACGTCATAAGGAACCTACGTGCCAAATTTGGAATCTCTAGACCAAGCGGCGGCTGTGCGTTGATATATATGTCAGTCAGTCAGTCAGTTTCCTCTTTTATAGATTTAGATTTCAACCCCATCGCATCCCCACAGATGTGATTTTATGTCCCGTCGGCTATGTTAGATCATAAAATAGTTATTGTTTTCGTAATCAGCGACCCGATAAACCATAAAAACAATACACATGACGATTTTCAGACTTATTCGCCCCATTTTACCCATTTAAAGGTTGAATTTTGAAAAATCCTGAAACACGTGTTTACTCATTTCTCTATAGAAGTACTCATGTAAAGTTTCGGATAAAATAGTCCAACTAATCTTGTTTCCCCATACAAACTTTGGATACCCGTTTCACCTCCTTAGGAGATGAATTTTGAAAAATCATATCTTAGTGCACCCCTAGACATTATAAGTAACCTACGTGGCAAATTTGGAATCTCTAGACCCAGCGGTTTGGGCTGTGCGTTGATATTAAATATGAGTCCGTCAGTCAGTCAGTCAGTTTCTTCTTTTATATATTTAGATTATTAAGCAATACTTTAAAAGAGCTCGCAAAGGAAGAAAAAATGTTTATCGTTGATTGCGCAAACACGATTACAATCTAGTAGCAAGAGTATATCGCAACTTTCAAAAGCAGTGGTCGATTTGAAGAGATTCCTTTCCGGAAATAAATCCTCCCTTGTTAATATTACCTTATGTATTTCTACGGCTTATTTATTTGTATCTTATTGCAATAAAGTTTTATAAATAAACGAACAAACTTTATTTTGCGCTCACCCTCCATAACTTCGCCCGGGTTGAAATATACTGTATACAAATATTATAGGTAATATTAAGCCAATGTCCATCTAAAATTATGTCCTTTGAAATTGTAAGATTTTTTATGAAATAGGTGCAGTGATTCGGATAGTATTCTCCATATACTATAACTCACAAGATTCGCATTCTTTTATATATTATATTTATTAATAAAGATCTGCAATCATTCAACGTTTATATGGCTACGGTAACCGCTACACATCAGGCGGTCGGTATGCTGGACTACCATCCGACGTAGTTTAAAAATAAAATTATTGCAGACGATGCTTTAAGTTGAACTCTTTTACTTTACGTTCAGCTTCTTCGGAAGATTGTCAGGTAGCGCATTCCAGAAACGGGAATGCACACCTGAGAATCTCGAAAGGATTACGAATAAATTTAATTCTAAAAAGAAAGTTAAGTATAACCATAAAAATCTTGGACAGTTTACCAAAATCTTGAATGATCATCGTCACCATCATCATATTCAAATTTAAGTGGATGTTTATAGAAGAAATTATAGAAACTCGCTCCACTCAAAAAATATGAAACGTATAGGCGTTTTCAACGTTTTTAAATATCTATAAATAATATCGTGTAGACATTTTCAAAATATGAAATCGTATAGGCGTTTTCGACGTTTTTAAATATCTCTAAATAATATCGTGTAGACATTTTCAAAATATGAAAACGTATAGGCGTTTTCAACGTTTTTAAATATCTATATATAATATCGTGTAGACATTTTCAAAATATGAAAACGTATAGGCGTTTTTAACGAATTTGGAAATGAATATGCTCCAAAACTACTAAACCGATTTTGATGAAACTTGTCACAATTAAAGACCTCGACATGCTTGAGGTTTGTGCCGAAAAAAATTGAGATCGATGATGTCCTTGAGAGATGATCATCAAATACATTTTCCATTGAAATCAATGTAAAACATACTGCGCTGAGTGTAAATCTACTCGTTCCACTTAAGCTCGATTTCAGCCCCGTGGGCTGGAATCCGGTCTAGTCTATGTATGTAATGTTTATGTATGTTTATTTACTGTCGTGCTGTATAATTACCTGTTGTTGATCATTTACCTTGGTTTACCGCGTTCGTGTGTATCTGCTTCCCAAAGGTAGCCTAGTACTTGTACATAATGCTATTAGCATTAAGGCCGCCTATGTCCCTTAATTTGGGGTAATAGAGTTAAAATAATTAAATAAGTGATAATATTATAATGTAGTACAGTCAGCTAAGAACATAAATAAATTATAAACATTTTTTAAACAAGTTTTTATTAGAATAATAAAAAGTTATTATATGAATAAAAAAAAAGAACTTAAAAGTTAACTTACCTTTTGACGTGACAACGTCTTATAAATTGGTTAGCCGGGTGACACTTCAAGAAACTGGCTCACGTTATGCGCTTACAATGAGAGCGAGTGAAAGGCGCGTGCCTTTCACTCGCTCTCATTGTAAGAGCGTCCCTTCTAAGAGCGAGAGAGACAGACATAAAAAGTAAAAGGCATGCGTCCCTTCCACTCGAAAACATTTTACCACTCAAAGTCGTTGTCACGTAAAACTTTCGCCCGTATACCGACTTTACAGGCAACCAATTTTTTTGTCAACCAGCTCTTTCATTTCCTATGTTAGAGAGTTGACGTAAAAATTAAAAATTAAATTAAAAATAGGGGCAATTAGATAATCGTATATTGCCACGGGAACCAAACGAGTGTATCAAATTTTAGCTTAGTCAGACACAGTGGAGTGTGTCAAATTTTGCAAGTTAAATTTGACACACTCCACTGTGTCTGACTAAGATTCGATTACAGAAATCGCAGTGAAAATATTTTAAAGCTTGAACCAGAGCCGAGAATTCCAACACAGTTATCTTTAGAAATAACGTATAAGTACATAATAAAATAAAATAAAAAACGATAAACAAGAAAATAAAACACTCGTATAAATCTAGTTAGGTATATAGTTTTAATGTCTTCTCTTTCTCTCTGTCTCAATTCTCTTTCTTTGTACACAGATAAACCGTAAAAAAAACCGGACAAGTACGCTTGCGTCGTACGTAAGTACGACTCGCCCACCCAGGATTCCGTACTTAGGATGATTATAAATTTCATATTTTTCATTATAAATAAGAAGTAATGCGTCGGAAAAAATAAATAAAATATATTTTACAAAGTGCACATCAAGCCCTTTCATATGATATCCCATTTGAACTAGTAGCTTCAATTTGAAATTTCGACTCCCTATAAAAATTATAAACCCCTATTTTTTAAGATTTAATTACAAATGTATACTTTTGAGATTTATTCTTGTACTTGTAGTCTATAACGATGTTACTTGCCAAATTTCATAGTTCTAGGTCAACGGGAAGTATCCTATAGGTTTTGATTCCCTTGAGTGTGTCGAAATATGCGTTTTTTGCTGAATAAACGGCCGTATCTTTTTTTTACGTAAACTTAGCAATTTGATTTTTTTACAACTTCTTGGGACCGTAGACCTGAGTCATCATCATCATTATCAGCCTGTATCTACCCACTGTTGGATATAGGCCTTTCCCAATGCTTTCCACCATATGCGATCCTCCGCTTTCCGCATCCAACCGCTACCAGCCACTTTTTTGAGATCGTCGGTCCATCTAGAGAGGGGGCGCCCTATGCTTCGTCGTCCCATACGTGGCCTCCACTCTAGGACTTTCCTCCCCCATCTGCCATCGCTGACTCGGCAGATGTGGCCAGCCCACCGCCACTTCAACTCGCTGACTCTGAGAGCAATGTCGACCACTTTAGTTCTCCGTAGAATTTCTTCGTTCCGGATTCGATCCCTTAGAGAAACTCCAAGCATTGCTCTCTCCATCGCTCGCTGTGCGACTTTTAGTCTGTGAACCAGCCCAACGGTCAGCGTCCACGTTTCTGCACCGTAGGTCATAGCGGGGAGGACGCACTGATTGAACACTTTGGTCTTCAAACATTGGGGTATATCTGCGGTGAGGATGTGCCGAAGCTTCCCAAAAGCTGCCCAGCCCAGTCGAATGCGTCTATCGATCTCTTTGTTGAAATTACCCCGGCCCTGATTATACAGTTCAAATATATAGACCTGAGTATACAGTTCAAATTTCAGCTTGATACCTCCACGCATTCTCGACATAGAGGGTCTTGACAGACAGACAGACAGACTGACAACAAAGGTACGGAACCCTAAAAAGGACTTTACTTGAGTAGCCTAAACCAGAGACGTCATAAATACATTTTCTAGTAATTAGTACATTTTTTATACAAAATTACTGTTTAAAAAGTCTCTAATTTGACTACCCTATTACTGCATAAGGAAATACCTGGTATTTTAATATCCCTTTTTGAAGATTAGAATTGGCCGCTCAGATTAAATGACTTAATACTGTTGGTTTAAATCTAAGGCACAAATTAATATAATAGTTAGTACATAGTCTTAGGTTTATGCCAACAAGCCCACAACCACCCACACGTTGAAAGAAGAGATTAAGCGCTTTATCAAAGTAATTTTGCCATACTGTAACCAAATTCCATATTTGCAAAATGATAATAGAATATATTGTATCCTCTGTTGCTAATTATACCAAAGAATATTCCTAATTTGAGACCTGTGTTTGTACCTGTAATTAAAAAGATATTATCAATTTTAATATTTATGTGTTAATTCGCGTATTCTTCGTATACGAACCCATTATAATTGAAACAAAGAGTCGCGTACGCGTACAATTGGTAATGGCTGGTAATGACTACGGGGATTAGATATAGATCGACATCATCCATCTATTATTATACAACAACTAAATCACAGGGCTCATCCCTTGATGACATCCCGCAGCATGAACTTTCTTGGTGTAGAGATTTCCAGCACCGTCCAGGGTCCCTACCGCCTAAGGTGAAGCCGATTGCCATCAGGTTTTGAGATTTCGAAGATCAAACTTTAGTTTAATTCCTGGTAATTGTGTTTAGCGTAGCTGGTAGAAAGCTGTACCAACAAAGTTGGATGTGTTTGTCAATAACTTAAACCTAAGACCTATTTTTGGAAACAAAATATTTCATTAGGATAGGCTTTAACGGGCTTAGGCGGTAGGGCCCCATTTCCGAAATAAAATAAGGTGGAGAAGGCCAAGCTGCAATCGAAGAACTTCGATGTGCTCAACGGACTGAAAGCGTACTCTAGTTCTTCGCAAGGAGAAATAATGGAATGTGTAATATCTATATATATAAAAATCTCAAAAAATATTGTTTATTCAAATGTTTTGGATTAAATTTTAAAATAGCTAGCAATTAATGAAATATTTTTTTGTTTGAATAAATGAATTTGATGTTCCAATGATATTTTTTTAGTATTTCACTTTATACGTAGCGAAGCACGTACCGGGCCGCTAGTATCTATAATAATAAAAGGCTTTGTCCTCACTGACTGACTGACTGACTGACTGACTGACTGACTGACTGACTAATCAACGCACAGCCTAAACCGCTGGGTCTAGAGATTTCAAATTTGGCAAGTAGGTTCCTTATGACGTCTAGGGGTGCACTAAGAAAGGATTTTTCAAAATTCATCCCCTAAGGGGGTGAAACGGGGGTCCAAAGTTTGTATGGGGAAACAAGATTAGTTGGACTATTTTATTCGAAACTTTACACGAGTAGTTCTATAGATAAATGAGTAAACACGTGTTTCAGGATTTTTCAAAATTCAACCCCTAAAGGGGTAAAATGGAGCGAAAAAGTCTGAAAATCGTCATGGATATTGTTGTTATGGTTTATCGGGTCGCTGATTACGAAAACAACAACTATTTTATAATCCAACATAGCCGACGTGACATAAAATCACCCCTATGAGGGTGAGATGGGGTTGAAATGTCATAATATCAATAAGGGTGTTGATTCTATGGTTTTCTGGGACGTCAATTACGAAAATGGCATCGATTTGAAAATATAACATAATGGACACGAAATTACTTAAAAGGATTTTTCAAATTTTACCCTTAAGAGGGTGAAACAGAGGTCCACAGTTTGTGTAGGGAAAGGAGATTAGTTAGACTATTTTATCCTAAACTTTACACGAGTACTTCTATATATAAATGAGTGAACACCTGTTTCAGGATTTTTCGAAATTGAACCCAAAAAAAAGGAGTAAAATAAAAAAGGAGTCAAAAAGTCAGAAAATCATCACGGATATTATTGTTTTTATATTTTATCGGGTCGCTGATTACGAAAACAACAACTAAGTTACAATAAACAAGTACTAAACTAACTAAGTGGCTAACGTGACCATCATCATGTAATTTTTTTAATCTTTGATTTATCCTTTTTAAGCTGATGGAATAAGACTTGTGTGTTATCCTAATAGGTTTTTAAATTTGTATTTGGCGTCAATCAGTGCTTATATATTTTTACAATCGCGAGCGGCCGGCGCGGCTTTCTTGCATCCGTATATAGTACAATTAAAGGTACTACTTGAAGGTGGTAGCGTTGCGTGTAAAATGCGCAAATTTCACACGCGCTAAGGTTTCGTTATTAAAGAAAGGGTATATACGAGGGATTATTTCAAACCATGGGGTTATCCATGACGGTTTATCGCTCACTTCATCCCAGTAGTTACCCCCGGAGGTTGTCCATCGCGCGCGTAGGGCGTAAAAAAACTGCGTCCATTAAACGAAGCTACATTTTGGTGCAGAAAACTAATTGAAAAACCTAGTCTAAGTACCGACTTATATCTACTTAATATAAGAATTTTGGTATTTTTCAAACAATGACGTCAAGATTGACTAAATTTATACTTGTGGAAGGTGTGATGATGCCCTATACTATTATAGCTGTGGAAGGTGATGGAGCTGGCCTGTTCCGCTCCATCTCCTACCACTTGCATGGACCATTGTTCACGTAATAAACAACTGGAACGATAAGTTGTTGAGTGAGGACAGTAAGGGATGCGCTGTTGAGGAATCGCTCTTTATACGCCGCATTCCCAATATTCCATCAGACCACCCCGTTCAATTTAAGAGACTTTAATTTCCCATAAAGGTGTTTTGCTATGACCATTAACAAAGCTCAGGGGGCAGTCTCTAAAGGTCGCTGGGGTTGACTTGAGACAGGACTGCTTCTCTCATGATTAGTTGTATGTAGCTTGCTCAGGAGTAAGTTCTCCTGGAAGCCTTGCAAAACAGACGCAAATCAGGAGTGATCCCGTAGCGAAGCACGGGTACTTTGCTAGTTGTATATAAAACAATTACCTACTTATTCATTACATCAAAGACGTGATTTCTCCCACAGCTATCTTTTAATATTTCTTCCTATATTTAAAATCAGCTTGTTTACCCAGCTCAATATTAAAAATGTTCTAACGACGACAAAATGTGAAAAATGTACTGGCAGATTCAAATACTTGGATGTTTCTCTTCAAAATATTTGTTTAAGTATAATTATTTCTTTAATATAAAAGTACCGCTATCAACGGTCTGGCGAAGATCAAAATAACAGGAAAAATATTAGTCCGAGTAAATATATGTACGTAAGTACTTATTTCGAACATGCTTCTTTTTCATTAATATGCTGACTTAGTTTTTCCTTGTTAATATGAGGTAACGAACGGCCATTTCATGATAATATATGGCTAAATATGCCCTACCATCGAAGCTGAAGCCCTTTACCATCGGTTTTGTTTATTCCAAAAGTTGGTGTCAGGTGAAGGTTATTGACAAACGTCTTCAACTTAGTCGGTAGAGCTCTAGAGTTTCTACCAGCTGACCTAAACGTAATTACCGACAATGTAAACAATAGTTTCGCTTTCGCATTTAAAAATATCCGATGGCTTCAGCTTCGGCGGTAGGGTTCCAGATCACAGATAACAAAACTCATTTCTTTTTTAATTATTAGACATGTTGGTGCAAAGCTCATTAATAGATTATCACGTGTTGTGTGCTGACATGACAGTTAAGGCTACAAATCTTAGATTTACTCTAGTACTATGGTTAGGACCGTGTTCCAAATAACGGCGGAACGCTTTAATGTATTTCCAAAAATTGCTAAATCCATACATTGTAAATGCAACGTATCAGCAAACAGAGCTTGGTAATACAAAATTAATTTTGCTATTGCGCCAATATTCACAGTATATGGAATTATTAGTTTCTGGAACGCACATAAATTTGGTAAATTTTTCCATTTCTATTTGGAACAGGGTATAAGTCTGCTACTAATCTACCGTGCATTGCACGGTAGATTAGTAGCAGACTTATGGATAGAGCAGACAATGGATAGAGTACGCAAAAATGCTCGCTGCACGCCTTTATTACAACGGTCCGGCGGAATTTTTCAAGCAGTCGTACCCGTACCACGCAGCTGTGACATGTGAGTTTATAAAGAAATCTAATCTGATAAAATAACTTATAATCCATCCATTCATCTACATTCACAATATCAAATAATAATATTACATATAATAATAATATAAGTAATATATGGTAAGAGCCAAACCGTTGTTCAGGAGATCAAACTAGGAGAAAAGCACAAACAAGTTTGCCCTAGGCATCGATGACAGAATTCGCCGTTGGTCCTAAGCCAAAACCAGTTTATTAGGTGCTTATTCACCGGGAGCATTTGCCTGTAATGCAACAATTCGATTTGTATTCGTTAATCACAAATAGATGTTTCAAATTGTATCAAAATATTCCAGATTGTATCGTAACGGGTGGGACACTAAACTGAGTCCTCCCTTACTGTCGAATCAAAGTACGTAACTCGTCCATAATTACGGACGAGTTATTTACTTTGATTCGACAGCGAGGGAGTAGTCAGTTCAGCCCCCTTACCACCATCTCTTATTGCGATTCAATAACTGAATAGAATGCTTATTCATACCAATGAATAAGCGACTCTATTTCAAATTGAATAGAGTCTATTTCAAATTGAATAGAGTCGCTTATTCATTGGTATGAATAAGCATTCTATTCAGTTATTGAATCACTATAAGAGATGGTGGTAAGAGGGCAGTATCCAACCCGTAATTTGCTCTTGGCGTATCTCGAGGCACCCTTAATCGTATCATAAGGTAGTTTGTAAAAAAAGTCACTTATCTAAAAATAAATTGACTTGACTATAGCCTAGGCCGGAGACCGGACAGTTTCGTTTAAGTATCAAACTAAACATTGTTTTTTTTTATTAGCTCAGCATATTGGCTACGCTTCACCTGAAGGTAAGCCAAAAGATGAGCCCCAATCGCACCGGCAACTGACAAGAGACCTTGATGTCTTGTCAGTTGACGCTGCCATGCTGGGCTACAAGATGCTTCTTCATGCTTCGCTTGAAATATGCCATATTGTATGAATAAGGAAATACAAATGCTGGTAACGCGTTCCGTGCGACATAGATAGGAGTTGCCAAACTTTTAAGGAATGTTGAAATAAAAATGTTCAAATTAGATTTCCTATTCGCATTAAATTGGAGTCATATGTCATCGCCACTCCAAATTTTATTCCTAATACTTGAAGGTTGGCTGATGGATCTCTTATGTAAATTTTAATAAGCCCGCCTTTGTGCATATTTTATTAATCGGTGTAATGTAAGTGAACGCATGTTTATTTCTTTTTTGTTCCATAAAAATATTACAATCGTATAACCGTGATTGCCAATCATAACATTTATTAGCGGCTAGTTTTGTTAAGATGAGACAGAATTAGACTCCCTCCCTGACTCTCTGAGATGTCTTCAGCGCTGTAGGAAGCTCCCCGGACTTTATATGATGAAGGGCAGACTTCACAACTATATATGAACGCCTTCGGCTACCAGCTTACATAGTGCCTGCTGTATAGTTACGGCCCGGCAGGTTCCCATCGTGCCTTTGGCTTTACAGAAATACAGTATTGGGCAGACAAGTAGTAACTAGTAATTATTCAGGATAAACTAAGTGTGCCAGGATAAATTAGTCTTGTCATACTCTGTTCTGATTTTTTTTTAATTTCACTCCGAACTATAAATAAACATTTCATCATCATCATCATCATCATCAGGTCAATTTAGTCTCCACTACAGGAGCACGACCCTCTCTCGTCCGTCCAAGACAGAAGGAGGATTTGGCCTACACTCCCCACTCTGGCCAGACGGGTTGGGGAAGCCTGATCGCTGTTTTATAATGTATTTCCCTTAGTCGCTTTGTACGACATCCACGGGAAGAGATGGAGTGATTCTATTCTAGTCTGCCGGAAACCACACGGCGGAATAAACATTTAAATATGCTTTAATAATACCTAAACATTTTGGCGCGTAAGCGGCTCACCACAGAACCTCCGGCTCAACACCGGGAAGTACCCACCTCATAGAAGACCGCAGCCAAAAAATTATTCCCTTGTGGGTTGTTGTGTTTCTGCGAGTGAGTAAGGTCACAAGGAAGGAAGGAGTTGGCAGCAGGGGTGCGATGCGATCGCGATTTGCGAGTAATCGCTTCACATCATGCGGGCCGTCTGTTTGTCTTCCACCCGACGTAGTAATTAAAAAAAAAAGCAAAGAGACTCAACATTTTACAAATTCCATTTCTTGCGAATTCAACATTGTGGTCCTGAACAATTCTCCTATATTAACCCTAGCATAGCCATTCAAACGTATAAAAACAAGAATGAATTATATGTGTGGTCGTCAGTTCACTCGATACAAAGTCGACGTGGAGTAATGTTCCAGTGACGGCTCGGCGCTGCGTGACGTCGTCACACACGAACTCATCCCTCGACGCTGATCGCTTCACACGTGATAACTCACCAAGTTTCGGTTTTGCTCCATTTGTAAACCGTTTTACACCACCTTATTTCGTTCTTGTTAAAGTTTATTGTCACGTCTAACAAACACTTTTCTATTTGTCCCACCATTTAGTGATGTATTAATATGACTTTCTTAATGTGCTAATTTAAAATGCGCTTTAGATATAGAGGTACAATAACTAATATTCATTTATCTGTTAAATGCGTATAAAATGCTAAAACTGAGTCGATTTCAAAGAAATGTATGTTTATTTATTTAGTAACTAGCAAAGTACCCGTGCTTTGCTACGGGAACACTCCTGATTTGCGTCTATTTTTGTTTCGTATTGACCATTATCACAAACATACACCATTTAGGTTAAGACGTCCCGGTAAACAATATTTTTGGCATTCGCACCAGGAGCAATAATTGCAATGCTTGCAGGAGATCTTACTCCTGAACAAACTACATAAAACTGATCATGAGAGAAGCAGTCCTGTCCCAAGTCAACCCCAGCGACCTTTAGAGACTGCCCCTGAGCTTTGTTAATGGTCATAGCGAAACACCTTTATGGGAAATTCAATTGAAGTCTCTTAAATTGAACTGGGTGGTCTTATGGAATAATGGGAATGCGGGTTATCAAGAGAGATTCCTCAACAGCGCATCCTTTACTGTCCTCACTCAACAACTCATCGTTCCAGTTGTTTAATACGTGAACAATGGTGGCACGAACCTCCTGATGATACACCTCCGTTCCATGCAAGTGGTAGGAGATGGAGCGGAACAGGCCAGCTCCATCACCTTCCAAAGCTATAATGGTATGGGGCATCATCACACCTTCCACAAATATAAATTTAGTGAATCTTGACTTCATTGTTTGAAAAATACGGAAATTCATTAAGTAGGTAAAAACCTATTCTAATTACCGACTTTATGGGAAAGTCGGTACTTAGAATATGTTTTTCAATTAGTTTTCGACACCAGATGTAGCTTCATTTGAAGGACGCAGTTTCTTTTACGCCCTACGCGCGCGATGGATTACCTCCGGGGGTAACTACTGGAATGAGGTGAGCGATAAACCGTCATGGATAACCCCATGATTTGAAATAATCTCTCGTATATACCCTTTCCTTAATAACGAAACCATAGCGCGCTGTACAAATGCTAGGTATATCGCCATCTAGTGATAAGTTAATTCAAATATAAATATAACATTTTTTGACATTTCTTGGCTGGGCGCTGGTCAAAAGTTAATCAGTTACCCATAAACATCCCCTTTTTTTTCTATACAACTATTCTACCAAGTCTCAAAATCGTAGGTGAATCGGTTTCCAAGAGGGTTTTTTTTTCAACCCCCTATTTTAACCTCTTAGGTGTGAAATTTCGGAAAATCCCGTCTTAGTGCGCGCTTACATTGTATGAGGAACACATATCCAAAGTTTCAGGTTTCTAGCTTCAGGGGTCTGGGCTGTGCGTTGATTAGTACGTCAGTCAGTCAAGTCAGTGAGGACAAAGCCTTTTACTATCTAGCTTTTGCCTGCGGCTTCGCTCGCGTGAAGTTGGCGCTTTTTAGATTATCCAAGTCAAGTCTAACACGCAACGCAACCACCCTCATGTAGCACCTATAACTGTACTAAATACGGATGCAAGAACTTTCCAGATAACTACTACTACACCCGTCCCGTCCTCACCGCGCCGTCCGCCCGCGATCGTATAAGCACTGATTTACGAAAAATACAAATTTAAAAACCTATTAGGGTAACACTTCAGTCAACACACAAGTCTCATTCCATCAGCTTAAAAAGGTTAAATCAAAGTTTAAAAAAATTACATGATGATGGTCACGTTAGCCACGTTTCCCTACACAAACTCTGGACCTCCGTTTCACCCTTTTAGGGAAAAATTTGAAAAATCCTTTTAAGTTATATCGTGTCCACTGTGTTATATTTTCAAATCGATGCGATTTTCGTAATTGACGTCCCAGAAAACCATAGAATCAACACCCATATTGATATTATGACATTTCAACTCCATCGTACCCCCATAGGGGGATGATGATGATGAGGCGGGGGGATTTTATGTCACGTCGGCTATGTTGGATTATAAAATAGTTGTTGTTTTCGTAATCAGCGACCCGATAAACCATAAAAACAATACCCATGACGATTTTCAGACTTTTGCACTCCATTTTACCCCTTTAGGGGTTGAATTTTGAAAAATCCTTTCTTAGTGCACCCCTAGACGTCATAAGGAACCTACTTGCCAAATTTGGAATCTCTAGACCCAGCGGTTTGGGCTGTGCGTTGATTAGTCAGTCAGTCAGTCAGTCAGTGAGGACAAAGCCTTTTATTATTATAGATAGTCTGGTGAAGTGTTATTTTGATCCCTTGGAAACCCTGATCAACAAAAACAGTTAAAGCCCTCGGTATTGTCAGATCGCATAACACAAAAATCTTCTAGGGCTGTTTCTAGGGCATTGTAATTTTATGCTGCCTTCTCAGAGGTGGAGATATTTTCCCAGCTTGTAATTTCTGTTCCTGAACTCCTGAGCTCTGTGTATATTTTTGTTTGTTGAAAACTAAGTGAATACGATGTATTTTATAGTGTCACATTTATATCTACTATATACACTTCTATATTTTTTAGGGTTCCGTATCTCCAAAGGAAAAACAAAACAGAATTAGGTATTATAGGATCACTTCGTTGCCTATCCGTCCGTCTGTCATGAAATTGGGCAAGAAGCAATGTCATATAGCACAAGTAAAGAAAAAAATCTGAAAAACGTAAATTTGTAGTTAATTCACAAAAAAAAATGTTTTTGAGTGAATGTAGCTGCACACTTGCGTAACTGCTTATACGAAACCCTCGTTGTGCGAGTCCGACTCACACTTGACCGGCTTTTTTCTTTTATGTGTGTCTTGAAACAACCACACAAAAACGTGACCAAAATTATGAACACAAACAGATGCAAAAATTAATGGGTTTGGAAGATAAGTAACATGTGTTTTTATTACATTATATATTAAGATTGCAATGTATGAGACTATAACTAATACTTATAACATATGAGTGTGTTGTATATTTTAATAAGCTTTCGCACCCCTACACATACGTAGTTAGGAGATTTTATAATATTCCCGTCGTAACTTTTACGGCGTGTTCCCATACATATTTATGAAACAGACATCTAATACCGAATTATGTATATCATATAACCACCTCTACTATAAACAAGGCAGGTGTATGTTCTAATAAAATATTCTCATAAATAAATCATCGTTGTGGATAGAATTCCCTTTCCACAAGACTGAGGCGATTAGATAGCAATTTTGGAGGTAATTCCTACAGCTCACGGTATCTTAGACGAAGGGATATGCCTCGCGTTCAGATTTCGTATCTAAGTAATTATAATTAATCTTTGTGCAAAAAAATATTTTTTCGCAGCTTGCCTCTTCCTAGAAAACTGATTTTCAATTTGAAACCTGACGAAGCAACAAAATTTATTTGTCATGCTACCTAGCCCGTATCCTCCCCATTTGTTTTGCATTTTGAGGTATCTTCCTTATACTTCAGAACAAATTATATGTAGACTAGTTGTGCCCTACGGGTTCATCAGTCTTTTCGGTTCAGGAACCGGTGGAAAGGGTCCATTAAGACGGACGTGTCGTTATGTTAAATATTCTATAACCTTCCTCAAGAATTAAGATATCAAATACAAAAATTTTTCGTATTCGTTTGATAGTTCCAAAGTTCAGTGCTTTCAAACAAGCAATAAAGGTATGAAATCTCTGTCTTGAAGGTGATTATAAATGTTTCTAAATATTTTCTTTTTTTAAATAACTTGTGATCAACCACAAGAAACAATTCTAGTTAAGGCGATTGATTCTAATGACTTGCCCATACATTTTGTTCGGAAAGATCTTTCATTAGACAAACATTTTCGGGTTAGATGGAAATGAAATTTTTCACATGTAGATGAATTTTCTCATAAAATATTTATTTATCAAATGATTTATTTATTTATTTATCAACATCAACATACAGCTATCATTACAGGCAATACCTAATGCGACAGTGTAGCAATTTTTTAAATTAAATTACTTAAATACAAAATCGTAAAGTAAGTCAAATATCCAATATCAAAATAAGAGCAATATGCTCATGATACAAATATGCAATATTATTATGTCACTTGTAACAATAAATTCGGAATAAGAATTAGAACTAATCAGTAAATGTCAATTATAAAATATCAAATAAAATGTCAAAAATAAAATTCAATCACAAAATAGCAATTAAATAAATATTAACTTACTTGTTACTACTGATTTTTATTTATTATTGCTGATTTCTTTGTTACTTTGCCAACCATTCATCACAAGAAATAATTTCATTTGCATCTAAGGCAAAAATGTTTGTTTAATGAAAGAACCTTCTAAACATAATGTATGAGCAAGCTATTAGGATCAATCACCTTAAGTAAAATTGCTTCTTGTGTGATTGATAACGAGCACCCGTTAAAAAAAGAAAACATTTAGAAATAAACCTGACAACGAAATGAACTACTATTATTGTCTTATTTTCAGTGAAATAAGTCTTTTGATAGTTTATTCAGTGCTATTGAAGTATTCTGCTTAACAATATTTTTTTATACAGCGTTGGGTAGTAAATTCGTTGGAGTACATACTTTTTAATGTCGAATGAATTATCAAAATTGGTTGAGAAATGACTGAGTAATGGGCGAACAAACGCAAAAATCAAATATTTATACAGATGAATTAAGATCCTCATTCTTTTTTTAAGTCTGTTAAAAACAAAGTGATATAAAAAATGAGGTCTGAGTCAGCCTCTCGTCAATATATTGTATATTTTGAAATTTACAGCTACGAATATAAAGTCAAAATGTAAATAAATTTTTGTAGTTTTATCGCCGGAAAACGCTGCGCAAAAACGGCCCTTTAACCATAAGTTCCCCTATAACCTCCTTTGATATATATTATTATATGTATGTTAGTAGCTAATATTATTTTTGTATGTAATTATTTGTAAACATAATGGCCATCAATAAAATGATTTATTAATATTATCTTCTTTTCTGTATATTAAAAGGCAACCGTTACTGACTAGTAATCTATCAACGCACAGCCCCCTTACCACCAACTCTTATTGCGATTCAATAACTGAATAGAATGCTTATTCATACCAATGAATAAGCGACTCTATTTCAACTTAGAGTTTTTCTTATTGCGATTCAATAACTGAATAGATTGCTTATTCATACCAATGAATAAGCAACTCTATTTAAGTTGAAATAGAGTGGCTTATTCATTGGCATGAATAAGCATTCTATTCAGTTATTGAATCGCAATAAGTGTTGGTGGTAAGGGGGCAGTTCAAACCACTGAGCACGGGCCCTACCGCCGAAGCTCAAGTCTTGGATTTTTTGTTTGCGTAAATCAAATTTCAGCTTAGATTAGTGGTAATTGTATTTAGCTGAGCAGGTAACCCTAGAGCTCTACCGACTAAGCTAAAGATGTGTGTTATTAAGTTTAACTTAAGACCTATTTTTGGAATAATAAATATCGATGGGAATCGGCTTCAGCTTAGAAAAAAATACAAATGCGGACTTAACTATTTTTATAATATCTTCCAGCTAGCTTAGAGTATCTCAAACGATATCGCGTATAGGCCAGCGGAGTATTAACAATTGGAACAAAATAAAAAGAAACAGCGAAATAAGTAGAGCAAAAAATGAGTACTAAATTTACATTCTATATACATTAATAATTCATATATTATGTTATATGTTATATGAATTGTTAGTTTTTATTATTATTTTTCTAGAAACAAAGTGATAAGAAAGCACTCTTTGCTGTTAATCGTTTTTCGGAGGCTCACTCACGATCTCTAAGTTATTAATGGTTGTTTTTATTACATCGAATCTCTTAAAAATAATGATTTTACTATACTTACACGTATAATGGGTTTATTGATTTCAGACTAGAACGGGAGACTACTAGCCAATCAAGGAGTCGGATCCTGGAGGATATGTCGGTAATCCTTTTAGGCCAGGTCGTATGAGATTTGTGTAATGGTAATATATATTTCGACTCAGTTATTGTATATACAATCTAGGTATTAATTTAATAGGTATTATTACGTAGTATCTGGGCGACTTTGCCAAGCAGTTCATTTAAAAAAATGATTTTTTTTCATAATTGAAAATTAGCTAGATCGATTCCTCATCTCCGTAAACCACTGTTGTAAATTTAATCAAAATCATTAGAGCCCATTGCGAGTTCGTTGTGGCATCTAAAGGTGAGCATAGAATATTACTTGTAACAGAACAACGAGCCGCTCGACGTTTTGTTAAGTTTGTTACCAAATTTTACAAAATATCGAGCGACCTGGTGTAATATTTCATCGAGCAAAGACAAAAGTGCGTGAAACGCGGATAAAAGAGGTCTTTACTAGTTCAAGTTTATTCGATGTTGTCGCAAATGCATTAGCATTTATCATCATTTCAATGAACAATGTATAGTAGAAGAAAGATTTACAGGACTTACAGGCAAATGCTCGCCATGAACATCATGTTGAACATAGCATTGAGCATTTGCAGGAACGTTACATTACTCTCACTAGCATCTATAGGTGCAATCAATTCTTTGCTTCATTGTATACTGTTCAACACAAACCAAGTGTTCTGTGCGCTAGTTCAGAGAAAAGAGCCTCTTTATTAATACGCTTTTATTAGGTCGACCTGTATGTAACTATGTAATGGAATCTAAGGCAACTAATTTAACCATCTTCCAAGGAACGCAGCGTAATGAAAATTGACAGTTGTTAGTAGTTCTGATGACAATACAATAATATGGTACTGTCGAACTGATCTGATGATGGAGCCGGAAGATATGAACTGGAACTTCATGATGGAACATCGTATCATAGCTGTTTTTGGATTTCTTAGAAAAGTCTTGTAATTAACTTTGACCACGATTAGGTTTCAAGGTGTGATGATGAAGCCGGAAGATAGGCACTGGCATTCCATGACGGAATATCGTATCATAGTCGTGTTTGCAATTGTGAGAAAGGCCACGTAATGAACTTTGAACACGATCAGGTTTCAAGGTTATAATATAAGGTTATATAAAGAAACAACTATACAACCTCACCTGCACGTGGTGCACCAGAAAGAAACACATCAAACTATGTGCTTTAAAAGCGTGTTTTTTTTAGTTTTTTTAAACTTTATTTATAAAATGTTATTATTCGTTATTATTTCCTTTAAGAAATTTATTTAAATTCAAGCGTATTGCGTACGCAATACGCTTGGATTAACGCGTCGGTTGGTATTGTTGTTACTTAACTAAGAAGCCTTTGACAAAGATGAACAATTCGGAAAAATTTTTCGACATTTTGGTGAGCCACCAAAATATGTGCATCCGCTTTAATTTTGACCTTCGTAAATTTTGCCACATTTCAGAATTTCGTTAACAACTTAAATGACACCCTATAAGAATTTGCAGTAATATTCATATTATGTTCATTTCTTGACAAAATCTTGTTTTATACAGGTGCTCATAAAATAATCGTAAAAAATAAACTAACTAATCGATGTCATGTTTCGTTTTGGATGTACAACTCCTTCGTGAAGTAATTATGTTTCTACGTTTATATGGAACCGAGTTGAGCGACTTTAACCGCCCACGTCGGGAATAAACCTGTGAATTGAGGTAAACAGTTTTATTGCGACATTTATCGATTCAGTTTATTTTTTAATTTGATGTACAGGTAATGAGTTTATTCAAAGAATTTATTTACAGTTTTAGTCCTAAAAGCCAATAAAATTAGTATTATAATTGCACAGCAGATTTTGCGTTTCTTTGTGTGTTCTACCGATTTTACAATGGGGTGTGTTCAGAGGAGTCATTTGACATGATGTGCACGGCCTCCTTCTACAGTCGCATCGCTCGCCATCGACAGGGAATTCATCTTCACACTCTGGATCCTAAGTGGTCGCGTACTGTGCGGTTCCAGAAAAGTTTTCTTCCGCGTACTGTCAAGCTGTGGAATGAACTGCCTGTCGAAGTTTTCTCAGGGCACTACAGAATGGGGTTCTCCAAAAAGAGCGTGAAGAGATTTTTACAGAGTCGGCAACGCACATTTGATGCCCCTGGTGTTACAAGCGTTCATAGGCTACGGCAACTGCTTTCCATCAAAGGGGTCGTATGCTTGTTTGCCACTTTACTGGTATGAATCTAGCTACGCCAAGAAATGTACTGGGTTAATCGCAAATGATATTTATGCAAAATAAAGCCACATTAGATCCAATAGATACTATGCTACATTAGATCCAAACATTATGTTGATAAGATGCTTAGAGAAGTTACTTCTTTTTATAAATTGCAGACATTGAAGTGAAATGGTATACCAGCGATGATAAATGATAAGACGCAAAAATAAAAATTAGGCATTAGGCACACGGTGCGTCGCGTGATTGTAGCATACGCTTTTTGTTTGCTGCATGCAGCACGAGTGAGAGTGCATTGATAAATGTCAACAACTCTGCAAGACTGCACATAGTTCGTCCTGTCGTGGCACGACGAAGAAGAAAAAGGCCTTACTGTTTGCGTCTAGCTTCTCAACTGTCAAAGAAAGACCGTGAAATGGTCTCATGGAAGTTGATGTGTAAAGACGCGCTTACGTCAAGGACCTGGAGGTCGATACCCTCGTCAGACTTTAACAACGTGTATGAAAATATGGGAAAAACGAATTGGGGAATTACTCAAACTACTTTCATCTTCAATTGGTAAAACATCTCAAGGGAAAATGGTTCGAAATTATATTTATTCTGCCAGCTTATAGGTATAATATAAAATTCGACTACATACGAGTAGGATTTATATTATATATCTTTAATATAAATTTTTAATGCGAGAAATTTACATAAATTGACATTATGTGCTAATTACGCGCATTCGGTCGCGAAGGTTGAGAGGTTAATAAAAATAACAATAGAAACATCGTCGTAAACCCTTATTCACCCCACTGCTGTAATACGGGCCTCCCATCAATCAAAGGGGTTTCGAGCGTATTCCACCGAGCTGCTCAACTGCGAGTTAGCGGAGGCTAAAGGCCACTGATTTGGCTTAACGACTGCTTAATGACAACAGCCGGTACCGACGGCTTTGCGTACCCTCCGAAGCATGGCAGAGCTTGAGATAAATAAACCCATCCATGGACAGGCTACGGTTGACGTTGCTTAACTTAACTTGCGTGTTCGATTAGACTGACATAACTAACTTACAAAACAAGCATCTTCTTCGTCAACCCTTATTCATTCCAGTGCTGGAATATGGGTCTCCCCTCAAACGAAGGGGTTTAGAGCATGCTCCACCAAGCTGCTCAACTGCGGGTTGGTGGAGAAAATTGCGGGTTGAGGGAAAAACAAGCATAACAATGTGGATCAAAATATTTGAATATAACCGTACAAACTTTGCTCCTGTTGTAATTACTCGATTGTATAACTCCGATTTACATGATTGACACGTTTCCAATTCGGCGATCATGCGTCAAGAATAACCCAATGATCTGTCGATGACGGCATATCACAACATTAGCCGTAGTACGCAGGCCCAATTCCAATATTGGTGTCTGTGTGTTTGTTACGTTAGTCATGTAGCTGTCATCCGATGATGTATGTTATGGGCAGGCCGTTTTCTCCTAAGATATTTTCACCTGTAGATTCGTTCAACTTGCCTCGAATGTGGTAAGAAGAAAGCAAGGTAATTGCCCGACATTAATTCAGTCCTGCGCCATTTACCTCACGACATAAAATATCGCTTGCGCGTCGCCACACATCAGTCCTCAAGGGAATTGTTATTCGGCTGCGGTATTCTGTGAGGTGGAGGTATTTCTTGTCTCTAATGGAATAGAAAAAACAATATCTTGCACTAAAACCGTCTCAGTTATTGCCAGATATTTCTTTTGTGCTTCGTCGGGTGGGAGACAAGCATACGGCCCACATGATGTCAACCAGTAACTGTAGCCATACGCTCGCAATATGAAATAACATTCGCGCGCCGCCACCCCCGCTGGCCGCCACCTTCCTTCCCTCACCTACAATCTATCACATCTACCTCAATCACCAGTAGGAAACACAACAACCCACAAGGGAATTGTTATTTGGCTGCGGTATTCTGTGAGGTGGAGGTACTTCCCTAGTCGGGAAGCTTATAATTACGCTGCTCTGCCTCTATTACTGCTGTCATGTTCGCCTACGGCACGTGTATATATAAAATATCATGGTCCATATCAGATATTTTCTATTTCTGTCACGACGCGGGTGGCGTGCCACGTATATCCATCCACCAATATTATTATTTAATATAATATATCACATCCTTTCTCGTTAAAGTGGAGTTACCAAATCCGAACACAGGGTAAGGGTGTAGGGGGAATGACTTAAGCTCATAGTTGTCCCTTGTCCCATTTGTTATTAGTCGGTAAAGTTACAATTGAAAAGTTTCTGTTGGCGAATATGTGACGCCTGCGAACTTCATACTTACAGTCACAATTGCATTAATGTACAGTTAAGAGCACCTGAACCTTGACACCAAGACCTTTGAACTGTACTTATGCCGTACGTAATAAGAGTTACATTGGTATTGCGACTGTCAAGCATGATCTACTTTAAAGCTGTACATGCATCGCTTTCACAACATAGTATTTTTTAATATGAGAGGGGAGAAAACTAGCATGTGAATCTACCTGATGGAAAGCAATCACCACCGATCCGTTGCCAATCTATAGTCCTTCTTTTCTTTCCTTCTTCCGCGAGTAATGTTAAATATATTTATTTAATAAATGTTATACCAACATTTCTGAAATATTTATTTAAGAATATGTAGATTTACATGTCGTGTATACTAATATTAGTATAGCGACATGTAAAAAAATACTATTGTCGGCCTAGTATGCTTAGGTATCGTAGAATGTTAATTTAATAAAAACAGTTGACTGTTATCGACTTCATTTTGGAATGAGGAATAAAATTTAATAAGATTGTAGAACATTCTTAATAGTATATATATTTTTATGATGAGATCGCTGGCGTCGTTGCGTGTGTCAGTCTAATCGATTACGCAAGTTAAGCAACGTCTACCGTAGGCTGTCTATGTATGGGTATATTTATCTCGAGATCCTACGTGCTTCGGAAGGCACGTTAAGCTATCGGTCCCGGCTGTTGACATTGTCATTAAATGACATTCGTTAAGCCAAGTCAGTGTCCTTTAGGCGGTATGAAAACAATGGTCTCGGCCAATTCGCAGTAGATCAGAGTGGTGGAGTGTGCTCTAAACGCCTTCAATTGAAGGGAGCCCCGTGTCCCAGCAGTAGGATGACTAAGTTATTTTATTATTACTAGCTGTTACCTGCGGTTTCGCCCGCGTGATCATTATTTTAGTAAAACTTTTTTCCTCGTGGCAATTAGATGTTGTCCCGGGATAAAAATCAGCCTATGTCACTCTCCAGACCTTAATTTATCCTCGTAAAAAATCGTATCAATCCATTAGTTCCTTGCGATGTGAAATAAGGACAAACAAAATAAATGCACTTTCACATTTTACTAAAGCCTTTTCATTTTACGGCTTAATATACTTATAGCCTATGGCACTCACAAATAACGTGGCTTTCTATTGGTAAAAGTATTTTCATAATCGGTTCAGTAGATTCAGTAGATCCAGATTACCTCCTACAACCTCACAAACTCTTTACAAACTTTAGCTCTTTATAATATAAGTTTTATGTACGCTAAGCTACACATATTGAAATAAAAATAACTAAAAATAATAATGGACTTTTTCTCGTCCAGCGAACAAGCCCGTTGCATTTCGGCATGTAACTACAATACTTGACGGCGATGCGGAAAAGTCTTTTTACGTATTTTTATCGGAATGGCTTATTCGCTGGGCGAGAAAAAGGCCAATTCTCTGGTAGCGAGAAGAGTCGACCAACCATTTGGAACGTCTCTACTCATAAATGGACACTTGAGCATCTTGTGCCTCGGTTCTGCCAAGGGTTTTCACCCCAAAACTTGTCAAGAATTGTTCTTATACATGGCAATGCTAAGCCATATTTAGCATTCCCCTATTGCGTTGCCGTCTGCGCATCGCCACATTGCGTCTTTACAGCAGTAAATGGAAATGGAAAACTCGTCACTATCAAAAACCTTCCTGGTAGCTCAGTTGAAAGAACATTCGCCGGGTAATCAAGAGGTCGTGGGTTCAAGCCAAATAGGCGGAGAAAGGCGATTTTTTCAATTTTAAAAATATTTGTAATACTCGCTTATATTTTGAGTGTAACACATAATTATACTTAATGGTGCATCGTCTGAAAGCTTCTAAATTGAATCAGACAAAATATATTAGGCTCTATAAATATATAGATTACGAGCCAAAGTAGACAAGAAGATAAAATTGTGGAAATACTGTTACGTATTTTAGAAACAAAATACAGGAGATTTGGTGGCGCAGGGCTTTCCTGGGGTTTCGTCGGATCCAAGCGCGTAACTAACTGCATGACTTGAAATGTGTTTTACTACGAACAAATCCCGGATTTCACCGGATTTACTTAAACTATATATTATATTCAACAAGGGTCATACGAAATCACGTTAAAGAATACTAAAATGGGAATTTAATTTGGTACAGATATTTTTTTCTGGCTTTCGTGGATTGAATCACGAAGTTTGTATTTCGGTAATTGTGTAAATTAACGACACTTTTCCATTGTTGTCCTCTTTCTTTTCAGTCTTAGGGTGCTTATATAAAGGGACAGGAATGTCATAAAAAGTATATGGAACAAAGTACAGTTTGCTTAGAATTCACACGTACGGCTCTATATGAAAGCACCTTTATTCTGTAAACAAAGATTATCATCTCGGAACTAGTACATAACCAATGTGGTCCATTGGTTATGGAAAATATAACAGAACCACACCCCGACCAATTCCATACAAATATGATGTCATTGACTTAATAGTCAATGTATGTAATCATCAATGTGTGAATAAACGTTTGTACAGGCGGCTCCATACATGCTGTTCCGGATTCGTCTCAGAGGGGAGATGAGCTCGATACGAGAGAGCGGCAAGGAGTGGCCATACGTACGTATTATTAGTAGAATACAAGAAATTATACACTATTATATACGGAAAATTTTAATTACGTAACTCCAAAAAAACATCAGGTATTAGTACTATTTTATAGTTCATCTTGAATCCCAACATTATTATAACCTGTAATAGTATCTAATGCAACCTTTTCCGCGCTGCGGGTCCAGATAATTATTGTTTCTCTTCTGCCTGAAATTGTTAAGGTTTCATGTTTAATAAATACGAGCTCGGTGGCGTAGCGGTCAATGACGAGGCTTCGACACCAACGCTCGTGGGTTCGATTCCCACATAGGACAAACATTTGTGTGCATGAACATGTCTGTTTGTCTTAGTCTGGGTGTTTTCTATGTATCATAAGTATGTATTTACAAAAAAAAATATGTATTTACGTATGTTTATCAGTTGTCTAGTACCCATAATACAAGCTTCGCTTACTTTGGGGCTAAATGGCGCTGTGTAATTTGTCTGACAATATTTATTTATTTATAAATATTTATACGTTTAAATTACTTACCTATTTTCTTATTGGTTCTTATATTGATGATGTTACCTTACTAACTTGCTGCCTTCCCGTTTGGCTCTAAATGGCCGTATCGAGAAGTAGAGAAATAGTCTGTGACCTCAAAAGTTTAGCAATGAAATGTAAAAAGAATTTTTAAATCCGACTGGTTCTTACAAAGACTAGCGCATTTAGACAAAAAGCTTTTCAGCATTATATATTAACACAGCTATACGTACTCGTATATCCCAAAGCAACTTGAACAAATTACCATGGCATTTAAACGACTCATAGTTCTGCAAAAAGTAGCAGACTAAACCGTACGAGTACGTATCCCTCATGTGAGATTTTTCAACAAGTTTCTCAATTTAGATGAAGGCTTAGCAGTTTTATGGGCCTCAGGGGACGCACCCGATCGCTTTGCCTACAAAGTATTATTTCATATGAATTTCCCCAGTCAGTAGGTAGATTGCATTAAGTCGAAGCATTTTTTGCTATAGCCTTATCCTCGGGTTGGACGACACAAAAAGGCCCATATTCTTATTTCAGTGGACGTTTACTGCAAATGCTATAACAATTCTTACAAATTGGATTCGAGCTGGCGAAATTTTTGTTATAAATTTATACGAAACCGGTATTTGTGTTGAATTCCTGGAGTACAATGGAGGTGTAACATTGTGAATTTATAGCAGCGGCGTAGTGTAAGCTGAAGGATATGTACTAAGTCGTTATTCGTGTTATTTTAGTACACATTGCGATCACTGGAGCCTTAGATTGATTTGATAAGAGATATTATCCAGTTGTCGTGAATGTCGTGATCGTAAGTAGTGTACAGTAATAGGAACTTATCCTTTTTTTATACTGCGTGGGGTGGCAGGCAAGCATACGGCCCGGCGATATAAAGCAGTTACTGTAGCTTATAGAACTAAAGTATTAAAAAGTTAAGCTTGTGCGACGCCACCACCATTGATGCCGTTCTGTAATAACCAAGAAAGGTGATTGTTGCTTGGATGGAGCACCAATGAAGTAGATTCTTTTATGCGAACAGAGCATTTTTATTTAAAGTCTTAATACAAATAACAAAGACTTTAAAATAAAGCCTATAATACTACTGACTTAGCAATATGCGTCTATGTGGCAGTAAACCACGAAATTACGTTAAAACATTGAAATTAGCCATTATGCTCCATATACTACATTGCTATTCCTGTCTCAAGAAGGCAGGTATTGTTCCGATAGAAATGGTGGTAAACTCATTCACTCACTTTTAAGATTTAAACTCAATAGTTAGTTACTTAGTTAGGGGTTAGTTAGTTACTTAGTTTTAACTAATTTGAATATAATTCGTGCAAATTGCTTAGAGTTTATATATATTATGTTATTTACAAAATTTTATTACCTTCCTGCAGCGCTATCCATGTCAGGATGAGAAAGGCGGAGTATGCAAACGAGCATGTGGGTCACCTGTTTGAAAGCAATCATTACCGCCGATGGAGATCAGCAACACCAAGGGGTCGCCGATCCGTTGTTAGCCTTATAAGGGACATAAAGACTCTGTTCTTGAAGGCTCCCATGTAATGTTCGGAAATACCACTAAGGGAAGTTGATTCTACAGTTTCACCGTTCGTGGTATAAATGTCTTAGGAAACGTACTGTAGTAGATTGTCAAAATTATCAAGATGATATTAATTTATGGCGAGTTGTAAATAATTATACTTGTATTAGCATTTGCCTTCGATTTTGTTCGGTTAGACCAAACGCGATGTCCACCACTATTTGATATTTAAACCATAAAGTTAATATCCCTAGCGGAATAGAGGAACGAACGGCTGAGCGAGGGAGATGTCATCAGCAGTCTCACTGTATGGTAGAAAGAGATACGTAGCACAAGCTAAATAGAACTGACACCTTGTGGAGCGCCATTATATTTGGTAAACTTAATTTCGCTAACAGTTATTAATACCACATGTGAACTTCATAGTACTCGTTGAAATACAATTGTTTCACTTATTATACGCAGCCGTTTTGATTGTTTTGATACAACAGCGCCGCGCGTGGCAAGATTATAAACTCTTATTATAGGATATGTCGACGACAGATAAATTAAACGACGGAATTAACATGTTGAGAAAAAAAATATCCAGATGTTAGAAAAGAAGCGAAATTTAAATATAAGTAATATTTAATAAAATACCTTTCGATCTTTATTTTTAATAATTAATCCTTCTAGAATTTCAGTTTTTAAATTATACCCGTGCACAGTCATATCTCATCTGAGTCTATTATTTGAAACTAAATAAATATGTATGTCTGTCCAAATGTAATTAAATTTCGGTTTCATTTAGCAGCTTATTTTGTTCCTCTATTCCTCTAAGTATGTTAATTTTATAACTTACTAAACTTTGTTTAGACCATCTAACGTCTAAATGAAGATGACATCATTTGTCAAAGCTTGGATCTGTATAATTATTATAGGTATATAATACCTCAATTAATTAACAAGTTTGATGTTACCATTTTAATAAAGACTCTAATTTCAAACATGTTTAATCTATGCTAATACTATAAAGAGGTAAAGTTTGTGAGTTTATGAGGTTATAGGGGGTAATCTCTGGATCTACTAAAACGATTTTGAAAATTACTTTACCTTTAGAAAGTCATATTATTTGTGAGGGTCATTGGCTATATAAATATATAAATATTTCTGGACAATTTACACAGCGCCATCTAGTCCCAAATTAAGCGTAAAGGTTGTGTTATGGGTACTAGACAACTGATCAATGTACTTAAATACATTTTGTTTGTAAATACATACATAATTATAAAACATAGAAAACACACAAACAGACCAAGACAAACTGACATGTTCATGCACACAAATGTTTATCTTGCGGGAATCGAACCCACGACATCGGAGTCAAAGTGGCCATTGCTAACCATTCGACCACCGAGCTCGTCAAATATATATTAACTCGAAAAATTAAAAGCATTTTTGTAAAAATGTTTACCGCCCAATGAAGTTGGCACGGGTCTTCTTACTTTCTAATTAGTTCTTAGTTTAGTTTAATTTCTTAGTTGGTACCTAGTTAGTTTTGACCTTCGCTAACAAAACTAGGGTTACGATAAGCAGTACTGTTACTTATACTGTAGTTATGGTAACGACATATTTTTTAAACTGAGGCTAGTTAGCCTGCATCAGTTTAAAAAATATAAGGCTGTAATTATTGTAATCGTATATAATATGAAAAACTTTCAGAAATATTTTCACAGCAGCACATCTCCTAGTTCTACCGGAAAGACGCCGATTTAAATATAGTGGAGTCATCCGGCGATGGCTCACGACGCAGGAATGAACGTCGTTTACTCTGTAAATACTTAATTCTCTCAATTCATGCACTCTGCACACGTCATCCAACACACATGTCACTCTCATTCCATACATTACTCGTATGAGCGCGGTTTGGTTGGTTTAATTGGTTTTAATTGTAAGTTATTTGAGGTTATTTGTTAATCCACTAACTTTTGATGATGATATGAAAAGAAAACACATGATGGTAACAAAAATGATGTTTTTAACGGATAAGTTTTAATGTGAAATTTATTTATATTCATACTGATATATAATTTTGTATGTTTTAAAAAGTGAAGCTAATTAGATTTGCGTTCATTTTGGAACAAGTAGTATCTACAACGCCAGGTCATCATTCTAAAATCAAAGTAGACGGCGTGTTCCTACCGAAATCATAAAGCATTTACGCAGCTATTGAACCGCAGATGCTCCAAAACATCGCCGTGCCAGACCATTTGGTTCCAATACAGCTGGGATGCGGCGGTGACAAGAGCCCGACGAATAATGTCATTTATGCTGCCGTGACGTAGGATTCTGCCAGCGCTCCTGCGACATGAAAGCCCATGATGTCCAAGTCCAAGACGGTCACATTGACAACGATATATATTATAGGTACGTTACATAAAAAAAACAAAACATACATCTAAAACGTAAGTAAGTAAGCAAACTATAAAATATTATCATCGTTTGTGGATCGTTATACGTGGATATTATGATACCTACTTATAGGTAATTATATAGATAATTATTTTACTTTGTCTTAGACTAGATATCATATTCGAAATTATAATACTTATTACGTATCATTAAGCTTTCTCTAATATTATTTTATTAGCCGTCGCCCGCGGCTTCGTCCGGGTGCACTTCCAGAACGGTGTAAATTACCATTTACACCGTTCTGGAAGTGCACCCGGACGGGGGAAAGAAAGTTTCCCCAGTCCACCATTTAAAACCATTTAGGGGATAAATTAGATAGCATGAAATTATTAACGGAAACAAAAAACCCGATTGAAAACTCTATCACTTTTTTGTTTGCTTTTATCCTCCATTTTATTTCTTTAGGGACGCCATATTGACATAATATACTCTATGTCACTCTCACAGCTGAGTTCGAATCGAATGACACTTCATATGTTGAAAACGGACAAGCAGTATAGGCTATAGAGCGTGCCAGAGAAATATACATATATACATATACTCGAAAAATATAACCCTCGCTTCTTCGTCGGGTAAAAACTATCCTAACTCCCAAATCACACACCATGTGCAAAATTTCATTAAGATCGGTAAAGTACTTTCGGAGCTTATCGCGGACAGACATCGTGACGCGGGATTTTTATATATAATAAGACAAGGTTAATATTAGTCAGTAGGGCGCCTTGACCTCAATATAATGAAAATCTTGTCTCTAATGGAATACAAAAAACAATATCTTTCACTCAGCATCGTCTCAGTTCCAGAGTCAGTTATTGCCAGATATTTATTTTATGCTACTTACATATTTCTTAGATACCGGGTGGGAGACAAGCATACGGCCCACCTGATGTCCACCAGGAACCGTAGGCAGGTTTACTCTCGCAATATGAAATATCACTCGCGCGCCGCCTCCCTCGCTGGCCGCCACCTTCCTTCCTGGCGACCTCAATCACTGACAGGAACACTACAACCCTCAAGGGATTTTTAATTTGACTGAGGTATGCTGTGAGGTGGAGGCAATTCCCCAGTCGGGCAGCTTAAGAATACGCTGTACCATGCCTCTCCTTTGCCAGAGTCTCTTTCGCTAGTCGGCAGGTGAGGTTGGCTTTGGCTCTAAAGATCGTGGTGCGCCCCTTACACCCCATCGTGGTGAGCCACCTACATCTGTAATGTGAAATAATGTTTGTAGACCAATGTTACATATTTGCCAATCCATTTCTCTTTTTTGCTTCGTGTTTTTTTAATGTAACATACTAGCCGTGCCCGTCATTTCACCCTCTGTTTTGTCTCTTAAGTCTTCACTTCCTCAAGAATTGGAGTATCAAATGCAAAAATCTAATTCGAATCGAAGGTCTAGAGATCAGCGTGTTTAAACGAAACTGTATTTTTTTTTAAATGAATATATCAATACATCAATACATATAATAAAACAGTAGGAACCGCGTGTCTGTACATTTGATAAAATTAACAAAAAATGGGTGTGGGCGATAAAAAAAGAGTAACAGAACACAAAAAAGATTTTTTTGATTTTTTTGTCTGTCTGTCTGTCTGTCTGTCTGTCTGTATGTACTCGCTAATCTTTAAAACTACTCAACAGATTTTTACGCGGTTTTCACTAGAAGATTAAGCTCATCCATGAGCAACATATAGGCTTTGTTTCATCGAAATCTAATGTCAGATTAAAAAGTTATAGTCATTTAAAGTTTAAAGAAAATTTTTCTTTATAGAAAAAATCACTCATCACGAAATCTCAGAAACTACAAGTGCTAGGAGTCTCAAATTTTGTATGGGGGTTCCTTTCAGGACGTAGATGCTCACTAAGACGGGAATTTGGAAAATTCAACCCCTAAGGGGGTGAAACGGGGGTCCAAAGTTTGTATGGGGAACCAAGATTAGTTGGACTATTTTATACGAAACTTTACACGAGAACTTCTGTAGATAAATGAGTAAACACGTGTTTCAGGATTTTTCAAAATTCAACCCCTAAAGGGGTGGAATGAGGTGCAAACGTCTGAAAATCGACATGGGTATTGTTTTTATGGTTTATCGGGTCGCTGATTCCGAAAACAACAGCTATTTTATAATCTAACATAATCGACGTGACACAAGAGCACTCCTGTGGGGGTGCGATGGGGTTGAAATGTCATAATATCAATATGGGTGTTGATTCTATGGTTTTCTGAAATGTCAATTACGAAAATGGCATCGATTTGAAAACGTGGACACGAAATTTCCATCTCGGTATAAAAATCCAAGATTTAGAACACCTGATGCAGAACCATAATGGTTCAGCTAAACTATAAGGAATATAATAATGACGCCTTAGCAAAAGTTGTTCAGCCTGATTGATGAGCATAAATAGTTTAACAAAATGTTGATTGTATTATAAAAAAAATAACCGCGCAGTGCTACTTTTATTCTTACCTGCTACAAGTTAGATGCAATAGTTTTATTTATTTACGTTATATATAATATATAAATTTAATATATATATATATAACGTATATATGTGTGCATTTGCGGGACGCTATGTAGCAAGATTTTGTGACTCAAAGTCTTTTAAACAACGAGGGGAAACTGTTTTTTTTAGATGTTTCAGGAGGGACTGGAAAAACATATCTGACGAGAGCAATCCTCGCTGAAATCAGGCGCCAAAATAATATCACAAAGCAGCATCGCCAGGTATTGCAGCCATAATATTACCTCTAGACGGAAGGACGCAAATACAATGTTCAATATTCTACTCGATTTATACAGAACGGAAACACCGACATGCTTTGTGACACGAAACTGTGACGAAGCGAAAATGTTTCAGGATTGCTGTCTAATCGTTTCAGATGAATGCGAAATGGCCAAGAATGTGGCTTTATCGAGGATTAGTAACGCTTCAGGTCTTTTCATATTAGCTCCCGAAGGAAAGACTCCCTTCATATATTTTATATATTTTTTTAAACTATGGTTACTATCTTAAATAAAAATAATAATTTGTTTACTTTTAACGTGTAATACTGCCCCAAATATTTTCTTATGTATCTACTTTAGTTCGTATTTGTGTTAATACGCCGGAATCATAAAGTCCACGCGAACGAAGTCGCGGGCATCAGCTAGTGTATAATAAAGATGAATGCTGTTCCAAGCGAACAGTGTTCTCTATACGAGCCGTTCATTCATGTTCATTTTAATCTATTTTGTGATCTAATAATTATATATTAAAAGCACATCCGAAATATAAATACGTATCGTCCGTTATAACACAATAAACGTTTTATTTTTGTTTATTTATATGGTACAATTCACAAACCAGAATTCTCTTTAACCGTTTTCCTTTTTCATATTACCAAAGTTGACATTTAATTTATGCTTTCGGAGATCGGGTCGAAGTGACAGGGCTGTCGTCATATTAACGTGGCGGGCAGCTGGCCACCGCCGGATGTTCTCGAAATAAACTCGCTTCGACCGCTCTTCGCTCTCAGGTGCCACTTACCCATGCATCATACTTTAGACATAATTAAGGCGTGAAAGATCGTTAGATACTCCGATACGAGCGTAAACTACGAACAGTTATTTTGGGTACATCTAATAATATATATTCTTTATTTTAATTGCTTTTTTACTCATCTTGTTAATTAATTTTAGAGTATGTTTTGAGAATATTATATAGCGACCGACCCGAGCCAAAAATAAATAAAAACAATAAATATTACAAATTACACACGGCCATCTAGTCCTAAACTAAGCAAAGCTTGTACTATGAGTACTAGATAGCTGATAATATACTTAAACACATACATATAATACATTGAAAACACCCTGACTAAGACAAACAGATATGTTCATGCATACAAATATTTGTCTTGTGCGGGGATCGATCCCGCGACCTCGGAGCCAATGGCCATTGCTAATCATACGACCACCGAGCTCGTCGGTTTCAGAGGATTACACCCCACTTTTTGGGTCTGGTCGGTAAGTTTGTCTTGTCTATCTGTCATCGTAGCTCGAGTTGATGCCGTTATCTTTTTTTTTCAATTTAATAACGAATACTCTGAAACTCTGTCTTTAAAGTGACTTCGATTTCGATTGGAGTTTTAACACGTTCCCTGCGCCATCACTTTCAAAAAACTTTCAGCTGGTGCTTTGGAGACCTAAAAGATCTCCAAACTAACCTACCATTTGGTGCGTTTGAGACCTAATCGGTCTCCTAAAGATACAGTTTTCAAAATAGTTTATATCTTCCAAAAAAACAATCAAATATATTTTGAAGTTTTTGTGGGTGAAAGATAGCCTATTGCTTTATATTTTGCTAGGTTCGCACGCAGTTATGACATTTGAATAAACTACAAATACCAAAAAAAAAAAAATGATATCGATTGTATCTCGTACCGCAACGGAAGATAGTTCAATATGTGTAGTAAGTAGTGATGGGAATAAAATAATATCTCAGTTGTCGATTGAAAAAGTTTTATTAATTATGCAAAGTGTTTTTCATTAAAACATGATAAGCACATTGATTGCTTGCATTGCGCGCGAATGGTAACAATTCGTTTAGTTTTTTTAGAAGCGTCAGTGCTGTTTAATGTGCGTCGTAATTTTTCGAAACAACCCACACAACGTCTTTTTTTGTCGCCACGTTGGAAAACATGATCAGTACATCTTCCTTCGGGTAATTCTGTAATAAAGTGCATTGTATAAATAAACAGCATGCAACTATGTCAGTGAAGTAAATGCGATGGAATCTAATTTTATTAGGTAGTTTCGTTATTCGAGTGTCTTATGTATATTTTTGTTCTTAGGCTGTTGTTGCTTTAAAAAAATATACGGAGGTATTAAATAAAAGCTGGATGTCACAGGTCTCTTGTAAGTTTACTATAACAACGTTTTTGTTTTAATAACCATTGTATAACAAAAATGATAATCAACACGTAGGTATATACGCGAGTGTTATTTCGCAAACGTGCGCGCGACCTCCCACGTCGATGCTAGGACAACACTGAAACGAGTCACGCAGCGCCCGCGCCGCCCACCTTCCCTCTCTTGCGTCTACGAGGCGTACGATTCCACGAGTACCGACATATCTCCTAACGCAAGGAATGAAAATAATTACAGTACTGTGCGTTAGGGACCTAATCCATCTCTAATTTCTTTTTTAATGTCCTTGAATTCATTTTTAAGTAGGAAGCAAATATGTATATTTGTCCTACTCATACCTAAAGAACTTTACACGTTAGATCCTCCCGCAAGGAGTGAAACAACACTATTATATTTAACGCACAATACAAAAGTCCTGCAAGAGATCTGATAGATCTCGTAATGCAACGAACGTGTTAAAGGCAACTGAATATAACGGAACAATTTGTTTCTTGTATATACAATTGTTTATTTTTTTTATCAAAAACAGTGTGTATAACAAAATAAGATTATCCATCGAAGCTGGGTTCTGGAGAAAAACATCTGGTTAACCTTTATGCGGGTGAATGGCTATGAGAAAAACAGTTTTTTTTCTTTCTTGTATTTTCTTAAGAAACATCTTTCCTTTTGATTTAAACCGCGGTAACTTTTGTTTGTTGAGCGTCGTATCTCATGATACGATATTCGACTTCACTTTGTAGATAATACATAAATTAAATTTCATTAAGTTGCATGAATCTCCAAGAACAATGTTTGGTTTTGGAAATTTATGTACCTTATATCATGTTACTCTTTCTTTTTAGGGTTACGTACGTAGTGCTATTACTTTATACTGTGGTTATGTGTCTTTATCCATATGGAAATGATTTCCATATTACCATAATAAAGGAGCGATGTATCCTTATCATTTTTCATGTTTTAAGGTTATCGATGATGCTTGTTTATAGATGATGCAGGTTGTGTTTACATTGTTTTATATTTTTTATCGAAGTAATAATCATAAATGTATTATATATATATGTATATATAGTAGGCATACCACCTACATAAATGCAATGATCTCTGCGGTACCTTTGTGGTACGGTGTTTGAAGTTTTATGAATACAATTTTTATTTTTATTTTTAACAATTTAAAATTAAAATTTACAGTATAATATATATAGAAGCTACATTTGATTAAAAATTTAGTTTTATGAGCATTTCTCAAATTGTAGATAAGCTGTAGTAGCTCGTCTAGAATTTGAGAAGAAACGCAGGCACAGAATAATATACACGCGGGGCTTAAAATTAGTTAAAAGATTTGTGAAATTTCCGCACTAATTCGTCTAGAACAGTGATCCGCAAACTTTCTGTACCTAAGGTTACTATTTATGGTGTACCTCCAAAAATTTCCGTTTTCCTAGATCTAGGAAAACACCATAAATGAAAAATCAGTTTTTATTTGTGCTAGTATTTTTCTTGTGTCCGTCTTATTATGATATAACCTTATTTTTCCGAGGCACACCAACTAATGACCACGGTACACCAGTGTGCCGCGGCACACACTTTGCGGAACACTGGTCTAGAATATTGTCTATGGTGATACCCAGTGATTACCACCCAGTGGTCCAACTTTTCTCCGGTACGGACTGGTATTCCATGGGTCGACTTGGACATGAATACCAAGGAATTGAATAAAATTCTCTGATTTCACCGGTAGGCCCCCAGTTCTGAATATCATAGTTAACCAATGAATGTAAAAACGAAAGTTGGCAAACATAATATAATTTATTAATAAACACAAAGACAATGAAGTATATTTACGTCCTGCCACAGCATTAAATTGAAACACAGATAGAGTCCTATGCAAAAAATTTTGATTTTTAAATGAGGGTAAAAATTTTTCATTGTTGGTGATTTAGAATTTGCCTTTCTTCTTTCTTTTTTCTGGCAATCATTTGCGAACCACGATTCAGTAATCTGTATACTATGATTATTGAAATTTATTCTCTCTAATGTTATTAGCTGACTAATGACTACACGAGTAAAATGTAAATCAATATCAGCTTGTTTGCAGCTACTAGTTTCGACATACCTAATTCAAATTAGTTTTTCTATTCTCATAGGTATGATTCAGTAAATTACTTATATGTAATAATGTATTTGTATGTCCATGTGAATATTTTGGGCTGTAAGTGGTTCATCAACATCTATGAACCAAAGCCAACTTCACCTGCTCGTGGTGCACCCTGCTGACTGACTAACGAAGCTCTAGCGAAAAGAGAGGTAGGGCACAGCGTATTTTTAAGTTGCCCGACTGGCGATGTACCTGCACCTCATGGAATACCGCAGCCAAATAACAATTCCCTTGAGGGTTGTTGTGTTCCTGCGAGTGAGCGTGGTCACCAGTAAGGAAGGAGATGCTGCATTGGCAGTGGGGGTGGAGGCGCGTGCGCGATATTTTATGTTGCGAGTGTTAATATGGCTACGGTAACCGCTTCAAATCAGGCGGGCCGTATGCTTGTCTGCCACCCGACGTAGTATAAAAAAAATATATATTACTACAGATGGAACCTTGTTATAAAACATTTTACATGTACGTCATCGATTTCATATTCATGTATAGTACCCAAGTATAATATTTAACTAGATTTTGCAGGAGCGATGGCATGAAAAGCGCGACTCGTTCAGACTGCACTTCGCTTTATGAATTCACTTTGTGCAAGCATACATCGTTATAGACATAACGTTACTCAGAGAGAGGTAGGGTAAATCGTAAAGGGAGATAGGGCACACCTTGATTAAGAAACGCCATTTCGGTAGGGTAGGTAAAGTAGTAATAATATTTTTTTTGCTTGACCTTCCCCTCCAGGTGACAATGAAACTGGATTAAATATTACTGAAAATCTTCATCTTACGTGAATAGACTGTCGACATAAGGTATTCTATGTATATGTCGCAGTCGTTTTGTATAATTCGCCATATTACAAAACGGCAAGCCGTTTTAAAAACCAGGGCCGTTTTGTATTACGGCGGGTCAACGATAAGCCGGATTGTCATTTCTATACGTTCTACAAAATGTCGGCACACGTTTAGCCGCATTGTAGTAAATTCTAATTGTAGAGTGACCACACTAACAAAGTAAAACAGTGTTTGCAAAATAAAAAATGCATTAAGAAAAGCTATATATATATAATAATTTAATTAGTTTTGTGTTTCATAACTAATAGGGTTTGCCCGCAAAATAATAGATTTGTCACCGAAATGTAGTCACCAAACAATATAAAATCGATTCCCCAATAAATCACCTAAAATCATGGAGATATAGGGTCTAGTACCAAATAAATGTTTTTATGTGTATTATATTGTCAATTATTAATAATTAAGCTTACTTGGGACCACATCATTCATCATCTAAGTTGACGATGACAGGACACAAGAAAACCCTAACCTAACCAAAAATCAACTCAAATCTAACCTAAACATGATTTATTACATTGACCAAGTATTGGTAAGACTCGTCAGTGAATATGACGCCAATTTGACTTCACCCGTAGTAGCCATTTTTTCATTAAATTAAGGAGCTGATCTATTTATTAGGTGACAGATCTATTATTTTGATGATCAAACGAATTAAATGATACGAATAGTTTGTTAAGCTGATGATTTATATTTGGAGACAGTTTTGATTAAAATGATGACTCGCTTCGCTCACTCGGCTCGTGCGCTGTGTTTATGTCAACCTAACCCGCTCGCTAACCTACGAGAGTTTATAAGGATTCCACGGTACACCAGACTCCATAGTCACCTTAGCGGTTTTAATTTGCATAACCTCTCAAACTCGTTCTTTTGTGCACGGTTTACTATTCTGCATTGAGATTCATAGAAATCATTTAATTGCACGTTAAATTTGTCCTAAAAGTCCTATTTTCATACACATTTGTCACGTTTTCTTGTAACACAATTTCTATATTCGATGCCATTGTTGTTATAATGGCACGAGTGTAGAAAATCGGTACTAAAAACTGCCAAAGAGGCGGCTATCGAGCCGCTGTAATACATTACGGCTAGCCGTGTTGACGAACACAAAGCGCTGTATACAATGCGGCAAACTATCATTCAGCCGTATTGCAATCCGGCTTATCGTTGACCCGCCGTAATCCAAAACGGCCCTGGTTTTTAAAACGTCTCGCCGTTTTGTAATATTGCGAATTATACAATCCGACTGCGACATATATACCAATACAGAGCATACTCTAGATGTGTACCAAAATCCATTCAAATCTGTTTAGTAGTTTGCTTTTAAAACAGCAACTAACATCTATATCGCGTCGCGGGTTCGATCCGTGTACAAGACAAACATTATTTGTGTGCATGAACACGTCTATGTGTCTTGATCTGGTTGTTTTTCTATATTATGATATGTATGTATTTATATACTAAAATATGAAAACACCCAGACCAAGACAAACATACATATTCATGCACGCAAATATTTGTCATATGCGGGGATCGAACCCGCGACCTCGGAGTTAAAGTGGCTATTGCTAGCCATCCGACCACCGGGCTCGTCAGATAAAAAAAACCGGACAAGTGCGAGTCGAACTCGCCCACCGAGGGTTCCGTAGGTACGTAGTATCATTATTAAATTTGATATTTTTCATTATAAATAAGAAATAAAGCGTCGAAAAAAATTAATAAAATATATTTTGCAATGTGTACATCAAGCCCTTTCATATGATACCCCATTTGAACTAGTAGTTTCAATTTGAAATTTCGACACCCTATAAAAAATATAGACCCCCTATTTTTTAAGATCTATTTACAAATGTATAGTTTTGAGATTTATTCCTGTACTTGTAGTCTATAACGATGTTACTTGTCAAATTTCATAGTTCTAGGTCAACGGGAAGTACCCTATAGGTTTTGATTCCCTTGAGTGTGTCGAAACATGCGTTTTTTGCTGAATAAACGGCCGTAACTTTTTTCTACGTAAACTTAGCAGATTGATTTTTTTTTCACTTCATGGGACCGTAGACCTGAGTATACAGTTCAAATTTCAGCTTGATACCTCCACGCATTCTCCACATAGAAATTCTTGACAGACAGACAGACAGACAGACGGACAACAAAGTGATCTTATAAGGGTTCCGTTTTTCCTTTTGAGGTTCGGAACCCTAAAAATGACAAAAAAATAAGAATATTATTAATAAAAATGTGCAAGAAGTGTCTCAGTGCCCACAAGGGTACAATGGCAGAATCAATAATTTCATTTTATTTCAGTATGTAAGATTGCGAGACTTTGTAAAAACGTAGTGGAATATAGCAGCGTGCATGTTATCACTTGCATAATCTTGGCTTATAAATTTCCGAAGCCCTTTCTCGTCACTCGGATCATACTTTTGCTCGAGTGATATAATAATTTTAACAAAAAAAAAAACCGACTCCAAACATTACTCTACATTTATGTATGTAGATACAGGCTGATGATGATGATGAAAAAAATATGGGACCAATCTGGAAGTATACTCTTTCAAATCTAAAAAAAGTTTTTTTCAAATCGGTTTATAAATCACGGAGTAATTAAGCAACAAACATTTTAAAAAAATACAGCCGAATTGAGAACCTCCTCTTTTTTTGGAGTCGGTTAAAATCAGCTTAACGTAAGCTAACCAGTGACAATTCCATGAGAAAGATTGACTCATTTCTGTAAGCGAAGTAAACCTAGAGCAAGCGTTTTTGACATACGTCGTGTTGCATGATTTAGTATGTCGTTTCTCAGGAACTAACTGTTTTCACAGTTGGAAGAGACGTCAGGAATGTTCCCCCACGACACAAAGACTCGGATCGTGTATGCGGTTAGCATACAGTATAAATCTTTAACATGAGGACAGTCTTTTGTTGTAAGTATAATTTATTATTGGTATTTTATAATAGGCTGTTTTTTTTAATGTTTTTCTTATGATTTAAATGCGTCGCATGACAGACAGGCTGAAGCGGAAAAAAAAAAATTATCTACTATGTTCGGTATGGGCATCAAACTCACAATCATCCCACTGTTGTGATACGGGTTTCCCCTCAATAGAAGGGGTGTAGAGAATACTCTATTTCAGTGTCTCCCATTTGCCGGGTCGCGACTCGGTACCGGTCCATCAAAATAAAATACCCCGATCGCAATATTCCAGCCTTGTTTTGAAAATAATACCTACTTATCGATGGACGCATCGTGAATATTCGTAGGATACCAAAATATGTAGTACATATAAAACATTTTTACTATTAATAAATTTGTATTATTTTACTTAATGGAACCAGCCAATGGGTTTTGAAAGTTTATAGTGGGTCACGAAGTGGCAGTGTGAAAGTTACCGGGCCATGGCAGAACAATGTTTGGGAAACACTGCTCTATTTATATATGCTATGTATTCATATTAAATTGATAAATGTGGGAGAACAAAAATACATTTAGTGAGACTGGCATTTAACTAGTAGTAGTTACTTTGTGGTGCTATTATATTAAGTGGCTTAATATCTATCTGTAGAGCCAAAAGTAATCTCACCGGCACGTGGTAAACCCTGTCAACTAGTAAACGGGGCTTCGGATAAAAGGGTGGTAGGGCAGAGTTATATTCAGTTACGTAAGTTGGGTGTACGTGGCTCACCACGGTCTCTATAGGCAAAGCCAACCTCACCTCCACGTGGTGCACCCTGCCGACTAGCGAAAGAGGCTCTGGCTAAAGAGAGGTAGGCTACATCGTATTTATAAGTTGCTTGACTGGGGAAGTACCTCATAAAATATCACATCCAAATAACAATTCTTTTGAGGGTTGAGTTCCTGACAGAGAGTGAGGTCATCAGAAAGAAAGGAGTCGTTGCGTTTGCAGCAGGGGTGCCAGCGCGCGACCTATATTTCATGTAACGAGTCTTAATGGCTACCATAACCTCTTCACATCAAGCTGGCTTATATATAATACTAGCGGCCCGGTACGTGCTTCGCTACGTATAAAGTGAAATAATAAAAATAAAAAAACACCAAATTCATTTATTCAAACAAAAAAATATTTTATTAATTGCTAGCTAATTTAAAACTTAATCCAAAACATTTGGATAAACAAAATTTTTTGTTTTTCCATTTTGAGCATGAATAAACAAACGGCTGGGGTACCGACTCTGGAACAGGCAACATAAAGTCGAAGCAAAATGAAATGACCGCATGAATGACAAAACAACATGCCTGTACTATCAACACTGAAAAAAGTTTCAATTTGACAGCACAATCCCCATCTGAAAAAAGTTTCAATTTGACTGCAAAATCCCCATTAACAAAATGATCCGCCATTTATTGAATTCAATTGTTACAAAAAATGAGATAAATGAAGAACCGCTCCACCGATTTTGTGCAAACTTCACCTAAACCATCTACTAAATAGTCCGAATAAACCCTAAACATTTGGTTTGGATAGGTGAGCCCGTTCTTGAGTTATAAAATTACAACGAAAAGTGGCATTGATTTTTATATATATATAGATAAGTATGCTTGTCTGCCACAAGCCACAAGAAACTCAAACAATATGCTGAATTTCAATTATATTACACACAATCCTAAAACAGTTTTACAAAATTCGAGCTACGTACTAAAAGCATTGTCTCCAGTTTGCCTGTGGGACATTTATTACATTTGACGTAAGTGTTGCAAAAGCTACTTCTTCGCACAGGTCGAGCTCCGAAACTTCTATTATTGTAATATAAATATCTAAGCTATTTAAGAAGATGTGAGAAGATTCTGCAAGCAGAGGGTCAGCTAGCGCGCGAGCAGAACTCGTTTATTGTCAGCGTCTATAGCCTACATATTTGGCACCCTATGTGGTATTATAAAAGATTAACTGGTTGTATTATGACAAAATAAATTATCGATAAATTTAAATATTATACCTATCGTCTTCACGACAACCCTTATTCATCCCACTGCTGGGATACCGGTCTCCCCTCAATCGAAGGGATTAAGAGCACGCTCCACCACGCTGCTCAACTGCGGGTTATACCTATCAGCACAACCCGGCCACTCCATACAAATGTCGCGTCGTTCACTATTACAAAGACAATTCCGTCTGTATAGAGCGTGAATAATCGTATGTGCGTGCGGCGCCATACAAAGTGTTCCAGATTCGTCTCACAGGGGAGGTGAGGTAGACACAAGAGAGCGGCAGGGAGAGGTCACACTGTACGTAGTATTATTACTTATACTGTGCTATCAGCAGAAAGAAAAGTAGTATCGACACGAACGAACACAGCGTAATATAGAACAATAATATTTATTTGTGCCACATATCGCTGGAAGCGGAACAAGACACAGAAAACAAAATCGTATTATAAGCTATTTACGAAGCAACAATGGCATTAGTGCTGCTGTAAATCGTAAATAAAGTACATAACTATTTATCGTTTGAATTTATTACTAAAACACTCGTAATTGAAAGATATCTGAGATCTCTGAGCTTGAATGACATTGTTCTCAACGGTTTGAGTACCTAAATATAAACGTACAATACATTTTTGCTGCAATATATTAGTTATTCTTGTTTACAGGTATATTTCAAATGTAACTTTGAACTATCCTCTTTGGTAATGTACACGTTTGGTAACGAACAACACGAAATGACGCATACAACGCAAGCAGTACCGGTCAAATTAAATAGTTTTAAAATTAGCCAAATGCCTATTTTTTGCCATTTATCAAATTTTTTGATAATGAAAATTTAGCTTAGCTGGTAGAAACCCCAGAGCTCCATCGACTAAGTTAAAGAAGTTTGTCATTAACTTTAACCTAAGTCCTATTTTTGGAATTAAACTTATCGATCGAAATCAGCTTTAGCTTAGGCAGTAGGGCCCCAGGGGTCCTACAGCCGAAACAGAAGCCGATTACCATTGGATTTTTTGATTGCGAAAAGAAAACTCCAGCTTAGATTGGTGGTAATTGTGTTAAGCTTAGCTGGTAGTCACTCTAAAGCTCTATCGAGTAATCTAAAGAAGTCATTAACCTTAATCTAAGACCTATTTCTGGAATCAAAATATTCGATGGTAATGGGCTTCAGCTTCGGCGGTAGAGCCCCAGGCATAGATTATAGGGTTCCGTAGACACATATCTATAGTAATATTCACAATAATAATGTTTTTTCATAAACATTATTATTGTGAATATTACTATAGATACTTAGGTAAACAGGTTAGGAATTAAATAAGATTTTTAATACCACTACCAAATAAAATGGAAAACAAACAGACTTGCCTGCCCAGCACCTGACTACTCATCATCTAGTATAGTCATCATCATCATCATCATTATCAGCCTGTATCAGTAGGCCATCCCCAATGCTTTCCGCTTACAGCCGCTTTCTTGTCGGTCAATGTAGAGAGGGGGCATCCCATTCTTAGTCGACCCATATATGGCCTCCACTCTAGGACCATCTTCTCCCATCTAGGCAGATGTAGCCGGCCCACTGCTACTTAAGCTTGCTGACTTTGACAGCTAGGTCAACAATCTTGGTTCTCCATGGAATTTCGTCGTTCCCGACTCGATCCTTTAGTCCAAGCATAGATAGTATTTTACTCTAAGGATACCCCTCTTCATCGCTTGCTGTACGATGGTAGTCTGTTAACCAGCCCGACGGTCAGCATCAAAGTCTTTGCACCGTAGGTTATAGATTAAAGACTTCTATATAGATATCTGAGGTGAGGATGTGCCTATTTATGGATAATTATCATGAGTATGACAATGATGTAAATGCAATTTAACAAGTATTATTCAATATCCCCCAAGTGATATAAAGTATTTTTAAAGACTTAATTATCCAACGCATATAGTTGTAAAAAAAAACATCTAGCTTTACAAAATTCTGAGCAAAAAGAAAAAATAACGTTTTTATTGGCGTGTATATCCTCCTAATTAGGAGTGTCACTTGGGCACATCAACCCCCTTACCACCAACTCTTATTGCGATTCAATAACTGAATAGAATGCTTTTTCATACCGATGAATAAGTGACTCTATTTCAAATAGGATAGAGTCGCTTATTCATTGGTATGAATAAGCATTCTATTCAGTTATTCATCGGTATGAAAAAGCATTCTATTCAGTTATTGAATCGCAATAAGAGTTGGTGGTAAGAGGGCAGAGCTACAAACTGAACCTTTACATTATAAAGTAGACATTCCGCACAGTTAAACTTAATATACTATAAATATTATACAGTACGTATAGTATGGCCCGCCCCTCCCTGCCGTTGTCTCGTGTCGACCTTACCTCCCCTCTGAGACAAATCTGGGACATTTTGTTTGGCGCCACACGCACACACGCATATTCACGCTCTGCATTGTTTATTAAGTAGTAAACTACGCGACATTTGTATGGAGTGGCCGGGGTGTAGTTATACTTAATATGAAACTAATTAATTTTACACTAATATGACGGGCTAAATGTTATACATAAAAAGTATAGTACTGCTGTCCATTTGTTATGAAGGAACGGAAGGAACATCTGAATGGGTATACACATATGTATAAGTTATAACCAGCTTTTGGACTCCGCCTCATATAAGTAAAAAGCATATACACGCAGATAGGACTACTAGTAAAGTATTATTAAATTCCAGATAAATGAAAAGTTCCTTTGTAAAATGCAGCGATTACAGAATCGCTGAACCACAAAATATTGCGGCAGAATTATCGAAATTTTTGCTGAATAATTTGAAAGCGAAGTGTGCAAATTCTGAGGAGCTAATGAAATGTTTCAACGCTTTTTGGAATCGCTCTCGTTCGGGAAAATTCTGAAAATATTTATGCCGTTGATACTATACTTCAATTACAAATTAAAATTTGGATGCTATTTAATGTAACATCAAGTAAATACAATGCTAACCTAACCTAACCTATTTTGCACATCAAAAATACGTATTGCAAATCAAATGCAGGATTTGATGTCTTATCAGATTAACTTGATGCAAATCAGTTTATTTTAGCGAATCAATTTAATATTTTCCTTTAAATTTTATCTTTGTATACACTACAGTCTAAAATATTAAATTGATTCACTAAAATAACCTGATTTGCACATCAAATTAATCTGACAGCACATCAAATCCTGCATTTGATGTGCACATCAAATGCAGGATACTTGTCGTTACTTTCGACATTCGGAAGATTATTCATATGTAAATATTGGGATCGAAAATTAATAGCCGACACCTTACTACAATTTACGCAATGTTTTACCTTAGATATGTTCGTGAATACTTTCCTTACATGATTCAAGTTTGATTGCGGGAAAGTTTCTTGTAAAATATTATGAGGAAACTTATAAGTTCGGGAACAAATTATGAGGCTCAGGGTATATACGGTTATTGATACTTGTGAGATCATAAATATAATATTTAAAACTTTGTTTGGAAAAATTATCTTCTACATGAGACTAGGCGATAAACTGAAGATTCTTATCAGACCACAAGACATACACTGCCCATGTAACTTGCTGGTAACCAAATGGAAATTCTATCATAGAAGACAGACACAAATTTGAACACTCTGATTTGAAGTTGCTGGAGTTTTAAGGAGAAGGCGATTGTAAGTTGCAGATGTATGAGGATAGCTAGTAACATCATGTGTCAGATGGAACAATGACAAGATAAGACAACGGTACAAAATAAGAAATAGTATTAGTAACTATTTGTACAAAAGTTAAATATGACCAAGATACTTCACTGAAATAGAAAACTAAATAGGACACAGCACTCCATCTGAAGTAAAGACAAGATAAGGAAATGAAATGACCGAGGATGCAGCAAAACTAGCGAAATAAGTATTATGTTAATAAAGACGAAATATGCAAAGCAGGGTGAGGAATAAGAAGGATACGAGAGGAAATCAATAACTTTCCGGAGAACAAATAATAATAACGAATAGTCGAACCTATGGTGGATCAAAGGGTAAAACATTCGATATTCGTTATTTATTTCCGAACGCGAATAGTCGCTAAAATATTTCAATGACAATTGGTTAAGGAAAACTTCGAAGGGATCATAAAAGGCCAAACCGAACTCAACTAAATTAATTTTAATAATTTCACAGTAGACCGCAGAGAAGGACGATGTCATGACGATGTCAAATCAAAGGCACCGGAGCGGAGGCCCGTTGTTACCTATTGTTTCTATAATTCGTCTAACTTCGTAGTTGCGTGTGAAAGTAACAAAGACTGGCCTATTTGTCTAGTACGCACTAATGTAATAGAGTTCCGTTGTTCGCGCCCCGGCGGCAGCGCGACTGCGGATGTCACCGAGTTCGACCTCCGCCCGTCTGTAAACACTACTGACTTTTATCACTCAACTCCCGCTATGTATCGTGTTACAAAGGCTGCCATTAATAGAAAGCTGGCTCAATAGAAAACTATTGTATTGCAAATAGTATGTAAAGAAACTATTTTACATTATTCCAGCAAGAAATGATGTATTCTGAACAAAAGAATTCAATAACAATTTTCACAAAGTAGATTTGATGAAGTTAATGTTATTTTGGGGTAACAATGTAGCACAGGTGATTTTCCGGCAGACTAGGAAACGATTAGTAAAGTTTTAAGCTAAGCAAACAACCCTAAAACCTTAGTTTAACGGTTTAGATATTCTACTAATTTATCCGTGAGCCTGCATTGTTTATGGTTCTTTACCCTTTCACGGGTCCGTCTGAAACTTGCGATATGAATGGCTAATATGGAAGAAAAATAACTTCGAAATTTTTATGCCCCTCTCTGAGATCGGAAAGAGGAGCAATAAAATGGTTGAGGCATGTGCGGTCGGTTTCCAAATAAAAGGGCAAGAGTGTATAAAAAGTCTAACGAGGATGTAGGACAGCGGGTGCGTCAATCGTGAACGTTCTCGCGCCATTAATCTCCGCTTTATTATAAACACAGGAGCGGACTAAATCATAAACACGCTTAATGTAAACCCCTCCGTGGCGCTTAAAATAACAGGAACATTCTATTTCCCACTACCTTGTAATAATCAATTATTTATGAAAATTATTAATCACCCTTTTATGAGAGCAAATTGTTCACTTGGCCATCAGGCTTAAAATATAGCACGCACGTCTATTTTCTATTGCTAAGCCCTTTAAGTAAACCGAATAAACTACATTTCTAGGTCATTTTAGGGCTCCGAAGTCAATAAGGAATCCTTATACATGTGTTATGTGTGTCTTATAGTCTTTTTGTCTGCCTATTTGTTTGCATTTTATTGGAGCATTACACACAAATATATATAGATAACTTGCTTCTGTCCTCGGCTTCGCCTCGTGTGAACACATTAAGATGGGTATCGGGATAAAAAAGTATTATAACATATTTTATATCAATGAAGATTACCAGGTGTAATAGGGGAGCCTAAGAAAGGATTTTAAGATTTACTCAAACCGGACAGATTAACATAATATAGGGAATACCGTGCACCATATCTAAGCCCTATAGGTACTATCGCACGTATAGGTGCGTTGATCACACTAGTAAAAAAATCAATATGAAATGAAATGAGGTTAGATGAACTGAAGTGAGGTGATGTAAGATGAAGTGACACGAAGTCAAGCGAGCTAAAGCGGAGTTAAGAGACGTAAACCGAAGTGAATTGGGGTGGAGTGAATTAAAATATCTTTATTTGGTAATTGGCCCTTGTGGTTATTGGAAATCTTTTCAAATCTAAAACACTTAGAATGGGGGCTGGAGTTTACTTTAAAGTTTTTAAAGAAATAGACAGTATGTTATAATTCACGTGTTTTTTAATTACTGCTTCCGTTTTGATGCATCGGGCCCAAAAATTATTATTTTGGGTTATTTGTCGGCAGTATCGTATTCCTGTCTAAAAAAGAAAATTGAAATACTATTAACTATTTAATTGACTTTTTGTTTGTAGTAGCTACGGAACTTACGTGCAGCTACGTAAGTTCCGTGAGTCGAAATGTCACAAACCATTAATTTAAAATAATGGGCCTTTCAAATCGTGCCTCTTTAATTGGTAATGTTGAGACAATAAAAATTATCATGTATTTACATCGCTATAAAGATATATTGATGATATTTTTTAACAAAAATACGACAAAGAGTGTTTTAAAAACAACGGACTTATAAAATCCTCGTTCTATCTCATCCTTACTAATATCACAGTATAATAGCTAATATATAGTATGTGAGTGTGGGTTTGTTTTGTTACCCTCTCATGACGAAACTACTCAACCGATCATCATGAAATTTTGTCCACATAATTATTCTCAAAGGTATTAGGAAAGGAAGGACATAGGATAGTTTTTATTAAAATAAAAGTTAACGCGGACGAAGCCGCGGTTGGAAGCTAGTAAACAATATTTTTTTACGAGGAGGCATCAAAGTCCATTCCGCGTTATGTACAGGCATATGGTGCGTAGAGTCATATTGAACAGGAAATACATATAGGCAATGCAAGGACAGGACAACGATAAATTATGTGCTTGGAAAAAAATATCTCATTTTTACACAATAGCAGAAATCGTGAGCGAGTGTTATAGCATTCATTGTTATTTACTGTTCGAAAATTCTTAAGTTGAGAAAGGTAAAAAGAATTTCTATTCGAGATTTTATGTTTGTTTGCGTTGGTAATTTTTACATCGCTCCTGAATTTGATGATGCATGAATATAATAAAGAACATTTCAAAATAAATTAATAATGGGCGACTTGTATTTATTTTTATAACTAGCTGCCCCGTGGCTTCGCTCGCGTGTAGTTCGAAAAGTGGCTTATGCCGACAGACCGCCCACCCTTTAAGTGGTCTATGCTTAGTTATTCTTCTTTTGATGTATAATGCTATTTATTAAAGACGAAACTAATCGACTCACTGATCGATCAAGGCACAGTTGAAATTGTACTGATCGCACCGGGTTCATATTTGGTATACTGGTAGTTATTAAGACGTAGGGATTTTTGTAAATTGACATGGGATACCGGGATACACGCCCAAAGTCGCGGGCGAATGCTCATCTCCTTTTTCATTAAATTCAGTCGGCGTATTTCTAATATTAACTTTGATAGATAAAGCGATGAAATTATAAAAATGGTTATGCTCGAGTAGAGATGCAGTATAAGTAATAGTTACTACATGTACAGTGGTACAGTATGGCCAATCCCTGCCGGTCTCGAGTATCAACCACACCTCCTCTTGAGACGTATCTGGACCAGGCGCCGCACGTGAACTATTATATAAACACGCCGATTTGTTTATGTAATAGATAACAAGTATAGAGCGATGGTGTTTTAAAAGCCAGTAACTGCCTGTCTCGGGGAGTCTGACTTTTACTGAGTTAACGGTTATCTCATTAAAGGACAGACTTTCCGATTTTACTTATATCTAGGAATCTATAGATGAACCACAGGTTTGAATATTTCAAAACTCCCTCTCTAATTGTAAGAAATGGAATGTGGCTGTGTCATGGACACGGCCGTGTGCTGTACGTAAGTACGTTATATGCACTAAAATTATCTCAAAATGGTAGCGTTTCGTCCTCCCCCGCACGCGATGTTCAATAGCCCTTACGTAGCGTAATAAACTCTTTGATCCTTCATTTATCCAGTGGTGTGATTAAATTTTGGATATAGAACACAGATTCGAAACTACATCGCCAAACTGTATCCCCGATTTTGTTATCATTACATTTTTTGGATTGCCTCCGTATGGTAGTAAATTTAAAGACATATTCACGTCAAAATCTCTAAAATATATAAAATTTCTACAGACATTCTTCATTGAGAAGCCATTTGAAGTAGGTAAGAAAAGATAAATAACGTAGATTTATTAATAATAACAAACGTTCACTTAAAGCCTCCGCGTAAAACTGGGTTATGATAATATGAAAGTTGGGACCATAAAATACACCACCATAACTGAGTGTTCCGGAACTTTGGCCACGCCCCCAATGCCTGTAACTGAAGATTTATCATTGTAATTACGAATTAAAACAGAGAGGTTATTAAATTACAAATTTCCATTTAGTTATTTACTCGCGAATAATGTTTTAAAACTTGGGGTGGAAGTGGTTCATTAACATCTTTGAAACAAAGCCAACCTCACCTGCAGGTGGTGCACCCTGCTGACTGACAGATGATGTTCTGACGAAAAATATTTAAATAATAAAAAATATTTAATAACTTTAATGCATTTCATTATGTATTACACGATTTTGTACAGAATATTAAATAAATAACGATCCCTGTTGAGAATTACATATAATTTAAATAGAATGGTTAGTAGTGTTTAAGGCGTGGAAGGCAGATTAAGTAAATTTAATTTCTTTTTATTTATTTTTTGCTCTTTATATATCTATATTATCATAGTGATATCTTCGATTATAATAGATATTCTTCGACTAAGTTATTTGATTTAATAAGTTACATTCTCAAATAATTATTCAGTTTCTACAACATAAAAAGCATTAATTTTTTTAAAGTTTGCAAAAGATATGTATTACCCTTACGGCTAGGTACACTTATACCACAGTATAAGTAATAGTACTAACGTACTTATATACAGTACAATAGGCGCATGTCCATTTCAACCATGACCTCCATTTTAGTAACATCACGTAATGACGTAGGGGCCCTCCCCTGGCTATTCCTCAATTTAGCCTTTTTACCCCTCTCGTTTACAAGGGATGGCATATATGTTGGACATTAAAGATTAAGATCTAAGCAATCCTTTGTTTCATATCTCGAAAGTTATTGATGATTTAGAATAAGTAGCCACATAAAATTCATATCGAAATTTTTACCGTTTTGTGTCACGATATATTATTTAGTTACGTTACATTTCCACCAATGGATTCCACCATATGTATGTAAAGGGTCTCAATATATCGCAAAGAATAAAATTCTCGTTTCTGTATATATGTCCTCGAGTAAATTCGGACTCAAGTGTACGTATTCTGTACGACTATGAGAGCATAGACGACTGTATTGTAACTGACTAATCTTGTCTTCGTTATACATCTTAACGGCTGGCAACGGATCGGCGACCCCTTGGTGTCGCTGATCTCCATGGGCGGTGGTGATTACTTTCCACCAGGTGACCCACAAGCTCGTTTGTCCCCCCCCCCCCCCCCCCTCATATAAAAAAATGACGATACGCAGTGGGGTAGCTTACGCTAGGCGGGCCCCATATCAAAATTTTGGTCAGGGCCTTCTACCCGAATCGCATCGCATCGGGGCCTTCTGTCTACCGGAACCGAATACGAGGGGCCCTTTTAGCCCGAGGGCCCCATATCTTTGATACGGCTGATACTGCGGTAGCCACGCCCCTGACGATAAGATAATTATTTAGTCATTGTTTGTGCTCTAAGTGCTACAATTGCAGTAAGAACCGATGGGTCGAAGGTACTTGGAACTAACTTTTATTCAGATATATCTCATTTATATTACGTTTGTGATCTCTATATATTTTGGATGTTTATTGTAATTTATATTTTACTATCGCCATAAATTACGAGCGCACTATTTTATTTTCCAATAAATTTCGATATCTCAGAACCTTTGATGGAAAGGTTTACTAGATATGAAATTACATTTTTTTATAACTAAATCACACATAACCTCAATAAATGGATATTGTATATCACGAGGTGTGATAGACCTTTTACAGATAGTTGGGCCTTAATTGCGAGTGTTTGTGATATGATGGCTGCTTATCATCAGAGTACCATACCTACTTTAGTGTTTTAGTTAAATCTTCTTTCACCTGTTTTGTAATTAAAGAATACTTGTAGAGTTATATGTCGTGGCCATATCTTAAAATTAATCCCATCATGATGTGGTTGACCATTTCGTGAAATGATTGTATTTCATAAAACTGGTCATATCATTTAATTGTCAAAGTTTTATGATATGTAGGGTTTTTGTGATCTCAAAGATTTAATAAAATCCATATAAAAAAAGAACTGATATAAATATATTTTTGTGACTGCAGAAACTGCGTATTTCAATTTGAACTGTTCGCATAAAAAAAATACACATTCAATCTGATATGAATATCCAATAACTACAAAAATGGGAGATCTTACAAAATACAAAAAAAATATTATAAATAAGTAACTTTTAGAATTTTTGTGTCGTGACGACATTATTTCACTTAACTTAAAATCTTCCATCACTGGCGCCTTATTATTAATTTTTTTTTCACCACAGTTATTGTTAGCCACATATCAGCAATCTAATGTATCTGTAGTGTGGCGGGCACATCTGAAGAGTCAGTGATGGTAGACGTAGAAAAGTCCTAGAGTGAGGCCATGATATTGAGCATATATGGCGAAGAATCGTATAAAGCATCCCCTCTCTATTTAGACCGTGTGAACTCAAAAAAGCGGCTGGATGTGATAGGATGCGCATACAATGGAAAATATTTGGAAAATGACTATTTACAGCAGTGGGTAGGTAAATACAAGCTGATAATGATGATGATGAAACTATTCGTTGCGTTTATGATAGATCAGTTTATATCGATTATAAAATAAAGGATTCAATAAAATCGAAAACTTTCGCAAAATCATCGAAAAATGTTAGAACTGTATTCTATTTTTGAACCGACCATGCTGCTTTTTTCTAAAATGAAAGTCTTCGCAAATCTTCTTACAATATATTATTGGTTAAAGTACAGTGAGATATCACAAACAACGTAAAACACTATTTATTATGTTTGGTTTTATTGTTTTTGCTTTATCCGCACATCATATTTGTTGTCAAAATAACGCAAGTAAGAAAATATGTTTGCAAAATTGCTTATGGTTCGGAACCAAACACATTTCAATTAAATTACCTAGTAACAAGCATATATTTTCCAGAATAGGGCCTCTGTCACATCCACTGCCAAAACTTATTACTGCGACCGACCACGAGGAAACATTATTTTATTTACTTCTTATTAATCTCGGAATAAACCTTTTTGTGTTCTCTTCCTTATTTCTTCGATAATTGATGTGCCTACATTATTATATCTTTCAGAGTGTGATAAGGCTTAAGTGGGGTTATTTTCTGTTTATTGCATATACTTTCCCTAAATCTTATGTAATAACTTTTATTGGTGTGGTATTATAAGAATTATTATTAGATTTTTCCTGGTTTATTCGTTTTATAATATATCTATATCCATAAACTGTTACTGACTGATTTATCAACGCACAGTTTTTGAGTTGTGCATTGATAAATGGATAACCACTGGATGTTTTTATCCAGTGGTTGTTCATTTATAATTTTTGGTTGAAATTTGGTATACAGGTAGCTATTGTGACGTAGGTAAGGCATCTGCTAATAAATTCCCACGGGATAACAGGATTCGCGCGTACGAAGTCGTGGACGTAAGCTAGTGCAGTATAAAGCTACTTTGTATAATAGCTTGTGATCTTAATAATTATGACGACGAAATTTTACGAAGTCATTAGTTTTTTTAACACATCTTTTTATGTAGGTAACTATAAATGATTATACCAAGTCAGTTTATTGCTATTTCTTTAGTAGTTATTTGTTTGAGACGGTTGTATAATTATTACGAGTACAATGTTTAATTGGTTATTAATTGCCAGTTTTACAGGTTATGCCATTAAGGAGGGCAGTACTTTAAATCCAAGTAATATTAATGGTTTTTTGTCATCAATCGGGGCATAAAGATATATATTATAGAACAAACATACTGTACATTTGGTAGACCTTTGAAAATTTATTAGATTTTTTAAAAGTTGTCATATCTACATTTTTTTTATTAAATCACTTTAATAATCACATAATCCATTTCGTCATATCTGTGGCAAAAATAAATTGGGATGCTTCAGTTAGAGCGGAATTTTTCGGTTAGTTTAAGGTTTACTTGAGTTCCGCAATCGGAAATACGAACTCGGCAAAAAGGGACTTCGGCAACATAGTACTACGTAGTACTATTAGTTATACTGTGACAGTACTCAAAGTCAATTCAGAAAATTATTCTTTTGGTTTAAGATTAATTTGAATTCGTATAGCTCTCACAAAATTTTGTATTTTTATTGTTACTAGGATACATATAAGGGGATTTATAAGGGGATGTGGTTCACAATTATTTTTAGAGCCAAAGATAACCCCAACTGCTTGTCCTGCAGCTTGTCGTTAAGCAAGTGAGGCTCTAATGAAAATGAGGCAGGGCTTGTTGAGCCCGACTGGGGTACACCTCCACCTAACAGGATACCGAAGCTAAATAACAATGCCCATAAAAATTGTTAAGTTCCTGTGCGTGAGTGAGGTGAGGCGATGCTGTTTTAACTGCGGGTGTTGGCGACCTACAGCGCATACATCCTTTTTGGCCAATATTTTCAAATTCTCAGTATCATTTTCTTTTTATATTCGAAAACAATTGTTGTATTTGATCAGTCAAAAAATATACATAAAACACGAATGAGTGGTTTCCTTTGCCATCCTCAACATTTTTGGTGTCAGAAGTAATTACGTACAAATAAAATGCCCGTGATAACTAGGGCTCGCTCTCTAGATAATAAAAGGAACCAAAGTATACGTGAGTTATCAACAAATATAGTGCCTTGTGATAGTGCTCTACATAAAGACAGTGCCTCTATTTCCGGTGCCCCTGCACCAGCTCCGTCTAGCATACCTCACACTAAAGCAACTAATTTGTCTCTCGCTACAAATGTGTTACGTGTTGCAACTGATTCTGAACCAAGAGTTCCAATGCCGCTTACGACTCAAAGCAGCTTAGTAAGTTTGAATTCATCGACGAAATCACATAGTCGACGTTCAACCAATACAGTAAATGCTCGACAATTGGCTGCCAAAGTTGATCACGCACGAAGGTTGGCTAAAATAGAGAAACTAGCCTTGGAACGAGAAAAGGCTTTAGCAGATCTAGAACTACAAGCTGAGCTAGCGGCTATCGGCAGCAGCTCGTCACGCACCTCTAAAGTGGATCGTGTTAATGAATGGTTAGTTGGTTCTCATGATAGTAATGTAGTCTCAGAACATACTAATTCAGTGCACTCGTTTGATAGGACAACAAGATATGATGGGAACCCTGGCGTAACTTGCCAGGTCACCACGTCTGTGTTGGGTGCTACGCCCGCCATGCCAGATGTCTCCATGCCTCGAGTGCGGGAACCCTGTGGCGGCGGTGGCAGAAACCTACCGACGACTACTATACATGCACCAGAGTTAGGTACACATAACTATAATGAGAATTGTAATTGCTACAAAAATAAAAGTCATAACCAAACTGTAGGTACACAAGATAACTTTATTTTATTAGCCAACGCCATCGCAGACCTAAGCAAGAAGAAGTCTTGGGTGAGTGATCTTCCTTATTTTGACGGTAGTGCGCTGAGCTGGCTTCCATTTAAAAAAGCCTTCGATCACTCGAAAACAAATTTCACATCGAGTGACAACTTGACAAGGATTGCGGCGGCTCTTCAAGGCGCGGCTCGGGAAGCAGTCGCGATGCTGCTCGTATCTGCAGCGGATCCGGAGCAAGTCATCCGCGCTCTGGAAACCAGGTTCGCGCAGCCCGAGTATTTCGTGCTTCAACAGTTGGCTTTAGTGCGTAGTCTCCCTAGACTCCCTGCATATGAGTCTCCACGGGAACTCAACGTTTTTGCTTGCCGTATACGCAATTGCGTAGAAGTTATTCGCCTTCTCAACCAACCGGAGTATCTTGCAGCTCCTGAACTAGTTAATACAATAATTGGTAAATTAACTCCACTCCTCAGGTCTAGATGGGCCGACTTTGCTGTAACAAGGGTTGGCTCTGGCAAGTTCAAATTAGAAATTATATCCGAGTTTCTCGAGTATGAAGCAAATTTGCATATAAAATTCGGTTTTATTTTGTCAGATTCTACAGTTGTCAGTAAAAATCAGCAAAGTCAATCTGTCAAACCTACTAAAGATAAAATTTATTCAATTGCAACCTCTTCCGATTCGTCTTCCAAACAAAAAAGTATTGACGTATTATGTAAGTATTGTCGGTCGAACGAACACGAAGTTAGCGATTGCAAAAATTTTGAATGTCTCTCTTTAGATGATCGTTGGCAGTGGGTGTTAGAGAACAAAGTTTGCCGTAAATGTCTAAAAAAAGGTTTTCACCAGTACAAAACCTGCAAGAAAAGGTGTGGTATAGAAGGCTGTACTGCGGATAGGCGACATCATAAGCTCTTACACAGACCTCGGTCTGTAACCACGGCTCACGTCGAAGTACAGTCGGCGTCATCGATTTCTTCCGAAACCGAAGTACAGTCGGCAACGGAAATTAGTATTAACCCGAAATCGACTACATCCACTAAAGACAAGCAACGGTCTGCCACGGTTGCTCACAACTCTTCTCCCGTGAATCTGTCTAGGCTCAAGCCTCTTTTAAAGGTGATAGCGGTTACTATAAGTGGGCCACTAGGAAGCGTAGATACTTACGCCCTTCTTGATGACGGCAGTTCAGTAACGCTTTTAGACCAATCGATAGCAGACTTAGTGGGAGCCAAGGGCCCTAAATGTAGATTGAATATTGACTGCATTGGTGGCTTACGAAAACAGACTGAAGTAACTTATGTAGATATAAAAGTAAAGGGTCGTCATAGTGACGACACTTTTGAACTTAGGGCGCGGTCTATTTCAAATTTAGGTATAAATAATCAGTCGGCTCGTTTAGATGATGTCATTCAATTTAAATACTTGTCAGACCTAGTAGACGTTCTCTGCTATGACGACGCAAAGCCCATGCTACTGATAGGAGCCGATAATTGGCAAATGATGCTTCCTAAAGTAGTTCGTCATGGTACTCGTAACCAACCTGCTGCCTCTCTTACGGCATTAGGCTGGGTTCTATTCGGGTATATGTCAAATAGGTCAGTTTTTGATTCGTTTAACCATATCTCTGCCGCTGATGATCATCACGATCTACCTTTGGACGCCCTCATGAAAGAATATTTTAAATTAGACTCTATAGGTATAGTAAAGGTTTGTCATCGTAGTGTTAGTGAAGAACGCGCCTTGAAAATTCTTGAGGAAACTACCAAACGACTAGACTCGGGAAGATATGAAACTGGTTTATTATGGCGCGATAATATCTCTTTTGTCCCGGATAGCCGGGAGTTAGCTTTGGCCAGATTTTCTAGCCTCGAGCGCAAGATGGCCAAGGATAAATCGTATGCTGATGCCTACAAAGGCAATATTCGAAGTATGATTAGTAAGGGGTACGCTGAACTATGTACAGGGCCTCCGATAGGGCAGATTCCATGGTATCTTCCTCACTTCGGCATTACTCATCCTCATAAGAAAAAGTTACGCGTGGTCCATGATGCAGCAGCCAAGTGTGCGGGAGTTAGTCTCAATTCGCTGCTTCTGACTGGTCCTGATCTTCTACAGCCACTGCTAGGTATAGTAATGCGCTTTAGGGAAGGCTCCGTTGCCTTGACTGGGGATATCAGGGAGATGTTTCCACAAATTAAGATTAGCCCGGAGGACAGAGACTCTCAACGTTTCTTATGGAGAGATAGCCCCGACTTACCATTACAAGAATTTCGAATGTCCTCGATGATATTTGGTGCGGCATCTAGTCCCTGCACCGCCTTATGGATTAAAAACAAAAACGCTAGTAAGTTTCAATTGCAGTATCCGGATGCTGTAAAATCTATCATCGAAGACCATTATATGGACGACTTCTTAGGTAGTTTTGATAGTGTCAAAGAGGGTGCTCAGCGCGCTTCTGAAATAGTTTTTATTCATAAAGAAGCCGGCTTCGTAATGCGGTCTTGGGTTTCGAATCATAAAGAAGCGTTGTCTCTAATCCCTTCTAACTTACATGCGAGTGATACAACTGAAGTAAGTTTAGGTTCCACGTCACCTTCACAAATTCGTGTTCTGGGTCTAACCTGGAACGTCAGTGAGGATAAGCTTTATTTTATGAAGTCTCTCCCTAAGGCACCAGTTAAATTTACTAAACGTTCCGTTCTATCTTTGTTAATGTCTATTTACGATCCGTTAGGACTATTGACCCCTATTATAATGAAGGGTCGTGTATTATTTCAAAGAACCTGGAAATTAGGTATTGACTGGGACCATGACTTGCCAAGCATTCTCATTGATAATTGGAAGATCTGGTTCTTTGAATTAGAGAATTTGTGTAATAGTGCTATTCCTCGGTGCTACATAAACAGCACTGGGTATATAAAAGATGTTCAGCTCCATATCTTCGCCGACGCAAGTGAACGAGCATATGCTTGCGTAGCCTACTGGCGTTTTACATACGACGACGATAGCGTTACATTGTCTTTGATTGGGGGAAAAGGTCGGCTTGCACCCTTAAGACCAGTTTCTATCCCTAGGCTAGAACTGCAAGCCGCCCTTATCGCCTCTCGTTTCTGCAAATATGTAATCGATGCTCACAGACGAAAACCTAATCAAACTTTTTACTGGACGGATTCTCTAACCGTCTTAAAGTGGCTCCGTAGCGATGCTTGCACATTTAAAGCTTTTGTCTCGTTTCGGGTTGGAGAGATAGCCGAAACAACCAACATTCAAAATTGGCGATATGTTCCCACAGCTTTAAATATTGCAGATGACGCTACGCGAGATGTCCACAAGTTTTCCACGTCATCACGATGGTTCACGGGACCATCATTTCTTTTAGATCCTCAATCAGAGTGGCCATGTGAACCATCACGCATCGTCCCTCCGGTGACTGAAGAACTAAAACGTGATTCGGAATCGGTGGGACATATAGTTATCACACCGCAACAACTTCCTTCACCGGTAGTTGCGGACCACCAACGCTTTAGTAGTTGGTTACGTTTACTTCGCGCCACAGCTCGAATACATCAGTGTTCTAGAGCATTTCGGACGATTTTAAATCCAAATTCCAAATTACCTTTAGATCATCTTCGTGATAGTAACAATTTACCTTTGCTTACTGTTGAAGATCTCAACGTTGCAGAGATCCATTTGTTTCAAAAGGTACAACTAGATTCATTCTATAAAGATTTGATTTGCATTCAAGCAGCACGTCCTGTTTCAAAAGACAGCAGGTTAAGAAACCTTTCTCTTTTATTCGGTGAAGACAAACTACTTCGTCTCTCTGGACGCACTGCCGCTGCTGAAGCCATAGAATCTTATCCGATCGTTCTTGATGGAAACCATCGGATCACAAAATTATTAATACACTCCTACCACATCAGATTCGCTCATGGCAATAACGAGCTGGTAGTCAATGAACTGCGACAGAAGTTTTATATCCTCAGCTTGAGACCTGCCGTGAGAGGAACATCACAGAGATGCCAATTTTGCCGCAATCGCAAGGTTATTCCCATGATACCACCATTAGGAGATCTTCCTGACGCAAGACTGGCGCATCATCAACGTCCTTTCAGTCACGTGGGGCTAGATTACTTCGGCCCTCTAAACGTTTCCATTTGCAGACGCACCGCCAAAAGATGGGTAGCCCTATTCACATGCATGACTGTGAGAGCAGTGCATTTAGAAATCGTTGAGAACCTTTCTTCAGATTCTGCCCTGATGGCTTTAAGGCGCTTTATTTCCAGAAGAGGATGCCCAACACATATATACTCCGACAATGGGACTTCCTTCATCGGTGCAGCGAAAATGTTACCGGAACTTTTTAACTTCTGCTCAAATAAGAAGATCGAGTGGCGGTTCATACCACCTTCCGCACCATTTTTTGGAGGTTGCTGGGAGCGACTAGTCCGGTCCGTAAAATCTGCACTTTCCACAACCTTGAAGGAACGTACACCAAAAGAGGAGGTACTACATACACTGCTCCTCGAAGCCGAATGTGTGATCAACTCTAGACCCCTCACCCACGTTTCCGTCGACGTAGACTGCGAGCAAGCGATTACACCATTTACCTTTTTAATTGGGAGTACCAGTAACGAGCCAGATGTCAGGATATTTGACGACCATGACCTTCACAGGCGAGTAGATTGGAGAAAAGCGCAGAGGCTTGCTGACCATTTTTGGCAGCGTTTCGTAAAAGAGTACCTGCCAACTCTAGTTCCACGCAAAAGGTTAGCTCAACAGGTCAAGCTCAAAATTGGTGACTTGGTTTTCATAGCAGATAGAACACTTCCCAGATTTTGTTGGCCTCGCGGGCGAATTGTGGCAGTATATCCAGGCAAGGACGGCATAGTGCGAGTAGTAGATGTCGCTACGAAAGGGGGAGTGCTGCGCAGACCTACTCGTAAGGTGGCGCTGCTGGTCGCCGGCCAATAGTAATGGGTGCTTCTCACCGTCGGGGGCCATGTTGGCGACCTACAGCGCATACATCCTTTTTGGCCAATATTTTCAAATTCTCAGTATCATTTTCTTTTTATATTCGAAAACAATTGTTGTATTTGATCAGTCAAAAAATCTACATAAAACACGAATGAGTGGTTTCCTTTGCCATCCTCAACAGCGGGGGTGTACTATTTGTATTGCTAGTGTCTATATGGCTGCGGTAACCTCTCTACAACCGAGCTGTATGCTTCTTTGTCACCCGGCGTCGTTTAAAAATACATAATTATTTAAAAATATATTTATTTGCAAACAATTGATTAACACACAATATTATGATATAAATTAAATTAACTAAAAATAGACTAATCTTAAAATACAAACTTAAGTAATTAAAAATAAATAAGGAAAGAAAAGAAAAGAAATATATAATTAAACGGCGTCAAAAAATTCCTCCGCATCATTGTATACAGGCATCGTGCCCAGAAGGCTGGCGGCATTGCCACGCTGAATGGCAATGCTTATACGTTGTGCCAAATAGAGGCCGGCCTTCTGGTCACGGGAGGTATCGACCAAATTGATTAACATGTATTGTACATTGTAATACTTAGCATTTAATTACTGCACGACAGATAATGGTCTGTGCCATTTTTGGACCCTGTTATGCAGAATAGATCCAACCAACGAACTATGTAAAATTTAGAAATATAAGTACATAACGAGAAACTTCAAATCGAGTTTTAAATATTCGTAACAGATTCTAGCAGTTTGATGACATATGCTTGCCAAAACTTATACTGTGTGATATTTTTATTCAAACTTTAAATAGCTTTAACTAAAAAGTAACAAATTGTCGGTTGGATCTATTTTGCATAACAGGGTTCATTTGTGCTAAATTACTGCCAAATCCGATTAGCCATTTTTGCGTGACAACAAATATCCAAACTTTCGCATATTGTATCTTCAGTAAGTACATAAACTGGTAAGGGATGGTAAGGCCAACAACATTTACTTTCTGTCTTCATGGCAATAAAGTTCAAAATATTTACACAATTAAGAATACAAACTTTAGGGCCTACACCACAGACATATAAAGGGTAGCAGACCAACCGTTACATAGAATGTGAAGCAATATCTAGCTTATTTATTAATATTGTTTTGTAAACGAGATATTCTTTCACACTCATAAGTATTGTGGTAGATCATTTTACAGGCAATTTAATCTACACTACTTTACATGCTTCCGCCATCAATTAGTTCATGCAAACTACTACTGGCCGGCACCCACCCACTACTAAATGCATGCCACTGCCGTATATTGAACTAATTGGTGGCGGAAGCACGCAAAGTAGTGTAGATCAAATTGCCTGTAAATTTGACTTCCGAAAATCACACCTGAATCAATTAACTATCTTATATCATCAACTAATTTATAGGAAAACAACAATATATAATCCTATATTGGTTATTTGTCATTTCATACCACGCGGCACGTCCTGTATTGTACACATTGTGTTGAGTCTGCTTCCCTTTATATGTCTTTGGCCTGAACAAACTAATAAACAGTATGTAATGAAAAACAATTTTCCGGTGTTCGCATTGATTGATGATATTGTTATTCAAACAGTACCTAACTAACTTTGTTGGAAACATTTCAGCCGCTGGCAACCTGATTTTTGACGTGGTCGAGGCAAGTCGATTTATTAATTGCTTACTCAATTAAACGTAATGCGTAAAAATAACAATAAAATACCGAGGTATGTATATAATTTAGATCGTTCTCCTTTTAAAATAGAAGCTTTTAAATCGAAAGCCACGGATCACTATCTCTCTGACCTGTGATTGGTCTAACTCTGAGGTTTTGCGGCTACTTCGCCCCAGCAATATATTGTCTATGCACTGTTCTGCCTAGCGAAAAACCCTAGGTCTATGGTTGTGTCGGCAAACTTGCCGTAATATTTTAGTCGAAGAAAGTACGAACATGGAACAATAGCAAGGTTAGTCAGCAATCTGAAATTAATTATTAAGAGGTATCTCCGTTTCTTAGTGTGCCCTTCAGAGCGTGAAATTAGCAATTTACGACTTTATAAGGAGTTTAGACAAATTAATATAAACTAACGTAAGCCAGAGATTTAACTAGGTCGGATTCTAGACCACGAGGCCGAAATCATGGCTGAGTGGAGCGAGTAGATTCGCTGAGTGTATGTTTTCCATTGATTTCAATGGAAAATGTTTTTAATGATCAAGGACATGATGTATCTCAATTTTTTTCGACACAAACCTCAAGCATTTCGAGGTCTTTAATTGTAACAGCATCATCATCATCAGGTCAGTTTAGTCTCCACTACAGGAGCACGACCCTCTCTCGTTTGTCCTAGACAGAAGGAGGATTTGGCCTATACTCCCCACGCTGGCCAGACGGGTTGGGGAAGCCTGATCGATGTTTTATAATGTATTTCCCTCAGTCGCCTTGTACGAATCCACGGGAAGAGACGGAGTGATCTGCCGGAAACCGCACGACCAATTGTGACAAGTTTTATCAAAATCGGTTCAGTAGTTTTGGAGCTTATTCATTTCCAAAATTGACTTTTCGGCTTATATAAGTGTTCCGCTCGCTCGACTCAAAACTAAATGCAATTATCAACATGTTGGTTAAAAGCTAGCTAAAAACGGTAGTCCTTACCACAATAGCTACATTTTAAATAACAGCGCGTTCATAGACTGGTTAAAGTACCCGTCTCTGAACTGAATAAAGGCTTAAGCAAGTATTTCACTAAAAGGAGCTTTTCTCTGCAAAAGACGGGAACCTATTAGCACAGAGACCGTTGTCCGCAGTTCCCTCAGTCTGCAGGATTTGGTTTCCGCTGAACGCGGACATCGACTCAATGAAGCCGAAATTTTAATCTTATAAAAAATAGCCGAAAACGTATACATCTGGGATAACGTTAATATATCGTATTGATGGCTCTCGTATATTGGGTAACACATAACTCGTAACATCCTTTAACGATACGGCGGGCTGCAAGATATGTGGAATACATGTTTAAATATTTATCAGTATCATATATTATAATGAATATCAATTATTGTTCATTTTATTAGGAAGGTATAATCAAAATTTACCTGTTATATGACATTTTCATCTTGATTTATAATGTACCCTTTGACATATTTGTAAGGAATCCGGAGTATGTGACCTTATTTCCCTTTATTGTTACACAATAAATGATTGAAACGGGGTAGTTCCAGCCGAATGAATATGTCTTAAATTGATTTTTATAACCGTAGTATCATATTAACTGAATCTAAAAAGAAGTAGGTACTTACTGAAAATTTTTGTTTTTTTTTGAAAATTTTTTTATTGATTCGGGTGTTATTTCGCGAAAGTCAAATTTAATCTACACTACTTTGCTTAAATAGCGACGTGCAATTTATAAATTGTAAGAATATTGTAAGATAAAAATAGAACATCGTTAATAAAAGGTACGTACCCCGGGTCTGCAGATTGTAATATAAATCAATAAATAAAAAAAAAAAAAAACATCTACACTACTTTGCGTGCTTCCGTCACCAATTAGTTAATGAAAACTACTGCGAGCTGACACCCACCGACTTTTGTTAGTAGATGCATGCGACTGCCGTGGCTGCTTTGGTCGTCTCCGCTCCAGCTGCTGCGGCCGTTTCTCCGAATCTCCAATATCTGAAACAGAGGAAACATGCGACAGCCGCCGCGCGCCGCCCCGGCTGCAGATCACAACATCACACAGACAGATCGCAACACATACAGATGTTTAGTTCCATTTATTTCGTATGATTTCAGTAGAACTATTATAATATATAAGAATATATTGTAGCGAAATACCTGTAGTGACGATCATACTGTATATTTACGACTGATTATTATTTCGAGGAGCTTCATGGCGTCGTTGTGTGTATCAGTCTAATTGAACCTTTAAGTGTTAAGTTTATATATTCCGGGTTTCTCCGTGCTTCGGAGAGTACGTTAAGCTATCAGTCCCGGTTGACGTTATTAGATTACATTACAGTCATTAAGGCACGTCAGTGGCCTTTAAACGACTTGAAATTTTGAAAATACTGGCCACCAACCCGTAGTTTAGTAGCATGGTGCAGTATGCTTTGAACACCTTCGATTGAGAGAGGCTATATAGCCTATCTCACCACCGTTGGGATATCCCAACGGTGGGATAAATGAGGGTTGATGACGAATTGTTTATTTAGTTAATTTAATAGATTTGAATGTTTCTGTGGGGGACACAGAATTAATATTATAAGTGTTTGTAACTAAGTAGTGGTTGTAAAAAATTGTCGAGTTCTCACCGTTTATTATTGCCTGCCATAATGAGGAGAATACGTATTTATACTATGATGAGAGACTGAGTTGAAATATACATTGTAACTGCTTATGGCTTCTTAAATATTATAAGGTGTTACAGAAAGTACGGAACAAATTTTGCATCTCGTCTGGAATCGAGCTCAATGGTCGAATGGTTAGCAATGGCCACTTTGACTCCGCGGGTTCGATTCCCGCACAAGACAAACATTTGTGTGCATGAACATATCTGTTTGTCTTGGTCTGGGTGTTTTCTATCTATTTATTATAAGTATGTATTTACAAAAAAAAATGTATTTAAGTACATTTATCAGTTGTCTAGTACCCATAACACAAGCTTTGCGCTTAGGACTTGGGGACTAGATGGCGCTGTGTAAATTGTCTAAAAAAAGAAAAAGAAAACAATCGTCTTTAACTAGTATACATGAATAATATTGTAAAAAAATCTAACGTAAGTTCTGAATTGATAATAAAGTTATTTTTTTATAAAATATAAAAACCGATTTCAAAAAACCTAAAAAATATATAAGTAGTTTTCTAAAAAAAAAAAGAAAGAACATACTTACATACTAAAAAAAACATTCAGTCGAATTGAGAAGCTCCTCCTTTTCTTGAAGTCGGTTAAAAATAGACGATGACTACGATGAATTAAAATTATACCAGTTTTCTTTGTGTTTATTGAGATATCACAATGGACTTTTTAAAATATCTACCACTGCACTGGAATCTGAAATTGTCCAGACTTGGATCACAGCCTGTAGAATTAAAATTATAGAAAGAAAATTAACATTATTCCAGAATCGTCAACTCAGGGCCTTTGACGTGCAAGTTATTAACCATAAACTGTTCGCGTTACCACAATGTTGTGACTATTTATGCGTCAACATGCAACGATCGCGGCGGCTTCATAAACGGGCACTAACTTGTGAAATATAGCCACAGCAATTTTGAAATGACTATTTGATAGATTTAACCAAATTCCAACAAATTATGTTAAAATATAAAAAATACTTCATATTTTAGAGTTTCAAGTAATCAAGATTCTTAATACGGTTTTGTAGATTTGCGTAAGTAGACTTATTGGAAAAAGATTAAAATTTAATTAAAATCTGAAATGTCTCTAGCGAAATTCACATTTATTATTCAGGATTCTATTTTAGTAATAAAATTTAAAGGATTACACCCGTCAAGGTAAGACGTTAGTCTTCACTAATCGAGAGTAGTGAGTTCCCTCGGCAGTATTATTATTTTAAATACCTGTGACTATTATATTACCCTTATCATTCGACTTAGCTTGCATTTTGCATATCTCTCTATAGTAGAAGAGTTATTAATAAATAAATAATAATAAATATTCTTGGACGAATTACATACTGCCATATGGTACTAGATAACTGTTATTATACTTAAAAACTTTTTTTTTTGTAAATACATATATAACATTATAAATGCATTGGTTTTATAATTGGATTTAAAATGAAGTTGCATAGATTTTAAAACCATCAGTCGAATCTCTCGTCTTGTGTCTCCTTACTTTCTACCTTTTGTCATCTTATTCCTACGTCCTCCTATCTCCTGTGCAAGTCTTCCCACTCTCTCTTCGCTTAACTTTCATGTACTTCGAAACTTCCTCTATCGGTATTAATATAATTAATATGTGGCATTGATATAAATGGGATTTCTGACAGGTCCCCGTAGAGCAGCGAATCCTATCATTAATCCCTTACATGGATTGATCATAACATGATAGAACACATTCTAACCTGTTACTTACAGAAAGCAAATTAAGTTTACGACATATAATGTCACGCACACGCACATATCGTGATTGGTTTCTGGTCATCTAAGCTTTTCATTTACCGCTTTTGATTACAAGTTTGACTTATATTATACTAGCTGTTACCCGCGGCTTCGCCCGCGTGGTCCAGGGGAGCAGCCATTGATATGTATATTTTTCTTTTGTTGTATTTTTTTTACTTCGTGAGATATAAATTTTACACTATATAGAGCGACATAGAGCGTTAAGAAATAACAAACAAACGAATTTACTTACTTTAACACTTATAGTATTAGTATGGATCAAGACAAAAAAAAAATGTTCACCACGTAAATGATTGCCCTCTGCGAGGATCGAATTATTTTTTTCCGTGGGAATAAAATGTTTTTCCTGGATAAAAAGTAGCCTATGTTACTTTCCAGACCGGATACTATCCCCTGTTAAAAAAATCATGTCGGTACTTACGTTCTTTTCGACGTGATCGAATGCCAAATGATTACAAAGTTTAATTTTACCCACGGGATTAACATGTTTTTGCGGGATAAAAAGTAGCCTATGTCACTTTCCAGACAGTATACTATCCCCATTATAAAAAGTCATGTCCGTACTCTACTACGTAACTATCCCGTTAAAAAAATCATGTCGGTACTTAGGTTCTTTTCGACTTAAACGAAGGGCAAATGATTACAAAGTATATTTTTTCTCGTGGAAATAACATGTTTTTCCTGGATAAAAAGTAGCCTATGTCACTCTCCATACAATAAACGTATGTTATTAAAAAATAAAGTTTATAATCATTTGTCCTTCTTTCACGTCAAAAGGAACCTAAGTACAGACATTAAATTTTAATAGGGATAGTTTGCGGTCTTGAGAGTGACATAAGCTACTTTTTATCCCGGAAAAACATTTTAATCCCATGGGAAAAAATAAACTTTGTAATCATTTGTCCTTCCATCACGTCGAAAGGAACGTAAGTACTGACGTGATGTTTTAACAGGGGACAGTTTCCGGTCTGGAGAGTGACATAGGCTACTTTTTATCCAGGAAAAATATTTTATTCGAAGGAAAAATAAAGAGGGCAAACATTTATGTGGTGAACAATTATTTTCTCTTGAGTGTGGGCGTTCCATCCATACTAATATTATAAGTGTTAAAGTAAGTAAATTCGTTTGTTTGTTATTTCTTCACGCCTTAACTATGCAGCCAATCATCATTAATTTTTGTACATACTGACTTTTTACCCCACGAAGTAAAAAAAAATACAACAAAAGAAAAATATACACAAATCAATGGCAGCTCCCCTGGACCACGCGGGCGAAGCCGCGGGTAACAGCTAGTTTTATATATAAATTTAATCTATACTATCTAATTCTATACTAATATTATAAAGCTGAAGAGTGTGTTTGGTTGAACGCGCTAATCTCAGGAACTACTCATCCGAATTGCAAAAATATTTTAGTGTTAGAAACTTAGCCTATACTTCAAGGAAGGCTATAGGTTATATAATATCACGCTACGACCAATAGAAGCGGAGCACCAATGAAAAATCGGAAAAAAATATTCCTTTTGAGGGCTTACTTTGCGTGCGCTGCGTAAAGTTGAAGTTACGCAAAAATCATGTATGATGGAATTGTTCCTCTTTAAAAGTTCTAAAAAAAAGTCCGCGACAGCATATGTCTATCTTTTAAGATTGACTCACTATAACGTTTTTTATGGCAATCAAATTTGTTTCCAATTAATGCAATATTTGCGAAGGGGTAATCCAAAAAATATGTTATTAATCAGTAATCATAAGTACTTAATTATGAATAAAAATTTTTACCAACTTTCTCCTATTGATTACCATAAAAAAAGATTGTAGTGAGTCTATCTTAAAAGATAGACATATGCTGTCGCGGACTTTTTTTTAGAACTTTTCAAGAGGAACAATTCCATCATACATCATTTTTGCGTAACTTTAACCGTTTACGCAGCGCACGCAACGTAAGCCCTCAAAAGGAATATTTTTTCCACATTTTTCATTGGTGCTCCGCTCCTATTGGTCGTAGCGTGATGTTATATAGCCTATAACCTTCCTTGAAATATAAGCTATCTAACACTAAAAGAATTTTTCAATTCGAACCAGTAGCTCCTGAGATTAGAGCGTTCAAACAAACAAACAAACTCTTCAGCTTTATAATATTAGTATAGATGAGAGTGGAAAAAAGAGCGGGCCGTTTGATTGAAATCCTTTCATCCTTTCTCAAGCAAGGAGAAGCGTTAGTTGTAACAATCAAAAGGCGCATACAGTGATATTGATAATTGTGGTAATTGTTATGCAGACCGCGTAAGGTTCAAAAATGCTTATTTCAAATATCAAAATAAAAATAATAATCTGGAGGTTGGGACGCGCCTTGGTGTGGGATGTTACATGCGTCGATACCTTGGCCCCGTCTCACCTCGCGGCACACAGTCTAAGGCCGGTGCCGCGGCGGCTTCTGCAGAATGCCTCAAACGGCGTAAATTTACATGTTTGAGTCGTTTGGGGTAGAGAGACTTTGGGCATACTTTGGGGCCGTGGGGCCCGTCAGCCCACAAATAATTTCGAGACATTTTTCAAAAATTGGTCGACACGTCCTGTCACCAGAAGGCTGGTCATTACCTTGCTCAGAGAATTAGTATAAACACAAATCCATGTTCATCAAATTAAAGTTTGATAAGTTATAACTCGAAAACTGGTAATAACAATAGCATAGTTTCTTTGGGAAAGATGTTGTTTGAGGTACGCACAATCTGCAATTTTTCGCTGTGTCGCTCGTCCCTTTCCACCTGGACATAATACTTTGCATGGAAACTTTCAGACAATCTAGGCCCAGGGAACCAATAACAGTAAATTATTATCGTATTACATATAGTTTTATATCGCCCTAACAACACCGAAGCAATGGCGCAGTGTAAAAAAGTGTAACTATTGCGCCAATCAAATCAGGTCAAGCTCCCTAGATATAGAACAAATGACATAATAAAAAAAAATGTCAAATCGATTGGTCTCACTTTATTTTATTTATTTAAATTTAGATACATTTTTTGTATATTTTTTTTTGTGTTATTATCTTAATAAAGTACTGAATTTAATTATTCATTTTAAATTAATTGTATTGCTTCCATAAAATTCAGGTAATAAATAACACGGCATTCATTGAGTGTAGGCGGTACGAAGTTCGCCGGATCAGCTAATTTACTAGTCTAACTAACTAAACTTTAATTTAATAATTTCACCCTTTTAAAATGGACTTTCCCACTAAAACTTTGATTGACCATAAAAAAATAGGATGTAAAATATTAAAATTACAGCTTTGTGTATACAATGTTATTAAGCATTTATATAATTTTAGAAAAAATAAAAATATTTATATAATTTTAGATAAATTGCACGTATTTTATAAAATCAATCAAATAAAAAGAAATATGTTGGATTTTTATATATACCAATATATGGTATATAAAAAAAATGCTTCTATACAGATTACAAATGGCACTTTGTACATTACAATAAAGGTTTTATAAAATTGCTGACATACAATTGAAAACTTGAAGTAGATGCTGATATTATAAGATAAACATTCCAATAACTGAAACGTAATGAAAACGTTATTAATTTATTTTACGATCAATCAAGAAAATGTAAATAGTTATAAATCTGCTTTATGGGTTAATAAAAACGTACCGTGCTCATGAAAAATTATTTCCATTGTTTTTCTTTAAATAATATACCGTATTATACATCATCGTCAGCCCATATTCATCCCTCTGCTGTGGGAGATCGAAGGGGGTTAGAGCATTCTCCGACACGCGGTTCAACTGCGGCGGAGGCCAGTGTTTTCAAGCCGCCTTTTTAGACGGCCTTTGCCACTGACTTAGCTTATGACGGTTTAACGTGCCCTCTGAAGCACGGAGGAGGTCGAGATAAATAAACCCATCCATGGACAGGCTACGGTTGACGTTGCTTAACTTGTGCATTCGATTAGACTGACACGTGGCATGGCGCTATCGATAGCTCCCCAGTTTATTATTGTAAATTGAGAGTTATATGTATAACTAGCGGCCCGACCACGCTTCGCTGTGGCTCAATCTTTTCGTTTCCATCCATTTCCTTAGAGATGGCGCTGTATGTGAAAAAAGATTTTCCCGCTTTTCTTTTCAAATTTTTCCAGAATTTTCTTTTCTATAAACCTCACGGAGCCCGAGACCTTTCCAACGAATGCAAAACCGTGGAAATCGGTTCGTGCGTTCTGGAGTTATAGCGTCAGGAAGGAAAACCCGACTTATTTTTATATAGTAGATAAAGGTTATATTTAAAGCTGCTATTAATAGTTTTCCTTCAGTTATGCTAAGGCGCGTTTGTAAAGATAACAAGAAAATTGTGCTTTTCTCATAAAATTTGATTGAAATGGGTTTAGTTTCACAGCAGTATTATGCATTAATATAATATTCGTACTATGAATAATTACAATAAATTAACAGTTAATATTATCGTCATTTTATTATACTACTTCGGGTGGCAGACAAGCATACGGCCCGCCTGATGTAAAGCGGTTACCGTAGCCATATTAACGCTCACAACATAAAATATTGCTCGCGCGCCACCACCCCCGCTGCCAACGCAGCATCTCCTTCCTTTCTGGTGACCTCACTCCTCGCAGGAACACAACAACCCTCAAGGGAATTGTTATTTGGCTGCGGTATTCTGTGAGGTGGAGGTACATTCCCCAGTCGGGTAGCTTACAATTACGCTCCCTACCTCTCTTTTCGCCAGAGCTTCGTCTGTCAGTCAGCAGGGTGCATCGCGTGCAGGTGAAGTTGGCTTTGGTTTAAAGATGTTGATAAACCACTTACACCCCATAATTTTTGTTGGTTTATGTTTATTGTTTTTATTTTAAGCTTTTTATATACAATACACGCATAATTTTTGTTTGAACTTTAATGTAATCTTAAGTTAGATCGATAATAATTAATTATCTATATTATATCATTTATTAAGATCAAGATATTTATATTGTTGTTTCTAAGAACCAAATAAATTAAACCGTCAAATACCTAATTAACTAATAATAAATTCACATTACTAAGGGAGTGTCGAGCTTGAGAATTTGATAAGACTTATATCGCAGAGAATAGGATTTAAAATCAAACTGCAGTGTCAGTTCACTTAGCTATATTAAACTAGTGAATGTCCGCAACTTCTCTCGCATGCCTAATTTACAACGAACGGATATCAATAGCCCTACAGAGGTCCCATTGCACAAATGGTCCCAACTGTACCCGCGTCAAAAATATCGTTAAAATTTATTTTATGTTGTTCGGTTGTCACCACCACGCACTGTCATATGGTTGATATTTTTTTATACTACGACGGGTGGCAGACAAACATACGGCTCGCCTGATGTGAAGCGGTTACCGTAGCCATATTAACGCTCGCAACATAAAATATTGCTCGCGCGCCGCCATCCCCGCTGCCAACGCAGCATCTCCTTCCTTTCTTTCTGGTGACCTCACTCACTCGCAGGAACACAACAACCCTCAAGGGAATTGTTATTTTGCTGCGGTATTCTGTGAGGTGGAGGTACATTCTCCAGTCGGGTAGCTTACAATTACGCTCCCTACCTCTCTTTTCGCCAGAGCTTCGTTTGTCAGTTAGCAGGGTGCACCAGGTGCAGGTGAAGTTGGCTTTGGTTCAAAGATCTTGATGAACCACTTACATCCCTTTTGATATGGTTATGTTGTAAAATTGTAATATTATGTAGTAGCGACAAAATCATTCATATATGTAATAATAATATATAATTTAGCTATAAAATTTATTCAATCGCAGATTAACCCCTTTTTAAACAGAGATTAAGTATTTTATAGGCATACGGATTAGAGAATTTCCTCTACATTCCCTATATGTATAGGTTAGTCTAAGCACATATTTCAAAATGCCAGTAGTTTTTTTTAAATAGGTTATATATTATTTTATGAAGAAAAACGGTGAAAGCTTTTTTCCTCATAAAACGCAAAAAAGCATGAAATAGGTATAATCAGTATGAAATATTTCTTTTATCAATATGTCACTTTAAAATCACGATACAACCATTAGCAGATGAATGGGCGAGTGAAACCACGGGGCACAGACAGCTAGTTAGTTAGAAATTATTTAATACGTAACTTCACATTATTTGACTTGACGTAAGTGTCGTAGAGATTATCTAGAACAGGCTGACACAGGCCCATTAAATCTGAGCGAACGGATGCTCACTTCTTACTATATTATTTTAGGTACTTACACATGTGCTACTCCACATACATATTTTAAGTGATACGATAAAATGGCAACATCGTGGGATGTCCTGAGTTCTGAAATACAGGAATGGACATAACTTAAACTCTAGAGAAAGTTAGTTTTACCACAACCACCCACTTATTCCATACAAGCGCTGACATTTGCCAACGCGAATGAGTGAGTGTGCGTGGATTGTGGATCGAACGGTCGCACACTCGTTTTAGCAGGAGACTCGACTCGAAAAGTGGATCGTGGCAATACTGTGCGAAATATCATTAGGTACTGATACTATGCGTTTACTGTGATTTTACAGCAGCAGTGTTTCGGAAAAAGCTAGCAAGTTTGTAATATATTATTTAACAACACAAAACATATGTGTATTCATCATCAGGTCATTTTAGTCTCCACTACAGGAGCACGACCCTCTCTCATCCGTCCCAGACTGAAGGAGGATTTGGCCTACACTTCCCACGCTGGCCAGACGGGTTGGGGAGGCCTGATCGATGTTTTATAATGTACTAGCGACCCGCCCCGGCTTCGCACGGGTGCAATGCTGATACTAAATGTACTACAGAAGGTCTTTGCGCTTTGTCCTATCCAGTCCTTCCCCAGTTATAATCAGGCTCCGCGGCCGGTACCGCCACAGCCGTTATGTCCCTGCATTTTAAATGTGTAATATCTTCTAAACTATTCATTTAAATTACATGCTGTGAAGGGCCATATTGATCTATATTAAATGCGCAATGTATTTAAGGTACTTAATTGGATAAGGATTAATTCTGTATTGCTTAAAATCGCTTCGTAAATAAGGCATTATTTCTTGTAAAAAGCAAAGGATAAAATAACGGTTATTGTGTGTTACCACTAAGAGATAGACATATACCATCGCGAACTTTTTTGTAGACCATTTTAAGGTGAACAATACTGTACTACATTATTTTGATCTATCTCGTTGGGTTCTGCCAGCGTTTGCAATGAAAGAGCAAAAAAATGTGTTTATTTACGACATCACATTAGAAACCTCTAAATTATCAGTGTTTTTCTACTATGTTATGCATATATTATACATATAAACTTTCCAGTTGAATCACTCTATCTATTAAAAAAAACCGCATCATAATCCGTTGCGTAGTTTCAAAGATTTAAGCATAAATGGGGACATAGGGACAGAGAAAGCGACTTTGTTTTATACTATGTAGTGATGTCCCTTAGTCGCCTTGTACGACATCCACGGGAAGAGACGGAGTGGTTCTATTCTAGTCTGCCGGAAACCACACGGCCAATGTGTATTGCATTTACTTATTTGTCGTACAAAGCTCAGAATTAAATATTACTTAGACGCAAGGGCAAAAGAGAGCGCTCGTTCAAGTTTACGTGAATAATTAAAAAATCTGAGAATAATATAAAACGTGTAAACCGCCTCGAACAAAGATTTTCGATTGAAATTCCGATCCATTCTGGGAAGTAGCGAAAGCTTTTTCAATAAATAGAGCCGATGTATAAACTGTACGAGATTTCATACTTTAACTGCCTTATTAAAAAGAATATATAGTGTATTTTGTCCTACAAAAACCACAAGCGATAGAAGGTAAAAACTGGAATAAATTTCAGTTACGGAAGTTAGCGAATAATTTTAAAATGTCATAACTATTGGTAAACATTGTTGTAGATTGAAGTAAATTCAATAACAAATTTCACAACACCAATCATTTTAAATTTGGCAACGATTTGGGGGAAATTTATAATTTGTTTTGTTTCCTATCTCCATGTAAATATTTTATTTACATGGAGATAGTACATATTAAGTTTAGAAGTATAGTAATTAAATAAATAAAAATCATTTTGAAATGATATGATTACAAAATTAAAATCACTTCAGCTTCTCACAATTAAATACCATAAAGCAGGAAACCTCTCGGGATTCCCTTATTCGTCCAATCGTCGAAGGAAACGACATAAATCTGAGTTAAAAGTTAATTTTGTCAATCCGGATAATTCCTCAAGGTTTAATCAGACTAAGTTGGGTGTAATTAATGTTCACTAAGGCCACACAATCTAGGAAAGCTTCGGCTTAGCCCGCTACGGAAATCGGAGTTTGCAACAGTATGGGCGGGCGGCGGGCGGGCGGAATGGCGCGAGGCGGCGCGGCGCGCGGAGCTACCGCCGATCCTCGCGCCAGCCGGCCGCCGGCAGCCCGCCCGCGCCACGCCAGTGCCATGGGGACGGGCGATTGTATAGTACGCGTTGGCACCCACCCTAAACGTGCTCCGCGAGCCTCCTGATTAAAATTTACGTCACTCGCGCTTGTCAAAACTCGCCAAACAAATAACTTCGGACCTAATTAACTAGACGTCCGTGGACAAAAATTTTGAATGTAATTAATTTTGGCAAAGTCGTGCGCGTGGAAGTGATTTAGTTTGCCGCTCTTTTTGAACAAGTTTGAAGAATTGGAAACTTTTGCGTGGATTTGAAAATGATAACTCCTTAAAATTTCAAACGTATGTATATTTATCGTAATTAAACATTATAATCATATATAATTAGTAATTATCAGTATTTTAAGATAATTGAATTCTACGATTCAATTAATGTTATGGTAATTTTATATATAACTTAGAAATGAATGTTTTATTTTAGCAAGTGTAAGCACTTCTAAGCTGTATGTGGTATTACATAAGCACAAATACGGAAAACATTAAAATAATAATAATAATTTGAAAATTTTATATAGTCATATGGTACTCGTATATAATTTTTATAAATACCTACTTACCCGCTAAAATAATATCGATCATTACGGCATGTATTTTATATTAGTAACTAATAGGTAATAAACTTGTGTATCTGCAACGTATCAAAAAACAAAGCGATCTTTTTTATACCATGTCGGGTAGGAGACAAGCATACGGCACGCCTGATGTGAAGCGGTTACCGTATTAACGTTCGGTACATGAAATATCGCTCGCGCGCCGCCACCCCAACTTTCTATTCGATCTATTTAAACCAATCTTAGGATAACGACTATTTGTACAATTTCATTGAGAAAATATTTTTAAGAACATACCTATAAAAGCTTCATATAATATTCTTAGAATTGAATAACGTTTTATACTTTATGATACTTGGCGTAACGAGAAAGATCACTATCCATAAATAACTTCACACTTAATTAAGATAAAATTAGGAATGTATTTAATTTCATTAAGTAGAATGGAAATGTTAGGACCCGATGGATTATTAGGTTTACAATTGAATTTTCTTGTAGGCAGTACACGCTTTTCCATTTATTTTTTGGGTTATCCTTTCCTTTTTCGGGCATCCCAAGTATTAAAATTACGCAGGCACGTTATTAATTTATTGCAACATAGTACTCCATACTAATTTTAGGTGTATGGTCGGTTTAATATCAGAACTTGAACGAATCGTTCTTTAGATTACTGTTATCATAATATCGATTTACAACAACTATACAACTACTTATAGAACATATTATTTTGTATTGATTGGTGGTAATTAAGTAACTATATTCGGAAAGTGGCGCCCTCATAGAAAAAAGAAAAGATATCGCAAGTAAACTGCTATACGAAAAAAAAATTATCTGTAAAAACTGTTAATAGTAATGCTCTTATAAAACACACTATCGCCACTATCAAAAAATAAAACGTGTTATTTTTTTCTGTAACTTCGTTCGAAAATACTATATACTTAGTATTTTAATGCACTTTGTTTATACTAAATATAATACCCTGTACCATTTATTTAGTTAATCGCGTATTGTCGCGATAATCAAACGAGTGTGCCAAATTTCAGCACAATCAGACATTGGGAAGTAGGACCCTTGGCTGGCACAGATTTTCATTCAGGACCATTTGCGCCAAGGACGTGCAAGCACAAGACAAGAGTTTGATCCCCCCCCCCCCCCCTCCCCGCAATGAATGTGAGAGATAGTAATGTGACAAATAAGACAAGCCTTGAAAGATATGGCTAGTCAAGTAAAGCGCAACTGCCTTGCACTACGGATGATTAAATATACACTATTGGGGAAGAATAAGTCAAGTAAGAACAGAAAAAGCTGATTAAAAATTTTTACAGCGAATATTGCGTGTCAATTCTTTTTATTACAATTTTGAAGATCGTCGACCATAGCAGAAATGGAATTAACGCAACTAAGGTTTTTGGACAATGACTTTTTATAATTTTTAAAGTTCACTCTCTTCGCAAGACTGTACTGCTTATCTTCAAACTGATTTTGGGAAGAAGATTTTGAATACACCAATATTGAATACTTAAAACTTTCTTGCCGCTGATTTCTCATAAACATTCTGGAACAAAAACGGACTCTAGTTGACTGCTGTAAAAATATTATTAATGTACGTATTAACGGACATTCAAATGCTATTATGACAAATGTGACATGAAGAACAAAAGACAAATAGCGCTGAATAGTAAACTGCCATTTGTTTGCCCAGTGTCTATACAGTTAGGGAAAAAGGACCGGAAAGTCACAATCTTTTGCATCTATCATTACAATGCTTCGGTGCACATCACGAGTAATACAAAGTAATTTTTGTACATAGTTTAGAACTTAGCAGACCTAGCACCATGCGATTTTTTAATTTGTCCAAAAATCAAAGATTTGATGAGAGGTTCACATTTATGATGCCAGAAGAGGCCCTGATAGTTTTGATTCATCCCCTGAAAACATACTTTCACACCAATGATCGTCATGTTTTTAAAATTGGTTTGAATGCAAAATTGTTTATATACTCTCATACTGAATTTAGAGATTAAAAAACTAAACACAGAATCTTAATGTCAGTCTTTTACGCACAAGCTCTGTTACTTTACTAGGTACTTTTCGATACTGCTCTTTATAGACAACTGTATCGAAAAATAACTTTTTTTCCATTTCGATACAACCTTCAGCCCCGGGTTCAGCTATATTAAGTAGGTTGCAATGCATGCATTGCAACTTTGCAAAAATTTTCTACATAATCTCTGAACGCGGTGCCGCGCGGCGCGTCGCCCATGCGCACCACACATGCTCGATCTGCAAATGGATTTATAAGTAAGAAATAAAGCTGTTAAATTAACTTCATGGTTTTCTTTAAAATATTATTATCATCTATTTCATGGGATTAGATAAATATGAAGATTAGATATATATGAAACTGCACATAATTAGGTCTTAAAATACTCGTGTGATGCTATTATCACATTCGCCTTCATCTCATGTGATAAAATCACATTCGTATTTTAAGAACCCTTGTTATGCAACAGTTTCATAAACTACTATTAAAATATAACTGAGAATACTTTAAAAGCAGTAAATGTAATAATTTGTTTTATGTATAAATGGTTTTACGTATGAGTCACGCAACACTTTCAGTGTATCCCAAATATTTAGAGTTATTTTTTTAAATCTCTACAAATGAGTTATGATTCATGTTATAAATAGAGTGCATGGTATCTTCACATAATTTTTTCATCCATTCGAAACTGACAGCGAACGTGTCAAAAAAAAGAATATTTACCAGCTAGAGTAATCAAAAACCATGATCACAAAACTATAGTAATGCCCCAGATTAAGAAATAGTACTAATAGTAATGCTCACATTGCCACGATAGATAGGAATTAATTTCCCAAGGAGCCTCAGAAAAATTGTGATTGCTTTCGTTTGCAAAAAAATTATGAAATTTTCAATCAAACAAAAACGCTGTCAGATTTGCTGTGTGACTGACATCCCGTACCGTGGCGGCGTTTCGAGGAAATCCCCTAGGATTTAAGGCAAAATTTTCCTCGTAGGTACTTAGTACCTACTTCAAAATAGCTGACTATCGGATGAGGCAAACAGAACCACAGAACAAGTCAAATACAATCTCTAATAAAGTAGATTTGTTGATATAGCACTATTAGTTCACTATTAGGGAGGATATTCTAGACGGAAATTTATAGTTGTCATGGTCCGTCGACTACGAAATTCTCTTGTTATTACAATTCAAGTGTTTGCTTTTAATGACCACACAAATTTCAAATTTTAGCTATTATATAATGTATATTGTAACTGTGTCTTACTGTGTTTATCGTTATAGGTATTACTGTTTCTTGGTGCTTTGTATATCCACATTTCGCGGGGAGGGAACTGGTGCACTGAAATACAGGCTTCGGCTTAGTTCAGGCGCCAGTCCCTCTCGATTTAAAGATTTGTAACATCTATCTGTAAGCACTTGTTGTAAAACTGTGTTATAAAGAGAGAAAATAAACGATTTTGAATTGAAATTTGAATGACCAAATTACAGAGTTGGAATTAAGTATGTTAAAGATTATGCGTGAAACAGTGATGAATATATGTATGATGATATTATGTCATTGGATTTTATTTTTCAATGGAGAGGTTGGTATATCACATATACCCTTTTATAAAACAAAAGCGAGTCGATGGCATACCTAACCTAACAATTTTGTAAACTCGAGTATGACACATAATAATCGTTTATCGTATGCTATTAAATGAGCAATTCTGCTATTAAATATGTATAAATATATATCGAGGAGCTCGATGGCTTCGTTGCGTGTGACAGTTTAATAGAACACACAAGTTAAGCTACATCGGCCGTATCCTGTCCAATGTCCATGGATGGGATGGATGATTAATTATCCCGAGCTCCTCCGTGCTTCGGAGGGCACATTAAGCCGTTGGTTCCGGCTGTTGTCATTAGATGACAGTCGTTAAGCCAAGTCAGTGGCCTTTAGGCGGTTTGAAAACACTGGCCTACGCCAATCCGCACTAGAGCAACGTGGTGGAGTATGCGCTAAACCCCGTCGATTAAGGGGATTCCATTGACCCGTATCACAACATAGGATGAAAAAGGATTAATGAAGAAGAAGATATATGTCAAAACGATCTCATAAGCGGCTCTAACGATTTCAATGAAATTTACAATATAGGTGACAGGGACGTGAAATCGATATAGCTAGGTCTGAATTCTGGAAAAAATAGTTTTTTTCTTAAAACATAATAAGTTTCTTAAATTACTTAAATCTTAAATAATTTTTTTCTTAAACCACCAATTGTTTGCCGTTTGTTTGAAGAAGAAACGTAAAATAGCACGATAACTGCTAATAAATGGATGAACCATACAAATTAATCGCAGCTGAGAGAGCGGCGAAATTTCGAGTTAATCAGCTTAACCAAGAACTTAAATTACTGCTAGTCTAGTTAGTAAAGAGAGTTCAACTGAGCCAGTGTGGACGGAACGGGAGGATTAGCGTCGGTTTAGTTTTTTTGTATAATTAACCAACTTCAAAGTAAGAGAAAGTTATTAAGTCGACTGTATGTTTTTAAAGTATGTTATAGAATAGAATACATTTTATTACACCAACATGGCAAAGATACATACAAGAAACTTGCAAAAATAAAAAGTACAAAAGGCAGTCTTATCGCTAAAAGCAATCTCTTCCAGACAACCTTTGGAACAAAAGCAGTAAAATTAGGTAAGTGGCTCATCATTATTAAAAATTATACATTAGGTATAATACAAATAGATATATAATCAAACATATCCCAACATATATATACTCATACACGTACATAAATATGCCATGTGGTTTCCGGCAGACTAGAATAAAATCACTCCGTCTCTTCCCGTGGATGTCGTACAAGGGACTAAGGGAAATACATTATCAAATATCGATCAGGTCTCCACAACCCGTCTGGCTACCGTGGGGAGTGTAGGCCAAACCCTCCTTCCGTCTAGGACGGACGAGAGAGGGTCGTGCTCCTGTAGTGGAGACTAAAATGGACCTGATGATGATGTACATAAATATATAGTAAATATCTATAAAGAAAACAATAAGGTACCTAACACATAGTAAAGGCAGAATCCACATAGAAAAATGTTATGCAACTTTTATGAAGACTCTCATGACCTGATTTTTGAAATTCTTTTTGTGTTTGAAACAGGACGGCCCTTGCTATGGTATGGACATAAATTTTTAATAGGATCTAATCATAGTATCTGGAGTTATTACGATTATAAATTCATAATTTGGGGTTAGTTTAATTATAGATGGGTTCATCAACATTTTTGAACCAAAGCCAACCTCACCTACACGTGGTGCACCCTGCTGACAGATCAAACGACGCTTTGGCGAATGGCTGGTAGGCCATAGCGTATTTTTTAAGCTGCCCGACTGGCGAAGTACCTCCACCTCACAGTATTCCGCAGATAAATAATAATTCCCTTGAAGGTTGTTGTGTTCACTAGAGTATCTGTATATGAAAGAAAGAAAGAAAGGAATAAGTGGCTGGCTGGAAATGGATCGGCGACCTTTTGGTGTTGCTGATCTCCATGGGCCATGGTGATTGCTTTCCATCATCATATGTTTTGTGTGTTCCATCACATGTTCGTTTGCCCCCTGTCATTATCATCTCTCATATCATCGACTTAAGAGTACGCAAGTAGCCTGCATGCAGGTGAAAGCGGAGTAAGATCTGCTAATGTTCCGCTTGCGTGCTCGGTTGGTTTACCGAGCGCAAGAGCGGATCAGGTAGAGGTCCTTCCGTCTGGTTGGTTTACTGGACGGGAGACTCGCAATCCCGTGATATAACCAGAAGGTTGGCACATGGGGCGCACTAGCTGTTAGGTATAGGGTACGTGCCCCCTCTCATATAAACAAATAAAATATTATGAAATAAAATCTTCATAGAGAAATCGAATTCATTGAATAATATATGATTCTCGTGAGAATTATCTGGTAGGTATATTGTTGAATAACTGACGACATCAAAAACTTTTCAATGAATTCTGGCAGAGTCAGGCGTGACAACCCTTTTTAAAAAACGTTGTCACTTAAAACATAATTGAGCGAATGGATGAAAATTTTATTATATTACGCACAAAGACATTTTACTGAAAGATAGGCGATAGAAGCATGGTGACCCTTAATATGATTTAGGAAATTTTAAAGTTATATTTATAATAATTTGTGACATTGAAATTGTCATTAAATATTTATGTCATTTTCGAAGTCGAAAAAATTAAGACCCTGTAAAATTGAAAGCAAAGTAATGCTACTTGCTTTAATGAATGCAATAGTGTTTGAACCCCCAGATAGGATAAAGATTCAGATTCTACCCGTTAATTATTTTCTATGACAGACAATGTCCAAGCGACAGATCTCGTAGGCCTCCAGAAAGTATGTATACCCGTAAATTATTTTCTGTTAGAAAAAAGTCCAAACGAAAAATTGATGATAAAATAATAAACTATAATTATGTACTTTTATAATTAAATGGCTTCATAAAGAAGGAGGTCGACTATATTTTTTATGTACGTTAAACGATGACGCCGATGTTTGATTTTCGAAACTCTTCTTGTGATTGAAAAAGCCTACATCGACTGTGATTCTTATGAATTCCATTATCTCAATATAATTTGATCTAGAATTAATTTGATCATGAAGAAAAAAAAAATTTTTTTAGCCATTTTACTCGATGACGCTGGTGTTTAAGAAAAACATTTCAAACTTCTTTGTTCATTCGAATAAGAGTACTCGTGCTTGCAGTTCCATCTTCATTGGGATGTAACAATATAATCGCAAGATATTCAATTATTAACAAAAAAAAAATATAATAAATCGATATAATCGATAATTTTATATAATATACGATTTTATTTAATATATTATTAAATAAAATCGTATATATCAAAAGAAAGATCGACTTCATTGAAGTCGACGTGTACTGATATCGTCTCAAAAGTTTTTATCAGTAGTACGGGTTGTCGATTCTGTCGCATTCAAAGCTTCTGATTTTGCAAACGCTCCCTAAAATCTGAGGCAGACAGGGCGTGTGTCAGAGTTGCCTCATCACCAGAATGTAGTTTCGTCAAAAAGTAAAGCACGTTTTTACTGGATAAAAATTCACGTACAAAAATCGTCTGACGTTGCTAGTGCTTCCTGTAAATTGTCTGGAATTTAGTCTACGCTGTTCAAATGATTCTACAAAGTGTTCTAAGAAATAATTTTTCAAAACTATATTTATTAGATAGGTAATTTTTTTGAGACCTGTAGCACATTTCAGGGTTGCTTAACTGTCAGACGCTTGCTGTTTCATGCGGCAGACGCTCTATACCAGTCTTCAAAGAAAGTAAGATAGGTATGAAAAATGAGTCTCGGACGACTACAATTTATTAGTTCAAATATCTGTAACTTGACAGTATTAACACAAAAGCAAATACATATTAGTAATGTAGGACTTCTCGTAGACAATAAAATCAAATGGTCACCCATCACACGTAGAGTATTAAAAACGTTACTTGAATAGCATTAGCAGACGCCTACTTGAAACGGTTGGGTCACTCCACACATCATTGACTATTTTCAACATCAAACTCGTGTAGACTGTAGACCCTCCATCTAGATTTTTGGCACGTTGCAAATATCACTCTTATTTATTCACACTTTGTAGATATGATCGCATGTTCGTCAAAAGTTATGCTAGTAAGATTTCGTCAGTTCCCCCTTTATGTTATCCATCACATTCAATCATACCACGTTTATCCCAAGCGCCTTATTTGCCCTAGAACGGAGGTTGATCGGTCGTCATGATACGAGTAACACTTGACACGAGTTTTTCCTTGACACCGGCTTATCTTTGCAAAACACGGAACTTAGTATGATATATCACATTTGCTTAATTAAGGAAATCGTGACGTAAATTTTTGAAAATAAAATTTGAGGAACTCGATCGTTGACCAGTGGCTACTTTAGCATCGGGGGTCGCGATTCGATCCTCACACATAACAAATATTATATATTTGCCTTGCACTGCGTGTGTTCTACGTAGTATAAATAGGAGTAGCTATAAAACTTGCAAAAAAAATAAGTGTGAAATTAAATGAAATTCTTCAATCCGCCATTGGGCCCTTGTGGGCACTTAGACGACATCCAGCTTTTTCTAAATAGTATTTTTGTTTTGTATTTTTTTTATCTACTAGTATTTCCGAATCGAACATTTTCGAAGAAGAAATGCCTGAAATGTTGATCAATTATTCGTAATATGTACCCATAATATTGTATATTACATATTATACATGGCGTTGTGTATTTATACAAGAATATTTATTCATTTAATAACAAGATTGTATGTGTAATCGCATTCATAAATATTTTTAATAGCTCTTTAATTTTAAGATGTGCCAAGTACTAAAGCAATTTTCACCCTTTTACGACCCTCACCAATTTGTATTATTATCCTAATGGTAACAATTAACATGGGAGTCTACATATATAAATTGATGGAAATAAGTGAACGCTTCACATGAGCCATTAAATGAAAGTCATTAAATATGTCGTTAGCTAACTGATCAAAGTGTGTTCAAATGACACCGGATGTCCGTAGCGCGTATCACCAAGAGCGAGCGTCGTGACTAATTTGTGTAATTGTAGGTCGTCATTAGAAACGAAAACGTTGAATGTGTTTTTAACGCGACGGGTCAGGATACTGGTGTGACGACGTGTCGCCATCTGTATGGACTCATGGATATATCCTTTCAATGCATCAGTTACATAAAATAGTTTTGAAGTTTCACATCTGTTAGGGATTTGACTTCCCTTGCATGTCGCATAATACTATTCTGATTTGGTAGCAACAAGGGAGAATTACCAAGCGTTCAGAGGATTTTGCAATTTATATTATTGGAATAGATGTGTTAAGTAACAACTCAATGTTTTAGGTCCCAATAGTGTTAGATACTTAAAATCCATGGTGCACAGCAGATGAACTTCACTTAACAAGGCATCTCTTTAGGCTTTTAAATATTTTTATTATGGTCCATATTGCTGTCTCTCAGATTGCTAAGAGGGGGAAGTTAATGAGATGTAAGGGGCTCACCATGATCTTTTGATCTCAGGGGCCCTGCCGCCTATGCTAAAGCCGATTCTCAACGAATCGTTTGATAGCGAAAATCAAACTTCAGCTTAGATTAGTGGCAGTTGTGTTTATCTTAGCTGGTAGAAACCCTGAAACTGTACCGCCAAAGCTAAAAATGAGAATTTTAAATGTTCGATGGGAATCGGTTTCAGCTAACCGCTACCGCCCAGGTAAGGCCCGAGATCAGAGTCCAAGCCCTGCCGGCAGCCCTACCACACGGGTCAAGACCAATACGGTCTTTGTCACGGCCGAGGGATACTAGTCTCCCTTCAATTGAAGGGGTTTCGAGCCTACTCCACCACGCTGCTCAACTGTGGGTTGGCGAAGGCCAGTGATTTCGAGCCGCCCAAAGACCACTGACTTGACTTAACCGGATCGGAACCAACGGCTTAACGTGCCTGAAGTATGGAGGAGCTGAAAATAAATAAACCCATCCATAGACTGGCTATGATTAAGATTGCTTAACTTGCGTGATGGATTAGACTGATACGCGCAACGACGCCATCGAGCTCCTCAGGAAATCTTCTCAGTCCGGCTAAAGTTACATACAAACGTAGAAACGAATAATGTTTACCATTTGAAGTTACACATCCAAAATTAAACGTGATATCGATTTGTCATAAGCTAGGATTATTGCTACATTTCACAGTTAAACAGTATCGGTTTCGAAATTATAAGCCGCGAAAAACCCATATTTCATACATCAATTTTAAGGAATCTTTGGACGTAAATATTAGCAGTATGAAAACTTCAATAAACTTCTATGACGAGATTAGTGGTCGAATGGTTAGCAATGGCCACTCCGAGGTTGCGGGTTCGAGTCCCCGCATGTATTATATGTATGTATATACAAAAAAGGAATTGTATTTAAGTATAATATCAGTTATCTAGTACCCATAGTAGGTACAAGCTTTGCTTAGTTTGGGACTAAATAACCGTGTGTTCAGGGATATTTATTTGTTTATTATTCAAAGTGAGCATTAAACATAAGTCGCATTTTTATTCGAATATTTCAATAACTTTATTTTGCGTCAATATATTGAGTAGTTATTCTGTAATTCAATTTTTCCCAAACGACTGTTCTATTTGTTCCACTTTTTATTGCAAGTTACATAATAATTAAACGCAGGACTCGTATAATATGTGCGTAAACTAGTTAATGAATTGTTGCTCATTTGAATTATCTCTTTCTCTCAGGGCGCTTATCGAAGTAAATAAGTGAATCCTTTTACATAGAGCTTAGAGAAACAGCTCAGTGTTTCTAAATGTTCACATAGTTCTCTCCATATCTCGCTGTGCGACTATTAACATGTATACCAGCCAGTCTAACGGTCAGTGTTCAAGTATCTGCTCCATAGGTCATGGATAGGTGAGTGCTGGTTAAAGACTTTAACCTTGAAGCAGTGGGTTATCCATCACCTTCATCATTAGCCTGTATCTACCCACTTCTGGATATAAAACTTCTCCAATGCTTTCTACCAAACACGATCCTCCGCCTCCGCATTCAGCCGCTTTGTTAAGCTCATCGGACCACCCAACTAGAAGGAGGGCGTCCAATGCTTTGACGTCCTACGCGCTGCCTCCACTCTAATATCTTCCTCCCCCATCTGCCATCGCTTACTCGGCAGATGCGACAGGTCACTTTAGCTTGCAAACGATCCCTCAAAGAACGAAGGATTCGATCCCTCAAAGAAATCCCGAGCATAGCCGCCTCCATCGCTCGCTGCGCGACCTTTAGCCTATGGACCAGTCCGATAGTCAGTGTCTAAGTAGTGGAATATCCGTGCTATAATAAATAAATAAGTAAATAAAATAGCATTCAAGTTTAACAAAATATAACAAAAATGATACAAAAGGATTTATTTCCCAAAAAGCGAGCATTTGAAAACAATGCGCATTTTAGAAACAATACACTCTTTTACTGGGAATAACAGTTTATAAATAAGGTATTTACACAAGTAGAATGCACGAGATACGTTTCATATGAGGCATGCAGAATAAACGCTGGCACATCATCTCGTTACAAAATATGGGACACGACGCGAGGCGCTCAGCAAAATGTGTCCCATTGCTCTTTGTGTCGCCTTCTTTTGTTCAATGATCTACCCGCATGCCAGCAAGGTGGAGTTTTGTGTTCGAGTTTGAAAAATTACTGATTGCTTATTTGTTTGAGTGTTGCACACATAAGATATGTATGAAATTACTTGTTTGTAATCAAGCAATTATAGACAATTCAATTCGTATAATGTTCCCTCATATTTTGTATGAGAGTTCACGACTAGCTTGCATTGCTAACTACATATATGACTAGCTGACCCAATAGACGTTGTCCTGTCTGCTTAACAATGAATATTGAATTCGAATTGGTTGCATTGGTTCTGTCAAACCCCTTGAAGTTACATTAGAAAAGTTAATGTGGTAATTCAGTTTTCTAATATTCCTCTCATCTTCCTGTTTTTTTCTTTCATAAGAACCTTCTCCTGACAATAACAAATACTACATATAAAGAAATAAGTGAAATTTTTCCATCCGTTCACGTGTGATGCGATGACATAGGGAAATAGACATTATTTTTTATATATATAGATAGATAAATAACTTTGATTTTGTTAATAGGTCGCTAATAACTACCCCATAACAATAATTAATCCAGAATCAGAGGTTAATCATTTAACACAGATACCTAGAAATCAGAAAAAAAAACTAACATTTAAGAGAGGTTTTTCGAGCCTTGTAAAAAGCTTAATTTTGACTTGGAATATATAGTTTTTATCTATTTATTTTATATTAGTTCGTTATAAAAATTTTTAGGCATCTAAATTAGATTATGTTCAACACAAATTTAATAAAACTCGTGATTTTCAATGTTCAAATTTATCTCGATCTTCCACATCTAGCTTACACTAACTTCGTTTTAATACTTGTCTTAATATAATAAAAGCTTGTTTGAACACGTTCATATTATATTTGTTATACACTAGTTATCTTCATTATAGTGTATTGTATTTCAAAGCCACTGTCAATATTAATTTTATGTTATATAACGTTAAGCCGACCGGAAAACATAGGCTTGCCTGATGTGAAGCGATTACCGTATATATTTTATAAATAATATAACGTGTGAATGGCCGTGTGGTTTCCGGCAGACTAGAATAGAATCACTCCGTCTCTTCCCGTGGATGTCGTATAAGGCGACTAAGGGAAATACATTATAAAACATCGATCAGGCCTCCCCAACCCGTCTGGCCAGCGTGGGGAGTGTAGGCCAAATCCTCCTCTCTGGGACGGACGAGAGAGTCGTGCTCCTGTAGTGGAGACTAAAATGACCTGATGATAACATGTGAAGAGCTACCGTAGACTCTGAATACTTTGTATACGTTGTCTCTACTGTTGAACTGAATCCAATGTTGTAATATTATTGTCTACAGTAATATTATAAAAAGGTAACATTTGTGAGTTTGTGAGGTTGTAGGGTGTAATCTCTGGATCTACTGAACCGATTTTGAAAATTATTTTATCAATAGAAAGTCACGTTATTTGTGAGTATCATAGGTTATTACTAATTATATTAACTCGAAAACGCGGGCGAAGTCCCGGGCGGAAGCTAGTATGCAATAAAGTTTAAATAAATACTTACAATATAAGAAAAAATGTTCACGTGTTGCAGTTGAAGCAGACATTGTTGCAGACACAGTAACACTATTAGTACTATTACTTATACTGTGGTAACACCCAAAATAAGCTTTCTATATAGGCTTTCTAGAGGATATTTTTGACAAAAAACCTTTTCTTTTTTCACTATCATTAGCAATATCTACACAGGCGAGGAGCTCGATGGCGCCGTTGCGCAGTCTAATCGAACACGCAACTTAAGCAAGATCAACCGCAGCCTGTGGATGGGTTTATTTATCTCGAGCTCCTCTGTACTTCGGAGGGCACGTTAAGCCGTTGGTCCCGGCTGTTGTCGTTAAGCCAAGTCAGTGGCCTTAAGGCGGCTTGAAAACACTGGCCTCCGCCAACCCATAGTTGATAAGCGCGGTGGAGTCTGCTCTAAACCGCATCGATTGAGGGGAGACCCGTATCCCAACAGTGGAATAATTATAGTTGATGACGACGTATACAGGCGAAACAGTGTGAGTTGGTTAGTATAGGTATTGATATACCATAACATGCTTAATCTATATTTAATAAGACGTTCTGAATGATTTATCAAGAAATTTAACTGAAGTTGCTGAGCCTTGAAACTTGGTATTATCGCGGTGTATTCCTCTTATTGCATAAGCGAGGGTGGAAGAGAATAAGGGTACAAAAGGAATTTCGGAAATTCAATTACTAAGAAGACGGAAAAAAGATGTAAAATAGCTGTATCAAAAACCATTACAGTTGAAAATTGTTTTAAAAAGTCGACAGGAAAATGACTGACAAATATCTGTATTTCGGTTTGCTGTACTGTAGCATAGACGATAACATTGAAATTCCATTCTACGAGTATATTCTGCTAATATGGTAAAGAGAGTTATAGATGCATGATACATATATGGACATTTATTACTCTCACACGCAAAACTGAGAATAATAAAAATAATCATTTAATTCAGATAATGCTTACATTTTAAAACAATTGGGTGTATTGCATACAAATACCTTATAAACTAACATAAATACATATTTATAAAAAAAAAAAAAAAACTCTAGTATTATTCTACACGCAGTGTCGGCGACTTGTATGGTTAAAACTGAGAATAAGCATGATACAACAATCGAAGGTAAATTCTTCCCATGACAATTAAGACAAGTAATTGTCTAAGTTACGGGCTTCTCCTCGATGAAAGGGGTTTAGAACATACTCCACCACACTACACAACTGTGGGTTGGCGGAGGCCAGTTTTTTCAAGCCGCTTAAAAGCCACTTACTTATCTTAACTACTGTTATCTAATGGCAACAGCCCACATCGACGGCTTAACGTGACCTCCGAAGCACGAAGGAGTTGAGATAAATAAACCCATCCATGGACAGGTTACGGTCGACGATGCTTAACTTGCGTGTTCGATTAGAGTGACACGCGTAACGACACCATCGAGTTTCTCCATATTACCTAAGCAATTGATGAGAAAATTATATCATTTCATTGTACCACGAGACAACAAGTTTCAACGAAACCACAATATACCTAATATTTTTTGCAACAAGCTTTTATTAGCTGTTAATAAAAAAGAGCTAAAAAAAAGCTTACTCTTTATTTCGCTCATCAAGCCCTTTCATTTGATACCCTTATGAGGTCTGGAAATTATTAATCATCATTTTGTGGCGGCAGTCTTTTTGGACAAAAAATCTCGGTAGTCAGGCAATTATTGGTCGTGTCACGAAAACCAAACGAGTGTACCAAATTTCATCTCAATTGCGCACCGAAAAGTGGGTTAAAAACTTGCAAGATATGATTATAGACACCGCGGTGAAACTAAGCTTGCAAATAATAATAATTTATTTATTTAATAAAAAGCACAAAGTGTCTATAACCTGTTAAAAAATATTGCGCAACGGGCAGATCGTATTATTTATCGTTACATTTGCAATATAAGAATTTCATAAATGGTTTACACACATTATACATATTTAATTTTGTTGCATATTCATGCGTAAACGTTAGAAATTTAATAAAAAAAAATATTCGCTAAAACTATATAGAAGTGACACAGGTCGCGTGGGATAAAATGGATTCAGACTTTATTGGATTTTTCTCATTGCCTTAATCTTTTGTTGGGCTTAAATTTTAATAAAGAATTTACCAACGCAATTACTTAATAAAATGAAAAATTAAAACGGAATATTGTAAGATATTAAGTAATTTATTTCATGCAAATTTTTTCGCAGTATGGATTACGGCCGAAATGGCGCAACGAGAAAATATTTTTTTCACCAGCTTTTAGTCAAGACGCTTTACGATGCAATGCAGTGCACCCATTACAGCGACGCCATTGCCCGTGAATTCATTGTACCTTTATTTCTATGTGACTTTTGAAAATAAAACTATTTAATTATATTAATGTATGAGTACTTAGTCCACAATTAAAATGTTGCTGTTAAGTTACATCGCGCGTTATTGGTAAAAACGCGCGATGTAACTTAACATTATACGTATAGTAATAAATACGCGGTTTGTATAAACAACAACATTTTAAGTGTAGATTAAGTGACTGAAAAATATTTTGTTGTAATTCAAGAGAAGTTACAGAGAAAAATTTACAATCTTAACTGTTACGAGCAAATGTTTTTTTTTCACTGGCGGCGGGAGTGCATTGCTTAAAGGCTTTTTAGGCCGCAAGCAATGCGGCAGTAGCGCGGCACAGTAAACACTTGTATTGAGTGTACAGTTGCGCTGCTACGGCCGTCGTGCTTGCGACTTAGGTGTGAAGACATTTTCAACTACAATAGTTAGTTTATTATTAAATCTTACCTATCGTCAAATTTCGGATCACTTGTAATATCCAAGCGAGTTGAAATTTGGGACATTTGTGAAACATGGTCGCCTTGGTGAAATGTTGCCTACTCACACGTTTGGTATGTCTTGCTAAAATGGACGGGTCACATTCACATCACATGACGTAACAAAAGTGAAAATACGTGTATTTATAACTTTATGTTAGTTTGTCCAGGAATACATAGGATATGAAGCTTATACGCTAATTTAATATCCTGCATTTGTATGCACATAAACGCATTTTTGGTAACATAAGCTTTAATGTTTATATAGGTATATGATTATGTTAAGAAAAAAAATATGAAAATTAGCATTGGGTGAGGCCAGGAGAGTACCTATGTATAAATTTATAACAAATAATGCCTAAAATAAAATAATCGAAATATAAGAAATCGAATGGACTGAGTGGGCCAAATGGAACACCATATTCTTTATTGCTTGAGCAAACAATAATTATATAATAAGTTTAACATAAAATTTGTCTATGGGCCGTTGGAATTAAAATACCTTATATTCACAACTTATAGTATTTTAACAAATTTTGGTAGTATATGGTAATATTGCGAATTCATTTACAATTAAATGAGGAGATCGATGGCACCGTTGCGCGTGTCAATCTAATTGAACACGCAAGATAAGCAACGTCGGCCGTAACCTGTCCATGAATGGGTTTATTTATCTCGAGCTCCTCCGTGCTTCGAAGGGCACGTTAAACCGTTGGTCTCGGCTGTTTTAAATGACAATAGTTAAATCGAGTCAGTGGCCCTTAGGCAGCTTGAAAACACTGGACTCCGCAAACCTGTGGGTTTGCGGAGACGCTGCTCAACTGTGGTTGAGCAGCGTGGTGGAGTATGCTCTAAACCCCTTCGATTGAAGGGAGACCGGGGATCGTATCCCAGGAGTGCGATGAATAAGGGTTGACGACAATTTACAATTAATTAATTAATTTACAAATTACATAATTGCTGCGATGCGACATCCTATAACACTGTACTCGCCATTTAAATCACACAATTAAGTCACCAATTTATTACATGATTAACATAAAACAATGCTTTCTGACATTGGTCATGAATAATGGATATGGCAAATTAACACATGCGTATTTACACTGTAATTAAATTTGTCTGGCGTCAGCATTTAAAATTACAGAACGATTGAACACTGAAACTATACAAAAATGAAATTGGATTGTCCTGATTTCCACCGTAATTCATTTTCCGGCTCGTTGCCAGTGACCTCTGGGTGTCTGGGGTGGACCATTTCTTTATTATACGCTGTTATACCTGCTACCCGTGTCGTTAATTAAATCCTAGTTCATCCTTATTTTCAGGATATTATGAATCACAGTAAATACAACGTGAAAAATAATAACGGTATTTAATCAGTATTTGTTGAAATATTTTATGGGAGTCTCAGCGCAGGAGTAATATAAATATTAAATAAAATAAATAAATATTGTCAGACAAATTACACAGCGCCATCTAGCCCCAAAGTAAGCGAAGCTTGTGTTATGGGTACTAGACAACTGATAAACATACGTAAATACATTTTTTTTTGTAAATACATACTTATGATACATAGAAAACACCCAGACTAATACAAACAGACATGTTCATGCACACAAATGTTTGTCCTATGTGGGAATCTAACCCACGAGCGTTGGTGTCGAAGCCGCGTCATTGACCGCTACGCCACCGAGCTCGTCATATATACCTATGTACTATAATTAGAAATAAATAAATATTCCTGGACAAATTACACACTGCCTTCTGGTCCCAAACTAATCAAAGCTTGTACTATGGGTGCTAGATAACTGATACTATACTTAAAGACATTTTTTTTAATACACAGATATAATACATAGAAAACACTCAGACCAAGCCAAACACATTCATGCACACAAATGTTTGTCTTGTGCGGCGATCGAACCCGCGAACTCGGAATAGCCATTGCTAGCCATTCGATCATCGGGCTCACCGATTGATTGATATTTCATTAAAAGTAAATCAAAATTTTGTTGCCCTAACTTACCTATTCAAGGTAAGCAAATTAATGAACAGTCCTTTAATAAATATTGCGGACATTAAAAATGAGTTAGAACTTGTTAAACTAATATTTTGCATCAGGAAATTCGGATGAAAAGTGGCGGTCTTTATGTGAATTGTAATGATAATTACGTTTATTACCACAGAAAAGCTAATTTACGTATGGACGGACAGACATCCGGGCGCACACAATAAGGCCCTGTTAAGGCCATTTAGTACAGTACCCTAAAAGGATGTTTTGCTTCCCCTTCTAATACACAATAGCCTTATGACCCTAAGTCCATCTTGAAATTATAATCACACGGCTTTTGTCTATCTGTTAAAGCTAAATAATTAATGGATTTTATAATGCAAAAACTTAGCGTCCTTCATCGATTTGAGTTTAGTGGACTTCATATCAATTGAATGCAATATTTATTTAGTCAAATTATTTAGACATTTTTTTAACCATGTATAAAGGCAAAAAACACGTAAATAGATATCACGTGTTTTTTGTATTTATAATTTACAAATTCGCCTAAATTATAATAGCATTTTTTGTGTTAAATAAAAATTTAGCTTATTTATAAATAGCTTCTGATCATCATCTGTTTTTAGCTCATCTAGCAATGTATTAAAGTTTTTTATTACATAGACAGTGGGACATAACTTTCGTCATATAGCTATTAGTGTATCTCTGTATCGCGTACGATAACGTCGGGCTAAATATCCTTTGTGTAAATTTGTGGACACTTTTTCTACAAACTTACAGGCTACCAAATATACATAAGAAAGGTTAATAATTTACCTGTACGGCCAATTGTTAATCGAGTTTTCTTCTTTTTGTTGTTTATATTATGTTATAATCCATATCCGAATCAAGGCGCCCCTAGGTTTGACTAATTAAACCTAAGTCTCTTCAAAAGCAAGTCGAGCCTCGCTCGCTTCGCTCGTTTGGCTTTCCAAGATCACAAGCTAACCCAAACGTAACCTCGACTTACTTTTAGATTTAACTAGTTTAACCTAGGAGTGCCTAGATTTCGGATATTGACTATAACATATATAAAAGGCAACCATTATCTATCAACGCCCAGCTCAAACGACGGGCCGGATCGGACCGATAATGAGCATACAGGTAGTTATTATAACGTAGGCATCCGGTAAGAAAGGATTTTTGGAAAATTGATACACGCGTATGAAGTCGCGGTCAACATATTTAAATAACAAAAAATAACAAATTTTAAATTACATATTTTTATCAGTGGTCTGCCTATTTTAATGTGTACTTAATTATAAAGTTTCTTATCAATACATAAATAATTTCCTAAGCACGTGTATTCTAATTTACGGCTTTACTATTACAAATATGACAACCTTATAATTTATGTACTTATGTGAAAATAATTCTCAATTTGGGAGCAGGAATACCTAATATGCCTATCAGCATTTTCCACCGGCTGCCAGATTATTCACTCGTGAAATAGGAGTGACATGCTCGTTGGTAATATATTTAATAGGACGTATTCGGTTGGGAAACTTCATATGAATCTTAATTTACGTAGATTATATTATATTAAGTTAGTACGTTACTTTTCATTTCGGCATTTGAAATATTTTAAGCGCGCCGTCGGTCATCTATACCTGAGGAATGCCCAAAATTCCGAGTTCCGAAATGAATTTTGATGATCAATTTGCGGAAAAGTATGTTACTACCTACATACTTGAATAATAAGAAAGTACTCTCAAGGAAAATACTTAAAAGAGCCATCTCCTAAGCAAATGTTTTGATTATGTTGTAAAACAAAATAAAAAACCGCAAAGTTGTTTCCACCAATCTTACATAAATTATAATAACAAAGAAGATGATAAATAACCATTAATTCAGCACCGACGGCTGGATGCTTCCCGCGGGCGAATTCTTTCCATATTTTAAACGCCGAAAATGGTTGTTTGAGATATTTAATATTTTCTATCTTCAGAGATTGAAACGGACTGTTTAAATTGAAGGATTAAATGTTCGCCTGTGTCAATATGATAAGCGCTGAGAAAGGCTCAGTCCGGCGCGTAAATGTGAAATGCAAACAGGCCGACAAAGAGCACTTCTCCGATTGGTCAGATCTGATCGGTGACAGCTGAAGTTTACTGCCGGTTTGCCTCGCCCCAGCCCGTGGACCTTTGTGCTCCACTCGGCACGGAACTTTCATGCCGATAATGTCCTCCAATAAAAACTATTGGCAAGATGTAGCTGAATTTATTAAATAAAGTGAGATTAGATCTGGAATTGCTTGGAAGGAGAAAACAAACGGGTTGTAAAAGAGACATTTGACGGGTGAATTGACGCAGTACATTATCCATTGCTTTTTGAAAGAAAATGCTGAAGTCATGAACATATTGCTTGTGGGTGTAAGTGTCGGCTGCCATTGAAGCAAACTGAACACGGTTAGCGTAAATCACTTTACCCACTTTTTAAAAAGTGTACTAAAACACGGTTAAATGATAGCCTCGGGCGTACCTAAGTGCTACTAGACTAAATAAATAGACTCAGGTCTATGTGCCGTCTAGAATTCCAGACAGTCCTCTTATAATAGAAGTGTGGTCATAATTGCTTTTTAAGCAACTTCAAAGGAAAAGTTCTCAATTCGACTGTATTTTTATTAATTAATATAATTAAAGTAACTTCACTGAACGTTTAAGAGGTTTACAAAGTATCGAGCACATTTACGAGTAACAATATAGTTTTAGACATAAGTCTACCTCGCCTGTACGTGGTACATCCTGCTAATAAAGAGAAGAGTGCAAATGGCGCCTTGGGGCGACTGGGGAAGTGCCTCCTACTCACAGAAGACAGCAGCCAAATAACTCTTAAGTGATTTTTGTATTCCTGTGAGTGAATAAGGATACCATATTTGATGATATGTTGCGTTAGCAGCGGGGATGATAGCACGCTTGCCTTACGACCTAATTGCCAGTATTTCTGTCTAAAAAATACCAGTAGTTTTTATGAGCGTGAAAAATGCTTTAAAAATTCCGTTTTTTTAGAAGCATATGATCGTTTTACATCAGGCGGGCCGTATGCTTGTACAAAACGGAATTAAAAAATTTTTCACACTCATCAAACTACTGGTATTTTTTTGACAGAAATACGTATTCAGTATTAAATTACTTCGTATCCGACGGTGCTCGAAAAAGTTTGGACGACCAGCCAATTGTTCATTTAGAAAAAGAAAGCTTTTTATGTCGAATTTACGTAGGGATTATAAAAGAGATTACTGTTAACAGCGAAAATATTCAATGACATTCAGATATAGTTTATCGCAGAAAACAAAGTTGAGAAAGGGAAAGTTTAAAAGTGCAACATTCAAATGTATTTGTAAGTATGTGTATAGAATAGAATATAGACTATTGTTAGGGTTCCGTGCCTCAAAAAGAAAAACGGAACCCTAGTAAGATCACGTTTTTGTCCGTCTGTCTGTCAAGACCTTCTATGTCAAGAAAGAGGTATCAAGCTGAAATTTGATCTGTATACTCAGGTCTATTGTCCCATGAAGTTGTAATAAAATCAAACTGCTAAGTTTACGTAAAAAAAAGATACGGCCGTTTATTCAGCAAAAAACGCATATTTCGACACTTTCTCAAGGGAACCAAAACTCATAGGGTAGTTCCCGTTGACCTAGAACTATGAAATTTGGCAAGTAACATAGTTATAGACTACAAGTACAAGAATAAATCTCAAAACTATACATTTGTAATAAAAAATAGGGGGTCTATATTTTTTTATAAGAGGTCGAAATTTCAAATTGAAGCTACTTGTTCAAAATCGGGTATCATATGAAAAGGCTTGAGCACATCAAGCCTTTTCATATGATACCCCATTTGAACATTGCAAAATATATTTTATTTATTTTTTCCAACGCATTATTTCTTATTTATAATGAAAAATATCAAAAAAATACCGTTCCCCTCTTTGTCTACGTACGGAACGCTCGGTGGGCGAGTCCGACTCGCACTTGTCCGGTTTTTTTGTAAGTTGTCCAGCATAGTTGTAGCAAAATAAGATTTATTCTGAAATTTCATGATTAAAACTATTCTGGTGTAAAACCTTTAAGGACAAGTTCAGTGCAGTGAAAATGAACAACTTTTATTACCAATGTCAAAAAAAAAAAAAGATTTCTTTTCTCACTAGTCGCTATGAACTAAACTGGCTTTTAGGCGAAATTCAATTAATTATTTTCAGCATTATATTAGGCGATGGTTGTGGAAGTTTAAATGGATGCTTTGTTTAGTTCCGCTGCAATGATGATTATATATTATTGTGACGATAACATAGTGCTTAGTGCAAGTTTTTGGGTCACATTCGAACGTGATAACGCTCACAAGCCGACCAAATCGAGAAAAAGTTTCATATTGTGAACTTACCAGACATATCTTACATATTCAAATTAGCCGGGTTGTTCACTTCAAAATGAGAGCAAGTAAGCCAGATAATTTTGATATGTAAAACGCGTCTTATAATTTCACAACATGAGAGTGCTTCTCTATTAGGTCGGTTTGTTTACGTTGACATGTTCGATCAACAATATACTTGATCGAAGGTTGACATGATTGAACGCGAACAAAAAACTTGCACTAAGCACTCAGCTCCCTTACCACCATCTCTTATTGCGATTCAATAATTGAATAGATTGCTTATTCATACCAATGAATAAGCGACTTTATTCCATTTGAAATAGAGTCGCTTATTCATTGGTATTTGAAATAGAGTCCCTTATTCATTGGTATGAATAAGCATTCTATTCAGTTATTGAATCGCAATAAGAGATGGTGGTAAGGGGGCTGTACTGTCAACTATACTGCAGTGTAGGTCCAATCTCTTTAGGCTGATTTAAACCTCCATAAGTAGATACAATAGCGAGATTAGAAATCGGATAGTTAAGCAGTAAGTACTAAGTAGTAAGAAGCTCGATGGCGTCGTTGCGCGTGTCAGTCTAATCGAACACGCAAGTTAAGCAATGTTAGCTGTAGCCTGTCCATGGGTTAATTTATCTTGAGCTCCTCCGTGCTTCGGAGGGAACGTTAAGCCGTTAGTCCGGGCTGTTATCATTAGATGAAAATCGTTAAGCCAAGTCAGTGGCCTTTAGGCAAACACTGACCTCCTCCAATCCGCAATTGAGCAGCATGGTAGAGTATGCTCTAAAGTCTGTCTATTGAGAGAGACTAGTATCTCACAGTGGAATGAATAAGGGTTGACAATTACTAAGTAGAAAGTAGCGTTCAAACGGCTTACTGAGTTAAATTATAACAACCTATTAAAACTTATGAGCTGTACTAAATTAGCCCGCCAAAACACACAGCGAGTTTAGTTGGTGGGGTGCGAAAGACGCACAGGCGGACTTGCACTTAACTTGCCGACAAAATAGAACGTCATTCTATTCTCTGTACTTAATCGTTAAGTTACTACTTAATTTGCAAATCTCTGTTTTTGAACAAGCAAACGATGATATGAACTTAATTCGCCAAGACCGCAAGTTAACTCTCGCTACTGTCCTTATGGAAGTGTAAATCAGCCTTATAAGTGTAGGTAATAAGCATTATCATCAATTAATAAAGTTGATACTGTTGATTGTTGGCACTTGGTAGAACATTATACGACACAAACAGGAACAGTACAAGGGTTTTGATCAATTAATAATGTTTTATATCCTAAACGTAACCCACGTAAATACAAAAACTATTAAATTCAATCCACCTTTAGAAGGTTATTCGCGCAAAAATAAGTTTTTCGAATGGAATACTTATATGGGCGTCCTATCAAGGCATAAAATCTACCAAGGTATTTTTACGGGCACTTTCTAAGTGAACGTTTCCTTTTTCATGAATGGCTTCTTAGAAACACAATGAAAGAATAACTTTAATAAAAAAAGCCTATTTGATGCTGGACTCTTGTTAAAACAAGATAATTATTCGTAAAATAGGGCGATAAAACATTTCTCTGTAATAATATTTAACTTAGTAACAAAGATTCATCAGAATATTACATTTTATGTTAAATTAACGTTGGGATAATCTATAACATCTGTCGCGTGGAAGTGAAAAAAAATAAGGTAGAAAACTATGCGTTTTTTTTTTATACCACGTCGGGTGGCAGACGACCATACGGTCCACCTGATGTAGCTCTTACCGTAGCCATATGAACGCTCGCAACATGAAATGTCGCTCGCGTGCTGCTACCCCCGTTGCCAACGCGGCAACTCCTTCCTTTCTGATGACCTCACTCACTTGCAGGAACAAAACAACCCTCAAGGGAATTCTTATTTGGCTGCGGTATTCTGTGTTTCCCCAGTCAGGCAGATTACAAATACGATGTACCATGCCTCTCTTTTGCCAGTGCCTCGTTAGTCATTCGGCAGGGTGCACCACGTGCACTTACACCCCAAAATATTATTAGAGTAATACAATATATCGCCTACTTACTATTTATTACCTTGGGCACAATTAATAGAGACACTAGCTTCCACTCGCGGCTTAGTCCGAGTTACCTATTTTTTTTTTAATTAAAAAATATTCTAAGCCCTTCAATATCTTTGAGAATATGTCTACAAAGTTTCAGTGATACATTCTGTTTTGCATTCAGGATATATCACTTTTCACATTACGGTTAACCATTGTGTATGTTCATAGCACATTTAAATAATCTATATCTGAACAGCGGGCCACGCTGCAGCCTCCACCGCGGATGCATCCGCAGTCATCCACACATGTCCCACTCTGCATGTGATGTGGTCTGAGTGACCGGTTTTAACAAGTACTAATAATATCACGATGTTATGTATAAGAATTGGATAGAGCCACCACGTGCACTGCTTCGTGATTTGCCGTAGCTCTGCCCGGACATAGTATAAGTAATAGTACTACGTACAGTATGCCCACTCCCTGCCGCTCATTTGTATCGACCACATGTCCTCTTTATAACGAATCTGGAACAGTTTGTATGAGGTATAGCGCATGCACACACGCTGATTCACTCTTTGCACAGACGTAGGAGTGGCCCGGACGTGGCCCGAATTTCCATGAAAGAAATGACACGCTTAATGCGCCGCTTAACGCCCCGCGTCTCCCTGACTAAGCACGGACCTTTTGTCTTTTGCGTTACAGACCTTGTAAAAACACTCCATGCTTATCTTGATGAACCCCATGCTCTCTTGGGAAAATCCTGGGAAAACATAGCATGCAAAATACTGATGTAATGTTACGTAATTTAAATTATCTAGCTATAATTTTAATTTACAACTATCCATACTTACTTACTTAATATTGTTGTGTTCGTATGTTTGGCATTCTATCGCGTCGAAAAGAAATAAACCAATTAATTGGCATGATTTTTTTGTTTCATAGTTTAAGATTTGGAGGAGGAGGAAGGATAGGAATCGGCCACTATACTTAGAGCTCGTCTCTGAACAGGGACACAAAGTGCTAGCTGGTACTTCAGTAATACTGGTATAAACAACAACTCGTAGAACCTATAGTGGCAAATTGATACGGGGCAACCATAAACACCTTAACCGTTACACTAAAATAGTCGAGAACACCAAAGTTTTACATATTTCGATTGGCAACAGATTTTGAACAAAAATATTTTTTTGGGAAATATACCTTTTTTTTGTTTATTTTGGCAACAAACCGTCATACCTATACAGAACACAGTAAACAGAAATTTTAACTAATATTAACAAAAGAAATAGCTTATATGATAACAGTATATTATGTCCATGATAAGACGCGTATTTTTCAAATATACATTTTAGTAGGGTATGATCTACAGGAGTATATTATTCTGTGCTACAGGTACAGGTAAATATAGGTATAATTCTTGTCTTACCGATGGTACTATTTTTTTAATCTGTAAAAAAATACAATTACATTACAATTCTGGCAAATTGTCCGAAATAACTATTTAAAATAATAATAATAAAAATATTTTTATAAAATATTAGTGGTTTCCTAACAAGCCTAACCGTTTTTCTACACTACACTATGTTATGGTTAAGGTAGTTAACATTATCCTTGCTGCGCCGTTTCAATTATCTCTCTGTATAACGTACTCGTACTGTAGGTTAAATAACTGGTCTATCCTATAGATTGATATTGTTTGCATTTTTCAATTAACAAGGTGCTTTCTTTGCTCTCAAAAATAATAGAAAATCAATCTTAACAACATTTACGTTTGTTAGGAACTTTTGTTAAAACTGATAGACCCGTTTCCTGGTCAACCGTATACGCATACAAAACGAACAAACAAAAACCTATCTTTTCGCCTCAACTCGATTTGGAGTAAATAAGGGCACTTACATAAATAAGGGTACAGTTGACTTTATCGAGTGCTACATCTTGACATTTCTGGTCGTAAAATAAGTATGTTTTGTAGTGATACGCTAGAGGTAGGCCGACCTTTTAATATTGATTAATACTTCAATTCAAACCATACCACTCAGATGATTTCATCCATTATGTGTGATGACTAATGAGATTTAATTATTTTTTTAAACATAATTGAATTCGAAATTTCACAACTTACTGAATTAAACTTTTAATTCACTATGTTTTGAAAATTGAATTAAACTTTTAATTCAATAAGTTGTGAAATTGTGTATAAATCATTAAAAAAGGAAAAAAATATTTATTTCGTATGGAAATCAATTATTGTCGCAAAATAACAAATTTAAATTTATTTAACTAAAAATTAATCTAGGAATTAATAAATGAATAATAATAATTTGTACTATTAAAAATTTTATTAAACTGAAAAGAAAAAAATGAAAAAGGCAATGTATACCATTATTATTTTTAACTCACATTATTATCATTCCGGTTATTCAGATATAAAATAAAAACAAGTTATTAATTGCTCTGTATTTTTTTCTAGGTACAGTGAAGGACGAAGTGGTACGAATTACAATGTGTAAGTGTGGGTGGCGAACTAAGCACATTATTAAGTACTAAGTGATCACGACCAGTTGCTAGGCGTGAACAAAAAGTGCTATATGGTACGTGCATCGAGTAATAGAAAACAGGTGGAATGGAGGTAATTCCGTCGACCGGAAGCCGCATCTTGGTGGCATTCTTCGCGACCGTATTCTGGGGAATGGGTGAGTGAACAGCTGCATTTCTTATTCACAGACACGTAGTATCTAGTTCAAAAGACAGTTTCATTTTCTATTGCGTTGTATTTTTAGTACAGACAATCTCTTGTATACTGCAACACTTATGTATATAATGGTCCCGCATAACCAATTAACGAGCACGGTGATCGAATGGCAAGCAATGCTACATTGACTCCGAGGCCATGGGTTCGATCCTCGTACAAGACAAATATTGAATACAATGTTTAGGTCTGGGTGTTTTCTCTGTATGATACCTACATTATGTATTTGAGCTATTTTTGAGAGTAGCTTAGAGAAGTATTTGAGCGTTACCCATTGAGTCGTCGAGTCTGAAAAGAGACTTTGCCTCTTTTGCGTGTTACCGACCTACTGTTACCGACTGTACAATGGGTTGTGTTCTGAGGAGTTGTATGATATGATGCCCACGTCTTCTTCCTATAGTCGCACCACTCGCTATAGGCGGAGAATTCATCCTCATACATTGCAACCAAAATGGTCACGAACCGTGCGGTTCCAAAGAAATTTTGTATCTTGAGCTCTCAGGTTGTGGAATAAACTCCTTGCCGGGGCTTTCCCGTGGGTTAAAAAGGGGTTTCAACGTGATCGACAATGCATGAGTGCCTTTGGTGTCCTCTGGACTCCATAGGCTGTGATGCTTTCAATTATGCGGGTAGTATACTTGTTTGTCATCCTAGTGACATTAAGAATACTAGATGTCAAGAAAAAAATGATTTGCCCTCCTAGATTATCAAAACATGGTTTTCTAGAAGAAAAGAACGCTTCCTCCATATTAGATTAAGTAGCAACTAGTTAACATTTTTTTCGGGCCACAGGAGGGCTGGTAATATTTTTGGTGAATAGCATTATAATCCAATTTTATAAGTACAACCATTAATTAATCGCAAGATGAGCACTTTATACAAAGCTTTACAAGCAAAAATAAATGAAATACAATAATTAAATAACCGAAAAACATAATTACTACCTTAAAGATTTTGCGACAAAAAATGTTACCTGAATGTTGTTGAATTTCAGAGAGATTAGAAAAGTAATCTCAATATTAAAGGAGGGTAAATAAAAATATCAATCGCCTCGGAAAATTTCCCGCCTTCATTTCAGTCGGCTGAAAAAATATCTTTCGAGATACAGGTACTTACCTAAATAGATATTATTATGAGGTAGCGTAGATCCCTGCTATCAGGAGCGATCGGGCCGGCCATCAACGTGAGGAAACTGCTGCTCCTTTAAATATCAATTACGAGTGTGCTTCCTTTGTCGGGACCTTTTCTTGTGTTTCAATCAAATAACGAATGTTCGAAGCCGGGGTATATCTTAACAGGAATGTTTTTACACAAATGCCAGGGACGTGATATCGCTCGCAATAAGAAGAGATTGAATTACTATATCTCTATCTTAAGTACGGTCGACTTGCTCTACGGCTTTAATTTAAACTTTATTTCTAAGCTGATAGAACACACATTTAGCTGCTAGAGTTAAGTAATATGGGCGTGTGTAAGAGCTAGTAAACCCTGATTCTGCTGAATTTACACAGAAAGTCTTTTGAGATGAGTAGATAAATTTGGAATTTGGAGTCATTTAGATTATAGATTATGGTACAATAGGGGTTATATTTTCTGCATTAGAAAATGCTTGCAAGGGCCCAGATTGTCTAGGCGCGACATCGGTTTCGAGCGACCGCAGCGCTACTGTTTACTGAAACAACCGACGGGGCGGGTGAATGACCCAAAGACAGCGCGATTTTCAAAATGTTTTGCGACAAACGTTCCAATTGTTATTGAAGTTGAATATTTACAGCATAACAAAAATGTTGGATTATTGGAAATAAACGACGAGTGTAAAATATTCTAAGACTAGTTTTTCGTTATAAAATGATAATAAATATTAATTACTAGATTAATAAGAGTAGTTGAGACACAATTTTTATGTTTTTCTATACAATCAAGAGCAGGTCCGGACTGACCTTTTTGTATTCTACTTACCAAAAATTCCAACTATGTATTTATTTGTAATTTTCCTACCAAAGTTTATTCTTATTTCGTAAAATATTCATTCAACAAAATAATTGCAAATTCAGTAGGAAGTACGGTCGAAATAACATCGAGCTTTCCTCGCTAGTGTATATCTCTACGCAAGGAAATGTGCCTATTGCGTAAACTCAAATAGGGTGGTGGCACCAATTATCGGCCATGTCAACTTTTTTTTCAACTTTGTTTGCATGTAATTTTTGAGTTAATAACTTTTGCTACGCTAGTATACGAAAGTATAAAAATGATTCATATAATTAAAAGTAAGTAAACAATAACAAATATGAGTCGCCATCTAAAAAGCGTGCTAGGGTTGTACAAAAATAAATGAAACACAAGTTTATAAATTATTAATATACTAATTAAAAGTAAGTAAACAATAACAAAATATGAGTTCAAAATTCTAATGTTTTTTCATTTTAACGATTACTGATCAAATTTTGATTTCTGCTAATTTGATGATAAAATCAATTGCTATTGCAAAACTTATCAGAATGAGTACCAGCTGCCCGATTCACGTAATAAAAACCGTAGCGTAGGGACTTAAAAATGTCACTTCGATTTTTGCAAATTAAGCCCTTTTAACCGACTTAAAAAAAGAAGAAGATTCTCAATTCGCTGTATTTTTGAAACAATTTTGATGATTCTTTACACCAGGTAACTCTTCAAAATCGTATAGGAATTGTATAGTAATTGAGCTATTGAAAGATTTATGACAATCCAAGACTAGATAAGTAAGTGCGTTTAAAACAGAAAAGCAAAAGGCGATTTCTAAGTTTCTAAGTTAAAACGACTTTTGGACTGGCGTGTTTACGTGAATCGACCGGCTGGATAGTTAAGTTACCTCAGTCTCTTTCAAAACCATTAGGCGTTCTTCTCTTTCAAAACACGTAAAGGTCTTTCTTTCCTCTCTTTCATAGCCTCTATGATACTGGGCGCGTCACGAATGGGCATGCTTCGTGACTGCCGAGGATCAACTAATTCTGGAAGTAGGCAATCGTAATAAAACCTAACTAATTTCATCTCCATTTTCTCCTTCCAAAATTTGTCGTCCTTTTCTAAAATATAAACTTTCATAGGTACAGTAGCACCAAACCAGATGCCAAGCATGCAAACGTTTCTTTTAGTAATATGTACCTGTCCCTGAATTTGGAAATACCAGTTATGATTTTTATTTATGACATAACTCTTGGAAGCCTTGCCCAAAAGGTATGTTTGGCCATTGCTTCATCAAGAGTCATGCCAGCTAAAGAATGTGGGCACTTAATTTCAATTAAACCGTTTGCATAAATGCCATCTGGTGTATTACCAAGAAATTCATATTGATCGTCGACGAACAAACCGCAACCTTGTATACTAATATTCTTTTGAATTTCTAACTGTCTAATTTCGGTTTCTTCGTTTTCGATACCGTACCGTACAGCAAGCAAACTGGAGATATTACTACCATAAACGATTTTACCAACAAAAGCAGCACAACTTGTGCTCTCTCGTTTTTTACAAACTTCCCCGAATGATGATGAGGTTAGTAATTTTCTCCTTGTACTCATCCACTCAGCACTACTTCTTTGCAAATGGGTCGACCTTTCAAGCTCCTCTCTTTCAGCACAAGACAACTTTAAATCGGCTAAAAAAGATGGCTTGGCTTTCTCATATAATTCTGGACTCAGATCAGGTTTTTCGCAGTTTGGTCCATAGTGAGCGTCTTTCGATACAGTGTTGTGGCTTTTTTTCAATCTTAATTTAGGTTTAGCAATTAAACGGTTTCTACGATTACAATTTTCCACTTTCGCGATCAAAGGAATCGGACTACATTTAAATATGACTTCATGAGTTTTACTATGAATCGATCCCGTATTAAAAGACACAACAGCAGCTGCGCATCGGCCCGCATAAGAACCACGGGAAGAATAATTTACACGCTTACCCCCAACTAATTTGGCAATTACTCCGTTAAAACTTTCAACTATATTACTTGTGCAATTATGAATTAAACTTCTAGAATGATATGACAGTCTTTTACTTAAAATTTCTACCGCGTCCATTAATCCGCATCCAACAATTGTTGGAAGTAATCCAACAGGTTCTATTCGACGAGTATCAGGTCTACAGAAATACTCCTTGCAATGTTGGTGATTACCAAATACGTGTTGTGGACCATTTAGGATATCTTCACTAAGATTTTTTATTTTTTCTTCGAGTGACTGATTTTGATCCGCCCAATATTTAATCGCGCATTTTACACCCGTTCTTAAACGCAAATACCTTTCTTTTAGGAATTTCCGCAATTCGCAAGGATACTTAGTGTCTTTTGACAGTTTCTCCAAGCTATTGCAGTAGTTTCGTAAAAGATGATTTTTGCATTCAATTTTCTCTACTATTAAATTATCGTACGGACGCGAATCTAATATTTTTTTATGAGTACTAGAATCGCCGTCTGCTACAAATTTATTATAAATTACACCGTGATCAACAATGGAACGTTTAAACCCCTCAACTATTATGGTCGATTCCATCCCGGTAGATGATCCTGAATAATTCTTGAAACAATGGTGTTCCGGGGGCTGACTGTTGTTCTTTGCGGCTCGTGCACAGACTACGCAGTATTTATTTTTAACTCCAAAAAACAATACTTTATTAGTTTTAATGCCAATTATCGCAGCTGCGCCGGATAAGGCGGAAAAATTCTTACCATAAGATCTCTTCCTCCAACAACCGTCAACAGCAACAGATATTAATGGTGTACCATTTTTATCAACACTACCTATAGACTGCGTACTCTGCTTCTTCCTTGACAGCTTCTGCCATGGAATGTGTTGCTGTCTTTTCCCACCAATCGCAAACCGTATTATTAATTTCATTGTATAATGAAGGTGACATGATTGGTAACGGTTACTGCGGCAGTTAATGTTTTTAACTGAGAGTAGCTCCCACCAGATGATATGATACCAGATACAATTTGATGATTCACTTCCATGCTATCTTCTTTCTTTTCAACCAAACACACAGTAAACTTCATACTACACATACTACATTTCATGATGAGTTTTGAGTCCAGACCAACTTTTACTTCACCTATTATACTGAGGTAACTTAACTTACAATCCATTGGACCGTGGTCCCCTATGGCCTGAAGAGCTTTATAAAAAAAAGAAATATCTATTACTCTACGCCCAACTTCCACTTCATCCACCTTTCCCTCTTGACTGTTTTCAATAACTAGTTCCTGTAAAGAAAGATAATGGCTTTATTTTTTTTTATAAAAAATAATTAAAAAAGAATGGGCCAAATTTCTTCAAACATAGCTAAGAACTCCCTTAGAATACATCTTTGAAACACATAACACTAGATCAAAATCTTGAACGTTTTATATAAATAAACGTAATAAAAACTGGTTGTTTGTAAAGTCGGTTCAGGACAATAATTTTAATAAAAAAAGCTGTTGTTTCATTTTTAACCTTATTAATATTCCTGTTAACATAAAAAATAGCTAAACATGTTGTTTAGCGTTTTCATGCATTTTCCTAATGTCGGCCGGGTGGCCGATATTGGGATTTATCAATAAATAAAGATCCCTAACCTCGACCCTGCGATTATTTCATAAAAAAGACAAGTAAATGTAAAAACCTTGGTTTTTCTTCAATAAAAAACAATATAAAATACCATAGGTATGTTTAATTCCATTTAAATACTAACTAACTCAATGCGCTCGCAACCGGGATTTGACTCGCCACTGCCACTAAACGACACAAGTCGGTACCGGCGCGTGCTCTATTGCCAACTGAACGTTCAAATATTGAAGCACCCGCACCAAAATATGGATTATTCGCATATAGAGTCGCTTTTTGAATAAAAACTATTATAATTTTAGGGTTATTTTAATAGTTAGGGTAAGTGCTCCAGTGAATTAACACCCACCAGTGAATGAACAAAACACACATTTTTCAATATAATAAGAAATCTAAGCTTTTCTACTCAAGCCAGTATTTTTTTCTCAATCGAAACATTATATTACGTCAACTGAACACACAGGTATTTGCCTGTGACCTATAGTTTCAAAATCGCGACCGCCTAAAATGAAAGTATTCTGTCGTATTTTTGATTGTATGGAGCAGAATTTAGGGCATTGCTGAGACTTCGTGTTTTGATATTCACTTTGTAGACACTATAAATGTGATAGTGTTAACAAAATTTGATAGTAGGATGTAAAAAGAACTGTTTTATCTTACAAAAAGCAGATTGCATAAATTTTAATTATCATAAATAAATTATAGGGGTGTTCGATAATTGGATCACGAAATTGAAGAAAATCTAATCAATGAACACACAGTTTTAAGCATTTGGCATCTTAGCCTTAATGCAGTTGGCTAATTTTTTGTACACAACTTTTATAAACGGTTGTCAATTTTTTGACCAATATTCGAACGAGGTGTTCTTTTATTATTACCAGTTTATCCTCCATACCTAGCCTGATATCTTCAGTAACTTTTAGAAGTGCAGTAATAGTACTGTGCCCAGGACGAAAACCAGACGGAGTGAACTGATTAAATAAAATAAATAAAGATCTCCACATAGAAGTGCCTTTCAGCTAAAACGACCATGGAAAGACAGCAAAATGCAAGCTAAAAAGAAATTAATAAATAATGATGACATATAGAACCAAGCTTCTATTATAGAAATATAATAGTTTAGAAGAGAAAGGAGAATCTAACATAGAAGTGATGAATAATAATATTCAATATTTTATAATAATAATCCAGTATTAATGTTATGTTTTAAGCATTTGGCATCTTAGCCTTACGGTCTGCCCGAGGGGCTATGCGAATGGGTTGCTAGCTCCTTGTCCAGCAGAAGCATTAGAGCCGTTGTAGATGGCAGTTGCTCCGATAGCATGGACATCAATGCTGGCGTCCCGCAGGGTTCTGTATTGTCCCCGACGCTGTTTCTGCTGCATGTTAATGATATGTTGTATAATGACAGCATTCATTGTTATGCGGACGACAGCACCGGGGACACTTATTACACGGGCCGCGCAAATATCCCTCGTTCTTTGGTGGAGGAGAGCCGCGAACAACTTGTGTCGCAAATTGAGAGCACACTAAGTAGAGTGTCCGACTGGGGGCGACAGAACTTAGTGCGATTTAACCCCTCTAAGACACAAGTCTGCGCGTTCACCGCTAAAAAAACCCCATTTGCTGTGGCTCCACACTTCGAAAACACACCCCTCACCATCGCCAATAGTATTGGTATTCTAGGAGTTGACATCTCCAGCGACGTCCAGTTTCGATGTCATCTGGAGGGGAAGGTCAAGCTGGCATCGAAGAAACTAGGTGTGCTCAACAGGGCGAAACATTACTTCAACCCGCGGCAAAGACTTATACAAAGCTCAAGTTCGGCCGCATATGGAGTACTGTTGCCATCTATGGGCGGGAGCGCCTAGATACCAGCTTGCACCCTGTGACTCGATTCAAAGGCGTGCTGTGAGGATTGTTGACGATCCCAAACTGACAGACGGTTTAGAACCTTTAAGTCTGAGAAGAGATTTTGCGTCCCTTTGTGTGTTCTACCGTTTGTACAATGGGGTGTGTTCAGAGGAGTTGTTTGACATGATGCCCACGGCTTCCTTCTACAGTCGCACCGCTCGCCATCGACAGGGAATTCATCCTCACACTTTAGAACCGAAATGGTCACGTACTGTGCGGTTCCAGAGAAGTTTTCTTCCACGTACTATCAAGCTGTGGAATGAATTGCCTGTTGAGGTTTTCCCAGGAGACTACAGCATGGGGTTCTTCAAAAAGGGCTTGAAGAGGTTTTTACAGGGTCGGCAACGCGCATGTGATGCCTCCGGTGTTACAGGCGTCCATAGGCTGCGGTAACTGCTTTCCATCAGGCGGACCGTATGCTTGTTTGCCACCTTAGTGGTATAAAAAAAAATGTTAGATAGTTCTCTTTAGGTTATAAAATATCAAGTAACACGCAATTATAATAGTAATCATATCGTCTATTTAATATAATAAAAAAATATATATATTTACAATAACAATTACCCGAAATAAATTCTTACATAATAATTTATATATAGAACTGATATATAAAAGTGGTAGTTCATTCAATGGGTTTCAAAAGGTTTATTCACTGGATTTTTTTGTTCATTCTCTGGTGATTTGTGTGTTCAATGCTGATAGTTATTGAGATAACCTGCATTTTATACAAATATACCCCATATTTGTATAAAATGCAGATTATCTCAATAACTATCAGCATTTTTGCTAAAATATGTATACTGTATCAATCATGAATAAATTGTGAACATAATAAAATAAAATATTTTTTGGTTAGGATCTCATAAGTAGCTGGCTGTAATTTTCAAAGTTTGGAATGCCCTTAAGGGTTCATTCAATGGAGCACTTACCCTATATTCCATTTTCTCGCAAAGGCCGATATTAGGAGGAGGCCGATACTAGAAGACTTCACCCTACTGAGATTTTGTCTTCGTCCATCACTAACTAGGTTTTTTTTTTTTTTATACTACGTCGGGTAGCAGACAAGCATACGGCCCGCCTGATCTGAAGCGGTTACCGTAGCCATATTAACGCTCGCAACATAAAATATCGCTCGCGCGCCGCCACCCCCGCCACCCCCGCTGCCATCGCAGCATCTCCTTCCTTTCTGGTGACCTCACTCACTCGCAGGAAGACAACAGCCCTCAAGGAAACCGTTATTTGGCTGCGGTATTCTGTGAGGTGGAGGTACATTCCCCAGTCGGGTAGCTTACAATTACGCTCCCTACCTCTCTTTTCGCCAGAGCTTCGTTTGTCAGTCAGCAGGGTGTACCGCATGCAGGTGAATTTGGCTTTGGTTTAAAGATCTTGATGAACCACTTACACCCCAAGGTAGTTTGTTTATTTATGTAATAAGTCTACAAGAATTACGTATAACAACTTACGTCTATAGTGTGTAGTCTAAGCATAGCAGTGTTGCTTGGAGTCTCGGCCTGAAGGTTTTCTTTATTTTCAATACTGGAAATATTATTCATCATTATTATCCACTTTATAATTATTTTGTAATTTTTGTACAACACCAGACCCTAGGCGCGTCGCGTCTCTTTGGCGGGAAGTATGTCGACAAAGCCGCGCGCCCGTGCTATTTCTGCTATGAAACATACCTACTTCCACAATCTGATATTTAGACAATAATGATGAACATGAAAACGAATACTAGGTAGAAATTGACTTTATTACTTATAATACAAACCAATATTTACATGCTATTGTATATGTCTGAATCAAGCGATCTAAATCATATGACATAGGTATTGTATTAGCTTTGTAATGTACCCTGTGTACAGACATCAAACCATTCCTGATCTAATTTCCTATCTTAAATGTTTCCCTTCCTAATTTAAATCTGCCGCCAACACGTCCGACGCAAATTATAGTCAATGCGTCGGCCAATCAACGTTTGGTGCGCGCGACACGCGCGCCACCCCGTGTTAAAACAGTTAACAGTACGGTTCAAAAATTTCGAGAAGAAATGAACTACTGAGCCCCGACGCGTGTGATGTATTCAAAATCTTTCATGTACCTAATATAATACTTGCTAGAAGTTCACTGACTGTTCGGTCTACGATCAATCTCTGCCTAGCTTAGTGGAAGTGCAACATATGTGAGCGTTCGTGTATTAGCTGACCGGTCGACAGAACACATGTCCCGTCGTTGGTGAACCCGTCAACGTCCTTCACATTATCCAGGTTAGTGTGTGTGCTTTCTACTACTTGGGGTCACAGGATTTCGTCTAGGCTGGCAACAGGGCAATGCAGTGGCTTCTCCAGCGAGTCCCATCCATTAAATGGTGCCTCCTGTGAGGACTCAAAACCTCGCAAAATCTCATTAAAAGTCAAGTATTTACGTCTTAAATTAAATTAATCTTATTCTTATATTCATAATAGATCCAGTGAATACCATAAGTGGTAAAAAATAACCACAGATTCACTGATTTCTTAGTAAATTCGCAGTATACGCGTCAAATATCTACTTACCTACTTGTTCCGTAATAATTGCGGCCGCGTAGCGCGGCTGTCATACCTAATATTTTATACCTAATATCGTTACCTAATATTACGTAACGAATTATTTCAAAGTATTTTAAAACTAAATATCATTATTCACGTTGTTATATCGCTAATAAAAAGGAATTAAAGCTGCTGCATTGACTGATGCGGGTTTTTGGAGTTTCTTCTTTAATTAGTTGTGCTCGAAAATATAATAAATAGTCTAGTTGTTCACTTGTACCTACATACCTACGTACCGGGTACATCGGCTAATACATTTTTTCAAGTTTTATTTAATGTTGGGTACGCTGTGTACCTAATTATATTTAAATATCTTCCTACTTAGATTGTTGTTACTTACTTGTTACCGATTGCCGTTGGGAGATTAGGTACTGTAACCTCCCCCCCCTCTTTATCTCTCTCTCTCCTCTACTCTATCTCCCATCTTACATCTTCCTATTCATCTTACATCATCATCATCATCATCATTTCCTTACTACTATTTTCTCACTACCTTTCTTCTTCTTTCGCTCACATTAGTACGTCAAATCTATCACACCACATATACCTAATTAAATGACATTAATCTGATATACATCTCCCTATAATTTACACTCTTACACCTTAAATTTAAACCAAACCTTATGTTGTTGTTGTTGGAATCGGATGAATCAACCTGATGGTAAGCTTTACTAATACATAATGGCCATGTGATCGTGTCTAGTGTCCTACATTGTACCGTAATTTCCCCAGATACTTTTACACGCAGAATAATGACTGATTAAACTCCTATCACCCCTACGATTCATATATACTCATTGAATTAGTTGTATTACCTAATATCCACTATAAGATAAAACTATGTGGTTGAAATTATATTAACTAATGACCCGAATATTAATTAGTATCTCTTATAATGATAATGACTTTTAGTTATTATTTCCAGTATCAACTTTGTTATAATAGTAAACCAATATTGAACTTAAATTAATGAGAAACACTTTGCCATAATGGAAAGACTTTAGACATTAAGTTTTAGTGATAAAAACAATATGATATAAGACACTTATGTTAACTAATTAACATATTCAAGGTTAAAGCTTTTAAACATTATTTCTTTAGTAGAAAATGGATAATATGATATGAGACTAAATAAGGCATTTTATTGGATTATGGAAATGTATACTTTCAAACATTATTTCTTTGTGGTAAAGATCAGGCCCCATCACCCGCCTGTTATCCATGGGACACGACCCTGTCTTTTGCCCCCCTGCCACTTTTAGAATGAGCAGAATTTACTGTACTGAAGTATCACCTTACTTCTTAAAAAACAAATAACTAGAGGCCGTCTCTTACCTCACAGTTTTCTATTACTTATTAACCTTGATATCTTTGGTGATTTTAACCTAGTCTTAAATTAAATCAATATGCTCAATCTTTTATTTACTGAAGCTACATTATTATTACAATATATTATTTACTTGAGACGTTTATAGAAATCTCTCAAAAGAACCTTAGGAAACTTATAAATTCCTTAGGCAATTAAATTCATAAAACTGGCAAAATTAATTTCTGTATTGATTCTAGATATGAAATCAATAACTTTCTTTAGTCTATTTTTCAAACTAAATTAATTCTCATTTAATTCAGATCATCCAAGGTTTAGGAATATTGATCCAGTGCTTTGACTGATCCCTTATTTTAATAGTATTAAACCAACTACTTGATTATGAAGATACTCCCCATAAATGTTACATTTAATGTTCCTCAGAAAATGTAATATAAAGTTATTCACTTAATTAGAAATACTTTGTCAACTTACAGGTTTTTGATTCACTTATTTTCCGAATTCACCACCATTACACTTAGATAAATCACTTTCACAATAACTCTTACATGTCACTAAAATTCGTTAGAACTTCCCTAAAACATCTATAAATTATAATTCCATTCTTGTATGTAATGAAATACACTAAATTTGTTTTAAGTTATGACATATTGAAGAATAGTTGTTTAATGTTTTTTATTCACATCAGTGACAACAGAGGTACTTTTGTTACCTGTATGTCCAACTTACAACATCATCCATGATCTTTCGATATGATTTTAATTAAAAATACTGATGAAAAGGAAAGTTCCTTCGATAATTCAATGACCTCATAGCCTGTTTAAACTTCACTTACTAATTCAAATTAATATATCAATCACCTGTAAACTAACTCAAATATTCTCTTAATCAATAATTCCTTTCAGAACTAGTCAGTTATGTCAGTAAAATCACAGAGGAACTCCAAAATCATTCCTAATATTCACGGAAGATATATGTATAAATACACATTCTCAATTCATATCTAACCCCTAGTACACTTCTCACTATTTAAAACCGTCTAACTATTAATATTGGCTTGACCTAATTGCTATGTTTAAACCCCTACCTTTGTAACATGAAGTTTAATGCTAACATTATTGTTTTCAACGCGGCCTAACTTTGAAGATGACTTGACCTTACCTAACTTCTGCCTAAATAAGATTCCTACACTTCCCTAATGTGATACCTTTGACTGGAGACCCGAGTTCTCACATTTAAATGTGTTGGTGTGTAAAGTGAAACAATCTCCTCCCTGACAAGGATTGTTTCCTAAGCTGCTAAACGGGGTGGACCGACAAATCCTGTATTCCTATCCTACGTCGTGTGTAAGGTAGGGCTGCCCAATTTGGACTTGGTAAGGGTGGATGACTCAGCCCAGGACAAAGTATGTGTGGAGACATTCTCAAAGTTTTCGCCGGCAGTGACAAGTCAGGCTGGTTACTCTTCTTTGAGAAAGGTAGCATTTAACGTTGTAATAAATAACGTTAGTGATATGAGCTACAATCAATCACTTCCCAGCGTGAACTGGTTGAAAAGGTCCTCTCCCTTCGTCTACATAGGTAAACTAGGTTGCGAGTCCCTCCGAATCACTTCGATTCTTAAGATTTCAAGTTACAATCCAAAACATCTAAAATTCCACTATAAATCTGATAAAAACTAATTTTAAATCTAATTTCCAAACAATAATATAAAACTCTAAAGTTGTAACTTGAAATATCGGCATTTATTTTAACAAATAATCGGATGCCAATTGTACGTACTAAACCGCCGAAAATTACACGAGCAATCCTCAAAAAATTCGCGTTTTTCCTTTTATAGTCCTAAGCCTCGCCCACTTTTGAATTAGTGAAGTGACATAAGTAATTTTTAACCATAAAATCTAATTCTCCTAGTTTAATCGAGTGATCCATTTGTATCAATTTATCTAACTAATTTTTACCATATTAATTGTTTCATGTTTAATCGAAAATACTCAATTCTTACTAAAATTATTCGAATCTTTCTAAAAAGATAATTAAATCATTTTAGTTTCACATTTTTACCTTTATTTCACATAATTTTTATCTTCAAACCTCAAATTAATCTAATTTTGTACCTATATTGATCACACTACAACTTCCATCCACTAATTTTAATAGTTATAAAGAAAATATAAGATTTTCAATCTTAAACTTTATTCGTGTTTTCTTACAATTCACTCCTTGAATCAATTCACCCGATTAATTATGAACGCCACTAATATCTACCAACGCTTATTATATCTAAATTCCCTTAAATATTGGATACGATATCATTACATACTAATATATTACCAAATTAATCGATATTAGCACAATCGATGCCCCATTTATTTATCAGAATTTTCCCGCCTTTTTTGCATAGCAACATAACCTCTTGTGTCAATCCCTATCATGCTATTTTACTCAACCAATCAGAAATCCCTATTTGACCAAATTTGTCCACAGCTTTTCCAAGAATTTCACCTGCCATAAGGTCGCCCCATAGACTTTTATTCGATGAATTCGGTCAATCACAAACTGATCTTAGATATTTTATCTAAATTTCAAAGTTCTCATGTTAACTAACGCTATTAATCGTATGGGTTAGTTACAATTCGCCTCCAGATTAAATTATAGAGTAATCCTGCATTACGGTGAATTTAATCTCACCAATTACCTAACTTATTATATAATTCTAACATCCTAATCATAGATCAAAAAAAAAAATAATAATGACTCAATTATGTTCCGATTTATCGATTCAAATATCCAATGATGTCCTTTCACTAGTACCTTCGCATTAAACATCTTGCGAATGACAATTCGTCTTTATGGCTTCGTAAAACCTTTCTTATATATATCCTTTTAAAAAGACACAAAAAAAAAAAAGTATATATTTAACCTCAATCATTCAAGTGATTAGTGTCTATTGTTTTATTCAACAACCCAATTGGTATGCAAATAAGTACTAAAACAAAAGTGATCAAATTATACTCAAGTTCCCTAGCTTATAATCATTTTCATCACCTATTCAACTTAAATATTCAACGTGAATCCGCTTAAATAATGCTTTCATTATAATAATCATCTGTTTATTAAGGTGCAACCTAGCTATGTAATTTCTATACCCTCAAAATCCCTCTACTTAATAACAAACCTCATTATACTGCAAAATTTCGATTTCCTTTTAAAAGTTGGCATTTCTGTACATATTTCAATTATATGTCATTGCAATGACTTTTTGTTCTACTAATACCCTTACAAAATTAAATATAAAGATTGTCTTTTACACAAATAGCCAAGTTATAATTCATTGTCAAATTTCCCCAAAGATCTGATCTTGTAATTAACTATCGTTTAATACAACTAAATTAATGAACTCTATCACTATAGGTAGACGCTCCCTAAAACTACAAAACAACGCTAGCTATATAAAATATATAAAGTGGTTTTTTAGAGAAAAACCCTTAGGCATTTGCGTATACCCTACCCGTCAGCTAAATTAGTAAATAAGTTCACCTAACCTAACCCTAAATCGAGCTGGAAGATCAATCATAAAAATCTGAGTGCATCGTATCCTTCAGAGTATGATAATTTTGCAATCTTGGTAGGCGAATCTACGTTTCTTCGATTACATGACGGTAGCTACCATTTATATGTATAGACTACTTGGTCTTGCAACCAACATTGAAGTTATTATATCCGACAGAATACCATATTCACAGATTCTTAGGTCAATTCCGCCACCTGTTCCAGATTCTTATCCATCTGCGGTTGACTTCATTTTTAATGTGTGCGAAATCATTCGAACCCAGATCTCCGGATACAAACTTGGAACTTCTCATGTGTAACAATTTAAAATTACATCCTCCCCTCTGTTTCCTAAATTATACGAACATCCCTGTTTATTAGCAATGTCCTAGGATTTAGTCACATTAAACACCACTAATACGAGTAAAACTTTTGACAGATTTACTCAATTAATGTATATCATTTAATTAATGTTCCAAATTTGACCCCAATTGAAGCCGATTTCCGGTTTTTCGGTCCCAATTGCATTGGATCAACCTTGGAACTATTCAACAGGATTCAATCCCTTTAACAACTAAACTAATAAGTGTTAAATTAATATTTTTAAATAGTTAACCTTGCTGATACGCGATCAGCTGAACAAATGGAGCGTCTTCCTCTAAGCAATTTCCCCTTACTAATTAATCCATGTTAAACTCAAAACTGAATCTTTATTAATGTTTTCTTATCCTTTCTACTTCATATTTATGAATCAGATCAACATTACATCATAAGAATCTTTTCAATACTGTAAATATCTCTTTGTAATCTCATCCTTACTCTCATTACAGATACTGCCTACCTAACATTTAGCATCTTATTCACCATTCTACTAACAAAATTCTGAAGCCAACTGTCTGCAGTTTGTTTGCAATGAACAATCTTAATGTAGGTAGTAACCTACAGATTTAAGAAAATATTTGCTCCTTACTATCTTAAAGTACTTCATCATAGTCCTTGTCAACTACTAGTTAATCCGCCTAACCTCTTACTACCTAATAAACTATTGTTAATACGTTATTTTGCCTACACAAATACCTCCCACCAGTCCTCGTACATCATGACATGGTAATAAACTTCCACTCACTAAGTACTTATTGTAAATAGCCTGTCTAAATTATAATAAAGTTAAGAAATTCTTAAATTTCACGTAACATAAAATCAAACTCACTCTCCAAAGAATATTTTAAAATTATTAACAAAATTGGTTCATCCATATATGAAATTCACCCTTCGCAATCTTTCTTTCTTACCTATGAACTTATGCCCTAAATTTCTCAATTAATAATCTTTACTAAACTATGTTACCCTGCCCTAGAATTTACTCTTAATTTTCTTTATACTAACAATTTGTTTACTCGCTTTCAGTTCCGTGGTTCTAAATCAACATCCACTGCTCAATGGTTTCCTACCATGCATCAGTACAGACCCTCGCCCCAACTACTTAAGACATTATCACTGTTAAAGATCTCTATAGACTACGCGTGAATTTTATATAAAAACTTACTCTTTAAAAAAAACTTATTTTCCTAATATCCTCACAATTTAAATATCACTACAAAATCACCCTTATTAATCTATTCGTTGTTCAACATTAGCTGCTTGTACTTATGTAAAAGATTTTCTTAATAAGTACCTATATACTAAAAAGACAGATCACATTCATTTGTAATTTATATCCAAAACTTAAATTTCTACATATATAGAACTGTAATATATGTCAAAATATAATATTTCATATTTTCTCCACATAATACCACTCTTTACCTACCTTAACTTAAGTAAAGTGCTCTGAATTTTCCGAACCATATATACTTCCCTTCTAACCTTCTATTAATAATAATATAATAACCCTAATTAACAATGTCAGCCAACTCACACATCGTCAACCAGTTCCACTACACTCGAAATCTGTGTTTTATACGCCAATCTAATTACACATCTCGGCCGGTACACACTAATGTCTCGTCCTACACCACTACATAAACAAAGATGTCTATATGAATTGCAACTTAGCATGTGTGCATGCAACGTCACACAAACCATTCCAGACCTTTCCCAAAGATCAGCTGGATCGACACGAATGAACGGCCGGTAGTGAGTACACTGTACTAAGTACTACTAATTTTACTATGTTCCTAATAACATAACATACGTAAATAAGTTCCTTCTTGTTTCATAAATATTCACACTCACAGGAAATACCCCGACCCATTCAAACAGCCACGTCCATGCAAAAATCCGCCCATGTAGGAATCGAACCCACGAACGTCGATAATAGCTTCGCATCTCCGACCGCTGTCCCACTGAGCTTAACTTATTTTTCTAAAATCTACCTATCTCACCTTATCTCCTCAATTTATTTCATTGCTTACTAAAATTATTTTTAAACTAACTTCAGTGTTCCTGTACTTTCAACTCCATGCAGCCGTATGCTCACTCTTAAATCAACAACCCGCTTCCAATCTGGATCTAAATCTCCGCTCATCTCTCTACTCATCTATCGTTACGGAAAATGAAGATCGATCTTGATTTTAATTTAATATTACTACACAATATACTCATCACCCTCCCTCAATTAGTCACTCCTTCTATCAATATACTGGTTATTTATATCATCTATCCATCCTACACTCATCAACAAAGCCCAGTATTTCATCAAGTAATATCTCTAACTAGGTCACTTTCCCTATCACTTAAGAATGTTATAGAATGTTACATCTCTTTGTCGCTAAAACTAGGTTTTCCTATTTTCCTTATTGGTCACTTATTAATTCCTCTAATCACATTATCGCCAAAAATTTCTCTCATCATTCTCTAATTAATATATATATTTATATATATTTATATTCGCCTCCCAATGTCTAGCATAGCTGACGATCTTTCGTACTCACTTATCTACTATTTACAATTCTCTTGTAATTACTACCTTTGAACATAAACGAAGCCACATTATTAAAATAAGTAGCATCCGCCTCCAGTTTTCTTGCAAGACAATCATCTAACAGAATGTTGACAACCAATGAGGTCATAAGTGAGCCTATAAACCACTCAATCAACATCTCCACTCACTTCACAGAATTAAATCAATTATATTACAATAAGAGCTGTTGTGTTCCTGCGAGTGAACGAATTCACTAACCAAATGGACCCCCATACCAGCAACGCGATCGACCACACGCAAAGGCTGTAATGAGTGAGCCCAATATAAACGCTAAACACAGCCATCATAATTGATTCCCATCAGGCGGGCTCCACGCCAGTCCGCCACCCTACATAGTATATAAGAAATATACATAAACCTATTCATACTTAGACCCTATGAATTGTTATTACCTAAATCTAATTACGAGAGAAAATACGAAACATAAATATTCTCATTTCAAATAAAATTATACGTTAAACTTAATTAGTGTCCTTTGTGTCATCGTAATAAATGAATTCTAGAATTAAACTCAGTATAAAACATTAGTAATATTCATCATTAATAAATAAATCGAATTTAAATTTTAACTCATAGTTTATTATTTACTTCTAAAATATTTTGTATCTGACTGTACTTGTATCATGTAAAGCTATTTCTTAAAAAAGTAATACTTCCTAAATCTCATTAGTCAATAACCAACCTATTTATACGTATAACAGTATTGAAGTCTTATCAATATATATACAAAAAAAAAATTGCACATTTTAATATATTCATAAAGTCCTATTTCCCAAACGATCCCTAATTAATATGACAAACGTCTCATACTACCCTATAACCATCTAGTTATATTAAACTATTAATGTTTCATCTTCTCGTAAAATCTTAAAATTCAACTAAAATTTACCTTTCACCTTAATGAACTTATTACGTATCTATTTTATATTTCCTTCCAATAAAATTGATTGCTATCTCCAAATCACTATACCCTACAACGTTTTCTAATATACATATATTTATTTTCATTATGTCTTTTAAGCTGACTGTAAATTAAATAGAAATTAATAAAAACGAATTAAGTGTCATAATAAATTTTAATTAATAATAATAATGATGAATATACTCAGGAAAAGACTATAATAAACCTCTATTAAAAAATAAAATCGCAAAAACAAATGTTGGTCTTGAGATTCGAACCGGGAATCTTAGATCCAATAGCTCTATTTTCTACCGACACGCCACTGACTTGATAATGTAAGCGACAAAATTCGCATATGTATTTTAGAGTACCACGACTTTGCCAACATAAATTATTTATTACTAATTACGTAACTATCTTTTTGTTAAATAATAATTGTTACTAACATTTTTATTCGCATTTTCTATTGCAATACACTAGTTTAGTTCAAAGTTTCACCAATGCTTTTACATGAAAATTTTAATTAACTGAATATTTAGACGCCTCCCCATTCATAAACTTTAAGAACCATTCAAATAAAGAAAGCAACTATGTATATAAATGTAATTTTTAGGCTACTATTGAATTAAAATATCGATTCTCAATAAAACTTGTACATCCGCGCCATCTGTGACCCAAACCCCGAACTAATTCCCCTTTCGTCCATCATGCTATTTTGATCGAACCATTTTTTTTTTAAATTATCAATAACTTTACACGGAAAGTATATTACAATATGGAAATATGAATATATATATTAAATGCAATAATCATATTGGTTCACGTTCAAAGATCAATACATCTCTTCGCAATTAAAATCTCATTGATGCTAATTGTACGCGCTCTTACCGCCCTCCTACGATACTTGCATTAACTATTTCCATTCGAGTTAGATATACACCTAAAATATAGATAATTTTTTCGTCTCTAATTTTGCACAAAATAAATACTGCTACATTAAATAAATATGTTAACATTATTGAGAAAATTCCTACATGTTGTGTACCAAATTGTAAAGAAACTGGAGGCCACCAGTTTCCTCGAGATGAGAAACTTAAAAAATTGTGGTTCAAAGCGATAAATATTATTAACCATTTTATTTATTATTATTAACCATTTTAATTATTTACTCGCATATTTTCCAATTGAAATACATGTTTTAAATCGTAAAATTGTCAAGATATCAACGCAACAAACAAATCCGAAACGTTTATTGATAAATGACAAAGGTTCGTACAGTGGTGGCGCCATCTGAGATCAGCTTTAACTTGCCAACCCCATTCTAACCGTAAACCCCATGTAAACGTCTTTATTTTGTCCTTTCCTTTCTTTTTAAAGTATGTAATTGAAATAAAGTTATCTTATTAATCTATAACACAAATTTCATTTACTTTAACTATTCATAATGTAATTCTATATCGAATTTAGGTTCTTATTTTCGACAAAAGAAATGAATCTCTTAGCAATTCTTAGTGTTGCCACTTCTTTGCAAATTTACCATATAAAGGTATTTCAAACTTTCAGGGATTACTAAAACTCAATTATCAATATGACAATTTCATAACCTCTCAATTACTCTAGTCGCCTCCACAACCTTTCGTCCGAAAATCTTACACATAATTTAATCTTAATTTACCTATTACCCCATATTTGCGTCAGATACCCGGAAATAGTTATTTAAATGTATTTATTACTACGTTATCGTTTATTTTATGAAATTAAAGTATTATTTTATATACAATTATGTTAATAGCTCATTGTTATTTTGCCCATTTTTTTTTTTTTCATATTAATCCTTTCTTTATTATCATTCTAACAGAACTATATCTAGATATTTTTCATACTTTATTATTAATATGAATGAACCAATTAAGTTATTCTTGCTTAAATTATTAATGATGTTATGCTTAATAATGTAACGTAAAGTCAAAAATGCTTATTTTATATCAAGATTCCTAAAATTTCCCTTTCAAAATTTTGAACTTATATCTTATAGGAATGTTGGTAAGCCAACGATGGCAACCCTATTTTTGTTCTAACTCATGTCAATAATATCAGCAACGCGTAAAAATCATAACAATAAATCCTATTCGTATTAAAATTCCAATTGCTTGTTATAAACCCCAATTTCATCACAAAAAAAAGAAATTATAAATACTAAATTACTTGGAGTTTATAAAATGTCACCAAGCTAACCTAATTGTTTCTAAAACAAATTTGTAAGTATAACTTTTCATTATATGACTGCTAATTATTCTACCTAAACCACGTATCTCAAAATTAATCTTTAATTTATTTGTTTCAGTTGATTTTTCTTCATGGGGTTATATGTAAAATGCACTAACACAAATTCCTGAACAGAGGTTATCAAACGTTATCATTTACCATTAAATATTGAAAGTCTACAAGTGATCTCATGTAAGTATGATGTATCTTATTACATTTCTTAATTACTTTCCCTTTTTATCATAAATTTTCCTAATACATACCTACTAGGCAACCTTCCTAACAAGAAGAAAAGTCTGATATCTGATTTGATAAATGTAATTAAATATTTCTTTCAGATTCCTGTCAAATTAATATCAACTGTGAATGGACATATCGCACCCCAAATGGACTAATTAGTTCTATCTGTCAACGCTGAAATACTATATTTGATGTTACTCAAAGAAGTAAAAGTGAATTTTTCAATACTTAGTAAGTATAACCTAAAATTCTTATGTTTTTTAATTATATATCTCTCTTTAGTACTGGCAAAATCTCTATGAATGCTTTATTTATAGTGAACTATAAGTTTTTGAAATCAATTATTACATTTACCCCGCTCTCAAGTGCATATGGCTAACTAAACTAATTTATAACCTTCTTACTTTGTTTTATACCTAATTTATACTCGGTAACATTTCAAATTTACATATTTTCAACTATAATCCTACTTTTAATTAACTTTAGATAATTCTAATATTCTGTTATCCCATAATTATGTATTCACCATTTGTAACTCTGTTTTAATTTTAATTTTAACTTATTTTTCAGGATCATGACTCATCGTAGATACTAACTGAAGCCCATCCATGAAAAATAATTGAAGAATTTCATAACTCAAGTCCTGTGTTATTTAATTATATTTAGACCTTAGTTGTAAATATGTGAAATTAATTATATACTATTAATCTGCTTTAGGAATCCAGGAGGATTCCTTCTTCTGAGTTAATTTACTTACAAATCCTATCTGAGTTAAAACAGTCATATATCCTTTGTGATTCCATTTCACGTACAGCAATTGTGGGTTCCTAAAAAGAAAACCCAGACAACTAATTTATACCACAATTAGATTCACTCCATTCCAACAACATTTGTATATTTGTAAAATTACTAATACATATACATATATTTTAGCTTATATATAATCCTGGTCATGCGCTACCTATTGTAACCTCCCCCCCCTCTTTATCTCTCTCTCTCCTCTACTCTATCTCCCATCTTACATCTTCCTATTCATCTTACATCATCATCATCATCATCATTTCCTTACTACTATTTTCTCACTACCTTTCTTCTTCTTTCGCTCACATTAGTACGTCAAATCTATCACACCACATATACCTAATTAAATGACATTAATCTGATATACATCTCCCTATAATTTACACTCTTACACCTTAAATTTAAACCAAACCTTATGTTGTTGTTGTTGGAATCGGATGAATCAACCTGATGGTAAGCTTTACTAATACATAATGGCCATGTGATCGTGTCTAGTGTCCTACATTGTACCGTAATTTCCCCAGATACTTTTACACGCAGAATAATGACTGATTAAACTCCTATCACCCCTACGATTCATATATACTCATTGAATTAGTTGTATTACCTAATATCCACTATAAGATAAAACTATGTGGTTGAAATTATATTAACCGCTTCTGACCCGTGGTTACACTGATTTGTTACACCGGTGTAACCACTGAGCACACTTATTACCAGTGGTCACATTTAAAATAGAAATAGTTGATAGTTAAAAAGATCCTAATGGGGCTAGTAAAAAAGCTTTTCTGGGATGTGTTAAGGATGGTTTTGGGATGTGTTAAGGATGGTTTTGGGATGTGTTAAGTATTGTTTTAGGATGTGTTAAGTATTGTTTTGGGATGTATTAAGGATGGGTTTGGGATGGTTTTGGGATGTGTTAAGGATAGTTTTGGGATGTGTTAAGGATGGTTTTGGGATGTGTTAAGGATGGTTTTGGGATGTGTTAAGGATGGCTTTGGGATGTATTAAGGATGGTTTTGGGATGTGTTAGGGATGGTTTTGGGATGTGTTAAGGATTGTTTTGGGATGTGTTAAGTATTGTTTTGGGATGTATTAAGGATGGTTTTGGGATGTGTTAAGGATGGCTTTGGGATGTATTAAGGATGGTTTCGGGATGTATTAAGGATGGTTTGGGGATGTGTTAAGGATGGTTATGGAATGTGTTAAGGATGGTTTTGGGATGTGTTAAGTATTGTTTTGGGATGTATTAAGGATGGTTTTGGGATGTGTTAAGGATGGTTTTGGGATGTGTTAAGGATGGCTTTGGGATGTATTAAGGATGGTTTTGGGATGTGTTAGGGATGGTTTTGGGATGTGTTAAGGATTGTTTTGGGATGTGTTAAGTATTGTTTTGGGATGTATTAAGGATGGTTTTGGGATGTGTTAAGGATGGCTTTGGGATGTATTAAGGATGGTTTCGGGATGTGTTAAGGATGGTTTTGGGATGTATTAAGGATGGTTTGGGGATGTGTTAAGGATGGTTATGGAATGTGTTAAGGATGGTTTTGGGATGTGTTAAGTATTGTTTTGGGATGTATTAAGGATGGTTTTGGGATGTATTAAGGATGGTTTTGGGATGTGTTAAGGATGGTTTTGGGATGTGTTAAGGATGGTTTTGGGATGTGTTAAGTATAAAAATGGCTGTGTATACAATTAAAAACACTTATATGATAAAATTTATTAACAAACAAAACATGAACATTCATTAATACCTTTAGGTACCCAATAGATTAAGCAGTCACTCGCGTGTTTCAAAAAGATGCGTTATGTATCTTCAAACGTAGATGAAGAACGTACTGTACTAACACTTTACAAACAAAAAGGTTTTAAGTCCCTATCATAGGGACACATAGGGACCCTATGTGATTATAATGTATATCACTATCACAACCTGGCCACTTAAGCTGGAGGTGAGAAAACAAATGAATAGCGACCTGAAGCGTTCTATAGCGTTAAGCGAGTTGAAACTATTTTGCGCCCGCGGATTTAAATGGGGGAGCGGGAGAGGAAACTTCTTTCAGTTGCGGAGAGTGCCTATTTCGTATGTAAGTACTATTAGTTATACTGTGGTATTTTTATTTTGTGGATTAGGGGGCTCAATATCTATTAGGAGGAGGTAGGAGACTACAGCATGGGGTTCTTCAAAAGAGGTTTTTACAGGGTCAGCAACGCGCATGTTATGCCTCTGGTGTTACAGGCGTCCATAGGCTACGGTAACTGCTTTCCATTATCGGATAGGCGGAACGTATGCTTGTTTGTCACCTTAGTGATATAAAAATACGTGGTACTCCCTACTAAATAACAAGGAGGCAAGGTTAGTGAGAAGTAGGCCATGACGATAGCCCGTCTGGAAAAGTACCTCTACAGCAGCCAAATAACAAATCCCTGTAGAATGGTAGTTTTCTGATGCTCCCGAGGAGCGCCAGCAACCGGGGTGGTAACACACAAGTAACATTTGTTGCGCGCGTTTATACACACATCAAGTAGGCTGTATGCTTGTTTCCCACCCGACGTGGAATAAAAAAAATGTGACTGATTCACGAAATGCGACTAGTTTACGTTCGTAACTATCAAAAGTTACAAAAGAGGAAAAAATAATAGTTCTCTCACAACTAGTTACCAAACAGCGTAAAAAAATTCTTCTCTTGTAACTGGTTACGAAAGTTTAGTTACCTAAGTGGAAGAAGGGATTTAAATTTGGGTGAATTTCAACAAGACATTTTTATCTGTCATTTCGGTTTGATTTTTTATTCTACGCTATTCTACATATTTTGGGTGACAAATAAAACTTTATCCTTTTTGTAACATGTGCGTGAGTGGACACCTATTATCATCGAAACTTACTTTGAGTGTAACCACCGGTAATAGATATGCTCGATAGTTACATTAGTGTAACTATCGGTCATAAGTGTGCTCAGTGGTTACACCGGTGTAACAAATCAGTGTAACCACGGGTCAGAAGCGATATTAACTAATGACCCGAATATTAATTAGTATCTCTTATAATGATAATGACTTTTAGTTATTATTTCCAGTATCAACTTTGTTATAATAGTAAACCAATATTGAACTTAAATTAATGAGAAACACTTTGCCATAATGGAAAGACTTTAGACATTAAGTTTTAGTGATAAAAACAATATGATATAAGACACTTATGTTAACTAATTAACATATTCAAGGTTAAAGCTTTTAAACATTATTTCTTTAGTAGAAAATGGATAATATGATATGAGACTAAATAAGGCATTTTATTGGATTATGGAAATGTATACTTTCAAACATTATTTCTTTGTGGTAAAGATCAGGCCCCATCACCCGCCTGTTATCCATGGGACACGACCCTGTCTTTTGCCCCCCTGCCACTTTTAGAATGAGCAGAATTTACTGTACTGAAGTATCACCTTACTTCTTAAAAAACAAATAACTAGAGGCCGTCTCTTACCTCACAGTTTTCTATTACTTATTAACCTTGATATCTTTGGTGATTTTAACCTAGTCTTAAATTAAATCAATATGCTCAATCTTTTATTTACTGAAGCTACATTATTATTACAATATATTATTTACTTGAGACGTTTATAGAAATCTCTCAAAAGAACCTTAGGAAACTTATAAATTCCTTAGGCAATTAAATTCATAAAACTGGCAAAATTAATTTCTGTATTGATTCTAGATATGAAATCAATAACTTTCTTTAGTCTATTTTTCAAACTAAATTAATTCTCATTTAATTCAGATCATCCAAGGTTTAGGAATATTGATCCAGTGCTTTGACTGATCCCTTATTTTAATAGTATTAAACCAACTACTTGATTATGAAGATACTCCCCATAAATGTTACATTTAATGTTCCTCAGAAAATGTAATATAAAGTTATTCACTTAATTAGAAATACTTTGTCAACTTACAGGTTTTTGATTCACTTATTTTCCGAATTCACCACCATTACACTTAGATAAATCACTTTCACAATAACTCTTACATGTCACTAAAATTCGTTAGAACTTCCCTAAAACATCTATAAATTATAATTCCATTCTTGTATGTAATGAAATACACTAAATTTGTTTTAAGTTATGACATATTGAAGAATAGTTGTTTAATGTTTTTTATTCACATCAGTGACAACAGAGGTACTTTTGTTACCTGTATGTCCAACTTACAACATCATCCATGATCTTTCGATATGATTTTAATTAAAAATACTGATGAAAAGGAAAGTTCCTTCGATAATTCAATGACCTCATAGCCTGTTTAAACTTCACTTACTAATTCAAATTAATATATCAATCACCTGTAAACTAACTCAAATATTCTCTTAATCAATAATTCCTTTCAGAACTAGTCAGTTATGTCAGTAAAATCACAGAGGAACTCCAAAATCATTCCTAATATTCACGGAAGATATATGTATAAATACACATTCTCAATTCATATCTAACCCCTAGTACACTTCTCACTATTTAAAACCGTCTAACTATTAATATTGGCTTGACCTAATTGCTATGTTTAAACCCCTACCTTTGTAACATGAAGTTTAATGCTAACATTATTGTTTTCAACGCGGCCTAACTTTGAAGATGACTTGACCTTACCTAACTTCTGCCTAAATAAGATTCCTACACTTCCCTAATGTGATACCTTTGACTGGAGACCCGAGTTCTCACATTTAAATGTGTTGGTGTGTAAAGTGAAACAATCTCCTCCCTGACAAGGATTGTTTCCTAAGCTGCTAAACGGGGTGGACCGACAAATCCTGTATTCCTATCCTACGTCGTGTGTAAGGTAGGGCTGCCCAATTTGGACTTGGTAAGGGTGGATGACTCAGCCCAGGACAAAGTATGTGTGGAGACATTCTCAAAGTTTTCGCCGGCAGTGACAAGTCAGGCTGGTTACTCTTCTTTGAGAAAGGTAGCATTTAACGTTGTAATAAATAACGTTAGTGATATGAGCTACAATCAATCACTTCCCAGCGTGAACTGGTTGAAAAGGTCCTCTCCCTTCGTCTACATAGGTAAACTAGGTTGCGAGTCCCTCCGAATCACTTCGATTCTTAAGATTTCAAGTTACAATCCAAAACATCTAAAATTCCACTATAAATCTGATAAAAACTAATTTTAAATCTAATTTCCAAACAATAATATAAAACTCTAAAGTTGTAACTTGAAATATCGGCATTTATTTTAACAAATAATCGGATGCCAATTGTACGTACTAAACCGCCGAAAATTACACGAGCAATCCTCAAAAAATTCGCGTTTTTCCTTTTATAGTCCTAAGCCTCGCCCACTTTTGAATTAGTGAAGTGACATAAGTAATTTTTAACCATAAAATCTAATTCTCCTAGTTTAATCGAGTGATCCATTTGTATCAATTTATCTAACTAATTTTTACCATATTAATTGTTTCATGTTTAATCGAAAATACTCAATTCTTACTAAAATTATTCGAATCTTTCTAAAAAGATAATTAAATCATTTTAGTTTCACATTTTTACCTTTATTTCACATAATTTTTATCTTCAAACCTCAAATTAATCTAATTTTGTACCTATATTGATCACACTACAACTTCCATCCACTAATTTTAATAGTTATAAAGAAAATATAAGATTTTCAATCTTAAACTTTATTCGTGTTTTCTTACAATTCACTCCTTGAATCAATTCACCCGATTAATTATGAACGCCACTAATATCTACCAACGCTTATTATATCTAAATTCCCTTAAATATTGGATACGATATCATTACATACTAATATATTACCAAATTAATCGATATTAGCACAATCGATGCCCCATTTATTTATCAGAATTTTCCCGCCTTTTTTGCATAGCAACATAACCTCTTGTGTCAATCCCTATCATGCTATTTTACTCAACCAATCAGAAATCCCTATTTGACCAAATTTGTCCACAGCTTTTCCAAGAATTTCACCTGCCATAAGGTCGCCCCATAGACTTTTATTCGATGAATTCGGTCAATCACAAACTGATCTTAGATATTTTATCTAAATTTCAAAGTTCTCATGTTAACTAACGCTATTAATCGTATGGGTTAGTTACAGTACTTGGCGATATTAACTACTATTTTACTTCAATTATTTACAAAACTAAAACAAGATGACGGAAGCCGGGAAAGTTGAATTGCAGCAATACATAAATAGACGTGAATATCAGTTTAAAAGTATGCAAATTATTTATGATTTATCTATAAATGCCAATAAAGATAAAACCAAAATATCGGCATTTAAGGCTCGATATAAGTCGATTGAGAAAATTAGGGAGAATTTTATCGATTCACATGAAAACTTAAATCGATTACAATTATTATCGAATCCGAATCATGAATACGATAATAAATCCTTGTTGTCCTTCGACGAGTTATATTACTTAGCCGTCGAGTTTGCCGATTCGCTTGGCACATCGACTGTTTCTAAGTCTAGCGATAGGCCTAGTCAATCGTCTATTGCCCAGGTTCGCTTGCCCAAATTAGATATTCCCAAGTACGATGGAAATATTGAAAATTGGGAATGCTTTAAAGATAGGTACGTCCCGCTTATACATAATAATATCGCACTGTCAGATATTGAAAAATTCCATTATTTACTTTCGTGTTTATCGGGAAGCGCATTAACACTTGCTAAAGGCGTTCCTATAACTTTAGCTAATTACTCTGTAGTCTATAGTGCTTTATTAGAAAGATACGACAACAAGCGTATTTTAGCGACAACTTATTTGGATAAATTATTGAAGCTGACGCCGCTCAATAAGCCGTCTTTATCTAACTTATCTGAGTTTACGGATGTACTTTATGAGAGTGTCAACGCCTTGCGCGCATTAAAAATTGATGATTTACTCGAGTTCATTTTGTTCTATATTGCATCAAGGTCACTTGACCATGAAACTAAAAAACGTTTTGAGTTGCAAAATAGTAATGATATTCCTAAATTCAACGACTTAGTTGTTTATTTACAAAATTATATAAAAATTCTAGAAGTTAGTCAGCCCATTTCGACCACTTCCCCAGACACGAAAAATAGACAATTTCGTAGTATGACTCAGAAAGTCGATAGTACGCGTAAGGACAGTAGTACACATCCTACAAAGTTTGTACAAAGATCATCATTTGTCGCTTCCAATAATAATAATAAATCAAGTCATTATGTTTGTTTATGTTGTAATGAAAATCATTCAATTTATCGATGTGGTAAACTGCATTCAATGACTATTGAACAGCGTAAAAATTTCGTTCAAGAATCAAATCTGTGTAAAAATTGTTTAAGGTCTGGTCACGACGATATTAGTTGTAGATCCAAAGCCACTTGTTTTATTTGTAACGCGAAACATAATACTCTTTTGCATGTCGAAAACAAAAGTTTATTAACTCATACGGTTAATTCAAACTTAGTTGACCCTAGCACGAGTACAACACTCGCTAGCACCACAGAGTCGGAGAATTTAAGTCGTACCACGGTTAATCGTACAAAAATATTAGGCTCGGCAATAGTGCGCGTCTATCACGCGGATGGCTCACTTCAGTATGCGCGCGCCCTTATTGACAGTGGTTCGATGGATTCTTTTATAACGAGTGCGTGCGCACGGCGATTGGGTTTACGCATTAAAAAATGTAATTTAAGTGTTACCGGTCTTGGACAAAACACTGTTTGTAATATAAAAGGTTACACTTTCGGCTCGATAATACCTCGTACGAGTGAGTCGCCTAAATTTGACCTACCATTAGTAGTTTTACCTAAAATTACTTCTGCTCTGCCTTCGAAAACGTTACCGTTAGCCGTCAGAGATTATTTTATGCACCTTGATCTCGCCGACTGCGAATTTTATAAATCCGGTCCGATCGATCTTTTATTAGGTGTTGAATGTTTTGATCAAATATACACCGGGTCGCGTTTCACTCCCGGTCCCGAATTACCCTGCGCGCTGTCCAGTGTGTTCGGCTGGGTGATAACCGGTCAGTATTTTCATAACATAAAAAATAAAATTCCCAGTGAACCCGTTACGTCACTCCTCGCGTCTTCTTGCTCGCTCGATGAGATCGTTCAACGGTTCTGGGAGTCCGAGGAACCGCCGAAATGTACAATTTCCGTTCCCGAGGATGATATTTGTGAACAAAAATATAAAAGCGGTACTTATCGCACTTCCGAGGGTCGGTATGTAGTACCAATCATGTTGAAGGATGACGCTCCCCCTTTGGGAGACTCATACCGTCACGCTTTTAATCGTTTTCTTAACCTGGAAAAACGTCTTAGTCAACCAACTGAGTTGAAGGACGAGTATAAGGAATTTATGAGACAGTACGAGGACCTAGGACACATGCAGCCTGCAGACTCTTCGTTTACTGATCGGTACGTAATTCCTCATCACTGCGTCGTACGCCCTGAAAGTTCTACGACACGTCTTCGAGTAGTCTTCGATGCTAGTAGTAAGACTACTAGTAATTTTTCTTTAAACAATATAGTACATGTTGGACCAAAACTTCAAATCGACATCATCGATTTAGTTACTAGATTCCGACTACATAAAGTTGTATTTACCGCGGACATTTGTAAAATGTACCGGCAAATTTTAATTAGACCTGAAAATAGGTGCTATCAACACATCCTATGGCGACCCGAGCCTACCGAGCCGTTAAAGGAATACGAGCTAAATACGGTGACATATGGTGTCAGTAGTTCCCCATATCTAGCCATACGAACTCTTCGTCAACTAGCGGAAGATCATGGCTCCGAATATGCGAGTCGTGTATCTGAAGTGCTGTTCGAAGAAACCTTCATGGACGATGTCACAACTGGAAGTTCGTCTCTTGACGGTGCTAGGCAGTTAAAAGCAGACATTACGTCCTTGCTTTCAAAAGGTCACTTTGAACTTCGAAAGTGGAGTACAAACGAACCGAGTCTTTTGTCCGATGTTCCTCCAGATCACTGTCAAACTTCCAAATCCTTCGAGGAATCGGGAAAGGAGTTTGTCAAAATATTAGGAATCCGTTGGAATCCATCGGATGATAACTTCTCGTATACTTTTTCGGACTCTTTTGATGTTCGGTTCACTAAAAGGTCTATACTTTCTATAGTTGCCCGGATATTCGATCCCTTAGGTTGGATCGGCCCGGTTGTATTTGCTGCTAAATCTCTACTACAAGAGATGTGGCGTTTAAACTTGTCATGGGACGAAGCTATCCCGAAAGATTTAGCCAAAAGATGGCATTGCATAGCAGCAAATCTGTCAGACTTACAAAATATTTCGCTTCCAAGACATATTGTACCTTCCGATCCTATCGAGATACATTTAGTAGGATTCTGTGATGGTTCATTAAAAGGATATGGCTGCTGTGTATATTTGTGTGTCGTCACACAGAATGTCGAATCTCCTACCATTACTAATTTGTTGATAGGGAAGTCTCGAGTAGCTCCTATAAAACCTACTACAGTAAATAGACTCGAGCTAAGCGCAGCGGTGCTTCTAGCGCGAGTACTATCTCACATGCATAACCTTCTAAAAGATAAAATTCACATCAGCTCCGTCCGAGCTTATTCCGATAGCATGACTACCTTGTCGTGGTTAAACACAGCACCACATTTGTTAAAAATGTACGTTGCTAATCGTGTTGTTCAGGCGACGGCCTTGATCAGTCCCGAACTTTGGTACCACGTTGCAACGGAAGACAATCCGGCTGACTGCTGCAGTCGCGGCGTGTCTTGTACTGAACTTGCCAGCCATCCATTATGGTGGACGGGCCCTGCTTGGCTGCAAGCCCTACCTAGTTCTTGGCCTTCCAAGCAAGTGCTGGTAGCTAAAGAAGAGCTGCCTGAATTAAAACCTTTAGTCACTGAGAGTTTTCACATTGTTCAAGTACAAAATAATATACTATCGAATCTCATAGAAAAATGTTCTTCTTTCACGAAACTTCAAAGAGTTTTAGCGTGGTGTTTTCGGTTTATTTCAAACGCAAGAACGGCTAAGGCAGATCGAAAATTCTCTGCACTTACCAGTTCTGAGCTCAATAATTCTGTCAAGGCACTAGTTAAGTTTACTCAAAATCATTATATGACATCGCAAGTCGATCAAGTACGGAATCATAAACAATGTGAAAAATCACTTCAAAAGTTATCTCCCTTCCTTGATGAGGAGAGTTTATTGCGAGTGGGGGGACGTATAGATGATGCGAAACTATCCTCATCAGCGTTACATCCTCTGCTTTTGTCCAAGCGATGCCCTCGTTCTCGTTGGCAAATGATTAAGCAGGTCACTCAAAGTTTTTGGCGTATTTGGCAACGCAAAACTAAATGGTATAAACCTGGTCCGCCTAACCTAAAGGTAGACGATTTGGTAATTGTCAACGAACTTAGTCTTCCGCCCTTGTTTTGGAAGTTAGCCCGCGGGATCAAGTTCATCCTGGCTCCGATGATATCGTCCGGGTGGTTACTCTCCGAACTGTAAACGGAAAAACTATGCGACGACCTGTAGTCAAGGTCTGTCCGTTACCTTGTAATTCATTTTCTAAGATATAAATATGTGAACAATATTATCTTATTGCGATGGTATTGTTATTTAAGTTAAGTTAAGTTTATGAATATTAAGTTATATCGAGCACAACTATAGAAATTATTGAAGATTCTTTAACGTGTGAAATCCTAGTGAATTTCAAGTGGGGGGAAATGTACAGACATCAAACCATTCCTGATCTAATTTCCTATCTTAAATGTTTCCCTTCCTAATTTAAATCTGCCGCCAACACGTCCGACGCAAATTATAGTCAATGCGTCGGCCAATCAACGTTTGGTGCGCGCGACACGCGCGCCACCCCGTGTTAAAACAGTTAACAGTACGGTTCAAAAATTTCGAGAAGAAATGAACTACTGAGCCCCGACGCGTGTGATGTATTCAAAATCTTTCATGTACCTAATATAATACTTGCTAGAAGTTCACTGACTGTTCGGTCTACGATCAATCTCTGCCTAGCTTAGTGGAAGTGCAACATATGTGAGCGTTCGTGTATTAGCTGACCGGTCGACAGAACACATGTCCCGTCGTTGGTGAACCCGTCAACGTCCTTCACATTATCCAGGTTAGTGTGTGTGCTTTCTACTACTTGGGGTCACAGGATTTCGTCTAGGCTGGCAACAGGGCAATGCAGTGGCTTCTCCAGCGAGTCCCATCCACCCTGTTCAAATGAAAATAAATTATATTATTATTACTACTTAGACAGGATAAGCACACAAATAAAACTAGGATTTTTACATGACACTTTCACAGAAATCTCGTAATTTTTTTCTAGGTAGGTATTTAGGACAAGACGTAGTAAAGTAGGCAGATAAATAAATAAGTAGGAAGGAACTTACATTTTTTCCGAGATCTTTTGGCTTTCATATTTTTATAATGCGTACTAAACTTTCTTTTCCCTGGCAAATTCAAATTCAATCAGTCCTGCGAAAAAAACTCTCGATTACCGACTAGATACGTTTATGATATTGGCTATAGCATGTTGAAATCATGTTTCAAGCCTGAATTGATACATATTTTACAAGGTTCATAAAATAACCTACTCAACAAAGTATCTAATTCATTCTTTGTATTTTTTACGATTTATATACATTCATTATATTGGTAAATTAGTTATACTTACAGTTTTTCACAAAAAACACAAATTCACAACACGTAATTTTGCTAGAGCATCCGACGCGCGTGGTGTCACCTTGACATATAAAAACACACTGGCGATTAGCGGCGACCCAGAGTACTAATTCGTAATATCGGAATGTGCGTCATTTTTCATACATTTTTCTATGGAGAATTTACGTAAAACATATCTAGATTTTAGGGCTTTAAAAGAGGAAGTCTTTGTTTGTAAAGGTACAAAAAAAAAGTATATGTTATATTTATTGGTTTCTTCAGTGTTCAAAAAGTGTTTCTTTTTATCAATTTGTGTTGATTTATTGGGTTAAATCTGAAAAATACGAAGGCATGTTTTTGCATTTTTTCTCAATTTTGTGCGTTTGTTGACCTTTATTATAAAACAACTATTAGATTTTAAGAGTTTAATATAATCATACAATATTTTTTGGTCTTTGATTGTAATATATACAAATTATCATTGATATCAATCATATCTAAATAGGTTAAATATGAAAAATCGTAACACTCTTTTCACAGTTTTCACGATCTGGCCCGTAGCGAAAAATTCTAGGTCTGGGGTGTTAATAGAGACTGAAGACTAAGGACAATTTAGTTTCATGGTTTGTTCAGGACATTATTTATACAACTTGTAGTAGCCAAATTTCCGATCCACTTTATTCACGTCTTGTTGACGAACATCGCCCTAGCTCGCACAGATATTTGCTTGACGTTCAATTCATTCGGATTTTACGTGTCATCCTGTCTGACTGATTCATCAACGCCGAGGCAAATCTACTGATGCTAGAAACGTGATATTTGGACCGTGGCGTGGGGTAAAAAATGATATCAACGTTTGTATTAGGTTGGGGAAAAAGTCTTTTCGTATTTTATATGAAAATTCAAAACATTTTTTAATAAAGTTTATTTACATTTAACTAAAGTATGTAGGTGCCATTTTGTTCGATAACTTTTGGCCATCTTGTAGGTAGAGACATGATCCCATTACTATAGAAATTTTGGGACTTCTGTTCAAAAAACCACGACAAGTGGTTTTGGCAGTCTTCTCGTGATGGTAACCTCACATTGCCTAAAGAATTCTGAAGAGACCGAAACAGGTGGAAATCAGAAGGTGCAAGGTCAGGACTATACGGCGGATGCATTAACACCTCCCAGTCAAACTCTCTTAATTTTTGCTGAGTGGCTAAAGATGTGTGAGGTCTAGCGTTATCATGATGAAAAATCACACCCCTTCTGTTAATTAATTCCGGCCGCTTTCTCTCAACTTTTTGCTTTAATCTCATCAGTTGTTCACAGTAGAGTTCAGAATCGATAGTCCTGCCTGGCGGTAACAGCTCATAATGAATAATGCCCTTCCAATCCCACCATACACACAGCATCACCTTATTGCGGGTTAACCCGGGTTTTGCCAGAGTCTGTGAAGCCTGACCGGCCTTTGACCACGACCTTTTTCGCACGTTCTTGTCGTACATGATCCACTTTACATCACCAGTTATAAGCTTCTTCAAAAACGATTCGCTTTCATTACGTCGTAGTAAAGAATCGCAAATGAGTACACGGTTCATTAAGTTTCTTTCAGTGAGATCGTGAGGCACCCAAATATCGAGCTTTTTAGTGTACCCAGCTTTTTTCAAATGCGCCAAAACTGTTTTGTGGTCAATTCCTAATTCTTCAGCTACGTCGTAACTACTGATATGCTGATCTTGCTCCACTTTTTCAAAAATGGCATCCATTTTATCCGTAACAGGGCGACCAGAGCGACGTGCATCTTTCACATCAAAATTTCCTGATTGAAAACGCTTAAACCAAATTTGTGCTACTCTCACAGACACTGCACTAGATCCATAAACGTCACAAATTTTTTTCGCAGCTTGCGTTGCATTTTTACTTTTTTTGTAGTAAAATTTTAAAATGTATCGAATTTCTTCATTAGATTCACTCATCTTGACAGTAAAAAAAACAAATGAAAATCACACATTTACCTAATTTGAATTTGGAATTATCTTTTTTAAAATTTAAACTTTTTAAAGATATCAAAACATAATAAAATCTCTTTGGTTATACCATTTGTATCTGAAGATACAAATGGTATAACCAAAGAGATTTTATTACAAGTTCATACATACTAAAATGCGAAAAGACTTTTTCCCCTACCTATTATGTAACTTTTTTGTTTGTAGTCAGATCTTTTCGGAATTTAATAAAAGTCTAATTTAATATTTTTTTTAATTCGATGTAAATATGTCGACGTAAATGTAGTCCTAAAAGAAAATAAGTAAACACGTATTTCACGATTTTTTTATATTCAACCCTTAAGTCGGTGAACAGGGGTATGGATGTCTTTTTTCAAAGTCAGACTCATGGTTGACCATTTTACATAGAGTAAAATGCACAAGCATGAGTCTGACTCACAAGCATGAGTCTTGTATAATTTGGGAAAAGCCACACCGCTCTTTATTTTGATACCAAAACACGTTCCGCAGTAGACGATAAAATGTGGTGTATATGGGGAAATCCATTGGAATGGCATGGAAACGGAAAGATTGAGCCACAGCGAACCGCTAGTCTCAAAATAAAGTCATCAACCAGTTTATTTAGAAAAAAAATTGTGAATTTTCTTTATTTTAGGGATTTCACAATCAAATGTCATACGTCAAAAGCATTTTGCCTGTTTACTCTAAATTTGTTTGAAATCATAACTAAATCCAATGTTAGCGTACCCATGCGTAATTATTGACAAGTTAGCTCAATTTAAAACTAAATCAGCAAAATAATTCCTGCTCTTGCATACTTAGATACAAACTGCAAAACATTGTTTATGTAAGTTATTTTAGTTATAAGCGACTATATTATTACGAATGAAAAGTAAATAAATCTGTAAGCACTTCGAATTGTCAAAGGGACCCTTGAAGGTACCCCTGCAACTCCTATATAAAACTGACCGTTGTACGTAGGAGTTGCAGGGGTAACGGTCATAATAATCTAATACAGACAAAATTCACTGAAAGAGCAATGGGAACCAACGCCGGGTGAGTTTTGTGTTTTACCCCGCTGTTTTTTACGTAGTGTTCAGATCAATGGTGTCGATGTTTTCCATAGGGAGTTGCAAATAGATTATTGCTCGCTTGATTTCTTGAGATCTACCCGTGAGGCACTGTGGAATACATCGCTCGGGAGGTTTTGTCTTGAATTAATCGTAACGTTTGTGTATCTACTCTTGTACTCAATTCGTCAATATAGGTATTGCTCTTGTTGTTAATTTGAAACGAATTAGAAATCGTATGCAAACATACAGTCATCCATGGCTGGATGTCGGAGCTATAACTGGCAACACTAAAAAGCAATTTCTGGACTAAAACCTCAATCCATTGAATGCTTAATTTAATAGTATACCAAGAGATAATGATATAAAAAGAGAAGTAGGGTACAGCGTATTTGTAATTTGCCCGACTGGGGAAAGTACCTCCACCTTATAAAATGCCGTAGCCAAATAAGAATTCCCTTGACGTGTTGTGTTCCTGCGAGTGAGTGAGGTCACCAGAAATAAAGGAGTTGCTGCGTGGTGTCATGGGGTTAGCGGGGGTGGCGGCGCACGAGCGATATTTCATATTGATATGTTCACGTTAATATGGCTATGATAACCGCTTCACATCAGGCGGGTCGTATGCTTATCAGCCATCCGAAATGAAATAGGTAATAAATAGATCCTACATAACAGATTGATTAATTTAATTAAACAGTCACTAACATATTTTTATGAGGAAGACCAACCTAGCTGTAGTTGATTCAGTGCATAATTTATTGAGCGAGGACGCTACAAAAGTGACTGAGCTTCTTGCCGGTGCCACATAATTAGAAAATATTTAAATAGAGATAAGCCTTAACTTATTAGACCCCATTAATTTGCCAAATTTCTTTAGTACTAAGGCTGAGCTTGGGGATTAGAGCAGCGGCGTTGTTCTCTGGCCACAAAGATATTCGTTCACTCCCTTTCTGATCCAATAAGTCTGCCTACTAATCCTGCTAATATTATGAATACGAAAATTTGTGCATTGTTTGTGCAAAAAATAAAAATTACAAACATCCATACATCCGTATGGATGTTTGTTATTTTTTCACGGTTAAATGGCTGAACGGATTTAAATCAAATTTATCAGAAATATAGAATAGCTTCTACCCGCAGCTGCGCCCGCGTTTTTTTTAAATAAAAAGTATCAAATGTCCTTCTTAATACCTTTGAGAATATGTGTACATGTGTATCATGATGATCGGTTGAGTAGTTTCGGCGTGAAAGCATAACAAACAAACTGACATTCACATTTATAATATTAAGTAGCAATGAATTGACACATATGATTATTTGTATCCCGGTGCTGTATTCATGAAGCTGCGGGCTGACGCTGGTGTCAAAATAAAAGACAAATTCGGTTTGAGCAACAGCACAAGACGCAACAAACAATACGTCATCATAATCATTGTCGTTATTAAAATTAACCCTGTACAACAGGGGAATAGTTTGTACAAACAATAAAACACAATAAACTGTATTTAAGTGATCACCGGCGTCCGCATGTTAGGCCGTACAAACAGTGCTGCCATGTCGTCCGAACGAAAGTGGACAATCCGTTTATTCATACGTCGACATAGGCCGTCTCGTCTATTCTTTCCACCACATGTTCCGCCGCTTTCCATATCCGTACACCCGCTTCCAGCCGCTTTATTAAGGTCGCCAGTCCATCTAGAGAGACGGCGTCCCACTCTCGTCTCCCCAGTCGCCCTACACGCAGCCTCCAGTCTAGGACCTTCGTCTCCCATCTGCTATCACTGACACTGCATGATGAGGCCTATGGCTGGTCCACTGCCACTTAAGCTTGCTGATTCTGAGAGTCATATCAACAACCTTGGTTCTTTTTTATATATGAGTGGGCGGCAAACGAGCATGTGGTTAAAATATTGAATCTGGTGGAAAGCAATCACCACCGCCAATGGAGATCAGCAACACCAAGGGGCTGCCGATCCGTTGCCAGCCTATACTCCTTCCTTTCTTTCTTTCTGGTCTGGTTCTCCGTCGAATTTCCTCGTTCTGGATTCGATCTCTTAGAGAAACTTCAAGCATAGTCACAAGACACAATGCATAGCTACAGGAAACAATAATACATAGCTACAGAAAACTGTTTGTAATATCGCAAGGCAACTCTATTTAGGTACAAAAAATAAATCTAATGTAAACGATAGGCTCGCTGGCCATCCAACCCAGCGCCGGGTGATTTATCACTACGCAACTATTTGTTATCAACTTTCTCTCACTCGCTTTCTGGCTCACCTAATCATATACACTCGCTTACTAAACACTCACTATAGGTACTCATATAGTATTTTATTATCTGTGCTATAGCTGTCATTTTTATAACAAGCTTTTATTTAGTTTCAACATGCTGTCTGTAATCAAATCTTGCAGATATGTTGGCACAAATATGGGCTGAACCTTGTCACACTCGTCTGGTTCTCCTGCCAAGGCAATGCACCCTGTATTTTTGCCAAAACTGATAGTGTAATAAACATCCATACATCCATCATAACAAACTCTTACGTCCCACTAATAGTATTCAAAATGTGAAAGTTTGTGAGAACGAAACGCCTGAACGAATTTACATGAATTTTGTTATACGTACAGAATATGTTTTCGATTGATATATAGTCTTTTTAGGGTTCCGTACCTCAAAAGGAAAAACGGAACCCTATATATGATCACTTTGTTGTCCGTCTGTCTGTCTGTCTGTCTGTCAAGACCCTCTATTTCGAGAATGCGTGGAGGTATCAAGCTGAAATTGTAAACTCAGGCTTGCTGAAAACTGTATACTCAGGTCTACGGTGCCATGAAGTTGTAAAACAATCAAACTTCTAAGTTTACGTAAAAAAAAGTTACGGTCGTTTATTCAGCAAAAAACGCATATTGATACATTCTCAAGGGAATCAAAACTCATAGGGTACTTCCCGTTGACGTAGAACTATGAAATTTGGCAAGTAACATCGTTATAGACAACAAGTACAAGAATAAATCTCAAAACAATACGTTTGTAATTAAATCTTAAAAAATAGGGGGTCTATATTTTTTAAGGAGTCGAAATTTCAAATTGAAGCTACTAGTTCAAATGGGGTATCATATGAAAGGGCTTGATGCGCACATTGCAAAATATATTTTATTAATTTTTCCGACGCATTATTTTTTAATTATAATGAACAATATCAAATTTGTAATGATCTTACGTACGGAACTTTCGGTGGGCGGGTCCGACTCGCACTTGTCGGGTTTTTTTTCTGATGGAATCACAACAGTAATTCTGAAAGCCGAAGAAAATACGGTTCTAAAGAAAACAAGAACTTCCGTTAAATTCCGTCATTCACAACGGGACCGGGCCAGTCGCGTAGACCAGGTGTTTGGTTATCTTGTTGTTTAAAAAAGGTGATGAAACCTTATTGAAGAACTGTACACCGACATAAGCCACTCTCAAGTGTTATGATTATGACGAATTGTCTCGCTCGAAGACTTGATGACTATCAGGTTTTCGTAAAGGCTATAGATCATATACCTATATTGCAGTAGATTGTGCAGAAAACCACAGACTACGTCTACCTCTGACAGACTGCACAGCTTCGCGGGGGTAATTTCAACAAAGAGATCGATAGACGCATTCGTTTGAGCTAGGCAACTTTTGGAAAGCTTCAACCTTTGCTATTCCACGCAATACCTATTATGTAGAGACTTGAACACTGACCGTCGCCGTGTCGAGCTGTTCCACAGGCTTCGCAGCGAGCGATGCTTGAGGTGAGGAGAATTAAAGTTGTTGCCTTTAGAGTTAGCAAGCAGAAGTGGCATTGGGTATGACCTAAAAAAATGCGGCTGGATGCGGAAACCGGCGCATTGTAAGTAGTAGAAGCCGTTCGAGAAGGCCTATTTCCAGCAGTGAAATTACAGGCTGATAATAATGATGAAGACTATTATTTACATCGTTATCCACCTTTCGCAGGTTAGTCCCGTAATATCTGTCCAGATATTGATACCTTCATCCCTTGTTTTTCATTTCAACCCTGGTAGCCCGAAATTAAGCGTCCGACGAAAAAGGTCTTACTTAAATATTACATTGCCTTTACCGTGCGTGGTGCGCAGATTAGGTGTGTAACAAAATGAGGCTTTTTAAAAAAAGAAAAGCGTTCTTATGGATTGTCTGTTTATATTTCAGAGAGAATATTTTATAAGTAAGCTTATGTACTATTAACAAAATGGTACGTCTGTTGGTACAAACCGTTCTCTCATTTGCGTGGGACGTATCCATTTCAAATATAACTAGTTGAGCCCAAGGCTTCGTTGGCGTAATCTATATCTTTTAAGGACCAGGGACCCTACAGCCTGAGCTGAAACCGATATTTTGCGAAAATATTTCAGCTTAGGTCAGTGGTAATAGTAGTAAGTGGTAAAAATCCTGGAGTTTTAACAACTAAGCTAAAGATATTCGTATCTTTAAAAGAAACTAAAATAGCTAGGTGCACGTAAACGGACAGACAGGAATATACTCGGTTTTTTAATTTGTATTGATGGGCAAATATTAAGTAAAGCATTATGTGGTGACAGCACCAAAGTCATGTCTATGTGGAGTCATGTCATAACTTGATACAAATTTTATAATAATAAGTACTTTTTAAACGAATTAAAAAAGGAGGTTCGTGATTATCGTGATTTTTTCAAAAACTAATAAAGGGGTTTTGCTTTTCGTCTTGATACTTTTTGGGAAGGTTTAGTAAGGTGTATGAAACAGTATTATAATTGGATTATAAGAAGGCAGAGCTATAGACTAAAACATTGGAGTAAGTCAGTGAAAGTTTCATTGAAATCCGATCAGTTTTCTTAAAGATAATAATCCAGGGCAGATCTACTATGTATTAAGTATTATAAATGTTAAAGTTTGTATATTGTAACTTCATCCCGCAAAAACGGCCCAACGGATATGGGTGAAAGCCACACAGATATTACGTACTGCATTAACAAATAAAATATTTTTGTTTATGTAATTGCATATGTTACAGTCAATGTAATAAATTGGATAAATTGGTCATTATTTATAATGGCTGGCCAATGTAATAAATTGTCAATTATTAATAATTAAGCTTACTTGGCACCACATCCTTCATCATCTAGGTTGACGGAGCTCCCTTCGCGGAGCTCCTATTTCCAGTGACAGGACACAAGAAAACCCTAACCTAACCAAAAATCAACTCAAATCAACCATGACATGATGTATCACATTGACCAAGTATTTGTCAGTATGAATAATAACTAATTCATTACATTGACCATACCATATATGCGAATACGAAGCCGAATGCTTTCTTAGCGGATGCCTACGTCATAATAGCTACCAGTATGTCAATTTTCAATCCGATCCATCCATTGTTTAGAGCTTTGCGTTGATAAATTACTCAGTAACGGTTGCCTTTTATAGATACAGACTACATTTGGGTCTGAAAACTAAACAATTTCGGCCGTATATGGCAATAGATCACAGCACATATCATCTAGCTAGATCAAACTGGACGCTATAAAATGCAGATGTTCCAGCCCTGTCACCGCTGTCAATCAAACACACTCTTGCCACCGAATACTAAATAGTGTCGATGTGACCTAGTTTTATTTTATACAAGCTATTACTCTCGACTTCGTTTGCGTTGTTTATAAACTACAGTTTTATTTTTATTTTCAAACGGGAATATTAAACATTTTGTCATACTGTGACTGGTGCCAGGTAATACGGCTCGTCTAATGTAAAGTGGTTACTTTAGCTTACAGACGCTTACATTACAAGGAGTGTACGCTTACATTATTAGTCCCGTGTCATCACCGTTGCTAACCTTACAACTTCACTTAATCGCAATAATACAACAATCCTCAATGATATTTTATATGGCCGCTGTCTTTTGTGAGATGTAGCTTCTTCCCTATTCGAGGCCAATGTGCCAGCCACTTATATATTTACTATATAAGTGGTTGGATTCTCATCCATCCTCATCAAAGGAGGATCGTGGTTGATGGAAAGGATTAGGGAAGGTCTATATCCAACAGTGGGTAGATATAGGATGATGATGATAATATTTCTGTACTTTCACCACAACTCTTGCAGTTAACTAAAAAATCGACGGATTGTACCAAGTGCAGGTAAGGTTGAGGTTCGAACGATGATGAAGAGTCCAAAACCCGCGTGGTTTGAAAAACTTCGGTTTTTTATACCAATAAGGTGGTAAACATCCGTACGGCCCGCCTGTTGGAAAGCAATTACTGTAGCCTGTAAACGCCTGTATAACCAGGCATCACACGAGCGTAGTCGTCAGTGTCGTTACTGTAAAAACCTCTTCACGCCCTTTTTGAAGAACCCCATGCTGTAGTCTTCTGAGATAACCTCGACAGGCAGTTCATTCCATAGCTTTATAGTACGGAGGAGAAAACATCTTTTTGAATGTATAGAATTTTAAATAATAAGAAAATTTATTGAATGTATTGAAACTAGCGGTTCACCCCGCGTGATCAGTAAAATACGAATAGAATATGTTTTGGATATTGATCTTGATGTTGGCATATCCTAAATTTATACACAAAATACCCCTAAAATCTCCATCCATGCATTATCACAAACTGTCATATTTCTAATATTAATAAGTTTCGCGCATATCATGCCACAGGCGAAAGCTCATTTATAGGTCACATGGCGTTAAATTAATGAAAGCCGACAATTTCATCGAGACCTCACGCTTGTTATAATTTCAGTATGGACACGAATGTTCTGTTATAATTAACAAGCATACAGTATTGTTTCAGGGAATTATTTACCAACATCGGCCGCTACCAACGATGTCTATTTATTCCCCGCTACTTACAACTCAGATTTTTACGCAAACACGTTTTTGTATCAACAATTTGTAGAACGGAAACAAGCGACACACTCTATTTGGAGAGAGGAAATCTACTTCTAACATCTGTCTTGAGATAAATTAACCCTTGTCGTGCTAAGAGCTATTACAGTGACATTTGTATCACTTATAGCCAGGAAACTACCAATTTCTCTCCGTCAGTGCCAATTGTCGCAAACTCAAGTAGGTATTCCTTACAAAACTTGAATAGCAAATAGATAGAATTGTGTTTTGTTAGGTTTTCTTTTTATTGATGTTAAATATAGATAATATTATTTACAAAATATGGAACAGAATATAATAACTATAAAACTAAAGTACCTACCTAAAATTTAATAATACTAAAATAAAACTAACCTAAAACTAAAATGTTTGGCCCATATGGCATCATTCCCAACATGCTAACAGCATTACCTAGGTGGATTAACTGATCCTTTGGGCGAGGAATGTGCCAGATCGCCAAGACGTAGACCAATCATAGAATAGTTAGATTAGTTTTATTCATCGAATAGATAGAGTGGACCAAATAAGTGATCTATGTCTAGAACCTATGGATTAACATTCGTTTGTGCTTATTTTAATGTTTCGCAGTTAGCCGCATGTTGTAACGGTTTGTTTCTACCTAATTATTATTTGTTAATATCTAAGTCACTGAATCACATGCTGCAAAAACATCTTAGCAGCCTGCCATCTTATTATGTGAGGCTGTATCTAAACCATTAGCATCTTCTTCTATCTCTTTTTTTTTTACGTAATATTCTTTGATCCAGCTACGCGTAACTTTTTGTTTATTTACGAAAAAAAATGCTTTGTTTTGTGATGGCCAAATAAATACTCAAAAGAAGAAAGTAAAACTCAATTGCTTTTGTTTTCTCTTGAATTATCTCGTTCAATGCTCTGATACATTATCGATTATTGTGCTAATAACAACATAGGTTATAATCTACATAGATTGAATACATAATTCGGTTAACGTCGGTTACTGAGTAAACACATAAACTAGGGGCAATGTAAAGCGAGGCCGCAATAGCTTCACCTAAACTCATTGATATCTCCCTAAAGTGTCCACATGATTGATCGACGGTAAGGCACTCTATTCAAGTTGCCTCATGCAACGCTCTCCAATATATTTATTATCACTTATTTAGCTTTTAAGTGATTTGTATGTCGAAATTTACGTTTATTTTTATCGGGACATAAATGATTTCCCTCGTAAATCATGTCTCAATATGATTTGTATGTTCCCGGAATTCGTTATAAATAGGCTTCTAGATTTTTTTGTTTACAGGTAAATACATATAAATATATTAAATTTTTGATATTTTTTAAAACGAGAGACCTGTAGTAATTTAGTTGTGATTGTCAGTTTTACAGCATTTGTCGTAAAAATTTAGAAAGAATTAAATTACCTACGACAATCTATACAACTTTTTTGTGTGTCATATTAACCATAACACTCGTTATTAGAACGTTATACATATATAGTTTCATAGACGCGAACATAAATATTGTATTAAACATAATACTATTTACTTAATTAAGCATATACATATATAATAGTTACATAATTCCTAATAAAAAAAACCGACGCCTCGCTCGACGCCGAACAGATTTGAAACACCGAAATTATTTTGTATAGAAAATACGCCTAAGCGAGTACATAGTTGAGTGGGGAGAGAATAGCAAATTTACGAGCGCTTGGCGGGGTAGTAGGTGGCGAAGTGTTTGCCATGCCAACAGTCGGCATGACCGGATGCATTATATTTTTCAAATCACAAATCTTACAAATGCGTGCGTTAATGGAAAACGATGCTTTGGACTTTAATCAAATTTGCATGGTTTTATGAGCACCACACTTCAAAACCATACAATTTTGATTAAGGCAAAGCATAATTTTCTACTATATAAGACATCTATCTTCCAGATTCATTTCAGTTCCGAGGCTTAGGCAGCATATTTAAATATACAAATTATAAAGCCCCAAAATATATTTCGTAAGCGAACACAAGATTTTTCATTTTGTTCAACAAAACTCGGATGTTTTAATAAAAAAAAATCTTCTCTGTGAAATAAAGCTTCCCCATTTTCAAGGCGACAAGTATAAAGTGATATTAAGAAACGCGAGCTGGTACAAATGAAAAGAAAAATATATGGAGAAGGTCAGATTTTCATTAGCTCCTGAGAATTTTATTAGAGGGAAAGATGCGGTCACGGACGTGATCAGTTTCTTTATTCATATGAGACTTCACATAATTATTCAATTGCAGACAGAGTCACTGAATTTTTTAAGATGTGTTGGAGTATACCATCTCGTTAAATATTCATTTATAAAATGAAAAATGTCTCCGTATTTAACTACGCAGAAAATGTTACAGGTTTATTTGATATAGATTAAATGAGTTAAAGAGAATTAAGTTCCGTGAATGATATTTGCTTTGCTTTTTTGTTTTTTTTTCTATATTCGAGACATCGGATGGCAAACAGACATATACGGTCTGCCTAAACGGTTCATCATTTACACTGGTATTATTTACTTTACGAAAAATCTGGTTACGGCTAAACGCTTAAAATCAACATTGGTTTCTACCGCTCGAGCGCTCCTTTGGCCCTCAACTGGCCGGGTGGATGTGTCAATTTTTCATTAGTTAGCGTTTATGATAAAATTTTATTTTCTTTGTGTTATAACACAAAGAAATTAAAATTGATATCTTAAGATAACAAAAACAAAAAAAAATGTTTTATTTCCTTTTGGAAAAAAAGTCCTTTAAAAATCTAAATTAATTTTTATTAGTTTAGATTTTATCATTTTATATATCTATCTTTAGATTTTAAATCTAAAGTAATTTTTATTACTTTAGATTTTTAATTTTTTGTTACAGAAACTTTTTGTTTATTTTTACCGTTTGAATAACGTTTCTTTTTTATTTAACATTAATAAAAGTTATACGAGTATTTCGTTAATTTTTCTTTTCTTATTGAAAGTAAATATTATCAGTAAAGTAATACTGAATAAAAATACACAGTGGTGTATTTTTATTTATTTATTATTTGGATAATAACATAAAAATATTATACCTATTGTACATGCGGTCACGGTGACCGCACCCGGCCTGTTAAGGGTTAAGAAAGAATATCAACCTCTAAAGCTATCTCTTAGATTATTTCAAAACGGTATTGAAATCTTATCCAGTCGAACAAAACCACAGGCTGAAAGTACATAATATAATATACACTATTTTCTTGACAAAATTTAATAATTTATCAACGGATTAGACAGCAAATTAATCAACGGGCCCGTCAGGAGCTTTGTTTAGAGAAAACATAGTATGTCTATTAATTGTAATAAAGGCCATGTAGGTTTCCTTACGTCATATACACGAACTTAATGAAATGTTTAGCGATAAGACTGCCTTTTGTAGTCTTAAACGATGGTATCTTTGATGTAAAACAAGTCGCTTACCAAAATCTAAGATTCCGCGATTATTTTTTGAATTCAATTTCGATATTTCAATATCTACTAAGAGGAGCTCGATGGCGTCGTTGCACGTCTCAGTGTAGTCCATGGATGGTTTTTAAAAGCTTTTATTCTACTTGCCCTGTTTGTTAGTATGGGACAAATCTTGCGAGTTAAATTAGAACCACTTCCTGTTGTCAGATTAGGTTGAAATTTGGTTTACTTACGTAACTTCGGTGACAATGCAATAATATGGTACCTTGAAGCTGGTCTCATGATGGAGTCGGAAGGTGGCCATAGGAACTCCTAAACTAAACAAGATAAAACCGTCGAGTTTGGACTCGTTTGAATAGTCTTGACAAGCACTCTAGTGCTACATGACAGCTAGGGTCTCATGATGGAGTCGGAAGGTGGCCATAGGAACTCCTAAACGAAACAAGATAAAACCTTCGAGTTTGCACTCGATTGAATAGTCTTGACAAGCACTCTTGTGCTACATGACAGCCAGGGTCTCAAGATGGTGTCGGAAGGTGGCCATAGAAACTCCTAAACTAAACAAGATAAAACCGTCGAGTTTGGACTCGTTTGAATAGTCCTGACAAGCACTCTTGTGCTACATGACAGCCAGGGTCTCAAGATGATGTCGGAAGGTGGCCATAGGAACTCCTAAACTAAACAAGATAAACCGTCGAGTTTGGACTCGTTTGAATAGTCCTGACAAGCACTCTTGTGCTACTTGACAGCCAGGGTCTCAAGATAGCGTCGGAAGGTGGTCATAGGAACTCCTAAACTAAACAAGATAAAACCGTCGAGTTTGGACTCGTTTAAATAGTCTTGACCAGCACTCTTGTGCTATATGACAGCCAGGGTCTCAAGATCGTATCGGAAGATGGCCATAGGAACTCCTAAACTAAACAAGATAAAACCGTCGAGTTTGGACTCGTTTGAATAGTCCTGACAAGCACTCTTGTGCTACATGGCAGCCAGGGTTTCAAGATGACGTCGGAAGGTGGCCATAGGAACTTCTAAACTAAAAAAGATAAAACCGTCGACTTTTTGGGCTCGTTTTAATAGTCTTGACAAGCACTCTTGTGTTAATTGATATCCAGGATCTAAAGATGAAGATCCAGGATCCCAAGAACTCTCTTGGAGTTACGGAGTTTTGTAGAGATCGGTGAGATGGGATGGGTGGATGGATAGCACTGGTCTGCAACCTGTCTAGGAGAAGGAAAACTCCGAAATCAAACCCGGACTCGAATTTCCGTCAAGCGCAAGTAAGGTTTCGGGGCGGCAAAGCGCGTGTGATGCCCCTGGCACCTTACAGGCGTTCATAGGCTATGGTAACTGCTTTCCATCAGGCGGGCCGTATGCTCGTTTTCCACTTTAGTGGTATAAAAAAAAAGGTCCAAATAGAAATAAGAGGCGGTATGAAAAGCACCCAAGTGAAGGTGAGGCCGTGCTGATGAATTGAATGGCAATAGTGTGTCAAATAATATATTCTCGCAAACGTACCACCTCAGGGAACCAGGGCGCACCCTGTTGTAATGAAGGCCTTGCCCTTCTATCCGGGCTTTTAATTGAAGAACTGGACAGTACAAAACTAATTGGTACAATACTGTGTAACAATGATGCAATATTAGAAATGCAGAAATTAAGACGAAACTAAAAATTTTAAAAATAAAATATTAATTAAAAAAATATTTTTAAAAACAAGCTTTTATTCAATGCTCTAAAACGAAGAAAATAAATTTTGAATGCAATCAATCCCACCATCTTATTAAATTATAAAATTTATATTGATATAAATAAAAGCTTGTCGCAAGCTTGTCGATGTTGTTTGAAATCTCGCGACAAACTTTTATTTATATCAATATAAATTTTATAATTTAATAAAATGGTGGGATTGATTGCATTCAAAATTTATTTTCTTCGTTTTAGAGCATTGAATAAAAGCTTGCTTTTAAAAATATTTTTTTAATTAATATTTTTTTTATCTTGAACTGTTGTCATTGGATGACTCTGTAGCCTTTAGGCGAAAACACTGGCCTCCGCCAACCCGCAGTTGAGCAGAGTGGTGGAGTATGCTCTAAACCCATTTGATTGAGGGAAGGCCCGTATCCCGGCAGTGGGATGAATAAGAGTTGACGGCAAATAACTACTAAAGTCTATAAATAGCATTTTTATTGCATTGTATTTTTTATCTTATCTATGTACGTACCTACCTATCTACATATCTACCACATTTCATCAAAATCCTATCAGCTGTATGACGGCAATAAATAGCGCGATATTTTTTTTTTCACATTAGACTAACTCACACAAATATCTCAAACACTACAGAAGCGTATTCCGGATTCCATCTGAATTTAACTAAGTATCAATGTATATATGTATTAAGCGAGCAAGTCTTGTATCTGGCAGCGATCTCGCGTACAGGCGGTTCTAACGATTCAGACGGAATTTACATTATAGAAGTTTACGGGATCTAGGTCTCATTTCTGAGAAAATTAGTTTTTACCTAAAAACGTCAATCAACTGACGTTTTCGCCCTCTGTTTATAAAAATAACAGACATTGATTTGTTCATGTCATAGACGTATAATTTTTCACATTTTATATACAAATAGGCGGGCCAGAGGCGAACATCACGGGTGTAAAAAGTGGCTTAACAGCGCTTATCACTTACCTATGCATTTATATATGCAGTACGCAAAGAATGTGAATAACTTTTCAATCATTCTTGCCGTGACGGTAAGCGGGACAGAATGAATGCTGGAATTGCCTTATTTTATTCTTGTCACAATGTAGGCAGAAACGCATCTTTAAATAAATAAATATAGGTACCTGGACAAATTACACACGGCCATCTAGTCCCAAACTAAGCCAAGCTTGTACATACTTGTTGTTGTGTATGAGTGATATAATGCTTAAACACATTTTTTTTGTAAAAAACACCCAGACCAAGACAAACAGACATGTTCATGCACACAAATATTTGTCTTTTGCGGGGATCGAATCCGCGACTTCGGAGTCAATGTAGCCATTGCTAACCATATAACACGCTATATTTTATAGATGCCTGATGGTGGTGGTGGCGTGGCAAACATGAGATTGGTAATGTCGAGACTTCATATAGCGCTGTCTGTACATATATATATTTTTAGGAATGTCAGACGAAAATTATTAAAAAAAAACGACCGTACCAATCAATACATGTAATTCGTTTACATTATTACAACTATAGAGAAAACAAAACACCAAATATTGTTTAAACAAAATATAACGAACCCAATCGCAGCAAAACACGTCACACGCACCGAGTGCACTGTTCGAAGTCTGCCAAGCAAATGCCTTGTCGGGTCGACGGTGGTCTTCACGCAACCCCAGAGGGTTGGGGAGTCCGTGCCGGGGTTAACCCCTCTACGGAAGTGTCAAATCGCTATACGTGAATACGTATAGGGCGTTGTGTTGTTGAATTTTCACTCAGCTTGGAAGCGCGAACGCACGACTAGCGGTTTGCTAGCGTTTTTGAAGCGTTTTTCTGGCGTCTTTTGTATCTCCGTCTCTTTCTTTCAGGCAGCGCGGTCGACGCTCGCGAGTAATTCGCGTGCGTAGGGTCGTCCATCGGGCGGGCGTGTATGCAGAGGTGCCAGACTGCGTATGTGAGGCAGATCCGACGCATCCGCTCGCTCGAACATGTCCTTTGAGAGGCGTCGTATGAAGTCGTCGATGCTTTCCATACGTAGGTCCCTTTCGATAGTTGTGTTTCTAACGTAGCGCGGGGCTCCGCTAAGTACACGTAGGGAGATTGCTTGCTGTGCTCTAAGCTTCTCAGCCTGTCCTTTGCATAGCAGGGCGTACCATGCTGGCGCGGCGTATGTAAGGCGAGATCGTATGTACGTTTTGTACACACCTAGCTTCACTTTCAATGGCAATCTTGAGGAGAGCACCGGATATAGTTGACACCGCGCTGCTCTAGTGTTCGCAATTATTTTTCTTGTGTGGGCTCGCATAGTGAGGCGTCGGTCTATTACAACTCCTAAATAAGTCGCTGTATTACACCAGGCGATTTCCTCTCCTAGTAGTTTAAGCTGCTTAGGCGGTTTCAAGGCTCGGCTAACAAAAATGGCTTGTGTTTTTTGCACGTTCACCGAGAGTCTCCACTTGTCTAACCACTCGGGAAGAAGATTCAGAGCGCGTTGCATTCGGAACGCCGCAAATCTAGTGTTTCGATGCGTCGATAGATATGCTGCGTCGTCTGCATATAGCGCTAGCGTCGTGTCATCCGACGATGGGATGTCATCGGTGTAACGTGCGTATAATACCGGTGACAAACAACTGCCCTGTGGTACTCCGGCCCTTATAGGCCTAGGAGAAGACATCTCTTGCTGCACGACTACGCGGTAGCGTCTGTTGTTGAGGAAGGAGGCCAGTAATCGCACGATGCGTTTCGGTGCGGTCGACGTAGCTAGCTTGTATAACAGACCTATGTGCCAGACTCTGTCGAAGGCTTTTTCCATATCGAGAAATACTGCTATTGTGTTATCCTTCTGGTTCCAGCCCTGGGACATCACGTGCAGTACTCTCAATAATTGGAGAGTCGTAGAGTGTTCCGCTCTAAAGCCATATTGCTCGTCGCGTGGAGTGATGTGCGGTACTAAGTAACGTAGTAGTAACCGCTCTAACACTTTGGATAGAGTGGGAAGCAAAGTTATCGGCCGATAGCTTTCCGGTTTCAGTATATTTTTACCGGGCTTAGGAAGCATGACTACACGTCCGTCCTTGTAGTCTATCGGGAAATGTCCTGTGCGCAGGCAACCGTTGTACATACGCGTCAGCGTCGCGACGGCGCGCGGCGATAGTCGACGTAAGGCTTCGTTCGTTATTCCGTCTGCGCCGGGTGCCTTGCGTAGTTTAGTGCGCCGAATGGCGCGTTGTACTACGCCCGGTGATAACACAATTGCGTCGTCGACCGGTGTGATGGGCTCGGCGAAGTAGCTGCGCAGGTGCTCCTCTACCATTTCGATGTGAGCAATGTTGGCGGTGTCGTTAGGGCGGAATTGACGCTCTAAGTGGTCGGCAAAGATTTCAGCGCGGTCTGCTGCGTGATATCTCATCGTTCCGTCGGCCGCTAATAGCGGGCGTATAGGCTGCGGTGCGTTGGATAGTTGACGGCACAATCTGTGAATGCTGTTCCAATCGTCGCTAACATCGTCGATGTGCTTCTGCCAACTTTCTGTACGATGAGAATCTAGCTCGTCCTTTACTTGCTCCGTCAGACGGTTAAGCTCAGACTTGAGTTTCGGGCACCTCGTCGTTTGCCATAGTTTGCGTAGCCGACGCTTGGCGTCCAATTTACGCTTGATGGCGTCCGGAAGTGGCGAGTATCTCTGTCGCGTCCCTTTTTTCTCAATGGTTGACGTCTTGAGGGCTCCTTGGATGGTTTCTGTGATGTGAGTCGCGAGTCGTTCCACGTCATCAATAGTGGACACTGGAAACGATGTTAAGTTAGAGTCTACGGTGGCGGTGTATTTCTCCCAGTCAATTAAACGCCTCGGCACGGGGGGCGCTACTGATAGTGGAGTCTCAGGAATCGTTACTAATACGGGCAAGTGATCTGAAAACATAGAGTCCAGCAAAACTTCTTGCGTAGGTTGGCATTTAAGATTCTTATGAACTATAATGTCCAAGACATCGGGTGCCCACCGATCCGGGTATGGGTAATGGGTGGGCACCTCGGGGCCCTGCACAATATAGCCATTTCGTTCGGCATCGTCCAGTAACCGACGTCCGTTCGAGCACACTTGCGTGGCGCACCATGCTGTGTGCTTACAATTGAGATCGCCGGCTATTAGCACTGGAACCGGAGTGTCGACCAGACGACGAATGTCAGTCACGTCTATCCTACCGGCTGGCGGTCTATAAGCTGCGTAGATATGCATGGATTGCCTACCCGCGTGGATGTCAACTCCGAGCGCATTAAGCGACTTCGCTCCTTTGTGGACTGGAATCGGTTGATGAACTAAGCGACGCTTGACCATAACTGCCAAACCACGATAAGCTCGCCCAGTTTCGCTGGCTTCGTCTAAACGGTAGATGTGATAGTTAGATATTTTCAAAGTCTCAGACGCCCTAAGGTGGGTCTCAGACACTAAGCAAATATCGATGTCCTGAGTATCAAGTAGCGTCTTGAGCAGACGGGCTTTCTTTCTTAAGCCGTCTGCATTCCAATGAAGGATTCTAAGTCCCCCCATGTTCAAGTCTCAGCTGGATGAGCTTCGCCATCCCTCCTAATAACACGGACACGGTGTTCTGACCAGTCCGCAGAGCCCTCAATACGTCCTCCATGATCATTAGAGCGACGTCTAATACAGCGACTGACTGTTCGTTGGGCGTCCCGACGCCTGGCGTCGGTATGTGCGCCTGTACAGTCGCTTGTTGTTTCGCCGGACGACCTGCTTGTTGCTTCGGTGCCTCCGCTTTGCGTGTAGCTACGGGCGCTTGTGCCTTTGTAGCGGTAGCGGTCTTTGTCTGAGGCGTCTGCCCTTGCGCGGCCTTTTTCTTCGACCTCCTCCTCTTGCGTTTTGTAGACGCTCCCTTGGTGGGTGGATCGTTGGCTTCGGCCATCAGGGTGGTCGGTTGTGTAGTCTGAGCTACTGTTGCGACTTTCCTCTCTTGCTGGGAAGCGCCGGCAGTTACAGCTACAGTCCCTGCCCTCTTGTTGCGTGTTTCTCGACGAAACACAGGGCACTTCGGGTTGTTAGCCGTATGCGCTTCACCACAGTTGGCACAAGTGGGAGGCTGCTCCAGTGGGCGTGGACAGTCACGAGCTGCATGCTCCTCTCCGCATCTGACGCAAGCTTGTTTGCGATGACAGCAATGCGATGAGTGTCTAAAGCGCTGGCACCTGTGGCATTGAGCCGGGCCGCGCTTTCCTCGCCAAGCTTCGACGGTGATGCCAGGCATGCATAGCAGCTCCGTTACGTCGAATATTCGCGGTGTCACGTTCGCAGTTTTCTTCAGCTGTGCGAAGAAAATGCATCCGGGTCTGCCTTGACGCGCACGAATAGGGCGCACGTACTCAGGCACGAAATTCAGTTCCGCTAGCGCTTCTGAAATTTCTTCCGGCTTCGTGTCTGCGGGTAGACCTCGAATAGCTACCTTTGTGCTGTTTTCAGCCGGTAGCGAATATGAGAACCAGCTGAGATTCTGGTTCTTCTCCACCTCGTATAGGTATCGCTGCACAATGCGGTATTCATCTTCCGATGTAGGTGTGAAACGCACACCTCTACCGAAAGGCCTCGCATTTGGATTGTGTCCCAGGCGTGCCTTCAGAGCCTTAAAGTGGACCGTCCAGTCTGGTAGTGTTTCCACTATCAACGGAGGGTACCTAGGCTTCGGCCTCGTTGCTTGCTTCGGCGTCGGCGCTCCACTAGCCGCAGCTTGCGGTTGCGATGGCTGGGTCGGCTGGGGCGCGGCGCTAGGCATCGAAGACGCATGTGCACGCACGGCGTGTGCGAACGACACATGTTGTGTCACGGAATGCGCGGGCGGCGGGGGCGGCGGGGGCGGAGGAGGGGGTGCGGCCCCGGCGCGACGTAAACGCGGGTCGCGTTGTTCGCGAGGTAACGGCGGCGTCGACTGCGGTTGACTCGCTGGTGTCAATGGGCGCTCGATCGAAGCACAGACTCGCTTTGCTTCTAATTCAGCGCTGTCGGGCGACCTAATGCGTCGCATGCCTCTGTTCCAAGCGGCTTGTACGGCTGCTTGCGCGTCGGCGGCTTCGCTAGCTGATGGCGTGACGGTTGACGCGTCAAACAGCTCTTCTTGGGCGTCCCTGAACGCCATGGCTATACGCTCGGTCATAGCCTCCGAGAAGACGCCTTGCTGGATCATAGCGGCGAATTTCACCATGTCATCCTCAAGGATGGACGCTGGCGAAAAGCCTGAACCCAACAGGCGCACTCTCGGTGTATACGACGCGGGTTTGTAAGCCGGAGGCGTCGTTTTGTCCGGCGACGGCATCTGCTCGACCTCTTCGGGGAGCTGCTGTCCGGGTAGTGGCGGTGTCGGCGAGTCAACACGCGGCGGCGGTGGCGGAAAAAGCGTCACGGGCGCGGGCGCGGTATGAGGCGCGAGGGCAGGGGTCGACGAAATACGCGGCGACGTCTGCACACGTGGCAGCGACCTATCGCGGCGTCGCGACTCGGATTGCGACCTGGATCGGGCGCCCTTAGAAGGGCGACCCTTTCCGGCGCTGCGTCCAGCCCCCGACGGTTGGGTGGCGCTGAGGGAGGCACCGACGCCTGCGGCGTCGATGCCCCTTGTTCCCTCTTTCACAAGTTTTGGCGTCCTAGGACGGGCGCCCTGAGAAGGGCGGCCCGACCCGGCGCTGAGGGAAGCACCGACGACGCCGGCGGCGTCGGTGCCTCGTAGATCCTCCACAGAAGACTGCGGCGTCACATAGGGCGACTGCGGCGCAGAATGACTCGGTCCGGTAACGGCGGCGGCGGCGGCGGCGGCGGTGGCATGCGCGAGCGACGGATACTCGTACGCAAAACGCGGCGACGGCGAGAGCGACGACGACGACGCGGCCGGCGGCGGCGGCGGCGCTTGCTGCCTCGGTAGCACACCTCGCGGCGCAGGGGTTGGTGGCCGCAGCATACGCGGCGGCTGCCCAGGAGTAGGGCCAGCCGCTGGCATGCGAGGGGCCTTGAAAAAGGCCTTCTTGCTTGCGCCCTTAGAAGGGCTAGACATCTTGAAGTCTCTTCGGGCGACTTTGTCCGTAACCGCAGGACTGGCGGCTAAACCACACACCCTCAGGCCCTAAGGCCCGAGGGAAGAAAGTTTAGACCGCCAGTAACTCGGTGGCAAGAAGAATCACCTCTGCTATGCCTCAAGAAACACTTATATTACGAGAATTGTACCAATCTAAAAGATTGGTACAATTAATCGAAACACTTGCGCCCCTGAATGGCGTCGCAGGCGAATTTGAGTCGATATTTGCAATCAAACACGAAACAAATTCAACATGCGGCACTAGCCAGTTGCGGTTCGCACGGACAACACGGAGCGCTCACGAGACGTGTGCACTCCGCGGCGGTCGGGCGATCCGCCTTGTCGGGTGGACAGGCCGCCATTTTATAAGCGCGGCCGACGTACCACCCCTCCTAGCTCGTTGAAGGGCTAACACGGCCTACCCTGACTGGAGGCGTCCCCGACTCCTGTATCTTCGTCGGAGTCGTCCGAAGATAAGCGAAGATCATCTGCAAGGGTGCCTTGAAGAGTCCGGGCACCTGTCTGCAATCCTGATGGTCCAGCACCAGTATCACCACTGTCAATATTTTCGTCATCTGGAAACATTTTATACGTCACGCAAATGGTTTATTTCATAACTCATCCATCCTTCAAGCTTTCACACTAAATAAAGACTTGGCCATAGAATATTACTTTAAGCACACATATACCATTCAGAAAATTCTAACACGTTACATATGTGTAATGTTGTAAAAGCGTGTACAGAGCTCTGTCATTGTTACCACATGATGACGGAGACTTCCAGTCTTCCCCAGACGTGCGGCCGGTGGAGCTCCAGTACCTGTGAACAGATTCAGGCAGAGGGCGTCCCCAAAGCCTGCCGGCAGAGGCATCACTGAATCGCTTACCGATAAGGACATTACACGCCATTGTAAAGCCTTATTCCACCAGTAAGACGGAGGCATCGCTGAATCGCACGCTCTTACTGACTCTAGATGTCACACCTCCTTATAGACCTGGACGTCTCATAATTATCATCTGTCCAGCCGGTTGCCTTTACAAACTACCTAGCACTATGCTTATAATTTAGCCGGCCACCTACACCTAACATCATAGACTTTGGATTAATTAAGAGAAAATAGTCGCGTTAGATGAGTCAGTATGTCAGTTACCAAGGGAATGCTATTTTATGAGTTATGAGAAATTTTGGCCAGCTAAAACACAAACATGTACCTGGTAAACGAAAGAAGGAGAAAGTAAGCAACCGTCAACTTACTCTCGAAAAATGATGCACACGTCTCTGGACACCATTCTCCGTGCCATGGAACCATATACTCGGCAGCCGCTTGTGTAGTTTTCCCATACGAGCCACTTAACAGTCTCAACTCATAGCGGTCGCTTGGTAGTAATTTTATAACTTTGTATGGTCCCCTCATTCCTGGGTCGAGTTTGCCAGTAGATTGTGAATATTTGACGACGAATACCAATTCGTCAATCTTAAAAACACGAGGTGCACGTCGCCCTCGGTTAACGTAGTCATCTTGCTTCTCCTGGTTTCTTTTTAGTAACTCACTGGCTCTTGTTCTACACATCTCCCGCCATGCTTCGCGGTTGGGCTGTGAATTTTCTACAGCTACATCTCGTACGAGTGAGCGAATAACAGGTGTAGTACCTTCAGTTCCGACCAGTAAGTTTAGAGCTGAAGTTTGTGTTGTCTTTTGCTTGGTGATATTTAAGACAAGTTGAAGCTTCCACAATTGATCGGACCAGGACGCTCCTTTATGATTCACTTCGATTCTAATCATATTTAGTACGGTTCTCACGTATCTTTCTATCTGCCCATTAGAGTGATGCATCTCGGGTGTTATGTAGTGGATTGTGCAACCGAGTTCCGAAATGAATTTAACAAAGTTAGAGGACTCAAACATCCGTCCTCGATCAGTTATCAGTAATTTTGGTACCCCAAATAACGATACTGCATTGGTTAGTGTGCGTATAAGTTCACCTGCGTCTTGCCGGTGTATTGCATATAACATGCAAAATTTAGTAAAAGCATCTACCATTAACAGTACGAATTTGTAGCCATTGGACTCGGGCAAGGGCCCAAGGGCGTCTATGTGCAATGTATCAAAAGGAACGTTCGGCTTTTCCCATGACGTAATGGGCTGGTGAGTTGCTCTTGGTACGCGTTTCTTAGGTATGCACACTAAACAATGAGCAACATATTTTGCAACGAATTGCCTAAGCCCGGGAAACCAAAAATGCTTAAGTATTAAGTCTAAAGTCTTATCCCCGCCTATATGTTCATGTTCGTCATGAAAGATTCGCAATAAGCTTAGACGATGCCCCTTAGGGATATAACATAGTAGTCTCGGTTCATGACCCACCTGTGTGTAACGGTAATAAAGCAGACCGTTTTGATGGACATAACGACTAGAGTCTAGTTCCCCCTCTTGTAGCTTTTGAATGAGACCCTGCGTCTCTTCATCAGCTGATTGCGCAATTTCAGCCCAATTACGAGGTTTAGAAATCAGATTTACCTCTACAACTGATGGGTTTCTGCTGAGGTAATCAGCATGTGGCATCATTTCCCCCTTTCTATATTCGATATCAAAGTTAAAATCTTGGAGGTAAACCCACCATCTGGCAACGCGAGGAAGCAGGTCCTTTTTCTTCTCAGTGGCCTTGAGAGCATTGCAGTCGGTGACAACTTTAAACTTTATTCCAATTAGGTAATGACGATAGTGCTGCAATGCCTTCACGACCGCCAAGGTTTCCAACTCGTATGAGTGGTACCTGCTTTCTGCGTCCAGAGTCTTTTTGCTGTAATACGATACCACATGCCTTTTACCATCGGGCCCTGTTTGTAATAGTATCGCACCGTATCCCATGCTACTAGCATCGGTATGAATTTCCGTGCCAAGCGCGGGGTCAAATATAGCTAGTACCGGTTCGCTAATAAGGCAAGCTATAATGTCTTGACGGGCGCGCTCCTGCTCCGCTCCCCAACAAAAGTCAACGTTCTTTTTAGTCAAACGCGATATGCAAGCTGTTCTGGTGGCATAATTTTTAATATAGCGCCTAAAATAACCTGCTAGGCCTAAAAATTGCCTGACTTGTTTGACGTTTGTTGGAATCGGTGCATTTACAAGCGCTTCTACTTTACGTGGGCTCGGCTTAACCTGACCTTGGCTCACTACACGTCCCAAATATTCAATTTCCCTTGAAATGAACGAGCATTTTTTTAAATTTATTGAAAATCCGGCACTGGTAAGAGTACGCAATACATCCCGTAATAAATTTATGCCTTCTTCAACCGTATTACTCATCAACAATACGTCATCTACGTAAACTAACACATTACCTGCCTCGATGTGCTTCCGAAGGGTATCGTTAATGATACGCTGATACACAATCGGAGAATTTGTCAATCCGTACGGCATTTTTATATATTCAAAATGTCCCTCAGGGGTAACAAATGCCGTGCGGTGTACTGACTCCTCCTCAAGTGGTATTTGGTGGAATCCGGTAGCCATGTCCAAACTCGAAAAGTATTTAAAATTTCCTAAACGATCAATGTGATCATCTATAAGAGGCATTGGATACCGGTTCCTAACTGTCACTCGATTAAGCGCCCGGTAATCGACGCACATACGGTCGCTTCCATCCTTCTTTTTTACGAGGAGGATGGGGCTTGCGTATTCCGAATTTGAGTCACGAACGATACCCTTCTCTTTAAGGTCACGTATTATTTCACGCACTTTGAGTTTCTCTTGGTGAGATAACTTGTATGGTCGGTAAACAACAGGAGTGTCATCCTTAACGGTGATACTCATTTTACCTGTAGTTACAGTCGTCGACGCTGTTCCCGATATTAAATAATTTGAAAACTCGTCAATAACCGACGTTAACAATTCTTGCTATTCACCTTGAAGAGGTGTATTAACTTGATCTTTTATATTAGGTACAACTGTATTCACGAGAGCTTGACCCAAAGGAGCACGAGTTAAGTATTGACTATTTTTTGACCGGACATAAACGACGCCATCTCGGTTGAGTATGTCCGTACCCACTATTACTGGAAATGCAATACAGGGTTTTGGGACAACGATTAAATCAGCCTCGAGAGTAATTTCATTAAATTCAATAGTCAGTGTTACGTAATAATCGGCTTGAATAATATTTTGACTTATTCCCCTCAATGCACAACTGATTGGTTTCAGTTCATGTGTAAAATATTTTAAAACACCTTCAGAAATGAGCGAAACATTTAAAGCACCACTATCAATTAAAACATCAACGGGGATACCTTGTATTACCGCGGTCGTCACATCATTGGACCGAAACGGATCGCGCAGTGACAGCTCGGTACATAGATTTATGTTTCGTTTATTTCGAGGATTTGATCTATCTTTTGCAAAACAATTACTCTCTTGATGTCCTGTCTTTTTGCAAAAGCCACAGATGGGTACTTTATTTTCTAAGGTCGAGGAGGATGTAGCGGTGGACTGTTCTTTCGATTTCTTAGGGCATGAATGCTTTTTATGTCCGACTTGACCACAATTAAAACATTTACTGTTAGTATGCAGTGAGGGTAGAAATCGCTTCTTATTTGGAAAATGTTTAAGATCTCTTTTAACGGAACTACTGTTACTAGCTTTGCTGTAGATAGCCAAGAAGGAGACGATATTGTCGCAAGTCAGATCAGCATTTGCAGCTGTGGCTCGGATTTGAGGGTCGGTAATACCGCGTATAATGACTAACACCATAAGTTCTTCGCTCAGCCCTTTAACTACACGCAAACGCAATAGGGATCGACGAGCATATTCAGCATAAGTACTAAACTTATCGGAGGTACTGTTCATAACCTCAAACAATATATTTGCATAATCAAGTTTACGCGGGCAAAGAGGTTTAAATTCCCGTATGAAATTTGCCCATGTCCTATCACTAGTTACCCATTCGTCGAGCCAAGTACGCGCGTCACCCCTAAGGCACTTTGATACTCGCGATAAACATTCTGAATCGCTCCAACCATTTGTCATTTTAGCTCGTTCGACCTCTGAACACCATGTGTTTATGTCATGCAGTGATGGATCAAAACAAGATACAAAATACGAATGTGATTGTTGAACACTAATTGATCTAATGGCATCTGCGATAATTCGGGCGGTACCCGCTATTCCCTCCCCATTAGAGGTAGAAAAAACGTCATTGGCTACGGCCCGTGGTTTGTTTGAGGCAGCAATCGAGGGTTCCGTTTCTACGCATATACTGGGTGTTGTTAATGGAGTAACACGATCGAGGTCAACGTGAATAGGAACAGTGGGTACTTTGTCGCGATGTACCTCGCTTTCTAATGATATGACGTTCGTAGTTGACAATAAATTCGATCGAACTGGGCTATTATTATCACGCGCGGTCGCATTGGAAATTGCAGCAGGTAGATCACGATTTTCCGCGGTAGTTATGGAACGATTAGTTTCTAACGTATTCAAACGTTTTAAGATAGAATTCAACGTATGCTGCATCGAATTATCATATTCGCGAGGCATATAAGGTGGCGTACGTGACCGTCTGTTACGCGATCTATCACGAGACCTATCACGCGACCTATGATAATCGTGTCGACGTGTCCTGCTACGTGAATCACGAGGTTTATCAGACATGGTAACAAACGAAGGTAATCACATCAAAATTATAAGTGCACCCGAAAAATGATAAACCACAACACGAAATCACGAAATAAATCAACAAATATGTTGGTGTCTTGTTCTTATAAAATAATGAACGCTATTTAGCAATTTGAAAGTAGTGGGCGAAGATTTTTAATCCCACGCCTGATTTTAGGAATGTCAGACGAAAATTATTAAAAAAAAACGACCGTACCAATCAATACATGTAATTCGTTTACATTATTACAACTATAGAGAAAACAAAACACCAAATATTGTTTAAACAAAATATAACGAACCCAATCGCAGCAAAACACGTCACACGCACCGAGTGCACTGTTCGAAGTCTGCCAAGCAAATGCCTTGTCGGGTGGACAGGCCGCCATTTTATAAGCGCGGCCGACGTACCACCCCTCCTAGCTCGTTGAAGGGCTAACAATATATATATATATATATATATATATATATATATATATATATATATATATATATATATATATATATGTACAGTATATATATATATATATATATATATATATATATTATAATCGAATTTATATATATATATATGACGGCGGCGCAAAAAAGACAGCGTCATAGCGCGCCAACGGCACGTGCACCATGACGTCATTGAACACCTGCGCCGGCGCGCCCAACCGATTTCCTATAAAAGCGGGCTTAGCATTCAGTCGGCACGCATTTCTCATGAATGCGTCTTGGTGTACGGACCGTAGTCTAGCGCTTGGTCCGTCCCTGGCCTCTCTGACTGCCTATATGTTGGCACAGCGATTATTATTAATTACTTTCTAGTGATTAAATTAATTGTTGCCATTGCAATATAGTGCGTTTGATTGGTATAATTACTTAATGTAATTAAAATAATTATAATTGATAATACGATTGTAATTATATAATATTATTTTAATTTGTGAATTATTTAGTTGATAAGGTATAATTTAAAATAAATTATTGTTAGTACCCACACGTTGAATTTTTACTTCCGATGTCTGACCCAAACCCGACATCAGAAGTGGGATTCGAACCCCCTCCGCTCATTTCAGAGCAGGCTGCTTCCACTAACTTGCCGGAGCAGATGTCCTTATTCTCTAACAGCATGGAAGCCATTTTTACAAAAATAGCAGAGAACTTATCGTCTAGGCCCAGTACACCGCATACCACTCCATTAGTGCCTTTTGACCCTGACGATCCTAATTCAGATATAGAAGGTTGGTGCCAGTTGTCTGAGGTCATAATTTTGAAAAGAAATTTAAAGGGGGTAGATTTGATTATGGCACTGACTCATTGTCTTAAAGGTAGGGCAGCTACGCTTTTAACTAAAATCCCTGGAGGTCAATTTGAATGGTCAGCAGTAAAAGAACTCTTAATGGCTCAATTTTCGAGGCCTATGCTCATTCAAGATCATTTAGACGAAATTTTGAAATTTCAAATTAATCCTGGGGAAGCCCCGGCTCAGGCATGTCTACGATTGTGGCATTTAATTGAAAAAATCCCAGATGCAAATTTACCTGATAACGTGATAACAGGTTTTGCTGTATCAGTATTGTCTCAATGCGATGTCCTTATACGACGTGAACTGAATTCTACAACCATTCACAACAAATCCCAAGTCTTTCGCTTATTGAGGGGTATTAGTTTAAAAAGGAAAAATGAAAGTACTGAACTGAACGAATCCGAACCAAAGCGCCCTCGAATAACTTTTGGTTTTCGAGGAAATTGTAACAACTGTGGTAAAATGGGACATCGAGTCATAGACTGCCGCGAAATAAATAGACAACCTATTAATACATCGAATGTTACAGAGAAGCGTATCAATCTGAAGTCTCAAGTAACCTGCTACGTGTGCGGTGATCCCGGTCACCTAGCTCCCAGCTGCCCCAAGAGAACAAACAGTTCGAAGAACGAAGTTGCGGGTTCGACAAGTAAGGAGGTGAACGTGTGTTCGAAGACTGTCCGCGGTGTGGTATGAGAAGACCCTTTATTTTTGACCCCGGCTCTGAGTGCAGCCTTGTTAAGAAAAGTTTCTCTATTTAATTATAGGCGGAAGAACGTATGACCCTGTCAATATTAGTTTATTAATCGGTTTATGTGAATGTATCGTTTGCAGCACGGAACAGATAACTACCGATATCCAAATTCAAAACATATCGATTAAAGTCGCTTTTCATGTGAAAGATGATGATAAAGAGAGATACTGCTTTGTTAGGTCGAGACCTCCTTTACAACGGGATTCTTGTTGAAATTAGTGAAGATAGTTTAATCTTTAAATAATCCAAGGAATCTAATTTGTGCTATTTATGGTAGAAAATAATTTAGGTATTGCCTCAATTGATACTGATTTAACTGGATTCGATAAAGAAAAACTTTTCATGATTTTATATAACAATAATTTCATAGTTTCCCTACCTACGACGAGAATTAAAAGTGCCGAATTAAAAATAGAGTTCTACAGTAATTTATATTAACATAATTATAATTTTAATTTATAGCCTCAATTTAACAAGAAGCGTAGCGATGTAAGTTATTTAATTATGTACGAGTAATACAACACACTAAATTTTATCCCGATTTAGTGGTAAATCTCCATTAAGTGACAACACAGATGGGTAAATTATTTCAGAATACCCTTTTGATATTTTTATTTTTCTTCTATAGCATTGATTGCACGGTAAAAAAAAATGTTTATTAAAAACACAAATACCATCTGCTTACCTTGATAATGCGTTAACGGCGGAACCGGCTAGTAAGAATAAATGTACGTGGAAACAGTCTCATGTGCGTGGATTTTAAGGAGTTAAATAGTAATACTAAACCATATAATTAGCCTGTGCCATTAATTAATGACCAAATAGATAAACTGCATGGCACTCACTACTTTTCTAGTACTGATAGGACCTCAGGATTTCATCAATTACCCGTACATATAAATTCAACGGCTTTTGTTACTAATACGAATATTTAAATTTCGGTTTACAAAATGCTCCTCATGTAGTCGCATATTTTAGACGTAAGACGGTAGATGCAGAAACTCACTATCACTTTTATGAATTAGAGACGTTAGCTGTAGTTAGGGTAGTTGAAAATTATCGACATTACATAGAAAATAACATAAAGCTTCATTTAATTGCTACTGGAGCAAATAGTAAAGTTGAAAGGGTCATGCGGACTTTGAAAAATATTTTACTGTAATAGAATGTAGTTCTAATAATATCAGGCAGGATCAACTAGGAGAAATCCAGTTAGCCCTCAATAGTACACGATCTCGAGTTACGGATTTTTCGCCTATGGAGCTCATGTTCGACATTCAAAGTAATACATTAAATCTTGCTAAAATATCTCCTAATTCATCCGAAACAGATAGGATTAATGTTGAAGCGGCTCGTTTATCTGCAGCAGACAATATTAAACGATTAGCTACTGATAACACTATTCGATGTAATAATCAGGGCAAAGCAAAGGTAAAACCTTTTTCGGTAGGCGACTTTATGTTCATTAGATGTAAAGGCATCAAGTTAAATTAGATAAAAAAAAAAAAACTAAGGGACCTTTTTTTAAATTTATAACCGTTTCAGAAAATGATTAATCAAATATAATTTTTAAGTACTCTCAAGAAAGTTTGAGAGAAGTATCTAAAGGGCAAAAAGGGTTCCTTGAAATTTCCGAAAACTATTGTGATGAAAATGATAATAATGAAGCGTCCGTGACGGCGGATGATGAACTTAATTTATCTGATAATTAATGTAATGTACTACCTATCCTACCAGAGTTAGCAGAACCGTCGGTTCTCAAATGTTGACAAGTAATAATCTTGAATTTATTTCTCAAGTGTTATCCGTTGGATCTAAAGATACCTTATCCATTGATTCTGAAGAAACATTCTCTGTTAGTTATGTTTAGTAACACTGTAGTAGTTACCTAGGCCAGTGGTTGCTGCAAGGGCCTCACCTGCTGTTGTGGGTGACGGTCTAGTCCAGCATTGATTGGCTATACTGAAGGGGTTTAATTTAGGCCAGTGGTTGCTGCAGGGGTCTCACCTACTTTTGTGGGTGACGATCTAGATAGATTAGCCGTAGGGGTCTCATTTCCTTTTGGGGATGACGATCTAGACAGGCATAGATTAGCTGTAGGGGTCTCATTTCCTTTAGGGGATGACGATCTAGACCAGCACTTATGGTGGGTGACGATCTAGTCTGGCATAGATTGGCTGTAGGGATCTCATTTCTTTCCGAGGATGACGATCTAGACCAGCATTTACGAGCTGTAGGGGTTGTAGGACCTAGTCCAGCACAAAGCAAAGTAATGATCTTATATTATGTTATAATTAACAATGGTGTCTTTCGGTTTAACAGATAAAATTTGGACGCTCGAGGACGAGCGAGCGTCAGAATGGCCGTGACGGCGGCGCAAAAAAGACAGCGTCATAGCGCGCCAACGGCACGTGCACCATGACGTCATTGAACACCTGCGCCGGCGCGCCCAACCGATTTCCTATAAAAGCGGGCTTAGCATTCAGTCGGCACGCATTTCTCATGAATGCGTCTTGGTGTACGGACCGTAGTCTAGCGCTTGGTCCGTCCCTGGCCTCTCTGACTGCCTATATGTTGGCACAGCGATTATTATTAATTACTTTCTAGTGATTAAATTAATTGTTGCCATTGCAATATAGTGCGTTTGATTGGTATAATTACTTAATGTAATTAAAATAATTATAATTGATAATACGATTGTAATTATATAATATTATTTTAATTTGTGAATTATTTAGTTGATAAGGTATAATTTAAAATAAATTATTGTTAGTACCCACACGTTGAATTTTTACTTCCGATGTCTGACCCAAACCCGACATATATATAGATTCGCGCAAAAGGCTCTTTGAATAAAAAAAAACGGGTTGCACTCCGGGAGTGCCGGCAGAAGTTAATTTTTGAATGGTTAGGGAATAATTTCGCACGAATTGCTTTATTTATCAGTATAAAAGTACTATCATTTATGTGGGAAAATACAATATTCATTTATTGCGCTATCGTACACAAACATGACAATTTATATTACATTAAAAATAAACAGCTGGACCAGGCATATATTTTCGCCGCGCGGTAGAAAGAGAGGGGGATATCACAGTCACGTGTCCTAACGCGAGTTTAACATTTTTTACCCATGCCAAAATGTGCACAACGCCGCTAAAGAAGTTTTCACTTCAAAAAAACAAAAAAAACAGCAAGTGACGCGAATCAAAAAATCGTATCAATCTGTCTCATTTCCTTACATGATGATGCTGTAGATTCTTCTTTTTCTTGTACGAATTCGACGGAAATTAATTTGTCTATAGTCTTCTCTGCCTATGGTTCGTGTATTCGATGTCGTAAGGTAATTTACAATCGTTAGCCGGCCTTATTATATTTTTGATTTTATTTGAGTTGCCTACTTTCTGAAACGCAATACTTGTACGTAATAAAATATTACTGATCCATCTATCTAAGTGGTTTCCACGTGAAAATGTAATGTAAGGCAATAATTTCTTATAATTTACGATCGTTTTAATGTTCCCACAAATTACATGCCAGCGGATTCCAGTTACTTAGTGACCTTTTTAAGTTCATAATATTACATCATACTTTTTATGTTATATTATCGTAATTAACATGCTGTATGTTAATCATAAAATGGATACATTGTTTGTAATCTGGGGCCCCACCAGCCAAACTGCCAAATCCTTTTTGATTGTAAAAATCATGAAGTTCGATTTTTACAATCAAAAAAATCATGAAGTTCGATTTTTACAATCAAAAAAATCATGAAGTTCGATTTTTACAATCAAAAAAATCATGAAGTTCGATTTTTACAATCAAAAAGGATTTGTTAGTTTGGCCGGTAGGGCCAAAAGTTTAGATTTTTTTTATGCTACTGCCCCCCAAGGGCAGAAAAGAATACGGCCCGCCTGATGAACGGTGAAGTGGTTACCGTAGCCATATCAACGCTCGCAACATAAAATATCGCTCGCCGCGCCACCTCCCCGGCTGTCATCGCAGCATCTCCTTCCTTCCTGCTGACCTCACTCACTCGCAGGAACATAACAACCCTCAATGGAATTGTTATTTGGCTTCGGTGTTCTGTGAGGTGGAGGGAGGTACATTCCCCAGTCGGGTAGCTTACAATTACGCTCCCTACCTCTCTTTTCACCAGAGCTTCGTTTGTCAACATCTTTGAACCAAGTTGGCTTTGGTTCAAAGATGTTGATGAACCACTTATACAAAACTATTAGATTTATGGTATTTGTGTTTAGCTTAGCTGGTAGTAACTCTGGAGCTCTACCAATAATAACTAAAACATAAGACCAATTTTTTAAATCAAAATATTCGATGGTAATCGGCTTCAGCTTCGGTGGTAGGGCCCCTAAATATTTATATTTGCATATCATATATATACCTATACACAGTACAAGTTTTACAGTAATACATTACACACACATAATGCCTACATACTCGTACATGCTAAAAAACAAGAATAAACTTTATTTTTTAAATATGCTTTTATTACTTATCAATAAATAATAAACTACAAAGTTTACTTAACGTGTTTCGCTCATTACCTAAGCCCATTAAATTCATACTCATATCACAGGGTTTAATATGTAAATCGGCATTTTGTGGCAACAGCCATATTGGGAATAAAAAAAAATGGCATTTAGGTAATCATGCATTGAAACGAGGAACTGAGTCAATTTCATAAAGTATAATAACTTTATATAATATATTAACTTTATGGTGAAATTTATACCTTGCAACATTCATTTATAGATACCGCGCTGCGATGAAACGAAATAAATGCTTGTAAAATTCCGAACTTTCACCCGAAACTTCCGAGTTTCACTTCTAAGTAACCCCCATAGAGTAGATTAATCCGAATCGTCTGCAAAACGTAGCGAAGTTGTATTGTCTCTATTTACAAGAAACTACTAGAAAGTTCGAACAAAACGCAAATGACTGGAAATAGATCCATTGGAGAAAGTAATTTCTAACTTCGTAACTGGCGAGTTACGGTGGAGAAATTACTTCCAAAATTTCACAGTTCGTGGTAGAAAATGTCTTAAAAAGCGTACTATGGTAGACCGCCAATTATCAAGATGATATGGATGGAATTCTAATCCATACTATCCATACTTAATAATATAAATGTGAAAGTGTGTTTGTTTGTTTGTCCTTCTTTCACGTCGAAAGTAACGAACGGATTGACATGATTTTTTTTGGACATAGTTTAAGGCCTGGAGAGTAACATAGGCTACTTTTTATCCCGGAAAAACATCTTATTCCCACGGGAAAAAAAAGTTTATAATCATTTGTCCTTCTTTTACGTCGAAAGGAATCTACGTACGGACATGATTTTTTTAACGGGGATAGTTTACGGTCTGAACAGTGACATAAACTACTTTTTATCCCGAAAATCTTATTTCCATGGGATAAAAAATAAACTTTGTAATCATTTGTCCTTCTATCACGTCGAAAGGAACCTAAGTACCGACAGAGGTCAGAGGTTCGCGGGTTCGATCCCCGCAGAGGGCAAACATTTATGTGGTGCTAATATTATAAGTGTTAAAGTAAATAAATTCATCCGCAGACAATGATGATTAAAGTTTGTACATATTGGTACTACGTTTTATCCCACGAAGTAAAAAAATTGCAACAAAAAAAAATACACAAATGAATGGCAGCGCCCCTGCACCACGCGGACGAAGCCGCAGGTAACAGCTAGTTTATCATAAATTAGAATTCCATGGAATCAACTTTCCTCACCAGTATTCCCAAATAAATACGACATGGGCACAATACACTCTATTGTGACGTGGGACCCTTCAAGAACAGTCAGTTGTTCCTTTAAAAGGCCGGCAACGGATCGGCAACCCCATGGTGTAGCTGATTTCTAAGGGCGGTATGATTACTTTACATCAGGTGACCCATATGCTCATTTACCCTCCTCTCATATAAAAAAGAAATAGTAATTTGTTATTTATAAAATAAACTTAATCTGAAATTAATTACGGGTAAGTTATAGTAATCCATTAGAAAAAAACTAGATAGATTTTTTTTATAATACGTCGGGTCGACAAGCAGACGGGCCGCCTGATGTGAAGCGGTTACCGTAGCCATATTAACGCTCGCAACATCGCAGCATCTCCTTCCTTTCTGGTGACCTCACTCACTCGCAGGAACACAACAGCCCTCAAGGGAACCGTTATTTGGCTGCGGCATTCTGTGAGGTGGATGTACATTCCCCAGTTGGGTAGCTTACAATTACGCTCCCTACCTCTCTTTTCGCCAGAGCTTCGTTTGTCAGTCAGCAGGGTGCACCGCGTGCAGGTGAAGTTGGCTTTGGTTCAAAGATGTTGATGAACCACTTACACCCCATATAGATAGATAGAATATGCTTTAGTCACGCTATACAAACTACAGAAGCAATTTAGTATAAAGAAAATATACTTATTTACTAATGGATTTTCTTATTTCTTTTAAGTTACACACTTACAGTAAAGGCACTTACTTAATTAACTATAGAACTTGTGTGATAGACTATAATGAAAATTTAATTACCAGGTACGTTGTATTGTAACAACACCAATTTATTAAAGTTACCTACAACATATATATAATAGGTAGGGGAAAAAGTCTTTTCGCATTATAGTATGTATGAACTTGTAATAAAATCTCTTTGGTTATACCATTTGTATCTGAAAAGTTTTGATATCTCTAGAAAGTTTAAATTTTAAAAAAGATAATTAGAAATTCAAATTAGGTAAATGTGTGATTTTCATTTGTTTTTTTTACTGTCAAGATGAGTGAATCTAATGAAGAAATTCGATTCATTTTAAAATTTTACTACAAAAAAGGTAAAAATGCAACGCAAGCTGCGAAAAAAATTTGTGTCGTTTATGGACCTAGTGCAGTGTCTGTGAGAGTAGCACAAATTTGGTTTAAGCGTTTTCAATCAGGAAATTTTGATGTGAAAGATGCACGTCGCTCTGGTCGCCCTGTTACGGATAAAATGGATGCCATTTTTGAAAAAGTGGAGCAAGATCGGCATATCAGTAGTTACGACGTAGCTGAAGAATTAGGAATTGACCACAAAACAGTTTAGGCGCATTTGAAAAAAGCTGGGTACACTAAAAAGCTCTATATTTGGGTGCCTCACGATCTCACTGAAAGAAACCTAATGAACCGTGTACTCATTTGCGATTCTTTACTACGACGTAATGAAAGCGAACCGTTTTTGAAGAAGCTTATAACTGGTGATGAAAAGTGGATCACGTACGACAAGAACGTGCGAAAAAGGTCGTGGTCAAAGGCCGGTCAGGCTTCACAGACTCTGGCAAAACCCGGGTTAACCCGCAACAAGGTGATGCTGTGTGTATGGTGGGATTGGAAGGGCATTATTCATTATGAGCTGTTACCGCCAGGCAGGACTATCGATTCTGAACTCTACTGTGAACAACTGATGAGATTAAAGCAAAAAGTTGAGAGAAAGCGGCCGGAATTAATTAACAGAAGGGGTGTGATTTTTCATCATGATAACGCTAGACCTCACACATCTTTAGCCACTCAGCAAAAATTAAGAGAGTTTGACTGGGAGGTGTTAATGCATCCGCCGTATAGTCCTGACCTTGCACCTTCTGATTTCCACCTGTTTCGGTCTCTTCAGAATTCTTTAGGCAATGTCAGGTTAACATCACGAGAAGACTGCCAAAACCACTTGTCGTGGTTTTTTGAACAGAAGTCCCAAAATTTCTATAGTAATGGGATCATGTCTCTACCTACAAGATGGCAAAAAGTTATCGAACAAAATGGCACCTACATACTTTAGTTAAATGTAAATAAACTTTATTAAAAAATGTTTTGAATTTTCATATAAAATACGAAAAGACTTTTTCCCCAACCTAATATATATATATATATATATATATATATATATATATATATATAGTTGAAAACTGTGTTAACAAACGTAACAAGTCAATACTTTACATAGGTTTATTTGTGCTTCAAAGACATTCTACAAACTTCTAGCCTCCAACTTGCTTGGTTTGCGCGGAAGCTAGTTTGCAAAAAACTCTGGTATGAAAACTTTACAACAAATTTTAGTTGTAGGTACAAAAGACTTCCTGTTTTTTCAAATTGCTTCAGGCATGTTTTAGTCAGGCTAAAAAACACATGTTTACTTTGTAAATATGAAATATGGTGTCATGAATTAATAATTTTAGCAATGTTAGCAACAACTTTTACGTCACCGATCGTTCTAACTTGACATTTCATCAACATTATCAGCCTATAGTACTTATACTTTGCTATAACCCTATAACTATCTACCTACTTCATGCTTTCCGCCATATGCGATACTCCGAAGTATCGCATATGCTTTTTTGAGGTAATCATTCATGAATTTGCAATAGAGCCTAACAGCTCCTTAAAAAAAGTCAGTTTCTCGCAAATATAGTAACATTATCGTAGACATACTTATCAGATGATTACAATGTTGACAACTAATATAATGTTATTCTATATCACTACTTAAATAATTAACCCCCTGAGATGTGTTTAACCCATAAAATTATTTTTAATGGACAATAGCTGTAGTTGTCCGCAGTAATGTTAGCCTTTAAAAGTTAGGAGGGATTTTGATGCAACTTTTATGTAGATAGAAGACATAGCAAAGTGTTACATATAATATGTATAATAAGTATTTTTTTTCTGAATAAAATATGGGTTTTTAATTAAAAAACTAAAAACCCATGAACTATGTGCGCGGGTCTGTGCATAGCTAAAATGTGAATTTATATCTCGATATTTATCTTCTTATGTCTTTGTTGCCAGGTGTTCGAGGTCTTCACAACTTGGAGATTAACGTGCCCACCGCTGTACTGGTAGGCGAAACAGTCACCTTAGAATGCAGTTGGCTTCTTGAAGATGAGGAAGCATTGTACAGTGTGAAATGGTATAGAGGACGGGAGGAGTTCTACAGATACATTCCAAAGGAACTGCCACATACTCGAGTGTTTCCGCTGCCCGGGATCGAGGTGGATGTAAGTATAAACACTGTGTTAAGTTAATTTTTAACGAAATCAATACTAATCAACCTGATCAATAACTAAATAACTAATAATTCGAACCATTGAGTACTAAATGGCCACATATAGCGACTGCGACCTACGCGCCTATCCCAGTATCCCGTGGTAAATGACAAAAATCCTTTCATAGCGGATGCCTATGACATAATAGCTACCTGTGAGCCAAATTTCAACCAGGGCGCCGCCCCACCGCCGAAGCTGAAACCGTTAAACATCAAACATTTCGATTCGGAAAGTAGGTGTTTACACCGTTCTTATGTTTTAGTTATTGACAAACATGTTCAGCACAATTATATATAAAGAATGTTTGTAATTTTCTAATTGTTAGAAACTAATTTTATGAAACATTCTTTTCTTATTGGATGTTTTAATATTGTCACCATTTCACGTTTTCTTATGTACTTAAACTGCGTTTTGATCAGTTTTCGCATTGATAATAGTATATACTATTTATATACATATTAGCTAATATGTATACTATTTATCTTTCTTTGATAAATAAGTTACATTGATTTGTTATTGCATAATCATTATCAAAGATAACTTACTTATGATATTAATCAATTAATGAGAAAATTAACATAGAACTTTATCAAATCTCCATGGACTGTGCGCATTCTGACGCACATTAAACAATACAATTTATGTCAGGAAACGTGATAGGCTTGGGTTAGTAGCGAAGACCGAGATATCAGAACGACCAAGTAGACACATAGTTCACATCTCAGAAAGACTATGTATCCAGAACGTCTTTATATCAGAATTTGTAAAAAGCATAATGACCACATTTCAAAACGATTACCTCACCATCATCCAAATAAAGACAATTTTGAGATAGTTCATGCACTGAACCCTTTTGAAAAATAAAGTACGTACATAATCGGTAACGGTATTATTATGAACTAGTAAATTACTGCAACTTGATTGACTGATTTATTTACTTAAATATTTCACATTAAATACACACCTTTCGCGCTTTCACAACAGAAACACATTCACTCAAAAACAAACTAACAGACACACACACATACACATACAACATACTATGCACACACACTATGCACACATATTCACACACACGCACACACATATTATCGAGCCTCACTGTATCTCACACTATTCACTATTCAGCAATTAATATGTATAACAGTTAATGTTACGGTTATAGATGGATCCAAGAAGAGAGTCTGGAAATCCGTATAACAGACTTCGGTTTAGTTCGGACTCCAGACACTCACAAGGATTTGTACTTGTCAAAACTAAATAGTGTATGTACCTACTGTAATGTAACATTTTCTTTGTGAGAAAATCTATGATATGCTCAAAGGCACTAACTAGTCAACAATTGGGATTATAGTTTATTTACAAGACATATAGGTCACATAGAGCATTCTTCGTATATAAATACATATTTTGGGGTGTAAGTGGTTCATCAACATATTTGAACCAAAGCCAACTTCGCCTGCACGTGGTGCACCCTGCTGACTGACAAACGAAGCTCTGGCGAAAAGAGAGTTATGGAGCGTAATTGTAAGCTACCTGACTGGGGAATGTACCTCACAGAATACCGCAGCCAAATAATAATTCCATTGAGGGTTGTTGTGTTCCTGCGAGTGAGTGAGGTCACCAGAAAGGAAGGAGATGCTGCGTTGGCAGCGGGGGTGGCGGCGCGCGAGCGATATTTTATGTTGCAAGCGTTAATATGGCTACGGTAACCGCTTCACATCAGGCGGATCCGTATGCTTGTCTGCCACTCGACGTAGTATTAAAATATATATATATATAACTTAAAAAAAAAAACCGACTTCAATGAAAATTTCATTGTATCGAAGTTAATTTAATACTCCTTACTAAGGATAACCCTAAAACTACTAATCCGATCTTGATCAAATAAAAATCATCAAAATCGGTTCGCCTAGAAAAAAATTTGTTCGCCCTCACTACATGTTTCTAGGAAATAAGTTCTTTAGCTGCGGTCTTCTGTGGGGTAGAAGCGCCTCCCCTGTCCACACCTACCTCTCTTTTACCACAGCTTCGTTAGTAAGCAGGGTGCACCAAATGTTAATGGATTTTGTTTGAACCTATTTTGATATGTAGAAGTGGTTCAAGATAAATATAGTACATATTTTATATAAAAGAGTAAAAAATTCAACGCCGAAGTGAAACAATGAATAATGACTGAGGTTTGACGTGTATAAATGATTTCAACATTAAATATAAATAAATTAAGGTAAACGAAGTGTGAATAATTTATCTGTTCATGTTAGCTTTGTGTTGGGTATTACATCGAACTTCGGTCCTGTACCAAATTCTGACGTTAAAGTACTACGAACACCTATGGAGGTAAATCCGACATCAAACATTCAAGGAACTACACAAATTCGCTTCTAAGCTGCCAGATATCAGCGAGTTATTCTCGCATACCTATAAGTCTTTGCAGTTTTGCTAAAATGATTAAAATAAACATTATTTTCTGTTTTGTCACAGACTAGATTCCATTGCTATTCGTTTCTCTATACTAACATTATATAGCAGAAGAGATTGTTTTTTTACATATATTTAAACGGGATAATCATGGAACTACCAGTGGGATTTGAATATGTCTTTTTTTAATTTGATAGCCCAATTCTTGCGGCAAACTTTATGTTGTTATTAATAGGGCACTACGACCATTAGGATCCGAGGCGGCTAGTGAAACCGTAGGGCACAGTTTGTTAAAGTATTATATTGTCTTTGCACTCAAAGTGTCTGACACGGGTTGCATGCATTTTGCATTTTTTTATTTTTATGGTTTTGGATGTTATCGAACCTTAAAAAGATATTGGAACAACTTTCTTCGTCTTCTATAATACTGTTACAGGTCTTTTAATTACTTATCCTTACTAATTTTGCGAATTAAAAAAAATCTTTATTTCCAAATTATTCCACCTCCACATTCTGTTTTAGATTTTTTGCAATTTCAATTTTATTTATTTAGTTCACTATATAAAATTATACCAATTTTTTTTTTGTATTTTACAAAAGTATTGGACGAGCTCGATAGCGTTGTTGCGCGTATCAGTATAATCGATGACGCAAGTTAAGCAAAGTCGGCGAAAGCGAAGCTAAGCGTTCGTCGAGAAGATAGTATCTTAATACTTTGATTATCTGTATTGCTTTTATCTTGTAATATCCCTAAAGGTAGACCTTGAATTCATTAAAGATAGATTAGATCTGCAATTTAAATTGATGACTGCAATGAAAGATAATCATGCATACAAGTTACATATCGTAAGTGTCGTAATTTGGTCATTACGTAGAATGTACGGGTAAACCGTTTCTACACAGTAAGCCGGTACCTCGAAGAGCTAGTAAAAATCTCAGACGCCTTATGTATCCTAAAACACTTTTTAATTGAATCGGTCATTTCAAAAACCTCATAAGTCACTCAATTATAATTTTTCAGGAATAAATAAAGATTGTTTCATGCACAAATTATAGAGTCTTTTTTATGCTTAATTTAGTATTTGAGTGGTAAAAAAATTTAATTGCAAATAACCGTCACAGTTTATTAATAAAAATAATGAAAAAAACCTGAGAAACTGTTCTTGACTTATGTTGTTTTAGCGAGAAATAGGGTTAGTGGTATATAATTTAATCAATATAATCGTAGTAATCATATTTTTTATCGTTTATTATTGAAAATTACACTTAAAAATATCCTTATTAACATTTTACATGTATTTTTTAATATCTTTAAGGTACATAGTCATATTGTCCATCATTCTCATCTGGATTATCTTCGACATTTGCAATTGGCCAGCTAAAAATGTTGTTATAAAATGGCATATAATCTCTTCCAGAATGCTATCCTGAACTTGCTTAAAATCGTCTATTTTTTTATTGATGGGCACTTTTGAATCATAAGTTTAAATCATCGTGATTTTTACTCAAAATACGCATATCCCTTTAAGGAAACATTATTAGCAAAAAAAGCATGTTGGAAAAAATGTGACCTAAGAGATTTTTAAAATTTTTATAATAAATAAAAAAAAACACTTGAATCAATTCAATGATGTTGATGTTTCTTATTATTATTAATAATTTGCAAACATAAGTAGTTCTACCTATAAAGTATAATAGAGGTTCCCAACCGGTGGTCCAGGAACCTTAAATTAAGGTTGTTGCAAACTTATAATGAAAAAGATTGAGCACTACAATACAAAATGCTATAATCTCGAATTATGGAATTATGGATTTACATGACAGTTGGGGTCCCTAAACCCAAAAATACAAAAAATGTTGGGAACCACTGCTCTATACATACGGCGCATTATTCTATCCTATACTATTACCGAGCAACTATGAAATTTACAATGTATTGGGTTACGGAGACAAAAAAAACAATCTAGATACGTCTCAATTATGGGAAAATTCGTTTCGCCCCAAAAAACCCTGAGGGGAAACTCGGTCGGCCAGGTACTTTCGGTTATTTATAATCAGATTGTCATTATACAAGCATACAACCCACCTAATATAAAATAGTTACCGTAGCTACATAAACCCTTGCAATACAAGAAATATTGCTTGCGCTCTTGCACCGCCACCACTGAAATTTAATTTCAGTTTCGAGCTCACAAATGTTATATTTGGTATTGTTGTTTCTCAATATGAAACTGAAAAGTTTAATTTAAGTGAGATTATAGCGATTATATAATCGAAAATTAAACAGTCTATTTTAAGAATGTTTGCCAATAGTAAAAATCAATAAGAAGTAATTAATGAAATCAAGTAGATAGGTATAATTTTAGTCAATTCATATTTCAATCTCGATTCAATCAACTTCCATTTTGCGATAGTAAAATAATTACGATAATTGGCCTTGTGACAAGCTCACTCACTCGCAGAAACGCAATAATCTTCAAAGGTGGGTATTGTTATAAGGATAAATTTCTGTAGCCTGAAAGTCCTTCCTAAATCGGGTTCGATAAACCTTAAGTCTCTTTTATTAGCAAGCAGGGTGCACTACGTTTCTCATGGAAAGCGCCAAAATGTCCATGCTCTGTACTTCAGAGCATTATTAGTATTTGTTATTAATAAAGCACTTGTATTGTTTAACTTCAGTAAATTTATTTATTTTTACCGATCGGTTGCGTTTGCGTATCTACAAAACATTTTGGTACCGCGTAGCCGTAGAAATGTAGAAACGCAAACACCATTTGTTTACCTTGATAACACCTTAAGGTGAAACCAATCGGTAAAAATATATATATATATATATATATATATTGGCAAACAAGCATACGGCCCGCCTGATGGAAAGCGTTGCCGACCCTGTAAAAACCTCTTCACGCCCTTTTTGAAGAACCCCATGCTGTAGTCCCATGATAAAACCTCGACAGGCAGTTCATTCCACAGCTTGACAGTACGCGGGAGAAAACTTCTCTGGAACCGCACAGTACGTGACTACTTAGGCTCCAATGTGTGAGGATGAATTCCCTGTCGATGGCGAGCGGTGTGACTGTAGAAGGAGGCCGTTGGCATCATATCAAACAACTCCTCTGAACACACCCCATTGTACAGACGGTAGAACACACAAAGGGACGCAAAATCTCTTCTCAGACTTAAAGGTTCTAAACCGTCTGTTAGTTTGGGATCGTCGACAATCCTCACAGCGCGCCTTTGAATCGAGTCACAAGGTGCAAGCAAATTAATTTTATGAAGTGGAACAGTACAAGAACTTTAATAATAACAAATTGATTAATGTTCCACCGAGTGACAACAATCAAAAACATTATTAGTATATTATTAATATAACCATACGTTAATACCTAAAATGTGATGAAGCCTTGTTAAGTTTTAATCTCATACAGCAAGTGGTTCTTCGCAAGTAACGCGTTTTGCCAAGCCAGCGAAAGTTTAACCGCTCTATTATACCTTCGTTAGCTTACAGTATAAAGATTAACGGCATATATTAACTATGATAGAATAAACACTAGCCAAGTTGTAATACTCGTATATTATGCCACTACGAGTATAAGATATACTTCGGCGAGCTTGTCGAACAAATTCTTAAATGAATCTTCTTTAGTGAAGACAACTGCATGAAACTTTTCTATAAATTTTTGGTACTCTTACATTGTGAAAAATGTTGTATTCGTAAGGTAAAAGAAAGAAAAAGAGTTTTTATCAACTAACCCTTATTTCTGCGCCAAATTTTAGCTCTCTGTGTAAGTACATAAGAAGTACTAATTCTATTTGAATGACCTATATGTGAGTGAGTGTCAAATGGACTGAATTTTACCATCAAATATCTTTTAAAATATCTACAGTTACAAACTTAAAATTCTATGGGTTTAATCTATACACCTAGTATGATGTTGAAAATCGATAGAATTGGTCCCAGAAAAGCACTACGCAGCAAAAAAGCAAAAGCAAAGTACTCGTAAGCAGGTTACTGCGCACTACTGTGCACTAAACTTTCGATTCGGCCCATGGCAGGACAGCAGTCCCAGCAAACCGAAAGTTTGCAATTACTATTTTTTTTATCCAAAAAGGTTGTTTTTATCCAAAAGAAAAAAGTATATGTTTTCCAGCAACTTACTATATCACTCATAAATAAAGAGGACAATATTTGAAAACAAAAAAAGTGTTTCTCACTTATTTTAAAACATAATGACTAGTACCTACTCCATAGAACCACGAACCACAGAGGTTTACTATTTTTTGTTCTATTTATACTTTTTTTTTTATATATGAGAGGGGGCAAATGAGCATGTGAGTGGATGGAAAGCATTTTGAACTAAAAAAAGGTTCTTATTAATTGATCTCTCCACTTTGCGCAAATTGAAATTCTTCCATTTCATTTCAAAGTACTTCATCACGCACAGCTTACTTCGTGGTCTCGAGGGGAAGTTAGAAAATTGCGTCGTCAGCAAACTAGATGATATTGGCTTTGTGATTCTACAAATAACAAGGTTGTTTATGTACCTTTTGTGTTTCTGTAGTATACACTTTGATACATAAGAGTAGACGTTATCTAGAGAGCTCATTTACATGTAACAAACAAAACGTTACGGGAGGGTGCTTTTGACAGTGAATATTTCCAGATTGTTGCCTAAAATCTGTTGAACATTTTGTATAGAGTCGGCATTAGCATAGTTTCTAAAAGTCCATACGTTACAAGAGAAAATTCAATTTATTTTACATTTTTCACTCGCACCCAAGTTATGTACATATTTTCACATTCTATCTCCAGGTCTGTCCGACGTCAGTGACATGAAATGACGTGACTCTTTATCCACGATTCGACTCTATAATACATGAAGCAGTGAATATTAAACAGCACTTGGTTTGGGACGAAACAAAATCTTCTCTCAATGCTCGATTTTATTGTCTGTTGACATGCCACACCACAGCGCAACTCTTCTACTTTGCAATTGCATAGTTTTAGCATACTTTTTCTTAACCGGTCACTGTATAAAACGCCAGATGGCTTACATAGGTCAGCTTGTAGCCTTGTTTTGTTGCACACAAGCAGTTTACTGGAGACAGTCCATTTTGTAAGTATTTTCGCTAACGCATCGTTTTTTGTGGTCAACGACGGCCACTCATGTGTTTGCGGTGAACCCCTATAAAAATGTATGAGTTTCGGGGCGCATGGTGACTTCGTAAAGGCTCTCTTGTGGCCCACAGAATTGGGGAGGGTTCGAGTTGTCGCTATGAAGGTAATATATTAGTTGTGTTATTTTTGCAGATATCTCGTTCTGGCGCACGGCGCGTGGTCCTGCAGCAGGCGACACCGGCGATGGCTGGTCGATTCCGTTGCGAGGTATCGGCAGACGCACCCACATTCCACACTGAAATACGATCAGCACCTCTCGAAGTCGTCGGTAAGTAGTTATTTAACAAGATAAAAATATAATTCCTTTTAGTTCTTGAACATAGTGTTGTTTAAATTAAACTAATCAGAAATGTAACCTTCTCAATACTTATTATAGATTATTCTGCAACGGAAGATTATTTCATATAGGACCGGTGGCCGCTAGGGTACGTTATAATCTTTTTGCCGGCACACCATTTCCTCTTAATGGATAGGGTTGTTAAAACCGAATACTACACAGCCCTTGTAAAAGGTGCTTACAGTGTTTTCCCCGATAATGGGCGGCGGCCAAAATCAGATTAGACTCTACTATAACAAGCTATGTATGCACTCTGTTGTTATCAGCGATATTGATTATTATCTTTACTAGACCAAATAAAAGTTAATTTTCTGCTAATTTTATAATTTATCACGCGATTCGAAACGTTTCGCGTGTTATTCGTTTTAACCAGTAGAAAATACCGTAAATAACTAACATTTTTACAAAAACCGACTATTGCCTGCCGCTCGTTTATTTGTATGCAAAAACCATGTCGATCTGTTGTTTTGTTTTAGCAAAAAAAGGACAAACAAACAACTCCAAATACCATTTCGCATTTTGTTAGTTACAAATTATTTTTACTCCATCTCAGCTCCTATGAGTAGGTTCACATATGTGATTGAGAAACGCGTTAGTAAAGTATTGAAAGTGGGTAAAAGTTATAATGGAAAATTAAAAAGTAGGCTTACAACTTTGGAAAAGACGATAAATCGATCGTGTGTTCGGTACGTAAGTACCGTGTTGGTTCCGTACGTGCCACGAAATTGTCAGATGGAAAATGTCACGCCATACATCATGACTCGACACGGACGTAGTGTTTCACGCTCGCTGTCCTACAAACTAAATCGAATTAACATTATTATCTACATACTGTCTTTTTTATTCTATCACTGATTTGAATTAGTATATCTAGCAGTAGTTTGTGAACTAGATGGGTATGGTTGATACATTGGTTGACATTACCTTCCCTCTTTCGTCCTTGTAGTTCGTACGTTCATCCATAATTACATGGTGCTTCGCCCGACGGGTTATTATTCTAATAAACTTTTATTCTCGGTGAAAATAAGATGTTTTTCCTGGATAAAAAGTAGCTTGTCATTGTCACTCTCCAGATCTTAAACTATTCCTGTAAAAAACATGTCAATCTATTGGTTCCTTTTGACGCGAAAGAAGAACAAACAAACAAGCATACTTACACAATTATAATATTAGTATGGATATGGATTTTAGTCGAGTCACTTTTCGTTGCGTATGAAAATAACGAAGTTAATCAAAAATACATTTGTGTCTATATGTAGTTCTAGATGGTCCGTTGACCATAAGAAAGGGGCTGGAAGCGGCTGGAGCGGAAGGCGGGGGATATTATTTCGTGGAAAGCATTGGGGAAGGCTTATATCCAGCAGTGGGTGGATACAGGCTAATAATGGTGATGATGGCATTTGTGTATCAAAATGTACCAAACACTGATTTATAAATCTCACTGTTTTAGTGTGCTATTTCATTTCTTTTTATGCTGTCATTGATAGAAAAATAAATGTAAAATGCTACACGAGATAAAACAGTTTCAGAAATGTTTTTTGATATTAAATTTTAGCAATCATATTCACTAAGGGATTAAAGTAGTGTGTTGCCATTGGCATTATGTTGAATCCCAACGGTCTTAGGTTAAAATTTGAATGTTGAGTGTAGCGATAGAGATCCAAGCTCGCTGAAGATAAAACCACCTTTGTTCCCGCGGAGACTACTTTTCACACCTGCAAGACAATAAAAAGAATAATAGTGAAAGCTAAAAGTATTTTATTAGTATTTTATTATGACGAGTTCGGTGGCGTAGCGGTCAATGACGCGGCTTCGACACCAACGGTCGTGGGTTCGATTCCCACATAGGACAAACATTTGTGTGCATGAACATGTCTGTTTGTCTTTGTCTGGGTGTTTTCTATGTATTATAAGTATGTATTTACAAAAAAAAAATGTATTTACGTATATTTATCAGTTGTCTAGTACCCATAACACAAGCTTCGCTTACTTTGGGGCTAGATGGCGCTGTGTAATTTGTCTGACAATATTTATTTATTATTATTTATTAGAGTTATATAAATGCTATTGTAGTAGAGGTAATAGACCTCTTTTCTAAAAGCACTGATTTGTAGTTGTTGTTGTATTCTCTTTATATTACACCAAGAAAACCATAATTACAATATTATAAGGAAATGTTATGTACAATTATTTTGTGGTTTTCCATTTGTAGAAATCGTCGTGGGTTTCATGTACGTTTACTTTTTTTGTAGATTGTTAATAACCTACTACTAAAAAAGGAGTGTAATGTTTTTAAGTGGTTGAGACTCATGGGTTTTGAAAGTTATATTATAGAAAGAAAAAAAAGTTATGTAACAATACCCATTCAGCGGTGGGAAAAGCATTATATAAAATAAAATGTTATATAGAAATATTCGAGCGCGGCAGATATAAAGCTTAATATATCACACGTATCTCTGATAACTGAAATATGTTAATCTGCCAGTTTGGTTAGTTAGGGTAGCCGTATGGGAGGGTAGTAATTAAGAAATGGAAAAAAATATATATTCGAGAGGGGATGTTAAGTGACTCCAAAATAAACTCTGATTTAATATTCTGACGATTCGGACGCGACGCAAGCACACGGTAGCTTCTTAAAAAATGCAAAAAAAATAGTCACCTTGAGATACGCGAGCGCATCAGATTTTGATACTGACGATGTGACGATTAAGCTTCATGCCCAAAATCGGTTGGACTGATAATATGACCAATATCTGAAGGGATTTTCTAAATCTGACAATTTAAAAAATATACATGTTTTTTTTTTATTACTGTATATTTTTTTACATGTTTTTTTAATCTACATCATCGTCATTTGTCGTATCATCGACCGGAGCGAGAGAGTGATAGATAGAGAAAAAATTAAATGGCTCTGTATTCTCCACTCCGCTATATTCCGCTATATCGGCTATATTCGCACCAACCTTACTGATCGAAGCTCCAACCGCTCGCACGACAATTTATTGTCGATTTTTGTTACTTCGCCTTATGGAAATCGTCAGATTATATTTTTCTCCATTATTTTTAACTTATTTGACAGAGAAACTAGTTGATATTTTCACATACTCGAGGTTTTTGTAGAGATAGTTTAAAGACCGTAGAGCTGTGGTTCTCAACATTTCTTTGTTTCGGGGCCACTACGAGAATTTTGGTCAGTTTCAGTCACATCAGTTTGAATTTTCTACATATAATATAATTCGAGAATATAAAATTTGTTAATCTCTGTCATTATACGTTTGTATCACGGACTTTAATTTGGCTCTTACAAGCCACCGGTTGGGATCTCATGCCGTAGGGTAACATTAACTTAAAATCCAATGTCCAAAAGAGCGAAACCATAGGCACCAGTAATGTATAGATAACTCATCATCTTTATGAAACATTTGGAAATTTGGTAAATGAGATGCTGGCGAAAGAGAAGTAAATCTCAATAATACTTAATTAGGCCTGGACATTACCGGCTAAGCCGAAGCCGATTACCATCGGATTTTTTGATCGCAAATATCTAACTTCAGCTTAGATTTATGATACTTATGTTTAGCTTAAATGATAGAAACAATGGAGCTCAACCGACTGACCTGAAAATGTTTGTCAATAACTAAAACGAAGACCTATCTTTCGAATCAAAATATTCAATGATAATCGGTTTCAGCTTCGGTTGGTCTTATTTAAATAAACTTTCTAAGTCGGACCAGGGCTGGTCCGACTTAGAAAGTTTATTTATTTATTCTCATTTATAATATTATAACATATAATATACTCGTACCTATTAATTAAACGGTATATAAGCTATAACATCCCTATCCCTAATCCCTTCTAATATTATAAATGTGAATGTGAGTTTGTTTGTTACGCTTTCACGCCGAAACTACTCAATCGATCATCATGGAACTTTGTACATGTATTCTCAAAGGTATTTGGAAGGACACAGGACACTTGCTATTCTAAAAAAAAGTAAACATTCCACTACTCCCAATGATACGGGTCTCCCATCATACGATGGGGGTTTAGAGCATACTCCACCACGCTGCTCAACTTTGGGTTGGCGGATGTAAGCCGTCTAAAGGCCACAGTCTTGACTTAACGACTATCATCTACAGACAACAGCTGGGACCGACGGCTTAACGTGGCCTCCGAAGGACGTCTGTCTGTCTGGAGTCTGGAGTCTGAACTAGGCCTAGACCTGTATTGCAGAACTCCAGGCTCAGAGTAAATTTAGATGTAGTCACGGCGATAAAAATTACATTACTATATTTGCACCAGTTATCGTATGATAATAATTAATGCAAAATTTGTAATTCAAATGTGGAAGAATATATCCATATTCTTCCACATTCCACCAGTGAACCACACACATTTTTTGTAATTTATGGATCGTCGACACGCATTTGTTTTAAAGGAATTAATAAAACGATACCCAAAGGGAACATTGTTGTTGATTGTAGCTTGGTTACACGTGTCCCATTGATACATAAAGGTCTGTCTGAATTTGCAAACAATTTGTAATGTACAGTAAATTTTACAATTCACGATCCTCCATTTCAAATGACTATCTACGAATCTGCAAAATAAAATCACATACATTTATATATATGTATATATGCGTTCTTTAATATGTTCGAAACAAAAAATTCCAATTTACTGGCTGACTCATTAATACCCAACTCAAACCCTTGAAGGAGGAAAGCTGAAATTTTGTACAGTCTCATTTTTTGATGTAGGCAAGGAATAAGGATTTACGGATTTTCTGAAATTTCTCAGAATAGTGAATAAAAACGTTGTAATTTTTTTTTTTCGTTAATTATTATTAATTCTGACGATTTCAAAGTTATCATGTAGGTAAGTAATTGTAATGATTTATAAGTATTTGAACGTTTTATACCAATGTCCCGCGGGATAAAAGTTAGCTAAGCCAAAGTGGCTTTGAATAAAAAATAATATCATAGCATTTCGGATGGATTTCAGAAATAGGCTTGTATCCCATTTTTTTTTTCGATTTGTTATTTATAGACAACACAATAATATAAATATAGGTGAAATAATTACTTCGATTGCATAAAAACTTCTCGAGATATGACAACTTGAAGATCACAATTTTGGACTATCCCGAAAACGCTCCATACAAAAGGCCACTACGTTATGACGTCACACCGTGCTATTTTATAGGCATTAAATCATAAATTTGTACGACAGCTATGTTAAATATTGCGTTTATGTAGCCAGTGCCGTAACAAAAGTTATAGTATTTTTTATTGTTTCCACAATGGTAATATTTATTTTTTATAATTTCATACCGTTAAAATGGACTTTCCCACCAAACTTTGACCGAACATAAAACATGTCGGACATAAGTTATTAAAATTTTAAGATCGCAGATCGTTCTAGTTTTATGTATTTTACGTTACTGATAGAGAGTTTTTATAATTTTGTAACATGGGCAACAAGCCTATTCCTACGCTCAGTTTGTAACTTATTGTTCAAGAGTTTTGATTATCGGTATACGATAAAAATTGTTGTTTTAAGGTTATAAAGCTAAAGTAGTTTTGCTTCCGTTATTATTGTTAAGTTTTAGGCTTATATTATTCCATTAGGGTAGAGAGTTGTGTAGGCGCGGGCAAAATCTAATTACAAACAATCTGTTATATAAGGGCCATTGAAAGATATAATATATATTGGATTATTATAATTTGAACACAAGATATATTTTTAAACTAAATGAAATCTTTTTATTTATATATTACGTTGGGTGACAGACAAGCACACTGTCTGTGTGAAGCGGTTACTATATTTATATAGACATATGCAATATAAAGAATCAGTCGCGCGCTGCAACGCCTGCTGCCTATGCATGCTGTAGCTCCTCTTTTCATTTTGGTAACCTCGCTCACTCGCCGGCACATCAAAATTCTGTGCAGTACCGACAAACCAGGCAGTCAAGATCCCTAAGTAGAAAATTTGGGAAAGGTGGGGGAGGGGGCAGTTTACAAAGTTTATTTAAAAAAAAAAAATATTCATTAAAACTAAGGGTAAAAAATAATTAACAAAAGGTACGGTCCTCCAAGATCGTAGACTGTAATGTTTGCTAATGAAAAAAAACAATCGAGAATTGTTATTTGGCTGCGGTCTTCTGTAAAGTGGAGGTACTTCCACAGTCGGACTGCTTAATAGTTATAGTTATGCTGTGCTCTATCTCTCGTTTACCAGAGCTTCGTAAGTCAATCAGCACATGCTTTTGAAGTTTTGGTTTAAAGATGATGGTGTACTACTCACATCACAAATTATTTAGTTAAAATAGGTTAAAAATTGCGGAAGTTCTATTCTTGTTATATATTATTCTTGTTTGTTCTTATAAGGAAGTATATATTGCAGTCACTTCTACGTTACGATTTCTTAATCGGTTTAGGAATTTTTTTCCTATCTTTACTAAAGTCACACTGGTCACATCTCTTATTTTTCCGCTCATTGATTATGCTGATGTGATGATTTGAATGAAGATCTTCTTAATAAGTTGAACCGGCTTATCAATAATGCTATCCTCTTCGTCTTTTGCCTTCGTAAATTTGATCATACTCGTATATCGGGAATATCGGTCCCAACAAAATGATGGCTTACTTTTCTCTATTCTTTTTAACTCTCTTGCTCCTGATTACTTGAAGTGGAAGTTTCAGTATCTCCGTGACACCCATGATCGCGACCTAGGTTCTAACAACTCTCTCGTACTCTCTACACTACTTTTTCGATCTGGTTTCATGTCAGACTCCTTTACTTTGCAAGGATCGCGTCTCTGGAATACGTTACCTAATGCCATCAGAGAATCTTCCAGTAAGTTCATTTTCTAAAAAAATGTTCATACATATTTACATAAGTGTTTATTCAAGCAGTAATCATCATTGCCTATGTCAATAATCAACATTTCTATGGTTTTTCTTTTTCGTTTCCGTGTATAATCATCATCATCATTATCAGCCTGTATCTACACACTGCTGGACCATATACGATCCTCCGCTTTCCGAATCCAACCACTATTAGCCACTTTTTTGAGGTCGTCGATACATCTAGAGACGGGGGAGGGGGAGACTAATTTATATAATATATATTATATGTATATATTAAATGCCTATGTATCGTATGTAATTTTATGTTTTCATATGTGTTTATTGTATATATGTTTATTACTGTTAACTGCATTCGAGTTTTATCAGCTTTTGCCAAAAGTTGACTGGTAGAAAATGCTCTTAGCATTAAGTCCGCCTTTTGTACCCTTATATTGACCATAGAGGTCAAAAGAATTTAAATAAAATAAAAGTTATGATTTAAAGTTACTAATTACAATTTAAAATTAGTACTTCAAATTACAACTTTAGATACTTATTTGTGAATGAAACTAATTTATTCTTTGTTGGATGGTTTTCAATGCCATTTCGAAATCGAACTAATATGCGAACAAAATCGCAGACCGTAGCTAGTATTTGAACAAATGTATACAATATGTAGATTTCTGATTTTATTATGTTACGATATGAAGCTGGATATGAATGATACATGCGGTCTGAAAACACAAAGTAAACACGCGCGTTTGTATATCGTGAATACACAATTATTACCAATGTTATGATCTACTTGGCTCACACACAAGTATGGTACATGATGACCAGAAATAGCTAGAGTAACTTAGCAATGATTGGAGTATTACAATAAAACAAGGTATGTTCTTCCCATGATAGACAGGTCACGTGATTTGAACTTGATTACGTTATTAGCTGTATTTTGTATGAATAAATATAGTTTAAAAAACTAAAAAACATGCTTTAATGTTCGAAACGAAAAGAAAAATATTTTTTTAATATAAGCAGAAAATATGAATAACCGAAAAATATTAGTTTTATTGTGAAAATAGCGTCGGTGCTCGATAAATGCTACAAATTTACAATACTTTTAATTTATCGAGCACACCACTAAATATTCAGTCCACGGTACTATTTCTTATTCTGTGCTTGCGTACTGTTTTCTATAAATTCATATCATTAATAATAATTATTTGCATCAGCTGCATTTTAAATGACAAATTATTTATCATTTAAAATGCAGCTGATGTTCGAAATTTTACACTTATTATTATATATTTAACTTTCCCTTCCTCCAAAAACTAAAACAAATCCTTTAGACATGGAAAACATCTTAAAAGGGGCGTTATTAAGTAGATATTAACTTCAAGTTGATAACTCTGCTGCCTTAAGGTTTCATTAGAGATACAAGGCCACAATGTTGGTCACGCGCCAGTAGTGTCCTTCCTGCACTTGTTTATCATTATTTCAACGTACGTCCAAAGCCGACCATAGGTCTTCGCCTTATACTTCGACAATAATCAGTTTTGTACCCTTTGCATCTATCGACTCCCTGCGATCTTTATCAGGTCATCCGACCATCTAGTGGGGGGCCGTATTACGCTACGTTTTCCGGTTCGGGTCACCACTACAGAAACCTTCTACCCGATGGGCCGTCAGTTCTGCGTGCTATGTGGCCTGCCCGCTGCCACTTCAACCTCTTGATCCCTTGCTAGATACTTCACTTGCCCATATATTACGGTAACTGCTTACCAATTTCGCAAGTTAATCAAGTAGCCATATTCTTATTTGCCACCTCATAAGTATAAAAACAGACTCTGACGTATTTACTCGCTCGCATTTACACTATAACACCAAGGGATTGTTATCTGATTAAAGCATTTAGTACAGGGAAGATACTTCCCCAGTCGAGATGCTCATTAGCTGGTAAGTGACAGTGGCTCGTACTATCTTGTGTTACAATCTGTCGAAACGTAGGATGCATTATCCTATTGCCAAGTTCCGGACGTAGTTTCCCGGATATATCCATTTACCAAGATAGAAGTGGATATTTTGAAACGGATGCTGGGGATTTATTTACGCTAAGGGCGTTCTTACATTCATCCGTATATTTGTTTATTAAAAATAACGGTAACAATTTAACAGTTTAGATAATAATGAATTATGTCAATATGAACCTTGCAAAATTTAAATAACTGCCCAAAACCAGGAGTGTATGCATTCAGAGTTCGTGTATGTCTGCATGTGTGGGTTTGTTTATGTCGTCATAATTAAAGGCTTAAACCGAGTAACACATGTGAAGTATTGTTAGAGTCTTTGTTTTATTCCGGGTGGCATACAAGTAACGTAATAATATAAAAATAATCTTGCGTATTATGTTTAGCTTAAAGAAAAATCCAATCTGCATTAGGCCGAAAAATAATGAAAAAGAGTGCATCATGTAAGATAAAAAATGCTCTAGCGCGTAGTTATAGTGGCGCGACACGCGTTACTGAATCGCTGATCTGCTACAGCGTAGACCACAAAGCTTCCGTAGCCTCATGGCTACGCAAGTTTTGCGGAAGCCTCGGCTGACGTAGCTACGTCGTAGTCCCTTGTTTTCGTAGCCGTTTGTTTCTAGACATGTTAAACGTGTTACGAAAAGCTACGAATTTTTCATATCAAAAATATGGTTGTTTGAAATATTATTTACTATTTATCCATTTAACTATAAATAAACGAACAGAAAAAGCATAAGTACATATCCGAGTAGAAATACAAACAAACGTGCTTTAGGCGCTACTGTTCGTATTAAGTATGATGGCTCGGAGCAAACGTTAAAAACTGATTTGATCAGCTAGATATAATTTTTTTTTCGCAGTATTGGTATAGGCGTTGGAACGTTAGATAAATGGCGTATTTCATTACTTTCCATTAACCGTCGAACACGCCAACTGCGATGTCAGTTCGCAGTATGTATACTAAATAGAACCTTATCACAAGCTGATCTAATCGTGTTTAGAATTCATAATGTAGTCATTCATTACAGATATGACGATTCAAACGCAATTTTGGAACTAACCTCGAATATAATCAGCAAATCAAACAGCTAAGTTATTTGCCGACTAGGCAGGAATAATTAGTTAGATGAAATAGGGAGATAGATGTGGTTTTATTTATTTGTTATGATAATTTGGGACTTTATTGCAGAGCCCCCGGAATGGGGCCCGAAGCTGGTGTCGGACCGGTCGTGGTACGGCGCGGGGTCCACACTGCGTGCCACATGCGCCTCGCCGCCAGCGCACCCTCCAGCCAATCTCACATTCGCACTTAATGGACGGGAGGTAAAAATATACATCAGTTCATCACTTTTTTATTGCCAGCTGTTGGTACAATTAAGAAAGGTGCAGCAAGCAATCTTGCTTGTTAGAAGAGATCATCATCTTGCAACTTTTGCTATATATTTATTATGTACGAGTATAAACTTGTAATAAAGATAAGAATATGACGTCTCCCGATTACTCTGGCATTTGTTGTCTAAATTAAGCCAGGTTTCTAACGCCACTGTTTTGTGTTTTTAACATCAAACATTGAGTAAAATATGGACGTGGCCTTTTTTTTGTTAGCAACAAGCAAACATATTATCTAAGGCGGATGGAAAACCTCCCCGCGTTTGTCGAATATTCAGAATGTAAAGTAGAAGTATATTTGTTCGTTTTTTAAAAGTCACAGGCGACGGCGAGGTATCTGCTGACAAGTTCATCTAACTTGTCAGCAGATACATTGCCGTCTCCTGTCTGTCTTGGTATTAGTTGCTAGAAAAGACAGAACAGCGTTGCTCGGCTTTACATACAGACATACTAACTAGCTAGGTGGTTTCTTCAATTTCTTTTCCGATTGAATCAATGGTTTTTTTATTTACATGCAAAACCTCCCAAAATATTTTGTAATAAAAAGTATCTTAGACTTTATAAACTCTTTATCTTCCTGTGAAACCTCTATTATAATCGGAAAGATTATATCGGTCAAACTTGCAGGATCAATTGTTGTACTTTTTAACACGTGTACATTCAATCAATACAAATTAAACTCAACAATGCACACGTATACTTACCAATTCATTTTCATTTCAACAGTAATAAATGTAAATAATTATGTAGATTATGCAGCTTCCATTGTTATTATAATTAATTCGATAAATATGTTGCATGTCTGCATTAATGTAGTATTTGGAAATGGAGTCATGTATTTGTGTCCTTATGATTATATCGTGCGTGTACAGTCGTGCAGTCCAATATACCGTGTTATTAGCACTGTTCAATCATAGACATCGGACTAGCTGGGCCTTATTTAGCATAATTACACGAAATGAATACATTGGTAGTGATTACCAATTAATCAAATTACAGTTTGGTGTACCGAAATGTATAATATTGTGAACGCGTCATATGTTGTTGATATTTCTATTTTATACTATGTAGTTGCTTTAGAAAGTTGTATTTTGTTTTCCTCCCAATTTTTCACCATTTATTGGGGTGTAAGAGGTTCATGAACATCTTTGAACTTAAGCCAACTTCACCTGCACGCGGTACACCCTTCTGAGTGACAAACGAAGCTCTGGCGAAAAGAGAGGTAGTAGTAACGTAATTGTAAGCTACCCGACTGGGGAATGTATCTCCACCTCACAGAATACCGCAGCCAAATAAGCCAAAGTTGATGTGTTTTTGCGAGTGAATCGAGGTCACCAAAAAGGAAGGAGATGCTGCGTTGGCAGCTGGGGTAGCCGCGCGCGAGCGATATTTTATGTTGCGGGCGTTAATATGGCGACGGGAACCACTCCACATCAGGCGGGCCGTATGCTTGTTTGCCACTTTAGTGTTATAAACAAGCAATAAGAAGATGAGCTTGCTTTATAATTTCTCAAATTCTAACGACGCTTTGCTTACGCAAGACGAAACGTCGCGATGTTAATATTTGGCTCGCTGGTCCACTGTAGGATGGACCGTGGTATAAAGACACAAGATATGATCTACCCGTATGTTGCCAAAACTATATCACGAATTTGATTGTAGAAATCTGTAATTTTCCATACAAAACAGTTGATGACGTAGCTAGTCAAAGTCACGTGACCGCATTTGTCGCTAAAGGAGATCCACATGTTTTTCTACCATGAGATGGACGTACATCTTCAATCAATCAGCTGTACAATATTACTATGATCACCTCGCTATTCGCCAAAATTTCGTTTGCTAATCAGGATACCTACCTACAGGTGAAACTGATTTTAAAAATCATGCTGGGCTACTATCCTAATATTTCGCAAAATGCATTTTTCTAGCTCACTTTGTTGATTTGTCTGATGTTATATTACGCAAGCATACAAATTATAACCTCCTATTGTATTTGTTATAAAGTTCAATCCGTTTGACCGCCTCACAGAGTACCGGAAATAACTATTCCCGTGAGTGTTCCAGCGAGTGAGTGACGTCACCAGAAAAGAAGAAGGCGAAGGGAAGGTGGTAGCGCGCGAGCGATATTTCATGTTGCGACCGTTAATAGCTTCACATCAAGCGGGCTGTATGCTTGTCTGCCATCCGACGTAGTATATAAAGAAACCTTCTTGAAATAGAAACTTTTGTAAACGTGTCTATGTTATCATTAATTATATTTCAAAAATTCTAATGTTCTTAATAAATGTATTAAGATGTTCTAAGAAGATACTTATAACTACGATGAGGGTCTCTTCACTCTGCTCAGAATGATTATTTAATATGTTGATTAACAACGTAAAGCAATCTCGGGGTAATCCATAAATTCTAAATATGCACGTTCTGGCGTTATATAAACATAATAATTGAATATATAATCTCCATTACGATAAGACGCGAGGCAAAATCTTCAGGGTGCGTGTACATAATTTATCTGAACGGCATCATTTTATTTGTGAAAGCTAATAGCCAATTAATGTTAGCCCATTTAGCCGGTAACCTGAAAAAAGATATGCCTTTGGTTAGGAGTCGTTTGGCTAAAATTGGGGCCAGTAGGTCGAGTGGACATTAGCGCTAACGTAATAGCATATGATGCTCGAAATGCATCTTAAAGTTACGTAAAATCTAATACACGGCAAAGCACTTTGTGGAAGTATTCCTATAATATATACATTTTGTTGTAAAAGCTGCCATATATTAGCCAAAATATTAGCTGTGGTGGTTATGTTGCCTAACATTTAGCAGTGTATGAATGTATTGTCAATGATGTTGGCAGATATTTTGACTGACAATACACATTTAAATTGTTAGGCAACATGACAAATACGGCTATCATGTTGACTAATATATAGCAATTCTTAGGGCCTCTTTCACCACTTGCTGATAAAGTCTCTGATAGCCTATCAGCAGGTTATCTGACAGATAGCCTAAACTTTTGTGTTTCACAAGTTGCTGATTGCGCTATCTGTCAGATAAACCGCTTGATAAACTAATTGGAACTTCAAGTGGCTGTTATTTTTTTACTGTTAGATAAGATATTCTTTTTTTAATTTTAACGCGGGAATATTACATTTTTGTGTGAACTTTCTTCGGAATAGCAGTGTTTTCTTTTGAAATGAATTTATTTGAGTTCTTAGAAGACGAATTCGATGATTTTCTTGACGGTATATCGCATTTTTTTTTATACTATTTCATTTGGCAGACAAGCATACGGTCCGCCCGATGTGGAGCGGTTACTGTAGCCATATTAACGCTCGCAACATAATATCCGCTACTGCCACCGCAGCATCTCCTTCCTTTCTGGTGACCTCACTCACTCGCAGGAACCTTACAACCCTCAAGGGGATTGTTATTTGGCTGCGGTATTCTGTGAGGTGAAGGTCCATTCCCCAGTCGGGTAGCTTATAATTACGCTCCCTACCTCTCTTTTCGCCAGAGCTTCGTTTGTCAGTCAGCAGGGTGCACCGCGTGCAGGTGAATTTGGCTTTGGTTCAAAGATGTTGATGAACCACTTACACCCCACGCATCGCATCCACGGGCACGAAAAAAAGACCAAAAAGACCAAAAAGACCAAAAAGACCAAAAAGACCAAAAAAGACCAAAAGACCAAAAGACCAAAAATACCAAAAGGCCAAAAGACCAAAAGACCAAAAACAGACCAAAAGGACCAAAAAAGAAGACAAAAAGACCAAAAAAAGAAGACGAGAAAGACCAAAAAAAGAAAAAAGTCCAAGAAGACAAAAAGACCAAAAAAAGAAAAAAAGACCAAAAAGACTTAAATAATGTACCTACTTACTGAATAAATAGGAACGCAACAATGGAAGTACGCGATAATATGCGACGTTGCCGTTCTGACTCCCTGTTAATTAGCTGATAGTTATCTGTCAGATAATTTATCAGACACTTGGGGTGTGAAACACAAAAAAAATATCAGCTAGATTTATCTGGTAGATAATTTTATCTGTCAGCTTACTATCTGAAGCTTTATCAGCAAGTGGTGAAAGAGGCCCTAAAGTCTGATGGTATCTGGATTGTATAACAGCAGCAGATGACAATTGTCATGACGTAATTAAATATGTATGTAAGTAATACGTACTGTAACATAAAATAAAATAGTACACCAGTAATACTTTATTTTACGTTACAGTACGAATTTACTAGCTAACCATAGCCATATCGGAAATAATCAGTCAAGAATATGAATCAGGGATTTATATCATACATTATTCAAAATTATACGGGATATACATATCGGCATCGGCATCAGCATCAACCCATAACCATACCACTGTTGGGATACGGGTCTCCCCTCAATCGAGGGGGTTTAGAGCATACTCCACACGTTGCTTAACTGCGGGTTGATGGAGGTTAGTGATTTCAAGCCACCCAAAGGACTTGGCTTAACGACTGTCGTCTAAAGACAACAATCGGGACCGACGATTCAACGTACCCTCCGTAGCACGGAGGAGCTGGAGATAAATAAACCCATCTCAGTCTGCGGTCGACGTTGCTTAACTTGCATCATTCATTAGACTGACACGCGAATCGACGCGAGCTCCTGATGAGATGTACATATCGCTATCATTAAATTCCATTAAGCCACTCTTATAAAACATGACAGTACTCGATATACTTAACGAACCGTCACAAAAACGGAAAATTACATTAGTTCGTCATAAACACCATGCATCTCTTTAGCTGTTAATCCATGATAGGATTCGATCATTACTACTAGGTGACAAATACTAATGGTAAAGGTTAACTAGCGCGAAAACATATCCAAGAAGTGCGGCGCCAACAGTCGATCTACTCTTTGCGGTGCCGCTTCGCCTATCATGTCCAAAATCAAACTCAACCAACAACTCAACAACCTTCAAATTCGGTTGACACAAAATTTCAATTGTTGAAAAAGTGTAAACATGCGCGTCGTAGTCCGTGTAGTCCGTACATAACTGGGACCAATAACTCGCGATATCAACACGCTGCGTTGTGTGTGACGAGTAATGTGATTGTGATGTCAACACTTAAAATTGAACACAAAAACTATTTTTCTATTCGAGTAGCATGGGTGAAATATAATTTATTAATATTATAGAGCAGCGTGTTGTATTGTAGCTAAAAGTGATAAAAAAAAGTCATAAATTAAGGCAAAATACAATTCAATAACTAAAACAATAATATATTCTAACTTTGACAAAACAGAGATAATGTAAACATAAATAAATAGGAATTAGGAACGAATATGTATTCCTTTTATTGCTTGCTCTTTAGAAAAGTCTGAATATTTTTACAAAATTAAATTTTATAGGAATGTTTATGCAAATTACATTTTAAATCTTACCGTACTTATGTACGCAACACGTATACCTACTTAATGTGTCTACCTTTAAATAAGCTTGGAACAAAGAGAGCCACTCGTGTTTAGTCAAGGAACACATTACAGTCGTGTATAATGGATGTTAGTACTCGGTTTGTTACGTGGTACGGAATAATAGAAGTCGACGTATTCAAGTCACACAAGCAAATTGTTCAAACATTATACGTTACGCTAATTTGCATCTTCTGAACACACATTTTTCACTTAAGATTTACATGCCTGCTATATTTCACAATGTTTCCCTGAGAATGTAGCTTAAAAAAAAGTTTATTTAAACCGTATTCAGGCGGTGCGCGGTGGACCCGCCAGCAGATGTCCGCTCAGGAACAATAGGACTGTACCTACTTACTTCACTTTGACGCTACTGTTGTTTTTGCCCGCTGCCCGCTGCGTAGGCGAGTTCATTAATCACAAAGCAGCTCTGCGCTAGATAAGCTTTTAGCAAACCTTCCTTTATCTCTGGCTCGGATCACGTCTGTAATATTTCTCGCACAATCGCCCGGTGCTCGGCTATTTTTCCGAGTGATTACAATTTTAACACTGTATTATTTTTGTCACAGATTGACATGGATGCAATGAGTCATGAACTACCGAATTGGTTTAAATGGGACCCCCTTCCGAAGGCAGACACGACTACTACGGAGCAGCCCGACGACGATATCAACTTCAACATATTCCACGATGACAGCAACATTCAATATTTGGATGAATCTTATATTAATCTTCACAAGGAAGAGATAAGGCGTACTCCTAAGGAATCTCCAAAAGTAGTGTTTGAAAGGACCGGCCCTGACAACAGGTTGCCGACTGTCGGCGAAGTGTCTTTTGTAGTCCGAAATGAGGCGTTCGAGAGAAACAGCCTCCGGCTGACCTGTATAGCCAGTATATACAACCTGTACGCGGCACGTTCCGAACTAATTTTCGATATGGAGCCACCAGAAGTTGCTTCGGTGTTGGGAGTCCGCAACAGCGCCGTAGGTAAGTGTAATCGATATTGGTTTACAGAACACACTCGTGTTTCGAGGCGTGCGATTGGAGTTCTAAATGCCGTTTCGGCATCCGTAATGTCCGTTTTATGGGCAATATGCATGTAAAGAGCAGGAGGCTTACTATGACCTCTTATGTCAATTTAGTTCACGACCTAAATAAATTCGCTTCGCTTTTTAGTATCAAGTAATATATACAGGCAGTTTTTCGATAGTTAATATAAATAACTTCTTAATACTTAATACCGAAACGCTACTTTTGTTTATTCACCGTATTGATCTACGACCTCGCGGTTGACGTGACCATCTTATTTATGTGTTGGTATCTATAATGATGGATGGTTAGGGCTGTGAAAATATCATATTTTTAAATATCTTTGAGTTACAGTGTGTTAAAATAATGTAAGAAAATCGAGAAAAGTTAAATGTTCATAAATGTATAAAATTTTATGCATTAAAATGAGTAATTTTAGATTGTTCCAGTATCTACATGTTATAAAATGTACTATTTTAATAAACTCAAGATACTATATCTTTTCATTTTGACTGGAATCTCTTCTAGTGTTCCCTCGTCATCATTTATATGACTTTCTGATAGCTCCTCACTTTTTATTTTGTTTTTATTTCTTCATAGTATAACCTTTCTGACTTATCATTTGCATATATACTTATATTGAATTGAATAAAACTCTAAAGTCACGTCTTGCAAAAGTACACAGAAGGTAATCATACATATCGAGGAGTATATCACAGCTGTATTTAGATTTAGATACTGAAAAAAATTACCAGTTGCATCACAGACGTCCCTTGTAGCTCAAGTCGATAGAGTTGATAAGTACATTTACGAAAAAAACGTTTCGAATATGTGTACGACATTATACAATAATTTGCCTGATGAATTTAAAAGCTTAAAAGAAAATAGTTTTAAAATAGTTTTAGAATTCATGAAATTTAAACAGTAAATTAATATATATATATGACATTTATTTTTAATATAATTGTCATTTTTTATAATTTTCTGTAATGCAGCATTCATTGTAATAATAATAATTGTTATTAAGTAGTATTAGTATAAGTTGACATAAAAATTTTGCACGCCTGCTTGCGGGCTGAAGACACTGTACCTGACTTTGTATACCCGAATAACAACTTATGTAACTGTATTCTGAACTGTATTCTGCAAATAAAGATGATTGATTGATTGATTAATATAGGCAGAGCTTGTAAAATACAGGGATATTTAGCCGCAGTTTACGTCTCGAGGACGTAGATTATCTTTCTAAGGTTTCAAGAAATATAAGATTGAGTGGAAATTTAAACTATCCACTACTTCTACCTTGTACACTGGTTCACCCAATAATCATAATACAAATCTTAGCATTTTTTACAATTTTATAAAAGGCAATATATATTCATTTCTCAAATACTACGATCTAAATGTGTACAAGGGTAATCTAATAAATTAACATAGTTCGTCTCATTTAACTAATATGACTTTTCATTATATGTGTTCGTTACTTTCTGAAATCGTTAAACATAAAACAAGCTAAATTGGATACTTAACTGTATCATAAATAATTAATAATGTTTGCCCCATTAAAACAAATATCACAAAACATCTCTGAAAATGTAACTCGTCGAGCTTTTTATATTTATTGCCAATTAAATAAATTATGTAACAAAAGTATATACTACACTTGGTAGACTAAATGAATAATATCGTATTTTGCTACTTAGTAACTTAGGAAATTTTTCATACATATTTGTTGTTTTGACAGCTGATAAATTGGACTATGGTGTCAAATACTAAAGGTAAAGTACGTAGGCTGAAAAACTCCAATACTGAGAGCACGTGGAAAGCACCCGAACTCATTTTAACATCACAATACTAAATTGCATCAGCTGTATGTGTGAATGGGAGACAGGGTAGCGTCATAATACGTCAAACGGTTATATCTTAGGGTTAACTATGAAGAAACTAATTGCGTTAAGTTCCAATTTTGACCATGGCGATACTGAAATGTATGATGGGGGAAAATACCATGTGCCAACATATGCGTTTGGTTGGAAGCGAGGATTTTTTTTTTAAAATTAAAAATTTAAAAATAGAAATGATTATAGTTTTATTCAGAAACCCCTTAATATTTTTGTATATATGTCATCATCATCATCATCATCAGGTTCGATGTTATAGAATGTATTTCCCTTAGTCGCCTTGTACGACATCCACGGGAAGAGACGGAGTGATTCTATTCTAGTCTGCCGGAAACCACACGGCCATATGTTATATGTAACAGTATATATGTAACATATATGTAACAGAATATAAATAATAAATCATGTTACGAAAAAAAATGGTGTATTCGACGCCGAAATATGCGTAGGTAATGATTTTTTTAATCCGTCGTCGTGTGGATAGATTATCAAAATAAAGGCATTTAAGACGCGATCAAAAAATATTTATTACAGATATGTTTAAAACTAATTTGAGATTTATTTCTCGTATTTACTGTAGTACCTTTTATTAATTTTGTAATAACTTTATCTTATTAAGCTAGTTAATTATTTTAAGGGTTTTACGCATTATTGTCATAAGCGGCATTTTTCTGAATTACATTTTATGTAATGGATAAATGATGTAAAATATTTTATTGACTTTACGAGTGTTCTATAATTTTCGTTTCTATAATCATTTTCGATCTATGTTTTTTTTTCAGTGACATCGGTTGTAGCCTATAGTCCTCTTAAGTAATAGTTACATACAATTGTTTCAGATTCCTCCCCCAGCAATTGGCGGATAGCAGCGTCATTGGTGCCATTTTTGTATAATATACGGTAGTTTATTTATAATTAAATTTTTATTCATAAGTACAAATATAATTAAGTCCTCGAATCTTTGTATACAAATACGATTTTCATTTTGTACAAAGTCATGGAACATATCCAAATATATGAATTTACTTTTTGTTACGAGTATCTTCTGTGCGAGTATTGAGTAATTTGTGTTGAAGCCTCTATGGGGTTAGATACTCATACGTGGCATTAGTTGTAGGTCAAAATGGCCAAATTTTACATTAAATTCTAAGGATTTCTTTGAAGGTCGGCCACTAAATGACCTATGAAATATTATGTGCTAAAGACGTAAAAATAAACATTTAATAGAAATATTGGGATCATAATGACGGTCCAGAGCCGATAAGTAATTCATTGCCATGTAATATTTATTGTGAATATGTAATAATTTAATAAATGCTTTGTCTGTCTTAGAGATAGACAAAAGTAACCTAATTAACAATTACCCTCCTCAGAGTATAGTGTAATTGTTAAATAATTTGCTTTACTCGAAACCAGGTTGCTCTAATATTCTGTTATCATGTAACTGAATATATTTATTACTAATTAGATTACATTATTCGAGTAGATTGTGTTAACGAAGATTACGTCACAAGCAAAATAAAATAGTGAATCTGGTACTCAAGGGACAGTATAAGAAAAAGAGGAAGATAATGCAAAAATACGAAGATTGAACTAAAATTGGAGAAGACTCGCTAGACACAGAAATCAGCGGAAACTATTTTCCTTTGCCACCCACGAGCGTAGTGACATTCTAGACTCTGAAAAGATTTCGTTATATGGATAAACTCACCTCCCTGCCTGGGACTGGAATGGATGGGATATTTCTCCAATTTAAGCGGGGAGACCCATCTAAGACTTTTACAAATTCTAGCAAGTTAGCCGAAACATAAAATTAATATGCTTAGCGGAATATAGGAACAAACGGCTGAGCGAAGATGTCATCAGCAGTCTCACTGTATGGTAGAAAGAGATACGTTGCACAAGCTAAATAGAACCGTTTGTGGGCACGGTTTGACAGCTTGTCTGCACTTAACGCCACGATTAAAATTGATTCTTTTTATTTAATTAATTTACCTAGTAAGGTACATGCACTACATTTTGGGGAAAAAATAGTCAAATTGCGAGAAGCGATGCGAAATTTGATTAAATCTGCAATTCTAATAAAATTATTTGCAATTAAAATATATATTTAATGAAATATCTTTCGGTCTTTTTTTATTAATCATTCTAGAATTTCAGTTTTTAAATTATACCCGTGCATAGTCCTATCTCATTTGAGTCTACAACTATCGATGTCAGTATGAATATCGATAAAACTAAGGTACGTCTCTGACACAAACGCGTGATATTTACACAGATAGATATTTAAATGTAATTGAATTTTGGTTTCATTTGACAGCTTATGTTTGTTCATCTATTCCGCTAGGTATATTAACTCTATGGGCCGAAATTAAATATTATTTAATAAATATTTCATTGCTGCGAAAAATTCGCAATAAAACGCTTATTGATTCATTGAATTAGATCATGTCATGGGGAGGCAAGCGGGCTTGTGGGTCACTGCTGAGGGAAGTTGATTCCATAATTTCGCAGTTAAAAAGCGTACAGTGGTAGATCACCAATACTCATGATATTATGGAGGAATTTTATGGTAACAGAATGCTCTAGTAATTGTTACAAATAATAAGGTTACTTTATGACGAAATTAGTAATAAAATTACATTGAAACTAAATTATGGTGTTACTAATTTTTCTGTCAAAGCGTTCAAACTTACCTATATCTAAATTTTGATCAAACGAAACAAGAACTTGTTTAGATGTTATTATGTAATAAAATGTGATAAGGTAGGTTAATTTGTAAAATATTTCACGAGCCTTTTAAAAAAGGTTTCATAACATAACTAAACTTCGGAAAATTACGTATTATAGTGGCATTAATCGGTTATTTTATAGAAGGCTATGGTTAGTGCAAAAAATTGTACCCTTGTGAAGACTGATTCATTGTTTATAAAGTTTTTACTGTTCGACCATCGAATGCGAGATTGAATCGTAGGTTGAAAATTTTTACGGTTATTTCTTAGAGTATTTTTTCTTACAAGACAGATTGCTATCGTTGAAAACATTTTTTTTTTCATTATTGTAATATACTCATTGTTCCGATATCTATGTGATTCCAAAAATCTGAAATGTTTCATAAAATTTAATGCTAAGCATGTGTAAATAAATAGTTTATTGAAAGATGAATCTACGAAGAGATAGATTAAAATAAAAGATGTTGAAATTTTAATGTTTGTTTTATTGTTGTAGCCGTTCTTAATATGTGTAATATTTATAGTACTTATTATAAGCCACGTATGCAGCCATAAAATAACCATCTTAAAAGAATAAAATAATGCGGCAACCGCATTCCCGACTACTTAGAAAAATAACGATGTAATTTCCTCTTGGAAGAGTTCCACCTAAGCCTCAATCAATCATACTACGAGATCGAGTCCACAATAAACAGTAGAGAATCCCGCCATTATGGAGAAAATCATTTATTGAGCAGTTACGTTGTAGGGGAAAATATATTACTCGAGGCACGAATCAACCATGACGCATTGGTTCTACATGCTTTGGTTTACCTATCATAATGTAATCTACACTGTATTAGGACCTGTTGACTAGAACTGCATAATAAATAATTGAATTTATATATATCTTTATAACATAGGTCTCCAAACTTTTTGTCTCGTAGACCCCTGGCGGTATATTTTCTAATTTAGATAGAACCCTTCACATCAGGCGGGCTGTGTGCTTGTTTGTCATCCGACGTAGTATAAAAAATCCTATAAATTCTGTAAATATAAGTCCGTGCGAAGAAAGCCGCGGAAACTAAGTAAGTTTATACTTAGTAATAAAAGACAACGAAAGGTCATAATTACTTACTACGTATAAACCAATTACGTGTATGTTATTACAAGATATATTATGTATATTAAGTGAAAACATAAACCTAACATAATAGCGCGTGTGTTTTGTTAAACGAGAAATATTTCTACACAAATCATAACTAAAATGTCAGGAGACGAATTCGCCTCAAACTCAATAACTTAGTTTCAGTACTTCACCATTGTATCTAGTTGATTTGGCCACCTTCACAAAACCAATAACAATTTGTTATGCCATAGAATTCTGAAGCTCGCGTCCGCCGACACTATTGGGGTGGGAGGACTGCTGTTCGTTAGTGGGCGAGCTTTTCATTTAGCTTGTCGCTTTGATTGAACAAAATCCATCACGGCTCAGTGTACCCACTTCGCGGTTGACCCATTCATTCTTCCCCTGACTTGCCAACTTTCGTAAAATATAAAGTTTCGTGAATTGACGTGAAGCTTTTAGCGACCCCGCTAAGTTTTATTTCAATAGCAACGAAGTGAAAGATTTCGGGGTCAGGTGAAAAATTATGTTGAACTGAAAACACGCACTTTACTAGGTATTAATTGTGTAATAATTTATTATAATTATATAGAGGTTGAACTGTGTTCATTTAAACAAATTCGTGAGTAAACTTAAAAGCAAAGTTGAAGCTTGTTTCTGATAGCCTCGAGCGCGATGTGGCCTACTGCGGCGTGGGGTCCGTGCGGTTTGTTGTATTGTACCCGACATTACGCTCCGCTTCACTTCACCATTTCTAATGGATAATGGGTGTACCTACGTTAATGCCAGCCGAGCCTATACCATGAATCGTCTAACAAATGCAGCCAAGTAGAACTAAATGTCTAATAACGTCACTACAATGCAATTTAAGTAGAGTTACTGCTAAAGACTTTTCTAAGTTGCCAGCTTTAACTAATTGTCGTCTATTGGCCACGGAAACTGTAATTAACCTCACTTAGTAGTAACGAGTTCAGCTGTTTGTATTTTGCTTGGAAAACAAAAAATACTTGGAAATTTAGAAGTTCGAGAATACAATTATAGAGACTTTCTTACCGTGTATAAAATACACTACTGAAAAAGGTTAATTTACAGTCTGAGGAAAGCCCGCCTGATTCAAAGCGATTACTGTAGTTTATAGATACTTACAATACAAGGAATATAGAATGCTCGCACGCTGGCATCGCACGTCTTGTGAACTCTCTCATAGGAACACAACAGTCCTCAATAGTATTGATATTTATCAGCTGTCTTCTATGTAGTGGAGGTATTTATACAGACTTAGACTTGGTGAAATCGGTCGTATTGTGAATTTCGTAATGCTGAAAATATGTGATGTTTTGTGGCTCTAGTCTTACATGTATAGTTTGGTTGGATATCATAACATGCCACGATAAACCAAATACATAATTGAGGTTCCACCTTTAATATTGCTATTATTTTATGACTTATTAGGATATGATTCAATACTTATACTAAGTTTTACTAAGGCTATACTACAATATAAGTAATAGTACTACGTACACTATGGCCACTCCCTGCCGCTCTCACAAGGCTACCTCACCTCCCCTCTGAGACAAATCTGGAACAATTGGTACTGGGCCGCATTCATGCTCTGCACAGACATCATTGTATAAGTAATAGTTAACGATGCAACATTTCGTATAGAGTGATCAGGGTATGGCCGTGTGGTTTCCGGCAGACTAGAATAGAATCACTCCATTTCTTCCCGTGGATGTCGTACAAGGCGACTAAGGGAAATACATTATCAAATATCGATCAGGCCTCCCCACCCGTTTGGCCAGCGTAGAGAGTGTAGGCCAAATCCTCCTTCCGTCTAGGACGGACGAGAGAGGGTCGTGCTCGCGTAGTTATGTTGACTAAAATGGACTTGATGATGATGATGGTCAGGGTATGGCAATAGTGAACGTAAGGATGCTGGACGGTAGGCCCCCTGAAGCTTTCCTAATTTTGCAGTAATTTAAGGAACCCAGATACAACAAATAGTCGAGGTGTTAACAGCTGAAATATTATTTGAAAATGTACATTATACATTGGCGTTTTAGGCTCCAGGTTCTAAATTAAGTCTTGAGCACTTAAACCAACCTCAGAGCTCACTCGATGCCTTTTCAAAGAGTGCTCTTTAAACGGAAAGAAAATCCTCAGAGGGATAAATTAATCCATGTTCTTTTGAAAATTTGTTCGCGAGGTAAATCGATTCACATTTTAAACATTCTTTGGCTGAGTTTGCCGACAGAGCGGCAGAGAAACCGTTATTTATTATGGATGTAGGTATTGTAGGAACAATTTTACCTTCCAGAAACTGATAAACGGCAACTTTTACAACATTTACATTATTTGACGAGCCCGGTGGTCGAATGGTTAGCAATAGCCACTTTGACTCCGAGCTCGCGGGTTCGATCCCCGCACAAGACAAACCTTCGGTGTGCATGAACATGTCTGTTTGTCGTGGTGTTTTCTATGTATTATAAGTATGTATTTACAAAAAAAAAGTATTTAAGTAGATATATAATCAGTTGTCTAGTACCCATAGTACAAGCTTTGCGCTTAATTTGGGACTAAATGGCGCTGCGTAAATTGTTGTTTACTGGACAAGTAATATTTATTATTTATTTACAATTTCAGAATAAATACCTTTATAGCGTTCTGGAACAAAATTAAAAAACGGAACACTTATTTAATTATGGTTACCTTTCCGTACTTCGACGACATTTGCATTTTAATTTGCTTTGGAAATAAGAACAAAATTATCATTAATATACTGAACATTAAACCAATGGCTTATATTTTAATGTTGTTAGTCATATACGATACTAGGTACGCGGCTTTGCCAGCATGATTGTCGGTTATCGTGCCAAAAGTAGTGTTGGTTCCTCGGGACCCAAATTTCATTCAAATCGGTTCGGCCATTTAGTGTTGAAAAGTAACAAACAGACAGACAGATAGACATAGTGCCGGGTTAAGATTCCTTGATGCCCTAAACAATTCGCGTCTATGTGTGTTATAAAAAAAACCGGCCAAATGAGAGTCGGACTCGCGCACTAAGGGTTCCGTACCATTATCTATAAAAATGCCAAAAAAATCACGTTTGTTGAATGTGAGGCCCCTTAACTATTTGTTTCATTTCTATTTAATTATTAATTTTTAAAGTAAATATATAACTAAATATTATGTGAATATTTCAAGTATCTACCTATTGCCGTTATCAATTGCGAGCAAAAACGAGCAAAAAAAATCACGTTTGTTGTATGGGAGCCCCCTTAAATATTTATTTTATTCTATTTTTTAGTTTTTGTTGTTATAGCGGCAACCGAAATACATCATCTGTGAAAATTTCAACTGTCTAACTATCGCGGTTCATGAGATACAGCCTGGTGACAGACGGACGGACGGACAGCGGAGCCTTAGTAATAGGGTTCTTTTTTACCCTTTGGGTACGGAACCCTAAAAAACATCACCGAGCGTAATATAGTACGTGTTGGCGCTGTTTCTGGTGACCACCGAGACGTGATGCCCTAAGCAATCGCTTAATTTGCTTGAGGGCTAATCCGGCACTAGCTAGTCAGATACAATATTAAGTATAAGTATAGATATGGATATTAGAATGGACCAGTAATTTATGATATTGATTCCAGATTTTCAATAGACTACTACTATTTTATGTTTAGATTAGATTGTTTAACAACCCGCGCGGAACAATTAGTGTACCACAGTAACCTGGATTTTATTCAGTCTCATAATCACAATCATTCAAAGTGAACGTTTAAAGATATTTATTATTAAAATATTACTTACAAAATTTAAAGTATAACTTTTTACATTTCTGTGCGAGCTACCTACTTTGGCAACATAATTGTATGAGTCGAATATTGCAGTCTACGATAGGGCATCTACACACGTTGCATACAAACGTGGACTATTTATATAGTTGTTTTTAGGGTTCCGAACCTCAAATGGAAAAACGGAACCCTTATAAGATCACTTTGTTGTCCGTCTGTCTGTCTGTCTGTCTGTCTGTCTGTCTGTCTGTCTGTCTGTCTGTCTGTCTGTCTGTCTGTCTGTCTGTCAAACATTTCTATGTCGAGAATGCGTGGAGGTATCAAGCTGAAATTTGAACTGTATACACAGGTCTACGGTCCCATGAAGTTAAAAAAAAATCAAACTGCTAAGTTTACGTAGAAAAAAGTTAGGGCCGTTTATTCAGCAAAAAACGCATATTTCGACACACTCAAAGGAATCAAAACCTATAGGGTACTTCCCGTTGACCTAGAACTATGAAATTTGGCAAGTAACATCGTTATAGACTACAAGTACAGGAATAAATCTCAAAAGTATACATTTGTAAATAGATCTAAAAAAATAGGGGGTCTATATTTTTTATAGGGTGTCGAAATTTCAAATTGAAACTACTAGTTCAAATGGGGTATCATATGAAAGGGCTTGATACACATTGCAAAATATATTTTATTTATTTTTTTCGACGCATTATTTCTTATTTATAATGAAAAATATCAAATTTAATAATGATACTACGTACCTACGGAACCCTCGGTGGGCGAGTCCGACTCGCACTTGTCCGGTTTTTTTTTGTATGGAGTGGACTGGGTATGCCAGTTTCACTAAACAGAGTTGCATACATTAAGCTACTACACATAGGAACGTGTACAGACGTCATTCGGTTAACTACTTGCAAACGCGCGATTTTTGTATAGATTGGCCAGGGTGTGGCTGTACTTGGCTGTTGGAAAACTCAGTGTTGTTAAGTCAAGTATTCACAACAATCACGAACTATATTAGGGCAGTTACACGGCTTACGCTGGCTAACCCATTATATATAATATCAAAGCAATGTATTAAAGAATTGTATTAGGCAAAAGCGAAAAATCGATCTGTCTCCAAAGTTAGAAAAATTGTTTTTTGATTTTACCGTAGAGTAAAGCTTAGTCACTCAGATACTATGTCTTAATATATCTACCCATAATTTAAATAAATACACGAACATTCAATTTGAATAATTACCGCGCTATGCCACACCTCGGCCCCTCCATACAAAGGTCGCGTCGTTAACTATTACATAAATAATAACGTTTGTGCAGATCTTGAATCATAGAGCAGAGCGTGAATAAGCGTGTGTGCGTGCGGTGACGAACAAATTATTCCTGATTCGACTCAGATGTACTACTTGTACTGCATCTGAGTCGAATCAGAATTAATTCCATGATAGAAGGACTGATACGAGGTATTTTTATGCCACTAAGATGGCAAACAAGCATAAAGCCTGCCTGATGGAAATCCGCTACCGCAGCCTATGGACGCCTGCAACACTAGGGAAATCACACACATCATAATCATCATCATTATCAGAGTCATCAGGGGCAGCACGCGCGTTGCCGACCCTGTAAAACCTCGGCGAAACGGCGAAAACCTCAACAAGCAGTCCAGCTTGATAGCACGTGGGAGACAACCTCTTTGGAATCTAGGTGAGATCATTACGAGAGAGCGGCAAGGAGTGTCCATAGAGTACGTAAGTAATAACTACTAGTTATAATGTGGCTACGTTTTGTCCCTATTCTTGTGGAGTAATATAATTAATTTAATTCGCCGTTTCTTTGTAATGTGTCTACCTACTTGTTTATTTAATAATGAACAAGGGCCCCGGGCCAAAGGGCTCGCAATTTTGAGAGTGCCGCTAGTGACTGACGTGGGTTGACATTTTCGAGACATTATATCTCAAAAATTCTAACGAAACATTTGTGTTCGTTTCGTTTGATTTGTATTTATGTACCGAGTCATTTTGTTGTAATCGCTTCGGATTTATGTTGTGAGTGATAAATTGGTCTTTATTTTGCAATCCATCAATGCGGGGTTAACTAAAGATAAGTTACTTGTGATAAAGTTTCTCTCAAACTTAATTCTACATTAGGTGAGACAACAATAATGTAAAATTATAAAAAAATATTTAACAGTATCGTAAACATTTACAAAACTGGAACGATCTGAGATCTTGAAATTTTAATATCTTATGATCGGTTTGTTTTATGGTCGATCAAAATTTGGTGGTTTCCCACCAATTTAAACGGACGAAAATATTATAAATAATATTAACTTATTATTATTGTTGAAAATATTATAAATAATATAATATTATTTATAATATTTTCAACAAAAGAAAAACAATAAAAAAACTGCAATTTTTGTTACATCACTAGCTACATAAACGCAGTATTTAACCTTTAAGTACCGACATGCCATTTTAGTTACATAAGTACCGACGTGAGGTCTACTAGACCACTATAGCTTTAGTAAGGAAAACTTTCATATTACAAAATATTATTATTTTTTAAATGTCTATATATTAATAATATATTTAGTTATTGTATAAATAAAACGAAATAAAGGAGTTTTAATATTTATTACTTATTATTAACACGAACTTTAAAATCTCAATTTCTTTGGGAGAAAAAATTAACTCTTAACTTTTTTATTAACATTTATCCACTAAGTAATTTTGTTTTCAAGGTAAGTTTTTTGCTTAAAGATTAAAAAGATTAATAACTAAGAAAACAAATAAAATTAAAATTTAACAAAGAATTAACAAATTTCTTCGAAATTGCAAGGCATCATTTTAGGAACTATCACAATTTACAAACACTCTTTGCATACAGGCTTACTGTATTGCAGGCACACATGTGCTGCACTGCACGATTCACACCCGATGTATCCGGCCGATTCATTTTTATAACTAGCTGAAAATAAAAGAGAAAAATAGTAAAACCTGGAAAAAGTCGGACCCAAAAAAGTTACGTAAGTACAGACGAGTGGTCTGTCAGACCACGCGCGAACTTATACAAGACATAACTCACTAGAAACGCAAGCGCCGACACAGCCACACTTCACGAACGTTGCCGGGCGACTGCCGGAGGGGTACACAAAAGCGCGGGGGGCTTTTTTTTTTTTTTTTTTTTTTTTTTTATACCACTAGTGTGGCAAACAAGCATACGGCCCGCCTGATGGAAAGCAGTTACCGTAGCCTATGAACGCCTGTAACACCAGAGGCATCACACGCGCGTTGCCGACCCTGTAAAAACCTCTTCACGCCCTTTTTGAAGAACCCCATGCTGTAGTCCCCTGAGAAAACCTCGACAGGCAGTTCATTCCACAGCTTGACAGTACGCGGGAGAAAACTTCTCTGGAACCGCACGGTACGTGACCACTTAGGCTCCAATGTGTGAGGATGAATTCCCTGTCGATGGCGAGCGGTGCGACTGTAGAAGGAGGCCGTTGGCATCATATCAAACAACTCCTCTGAACACACCCCATTGTACAGACGGTAGAATACACAAAGGGACGCAAAATCTCTTCTCAGACTTAAAGGTTCTAAACCGTCTGTTAGTTTGGGATCGTCGACAATCCTCACAGCGCGCCTTTGAATCGAGTCACAAGGTGCAAGCTGGTATCTAGGCGCTCCCGCCCATAGATGGCAACAGTACTCCATATGCGGCCGTACTTGAGCTTTGTAAAGCATAAGTCTCTGCCGCGGAGTGAAGTACTGCTTCGCCCTGTTGAGCACACCTAGTTTCTTCGACGCCAGCTTGACCTTCCCCTCCAGGTGACAACGAAACTGGACGTCGCTGGAGATTTCAACTCCAAGAATCCCAATGTTTTTGGCGATGGTAAGGGGTGTGTTTAGGAATTGAGGAGCCACAGCAAAAGGGGTTTTCTTAGCGGTGAACGCGCAGACTTGTGTCTTAGTGGGATTGAAATGAACCAGGTTCTTTCGCCCCCAATCGGACACACTATCCAGTGTGCTCTCGATCTTCGACACAAGCTGTTCGCGGCTCTCCTCCACCAGAGAGCGGGGAATATTAGCGCGGCCCGTATAATAAGCATCCCCGGTGCTGTCGTCAGCATAGCAATGAATGCTGTCAATGGATAACATATCATTGATATGCAGCAAAAACAGCGTCGGGGACAACACCGAGCCTTGCGGGACGCCAGCATTAATGTCCATGCTGTCGGAGCAACTGCCATCCACAACGGCTCTAATGCTTCTGCAGGACAAGAAACTAGCGACCCATTCGCATAAACCCTCTGGTAGACCGTATGCAGGCAACTTCGAAAGAAGACCACGGTGCCAGACCCGATCGAACGCCTTCGCCATATCAAGACTGACAGCTAATGCCTCACCTTGACTCTCCACGGCTGAAGCCCAGCGATGTGTAAGATACACTAGAAGATCACCAGTCGAGCGACCATGGCGAAAGCCGTATTGATGGTCGCTGATTAAGTCGTGCTCTTCTAGGTATTTCAGGAGCCGGATGTTAATGACGCGCTCCATTACCTTGGAGAGAAGGGAGGTAACAGCGATAGGCCTGTAATTCGATGGGTCTGATCTGTCACCCTTTTTGGGCACAGGGTGCACGTTCGCAGTCTTCCACGACGACGGTACCTGCCCGGTGGAATAAGAGAGCGCAAAAAGGCGCGTAAGAACAGGACACAACTCAGGAGCACACAGCTTTAACACCACTGCCGGAATGCCATCTGGCCCACTCGACTTATGAACGTCAAGGGATAGCAATGCCCGCCGAACATCTCGTTGAGTAAATGAGATTTCCGGCATGGAATTACCACACCGCGGGATGGAAGGCGGTGCGGCGTCCCCGTCGTTCAAAGTCGAGTTTGAGGCAAAGAGATTCCCCAATAGATCGGCTTTCTCTTTAGCACTGTGGGCCAGACTACCATCTGGTTTTCGGAGTGGTGGAAAGGACGACTGACAAAAGTTGCCCTCGGCAGCCTTGGCAAGCGACCAAAAAGCACGGCTCCCAGATGGGTGCTTAGCTAGGCGCTCACCAATCCTGCCGATGAACTCAAACTTTGCCCTGGCAATTACTCTCTTACTGAACCTCGAGGCAGCATTGAACTCCCGTTTCAAGTCGGAAACACCAGGATCTCCATTAATACGAGCCGTGGTCCAAGCCTCATATGCAGTTTGCTTGCGAAGTATAGCTTCTCTGCAAGACCGATTAAACCACGGCCGCTTCTTAGCACCTGAAGTAGCCACCCGCCGGTTTGGAATAAATAATTCCATCCCGGCCAAAATCGTCTCAGCTACAGCAGATGCACAGGTGTCTATATTTTCCGACCCGAAACAGAGCCGCCTCCACGGGTACGATGCGTAAAATTCACGCAGTCCATCCCAGTCTGCTGACTTATAGTGCCACATACGACGCCATCCGGTATACCGGGGTGGGTCAGGGCTTGCGCATGGCACTTGGGTCCGGATGAGGCAGTGGTCCGACGAGCCAAGAGGCGCATCCACCGAGACTGTATACCCATCCGGATGTGTGGTCAGCAGAAGGTCCAGTAGAGAGCTAGTATGGTCCTCTATATCTGGTATTCTCGTTGGAGAATGCACCAGCTGTGAGAGACCATAGGCCAGAGTAAAATCATGAACAGACCTCCCCGCGAAGTCAGTGGACCGAGAGCTGAGCCACTCGGCATGGTGGGCATTGAAGTCTCCCAAAATCACTAACTCCGCGGAGGGGTACCTCTCAATGACTTTGTCAGTCGCCAATTGCAGGTGCTCGATCAACCGAGTTGTGTCTGCATCACCGCTATGAGACCTGTAAAGGCACGCGTAGATACGGGTGCGGCCGCCCTGATCCACGCGTACCCACAACACTGACAGGTCCCTGTCTTCAAGGCCGTGAAGACGTCGACAGCAAATATCATCCCGGACGTACATACATACCCCGGCTCGACGTACAAAAGAATGTTCAAGTTTGTACCCGGGGTATAATAAGTAAGAAGTATCGGCCGGGCAAGATATTTGCGTCTCCGTTAAAAAAAGGAGGGTCGGCTTTGCAGTTTCGAGGTGCTGGTGAACTGCATTTATGTTTGTGTGAAGTCCTCTGACATTACAAAAGTCCACGTCGAATGTGGATGAGGACGCCGCTGAAGAAACCTTCGTTTTTTTGTTCCTGGCCATTAAAAGGGGGTAAGAGGATTATGAGAGAAGTTGTTTCACTGACGGCGCGAGGGACAAGAAAAGCGCGGTGTCTACCCCCGCAGCACAGTGCAGGTAGTGCGGTTTGCTAGCGCGGCGGGCGGAAGGGCCCCCGGTCCCCCCCTGCTGCAGCAGCCGGGTCCACTCCGGTCTCCTCCTCCGGCACGACTACTACAACAGGGACTTTACACAGGCTGGCGGTTCAGCCTCCCGGGGCGGAGATTAGGTGATCCCCGGGTTCGGGAACCCTACTAACCTGCGGGCGGCCAGCGGACAGCCGTTTCACCGGGTCTCCCTGACCGCCGCGCCAACACGCCGCGCCTACACCGCTAGCGGCGGTTCGACAGCCGCTGGTCCCTCTGCCGTCAGCATAACAACTCCTCTAAAATAGCCCTGGTGACCTAGCTAACTCGCAGGAACACGGCATAGCCATTATGGCTGCGGTTTTTTGCCAGGTGGAGGTACTTCCCCAGTCGGATGCTGGCCAAGCCTGGAGCGAAAGACCACACTATGCCCCTCCCCCATCTGACAAGTAAAAGAGAAGCACAGTGTGATCTTTCACTGCGTCCTACCTCTCTTTCGCCATCGCCTCGTTAGCTGGTCGGCAGGGTGCACCACGTGCAGGTGAGGTTGGCTTTAGCTCGAAAGATGTTGATGAGCTACTTACACCCCAAAATACTACTATACGTATCTGTTACTACGTATCTGGGCTACGTATCTGTTAACAAATGAAACCACCGTATCCGAACGCTTCAAGTGTCTGTCTTCTAAGACCACACGTCGGTACTTAAAGGTTAAAATACTTAGACGTGGCGTCATAACTATGTAGCCTTTTGAATGGAGCATTTTCGGGAATATCCAAAATTGTGATTTTCAGGTTGTCACATCTCGAGAAGTTGTTATGCTATCGAAGTAATCTCTTTCACCTATAGTTATGATGTAGCGACACACATTTTATGAAATTACCGATTCTGCGAAACGCGCCTGTTCCTCAGGCATCGGTCTCTATAACGCGGTCCGCGTGACCAGTCATAGCCGCCCGTCGAATACATACTAGTTTGGTTTTTTACATAGTAATTCTGGTTTTAAGGAGTTATTGAGTCGTAGTATAGTTAAGGATATGTACATATATGCTGTGTAATTGTGAGGAATAATATAGACATTCGAAACATACTTGTTGTATCAGTTCTCGCCACGGCTAGTTAATCCATCAACCAGGACAGTTCCGTAAGTACTTGGTACATTTACCAAGTACTTACGGAACTCATTACCTTACATAACAAATCGAAAGGAAAAATTGTCGTCTAGCCTACTCTATACTTGACCAATCCGCCAACCACTCTCCACACGCCACTTGTATCTGTTCTTTCAATCGGTAAGAGATAGATTAAAGAAAAAGTGTTTAGAAGTCGACCACCCCGTTGCGTAATATTTAACTGGACATAGCAATTTTAAGGAAATCTCTTTTCGTTTAAATTAGTGCCGTCGCCCTTATGCGAATGTTCTACTGCTAATTCTGAATTCAATCAAACAGCACACCATGTTCTCTGGGAGTGTGATCTTTGGCGGCGGGAGCAGGATGACATGTTGAATTCATTGCAAGTTGCATCCGGGGTAGTATACTATTCAGATTTGGTAGCAACAAGGGAGAATTACCAAGCGTTCAGTCGATTTTGCAATTCATATTATTGGAATCGATGTGTTAGGTAACAACTCAATGTCTTAGGTCCCCAATAGTGTTAGAAACTTAAAATTCGTGGTGCACGGCAGTTGAGCTTCACTTGACTAGCCATCTCTTTCGGCTTTTAATGCCTTATTTGCCATATTGCTGTCTCTCACATTGCTAAGAGGGGAAGTCAAATTCTAAAAGCTTCCTACTCTTACTAATTTCTTCTGATTAAATTCGTTGTGAGTTCCAAGGCAGCCGTAGTTTTACCCCCGGGACTGCAATGGACTTCATTGTTCATTGCCTTTTTTGGCGGTCGCCGCTGTTAATCCTGGCCAGGAGACACAGTGGTGGGAATGTGTGGTGGGCCCCCGTCCCAATCCGCAACCCGCCAACCCGCAGTTGAGCAGCGTGGTGGTAGAGTTGGAGTATGTTCTATACCCTTCGATTGAGGGGAGACTCATATCCCAGCATGAGGATGAATAAGGGCTGACGACGATACTTGACCAATATTTCAACTACAAATTTAAAGTAGGTAGAATATTTAAAAGGCATCTACTTACTCGTACTTATATTATGTATCGGTACTACCACAGAGACTATTGATATACTTTGATAAGACATTTTCAACATCAGCGATGTCTTGCAAAAGAGTTTTGATAAATATTATAAGATTATTGAATGACTTAAATGTTTCGATATTTTAAGAAAGCATACAGCCTATTTACTTAGCCAATAGATGCTTCCAATTGGCATTAATCAAGCGCTGGCACCAAGTTGCCAAAACAGCATCTGTCACATCTGGTAACCACTTTCAAGCAGCCGCAGCCAAATAAATATTTTTTCAATTTCAAACCAGTAGGATCAATCAATCAATTATGCGAACATTTACTTTACCTACATCTTTTTCCATATACTTTTCTTATATATGAGAGGGGGGGGGGGGGGCAAAGGAGTATGTGGGACACATGTTGGAAATCAATCACCACCGCCAATGGAAATCAGCAACACCAAGTGGTCGCCGATCCATTGCCAGTCTATACTCCTTTCTTTCTTTCTGGTGACCTCACTCACTAGGAGGGACACAACAGCCCCAAGGGGATTGTTATTTGGCTGCGGTATTCTGTGAGGTGGAGGTATCTCTCTTTTCGCCAGATCCTCGTTTGTCAGTCAGCTGGAATATCTACATTCTCCACCTTTTTAAAAAAATATAGGCATGTTATATTATGCACAGGTCAAGCAGTTGATGAAATGGAAATTAAAGTACCTACGTACTTTAATTTCCATTTCTTAAAAATATAATAAAAACTGTTCTAAAACTTACTTTCGTTATTTGAGCCAAACCTGCTAATCAGTAAAGTTAGTGTAAAAAAAGTGCAATAAAAATAACGCATAATTTAGTACTTACCTGTTTTGCACTCGTGTCTCGTCATTGTTGTTGAAAAAATGCTGGCGTTCCGCAAGGCTCGGTATTGTCCCCGACGCTGTTTTTGCTGCATATCATTCATATGTTATCTATTGACAGCATTCATTGCTATGCCGACGACAGTTATTACACGGGCCGCACAAATATCCCCCGCTCTCTGGTGGAGGAGAGCCGCGAACAGCTTGTGTCGGAGATCGAATGCGCACTGAAAAGTGTGTCCGATTGGGGGCGAAAGAACCTAGTTCAGTTCAATCCCACTAAGACACAAGTCTGCGCGTTCACCGCTAAGAAAACCCCTTTTGCTGTTGCTCCTCAATGCCAGAATACATCCCTTACCATCGCCAAAAACATTGGGATTCTCGAAGTTGAAATCTCCAGTGACGTCCAGTTTCGTTGTCACCTGGAGGGGAAGGTCAAGCTAGCGTCGAAGAAGCTAGGTGCGCTCAACAGGGCGAAGCAGTACTTCAACTCGCGGCAAAGAGTTATGCTTTATAAAGCTCAAGTACAGTCACACATGGAGTACTGTTGCCATTTATGGGCGGGAGCGTCTAGATACCAGCTTGCACCTTGTGACTCGATTCAAAGGCGTGCTGTGAGGATTGTTGATGATCCCAAATTGACAGACGGTTTTGAACCTTTAAGTCTGAGATGAGATTTTGCGTCCCTTTGTGTGTTCTACCGATTGTACAATGGGGTATGTTCAGAGGAGTTGTTTGACATGATGCCTACGACCTCCTTCTACAGTCGCACCGCTCGCCATCGGCAGGGAATTCATCCTCACACATTAGAGCCTAAGTGGTCGCGTACTGTGCGGTACCAGAGTTCAGTTTTGGAGATTTTATTCTTATTTTCATTTCTTTATTTGGGAGAACAAACAGTGGTACATTAGAAACTTACAGCTAAGTGTGTAATTTAAATGAACTATATAAATGTACAACAGACAACATTCTCCCCTGGTTAATTTTCTTAAATAGTCTGAATCTCCACAATACTGTAAGTACACAGTCGTATATTCACAAGACGATGAAGATAAACCTAGGATACAAGTAAAAACAAAATATAAGATTTAAAAAAAGGCGGTGCGTAAGAATGAATTATTGGTCAATTCATCATCGCAAAGTATTTTATAAATTCATCGATCATAGTTTCAAATATTGTATACCGCGGTTTTATATGTCCTGTACTCCAGTATACCTGCAAATTTTTCAAAAATTCTTTCCAGCGGATGTTATGTGTTCTATGGCCACATAAATGCTGCATCGTTAACGCTTACATACAAATATAATTTGTGCAAGACGTGAATACGTGCGTAGAGTTTAGAACAAACTATTCTAAATTCTACTCAGAAGAAGGTGAAGCTACAACACAGAAATAAAGAGGGTTAGAGAGGGAGTATCCCTACAGTACGCAAGCACAATAACAATAATTTATACTGTAGGTATCCACGTCATAAAAGGTACCTATATGTGCGTATGTCAAATTTCAGTCGGTCCATCTCATCTCAATCTCTTCTTAGTTAATCTCGGCTTAAGCTGTGCGTTAAAAGATCAATCAGTCCAACCTTTTCATAAATTTAGATCATTTTCTACAACTGTATAAATATTTAATCATATAGTAAAGTACACAAAACTAAAACGATCTGTGATATTTATTTTAAATTTTACGTCCGATTTGTTTTCATGGTCGCTTATAGTTTTGGTGGGAAAATCCATGAAATTATTATTAAAAAAATGTGCATACCTATACTATTTTATCAGTCAACTATTTATACGATCATTCTGGCGCCATGCCAATCTGGCCAGACTGATGGTTTGGATAGTAAGGGTGAATCAACTGGAACAAGCTGCACGTAGGCGTTGCTGGCTCTACCTAGGTGTATATTTCGGCTTTTAGCCGCACTATAAACATGATAGTTCACATATTACTATACAAGTTACGTTACAGATACAAGCATGTTCATGTAAATAACATTGTCTTAATACCTTATAATCCCTGTAAGGCCCAAGTAACATTAACGGTTGGAACCAAGCTCCCTATTATAAGCTTCACGTCATCGCAATTCCGAAGTAGTTTGTAGTCCAAACTAATTTTATTACTTTAACGAGACTGTCCTGGCAGCTGTTACGGAGACATTCTCTGAAAGAAAAGATACATAATATAATTAATGATGAGTATTATTTTCTAAAATATATATGTCATACGCGGGGTACACTGAGAATTTTGCGTAATTCATAAGTAAATCTATTTACTTTGTACAGTAAATTTTGTAATTAGTTTTGCCTGTTATTACCTATTTGTTCACTATCATCTTATTATATATTATGATTAGTTGTTACCTAATATCTGGTCATATTAGATTTGAACAATAATATTCCATTTTTCTCATTGAAAGTACGTCTCATTTATTGTTTGACCCTGAAATCCAATCACATTTCACGGGTCGCTCCCTACACCACCCACGTATTCCGTTTGGTCTAGTGATTACGAAGTAGCACAAAATAACTAACATGCCCAGCGGTAGGTAATCTAATTATTATCTGTGGGAGATACTAAATCATTAAATGGTGGCGAGGACTCGCACTATGTTTAAACAGTATATAAAGTTGCTTTTAAATAAGCAGTACACTTTTTTTAGGATTGCCTGAGTTGAAGTGTCCCATATAGATAGCCCGCGGGATCACTTACTCGCTGGAGCTTCGTTCGAACCTCATTCGAACGACATCTCAAGCGGCGCACCTGAACATCTCTATTTCCCCGACTTTTTCAAAACGACCGACTGAATATACCAACTTTTACCCTAATTTTATATCTTTATGTTTTTCATATATATTGTATTTTTTTTTATTTTCTATTAAATGTATAGTTTGTAACTTGTAACATTATAGTTTATGTACTTAGCATTTATTTGTTTCTTCAGACACATACAAGAAATTGCTAGCTTAAATAAAAACGAGTATGTATATATAATTAGCATATCCACAAAAAAGCACATCATATATGTAACAGTAAAAACAAAAGGAACACAGCTCAGTGCATAAAATTGCTCAAGACAAGCAAAACACTGATTTTCTGCTGTATCCAAAGGTTAGTCGCTATTTATTTTCATATCTCGTTCCTGAGCATTGATTGCGTATACTTGTGTATAATTAGTACATAAAATGCAAATTCATATCACCGTCCGATCACATTATCAAAAGGCGGCGGACATGTACAAAGAGCATGAAATACATCAAGGGTCAAGTCGTTGCTGGTCCAATAAAAATACTTTAAATTTATTAAAGCTTACTTTACTATTGAGTAGAGGAAATGGCGGAGGTATGTTGTTCCAGCAATTTGTGACTTGTTACCGAAAGCTGCCATCAAAAGTGGCGGCTCTGTGAGAATAACCAGCTAGCAAAAAACGTGTAGGTCTAACGCTGTATAATTTATTCGATGTAGGAAATTTTTAATTAGAATAAAGGCATAAGGTTGCTTAAACTTCAGTAAATCAAACAGGAAAGAAACAAGTGCAACTTCTATGCGGTACCATTTCTAATGTAGAAGAATTATATAAGTAAGGTGTTATATGTATACGGCACGGCATCAACCTATAATCATCCGATTTGGGATACGGGTCTCCCCTCAATCGAAGGAGTTTAGAGCATACTCCATCATGCTGCTCAACTGCGCGTTGGTGGAGGCCAGTTTTTTCAAGCCACTGACTTCGCTTAACGATTGTCGACTAAAGACAACCGGGACCGACGGCGTAACGTGCCCTCTGAAGTATGAAGTATGGGCCATAATTCAACTTATATAAAATTAAAGACTCGCATATATGATATACGCTTAATCTTATTTACTAAAGCTTTCAAAATTTAATTAAGTAGGTATCATTAAATTAAAAAAGTTAAGTATTATTAATTTTAATTTTGTCTTTTAGGTACACATTAGGGTTTGGGAATTCCCGACAAGTTCAAAGTCCCGGGACACGAGACAGCCTACAGTCAAAGTCCCGGGAATTCCCGGGACTTCGAGACTTTGGTTTTTTTTAGCAAGGCTTTCGTAAAATTGTAATTAAGTTAGTTTTTTGTTTAAAATTGTACCTATTAAAAAAAAGTTAATTCTTTGTAAAAAATCAATATTTATTACGCAGAAAATTAAATGTTTACTTAAAGTTATTAACCGAATTCCGTTAAAAGTGAGCTGTTTGAGTAGTTGGGCATCACCAGTTGTTTACTAGCTTAAAACTTATAAACGAAATTAATATTTACAATTTTATTCTTATTAATAATGTTAATTTATTTGTAAGAATTTAAAATATATTTTGAGTATTATTTATGGGACTAAATAATTTATAAAATAAGTAATTAATATTTTGGAGCTATACTCTATATTATTTGAGAATATTAATTTGACAAATGTAAATGCTGAATTGAATATGTTTAGTAGTTTTTATCATAAAGGAAATGTTTAATATGAGATAGTTAGATAATATATAAAAGATTTATAGAGTCAAAAATAATAAGATATTTACAGAGTCAAAAATGCAGTTAAGAATAATGTGCCAGTGGACCAAACAGTTGACAAGGGGAAATAGCTAAATATCTTAAACACACCCAATGAAAGTTCAAATGTATTGCAGAGTCAAAAAGTCAATTATCCTAACATTCCTTTTTTTTTCACTTTTTCGTTCGGGTAGCGGGTATTTTAGTATGGTTGTTTACAAAAAACAGTACGAAAAAGATGGCTGATGCTAACGCATGCGCATAAAAAAAAATTGTGATGAAAAGGCCTATTAGTTAACCGGTAGTTACTTAGCAGACTACGTAGTTATTCAATAAACTTACAGACGGCGCTATGCTCTTTCAATTATTTGAGAATAAAAATGAATTTCGATAATCTTGTCTCGTCTCGAGTCTCTAGTCCCGGGACTCGAGACAACTAAAATTCCGAAAAGTCCCGGGACTTCGAGACCCGAGACGTCCCGGGACCCAAACCCTAGTACACATACATAATTCTAGCCCAGTAGGTAATAAAGAGATCTGAATGTGGTATCAATATATATATATATATACATATAATAAAACAGTAGGAACCGCGTGTCTGTACATTTGATAAAATTAACAAAAAATTAATGTGGGCGATAAAAAAAGAGTAACAGAACACAAAAATGTTTTTTTTTATTTTTTTGTCTGTCTGTCTGTCTGTCTGTATGTACTCGCTAATCTTTAAAACTACTGAACAGATTTTTACGCGGTTTTCACTAAAAGATTAAGATCATCCCTGAGCAACATATAGGCTTTGTTTCATCGAAATCTGATGTCAGATTAAAAAGTTATCGTCATTTAAAGTTTAAAGAAAAATTTTCTTTATAGAAAATCACTCTCAAATTTTGTATGGGGGTTCCTTTCAGGACGTAGATGCTCACTAAGACGGGAATTTGGAAAATTCAACTCATAAGAGGGTGAAATGGGGGTCCAAAGTTTGTATGGGAAACCAAGATTAGTTGGACTATTTTATACGAAACTTTACACGAGATCTTCTGTAGATAAATGAGTAAACACGTGTTTCAGGATTTTTCAAAATTCAACCCCTAAAGGGGTGGAATGAGGTGCAAACGTCTGAAAATCGACATGGGTATTGTTTTTATGGTTTATCGGGTCGCTGATTCCAAAAACAACAGCTATTTTATAATCTAACATAATCGACGTGACACAAGAGCACTCCTGTGGGGGTGCGATGGGGTTGAAATGTTACAATATCAATATTGGTGTTGATTCTATGGTTTTCTAAAATGTCAATTACGAAAATGGCATCGATTTCAAATTCAATTCAATTCAATTCATTTATTCGCTTAAGATATGGTTGATACATAGGTGTTATAAATTATACAGGATGCACATATCTTGCCAAACTTGTTGGCGTACAAAAATTGGTCAGTCACACTACTACAATACGAGTGTATATAATATAAGAATATAGATTAAATGTTATTACAATGTCAAATATTTCTAATGTCAGATATAGTTAATTTTATTATTAAATTTAAGTATTTCATTTATATGTCAAGAACTCTTTAACTGTGTAAAATCTTTCAGATAATAAGAATTTATGTAGTTGTTTACAAAATTTGTTGTATGGGAGATCTCTTATTACTTCTGGTATTTTATTATAAACTTTCATACTCATACCATAAGTGTTACCCAAATACAGCTCTGTTCTGGGAATATGTGGTAAGACAATCCTATTACCCTTCCTTGTATTTCGCGCATATAGATCATTAGCAGTTGAGAATAATTGGGAGTTTAGCTTCACAAATTTTGCTATTTCATATATATAAATGCAAGGAAGAGGCAATATTCCCAATTTTAAAAACATAGGTTTACACGACACAGATTTGAAAACGTGGACACGAAATTTCCATCTCGGTATAAAAATCCAAGATTTGGAACACCTGATGCAGAACCATAATGGTTCAGCTAAACTATAAGAAATATAAAAATGACGCCTTAGCAAAAGTTGTTCAGCCTGATGAGTATAAATAGTTTAACAAAATATTGATTGTATTGTAAAAAAAATAACCACACGCAGTGCTACTTTTATTCTTACCTGCTACAAGTTAGCATCTAGGCATTAATTACTTTAAAAAAAAACAACAATTGTAGATTAAATAAGGCCTTTTATAATTAATTAACTTTGGTAATAACATGAAATAATGATCACTACAAGTAATTTTACAATCGACAAGGTAATTACGCACTTGACACAAAGAAAATAACAATGGCTCGTATGACCTGAGTGACAGCGTGACAGCTCTTGGAGTTCCTTGCGCGCCGAACGTCGTGAAGCAAAATGAGGACTGCCGACGTTTCCACGCGCTTTTTATAGTGAGAGTAGGGTAGGTGTTGCCTTTGGAAGGGGTGCTGCTTATACGGCCTCTCCTGACCGCGGGTCGTCCTCGACACAAGATCCTCGAGTAGTGCCTCTGGAACTGTCGATGCTCGCCTCTGGAGGTTCCTCTGCTATCTGGATCCAGGAGCGGCATGGACAGCTCCACTGCTGGGACTAGTGGTGCTGAAGCGGGATCGTCTGCGTTATCTTCACCTGACAACATTATGTAACTACATGGCGCAAGAATTATAGTGAAATGGTTATTTACTTTCATATGACTTTCATTCCGTCTCCTTTTAATCAATTCAGATGTCATCTGTCACACATTCTACGAATAGCATTGATGAGGTATGCAGTAAATACGTAAGCATTCATCACTGTCTTCCTTCGGTCTTTTACATAATTTAAACTTCGACTGTCAGACTATACAACTATACTTAAGTTGCTAAAAGTTACTTAGATTGCTAAAAGTAAGACATGCACTATTCTAAGTTTAATAATGCAGAGACGTCTCTTTAAAAAAACGAACCAATGTTGAACTTTGAAGCTGTGTGGCGACGAACCTCCCGGAGCAGTGCGCGCTGTCTGCCGTCTGCGCTGTACCAGCACTGCACCTGCACATGACCCGACAAACGGGCCGACGCCACTTGGCGTCCGCCTGACGACAAACGTAACAGGCTGCCCCAACTGGGCCGTAAACCGACGTTTGTCGGTCTACAGGGCGGCTTAACGACAAACGTTAACGCCCAGGGCGGCTTAGCGACAAGCACTAACGCCCACTCTCGGCTAGCAATGGTTACTACGAGAGACTCATTATCGAAGAGGCAGCGCTCAACTCCCGGCACCACTCGCATTGCATCGCAAGGCACCACTTGCCTCGCCACGGCACCACTCGCATTGCATCGCAAGGCACCACTTGTCTCGCCACGGCACCACTCGCCTCGCGACGGCACCACTCGCATTGCATCGCAAGGCACCACTTGCCTCGCCACGGCACCACTCGCCTCGCGACGGTACCACTCGCCTCGCCACGGCACCATGTACCGCGCCGCAGCTTGCGTCGTAGCTACCACTGAACTGCCGTAGTCTGTAGCGTTCATCCGGCAACGCTTTGACCACCTTGTATGGACTACGCTCACCAGGATCAAATTTTACTGTTGATTGAGAAAACTTTATGAAGAACATAAATCATAAACATCGAAGTTCAGTGGTGCTGTATTTGATGATTTGCGCCCCCATCATGCCGTGCTTGTTTATTCTCGAGTACATAACGTAGCACTTGCTGGAGTACGGCCTCCCTTGTACGGCCGCTTCATTACATGCTGACTCACTTCTGGAATTGCCACAGTCACTCGGATCAGACTGCATTCCTGTGACTCGCCGCACTGTAACTATACACAGCATGTAAAGAACTGTTATCGCATATGTCTCGACCGAGTAGCGTACCGCCAGCATGATGGTATTCCAGGCTTTGTGTACTTGAGATCGCAGCCCAGCTAAGTGATTTAGGTCACGAGCTGACTAAGGACTTGAACTTGCGTTGTTTATCTGAAGTTATTAGTTTAGGGGAAAGGGCATACCTTTTACAGATTTGAATTCAATTGCTTTCTATGGATACATTTAGGCGCCAGATAACTGGCTACCTGATGTCCATGACAGGTACCGGAGTTGTAACGCACGCTCACTTCCCGACGCCTGGAGAACGCCTACCCCTGGACTTCGGTAGGGTGAGCGGACCGACGGAAGCCGTCGCCCGTCGTCCTCTTGGTTAGCGGGCAAGTACCCGAGCTGCACAGCCGGCTTGGGAAAGCCAACCACGCTAAGGCTGTGCAGAGTCCAGTGGGAAATCACCGTGGCGGCCTTTTCGCCTTAGGCCAGCAGCCACTCACTCGTACACGCAAGGTCGAACGTCCGGCCAACAACTCTGTAACTTACTGTGCCTAGGTCACCGTGGCTTCAACCCAGTTATACGAGGGGATGAAGTACGAAATGCTATGTTAGTCTACATAGCGATTAGATTCGAGCGCATGTCAACTAAACTTTTATAGGTTTGGGTAAATAACCGCACGTGTATTTTGTACGTATAGCTAACTATGTAACAATCAACAAAAATCAAAATCATAAAGGCAATTTTAACCGACTCGGCCTCACCTGACACATACTTACTAGTTTACCTAAATACTCGCACATAGGACGTTTGTATTATGTTGACTTGGCCATCGAGCGTGCCTTCGCAAAGCAAGTGCTCTCAGTGTGCCCCTGTTTATTACAAAAAGTGCAAGAGCCACTTATTTCTGGTGGTTTATTGGAAGACACATTCGCTTTGAGGTCTTTACACTCGCGTCCTATGTGACCACGTTGACCACACTTAAAACATTTTATGTCTACGTCACGGTTATTGTCAGACTTATGAACAGTATGCTTTTTAGTACCGTATGACTGAGTATTATGCTTTCCACGAGAATTAGGTTTGGCATAGATAGACAAGAATGACACAAGTGTATCCGGAGTTAAATTGGCATTTGCGGCCGCTGCTCGAACCTGAGGGCTATCTATTCCACGAATGACAATGAGCGTTCTCAACTCGTCATTAAGACCTTGTACTATCTTTAAACGTAACAAAGTACGACGCGCATATTCCGCGAACGTTGAGTACTGATCTGATGTCTTGTTCATAGCATCAAGCAGAATGTTCGCATAATCTAACTTACTGGGACAAAGCTGTTTAAATTCTTGTTTAAAGTTAGACCACGTCCTATCGTTTGTGACCCATTCGCTTAACCAAACTTTAGCATCACCTTTGAGACATGAGGCTACACACGACAAGCACTCGTGATCACTCCAATTGTTCACATCACGGGCGCGATCCACTTCCTCGCACCATGCATCAATATTATTTACGGACGGATCAAAGTTGGAAATGAAATAATGTTGAGACTGTACATTAGTGGGACGTATGGTTTTTATTGCCTGTATCAATGCATTGGCGAGAGTGGATGACTCAGAGCCTTGGGTGATCAATTCGGAGCAAGGGTGCGGCGGTGTACGCGGAGAGACAACCCTAGACTTCTGACGCGCTTGCGAACGATTTTCACATGCGGGTACTCTAGCATTGCGTGAAACGCTGCGCGAACGAGACCGCGACTTGCTACGAGAAGCATCACGCGAACGACGCCTATCCCTACCGCGGGATTTACGACGATGACGGTCACACGAGCCACTGCGTAAATCACGTAAACCACTCGAGCTACGTCGTGCACCGCCATGAGTATGATCACGCGACTTATCTCGCGACGCATTCCTATACCGTACACTGCGTCTATGATCACGCGACCTATTTCGCAAAACGCCCCTACTTCCTGAACGACGCTCACGGTCACGCGACCTACCTCGAGTGTATTGCTGTTCGCAGCTACGTGATTTGGAACGCCCCATGTTAAATCTTATAAGAAATGTTCAACAAACAAACAAAGAAACAGTTTTTAAAACAAGTACGTAATTACCATGTAAACAACACAAAAATAGTTTCAGGTTAGTGGGCAGTTTTAGTTCACTAATCCCAGTTCTGATTTTAGCATCTAGGCATTAATTACTTTAAAAAAAAACAACAATTGTAGATTAAATAAGGCCTTTTATAATTAATTAACTTTGGTAATAACATGAAATAATGATCACTACAAGTAATTTTACAATCGACAAGGTAATTACGCACTTGACACAAAGAAAATAACAATGGCTCGTATGACCTGAGTGACAGCGTGACAGCTCTTGGAGTTCCTTGCGCGCCGAACGTCGTGAAGCAAAATGAGGACTGCCGACGTTTCCACGCGCTTTTTATAGTGAGAGTAGGGTAGGTGTTGCCTTTGGAAGGGGTGCTGCTTATACGGCCTCTCCTGACCGCGGGTCGTCCTCGACACAAGATCCTCGAGTAGTGCCTCTGGAACTGTCGATGCTCGCCTCTGGAGGTTCCTCTGCTATCTGGATCCAGGAGCGGCATGGACAGCTCCACTGCTGGGACTAGTGGTGCTGAAGCGGGATCGTCTGCGTTATCTTCACCTGACAACATTATGTAACTACATGGCGCAAGAATTATAGTGAAATGGTTATTTACTTTCATATGACTTTCATTCCGTCTCCTTTTAATCAATTCAGATGTCATCTGTCACACATTCTACGAATAGCATTGATGAGGTATGCAGTAAATACGTAAGCATTCATCACTGTCTTCCTTCGGTCTTTTACATAATTTAAACTTCGACTGTCAGACTATACAACTATACTTAAGTTGCTAAAAGTTACTTAGATTGCTAAAAGTAAGACATGCACTATTCTAAGTTTAATAATGCAGAGACGTCTCTTTAAAAAAACGAACCAATGTTGAACTTTGAAGCTGTGTGGCGACGAACCTCCCGGAGCAGTGCGCGCTGTCTGCCGTCTGCGCTGTACCAGCACTGCACCTGCACATGACCCGACAAACGGGCCGACGCCACTTGGCGTCCGCCTGACGACAAACGTAACAGGCTGCCCCAACTGGGCCGTAAACCGACGTTTGTCGGTCTACAGGGCGGCTTAACGACAAACGTTAACGCCCAGGGCGGCTTAGCGACAAGCACTAACGCCCACTCTCGGCTAGCAATGGTTACTACGAGAGACTCATTATCGAAGAGGCAGCGCTCAACTCCCGGCACCACTCGCATTGCATCGCAAGGCACCACTTGCCTCGCCACGGCACCACTCGCATTGCATCGCAAGGCACCACTTGTCTCGCCACGGCACCACTCGCCTCGCGACGGCACCACTCGCATTGCATCGCAAGGCACCACTTGCCTCGCCACGGCACCACTCGCCTCGCGACGGTACCACTCGCCTCGCCACGGCACCATGTACCGCGCCGCAGCTTGCGTCGTAGCTACCACTGAACTGCCGTAGTCTGTAGCGTTCATCCGGCAACGCTTTGACCACCTTGTATGGACTACGCTCACCAGGATCAAATTTTACTGTTGATTGAGAAAACTTTATGAAGAACATAAATCATAAACATCGAAGTTCAGTGGTGCTGTATTTGATGATTTGCGCCCCCATCATGCCGTGCTTGTTTATTCTCGAGTACATAACGTAGCACTTGCTGGAGTACGGCCTCCCTTGTACGGCCGCTTCATTACATGCTGACTCACTTCTGGAATTGCCACAGTCACTCGGATCAGACTGCATTCCTGTGACTCGCCGCACTGTAACTATACACAGCATGTAAAGAACTGTTATCGCATATGTCTCGACCGAGTAGCGTACCGCCAGCATGATGGTATTCCAGGCTTTGTGTACTTGAGATCGCAGCCCAGCTAAGTGATTTAGGTCACGAGCTGACTAAGGACTTGAACTTGCGTTGTTTATCTGAAGTTATTAGTTTAGGGGAAAGGGCATACCTTTTACAGATTTGAATTCAATTGCTTTCTATGGATACATTTAGGCGCCAGATAACTGGCTACCTGATGTCCATGACAGGTACCGGAGTTGTAACGCACGCTCACTTCCCGACGCCTGGAGAACGCCTACCCCTGGACTTCGGTAGGGTGAGCGGACCGACGGAAGCCGTCGCCCGTCGTCCTCTTGGTTAGCGGGCAAGTACCCGAGCTGCACAGCCGGCTTGGGAAAGCCAACCACGCTAAGGCTGTGCAGAGTCCAGTGGGAAATCACCGTGGCGGCCTTTTCGCCTTAGGCCAGCAGCCACTCACTCGTACACGCAAGGTCGAACGTCCGGCCAACAACTCTGTAACTTACTGTGCCTAGGTCACCGTGGCTTCAACCCAGTTATACGAGGGGATGAAGTACGAAATGCTATGTTAGTCTACATAGCGATTAGATTCGAGCGCATGTCAACTAAACTTTTATAGGTTTGGGTAAATAACCGCACGTGTATTTTGTACGTATAGCTAACTATGTAACAATCAACAAAAATCAAAATCATAAAGGCAATTTTAACCGACTCGGCCTCACCTGACACATACTTACTAGTTTACCTAAATACTCGCACATAGGACGTTTGTATTATGTTGACTTGGCCATCGAGCGTGCCTTCGCAAAGCAAGTGCTCTCAGTGTGCCCCTGTTTATTACAAAAAGTGCAAGAGCCACTTATTTCTGGTGGTTTATTGGAAGACACATTCGCTTTGAGGTCTTTACACTCGCGTCCTATGTGACCACGTTGACCACACTTAAAACATTTTATGTCTACGTCACGGTTATTGTCAGACTTATGAACAGTATGCTTTTTAGTACCGTATGACTGAGTATTATGCTTTCCACGAGAATTAGGTTTGGCATAGATAGACAAGAATGACACAAGTGTATCCGGAGTTAAATTGGCATTTGCGGCCGCTGCTCGAACCTGAGGGCTATCTATTCCACGAATGACAATGAGCGTTCTCAACTCGTCATTAAGACCTTGTACTATCTTTAAACGTAACAAAGTACGACGCGCATATTCCGCGAACGTTGAGTACTGATCTGATGTCTTGTTCATAGCATCAAGCAGAATGTTCGCATAATCTAACTTACTGGGACAAAGCTGTTTAAATTCTTGTTTAAAGTTAGACCACGTCCTATCGTTTGTGACCCATTCGCTTAACCAAACTTTAGCATCACCTTTGAGACATGAGGCTACACACGACAAGCACTCGTGATCACTCCAATTGTTCACATCACGGGCGCGATCCACTTCCTCGCACCATGCATCAATATTATTTACGGACGGATCAAAGTTGGAAATGAAATAATGTTGAGACTGTACATTAGTGGGACGTATGGTTTTTATTGCCTGTATCAATGCATTGGCGAGAGTGGATGACTCAGAGCCTTGGGTGATCAATTCGGAGCAAGGGTGCGGCGGTGTACGCGGAGAGACAACCCTAGACTTCTGACGCGCTTGCGAACGATTTTCACATGCGGGTACTCTAGCATTGCGTGAAACGCTGCGCGAACGAGACCGCGACTTGCTACGAGAAGCATCACGCGAACGACGCCTATCCCTACCGCGGGATTTACGACGATGACGGTCACACGAGCCACTGCGTAAATCACGTAAACCACTCGAGCTACGTCGTGCACCGCCATGAGTATGATCACGCGACTTATCTCGCGACGCATTCCTATACCGTACACTGCGTCTATGATCACGCGACCTATTTCGCAAAACGCCCCTACTTCCTGAACGACGCTCACGGTCACGCGACCTACCTCGAGTGTATTGCTGTTCGCAGCTACGTGATTTGGAACGCCCCATGTTAAATCTTATAAGAAATGTTCAACAAACAAACAAAGAAACAGTTTTTAAAACAAGTACGTAATTACCATGTAAACAACACAAAAATAGTTTCAGGTTAGTGGGCAGTTTTAGTTCACTAATCCCAGTTCTGATTTTAGCATCTAGGCATTAATTACTTTAAAAAAAAACAACAATTGTAGATTAAATAAGGCCTTTTATAATTAATTAACTTTGGTAATAACATGAAATAATGATCACTACAAGTAATTTTACAATCGACAAGGTAATTACGCACTTGACACAAAGAAAATAACAATGGCTCGTATGACCTGAGTGACAGCGTGACAGCTCTTGGAGTTCCTTGCGCGCCGAACGTCGTGAAGCAAAATGAGGACTGCCGACGTTTCCACGCGCTTTTTATAGTGAGAGTAGGGTAGGTGTTGCCTTTGGAAGGGGTGCTGCTTATAATATTATATATATATACTAGCGGCCGCCCGCGACTTCGTACGCGTGGAGTTAGTTATTTGCAAATAATTTTTAATAAATTGTTATAATAATACATCCCTCCTTATAATAGTAAGTATGTAGTTGTTTTCAATATTTTTTATACTTAAATATCATTTAAAATCCTTCTGCCATAATTACTTTAACTCCAATAACATTGGATTTTCATACAAATTTCCAACCCCCGTTTTAACTCCATAAGGGGGTTGATTTCTAAAGATACATTATTAGTACACCTCCATACCATCTATAGAGCATACATTTTAAATTTCAAGTCTCTTGCTTCAAAAACATAGGACCTTCATACAAACTTCCAACCCCCATTCTACCCCCTTAGGGGTAGAGTATCGTAAAATCCGTTCTTAGCGGATGTCTACACCCTATGATTTTCTCTTTTATATACCTATATACCTATATAGATATATATATATATATATATATAGGGTAAACTCACCAGTAACTGGCCGTTTTGTGACTTCTGCCACTTTGCGCAGTGGTAAGTAGTGCTATATTCACAGAGTTAATATTTCCTTTATACACTCGTATAGAGAATTTCCCAGACTACAAGTTCCCATAGATTAAATATAAAATAAAATAAGTTTATGATAAAAAAATGTAATTTATATAAAAAATATACATTTTTAGTAATAACTGGCCACGAAATTTAAAAACTGGCCCATATGATTTCAATTAGTGGTCGCGCGTAATACTCATCGTACAAACGTTTATAATTATATAAAATGGAACTCAATAACAAGGAACATTCATAAGATAAACTTTAAAGAAATAAACAAATAAAAATAATGTATCATTAACATTAAAATCTAAGGAGATCAGTATTTCTTGCACATTTGCCAAAAAATAATCTAAAATCCCCGTTTTTCCGCTTGTTCGCAAAGAAGCCTATACATTACATCAGAAAGACAAGAAATAATAATGAATGTAGTCAATGTAAAAAGCATTTCCATTTTCATTGCATACCATCAGCTTATCGATTGCACATCCTTGAAGATGACGCTAATGCATTTTTTGTGTCATATTTGCTACCCTGAGAGTAACACCGATTCTTCTCATACTGAAATTCAGTATAAGACAAGTCAGTGTTACTCTCAGGGTAGCAAATATGACACAAAAATGCATCATCGATTGCACATCCCTGAAGATGTCGAAAAATTTCAGTATCAGACGAGTCAGTGTTATTTATTACAGTAACACTGACTCGTCTGATACTGAAAAATGCATCATCGTTTGCACATCCCTGAAGATGTCGAAAAATGTCAGTCTCAGACTAGTCAGTGTTGCTCTCAGAGTAGCAAATATGACACAAAAATGCATCATCGATTGCACATCCCTGAAGATGTCGAAAAATGTCAGTATCAGACCTGTCCGTGTTACTCTCAGAGTAGCAAATATGACACAGAAATGCATCATCTATTGCACATCCCTGAAGATGACGAAAAATTTCAGTATGAAAATGCATAAGCTTACTAAAAATATATAAAAATTATAATCAATAACTAGCCACCCCCTCTAACCGAGTATTTAACAGATTTTAACTGCACAAAGCATTAAATACATATCACTTACCTCTTAAACAACTCGAAAAACATAAGCATTGCACCTGAAATACCTTGCAAAAATAAAAACGATAAAAATTTCAAAAACAATTCGCTTAACATATGCGTAAAGAACAACCACTCATGTCGAAACTTGTACTCCCACTGTTAAAAAATAATCGATAAAAATGGCGCTACTTTCTTTATCGGCAAAAAACTGAACTACAGTGAAAGCTAATTTAATAAGTAATATAATAAAAGAAACAGAGATGGCGTACTTTTAATGGTACTCTTATTTTGAGGATCTGAAGTGAACAATGGCCAGTTACTGACAGTGGCTAGTTATACCTCAGTTTACCCTATATATATATATATATATATATATATATATATAGACCTGACTAAACAGACCACGTTAACTTATTATAGACGTGTACGCTAAAATTGAAATGGAACGATTGGTATATATTCGCACAAACCAGAAGAATGCGTGCATTTGCGGGACGCTATGTAGCAAGATTTTGTGACTCAAAGTATTTTAAACAACGAGGGGAAACGGTTTTTTTTAGATGCTTCAGGAGGGACTGGAAAAACATACCTAACGAGAGCAATCCTCGCTGAAATCAGGCGCCAAAATAATATCATACAGCAGCATCGCCAGGTATTGCAGCCATAATATTACCTCTAGGCGGAAGGACGCAAATACAATGTTCAATATTCTACTCGATTTATACAGAACGGAAACACCGACATGCTTTGTGACACGAAACTGTGACAAAGCGAAAATGTTTCAGGATTGCTGTCTAATCGTTTCAGATGAATGCGAAATGGCCAACAATGTGGCTTTATCGAGGATTAGTAACGCTTGAGGTCTTTTCATATTAGCTCCCGAAGGAAAGACTCCCTTCATTTTTATTTTTTTTTTTTTGAAACTATGGTGACTATCTTAAATAAAAATAATAATTTGTTGACTTTTAACGTATTGCCCCAAATATTTTCTTATGTATCTACTTTAGTTCGTATTTGTATTAATATGCCGGAATCATAAAGTCCACGCGAACGAAGTCGCGGGCATCAGCTAGTAGCAAATAAATTGTATAAATAATGCTGTGATATAAATAAATGACGTTGTTTCCTACAATTCCTACTACTGGGCAGTAGATGGCGGCACACTTTATTTTACATAGTGCTATGGTCTGCTCAACTTATCCTTGTGAAAGAAGTTATCAGTACAACGACGCAAATGTACCTTTTCATTTGGGTCGTCCCGTCCCTTACGGGGCGATCGGTTAGATGAAGCTTTCAAGGCCCCACAAGGCTAAAAGCAGTCCCTAGGTGGTGTTTAGTCGGTGAGAGTCCGACATAAGCAACGTAGCCTTAAGCTACGGGGGTATCCATGAGGATTCACCACCTTCTTCTCGTAGTCATCTACGGAAGGTTGTCCATCACGCGCGAAGGGCGTACAAAAAAAAATGTACATAGAAGGATGTAAACCTTGATATTATATGATAACGATAATCGAGATATAAGAACGATAAACGATACAAAATATGTACTACTACAATAAAATACGTGCCTAACTTCAGAAATAACTCCAAGAGGCTCTGTATTACTAAAGTTGCTTACAAACACAACTAGTTGAAGGACACCAAAATACAGCTAAGTTTATCAAAGGTGGCCTCTCTCCAGTAGGGTCATCGAGATCGCAATAGCACCATGCTTGAATATCTAAAATAAACTTTGGTTACGTAACTCGGTCGAAAATGGCACATCACTATTTTATGTTTTAGTTTTAAGACAGTACTTATTAACCCCATGATGTTTTTTTATATTCTCAATTACATACTGCATTTGTTTATAAAATTAAGACTAGTTCAGTTGGCAAGCTTTAAGTTTAATGTCAATATACTGCGGAGTTTTCTTCTTTCTACCTCGAAGCTCTAAGTTGAAATGAATTCTCTAACAATGTTTTTCCAAGACATTATATTTTTTCAAATGCGAATTTGAGGCTTTACAAGCGACACATTAGTGATGCCTCTGGTGTTGAAAACGTTCATAGGCTACGATTACTGCTCACCATCATCAAGTAGGTCGTATGTTTCTTTGTTACCCTAGTGATATAAATAAAACACTGCCATCGGGCCAGCATGTTCTTAACATGTCATATTGCCTAATATAAATATACTTTAGCAGATTAATCAGCCCACAGCCCATACTTAGGTCTAACGAACTTTTTTACTTTTATGCTATTAGCAGAAGTATCTATGATAATAGGTAGAATATTACCAAAACGAAAAGTATCAAAATAATGGGTTTGTTAGAAAAAAAAACAATTCACTATGTGTTTAAAAACCGTGCAATTGCGAGAAGTCGAGAACTTACCCAGAGAATGTTTCTTACGATGAATATGTACGATGAGTGACGGGTTTTTCTGTAACATAATAAAAATATATAAATATTTGCGACTCTCATAACAAGCTCATTCATTAGATATGGTACACGGTACAGTTTGCAAAACGTTTTTATTTTCGTGTTTGTTTTCACCATGATAACACTTAAATAGCGATGATAAGCTATTTCAAACAATTTGATTGAATCATGAATTCATCACAACAATTTGTTACTAATTGATGTCAACAAATGCGAATGAAAATTTTCAAAGCCGTTTTGAATGCAAAACATTTTTTTTTATAATGCTGAGAGTAATTTTTGTTTAATTATTTACAAGAAAACATACATGCTTATAAGAAAACTGTAACTGTCGCCCACTTACAGTTTTTTTTTATTGTGTACAGTTTTGTTTTACGTAGGAGATATTTAAGAAAAAAAAAAAAAAGAACAATGCAATTATTTTTGGAATTTTTATCTGTCTGTATTTTTGTACACTCATCGTGAAAAAACTACTACACGACTTTGGACGCAGTTTTATAGTTGTATTGCCGGAGCTAACTTAAATGTTTTGCATGTTATGTCATTCTACGCGAAGCGGAAGGGGAATTTAATTTTTAAGTCGTCCACGCGAATCTCGTCGCGGGCAGCTAATATATTTTGTTTATCTCACATATCGCAGGCGCTATCTAAGCATATCTTTGCGTAAAGTGTGTATCGTGTATCGTCGTTAACTCTTATTTATCCATGTTAATTGAAGGGGTTTAGAGCATACTCCACCACGCTGCTCAACTGTGGGTTAGCGGTGGCCAGTGTTTACAAGCCGCCTAAAGGCCCCTGACTTGGCTTAACGACTGTAATCTAATCACAACAACCGAGACCAACGGCTTAACGTGCCCTCAGAAGCACGGAGGAGCTCTAAATAAATAAACTTATCCTTGGACAGGCTGCGGTCGACATTGCTTAACTTTCGTGTTCGATTAGATTGATTCGCGCAACGGCGTCATCGAGCTCCTCAAGCTCGTAAAGTACGTATACGTATAAACTTCCCATTTAAAGTTAGAAATTAGGTTTTGAAATATGTAGTAGAGTTATATAGGTATCAGCTTTACCCAAACATTTTCATATGATGGACCACCGTATTTCTGAAGATAAATTTTCACTATTGCTGCCAGCAGCAATTTTACACGCTCAAATTTAATACTGGTATTTATGCGCTTCTATTTATGTGTACCGCAGAATAAGCAATAGATCAGATCAATATATATTTAACTAGCGACCCGCCCCGGCTTCGCACGGGTGCAATGCTGATACTAAATGTACTACAGAAGGTCTTTGCGCTTTGTCCTATCCAGTCCTTCCCCAGTTATAGGCACACGCCGCCGGCTCCGCGGCCGGTACCGCCACAGCCGTTATGTCCCTGCATTTTAAATGTGTAATATCTTCTAAACTATTCATTTAAATTACATGCTGTGAAGGGCCATATTGATCTATATTAAATGCGCAATGTATTTAAGGTACTTAATTGGATAAGGATTAATTCTGTATTGCTTAAAATCGCTTCGTAAATAAGGCATTATTTCTTGTAAAAAGCAAAGGATAAAATAACGGTTATTGTGTGTTACCACTAAGAGATAGACATATACCATCGCGAACTTTTTTGTAGACCATTTTAAGGTGAACAATACTGTACTACATTATTTTGATCTATCTCGTTGGGTTCAGCCAGCGTTTGCAATGAAAGAGCAAAAAAATGTGTTTATTTACGACATCACATTAGAAACCTCTAAATTATCAGTGTTTTTCTACTATGTTATGCATATATTATACATATAAACTTTCCAGTTGAATCACTCTATCTATTAAAAAAAACCGCATCATAATCCGTTGCGTAGTTTCAAAGATTTAAGCATACAAAGGGACATAGGGACAGAGAAAGCGACTTTGTTTTATACTATGTAGTGATATAAAATTATTAATTTAAATTTAAATTTATTAAATATTTATGTTTAAATTTAATTTAAATCCATATTCAATATATATTTCATATAAATCCCTATATTGGTATATAACAATAATTTAAAATTAAATTCATATTTATTTCTTCTTTACGTATCGCTTGCTCGTGAGATCCATCTTCCAAGTTAAAAAAAAAAACATAAATCTGCTAATGTTACAAAATGTTTGTGGTGTAGTATAATTTGTGTATTTTTTTTGGTTTATGGGTCTTACCACCATCGCTGGAGCCTAAGCTCACCTGCACGTGGTGCACCCTGCCGACTAGCTAACGAGTCAGGGTATGTCAAGCTCGATTGGGCAAATCATTCACAACAGAAGACTTCAGCTAAACAACAATACCTTTGAGTACTGTTGTGTTCCTGTGTGGAAGAAGGGGTGTAAGTGGTTCATCAACATCTTTGAACCAAAGCGAACCTCACCTGCACGTGGTGCACCCTGCTGACTGATAAACGAGTCTATGAGGTAAAGAGAGTACCTAAGTTGCCCGACTGGAGTAGTACCTACTCACAGAATACGGCAGCCAAATAACAATTCCCTTGAGGGTTGTTGTGTTCCTGCGAGTGAGTGAGGTCACCAGGAAGGAAGGGGTTGCTGCATTGGCAACGGAGGTGGCGGGACGCGAGCGATAGTAACGCTGCGAGTGTTTATATGGCTATGGTAACTGCTTCATATTAAGCGGGCCGAATGCTTGTCTGCCACTCTTTTACAAAGCCAGAGCTTACAAAATACGTAAATGCCCTACGTCTCTTTTCGCCAGAGCCTTGTTTGTCAGTCAGCAGGGTGCACCACATGCACGTGAGGTTGACTTTGGTTCAAAGATTTGGTAGATGAACCACTTACACCCCACTGTCATTTATCGCAGTGAAATAGACGCGGTTTTTTTGGAACGAAGTTCATTATGGGGCGTTGCGGATGGGTACCCTAGCCGGCAAAAACGTCCGTAACGTTAAAAAAACCGTAAGATTTTTATGTACAGTCTATGTACGATGGCTATACAGTCTACGTGATGACTGTTATTTATTATTGTTGCAGTTTGTTTTTTTTTTTTTTTTTTGTTGTTTATTAGTTTTTATTTGTTTTATTTTTTTATCGATAAAAAAATCATAATAAAAAATGTATACCCGAATAATTGTTTTCTTTTTACCTCGAATAGATTTTGAAATTAATATTTTTATAATATGGAACTTCGTTTCTATCTGGTGTCTCACGACACCGCTCGTTTTTTTGTTTTATGCGACAATAGCCTAGTTTATGATACACTACGATGCTATAGTTTCACATTGTATATGTTCATCATATGATAGTGAAGACAATGTCTCACGGAGACGACGTTGTGTGGGGCACGTCAACTGTCCAAACTGTCGATGCGAGCATTTTCCGGCTTATTCACAGTGCCCTGACGGAAAACTGACGATATTTCATGTCAATCCACCGTGAACCAACAACTTATATTTCGTTCTGTATTTCATTACATTCTCGAAACTTTGGTCATATAAAATTGAATTTCGATACTCGGTTGCTCTTGACGCAGAATTTTTTTTTATAACTACTTCGAGTGGCAAACAAGAATACAGACCGCCATATTAACGCTCGCAATATAAAATATCGCTCGCGCGCCGTCATCCCCGCTGCCAACGCAGCATCTCCTTTCTATCTGGTGACCTCACTCACTCGCAGGAACACAACAACTCTCAAGGGAATTGTTATTTGGCTGCGGTATTCTATGAGGTGGAGGTACATTCCCCAGTCGGGTAGCTTACAAATTACGCTCCGTACCTCTCTTTTCGTCAGAGCTTCGTTTGTCAGTCAGCAGGGTGCACCGCGTGCAGGTGAAGTTGGCTTTGGTTTAAAGATGTTGATAAACTACTTACACCCCGAGAATGTTAGCAAAATTCATATACAAAAACATTTTCTTTTACAAAATATTATTTCATAGCAAATATAATATCTATGGACTTGACACTTTGTCAATAGTCTGAATTGAACTCACAGATCTATTTCAGATCTATTTCAACTTGCCGAACATTTCACACTATACTAAGTATTTGTAAATAAGCAATGTACGAGTAAATACTAATAATTCGTGAAAAAATATTCGTATTTTGGTTCTGTATTTTGTAGTTACTTTTTTTTTACTACGTCGGTTGATAGACAAGCATACAGCCTGTCTGATGGGAAGCAGATACCGTAGCTATTACGCTCGCCCTACCTCTTTTTCGCCAAAGCCTCGTTAGTCAGTCAGCAGGGTGTGCCACATGCAGGTGACATTGGCTTTGGCTCAAAGATGGTGTTGAGCGACTTATTTTAAAGCCAACCAAAATTAATTTAATGATAACTTTTTGAAATTAATCCTAGTTTACCATCTACTATAGTGACCATACATTTTACGGCAAGTGACTTTATTGTGGTTTTATTTCTTTTTATATTTTACCTATTTTAAACCTTAAATTACACAAATAATATTAAATCATCAGCCCCTATAGATTTCACCTCTATATCGTTAGCCTTACATTGCCTTATATAAAACTAGCTTCCGCCCGCGGCTTCGCTACACTGCGAAGTTACACCAAGAAGTCTACTTCTTGCTGTGATAATCGCAGTGTAGGCGAACATATCTTATCTTATAACTCGAATAGCGGCATAGTATGCCACTAGACAGAGAATAGAGATATAAGATATGTCCATATCCAGTTCCATTCAAATCAGATACATCCATACATCCAGCCTTACAACTTTCTCATGTATAATAATAGAAGGATTATATTTTAATATTAATAAAAAATATTCGTTTATTAGATTTTTTTATTTATATTATGAATAGTAATATTTGTAATAATATAATATTTTTTAGGGTGGGAACTTATTTCTTAATAGGAGGTCATATAGCCCCAATTTCTACATTAGGGGAAAGGTTACTATGCAAAAAGCTCAGAAAAAAGATAAGAAATAAAAAATCTGAGACAATAAAAATGAGACAATAAATTATTGCTCAACGTAATCCTTTTGTTACTAAAATAGTATGTTTACCTTGAAAAGTTCAATAAGCCGCATACACACATGAGTTATTCTTTAATTCATGCGGTGTAAGCAACAGGCAGCGCTAATTAATAATTAATTAATATCGAGAGTGCGTGTGTAAACTGTACTTATCAGAAATACCGACAGTAAAACTTGTAATTACCACACGTTGGTATATATTACTTGGTTGGTATATAGTAAGCCACTGAACTTTGCATACGCTGCTGTTTGTTATTTCTTGAATTCAGATTAGAAGTTCTTCGATAGTTCCGGGGTTTTGAGGATCGTCATAGGGTGAGTAAGTCGACTAGCAAATCGAATAACTATAAAGAAGAAACCAAAAAGCTGCCATCGCCTTTCTAAGTTTTGTCTCATAAAAAAATGGGCGCAGCATTTTAAGTTTGGTACAGTTGCGTCCGCCAACCCGCAGTTGAGCAGCGTGGTGGAGTATACTCTAAACCCCTTCGATTGAGGGGAAACCCATATCCCAACAGTGGGATGACTATGGGTTGATGCCGACAGTTGCGTAGCTTACGCTAGACGGACTCTGTATCAATATTTGGTGGTGGGCTCTTTCTACTCCAACACTTCAGGGTTGAAGGGGCTCTATCTACTCGAACTGAACATGCTGGGAGGCCTTGTAGCCCGGCGGCTCCGTATCATTTATACGGCTAATGTGGCGGTAGATACGCCCCTGGTTTGGTATAAGTATGCCACAGTTTCATAGACAAATTCAGTTGGAACCCTGCGTTTCCATAGACGCACATGAGGCCTCCACACTGTAGAACCTCGTATTCCATTCTAGAATCATAAATATGACTATTACGAATGAAGATGATTGATACTAGTAGCGTGCACATTTATCTTTCATTAAACAAACATTTTTCGCTTAGATGCAAATGAACTTATTTCTTATGTAGATGAATGGTTGTCGCAAAATAACTATTAAATAAGTATACCTTTATTTATTATTACTAAAGCTTAAGTATCCTAGTAGCTTGATCCTAGGAGCTTGCTCACACAGCTTTAAACTAGGATTGCTGTATGAACAAGCTGCTAGGATCACTTACCTTAACCTTCGGAAGGATAGGTGGTGACTCACAACCCCACTCGTTCAAAAAAGATGCGATAACTTTTTATACATTAACTGTACGCATTGTACATGTAATTAGTAGCATATAGCACTGATTTGCCTACATCGTAGATTGTGCTACATTAATCTTGCTGGGGTGCTGATCACCCCACTATTCTTTTATATTAATGTTTTTTTTTCTAAAAGCTAATTGAAAGAGCATTTATGGTCGAAATTGGAATTATTAGCAATTGAGGATACTTTATCTGTGCATTCAGAGCAGGATGACGTTATCGAACGTAGAGACACCAGTGACGATGACGACGTCCTGTTAGTCCAATATAGAAGCAATGTTTTACGAGGGAAGAATGGATATGTTTGGTGATCTATCCCACCTGCTCCAAGCCAAAAATCACGTAGAATTATGGTGAACTTAGCGCCAGAAATAACTCAAAATATTGTTATAAGCATAAACCAGGAACCTTCTGGAAGTGAACTTCTGTAGAAACTGAAAAAAACAAGCACGGTGCTCAATAGATCCCAGGAGTAAAGACAAAAAAGTGAAATTTGTTTGTGTTAAATGTCATTTGCATGTGTAAAGATATATGTCTGAACTGTAATAAATCTTATCTTATCTTATCTATATATATTGATAGATGCACATAAACTATTTAAAATAGTCTTTCATACTTTGATTTGGAACTATAGTACTTGTCTTTTATGTATACACATGTTATGCAGGAAATGCCTATCTTGCCGATGGTTATCATTTGATTATCAATACTTTATAGCAGTCACCGGAGCCAAACTGATGAATTTTAATATGTGTTTTAATTACAAAATTTATTTAGCAATACACTGCGCAGTACAATTAAGCCATTTTACATCACGATTTTTGTCAAGATTTCGTTTTAATTCTAACAGTAAAAGATGTTATATTTTGTCGCTCATGTACCTAAAAGGTAGTAGGATTACCTCAAACCAATACCCGATAATCTGGCCCTTTTGTTTGAAACAGTAATTCCTTCGCATTGGGAAATAAGGATTAAGTACGTATAAATCATTTGATTCCTTTGCGTCTTGTACTTGCACAATAAACTTGGATTAATACTAAGAGAGGCTGTGATGTCACAGGTAACCTGGTTAAAAATATATGCTTTGTGTTGCTATGTTGCTCACTCATTCTTGATTTTCCGTCATACCTAATTAGTCTAGTCATATTGCAGTCGAGTAGAACTATCGAAATGATTAAAATAATCGAAAACATTAAAATATCATTGGATTCAACGATTATATTAGTCATAAATTAAATATTATCTTTATTTTTGGAAAGCTGCAAAACTCAGCTAAATATAGGCCTAGAGAATCGATTCTGCTGATAAATATATAATTTTTCATTGCATTGAGATCAACTCTGCGGCCCAGGTAGTCGTGCTCACTAAAGTGTTCAAATTGCTGATGATGTCGTGGTGGCGAGTCGCCGTATTCCCAATGAAATTGTTGAGAGTAGCGATGAGCCTCAGATTTATGATATGAATTGGATTGCACCTATTTGAATAATCTGAATACCATTACTTTAATATTAGAATTATTTGAATAAATGCACGTTTTATGAGTTGCAATGAACATGCGTACACATAGTGAAAGTATGTATCACTATGTCATCATCATTATCATCAGCCTATATCTACCCACTGCTGGTTATAGGCCTTCCCCAATGTTTTCCACCAAATACGATCTTTCGTCTTCCGCTACTAGCCGCTTTCTTGAGGTCATCGGACCATTTAGAAGATGAGACCATATTTTAGGACCATAAGAACCTGTAAAAACCCACGGCCTTTGTTAAAGTTTGTCCAACGCTTCGTCGTCCAACGAGATGCCTCCTCTCTAATACCTTCCTCGGCATAAGTGACTCGACAGATGTGGCCGGCCCAATGCCACTGCAAACTCTGAACGCTATGTCGAGAACCTTCGTTCTCCGTCGAATTGCTTCATTCCGGATTCGATCCCTCAGAGAAACTCCGAGCATAGCCCTCTCCATCGCTCGCTGTGCGATCTTTATCTATGCCTTATCATACCTTAGCCTTAAATCTTAGTTATATTTACCAGCCCAATGATCATTGTCCAAGTCTCTACACCATAGGTCATTGTAGAGAAGACGCACTGGTTGAAGTTGAAGAAAAGTCTAAAGTAGTCTTCATGCAACCGATGAAATGGAAACGAAATGGTAACGAAATAGAAATGAAACGAAAACGAAACTGAAACGAAAAGGAAACGAAATGGATATGAAATAGAAATTAAATGAAAATGAAATGGAAATGGTTCAAAACAACAAAAAAATGAAAAATACTTAAATGTTTAATTTTCAGAGTTTTTTTCTACTACATGAATCACAAGCACTGCATGTGAAACCATAGTGTACCGCTTCTAACACAATATTTGGCTAAAAAGCTATTTTTTAACCTAATTTATTTAAAAATAAGTGGGACCTTGTGTTATAACAAAGGCCGTGGGTTTTTACAGGTTCATATGGTCCTAAAATAAGGTCTCATCTTCTATCTCGCTCTAACATACGTATCTTTCTTTCTCTTTTCTTTACTAGTCTAAGAAGACTATATTGTGTTAGAAGCGGTACACTATGGTTTCGCTTAAGAAAGCGTAGCGAAGAATCCTAAGTCTATGGTTTTTTAAGATTTTTTTCTATTTGTAACCGTGGCACATATTTTAAAACATTAAAACCAACATCCCTTCGTGGAATTTACACCTTAACACTCTGATAACGTCCATAACTCACTGATGGCTAAAATCACACAACGAATCTATACTTAACTAGCGGCCCGGTACGTGCTTCGCTACGTATAAAGTGAAATAAAAAAATAATAATTGGAACATCAAATTCATTTATATAATATTTTATTAATTGCTAGCTATTTTAAAACTTGATCCAAAACATTTGGATAAACAATATTTTTTGGTTTTCCATTTTTAGCATGAATAAACAAATGGCTGGGGGGTACCTACTCTGTAACATAAAGTCGAAGCACGTCCAAAATGAAATGACCGCATGAATGACATAACAACATGCTTGTATTGTCAACACTGAAAACAGTTTCAATTTGACAGCAAAATCCCCATTAACAAAATGATCCGCCATTTATTGAATTCATTTGTTACAAAAAATGTAGAACCGCTCTACCGATTTTGTGCAAAGTTCACATAAACCATCTACTAAATAGTCCGAACAAAGCCTAAACATTTGATTTGGATAGGTGAGCCCGTTTTTGAGTTATAAAATTACAACGAAAAGTGGCATTGATTTTTATATATACAGATATTATAAAAAGCTGAAGAGTTTGTTTGTTTGTTTGAAAGCGCTAATCTCAGGAACTACTGATTCGAATTGAAAAAATCTTTTTAGTGTTAGATAGCCTATATTTCAAGGAAGGCTATAGGCTATATAACATCACGTTACCGGAGTGGAGCACCAATGAAAAATGGGAAAAAAATATTCCTTTTGAGGGATTACGTTGCGTACGCTGCGTAAACGGTTGAAGTTATGCAAAAATCATGTATGATGGAATTGTTACTCTTTAAAAGTTCTAAAAAAAAGTCCGGGACAGCATAATGTCTATCTTTTAAGATTGACTCACTATAAACTTTTTTCATGGTAATCAAATTTGTTTGCAATTAATGCATTATTTGCAAACAAATTTGAAAGCAGGTATAAAATTAGTAGGTACCTACATAAATTCTTCACCTTAAGTTTTTTTTACTTAATTATACGGTTATGTTAAGTACTTGATTTCCTATGGTCTTATCACGATAACTGATATTCACGCCGACGAAGTCGCGGGCAACAGCTAGTAGTGATATATGAATACAATCCCATATTCAGTGCAGATTACATGTATAGTGTGCATACACCCGAGGACCGTAGGTACTGAAAGTTAGCTAAAACTAGTTTCTAACACGTTTACTTCAACAACGAGTTTGGACATAACTTGAAACCGATCGTTGCCAAGCCATGTCAAGAAGCCAAGTTTCTAGGAATGGATATGTCTAAACTCTATGAGAACTGCTTATAAATATTTATGTTTATTTATTTTATTTTTAATAAATTTATTTATTTATCTTTTATGTTTACAAGAATCTATACAGATAAATACAAAATAATGTCTGTTTCTAATATTAAAATAATGGTTTTTTACTAAATGCATATGGATGTATACACGGTGCATATACTAAGTAACATTTTTTTCATTTGTTACTTGTTTGTTATTTGTTGCACGCATTCATTATTTCGTCTGTCTGTCTGTCTGTCCGTTTAATCTCTAAAACGGCTGGACAGATTTTGACGGGTCTTTAACTGGCAGATAGTTGATATAATAAGGAGTAACTTAGGCTACTTTTATTTTAGAAAATTTATGTATTTTTATTAATATATAAATAATAAAAATAACTATTCCGCGCGAACGAAGTCGCGGGCACAGCTAGTGTTAGTATAAAATGTTTACATTGTAATGTTTTTATTACATTACCTTAATATGCATACATATTAATTAAATCTCTATGATTATTATCACAGATATTTATTTATTATGTAATATTAAACACGAGTGTCTACTAAGAGCTTTTCATTTCATGCCATTAGAGCGGAAAAATAAGCAATATCACCAGGTAAGTCGATACTGTTGATTGTTGGCACTTAGTGGAACATTATTATCATAATGTTATGTATATAAAGCACTTGTACTGATCCATGTAATTACATTTATTTTTATTTTTACCGACCAGTTTCACGGCATTCTAAGGCATTATCAAGGTGTAAACATATGGTGTTTTCACACAAAAATAAATAATCACGGAAATAAACGTGGAACAACAAGGAAGGAAGGAAGGAAGTACAAGTGCTTTATTATAACACTAGCGGCTGCCCGCGACTTCGTACGCGTGGAGTTACTTATTTGCAGATATTTTTTAATTATATTCGAAGCTAAATACATAATAAAAGAAAAGAAAGATAAAAAGAATCAATATCTAGACGAATTTTTAGAATCAAAGAAGTCGATGCATATTTATTTTTCAAAACCTCTCTATAAAACCTAAAATACTTTTTGTTGTTATAATAAAACATCCCACCTTATAATAGTAAGTATGTAGTTGGTTTCAATAATTCTTATACTTAAATATCATTTAAAATTCTTCTGCCATAATTAGTTTAACTTCAATAACATTGGATGTTTTAACCCCAAAAAGGGGTTGATTTCTAAAGAGACATTATTAGTACACCTCCACACTATATATAGAGCACACATTTTAAATTTCAAGTCTTTTACTTCAAAAACATTAGGCTTTCATAGAAAATTCCAACCCCCGTTTTAACCCCAAAAAAAGGTTGATTTCTAAAGATACATTATTAGTACACCTCTACACCATCTATAGAGCATACATTTTAAATTTCAAGTCTCTTGCTTCAAAAACATAGGACTTTCATAGAAAATTCCAACCCCCGTTTTAACCCCAAAAAAAGGTTGTTTTCTAAAGATACATTATTAGTACACCTCCACACCATCAATAGAGCATACATTTTAAATTTCAAGTCTCTTTAGTCTCAACACGCAAGTTAAGCAACGTCAGCCGCAGCCTATCAATGGATGTGTTTATTTATCTCAAGCTCCTTCGTGCTTCGGAGGGCACGTTAAGCCTTCGGTCCCAGATGCTGTCATTTTATGACAGTCGTTAAGCCAAGTCAGTGGCCGTTAGGCGGTTTAAAACACTGGCCTCCGCCAACCCCCTGGTCAATAGAAGTATTGAGGGGAGACCCGTATCCCAGCAGTGGGATGAATAAGGGTTACAACGAATCAGCCTATGGATGCTTGCTACAATAGACTCACACGCTGTCGATCCGGTAAAATGCAGTGGTCTCCTGGCAGGGAGTTCATTCCACGACCTGAGTAAGTAAGGTAAGATTTGCCAATCTCTGAAGGTGAGAAATGTGATGTAAATTCGAATCATACACTCTCTGTCTGTTTTTACAAACCTTAAAGAAAAAGAGACTTGATTTTATGCCTATATGACTTAAGTCAGTTATATTATGGTAAATTAGTTTTGAACATAGCTAGTAATGTGTACTTTCGCCATAAATATTGTTCGCACAATTTGTACACAACCATTCTTGGATTGTTTCTTATTCTGTGCTTGGGCTAAAGACCGCGTATTTATAGAATGATTTACTTGTTTGCGTAACTTAAGATCAAAGAATTTTTCTTAAAGTAAATTATATTTTATTTGAATGGGCACTGTCTGAAACTTACAGTGCTTGAATAGACCCAGTTCAATATCCTTGAATTTTTTTCACTAACTGTTTTAATATTCTCAATTGCAATTTATATATATATATTCCTCAAAGCTAACGAGGTAGTTGTAACGTTTGGAGAGGTCTATAATGGGCTATTTGACAAACATTTTTTTCGGTTTAATTATGTAGGGATGTCTCAATAATATAACCATAGGTGAAAGAATTACTTCGATAATACAAAAATCTCTCGAAAAATGATAATTTAAAAACCACAATTTTTTACTTTCTCGAAAATGCTTCATACAAAAAGCTACTGAGTTATGACGTCACAGGTTTGTATTTTGTATGCATCAAATCAGAAATTTGTACGACGTACATGATACATATTACGCTATGATAAATATTACGTTTATGTAATTAGTATCATAATAAAAGTTATAGTATTTTTATTCTCTTCGCTTCTCCAAAATAGGTACTATTTTTTAATATTAATATCATACTTTTAAAATGGACTTTCCTTCCAAACATTGATCGACCCTAAAATAAGTCGGACCGAAGATATTAGAATGAAAGTTAGCAGATCTTTATAGTTTTGTGTATTTTACGATATTGTTAAATAATTTATACAATTTTTGAACATTGTCAATTAGTGTGGTGGTATTGTCACCCATGAAACAGAAGCCATGAATATCAACATCCTCAGTACTCTCACCATTTGCCAATGCCAGTATTCTCAAGGATAAGACTTCATGGTTCATACTGTGTTCAAACTGATACAACGCTTGCTGCCAGCTGTTTTCAGGAAGAGTTGCCAACCGGACTATTATGTATTGTAGTATATATGTAGTATGTATTGTAGTAACGGCTCGCCGTAATATTATATGCGTACTTATAACATTGAATTAATGTATAGTAAGCAAAATACAATATTTCTGGGAAGTTTGTATGAAAGTTCTATGTTCTGTTTATGAAGTAAGAGACTTGAAATATAAAATGTATGCTCTATAGATGGTGTGGAGGTGTACTAAAAATGTATCTTTAGAAATCAACCCCTTTTTGGGGTTAAAACGAGGGATGGTAGTTTGTATGAAAGTCCAATGTTATTGAAGTTAAAGTAATTATAATATGGCAGAATTATTTTTAAATGGTATATAAGGTATAAAAGCATTATTGAAAACAACTACATACTTACTATTATAAGGAGGAATGTTTTATTATATATAACAATAAAAAGTATTTTTGTTTTTTTTTATATATTAGAGGGGGCAAGCGAGAATGTGGGTCACCTGATGGAAAGCAATCACCACCGCCCATAGAAATCAGCAACACTAAGGGGTCGCCAATCCGTTGCCAGCCTTTTAAGGGAAATATTGACTCTGTTCTTGAAGGCCCCCATGTCGTACTTATTTGGGAATACCGCTGAGGGAAGTTGATTCCACAACTTTACAGTTCGTGGTAGAAAATGCCTTAAAAAGCGTACTGTAGTAGATCGCCAAATATCAAGGTGATGTGGATGGAATTTTAATTTTTGGCGAGTTGTACGATAGTGGAACTCAGCGGCAGGTATCAAATCAAATAGCTCATCCGAGCACTCCCCGTGGTATAATTTATATATAACGCAAAGAGATAGAGTGTAGAGAGAGACTCCAGCCGATCAGAAATCATTGGGTCACCGACGCGACGATTCGAACAGCTCTTCGTATGCGGTCAAATGGAGCAAGTAAGTACTGGGGTACACCAGCCCAGAGATGTGAACAGTATTCCATATGAGGCCTAACTTGGGCTTTATACAGTTGAAGGCGATGCTGTGGTGGAAAATACCTTCTGGTTTTACAGATGATGCCAATTTTCCTAGAAGCCAATTTGGCTTTACATTCCAAGTGGCCACGGAACTGTACATCACTGGATATGTCAACACCCAAGATACCAATGCTGGAGCTAATAGTAAGGGGAGTACCTTCCAATCTAGGAGATACGACAAATGGGGACTTTTTTGCAGTAAACGCACATACTTGTGTCTCTGATGGATTCAGCTGGACTAAGTTCAGTCTACACCAATCAGAGACGTCTCCAAGAGACGTCTCAATCTCAGACACTAGTTTTTCTCGGTACTCATCGACGCAATCCCGAGAAACATTACATAGACCACTGTATCTTGCGTCCACGGTACTGTCATCTGCATAGCAATGGATACTGCATACATGCAGCAAGTCATTGATATGTAGAAGAAACAATGTAGGGGACAATACGCAGCCTTGTGGCACATCAGCGTTCAAGGGTAATGGATCCGAGCGTGCACCGTCAATCAGAATTTTAATGATCCGCCCAGTGAGAAAGCTCGCAATCCATGTGCAGAGTCTCTCGGGTAACCCAAAAGAAGGAAGCTTGGATAGTAGCGCTTTATGCCACACCCGATCAAAGGCTTTTGCTATGTCCAGACTAACAGCCAAAGTCTCGCCCTTGTTTTCCACTGACTCCGCCCAACAATGAGTCAAATATACCAGAAGATCACCAGCCGAATGACCATGGCGATCATTAATCAGCTGGTGATCCTCTAGGTATGTTATCAGCTATTGGTTGATAATATTTTCCATTATCTTGGAAAACAAGGATGTTATAGCAATGGGCCTGTAGTTGGACGGATCTGAGCAAACACCCTTTTTAAGGATCGGGTGAACCAAAGCCTCCTTCCACGAGCTGGGGACCACGCAGTACGAGTACCGAAAAAGGCGGGTTAGAATTGGGGCTAACTCCGCGGTACATATTTTCAAAACAACGGACGGAATGCCATCCGGCCCACTCAATTTATGGATGTCCAGGGAGAAAAGCGCTCTACACACGGCTCTTTGCGTGAACTTAACTTCTGGCATAGTGCTCTCACACCGAGGGATGGTAGGTGGTGTTGCTCCCTGGTCATCGAGAGTCGAGTTAGATGCAAAAAGAAACCCTAGGAGATCGGCTTTTTCTTTTGTAGTATGGGCCAGCGAGTCATCCATCCGTTGCAGTGGTGGAGACGACGACTGACAGAAGTTACCCTGAACGGCTTTGGCGAGCGACCAGAACGCACGAGACCCAGATGGCAAGCGCACTAGTCTCTCGGCAATTTCGCTTATAAATCTGGACTTTGCCTTCGCGATACAACCCTTCAACGATCTGGAATCAGCGTTGTATTTTTTTTGAGTACGCCGGTATTTGGATCTCCAGTGGCCCGAGCATAGGACCAGGCACGGTAAGAATCTTGCTTCTGACGAGACGCGGCTCTGCAAGACCCACCGAACCATGGTCGAGATTTGCCGCCAATGGGCACCGCAGAATTAGGAACAAATAGTTCCATACCCTGCAGAACCACATCAGCGACAACATTTGCACAGGCACTGAGATCATCCAGCGAGAAGCAAACTGGCCCCCAGGGGTAGGAAGCCAGGAAGTCCCGCAGCCCATCCCAATCTGCTGACCTAAAATGCCACACACGACAGATACCTGCTGTATGCGGTCGGTTTTGGTGTATGAGTGGCACCACACATTCTATCAGGCAATGATCTGAGGATCCAAGAGGGGCGCCAACAGAGACGCGATAGTTATCCGGGTGGGAGGTCAGCAGAAGATCCAAAAGGGATGGCACATGGTTCTCCACATCCAATACCCGTGTAGTTGAAGAGACCAGCTGCGTTAGACCATATGCCAAGGCAAAGTCATGAAAAGGTCTTCCAGCATGGTCAGTTGAGCGTGACCCAAGCCATTCGATGTGGTGGGCATTAAAATCACTCATAACCACAATCTCGGCAGAAGGAATTTGCTGGAGTAGGCTGTCAGTCGTCGTTTGGATGTATTCAACAAGGCGCTCCGTTTCGGCGTTACCGCTGTGGGACCTGTAGAGGCACGCGTAGATACGAATGTGGTCGTCGAAATCTGCGCGCAGCCACATAATTGACAGGTCCCGCTCTTCAAGACTGCCAAGACGTCGACAACAGATATCCTCCCTAACGTACTTACGCGCACACACCTGCTCGTGGCACAAAATTGTGTTCCAGTTTGTACCCTGGGTAGCGCAGATACGAGATGTCAGATGGTGGGGATATCTGTGTCTCAGTCAAAAAGAGCAATGCTGGCTTAGCCGTCTCAAGATGCTGGTGGACGACATTCAGGTTGGAGTCAAGTCCCCTTTTGTTACATAGCTCGATATAGAGCTCAGGGGAACGTGCCACCGTCCTTTTCTTACGCCTGCTCCTGGCATAGATACAAAGTGGCATGGTGCCCGCCCCAGATACCTCGGGCGGCCTGAGTAGTGGAACTCAGCGAGGGATTCTCCTTCACCAACGGTGACGGTACCCTTCCGGGGTATTCTTCTTCCTAATGCCACTGCCATATCCAGAGTTGAGGTTTTTAGATTGGGCTCCGGGTCTCAACACTCACCGCACGAAACGCAATAGCAAGCTACTACTTCACGCCGGTTTTGATTTTTTGAATTGGTTGTGAGAGTGGCACTGCCCCGAACGAGCCAGCCCAATTACGAGCTGTAGTTACTCAATGTCCATAACTTGATCGCGACCCTGTCATGGACATTAAATGATTCCGACTTAGCTCTACCACTTCAGAAAAAGATGCTCAATTAGCACCACCCAGAGGTCACGTGCAGGAAAACTAGGGTAAAGCCTGCGGACGTGAGTAGCATCAACCCCCAAAATATTACAAAATATTATTTATAGAGGTTTTGAAAAAATTATACCCGACGACTTCATTGATTCTAAAAATTCGTCTAGATGTTGATTGTTTTTATCTTTCTTACGTATTTAGCTTTTTCGAATATAATTAAAAATTATGTGCAAATAACTAACTCCACGCGTACGAAGTCGCGGGCGGCCACTAGTAATGGATACAATAAGGGTCGTAACTTCTTTTTTTGGCAGCATCGTGATTCCGATTAAGAACAACGACCCTATGCCTACAGCTAATGCTCTCCTGTGCACCAAACATTACGGTTATATCACAGGATTGTAATTCTCTCGCCCAGTAAATCAGCCAGGCAATCAAACGGATTGGTAGCTAGGTTTTACTCCACTTTCGCCTGCAAGTAGACTACTTTGGCACTCTTAACTTTACGACTACACTTCACTCGCCATCAAAAAAAGACTATATTTTTTTTAAGTGGACTATATTGAAAAATATAATAGTATAATTAGCCGAAAAAATGTTGGCCACCCTAGTTGGAGTATACCTAACAGAAACTGTCTCCAATTTGCTCTGCTTAGCATAGCCCATTTTCAAAACCGTTAAAAACCTAACGCTAGAGTGTTAAAAAGTTACGTTTTTGATTAATATTCCTGACACATATTTGAAAAAGGTCGACGGCTGTGTGAAATTCATTGTGAAACTTTGAAAATTCTCTTTCGAATTCCAACATTTTATCGATGTGTACTCGTACTATTGAATAATCCATCGCCATCGAAATGTTTATGGCATTATTTAATATCTCACAATATCAGAGAGATATGAGCAGTAAAGTCTGATGGTTGATACATCAAAGGCATTGAAAAGAACACAAAAAACACTGATAGGCTCCTGCGATTCCTCCTATGCGTTAAGAATATGCTTTACCAATGCAGTAAAATATATATTGCGCATTATGAAAGATTTCATTATCCTTTCAAATATTTTACTCAAAACTGGCAATATCGCTATGTAATTGACAGGGAAGCCCCAACTATCTCCAACATCTGAAACAGAAGAAACATGCGACTGCCGCCGTCCCGATTGCCGTGGCTACCGCAGCAGCTGAAGCAGGGATGATCAAAGTAGCCACAGCAGTCGCATACATCTACTATTGGTGGGTACCGGCCGGTAGTAGTTCGCATGAACTAAATGGTGGCAGAAGCACGCAAAGTAGTATAGATCCTGGGTACCGGCCGGTAGTAGTTCGCATGAACTAAATGGTGGCAGAAGCACGCAAAGTAGTATACATCCAATTGCCTGGTTACGATTATGTCTCCGAATATTTGAAAGCCTTATAATAGAGTTGTCATGTCCTCATACATTTATTTTGTAAATAATCATAGAGGTACAATTTTATTAATAAAATGCTATATAGGGAATGATGGTCACGTTAGCAATGTTGAATTTTAAAATCGTTGTTGTTTTCGTAATCAGCGATCGGATAAACCATAAAAATAATAACCATGACGATTTTTAGACTTTTGACTCCAGTTTACCCTTTTAGGGGTTGAATTTTGAATAATCTTGGAACACGTGTTACTCTTTTATACTCTTTTATCTATAGAAGTACTCGTGTAAAGTTTGGGATAAAATAGTCCAACTAATCTTGTTACCCCATACAAACTTTGGACCCCGTTTCACCCCTTTAGGGGATAAATTTTGAAAAATCCTTTCTTAGTGGACGCCTAGACGTCATAAGGAACCTACGTGCCAAATTTGGAATCTCTAGACCCAGCGGTTTGGGCTGTGCGTTGATATATATATCAGTAAGTCAGTCAGTTTCTTCTTTTATATATTTCAACCCCATCGCACCCCCACAGGGATGATTTTATGTCACGTCGGATATGTTGGATTATAAAATAGTTGTTGTTTTCGTAATCAGCGACCCGATAAACCATAAAAACAATACCCATGTCGATTTCCAGGCTTCACCCCATTTTACCCCTTTAGGGGTTGAATTTTGAAAAATCCTGAAACATGTATTTACTCATTTAGCTATAGAAGCACTCGTGTGAAGTTTCGTATAAAATAATCCAACTAATCTTGTTTCCCCATACAAACTTTGGACCCCCGTTTCTCCCCCTTAGGGGTTGAATATTCCAAATTCCCGTCTTAGTGAGCACCTACGTCTTAAAAGGAACCCCCTTGCAAAATTTGAGACTCCTAGCACTTGTCGTTTCTGAGATTTCGTGATGAGTAAGTCAGTGATTTTCTCTTTTATATATGTAGATAGATATAGGAAATTTAGAGGAAATTCCCGTGTGATGGAGTATGCTATAAACCCCTCTTCGATTGAAGGGAAAACCGTATGATTGCTTTCCATCAGGTAACCCACATGTTTTGTCACGTGTTCTGTGTTAATTAAACCTAGGCATACAACTCTTAAAAATTTTAACTGGTTTACTATGGAAATGTATGAAGAAATTCATTAGTTTCAGTTTCTTTTTGCAAACTAGCATTAGGTAATTGCAGTTCATTTATCTATGCCCTTAATATCTGTCCACAATACGTAGAAGATGGCGGAATGTTTATTATAAAGAAAGTTTTGTGGGGGCGGTGCACAAACAGCGGCACAATAACGAGGTACAAGTTGGAAAATTGGATTCTCGCCCGTGGGACCTGGAGACAGTCGGCGACGGCGCTAGAGGGCTAATCACAGTGTGGCGCGCGCGTGATGCCCAGCGTCCCAACGGTCCATCGCCCCAGTGACCGCGGTGACCTACTACCCAACAAATCGACATCCAATCTCAAATGAAAATCGACCTGGCCTCGAAAACTGACATTAAGTTATTCTCAATAATTATTATAGGTACACTCTGTCCAATAACCGACTGAAATAGAACAAGGCCGCGATTTATGACCTTAAACTCGACAGCTTAATTAATTCAGAGGTGATATATGAACACGACAACTCTTTACACTTTGATTTCAGCATTTCTGAGAATAATTTGAAAATTAATTAATTAATTCGCGAGTATTATAAAATTAGATTAGATTTGAACCAGTTTTGATGCTTAGTTGTTGTACGTTTTGCCAGATATTTGTAGATTATAATATTTTTATTTCAAAACTAGTTCTCATGAGATGAGAGACTGTGTGCTTGTCACAAAATTTAAAAAATTAAATTAGCTAGCTATAGTATTATCTTTTTAGTTAGAAGAGAGTCAACCCCTTCCCCGTCGTCATGGCAGTATAAAAAGGATCATTAGCAAGACGTGATATTTTAAATCGCATCTAATGACATTTTTTCGTTCGCATTTTCGTACAAGAAATGTATGGGTTCTTTTCGCCTCATGGCGGCGGGCGGCGCGGCGGGACGACGGACGTGACGGGAAGTGACATGACATATCGGCGTGACACATCGCGGGAAATTGTGGAAATATTTTATTGATGTAAAGCCTATTGTTCATTCTATTTATTCATAGTTCTCAAAAATTCTTTCATCGCTATTGCTATGATAGAGAAAATATATTTGTGAGTGTTCAAAATCAAACATACGTCATATGTCGGTGGTAATATTTAGATTGGTATAAATTTAAACGTCCTAAATTTAGACGTACTATACTCAGTACGACAGCTGCAGTATTACTTTACATCAGTACTATTCCTTTACGGAATGAAATAGAAGCGACTTTTTGCAACGAAATTGTACGTAGCATAATGAACTTTATGTCAATTGTATAACATATAATCTTAAATACGATCCCAAAAAGGTCGCGCGTCTCCCTGGGAATCCTCGCTCATTCTCAAGAATTCCCCTAGCTACTCTCGGTGCTGCCTTTGGAATCCGCGGGAAGTGGCGCAAACGGGGAGTCGGTCGGGTCACTGCAGTGGAATGCGCGTGAATACTACAGCATTCCAGCGAATTCGCGAGCCTTCTCGCGTCATGAGGCGAAATTGATGCTTCCATTCCATTGCATTCTACGGCGGTATAAATTGAGCCTAAGTTGTTCTACATATGTCGATTGAGTGAAGAAAGGAGATGCAAGGGTAAATTAAGTAGTATTTGTATTAGTGACTAGCAAAGTACCCGTGCTTCGCTACGGGATCACTCCTGATTTGCGTCTATTTTTGTTAAGATTCCAGATATTTCATTTTTTCTACTTAAAGGACTGTTTCATATTGACCATTATTACAAACATGCACCATTTAGGTTAAGACTTCCCAGTAAACAATATTTTTGGCATTCGCACCAGGAGCCAAAATTGCAAGGCTTCCAGGAGAACTTACTCCTGAGCAAGCTACATACAACTGATCATGAGAGAAACAGTCCTGTCTCAAGTCAACCCCAGCGACCTTTAGAGACTGCCCCCTGAGCTTTATTAATGGTCATAGCAAAATTATGGGAAATTTAAGTCTCTTAAATTGAACGGGGTGGTCTGATGGAATAATGGGAAGGCGGGGTATAAAGAGAGATTCATCAACAGCGCATCCCTTACTGTCCTCACTCAACAAGTCATCGTTCCAGTTGTTTAATACGTGAACAATGGTAGCACGAACCTCCTGATGATAGACCTCCGTTCCATGCAAGTGATAGGAGATGGAGCGGAACAGGCCAGCTCCATCACCTTCCAGAGCTATAATGGTATGGGGCATCATCACACCTTCCACAAGTATAAATTTAGTCAATCTTGACGTCATTGTTTAAAAATACCGAAATTCTTATATTAAGTAGGTATACCCCATAAAGTCGGTACTTAGAATAGATTTTTCAATTAGTTTTCTGCACCAAATGTAGCTTCATTTGAAGGACGCAGTTTTTTTTACGCCCTACGCGCGCGATTGCCTCCGGGGGTAACTACTGGGATAAGGTGAGCGATAAATCGTCATGGATAACCCCATGGTTTAAAATAATCTCTCGTATATAGCCTTTCCTTAATAACGAAAGCATAGCGCGCTGTACAAATGCTAGGTATAGCGCCATCTAGTGATGAGTTAATTAAAATATAAATATAACATTTTTTGACATTTCTTGGCTTGGCGATGGTCAAAAGTTAATCCGTAACCCATAAACCCTTTTTTATGAAGAACTATTCCACCAAGTCTCAAAATCGTAGGTGAATCGATTTCCAAAAAGAGGGTTTTTTTCAGCCCCCTATTTTCAACTTCTTAGGGGTGAAATTTCGGAAAATTCCGTCTTAATGCGCGCTTACATTGTATAAGAAACACATATCAAAAGTCAGTGGTCTGGACTGTGCGTTGATTAGTGAGTCAGTCAGCGAGGACAAAGCCTTTTACTATCTAGCTTTTGCCCGCGGCTTCGCTCGCGTGAAATTCGCGCATTTTAGATTATCCAAGTCAAGTCTAACACGCAAAGCAACCACCTTCAAGTAGTAAACACGGATGCAATGAACGCCGCGCCGGCCGCCCGCGATTGTACATATAAGCACTCATTAAAGCCAAATACAAATTTAAAAACTTATTAGGATAACACTTCAGTCAACACACAAGTCTTATTCCATCAGCTTAAAAAGGATAAATCAAAGTTTAAAAAAATTACAAGATGATGGTCACGTTAGCCACATTGAATTTTAAAATCGTTGTTGTTTTCGTAATCAGCGACCCGATAAAATATAAAAACAATAATATTCTTGATGATTTTCAGACTTTTTGATCCCATTTTACTCCTTTTTTTTGGGTTGAATTTCGAAGAATCCTGAAACACGTGTTCACTCATTTATCTATAGAAGTACTCGTGTAAAGTTTAGGATAAAATAGTCTAACTAATCTCATTTGCCAACACAAACTGTGGACCTCTGTTTCACCCTCTTAAGGATAAAATTTGAAAAATCCTTTTACGTAATATCGTGTCCACTATGTTATATTTTTCAAATCGATTCCATTTTCGTAATTAACGTCCCAGAAAACCATATAATCAACACCCATATTGTTATCATGACATTTCAACCCCATCGCACCCCTATAGGGGTGATTTTATGTCACGTGGGCTATGTTGGATTATAAAATAGTTGTTGTTTTCGTAATCAGCGACCCGATAAACTATAAAAACAATACCCATGACGATTTTCAGACTTTTTCACTTCATTTTACCCCTTTAGGGGTTGAATTTTGAAAAATCCTGAAACACGTGTTTACTCATTTATCTATAGAAGTACTCTTGTAAAGTTTCGAATAAAATAGTCCAACTAATCTTGTTTCCTCATACAAACTTTGGACCCCCGTTTCACCCCCTTAGGGGATTAATTTTGAAAAATCCTTTCTTAGTGCACCCCTAGACGTCATAGGGAATCTACTTGCCAAATTTGAAATCTCTAGACCCAGCGGTTTGGGCTGTGCGTTGATTAGTGAGTCAGTCAGTCAGTCAGTCAGTGAGGACAAAGCCTTTTATTATTATAGATGTACCCCCATCACTATATATATGTATATTTTAAATTAAAATGTCATGATGGCTTGCATTTTTTTAATTTTATATATGTTTTTGATTAGGTTAGATTGAAACGAAAGCTACGGTAACCGCATTACATTAGAATGCTTAGTGCGAGTTTTTTACGTATTCGTTTTCGACAAAGGTAACTTAATTTTGTATGATATTTATATAGCGCCATATACCGTCAAACAGTCGAAGATAATCCCATACTAATTGAAGTTAGAAAACTCGCACTAAGCCCACAGGTGGCCTTATTTGTAACGCGACAGAGTATAAAAAATGTGCTTACAATATGTAAAACAAGACCCATCATGTCTTGCTGCTGCTGTCTATAGTATATCAATAGTTCCTTAACAATATTACTTTAGTTCGAGATCTAAAGGCGGTTGCTTTAATCAAGTTAATAAGTCCGTGGCAAGTTCGCATATGCCCCATAACTTTGGCCATATCTGAAATTTATTATCTACAGTATTAATATGATTTAACTACGTAAGTATTACTACACACGTGATTTAGTTACGCTAATGGTTAACGTCGGGAATTGATTGAGGAGTTGTCGGGTTGAAACATTTTGAAGGCTTAGTAATATCAGTAAGTATTTCATAGTATCGTAAAGTAAGGCACCGGTGTGGTAGTTTGATTGTATTTATTCGTTTGATTAGATGTTTGAATGTTCCGCCCTCCATGACAAATGGCTTTCTGTGTAAATTTGTTTGTAAAATATAGGTCGAGATATAGATCGTTTGACGTGTCGGTAGGTTATATCTATACGATTTATTTATTTCCAGGATAGTTTCGAGGACAGAATGCCAGTTTGTTCTAGGGATTGAATAAACATAAAAACTTTTATAAGCGGTTTAAGGTACGGTGCTACACTATTTTTATAAAGTTTTTTTTTCTTTATTGTGACGGACTTTGTCGTTTAACGACTATGTCGCCGCATAAAAACCACAACTCATTAAAATTTTTAAACAAATTCACTTCCGAGTAGATAGGCCAAACGAGTAGTCAAACAATATGTCTAGGGATTATTTAGATAACGCTATTTTTGCCAAAAAAATATAATTTCTTGGCATCCTCGGAATTCGGATTAGCTAATATAGTCTGAAATCGACCGACATCATGGGTTTTACTCGTGAATGCTGTTCTCCTAAAATTGTCATTCCGGATGCACTCCACCAAAACATGATGCACATCCTCTACAACTCCGCACTCCGCAATTTGGCGAGTCGGTTTTTCGCATGAGAAAGGCAAACTTGTTCGATGGAATGTGACCGGAACGCAGCCTAAGTGCCATCACCAAGGAGTTTCGATCCAAAGGTGTATTATCAATCCAAGGGTAGTGCGAGTTGGATAGTTCGAAACCAAATGCCTTTTTCCTTCGACCTATTGTCAAAATACTCGTTCCAAATATCTTCACACTCCTTCTTAACTACTTTGACATAATCACTGTAGTTAGGTGTAACCGATAGAGGGACGCCGTCAACCAAGGCTTTATAAAGTTGACTTGAAGATTTCTGTCCTAGAGACTCTCAGGGCGCCTTCACACTAGCGTTTGTTCAACGTAGGCGTTCGATAAACGTATGCGCAGCGCAGACGTCGCTACAACAAGTCCCGGCGTTAGCGATTCCTCTGCAGTTTAATTGAACGCTGCGATGGCAAGTCACAAAATTTTATAAATTAATAACATCAATTATGTTAATAATATTATTATAATTTTATATCTCTTTTTTATCATGGGTCAAGCCCGGTAATTTGATAGGCGTACACGGAGATATGGATCTAACGCGTATAGGCCCCTTTGAGAAGTTTGATGTAATGTTGTACGCCCGCGGTGACCCGCTCCAAGGTATATTAATGGACCGATATACCCATGAGAAGGTCTCCGCAGGCGTTGAGATTATTACAAAGTGTGATGGAAAATAAATGGTCTATGGGGATGAGATCTGGGTGAAGTAAATACCGGGCTACTACAAACGAAGAACGAACGCCTGCCATAACTGCTTCTATTGCTCGTTATTTGTGACCCCTGAAATGCCAGTAGGCCAGGCCAGGGGCGACACCTTTGTGAGTGACTCAGGGGTATCGAGAGGTGTGCTGCACTTTTTCCGAAGTTACTCGCGGCGTTATGCCCTCTAACACTTTCACCCCTGGAGCATATAGCTCTAATCTAAGAGTGGTCATGACGAAAGAATCAAAAAGAAGAACGACTCTGTCGTATCGTCATTCGGAATCTTCACCACACAATAGCTAAAAGTAAGATAAAGGAAGAAATTGGATAAACTGGAAACACTGTTGCCGGGGAAATTATTAACTCGAGATATGGTCAAGAAAATAAACCTACCCCAACATCCTTTGTTAATCAAATATATCTAACACCAAACTGTACACTAAACGAGAAATTTTACTTAATCTTACAATAGATGAGTACGCTAATAAGCCTCATGACTACACTCAATCAAACTACAAGGTTAACATGCATTGGGCTAAGACTTGCGACTTGGAACATAAAATGGACTTTCACCCAATAAAGATGAGCTCGAGATACTAATTGCCGAGCACAAACTAGACAATGTCTTCATATCTGAAGCACACTGCACAGACAACAGATACCCCAACGCTTGAAGACTAAAGTCTTCAACCAGTGCGTCCTCCCGTATTGACCTATGATGCAGAGAGTTGGACATTGACTACCACAGGCTAAAAGTTGCAAGCAAGCGATGGTGAGGGTTCTTCTCGACGTTTCTCTGAGAGATCGAATCCGGAATGAAGAAATTAGACGAAGAACTAAAGTTGTCAACGTAGGATTATGAGTTTGCAAACTGAAGTAGTAATGGACGGATTTACCGAGTAAGGGATGGCAGATGATGGTGCAATGTATTAGAGTGGCAGCTGCGCGTAGGATGACGTAGCGTTAGACACCCTCCTTCTAGATGGCTATAGGCTATCGCCTGGGTGCGGAAGGCGGAGGATCGTATTAAGTGGAAAGCATTTGGTAAGGCCTATGTTCAGTAGTGGGTAGATACAGGCTGATGATGATGGTGAAGAGATTATTGCACATGTGAGGTGCTGTCATGCTGCGTTAGCACCGAGGCTGCTAGCTTATGAGTAATTCTCCTTCTATTATAAGTGTTCATAAGATACGATAACCGTTTTGCACTAGGCTGGTCAAATACTTCTCTAGCGCCCCACGTAGCTTAAAAATATAAGTTTTTTTCTAGTAATCACAATTTTAATGTATATCATTCATTCAGCTAGCAACATCTACATAGAAAACACATTATCCTATATAGCACGTCTGTTAGCAACATCAATTTGTAACGTTTCGTACGACGGTTTATGAAGGACAAAATGAGAGTCCAAGCAAAAAGTTTATTATATTTCTTGTGGTTGTCCAGCTGGCGAAATAAGAAACTGCATTTTTATTCCATTTATATTTCCTTTCACATATACCAGAGTATAAATACCACATATTGTAGTATTACTTTTGACGAAACGGTCGAATGGCTAGCAATTGCTATTTTGACTCCGAGGTCGACGGTCGATCCCAGCACAAGACAAACATTTGTGTGCATGAACATGTCTGTTTGTCTTGGTCTGGGCGTTTAAGTATTACATCAGTTATCTAGTACCCATAGTACAAACTTTGCTTAATTTGGGATTTGTGGCCGTGTGTAATTTGTTAAGGAATATTTATTTATTTATTATTTATTTACGCAAAAAAGCTATTCAAACTTTCGATTAAATATAGTATGCGTGTTGCTCAATTACGTTGAAGTTTAAAAACTGCTATTTAATTACGTCTAAAGTTAACTTAAAATTGGTGTTAATATATAATTTTTTCGAGGCTTATAATTTGATACACGATAGAGTTTTAGTTGTGAAATGTAGTAATAATCCTAAATTATGTCGCGACAAATCGATATCACGTTTAATATTAAATGTACAGCTTCTAATGACGAAGCAATAATGTTCCTATGTTTGCATGGAAATGTACTAGAACCACAGTATAAGTAATAGTCTAATAGTACTAACGTACTAGAACAAAATATTTCTGCACATTAAATAAAAAGTCGTGTTTAACCTGTACTCAACTAAATTGCCTATGAACAAAATCATTTCGGATACTTTTAAATATTGTGCTCCATTAAACATTCTATTCTAGCGAGTCATATTAATAGCTGCTTTTTAACTTTTCAACACATCTGAACTCATTAATCAATTCATGAAAGTTTTAAACAAGAAAGCGTAGTGAAGTTAATGATTTTTCATTTTTTACAAACTGTTTTAAATATTTAGGATGTACCGACGCGAAGTGTGCTCAAAGGAGCTCAGCTGTGATAAATGCCCGTGTTCCATCACTGTCGGCTCAGATTATTGAGAGCTTGCCTTATAGTGTTAATGCAACGGTACATTGTGAAACTGCATTCAAATTATTTTAAAATTGCTGAAAACATAGCCTTTTTTTTAAACCGTGGAGTACGTAGTACATGGAGAGAAAATATCAGTTACCAGAGTTATATTGGCGGCGCATGATATGTATTGTAAAATATTTGTAATACCTAGTTTCTAGAATCTTGAGTGACCAATAAAATATTTTTCTTTCTTTCTTAGTTTAAGCTGTGCTAAAAGTTTTACAGTGATATTTGCGAATATGTAATGTTGGCCGTAGTATAATAATATATCGCCCAAAGGAATCAAACGCTATTTTTTTTTACAAAATATACATCATATGGCTTAAAAATGTATTGTACCAAGGCGCTCCCTGGCAAGTAGATGAATTTCCCGAAAAGAGAAAATATTTCAAATAGTTAATGATAAAATAATGAACTCGAAATATTGTTGATACGGGAAATTCCAAATATATGTTTCTAAATAGAAAATGTAAGTACGCACCATGTGTCATCATCATACGCATTTTGACGTGTAAAATACTAGAAAAAATACGTTCTGAAAATATCATCTTAACTCAAAATCAAGAATTCGCTACATTGAAATTAAGCTTTGGTGCATAATGACGCCTCCTTCATCTGAATTTGTAGCATAAAAATCAATAAAACTGTAAAAATCCTAGGGCCGTGGTAATGACATTTTCATAATCAAATACCTGCTATGAATAATTTATTTAACGTAGGTAGACTTGATTATGAAAATACTTGAAATAAGTGGAAGCTAAAATTATTTTCGAAAATGTAATATATCTGCAATTCATTTTAATTTCCATATAAGCAATGGATACTTCGGATATTAATACTATGTATTAGTGTCTTTTTTAACGTCTTATTATACATAATCAAATTGAGTAATAACCCTTCACTAGTCTTAAGAAAAATAATATTACAGTTACTAATGGAAATATTGTCTACCTACTTCATATTCATAACAATTATTACTATAGGCTTGCGTTCTATCCCCAAAATATACCAAAAAGTGTTTGCCAGCCTATGCGACTGGCATACACTTTTTGCACACTTTTACAAAAATAAGTTACCTACCTACCCTCAAATGCCCGCCTCGTCCAGCTCTCCTCTCAATGTTAATGCATTCCATTAAGAGTTATGCTACGCCCATGCAAATTAATGTTACCTACGCTCAAATAATTTTCATCCAACGGTGATTCTCAAACATTTTCAGGACTTGTAAACTTTTTTACAAGTCCTGAAAATGTTTGAGAATCACCGTTGTCGCATTTTTATACTTATTAGGTGATATTATAGAATTACGAAGTACAATATTATTATTAAAATTTAATTTAAAGTACAATATAAGATTATTATATTAATATATAAAATGTACGCGATTTATGACATGTAATAATTTAGATATATACAAGAATTTAATTGGTTGACTCTGAGATAAATAATGTTATTCACGAATGCCTCGAATAGGTAATTTATAGCATATAGTTGACCATGTACATGTATTTTACCACTTTTATGAATGTATTAAATGTTATAAATGATAATGTGAATAAATGAATTATGAATAGGTAACATAAGAAGCATAGCAGTAGCAGAGTTTCGTACGAGTCTTTCGTACAAGTGTAAAGTAAAAAATTATTAAACTAGTTGGTCCTTGATCACCATCTATCTATAGTTCATTGGGACTATTACAATGAGTCCAAACATGACAGCTCTGCTATAAGGTGGTGAGAATTGTGTGTACTGCAGATTCCTGGTCATCATCATGAACTGATGTTGCATCATCATGCAACATCAGTTCATGATTACAGTGTTCTTTTGGTCACTTTCGAATTGATAAGAATTGTTGCAGTTGCTCATATTGTTTTGGGGTGTAAGTGGCTCACGACAATCTTTAGAGTCAAAGCCAACCTGACCTGCACGTGCATCCTGCCGTCTAGCGAATGTCTGCAGTTACATATCTTCTATAAGATAAAATTGAATCGCAGAATTTGTAGCTAAGCGCCATTCTCGAGAACAGCTGAACCGATTTCGCTAATTCATTTTTTAGATTAGTCCTTGAAGTACGAAGATGATTCTTACGAAGAGAAAAAATTAAAAATTGCCTGAAATAGTCTAAAACCAACACTTTTCTATACTCCCATACACATGATTATACTTAAAAGTAAATTTGAACTTTAATATCATACTATAAAGTTCAAATGTTAGTGGAGAGGTTCCGGGAAGGCAAAACAACAATTGATTGATGTTAGTTTCGTAGGCGGTACGAAGTTCGCCAGGTCAGCTAGTGTTAAATAATAATTACTTACTACGCTGGCTCAACGACACTAAGTGAATCTTGATCTCCGCGACGAGAGAGCGCCACAGTCGTCTATCCGACGCGGTATTTTGCCAGGTAACGGCTTCGAGCTCCACAGCATTTAGGGTGTAAGTGGTTTATCAACGTCTTTGAACCACAGCCAACTTCACCTGCATGCATTGACTGACTGACGCACGCCCTGCTGACTGACAAACGAAGCTCTGACGAAAAGTGGCGCTCCCTGGAGCGTAATTGTAAGCTACCCGACTGGGGAATATACCTCCACCTCACAGAATACGGCAGCCTAATAACAATTCCCTTGAGGGTTGTTGTGTTCCTTCGAGTGAGTGAGGTCACCAGAAAGGAAGGAGATACTGCGTTGGCAGCGAGAGTAACGGTGCCCAAGTGATATATTTAATGTTGCGAGCGTTAATATGGCTACGATAACCGTTTCACATCAGGAGGGCCGTACGCTTGTCTGCCATCCGACGTAGAATAAAAAAAATCTCTTTAACGAAATTTGGGCCGTCCAACCTGATTGGCGGCACTTATATACTCTTTTTACTTTTAGATCTTTCTCCAGTCTCCGAGATGGCCGAGCCAACGAAGGTGGTGTGATTTTATATTGAGTAATAACACCCCTCCTTTTTGGTTAAAGGCACAACCATGATCCGTATGTCACAGCAAATTTTCTTCGAATCTACTGAATCGGTTCAGTTTAAATATGGTACACCTATGAATTTTTGTGACCCAGACACGGACGTACAAAGTAAACAAATTAGTTTTTAATGTGGATGAATTTTTTACTACCAGTTTTTGAGGAGCAAAATTGAAAAATTAAAAAAGGAGTCTAAAAAAACATTCTCTAACTGTAAAGAAAAACATTCTCAATCTATTAAGATAGAGAATGTCTATAAAGATACATATCTTTACAGATAGAGAATGTTTCATTGTTTCTTCATTGGTAATTCTTTTATTTCGTTCTTTTAAAATGGACCGTCCCATCAAAACTTTCATTGACCATATAACCTTATCAAACAAATCTTTCTATTTTTGTGTATTTTAATATTTAATATATATATTGAATTTACTAGGTATCGTAATACCTACTACCACATTAATATTACATATAATATGTTTATGTGGGGCGAAGGCACGATTAGAAGCTAGTAACGTACAAAGAAAAGAAGCGAAACCAAAGATAACTCCACGAAAAATTATATTCGTGAATAATTATTTTATAAATAGTTGATTTTGGCCAACTTGCCAAAACATTACTTTTTTTTAAATGGAGAAATTCAACTAAAAATAATTCAAGCTAATAGTCTTCAAACGGACGGACCCATCAAGGCGAGGAGATGGACTTTTAGTTTTTTTTATATTTATAATATTCACGAACATTTATATGACAGTTATATGTTAAACATAACGTTGGTATATCCTTATTCATCATCATCATCATCAGGTCCATTTTAGTCTCCACTACAGGAGCACGACCCTCTCTCGTCCGTCCTAGACGGAAGGAGGATTTGGCCTACACTCCCCACGCTGGCCAGACGGGTTGGGAAGGCCTGATCGATATTTGATAATGTATTTCCCTTAGTCGCCTTGTAAGACATCCACGGGAAGAAACGGAGTGATTCTATTCTAGTCTGCCGGAAACCACACGGCCAGATACCAATATCCTTATTTCCAATAATATATTTTAATAGATATATAAATTCATCATTCTTTGAATCATGCATGACTGAAGCATTATAGTATTTGTTATTTCGCTATGAGAACCTGAAAATGGCGAGAACGCATTATCACGCCGCCAAACGGGTCGTATTTAGCGATTTATGCTCACAGAGATGGTGTCAAAGTAGGGAAGTCGACAATAATACACACATATACTCCCTTCTCACGATCACTTTGATAACCTACTAAAGTTTGAGATACGCTGCTCGAGAATCAAAGCGTTACGTATTCCGGAATATGTCGATTCGAAGTTTGATGAATTCTGAGACTGATGCGAGCGTCTGCGTATATCACTGAATTTCGTAATTGAAAACGGAGTTTACTTAGAACGATATTAACAATCTGGTCACGTTCGTCAATGAACGCACTTCGAATACAAATAATCCTCCCCGACGTGTATCATTCTTGTAACATCTCCGAATATTTTTATTTTTGATATAATTTACGCTTCTGATGGCTTTGTAAATTTATTCTGAGGATGCCACCGCTACGAAATTCCTATCTTTCGTGGAACAAGCTGCTAATTACAACTTTCACAGTTAAAATACACTTAGGCTAGTGTTACTTATTTATATACACACAAAATTGGAATAATTCTAAGTAATAATAAATATTCCTAGACATATTACACAGTGCCATCTAGTACCAAACTAAGCAAAGCTTGTACTATGGGTATTAGATGGCTGATATATACTTAAATACATTTTTTTTTTCTCCGGCAACCCACAGTTGAGCAGCGCGGTGGAGTATGCTCTAAACCTTTTCGATTGAGGGGATACCCGAATCCCAGCAGCAGGATGAATAAGGGTTGACAACAACGACGACGACATTTTTTGTAAATACATACGTAAAATTCATAGATAGAAAAAACCCGGACCAAGACAAACAGACATGTTCATACACACAAATGTTTGTCATGTGAGGGAATCGAACTCACGACTTCGGAGTCAAAGTAGCCATTGCTAGCCATTCGACCACCGGCTCGTCGTAAATAAATAAATATATATTCTTAGACAAACTATACACTGCCATCTAGTCCTAAACTAAGCAAAGCTTGTGCTTTGCTTAGTGGTATTGTGGTATTTTTGCTTAATGGTACTAGATAACTGATATTATACTTAAATATTTAAATATTATAATCAAATAATTTAGAATTCTAGGCACTGCACTTGCCCCGACTTCCTTAGCACTTAATACAAATACAAAAATTATGTTTATATGTTATCCTTTCTCGAAATAACAATGGAATACAACACAACTGAATCAGAAATCTGACAAGGTGATAGCTTGATACCTAATACTAGAGAAGGTGCTCTCCGAAACAATAAGCCGATAGAGCTACGGCCGGAAGCGGCAGCACAATAATAGTAGTACTAGTACATATCGAATACCAATAGATAACATTTTCATAAACGTATTAATGTACGTAATAGAAACAGCTTAATTCCGTTTATTACAAAATAATATTAATTATAATTGCCAAAAACATAGTGTGGATTTTATACATTTCGATAAATATAGTCCGTATAGTTTAATTTTTAATACACCTATTTATAAATAGATCGCATTATAAACATAAAAGTTTCGAAGAGAAAAGTATGCCAAAAAATAAAAAAATATAAAATTATATAGGGTGGAAGTAAGTGATCTCACTCGATTATTACTAAACTATAGTACACAAAATATTCAAAAACTGATTACTCATCCTAATTGTTCTACACCAACTCTATCTAATGATATTATAATCTATGTTATATAAAACAAAGTCGGGTTAGTTACATCATTTACTTATAACCAAGAGCTGGACCCGTTGATTTGTTGGATTTTACTCCATTCCGAACAGCAGAACTCATATTAAAAAAAATTAAGGAAAAAATATATGATAAATTTGTCAAGACAAGGTTGTTCCCATACAGTCCTGTCCTGTATATGTCCTGGGAATTTTATCACAATTCCACGCATAGGAACGAGATGAGAATGGAAACATTGAGCCACAGCCAAATGTCGGCGCGTCGCTGGTAGTTTATGACATCAGCTGCATCTATCCTAAAAATCGACGCTTCTATTATCATACATTTAATATGGCGATATGAAATGAAATATATATATTTATTTATTGTTATTTGTTATTTTATTTCAACTTAGAATAATTATTAAATAATTGTTGTTACAACAAAGTGAGTTAAAGACACAGAGTGTTTGTGTAGTGACGCAATTAAAACGAGAGTAATTACATGAAGACACAAGCGGAAGCCCCGAAGTGTTTCGGAGACACAGTAAACGGGATCATAATCTTGTCTCAACAATAACATTCCTTTGAAATTGAACAACACATCCACTGAAATTAGACACGCATTTGTGTGGAATTAAAATAAACGTTTCCGCTCAGTTGGAGACGTGAGATTTGGTTTAAAGAGGGTGATTAAGTCTCACGTACGAGCGCAATTGCCCTCAGAATCCGCCTCACGCACCTACGCTGCCAACCACCGCCGCAACGGTTTACGAATGTCTCATATACATGCAAGTTTCTATTGGAAATATTCCAGTATGTATAAAGTTTTATAACCTTTTCTGTGTGTTGCTTGCAGATATGCATAATGAAATTCATAAGTTGTGTGTAACAAAATTAACCTGACAAACTTTAGGAGCAAGTTCAGTAGGCATACGAAAATAAACAACTTTCAGTACGCCATTGCTAAATCAAGAAAAAAATCTGTTCTTTTATACAACACTCGCTGGCGCGCGTGACGTCTTTTGCGCGTATCCCGGTATCTTGTGGGAATTTTCAAAACTCCTTTTTTAGCGGATGCTTACGTCATAACATCTATCCGCTTAGCCGATCGCTGATCCTACCGCCGAAGCTGTAGCCGATTACTATCGGATTTTTTGATTGCGAAATTCAAACTTTAAATTAAATCGGCGGTAACTGTGTTTAGGTTAGCTGGTAAAAACCATAGAGCTCTAGCAACTAAGCTGAATATTATGTTTGTCTTAACTTTAACCTACTATCAATTTTCGCGATCAAAAATCCAATGGTAATCGTTTTCAGCTTCGGCAGTAGGGCCCCAGTTCAGTGGTTTCAGCTGGGCATTGATAGATCAGTCATTAATAATTAGCTTTTATTGATACAGAAGAAGGAAATGTTCATACCTACTAGAACTAGACATTTCCTTTATATGTTAGCCATATTATGTGCTTGCTCGTATATTATATAGGTTAACAAAATATAATCTTTGCATAATAGAAGTTAAAGTACATGGACAACAGAGATTTGCTCGGCGTTATTACGTGGAATAAGAATTTTCCCAGCATCATGCAATATCATGTAGTGCTATCTGTTGCCAATTAACTAACATTATATATTAGCACTTAATACAAATACAAAAATTATGTTTATATGTTATCCTTTCTCGAAATAACAATGGAATACAACACAACTGAATCAGAAATCTGACAAGGTGATAGCTTGATACCTAATACTAGAGAAGGTGCTCTCCGAAACAATAAGCCGATAGAGCTACGGCCGGAAGCGGCAGCACAATAATAGTAGTACTAGTACATATCGAATACCAATAGATAACATTTTCATAAACGTATTAATGTACGTAATAGAAACAGCTTAATTCCGTTTATTACAAAATAATATTAATTATAATTGCCAAAAACATAGTGTGGATTTTATACATTTCGATAAATATAGTCCGTATAGTTTAATTTTTAATACACCTATTTATAAATAGATCGCATTATAAACATAAAAGTTTCGAAGAGAAAAGTATGCCAAAAAATAAAAAAAAATATAATTATATAGGGTGGAAATAAGTGATCTCACTCGATTATTACTAAACTATAGTACACAAAATATTCAAAAACTGATTACTCATCCTAATTGTTCTACACCAACTCTATCTAATGATATTATAATCTATGTTATATAAAACAAAGTCGGGTTAGTTACATCATTTATTTATAACTCAAGAGCTGGACCCGTCGATTTGTTGGATTTTACTCCATTCCGAACAGCAGAACTCATATTAAAAAAAATTAAGGAAAAAATATATGATAAAATTGTCAAGACAAGGTTGTTCCCATACAGTCCTGTCCTGTATATGTCCTGGGAATTTTATCACAATTCCACGCATAGGAACGAGATGACAATGGAAAGATTGAGCCACAGCCAAATGTCGGCGCGTCGCTGGTAGTTTATGAAATCAGCTGCATCTATCCTAAAAATCGACGCTTCTATTATCATACATTTAATATGGCGATATGAAATGAAAAATATATATATATTTATTGTTATTTGTTATTTTATTTCAACTTAGAATAATTATTAAATAACGTACAACTTAGAATAATTATGAAATAATTGTTGTTACAACAAAGTGAGTTAAAGACACAGAGTGTTTGTGTAGTGACGCAATTAAAACGAGAGTAATTACATGAAGACACAAGCGGAAGCCCCGAAGTGTTTCGGAGACACAGTAAACGGGATCATAATCTTGTCTCAACAATAACATTCCTTTGAAATTGAACAACACATCCACTGAAATTAGACACGCATTTGTGTGGAATTAAAATAAACGTTTCCGCTCAGTTGGAGACGTGAGATTTGGTTTAAAGAGGGTGATTAAGTCTCACGTACGAGCGCAATTGCCCTCAGAATCCGCCTCACGCACCTACGCTGCCAACCACCGCCGCAACGGTTTACGAATGTCTCATATACATGCAAGTTTCTATTGGAAATATTCCAGTATGTATAAAGTTTTATAACCTTTTCTGTGTGTTGCTTGCAGATATGAATAATGAAATTCATAAGTTGTGTTTAACTAAATTAACCTGACAAACTTTAGGAGCAAGTTCAGTAGGCATACGAAAATAAACAACTTTCAGTACGCCATTGCTAAATCAAGAAATAAATCTGTCATTTTATACAAAACGCGCAGGCGCGCGTGACGTCTTTTGCGCGTATCCCGGTATCATGTGGAAATTTTTAACCGACTTCAAAAAAGGAGGAGGTTATCAATTCGACTGAATTTTTGTATGTATGTTATTCAATATCTTCGCGAATTGTGAACCGATTTTCAAAATTCTTTGCAAGGTAGTCCCATATTCACCAAGTCAGGATCTGATGATGGGATCCTAGAGAAATCAAGGGAAACCCTTGAATTTTATAGGCATGTATGGTCAAATTCTTTTTTATTTGAAAGGGTATGATTGCGAGGTGGTCCCATATTCACCAAGTCAGGATCTGATGATGGGATCCTAGAGAAACCCTTAAATTTGCCCTGTGGTTGCCGGCAGAATATAATTGCGCCACTCTATTACTCTGCGCTTACGACTAAGGAATCTTGTATAACGCATTAACTTTTCTCCCCGAAGACGGGCAGCAGTGACTCCCGGGGTATTCCACCAATAAGCTGCACTCGCCAACTGAAGGCGTTTTTTTTTTAAATCAAAACTCCTTTTTTAGCGAATGCTTACGTCATAACATCTATCCGCTTAGCCGATCGCTGACCGTACCGCCGAAGCTTGAGCCGATTACTAAAGGATTTTGGATTGCGAAATTCAAACTTTGGCTTAAATTGGCAGTAATTGTGTTTAGGTTAGCTGGTAAAAACCATAGAGCTCTAGCGACTAAGCTGAATATGTTTGTCATTAACTTAAACCTAAGATCAATTTTCGCGATCAAAAAATCAGATGGTAATCGGTTTCAGCTACGGCAGTAGGACCCCCCAGTTCAGTGGTTTGAGCTGATCATCATCATTAATAATTAGCTTTTATTCATACAGAAGATGGAAATGTTCATACCTACTGGAACTAGACATTTCCTTTATATGTTAGCCATATTATATGCTTGCTCGTATATTATATAGGTTAGCAAAATATAATCTTTGCATAATAGAAGTTAAAGTACCTGGACAACAGAGATTCGCTCGGTGTTATTACGTGAAATAAGAATGTTCCCAGCATCATGTAATATCATGTATTGCTATCTGTTGCCAATTAACTAACATTATCTATTAGCTACCTCCTTGACAACGCTGAAGATTTATGACGCAATATGTCTCTGACATGATTTTGGAAAAATTCGTTTGCTAATTCTAGATAGTGGCGATAGTGGTGGTGGTTTTGTATTGTCGGAACAGCTTATCACGACAATTTTTAAGAGACGACTCTTCTCAGTAAGTTAGCTAGATCAATTTTCGTCTCCCGTAAACCGCGTGACGTAAATTCCACCGAAATCGTTACAGCCTTCAACGAGATCTATATATTTTTACATAATAATATACAATAATTAATCCTTTAATAGGACAGTGTTAGGTACAGTATAATAGTAGTACATACCTACTTTCGGAATAATAGGATAAAAGGAGTTTACTGGTTGTGTTTTTGTATATTTGGTTTAAATACTATTTTTATATCCATATTTATATTTTTATATCATATATGGCCCATCTATATATTTTCTAATATCATTGAGTAGAAATGAATGGAGAAAATTCCCGATAGATGTAGCTCATAATGATATTGAAAATACCCAATAATTTGGGCCGTCTGACGTCCCAGAGAACTATTTGTTTAATAATGTTCAGCAGAAAATTAATTATATACGTTTAGGTTATTATGGAATTTTCCAATCTGTGCAGTTTTCTTGCTCTTTATTTTATTACGGTTATATTTAGTATGGCATGATCCTACCATTTTGGCAGGATTAGCTCCTAATTTTACCGTGAGGCCCGTTCACTTTTTACCCTCACACATTAGAAGTCAAGTAGTCCATACTGTACGGTAACAGAGAAGTTTTCTTCCACATACTATCAAACTGTGGAAGTAACTGCCTGTCGAGGGTCCCAGGAGACTACAGCAAAGGATTCTTTAATTGCTTTACATCACACGAACCGCATACTACTTTGCAGGGGGCAAAGTATAAATAGTGGTATAAAAATTATAATAAACTTTTTTACAATGTATACTTACGTACAATAAATGAGTGACAGAGACGGATCTAGTCCAATAGTACAGTGTGACATGGATTACCGCTAGCATTAAAGATTTGATTCGACGATTTAATAAATTCCAATTTCATGAACGCAAAAAGTTTCCAAATAAAACGTTGCAATTCTATTGTCGTTGGAGAGGCAAATTTGAAATTGAAAATAGCAGTTGGAGCTGCCTGCACTAGTTCAAGTCGTTTATTTAGGAGTGAGCGATCCTTTGTTCGAATATTACCACAAAGTGCATGTGAAACTTTAATGGTTTTAGAATATATATTAGTTTATTTAAGATATGCACTTCTATTGTAATTTGATGTCTTGATGAGAATGTTACTTCTTTGTACATTAAAAAACAAAAACATGATTCATCATCATCATCATCAGGTCCATTTTAGTCTCCACTACAGGAGCACGACCCTCTCTCGTCCGTCCTAGACGCCTACACTCCCCACGCTGGCCAAACGGGTTGGGGAGGCCTGATCGATATTTGATAATGTATTTCCCTTAGTCGCCTTGTACGACATCCACGGGAAGAGACGGAGTGATTCTATTCTAGTCTGCCGGAAACCACACGGCCAAAACATGATTATAATTCATTAATTACTGTTCTTTTTTCATTAATATTTTTTGCATTTAAGTTATTTTAAGTATCATAGAAGACTTGCCCAATGTTTATGTGTTATTGTTAGAAACTACAGTAGGTATGCTCTTGCTGTCGTTGTGTTTCCAGCAAAATACCAGCTCTGTAGTATACTAGGCTCAGTTGCTGAGATGGGACCATATTGGCTGCACATAATTGAACTGTGATTATTTTTGTGTAAAAGTTTTTAGAATCATGCGTGGTTAATAAAAATACTTTTTTTTCTTCTTCTTTTTATTTAGTATTATTGTACAATTTATTGTTACATGCTACCCTATGGTGTTGGCCCCAACGCCACCGTGCGGTAGCACGGTGGTATTGAGGAACGGTGGTATACGTAGATAAATCGATACAAGTGGGTATATTGTATAAAACGAGTGAAAAACCTAAAAATTTTATACGATACTAGGCAAGGGGGATTACTGTAAAAGATTAAATAACGTACGTAAATAACGGCGGATAGGTATATCTACGCACAAATTCTGCAAGTACATAAGTATAAGGGTTATTCAGCAAAGGAGAGCAGAGTATTCCCCGTGCGAGGGACAAACACACTCGTTAGCTGGACCTGTTTGCGGGATCACTGCGACTTAGCAATCTTAGCATTAACTTTTATGTGCACACTCAGAATACCCCAACGACGATTATGAGCGCATGAGTGGGTTTTTGTGTATTTGTTTCTATTTATTTAGACCTTGACTCGTAAGGTAGTTATGACACCGAAACTAGCACCACTAAAAAAAATATAGTTTGTGAACGAATGAGAAGAACGGAGTTCCTCTATCTCACATATCACAGACAGATAACAAAGTCCTTAAAATATTCCTGTAAATAAATATTTATTTAATTTTTTAATTAATTATTTAATTAATATTTCTGAACAATTTTCACAGCGCCATCTAGTCCCAAATTAAGCGCTAAGCTTGTATTGTACTAGAAAAGTGATAAATGTACCTACTTGTTAAATACATTTTTTTTTTGTAAATACATATTTATAATACATAGAAAACACCAAGACAAACAGACATGTTCATGCACACAAATGTTTGTCTTGTACGGGGATACAACCCGCGACCTCGGAGTCAAAGTAGCCATTGCCAGCCTTTCGACCACCGGGCTCGTAAAAAATGTTACAAGGAAGACGACATGCTGCGGTACTCTCTGTTGTTAACAATAGAATAGAATTGGTTTGTAAGTAGCCCTGCCTATTGCTTTAAATCAGGCATACTGAAATGCTTGCTTAACATCCAATGTTGCTGAAAAAATGATAATTAAAAACGATAAAGAAAGTCTTAATAAATTGTTCGTTGAAAAAATATTCCTTAATTCGGTCATAGGATTTCAATAATGACTGGAGATTCAATGTTACAAAAGTCTTGTACTTACCATCCTCCGTACCTCCGATATATTTATAATTCGATCAAAAGATATTTCTATGTTGATCCTAGATTCAGTGTTACAATAGCCTTATATACACCAACCTATCTCCAGGGTATACGTTACAGGCGCTCGTTTCGGATAAGTAAAAATATGCTCAGCCGTTGACAAAATAAATATAGACCTGAGTATATAATATCATAAAATTTTACTATGATCATATCTTTATGTTATTATTCCGACCTATGTGTTGTCTAGAGTTATTATTCCATGAAATCCGTGCAAATTTCGTCTGTCACTGCTGATCTACACATCTGATTGATTCAGCTATTTTGAGCAGCCACCTAAAACAATCTGCTCCATAACGTAAATAGCTCGACAAACACACGGAGAACATACATTGCGGGAGTGACTTCTCCTTTGCCTATCAGACAAAAATCATCGTAGTAAAAGTGTCATAATATTTCGAATATATTTTTTTTTACACCATGCATGACAATAAAAACAAACAAAAGAGGTGCGACATTCATAGGATTTTTTCAGATTAATCACCCACCCTAATGCATATTATTAACATATGTACCTAGTATTCTGGGGCACCCTGGGCTAGGAATTTGTTGAGAAGAAAAAAGATAAGATGTAAGAAGTGGGGTTAAACATGTTATTCATCCAATTTTGGTTATAATAATGTGAAGATTGAAAGAACATGCAAATGTGCAAATAATTTTGAAAGCCGAATACGAGAACGTAATGGTGTCATTTTTGTTCTTCGCCTGCGCCGTGCAAAAATTACGAATGCATATTCAGTGTTTTTCAGAGTTACAAAAAGTAACGTTACTGGTGCATTCATATTGTTTCAGCCGCGGATTGACTGTCGCAGAATCAAAAAATGTAGATTTGAAAAAAACAGATGCATCAAATGGGATATTGACACTGCAGCACAAAGAACTACGAAATTATTTTATCAAATTGTGAATGGTGACAGGCAATCAAACGACGCTGCATTCTGCATGACGCTGCATGCAATTCGATACTTAAATTGACATTTATCAACGGATGTAGTTCGATAACTGATCAACCGTTAATCCCGTGCGTCAATCGATGGCAATCTATTAATTAATAGCACAGCATGTACATCGCTTGATAGTCACCGAAAGATATCTATATAAGATATATATATAAAGATATAAAGTAGTCATTATCGTCATCGATAGTTCCGTAATACTGAATCTGTTCCGGGAAATGTTGTTGACATAGTTACTAGTACTATTCCTTATTTCAAGCTCTGAAAGTCTATAAATTTATAGACTGAGAGAACTGGTACTAACCGTCTATAGATAAAAAACAAAGAACGCTTAGCCAGAAGTAACATTCGCTGCAGTGCAAGCACAGATAGCCTGCTACATAGATACCGTAAGTCGGATAGTTTATACGGCTTTGAGGTCACATAACCATACAAAATGCGTTGGTGGTGCAGGTGCTCCCCATCTAACATGACTGAATATTTACTAAGGCAGTACTCTTTTTCGTAGACATCCACGTCCCCAACAAATGTCATAAAAATTGTGTCTGCCTATAGTTCTATGGCCTGTTCTCTAAGCTAACCGACCACTTCGTCATACTGAACTATATGGCAAAGTGGTCAGTAGTCTACAGTAGCGAGACAACTGTATAAATACAGTGCATGGTTGTAGGTACTATCGCAATATATGGTACAATTACGTACTTATTCTGTGCCAGAGCTAAGCGCCAAATAAAAGAAATCCGTTGATAAGCATTACAAAAACTAAGAGCAATGAAAGTGAAGAATCCCTAAAAATAAGACAATCACGTTGCATTACTCAATTAAATAAAAGCTGCGAAGTCTTATTTGTGAATTTATTTTCATTAGAAGCTTAATCTATAGCTTTGTTGAGGAAAATCTTTTAAATAATCATTGCGTAATTTTGCTTTTACTAGATTGGAACGTAAACAGGGCCAGAGGAGTGAACGGAATCCATTTTAAAGCATTTGTTAATGGGACAAAGCGTTTTATTGAGAAACTTAGCCTTGCAGTGGCTGCAAAATTGTTTTTGTACGCCAGTCAAGAAACGTCAATGGCAATGAGTCTTCAAAACGCGATTCGCGCTATTCTCGAAAATAAATCCAATCATTTGGATTTCTTTTTAACTACTGAAGTACAACTAGTTACTACAACACTGCAGGCTTCGTTTTCTTATATAACACTAACTTTTGTCCGCAACTTACGCGTACTCCAATGTCTCGTGGGAATTTCGGTGTCGTAACGAAACTTTCAAATACAAACGTTCGAAGAACTTATACGATTCGAAAAAATATTGCAGCGACGTACGAGTCTGTTAGTGCAAAGACACTCCATACAAAATATATATTTAGTAGAAAGTGCTTTTGCAGTAGTGTTCGTCACGAAGTAATGTTAATTTCAAACCATAGATTGCACGTTTGTACTTCTAAGTTTGTATGCATCAAAGAACTTATTGATGTATCCCAGAGAGTTTGTTCTCTATATCAAAAGGAACTCTTTTATCAAGTCAGTCCTTTGATAAGTAGTGTAAAGTAATTTAGGTACTATATTTACTTTAGCGGCAAGTTCAATTTTACAATTGGAGAGCATTTTCAAGTCTGGAAAAAATATCAGCTCTTTCATACATGTTAGTCAAGTCAAGTCACTAAAAACGTTGTGAATGGAACAGCTGATTTGTTTACATGACCCACTATAGTGGGGGATTAAAGTTGTTTGTTTTCGTGCACTGAACTTATTTGTAACGGGAATGCAATAAATTATTTAGAGATTAAGAGTCAGATAGATTATCCAACATAAACTTAATTTTTGAATATTTGTATTTTCTTTGATTTAGCCTCCTTTCTACTCTATAACTTTTCTTGGTTACTTTCTTACCACAAAACAGCAAGGAACATTCTGATGGCAAGAACAGATCTTTATTAGATACATAATCATCAGCACAAATTCCTTTTTGTCTTCATAAACTTGCATTAAACCATCAAAACAAAATAAACTTACAAATCATTCAGTGGGAAATCAATAATAGCCAAAGCCAGCGGCGTTTGATTGCGAAGTGTAAAGTTCTTGATTCTAGATGGTGAATATAAAAATTGGCGGAGTTTGAGCACAGTTACAGTAAGTGCCTCGTTAATATTCCGCGGGCACAGCGCGATAGTATTCATGTGAGCGCGTAATAATGAAGCCACTAAACAAGCGTATTACATTCAAAATAAACTATTTTACTTTGAATGTAATACGCTTTGTTACTAGTTAGGATGTCGAACTGAGGCCTCACGTTTATTTGTAAATACAATGCTCAGTAAACAAATGTATATATTACCTATCAATTTTTCTGTGTGAGGTAATAAGTTTTCACCAAAATCAGGGGCCCTACCGCCGAAACTGAAGCTTATTCCGATCAAATATTCATGAAAACTACTACTGGCGGGCACACATCCACTACCGTTAGTATATTGCCTGTAAATTACATACGCAAGCAAATTAAGCCAATCTTCTACTATGGGTAGCTGGGTAACTGATGAATATTTCAATATATATTTTTTGTAAATGCATACATACAAAAACACTCAGATTAAGACAATCAGATATGTTCATGCTCACAAATGTTTGTCTTGTGCGGGCATCAAACTCGCGATATCGGAGTCAAGGTAACCATTTTTTATCAGACCATTTTTTATCAGGTCATTCGACCACCGAGCTCGTCAGTTACCTATTTAATTCATGTATTTAAGCGATTTTGTACAATTTTATAAGAGGATTTTGGTGTTGCAAAATGTTAGTCTTTTATTTCATATGTACGAGTACATTTGGCTAAATTGTAGAGTATCCACTACTGAGTTAATTTGCTCGATTTGGTTTATTTCCTTTTTATAACAAATGATGTCACAAAATGTAGAACTTGGACAAGTGGTATAGCTTAGCCGGGGTTACTTCAACAATGAGATCGACAGAGCTGAGCAGCATTCGGGAAATTTCGGCACATCCTCCCAGCGCAAATACCGCAATCGCTAATGACCAAAGTCTTCAACCAATGCACGAATAAATTCTACAAAGAACCAAAGTTGTCTAGATAGGTCTCATGTCAGTAAATTGAAGCGGCAGTGAGCTGGCCACATCTGCTGAGCTTGTGATGGCAGATTTGGAAGGAAAGGCCAGGCCATGGGAGATTGAAGCCCCCATACGTGACTCCACTCTAGGACGGTATACAGGATTCGAGGGCGGCAGTATAGAAGGTGTTGGGGAAGGCCTATATCCAACAGTGGATAGATGCAGGCTAATGATGATGTATCAAATAGCAACAATAATTTATGGCTGTTTTCTGTCCTACTAGTAGTAATACTGTTAAATTTATCTACTAACTACTGCAATAGTAAGTTGTTGTAATTTTGCTTCACCGAATAAAATATATATTTTAAACTATAGTTTTTTTTTTCCTTATTCTGTAATTCTCTGTCTCTCCGCTTGTTTCCTGGCCCTGTTTTAAAGTACGCCACTTAACGCGGCCACATCGTCACGGCTATGCCACGCGCTCCGTTCGCCACCGTCACTTATGATTTAATGGGCAAAGTAAACCACCTGTATTTAAATGAGTGAAATCTAATTACAAGAAAGTTTTGCTCCTGTATAACCCTGCTTTCAATAAGAAAGTTTTTATTTAGTGCTCTATGTAAATTCGTAGTAAGCAACTTTGTGAGATGTATGCAAATTCATTATTCTGCTATTCAGAAACTGTTCTGATAGATACATTGTTAACTTACTGGCAAGTTTCTGGTATTAATTATTGATTAAATAAATAAACGTTTTGCTGTTGTAATCTAATTTTCAAACTATTTGCACAGATTTTCTCTGTTATTAACAGCAGCAGCGCTTAGCAGAATCATTATTAATATTGGAAATTGATTTATCAAGTTACTATAATTGAAATATTAAGTTTTATTCAGAAATAATAGAAATGAAGCCAACAAATATATATACTTTGTGCCTACTCTTACTTATTTAGCTGTTACTATAAATAACGGACTAAGTATTTGTTGTTTTTCCAGTTATTTTTCAAGTTTCATATTTCTTCGATTTTGATGAAATTTTGTGGATGTATTAGAAATGTATCTATAAAAAGACCTTGATGTGTAATTATGTACCACATGTAAACAATTCAAAACGCATACATATTACAGAAGTTAATTTGTATTTTAACAATAGCTAAATATTTTTTTACCACAAAGTAGGCAGAGTACTTTCTAATCGTCAAGGATCACTCGGTGATGGATGATTGGCTAGACAATTTGTACCTCGTAAATCAGTGCCATCGAGGATGAGATTAGATCGACGGTCGTTTTTCTCACACTTCAGGTGAAAACTCAGCAGAGACAAAACGAATATCAATGATTTATCTCAATTTTATTACCATCTGCAAGACGTTCTGTGATTTTTTAACTTTGAACATCAATTAGAGAACACATATACACCTATTTTTTATACCACACTGGATACTAAAGAAGCATATCCCGCCGAATGTAAAAGGATTACTTTAGTTAGCCTATGAATGCTTGACATACGATATGCTAGCGCAGCATCTCCTCACGTCTGGTGGTCTCACTAACTGAAGCGCACACAACAAACTCCAAAGGACCTCTTTAGCTATCAAATAACCATCCACTAAAGTTGTGTTGGATTCCTGCAAGTAAGCCCACCAGCACCAGGAAAGCTTGTTAGAGGTTGTGTTACTCCCCTGTTGGCAACATACGAGTGACGTGCTTGAGTTGCAAACGTTTATATGATACTTCCATACAGGGCGTATTATTGCGATTCTACACTTCTTTAATTAGGTACCATACCTAACATTACGCATTTATTCATGACGCACGACGAAATTTATACACCACCCTATGGCCTAAAGAATAAAAGTAAGAAGATTACATACTTGTAAGAACAATAAAAATCGATTGCACTGCATGAGATAGTACTTAATAATGATTTGTAGGTTCCAGCGCTTGATAGATCTGGATCTGGACAAAATAGATACTAAACTTACTACCACGCTAATAGGTTATGTATTTCCGAATCAACAGTACTGGTATGTAGAGTTTGTCTGCAAATAGGTATTTGAAAAAGATGGCACATACGCAATCCTGGGTGGATTGCGTTTGTACAATCTTTTTCAAAGATTTGTTGTTCACATTTTCATTACAAGAAGCACATGCGATCATCTAGGTCTAAGAATAAAGAAGTCGGTGCAGTTTCATGTATTTAACTAAGATACAGACAGACAGAGTCGCAATACTCGAGCAATATACATATATCGCTATGTAGTGCTCTACATAATTTGACGAGCTCGGTGGTCGATTAGCTAGCAATGGCTACTTTGACTCCGAGGTCGCGAATTCGATCACCGCATAAGAAAACATTTGTGTGTATAAACATGTGTGTTTGTCTTGATCTGGGTGTTTTATATGTATTTACAAAAAAAATGTATTTAAGTACATTTATCAGTTATCTAGTACCCATAATACAAGCTTTGCTTAGTTTGGGACTAGATGGCACTGTGTAAATTGTGCAGAAATATTTATTTATAATATAGGCGTTGGGGTGCTACGCTGCCGTTTCGTAGGCCGTGACGGTCTACGTGGCCCTAGGGTGTTTAGAGTATTGTATTTAATTTCCGATCATGTAATGCGATCGGTGACCATTGATAATTTAGAGCTAATCCAGATGCCATCACGTTGCGTGTGTGAACGTTAGAGTAAAGCGGGCAGGGGTGTGGTTTTTCTTTCTTCCTTCGCTTTTAATTAGATGCATTGGTCGGAATATGTGTACATGCAAGTTCTTTTATCCGCAAACACACTTTTATTTATTGCTTTTATTTAAGCTTAGCATTCTTGATTTCATCATCATCATCATCATCAGGTCCACTACAGGAGCACGACCCTCTTTCGTCCGTCCTAGACGGAAGGAGGATTTGGCCTACGCTCCCCATGCTGGCCAAACGGGTTGGGGAGGCCTGATCGATATTTGATAATGTATTTCCCTTAAGTACTTTGTACGACATCCACGGGAAGAAACGGAGTGATTCTATTCTAGTCTGCCGGAAACCACCCGGCCTATTCTTGATTTATTTTTGTCATACTTGCGCACAGTTGACAGTTGACACAACAGACGTTGGCTTGATGTCATTCGTTTTCTGTATTGATAATAATATTATCTTATTTAGATTAAGTTATACATAAGCCACAACATGAGTTAACTGTATAATATATTAAATATTATTATATATATTAACTGAATAATAAATCTGAAACATAAAAACGTTTTTCGTTTTAATTTCATATCGCCTGTCAACATCAAAAAATTCATTCCACTGCTCCGAGCTACTACATTTTCAGACATTTCGCCTAACAATTTAGTGGAAATTTCTAGGAAAAATGCACCTAACCGTCTACAAAATAGAGTCCTAAATCTGCTGTAAATGTGGTTACAAATGAAAGCTTTACAACCGAGGTCTAATTTAATGATGTATCGTAAACAGATGCTCAATCCCGATAGACAGACAAAAACAACGAGCTACCACTCCTATACACCATCGTGATGCTGGTTTACTGTGTTTCCTAAACATGTATCTCGTGTTGATATAAGTGCTATTTATTGTATAGACCTAAACATGTCGGGTGAGTCCTTGGGTCAATCTATACACCAGGGGCCCTACCGCCGAAGCTGAATCTGATTACCGTCGGATTTTAGGTTCCAGAAATTGGACTTAGGTTAATGTTATTGACAAACATCTTCAGCTTAGTCGATAGAGCTCTAGGGTTTCTATCAGCTGAGCTTAACATAAATAACAACAACCTAAGCAGTAGTTTCATTTTCGCATTCAAAAACCGATTGTAATTAGCTTCAGCTTCGGCGGTAGCCCTGGTTCGATTTAATTATGGACTTATCGTGATATATATATTATATGTGTACGCTCGTGGGTTCGATTCCCACATAGGAAGTATGTATTTACAAAAAAAAAATGTATTTACGTATGTTTATCAGTTGTCTAGATTGCGCTGTGTAATTTGTCTCACAATATTTATTTTTTTATTATTTATCTTATATAAATATCTTAGTAAGTCAATATTACGCTGAATTTGAAAAAAAGAAGGAAAAGAGTTATTCTTGTAATGTTGTTACCGATGATGGTTGGAACTCGGTAGATCATTTTTATCATTTTGATGTAATAAATTAAAAAATCAATTTCCTAAACTATTCCACTTAATTAGGTTTAGTTTTGCCGACCATTTTAATGTACTTATTAATAGAAACGAGAAAATTTGATGGATTAGCTTGATAATACTGTAAAAGCGAATACTATGTAGAAGTGATTTTATACCTAAAAGTCAAATATCAAAAAGTTATTCTTGTGTTATATCAAATATCAAAAAGTTATTCTTGTGATTCAAGAGATCGAAATGAGACTAATACAATAATTTATGTCAGACTATAAAAAAGTTTCATTCAAATCAACTCAATCGTTTTCATGTGATTCGCGTTCAATCAGACAAAACCCGGGAAAATGTTTTGGCATCTATTCAATACCAAAAACTCCGCTAAGACATTTTTAGGGAGTATACAAATTAGGCTCCTTTTATTGCTTTATCTATCCTATAATATTAAATTATCTATTCTTGTATATATTGTGATGTATGTAGCTATAAGGTGTATCTATACCTATTTGTAATCGTATAATTATTGTATCGGACGTGCTCGGTAGTCGAAGGGCTAGTGCTAACTAGTAATGGCCACTTAGACTTCAAGGTCGCGGGTTCGATCCCCGCACATAACAAACATTTGTGTGCATGAAAATGTGTGTTTGTTTTGGTCTGGGTGTTTTATATGTATTATATGTATGTATTTACAAAAAAATATGTATTTAAGTGCCTATAGTATCAGTTATCTAGTACCTAGTTACATCGTACAAGCTTTGCTTAGTTTGGGACTAGATGGCAGTGTGTAATTTGTCCAGGAATATTTATATTTATTTTACTCATTGTATAAGAGAATAATTATTAAAGGAGCCTTCGTGGAAGACAGTTGTTTCAATTAAACACCTCATTACCATTACATGGCGAATGTGCCAGTTCAGCCGTAGTAAATATATATGGCATGCCAATCTCGCAAACGGATGTAAGGATTTCGATTAACGATTCGAACAATATAGATGTTTAGGGGGCCGAGATATCAATCTAGCTAAATCTATATCTCGCCCCAGTTAATGTGAAAGTCAATTAATGTACCAAGAAGTTTCTAGCTTGCTACTTCGTCGATTTAGGTATTGGATTTAAAGTTATTCAAGTCCTTTGGTAACTTTTGGTAACGTCTAAAATAGATTATATTTGTTTTTGACGTGACAACGTCTTATAAATCGATGGACGCCGGCTACACGCATGAAAAAGAATGACTTATTGTCACGTCCCGCCTGAGCCGAGCGTACAAACGAGAGCGCGGAACAAGCGATAGAGAGGCACGATGGGCCTAAGCGTTCGGCTTGTGAAGCTTAACGGCCGTTGTTTTCTTTTAACGTTATCACGTAAACATTATCATCTGTAAACCGACTTTACAGACAACCAATTTTTTTTTATTGGAGGCATTTGGAAATTTCATTTATGTGAGTATTGTTGTCTTCGTTACTAGGACATTCAAACAACAGGACTATAAAACAATAGAGCTATACAAGGCTATAATTTTTCGGAGGTCATTGATGTAACCGAGAAACAAAACTCATCCCAAAACGCTTCCTCGGGGGATTGACGAGTTGGTAGTTCGTATTTCAGACTCGACGGTTGTTAATGCCCCAGAGTTTTCATATAAGTGTTCTATCTGAACATATTGCGAACAATTTGTTAAATATGATTTTACTACTGTACTTAAGTGCTGGTCCTCGAATTCTCATTCCATTAATATTTTATTACATGTATAAGGTGTTTCAAGTAAGAATTAGTAGTATGTATTTATTCAAATAATAAGAGGTTACATCTTAATCTCATTTGCGATTTACCGTGCACTATAACCGACAATGCGATGATAAAAAACCGGAACAAATAACAAGGATTTTGGTGGATACCTAGCGAAAACCTATCCGCTGAGGAGTTCAAGATTCAGCCGCAACGACCGTCAGTGAAGAAAAAAACATAGGAAATTTAACTAAGCAATATCGTACGCGCAATAATGCATATCCATGCTAAATTTGTATTTCTGAAAGCAACCGATACTGACTGAAGGACATATTACGCACAGTTCAAACCACCGGATGTATCAGGTAAAAAAATTCGCATACGGCTATTATGACGTAAGCATTTGTTAAGAATGTATTGAAGGCGATATCCCGTGGCAATTTTCAAAATAGCCAAGGAATATCGCGATACGTACGTACGAAGTCGCCGGCGCAAGCTAATATTATAAATCCGTAAGTGTGTTTATCTATCTGTCTAGTTGATTATTTTCACGACTGAACCCATTTCAATTAAATTTGGCGTACGCATATACTGTACCTTTTGGAGCGATATAACCGACATTTATGTAGGCGAAGCCACGGGCTCAAGTAGTATATGAATAAAAGAATCTGAATCATTATAACCCTGAAGAGTAAAAAAAAACAAAGATTATTGTTTTATTACCAAAGTATTAGGTACTTTGGTTCGAGCAAAGCTTGGTGTTATAAGAGAGACTAATTTTCCTAAATTGTTAGAGCCGTTTGCGAGTTATTGTGGCATATTATATCGATTCATCTGTGGAACAGAGTCCTATGTAATCATAGAACAAAAACTAGTTAAATAGCTATATGAGATAATGAATACGAATATTACAGGCATGCGTGTTTTAGAATTTTCTTATCTCATTTCTCTCCCGATATTTAGAATCAAATAACGTTCAATCTGACATTAGCTCCCCATAAAAAAGCACGAAGTGAATTACCAACAATACAGATCGGACTTTATTCTACGGATCAGTAGATATATAGGTACGCAAAAATTGCTGAATTTAATAGTACAGTTTTATATATATACAAGTCGCTATATGGTTGAAATTAATAATAAACAATTTGGTTGTCATTTTAATCAATTTCAGTTTATGGACGTTATAAATTGCCAAAAAGTAGAAATGGAATCGAGAGATGAGCTTGCCAATTAAAACACTGTTATTTCAGTGACGCAGTTAAGCTGCAATCAGTCCAGCTATAAATTAGATGCAATAACGTTCACAATGACACCGCCATATTGATTTATGTAAACCTAGTATATTGTTATTACAGAGATATTATAATGTCCGTGATAATTATAAGCTACGCGTATAATGCTACTTGGATAACATTATACTTCATCATCATCAGGTCATTTTAGTCTCCACTACAGGAGCACGACCCTCTCTCGTCCGTCCCAGACAAAAGGAGGATTTGGCCTACACTCCCCACGCTGGCCAGACGGGTTGGGGAGGCCTGATCGATGTTTTATAATGTACTAGCTGCCCGCCCCAGCTTCGCACGGGTAGAAAGTGGTGTTTTATTTTCCTTGCAAATTTTACTTCTTTTCTCTCTATAAGAACCTTTATTATATCTTAACGAAAATATTAAAATAAAAATTTACAGAATCAATCGAGCCGTTCTCGAGTTTTGCGCTTAGCAACATTCAATTATATTTATATAGCTGTTGCTAGCGGCTTCTCTCGCGTAAAATTCGGGCATTTTAGATTACCCAAGCCAAGTCATAATAGATTTCCCTTAGTCGCCTTGTACGACATCCACGGGAAGAGACGGAGTGATTCTATTCTAGTCTGCCGGAAACCACACTTAAGGATTGAGGGACTGCAATTAAGAAATTCGTCAGAGAATCTAAGTTGTCGACAAAACCTAATAAAGTTAGCAAGCTGAAGCGATAATGGGCTGACCACATCTGTTGAGTCAGTAACGGCAGATAAAAGTGAGAGTAAGGTACTAAACGTTCAACGACCTGTTATAGGAGGTCTCCTCGAAGGCTTTTTAAAAAAAGACTAAATGAACTGAAGGACATTATATTTCGGTATATAATGAGGAGACCTTTTTGCAACCTATCTCGCGGGAGCTCTGAACCAGACTGACTAACTAAAATATATTAACCAAACGGACTCTGATAGAATTGCTGACATAGATGATATGACGCTAGCACTATTCTGTACATACCTAGGTTATAACACCTCCCCCCATAGGGAAAACTTCGGAATTTTTTACTCCGAAGTTTGGCAAAGGAAAAAATGTTGAAATTTATAAACAGTAGGTAGTAAAGTTTAGATTTTAAACTATACTCCTAACTGTTGGAAGTGGTATATCCTCTATACTATCAGAGCCTGAATAATTTTCAATAACTTTGATATTTGGTGTTTTCTGAATATTAACGAGGTTGCGGCCAGGTTTAAATTTACAGTATAACCTTAAAGATATATACGATATTATAACAAGAACAATTAAATAAACTAAGATAGAATAATGTGTCCCGTACCTCACTATGTGCGGAGTAGGTTGTATATCGTTAGTGTCTTTTAAGAGACTGTCTAAAATATTATTTTCTAAAGTTAACTGATTTAATTGCAAATGTTGTAGATGGATATGGGACATATTATTAGGTTTTACATTGTCGACATCGACGGGTTTACAGCAACTATTATTTATTAAACTAAAATCTGAAACGTTTATAGGACTTACAATATTGAATAAGTTGTTATACTGCGGTATTAATTTCGTATTTTTACAATAAGCTGTGCAGTGGGGTGGCAATATCACCATTCCCACACCTTGAATATTAGTTTCGTACAAATTTGATTTAATGCATTCTACCGTAATCTTATTACTTTCGGATAGTATAAAAAGCCATCTATTATTTGCTAATGGTTCCCAAATGTCTAACTTTCCAACAATCGACCTTGTAATGCACTGATCCGGTAATTTAGAGACCACCTTTGATATCAATTCACTTTCACAGGTTGGTCTGGAGTCCGTAGAGAATACATTGCTGACGTGGCACATATATACTTGGGAAACTATGGCAGTACACTTATTTAAGTTTTCCACATTACAGTAGTTGGTTTTGTCTTTGGTTATTGCTATGAAATTAGTTCCGGGTACTATCAAACTAAAACTATCCAATCTATTAACATCATGAGGCATTGGCAGTGCTATATTGCGAAATAGTACATATTCCCTGGTTTGCACTAGAGGAATCTGCAATACAAAAACAACAGTACTACCCACACAGTAACACACGACATTTGATACCTTTAATAAAACATGAATTAAACTTAAGTCTAGCTCCACAGGCAGTTCCGAGAAATCAGGTAGGTGCCTATAGTTATCAGCGAGCTCTCGGTATAGCTGTAGCGGCGTAATCACACCTGGATGCAGGATGTTTTGACTACTGCCTAGGACAGCGTTAACGATGTCTTCCAATTGAAATGATAAGGCAAGTATAGAAGTCTCAATGTTATTAAGTATGAAATTTAAATGATTCTGAACTTCCATACGGTTTGAAATGAAAGTTAGGTTTTTAATATTTGATGAGAGATCGTCGATAGCTTGGCTGAGTACAGCTTCGTTAACTTGTATTTTCTGTATTGAGTTGTTATATGCAGAAATTACAGATTGAGTTACAAGTATATTATTTTTAACTAGGGAACTTAATTTAACCTGGTTGTTATGCATAGATTCTATTGCATCGTTATATTTTATGGCGTCGTTTTCGTCGAGGGTGCCAAACACAGTTTTTAACATGGTACCTATACCAACTATCCATGCCCGTTTTGACCTATTGTCCGACAGATGGGCGATAGCATCGAACTGGGATACCATGTCGCGGTATCTAGTCGTAAGTGGTTCCAGTATATTATGACAGCGTATCTCCTCCACTACTCCGGCCTGTTTGCATAGGAACCTGGCGGTACCCAGGGCGGTATTAATGTTATCTATGTGTGCTATAAAATGACCTATATTTTTAGGTATGAGCACACTCAAACGGCCTTTTGTTATTTTCAGGTTTCCTAGATAGTCAAAATAGACGCCCGAGCTATTAGTTATAGGTTTGATATAATCCTGACGCACTGGATCGGCAGAGGCACTGCAAATAATATACATAATTATACATTAACATAGCAATACATATTATTTTCATGTAGTATTGCATGTATACACTAGCTCTATGATTTATTTTATTCTAAGGTATATAAACTTATTTCTTATAATATTTTGTTATATTTTTTATTACTATTACACATAGCTAACAAAACTAACCTATTTCATAATTACTAATAGTTAATACTAAACTAGTTCAAACTAGTGTCAAGGTAAGTTTTTTTTATATATATTTATGATTAACTTTAATGTATGTACTAATCTATATTTTCCTTATGTTACAGGTTACTGGGAAGTACTGTTTACTTCAGCACGCTTTATTTCGTCGTAGTGATGCCGCACGTGTCTTCTATTCATCAATACGGAGAGGGTGTTGTTACCGTGGATTTTAACCACCTTGAAAGGTCCCTTCCATATTGGTGATAGGGCTTTGCGCAATCTTAGATGATTTTTGATGTAGACAAAATCCCCTACTTTGTATCGCACTGGGCGCGTGCGGCTATCGTAATATGTTTTAGCGGATTCTTTAGATCGGCGGATGAATTCGAGAGCTTTATCCCGAGAATATCTGAGTCGGTTCTGTAACATCTTTACATAGTCAGGGTAAGTTGTGCCTAAGTTATCCTCAAACACAGAATTCGGCATGAAGGGTTTAGAACCGAACATTAACTCATGAGGAGTGTAATGAGTTGTGGAATGGACTGCCGTGTTATAGGCTAGCATGGCTGTATATATATAACGGGGCCAATTTGTTTGGTCTTTATTTACGTAGGATTTTAGGTACTCCTTGAGAGTGGAATGGCTTCTCTCAAGGGCGCCTTGGGTTTGTGGATGATAAGGCGAAGACCATAATTGTTTGATTTTTAAAAATTCACAGGTACTTTTAAACAAGTCGGCAGTGAAATTGGTACCTTGGTCCGTCAAGATAATTTTGGGGATTCCAAAAATAGATATGTAATGAAGTAGACACTCGCTTGTCTCTTCGGCTGTGGTACTACGTATGGGATATGCGGATGAAAACTTTGTAAGGTCATCTTGGATGGTAAGTACGTATTTAAGCTTTGCAGGACCAGCTTCAGGGAGGGGTCCAACGATGTCTAAGGCAACGCGTTGGCCGGGCGCTGTAGAAGTACTAGTGATTTGCATTGGAGCGCGATTAATTTTCCTCAGCGCTTTATTTTCCTGGCACGACTTACATTGTTTGACATAAGTCTCTATATCTGTTTGCATGCCTTTCCAGTAGTAGGATTCTTTCACTCTACTGAGCATACGGGAGACGCCTAAGTGGCCAGCTATAGGAATGTCATGGTTATCTCGGAGTATCTTTTTGATCTCCGTCGGGGTAGGATATATGATACTATCATGATAGATATTTACCTTGATATTAGTGTTATGGAACAGGTATGCCAAGATGTTATATATCTTAGGGAAGGAGTGACGTTGGAAGGGATCTTTGAAGTCGGTAATACCAATTTCATTGGTATCTCCGATAGCGACAAGCTCATCGCGTACTCGTTGTATAGTTTGGAAAATGTCAGGATATGATGCTTCGTCGAAGTGGTGTACTTTGATGAAGAGGAAATAAAAGGTTTTTCCGGATGATTCAAACTTTAAGAAGGAGTGCAATTGTCTCTCCTTGTCAAGGATATCTTGGTTTTCCAGTTTTTGAAGGATATCATTAGAGTAAGGGTTAGATTCATCTAAATCTATTGGAACTGGGATAAGAATGGTTTTTACGGGACTTCTTAGGATATTTGAGTTATGTTCTTCTATGGCAGAATTGAAGGTATCCTTGTTATTTAAGGATTTTAAGAAGGATTTATAATCACAAGAAGGAACACTTGGAGATGGATTCAAATCTACAAAAGGATCGGGGTTTAAAGGATCAGTGATTTCGGGTTCACCTGAAATAAGCGGTAGCTCTAGATCAATACCGTCAAGTAATTCGACTAAAGGCAAGTCATTGTTGCTTGGGTCTAACGGGATACAAGGTAGTTGGACATCAAGATCGGTTAACGTTAAAGGGCTAAACGCTGGTGACTGGCTATCCTCCTGGGGTGTACCATCAGCAAGGACATTTGGACCTAGGAGTGTAGATGGTAGGTCGGGATTATCCGGGACATTGCTTGGACCTGGAATAGGATCGGAAACGGTCAGCTGAATAGGGTTGACGGGATACCTTGACAGAGCATCAGCGTTGGCGTTAATTTTGCCTTTTTTATATTGGATATTGTACTCGTACTCTTCGAGTTTGAGTCGCCACCTAACTAATCTCGAGCCGGGATCCTTACAGTTAAAGAGCCACTGGAGTGGTTTATGATCTGTCACTATTGTGAACTTGTGACCATACAAGTACGGCCGGTAGGTGCTGGTCCCGAAAACAATGGCTAGGCATTCCTTTTCCGTGACACTATAATTACACTCGGCCCTGTTGAGTGTGCGCGAAGCATATGCTATGGGGCGATCTTGTCCAATAGGACCTTGGGACAGGATAGCGGATATCGCGTAATTAGAAGCATCACAGGTAAGTATGAATGGTTGGCTAAAGTCAGGATAGGCAAGGATAGGAGCATTTACTAATTTGTCTTTTAATGTTTCGAATGCTAATTGTTGCTCATTGAGCCAACTGAAAGTGACATCTTTTTTCAACAGAGAGGTTAATGGTTTCGAGATTTTCGAGAACCCATGGATAAAACGCCTGTAATAAGAGACTAATCCCAAAAAGGATTTTATATCCTTTGCGCACTTAGGAGTAGGGAATTTGGTAACTGCTTTTACCTTTTCAGGATTTGGTTTCACACCATCTTCACCAATGATGTGGCCTAGATAGGTGACCTCTTTTCGGAGAAACTCACACTTATCTGGTTGAAGTTTCAGGTTAAACTGTCGAAGTCTTTCGAAGACTGATCCCAAATTTTGGATATGAGATTTTAGGTCATGTGAATATAGGACTATGTCGTCAAGATATACGAAGCAACGTGAACCTTGTAACCCAGTAAGGCAAGTGTTCATTAACCTTTGGAAAGTTGCGGGACTATTCTTTAGTCCGAAAGGCATTCTATTGAACTGGAAATGACCCTGAGGGATGGAAAACGCAGTTTTCTCTGCGTCATCTGGAGAAACCAAAATTTGGTGAAAACCGGATTTTAGATCTAGCGTGGAAAAGTATTTACTCTGGCCCAGCTGATCAAGGATTTCAGAAATTTGGGGAATTGGATAAACCTCCCCGATGGTGATGTCATTAAGTTTCCTATAGTCGATGACTATTCGCCACTGAGGGCGACCTTGGGAATTGGCCCTTTTGGGGACCACCCATATAGGTGAGCTCCAGGGGGATAACGAGGGCTCAATGATGCCTTGATCCAGCATCTCTTGGACTTGACTCTGAACTTCGTTTTTATGACATTCAGGGAAACGATAAGATTTTGTATTGATAGGGATATCCGTACTGGTTTTGATTTGGTGTTTTAATGCTGTGGTAAAAGTTAATTTATCATCAGCCAAATGGAAGATATCGGAGTATTGAGTACAGAGGTCGATGAGTGCGTCTGATTCTTCTTTATTAAGGTGAGAGATTCGTAACGAGCTTACTACTTGGTTAGCACGTGAGGTCGCATCCATTGGATTATCTGGGATCTGGATGGAATTTATTGGTAATGGATCTAGTTTGAGTTTCAGGTTGGCATGAACATTTACCGGACTCTCTGATGTATTAGCGATGGTTATATTAATTCGCTTATTCTGCTTTACTCTTACGATACAGTTTGAGACCAAAAGAGAGTCTGATAAGTGTTGGTCGGTGATTGTACCTTCCTTCAACTCAGGGTTTTGAACAGTACATTCGATGACTGTTTCAGAGCGTGGAGGAATGACATAAGATGGTTCAAAGAAATGGAGTTTCACAGATGTTTTTCCAACTCTGATAATGTCATGGATGTAATCTATGTTACATCCGAAATATGTGAGGAAATCTGACCCAATTATGCCATCATAAGGCAGATTTATATTTTGTATGAGATGAAATTTATGGGAAATCCGTTTTTGTTCGGATAGCTGTAGTTTCAGCTGAAAATGGCCTAGGGTTGGCGTTGTTTCTTCGCCTGGGTCAATGCCCTTCAATTTGATTGGCTCCTTCTTTAGAGCAGGAGACTTCTGAACACAAGATTGTTTTAGTAAACATATGGCAGAACCTGAGTCCACCAAGAGAGTTAGCGGAATATCGGATACTTGTGTATAAACAAGGATATGGGGCAACAACCTGTTGGTTGCGTCTATGCTGATTTCATAAACGTCTAATTCTGGATGTTTATCAAGGTTTCTATTTGAGATGGGACTTCCGATTTGGGGCTGGTTACCCTGCTGTGTAATCACATCTGATTCAGTAGTTTTTGAGATATAATTTCCTATTTGGGGCTGGTTACCCTGTCGTATAATCATATCAGATTCAGTGGTTTTTGAGACACGATTTCCTATTTGGGGCTGGTTACCCTGTCGTATAATCATATCAGATTCAGTGGTTTTTGAGACACGATTTCCTATTTGGGGCTGGTTACCCTGTCGTATAATCATATCAGATTCAGTGGTTTTTGAGACATGATTTTCTATTTGGGGCTGGTTACCCTGTCGTATAATCATATCAGATTCAGTGGTTTTTGAGACACAATTTCCTATTTGGAGCTGACTACCCTGTCGTGTAATTGTGGTAGATTTGGAAAATTTATTAGAACTACGATTTCCTATTTGGGGCTGGTTACCCTGTTGTGTAATCGTGTTGGAATTGAGTGTGATGTCGGCTTTAGGTTGACGACTCGTGCGACATCGGGACGAGACGACTACTCGTTTAAATGATCGTCAGCTAGGAGGTCGACTTCATCGTGACCTTCCTCATAAGGATTGTCCTCATGAGAGGAGTTTTGAGTATAGTTAATACGTGGAACGTTGTTAAAACTTTGGGCAGAAGGCCCGGAGCCTATTTTCTGATCGCGATTACGACTATTATTGTATTCGCGTTTTTTACAGTCCTTTATGTCGTGACCAACAGCTTTGCAGTACCGACAGAATGGTGCTGAAGGGCCCGGGGAAGGTTTGAAAGGGGCCTTGAATTTATTTTGATTTTGACCTTGAAATTTTAAAGATTGATTTTGGTTATTTCCACCATTTGGTCTGTTCACAGGCTGTTGATTACCTCTATAAAGGCTTTCCTGAATCCTTTCCTCCGAAATAGCCAGATTTATGGCTTCATTGAGGGTTTTTGGGCCCCTACACCGGACTATGCTAGAAATTCGGGGCTTTAAACCCATTTGAAAATGATGGAGAGCTAAATCCTCCATGGCAGCTATTCTGCCGGGAAGCTCCTTTGGTTTATTTGACGTGAGAGTTATTTCTGTTAAAATTTGCGATAAGTATGTCTCAACCCTTAAAGAGAATTTACCGACATCTTCTGTCACTAATTGTTTGCTCTCCTGCAGATCCATGAGAAGATGCGCAAAATGCTTCCTCTCGCTAAACTGATTCCTTAGGAAGTCCTTTAATTGTTCCCATGATGTAAACTCCTTAATTGAACAAGCAGCAGCTGCCTTGCCTTGCAGCTGGCACAAGATGTATTTGAATAACACAGGTTTCTGTGTTTCGGATGCTTCCTCGTAAGCATTATTACAATTGGTGATAAAAGAATTTAAAGTATCGCGACTGCCATCATATGGCTTAACGAATTGAAACAGAGTGTTCAAATCCATCTTGGCGGATGAAGCGGAGCGGGCCCTAGTCACTCTAGAAGTGGTAGCTGAAGGACTGACTGGTGATTTATTGTCCTCAGTTTGGGGGAGTGTACCCTCTGGGATTTCGATTCTGAGTTTGGCGTCCTCGGATTTTAAACCTTTAGACATCACTAATTAAGTTTCAAGGACGTATAAAATCTGTGCAAAAAATTATCACTTGATTTAGTTAATGCAGTTAACAAGAATTGATTAATGAAAATAATTAATAAACAATGTAATACAATAACCAAAGACTCACAGTAATACTGCGTAGGCGGCGATAACGTAGAACACTGACGTAGGCACGAACTGCATTCTCAGATAGTCAGAGTCACACGGGAAATGTTAATGTAAACACGGATAACACACACGAATGCTTTCTTTCCACAGGGTGCGGGATGGCCTTGAATAATTTCTTTCCCAGGATTCACAACTTCACAGGTCAATAGCAGCTTGGCTGGACACGGAGATAGAACGGCAGGTGTGCGCGACGAAGGTAAGTTTGACCTTCCAGGATACCAGGATACGACACTGCAGCGATGCCTTGAGGTAAGTGAACACAGGATACTTCCTCAGGATATCAGGCTGGATGTGCAGCGCAGGTAAGTAGGTATATGAACCAGAGAGCAACAGTGTTGCTTGAAGGTGAGTTTCACGCACTTATTTCACTTTAGCACTTTCACTTATTTAAAACGAAAAAGTTTTGGAAAATAGTTTATGGTGAGTCTGGTCGGCGGATTATACGGACACGGCACTGGAATATTTTCGGTATCCCACCGCTGCCACCAAATGTTATAGGAGGTCTCCTCGAAGGCTTTTTAAAAAAGACTAAATGAACTGAAGGACATTATATTTCGGTATATAATGAGGAGACCTTTTTGCAACCTATCTCGCGGGAGCTCTGAACCAGACTGACTAACTAAAATATATTAACCAAACGGACTCTGATAGAATTGCTGACATAGATGATATGACGCTAGCACTATTCTGTACATACCTAGGTTATAACAGACCTCCTTCTAGATGGAGCGAAGATCAAAAAATAAAAAACAAAAGAACGTATTTGACGAAAAGCAAAGGGGAAAACTTATTACCAACAGTGGGTAGATACAGACTGATGATTGATGAAAAGACTGCCGAGTGGAAATTCACGCTGAGTTATGAGCACGAAGCTACGTGTGCATGGCGATACTCGCAACACCAATCGAAATCAGATTCCATATTCTTGGATCAAGAATGCATTGCTTAATAACAGGCTGGAAGATATGTTATATTATCTGTATTTAATATACATTTTTATTGTTCTGTAATAAAAATGTTCAAAAAACTATTTTAATCTTCTTTATAAATAAAAATTAATGTTTGTCCACTATGCATTCGTCAAGCGCTCATCCGATTACTCTAACTCACGATACGAAGACCATAACTCACGATTCACACAATGTATGTAGTACTAAGTATGTGATCAAGATGCTAAAATCCAAAACCTGTTGGTTTTATAGAATCAAAATAACTCCGACAGCTAAGAAACTCAATAGATAAATTGAATTTTATTTACAAACTACAACGCACAATATTACACATTTCAATATTTCATATACACACACACCTTCATTCGCACTCTCCACAGACGTCATTGATAATACATCGTATACTGTCTGATCCGATGTGTTACAAGTTTTACATCAAAAAGCTAATAAACTATTCTAAATATTAGTATCTAGCAAACGATTATAAAAACAAATTTTATCAGACATATTTTTGCATTCCACAAAGACAATGAAGTGTTTTTCCGCCACTATTTCACTCTTGTTTCAAACACAACAAATGCCTTGTATTACACAAGGAATGCCTTAGGCAAAAGTAGCATAAATTGTGGCAGTTTTATGTAGGGCTTTTTAAATAATACTTTTGCAAATGTTGGGTAAGTGACATAAAATACTTCTTTGTCTTTGCTATGAAATTAATAAGTAGGTACTGTCGAATTTCACGACGAATTTCGAATTCGAATTCGAAGGAAGGGACATTTAGAGAACAGGACAATTTGAGAAAGAACATTCTAAGAAAAGACATTTGGAGAAAAGGTCCTTGTGAGAAAGGACATTTGGAGAAAAGGACATTAGGAGCTGAATACATTATGGCTTGGGTAACATAGACTACATTTTAACCGGCTTGAACAATCGGAGTCGATTATTACTTTTTAGTGTATTTTGAGTTGTCAGATTCGATCAGTTTTTTAAACTTTTTCTTGTTATAAATTATTTTCGAAATATAATACTATTTAAGTCGATGATCAATAGTTACTAGTTAGCATGAGTAATGGTCATAATTACATTAGTGTTATTGTTATGTGATATCAGATCCTTTGTGAAGATTAGTGATATGATGAACTACCGTTTTATTTTCCTTAATTTGTGTGTCATATTATCGATCTATGAGGTAAGTTTCTTAATTGATTCACGTGTTACTTTGCGGAAGTTATGTTTGCGGAAGTTACGGGCAATAATATACACTACTTGGCGTGCGTCCGCCACCGGTTAATTCATGCAAAGTATTGCCAGCAGTTGCATGAACCTCCTATTAAATGTTGGAGAGGCACTGAGATGACAATAGCAGCTGGGCCGGAGGCGACCAAAGTACCCCCAGCAACCGTATGCATCTACTAAAGGTAGTACTTTGGTGCCCGCCGGCAGTACTTTACATGAACTAATCGGTGACGGAAGCACGCGAAGTAGTAAAGATCAAAGCCTGTAACTTCATTTCGGTCCATCATCTACATATCGCAACTAGTTTTCTCAAGTGGTCCTGTCCTTCTCAAGCAGTAAACAGTCATACAATCCACCTTAGGTGGTTCGTTTGCTTGTTTGACTCCGAGCTTGGTGTCGAATATTTAACTAAATACTCCCCATTTTACCCCATATAGTTGGGCTATATGGGCATAAATCCTAGAAAGAATGAAGGCAAGCAGCAGGAGATAGACACCAGCTATTAAAAAACTCGTATCAGTGATATTCCCCGCAAACTAGTTCCACAATATTCCTATAAAGACTATGAAACATTTCAGAATTTCTTCTTACTCACATTTCAGAATATTCCCAAGATAAGTCGACTGACGAATGTATTTTAAAGTTATTCGAACACTCGCGAACGATGGATCACATTTTCTCATGGAAGTTTCGTAGAAGTGTCCAGTAAGTTGACTCTAGTGTTATTGCCAATTTAGATTATTATTTTATGTTTCGATAGTCTTTACTCGTATTACTGAAATGGGTAATAAAATTCTAACTGGCTGACGCATACATAGGAGATATTTAAGAAAATATAATATGAAGAATCTTTGCAAAAACAACAGAAGCTAAAAAATACATTTTTAGAGTTTTTGTCGGTCTCTCTGTACGTTTGTACGTGCATCACGCAAAAATATAATATATAATTATATGTCTAACATAAAACCTGATGTATTATAAATTTAAGTTAAAAAAATATATATTTAACTTAAAAAATGGAAAATTTCACCTCTCCCGCCTAGGTGGTATTTGAAGCCACGACCTCTCGATGAGCGGTCGAGTGCTCTTCTAAATGAGCTACCAGGAAGATTTGGGATGGTGACGAATTTTTGCATTTACTGGCGCCATCCACCTTTTAAGTATTACAATACTAAATAAGGCATATCAGTCCATCGTTGCAGATGAAATTCGGCTATTTTTTGATAACACCAAACTTAATAAATATACATCAGGTTTATTATTTAAATAGTTGATTTCGGCCAACTTTATACCAGAATGTTAATGAAGTTAAATGAAGGAGATGCTGCGTTGGCAGCGGGGGTGGCGGCGCGCGAGCATTATTTTATGTTGCGAGCGTTAATATGGCTACGGTAACCGCTTCACATAGTATGCTTGTCAGCCACCCGACGTTGAGTAAAAAAAAATGTTATAAATATTTAAATTGGATATTTAAGTTAGGCGATATCAACTATTCAAATAATAAACCTGATGTATATTTATCTTCATAAGCCAAATAGAAGAGATTTCTTTTATATTACTGAAATAGTAATTATAATAATACTGATGATAAGCGGTTACTGCCAGCCTATGGATGCTTGCTACACCAATGTAGCCACCAACTTAGCCGGTGCTGTTAAAACTTTTTTGGAAAACCTCTTGAATATCTCCCTGGTTCTAATAAGTTCGTCGTAGCATGTCGGTTAGGATAACAAAAGATAGGCTTTTAAACTATCAGAAAAATACATATTACTTAAAATTATATTTCAAAGTAATTTGAAATAAAACTTAAAATATCCAAATGGCTGTATCTGTTATTATTTCTATTGTTGCTTTTCAGTTTATATATTAACTTTAAAATTCGATTATATATCAGGGATTTAGTTTTTTACTAACTTAACCTAACTGCTAATCAAATATTTTTTGTTAAAGAATGATCGAGACTTCGTTATTTAACGCAACAAAAAAATATATCTGGATTAATTTAAAATACAATTCCTGCTTTCCTGTCGGTTCAACTTTCGAACTCTACCAAACTTAGAATGATCTAAGTTCAACCTGACCGTTAATTAAAACTTAAACATAATTTCATATTGAGTTGTGGGCAAACTGTGCAATGTTCAATAAACAGAACAACGTAAAACTTTGTAGAATCTAGCTTAAGATAACAAGAAGAGGGAAAACTCATTAAAGTTTTATGCTCTGCATTGGGCGGCGCGCATCGGGAACTGTTGATCTTATCACGCTCTGAGCAAATTATTGTTGCTGTTGCCAACAACGAAATGAACAGCGCACATGAGGTAAAAGGAACCAAGTTCGATTCGCAATTTTTACAAGCTTTTATTTAGTTTCATCACGTTTTTAATATGAGTGTGGGCAAGCGAGCAGGTGACCGACATGCTGGCAGACTTGATGTAAACTAATCGCCACCGCCCATAGAAATAATAAGCAACACCAAGAGGTTGCCAATCAGATGCCAGCTTTAAGAGAAAGATTGGATCTGTCGATTTCTATAATTAAATCTTATAAATTAAATTGGTTTCACTTTCCAATGCCCAATCGATGCTGAAAGGCACACTCGTGTGGCTTTCGTGAAAATTACCTAATTGCCGCCATTTTCAATCCAATACAGCGGCCGTCACGAAATGGATGGGGGCATTTATATTTTCCACTTTAACCCCTATAATATGGGTATCAAATAAAAAGGCTTAAACATAAACATTTTAAGTTATTTTTTTTTTATTTACAAGTAAAAAAGCTTGTTTAAAAAATATAGCTATATATGTATATACTATTGTTGTCTATATAAAAGAGAATATTGGCTTCGATCATTAATAATAAAAGATGTATAATCAACACCAAGAAAACGTCGTCATCAAAACAGCTCCCAAATGACGATCTAGGAGACATTATTTTCGAATGAATGATAGTCTTTGTCTTACCCTTTATATTTATGCCAGCTTCTGCCTACTGTTGCTTTGCTTAGTTTTTGTGCATTATTATTTATATAATTCTAATATCAATGATTGAAGATATACTGTAATTACTTTTAAAAACCTAAACCTATATATGATTCTTGACGCAATATAAACGGAACTATAAAATGATAATTGAAAGAATACATATAGTGATAATTAAGTACACTGATTAACTTTATTATAATCCACTTATCTTAGTGGATTATAATAAAGTTAATCAGTGTACTTAATTAGCAATATAAGTAGTTTCTCAATCATCATAATTACCAGCTTTAGCTAACGTCTAGAAGGCTTTGGCTTAGTGACAACAGGTTTTGCAATGTGATTAAGCTTAGCTATCTTACGCGTATGGCCTCATTTTTTTTATATTACTAAGTTGACACACAAGAATGCGACCTGCCTGATGCTAATAGGTTACCACAGCCTTATAGACGTTAAAATAACAGGGGTATAACTAAAGCGTTGATAACAATGCACAAGCCTGTTCATGCCCTTTTTGAAAACCCTTATACTGTACTCTCGGAATTGGCAGGCTGTTCATTCCAAAGATTAATATAGTATGAGAGAGAAATCTTCTCTAGTACACACAATACGAGACTATTCCAATGGAGTGTGAGGATGAATTCTCTGCCAATGGCGAGCGGTGAAATTGCAGAAGGAGGCTGGTGGCATGAAGTAAAAAACTCAGTACGAGTACAACCAATAGAACTAGTGTAATTACTGGACTTCGCATGCAACGGGACATCGTGTAAATACGTCACCAAGCTCATTCGACTTATAATATTTCAGATTACATCAAATCCAAAGCCTACAAAATACGTTTGATTCAAAACCACGCAAAATTACACTAATATACCTACCGCTGTAGACTGTACCATAGAATAAGTAATTACGCCGTACTACGATATTTAAAACAATAGGCCTTTCTATCCTGTGGGGGTCCAATTCGCTGTGAAGTTTAATTTTGCGATGTCATTGTTTTGTTTAAAAGTTTACCGGAGGCGGGGTGGATGATACCAATGGGAGTAAGATGAATAAAGTACGCAGTACTTTCGAGCACCTATCTATTAATCACCCTCCTTAGGACAGGCTTAAGGGAGTTTGTGTCTTCGTGTAACTTTCAATTAGGTAGTGTATTATCGAATTACGAAACTGAGGCCCTCCCGCCCAGGCTAAAGCCGATTCAGATTGAATGTTTTAATTCCAATAACGGGTCTTAGGTTTTGTTGTGACAAGCAACTTTAGCTTAGTCCGTAGAGGTCCAAGGATCCTATCAGCTTCGTCGTCGTCATCATTATCAGCCTGTATCTACCCAGGGCTGGATGTAGGCCTTCCCCAATGCTTCCCACCATCGCGATCCTCCGCTTTCCACATCCATTCGCTATCAGCCGTTTTTTTTTAATAATCGGTGCATGTGGGGGCGACCTACGCTTTGTCGCCCCATAAGGGACCGCCACTCTTGGACTTTCCTCCCTCCTCCATCTGTCATCGCTGAGTTGGCAGACGTGGCCAGCCCACTGCCACTTCAGCTTGCTGACTCTGAGAGCTATGTTCGATCCCTTAGAGAAACCCCAAGCATAGCTCTCTCGATCGCTCGCTGTGCTAGTTTACCTAAGTAGAATTACCACTAATCTAGGCTGAAGTCTGATATTTGCATTAAAAAAATCGCTCGCGTGCCGCATCTTCGCTACCATTGCAGCATCTCCTTCTCTCCTGGCGACCTCAGTCGCTCTCAGGAAAACCCTAAAGTAAAGATCTTATATAACATTACTTTTTATTGCACATAAACAATTTACATAACATAGTATTATCGTCTGATAGCTCACCTTTGTATAAGTCTGTATACAAAGGTGAGCTTACAGAGTCTTATTACAGAATATTTGTTTCAATCAACCTACAAAATATTTTTCTGTCTCTAATTCTTAATTCATCCTTATCCATACATCATATCACATTTATATATATATTAATATATAAATGTGAAAGTGTGCCTGTCTGTCTGTTTGTTACGTTATTACTACTAAACAGCTCTTGTACTTTCAAAATATTCACATAAGAACATAAATAAATAATAAAAAATATTCCTGGACAAATTATACAAAGCCATTTGACCCCAAATTAAGCAAAGATTGTATGTACTATGGGTACTAGATAACTGATACATTTTTTTTTTGCAAATAGTGCGAAGGCTTGCAGTACGCATACATATAATCAGTAAAGATGTGTTTATTATATATAGCCGTTTATCAGTATAACAACAATTAGATTGGCACCGATATCTACACAGAATTTTGATTATCGTCCGGCTTCTATATAAGCATCAATATTTACATATCTGATTATTGGTTACACTACATTGTGTCAGGTCAGTCTTGTTTTCGGAGAATTTTAATAATTGCAAAAAATGAACGAAGAAATTCATATTGAAGTTCGTGTGAACACTTTGAAAGTAAAAGCCGCAGAGAAGTTCAATATTTCTCCGAAATGCTGTCACATAGGACATCTTGCTCTGCAAGCTATGTTGGAAGATCCCACTAAGTTTAATCAAGTAAGTAAACATAGTAATCTGACAGTCGATTCTCGTAATTATTTTAATTTTAAGGTGGCGGAATGAAAGTATTATAATCTATGTCTTATGTGTATGCAACACCATGTTTTGTTTTTTCAACTATTACTGCTATGTACTGAAATGTTCTGGATGTTGGAATGAATATTTTTCCATTCTGTAAAAAATATATATAATAGAATAGAATCGGTCAACTTTAGAAGAGAAAACGAAATCTGAATTGACTAAAAATTATTATTCCTAATTTCAATCATTAATTAATGTCAATTCTTATAGCTAACATAATATTTTTTGTTTATTCTTAGTTTGTTTGCTTTTCGGGCATAAGTCCATAAAATCATATTTTAATTTAACTTTGTAATTCCTTTTTGTAACACGAAAGTACTAAATGTGACATTTGTGAGATCGAGACTGGATTGGAACTAAATTTTGACTACATTTAAATACGAGTATTGCCCCTCTCTGGTAGAATGCAGATTTCTTCCGTAGCTTCGCTTGCATAGAGTTTCTAGAACTCTACTCGCCACTTTAGCTCCATAAATAAAAGTACTTTCCAAAGCGCCTTTTTGCATCGCTTATGCAGTGATTTAGTCGATACTCGCAATGCAGAAGCTATTCAATCGATAATCTACATATCGACGGCGAAGTGCCAATATCTTCTAACTAACACAGACAAAATTTCACAGAAAGTAAACAAAACATTTAGTTTCCTGAAAACTTTAAAAGCAATAAATTCATTTTGTATGGTGAATATACAAATATGGAAAGTTAAAGTTTCAATGAAATATAAATATATTTGCAATGTAATATAGAAATTGATTTTAAAGTGAATGGCATAAAGAAAGTAAATTTCTCGAAAAAATGTTAGATAGGAGGTATTGGCCGTCGATATGTAGAGTGTATATGTAAATAATCTCTTACTTAAAATGTATTCAAAATTCAGATCCGATCCAAACTCCATCACATAAATGTCACATTTAGTATTCTCATAACACAATATGAAACTTCAAAGTTTTATTTTAGTATGATTATGTCGAAATATGAATGTCAATTATATAGAATTGAATATAGGAAGAATGGTATTTTCCTTGCAATATGAATGAATATTAATAAATGAAAATCAATTGTACAATTTTCGGTCAATTCATAATTCAAGCTCATTTAGGTCAACTATCATTCTGCGATAGAAAATAATTACAAAAATTTGCTGCAATTATTATAGTAATAAAGAAACCACTTGCCGTTACAATTAGGTAGAAACTTTCAGAATAAAAATTCTAACAATATTACTAAAATAATAACAATATCACACACTTCCAAATTACGAAAATGCGTTAAGTTATTCTAAATTACAGTCGTATAAAGTAACGCATAGAAATACTACATTCACTCTGAAAATATTATATTCTTATTTGCCATTCATGCTCCTTGTGCATAAAGAAAGTATGAACGTAAAGTTATAAAAGCGTCTACTAACAGTGACGTGTCAAGCAAGACTCGACTTCGTCGTAGTTTTACGCCTGCATCCTCGGATGGAAATAAAGAAAAAATCCAGTCTAGTTCCTTCGGTTCTTGTCCAACATCGTAGAGGAAATTCTGTATAAAATTTCAGTTTTCAAGGTCTCGGGTTTCTAGATCTAAGGGTATAATATGAATGTTCAAGAAGTGCTCAAACTTTTCTTGAAGATGATTTTTATAATACTTCGTTGGGTGGCAGACAAGCATACGGTCCGCTTCATGTGAAGCGGTTACCGTAGCCATATAAACGCTAGCAACATAAAATATGCATGCAACTGCCAACGCAGCATCTCCTTCCTTCCATCTGGAGATCACCAGGCAAAGGCCTGACAAGCTGCTGAATTTAGCATCAGGAGATCTTGTGTTTTATTCAAAAATCTATAATCTACGGTATTCGTTTCTTTCCTGTTAAGATGTACTCTTATTTTTAGTTAAAAAAAAAATAGGGAAATGTACTAAACTAAATCCAGGTTTTCTTCTACATGTTGTATATAATGTAACGTTTCTGAGGACAGGAATGCATGTTAAAAATTACGACATTTCTAAATTTATCTGACCTACTTTCAGTCAATAGATAACCTAGCTAATTAGTCATAGTCTATTACTGTAATCAATAATCATCTTGTTTATAATGTTGAAACAAATCTTTATTTCTTTGATGACTAAAACATTACACATATCTTTAAATTGTTTTAAATCAAAACTGAGAAGGTTCTTTGCCGAATCCTGATTTGAACCCTAGGACGATATAATTTTATTAATAATGTTATATATTCTTCTCCTATAATATTTTATTATATATTTTATGTATGTGCATATGTATTTATAATTAACATAGTAGTTATATCCCACAAATGTCACTCCACTTGCCTAAATCATGAAATCCTTTCAGATACTCTAAGGTTAACTGGAAGAGATCCTTGTGAGGGATAAGTCCGCCTTTGTACTCTTCCTTTAAATTACTGTGTTGTAAATTTATTTTATGTAGAATAAAGATATTACAAACAATCAAACATATTTTTAAACAACGGATATTTGAAATTATTTTATGTATATTAGTTGAATAATATACATGTAGGTAGAATCCTCTGACTACGAGTGTGTTACAAGAGGATCTTACACATTAAGTCACCGCAAAACCCAATCTTCCGTCCGAATAATTCATGTTAGCTCCTCTCCTTGGGCTTCCTCCACAGCGGAGTGAAATATGCTAACTTCATTTTGCAATGCTCCCAGACCGTGGCTTCCATTACGAATCGAATTTTAGATTGGTTTACTGAAAGTCTTATTACGTGACTACATTTCAAAATAAGGATGTAATAAATAATACTACTATACCGTATCATCATCAGCCTAAATCTACCTACGATGTTGCATAATGCTTTCTACCAAATACGATCCTCCGTCTTTCGCATCCAGCCGCTTTCTTAAGGTCATCGAACTATCTAGAAGGAGGGCGTCCAATGCTTCATCGTCCTACGCGCGGCCTCCAATACCTTCCTCCCTCATCTACCATCACTTACTCGGCAGACGTGACCGACCCATTGCCTCTTCAGTTTGCAAACTCTGAAGGCAGACAACCATACGGCCCGAGTGATATGAAGCAAGTGTTAATAACTTAATAAGCATATTAACACTCGCGAAATTAAACATCGTTCGCGCGCCTCCACCCCTCCCCTTCTGGTGACCTCACTCACTCGCAGGAACACAACAATCCTCAAGGGAAATGTCTGCGGTTTCTGTAAGGTGGATGTACTTCCCTAGCCTGGCAGCTTACAAATTAATTATATATATATGCTATGTCCTACCTCGATTTTCGCCTGAAACTCATTCGTTAGTCAGCAGGATGTACCACGTGCAGGTGAAGTGAGCTTTAGTTCAAAGATGTTGATGAACGACTTGCACCCCAATTGGTATAATCTTTCATTAGCTAGCTCTAAACGTCAATAGCCAAAAGAGTAGATAGTCCTGAATCAAATAGCCAGCATTAATGAACTCGTCTAATTCACAGATCGACGCAGCTACAGACAAATCTGAAACTAACCTGTCAGTCGCAATTCGGTCGATGCGCCTGGCCAGCGCAATGAACAATTATGGCCTAAAACCCGGCGATCCGGTCATTGTAATGGGGCCTAGCCATCTCGATATGGCTATACCGTACTACGCTTGCCATTTCAACGGATATCCCATGTGCGGAATGGACCCTAATATAGGCGAAGGTAAGGACATTTGGGATAATTTACGCTAACTGTCCGTAAAAGGGTATATGCTTTTGGATTTATTTTTTTGCCGCGATAACGTCTTATAAGCCGATGAACGACGGCTGCACGCACGAAAAAGCATGACTCGTTGTCACGTTCCGCCTGAGCCAAGCGTGCAAACGAGAGCGCGGCTTGTAACGCATCTATCTCTCTTCCACACCTTTGATGTTTTCTTAGGACGTTATAAAATTATCGTCCGTAATCCGACTTTACAGACAACCATTTTTTTTATGATTTTCTAAGTCATGGTTAACGGCTTTTTAATGTGAAATATCTAATGCAGTCAGGCATCCTGACGTGGCAACAAGTCGCCACGCGCTCGTCACTGTGACTCTCATCTTCGATAGATCATTTTTAGGGTTCCGTACCCAAAGGGTAAAAAGGAACCCTATTACTAAGGCTCCGCTGTCCGTCCGTCCGTCCGTCCGTCCGTCTGTCACCATGCTGTATCTCATGATAGTTAGACCGTGATAGTTAGACAGTTGAAATTTTCACAGATGATGTATTTCTGTTGCCGCTATAACAACAAATACTAAAAAACAGAATAAAATAAATATTTAAGGGGGCTCCCATACAAAAAACGTGATTTTTTTGCTCGTATTTGCTCGCAATTGATAACGGTAATAGATAGACGCTTGAAATACTCACATAATATTTAGTTATATATTCACTTTAAAAATCAATAATTAAATAAAAATAAAACAATTATTTAAAGGGAGCTCAAATACCTACAACAAACGATGATTTTTTTGTCGTTTTTATAGATAATGGTACCCTTCGTGCGCGAGTCCGCCTCGCACTTGGCCGGATTTTTTTTTTTTTTTTTAAAGAAAGCATCTCTTAAAAGTATATCTTGAAAGTCACATCATCATCAACCCATATTCAATCTACTACTGCTATACGGGTCTCCACTCAATCGAGGGGTTTAGAGCTTACTCCACTATGCTGATCAACCACGAGTTGGAAAGTTACATATAAATTTTCCAGAAGACTTTGTTTAAACGTCAGGGAAAACCGCATCAAAATTAGGAGGAGTTAGCAAAATACAGACTGACGCGGAAAGTGACTTTATTTTATATATATATATATATATATCTATATATATATTGTCTATGGCGGGACGTGGTTCGTTATTTCGTCTAATCAAATTCCATGTTTTTAAATAAATAAATATTCCTGGACAAATTACACACGGCTATCTAGTGCCAAACTAAGCAAAGCTTGTACAATGGGTACTAGATAACTGATATTATACTAAAGTACATTTTTTTTGTATATACATACGAGTACATACAATACATAGAAACACCCAGACCACCCAGGCCGTCGGCACCTATACAAGATGACACTTATTAATAGCCCATAATGCAGAACATGCAAGGCAACTTATGAGACTATGAAGCACTTGATGTGTCAATGTGATGCCCTAGCTGGCAAACGAATGGTAATCTTTGGAAAGGCGTACCCAGACCTGGAGGACTTCAGGCTCTTCCCGATTAAAGGCGTACATGGAACATGTCTTCAGACAGTCAGGGGAGAGTTACTAAAGAATAGGGAGTGCACAAAAGATCCAAGAGGGTCGACGTGCCACCGGTGCTGCGGCGCTGGACCCATTTCAAGATAAGATAAGACAACACCCAGACCAAGACAAACATACATGTTCATGCACACAAATATTTGTCGTGTGCGGGGATCGAACCCGCGATCTCGGAGTCAAAGTGGCCATTGCTAACCATTCCACCACCGAGCTCGTCGTTATGTCAGAATCAACGTATTCTACAAGATATATAAATACATTTCTGATTGCCAAACTACGTTTTATTTCGTTCCACTCACTCGTTTATACCACTAGGGAGGCAACCAAGTGAACGACCTGCCTTATGGTAATCTTTATCGCAGCCTATAGAGTGCGCGTTGTGATGTTCAAATGTAAGTAAAAATTTATTGAGCATCTTAATCATATATCAGATTAATATACGATTTGCTTTCCCGACATGTGTTCGTGGCAAAAGCAATAAAATTCTCGTTATATTCCCGTTGTACTCATTTATTTATTCATATATAGGTGTATAATAGTAGATTATTGTATCGAGCACAAAGTAATTTATTATTGCACCGAGTGCCTGATTTAGAGCCCGAGCGTTAGCGAGGGCTCTAATCTAACAGGCACGAGGGCAATATAAATTACTTAAGGCGAGGTGCATAATCTGCTTTTCTTTCAACTAATACCTATAGGAATAGTAGATAAATGAAACTCATATCAAACAGTTAAAATAGAAGTTTCTATAACACTGTCTGCTTCATTTAGAATGTTTTCCGGAGTTAATGTGTCGCTAGATGATTTCATTTTAATTCGAAGCCGAAGCACTCAAAATCAGATAGTATCAACTTTTATCGTTTCTAAAAATATTGTCAAGCAAAATTAAAAAAGTTCCCGCCAAATCACTTTTTTAAATTTCTTTCATTTATAACTCAGAGTTAGCAGCAATCATTTTTTAAATTTGGAACAAGTAGGATAGAAACGAATAATACGTACGAAAAAAAAAGTATTGATATCGGCTGGCTGAATAGAGCTAATCCATTGAGATTGGCACCTTTTGGTGCGATTAAAAAAAACTGTGCAATAATGAAATTTCATACATTTTTATTGCTCTAGAGCATTAAAGACTCGTTTTGTACTGAGTTTTTAGTGTGATTGTGATGAAATTAAAGCATAGTTGGAAGAAAAAATATTTTTCCTCTTACCTATTTCCATTATTCTTTTTTAAATGTAAGGAATATGTGCTGTAAAATTATTTGGAAACCTACAAAAATAACGCTCGCGCTCCCGATTTTAGAACCAGGCGTATATATAAATAAATCCCTATTTCCCTTGAACACGGCATCACGCGTGAACGGATGGACCGATTTCGTCAGGAGAAGGAGGAGGTTCTTATGAAAGAAAAACACGTTACACAAAAGAAAGTTACGAAGAAAATTTGTAATTTTAAGAAAACGACTATAATAACTTTTCTAATGTAACTTTATGTTGTTTGAAAGAACTGTCAGTCATTAGATAGATTGCTCGAAACCAATGCGAATTCAATATTCATTGTTAAGAAGACAGGACAACGTCGGGCAAATATAATAATAAATATAAATGAAGATATAACGTAGGTTTAACTATCAATCAATCTTCCGTAATTTGCTTATCGCATAATGTTAATCTGAAATTAGAGACTTATGTTGCCTTAAAAACAATATGTTACCTATAAATAATTGCAAATCAATACTCTTCCGGATTAATAAAATAATAGAAATTAGTTTCTACTGCAATCAATATAATGAAACACGTCCTTGAAACGTTTGATTAATGATGACAAAGGAAAGCAAATATAGCGCCTCAAAAATATCAATGTAGAAAACATTGATAATCTTGATGCGCTATATTTGTAAATGAAAATAAACTATTGTCATAAACAGGCAGGCCTTTTCGTGGTGGCTCTTTTAAGGCTTAAGCAAGCAATAATAAAAGATTTTGGATATGTGTAAGGGTGCACAATAAGGGTTGATCATTTGTATGAGAAGCGTGAAAACTCGTCTTAATTGATTTGCAATTTACTACATAGGTACTATAATAAAAATAATGAAACACCTATATTAGCAAAATTCGTCACTTTTGGGACTCGACACTATATAAACTAGCGATTGAAAATGTGTTTGATACTACTTTTGTTTGATGATGCAGTTAATCGTTGACACTTGGAACATTATTAATATTCTGTTATTAATAAAGCACTTGTACTACTCCACGTAATAAAGTTTATTTTTGCCGGTCGGTTTTGCTTTAAGGCATTATCAAGGTAAATAGATGGTGTTCCATGATGGTGACTTTTTTCTTGTTTGAGTATCCAGCGACGCAGAGGCGAAACTTTTTATGACCGACCTAGAAACGTATGCATTTTTTTTACGTACGTAAGGTACGTAAAGTTAGTTAAAAAAATAAAACATAGGAATGCCTAAAGAGGTATATAAACCTAGCATATCATATCAAATCTATGTAGATTATAGATAACATAATACAGATTTACACTAACTCATTTGATTGCTCATTTTAATACCATCTAATGAGGAAGCATATATCTTGCGATTATTGATTTGTGATCAACGCAAATTTTTATCTTGTCACGGACATAGATAGCTATGAAAATCATAGCTATCAACATATGATATGGGATACAAGTTCGATACCAGTAATGTATCTTGTGTTTTGTCAGAATCAAAATGAAGCACAAGCATAAAAAAAAACATTTTTAACAAATACTTTTCTTCATTTATGTACATGTCGCAGTCGTTTTGTATAATCCGCCATATTACAAAACGGCGAGCCGTTTTAAAAACCAGGGCCGTTTTGTATTACGGCGGGTCAACGATAAGCCGGATTGTCATTACTATACGTTCTACAAAATGTCGGCACACGTTTGGCCGCATTGTAGTAAATTCTAATTGTAGAGTGACCACACTAACAAAGTACAACAGTAAGTAAAACAGTGTTTGCAAAATAAAAAATGCATTAAGAAAAGCTATCGCCAATTTAATTAGTTTTGTGTTTCTTAACTAATATGGTTTGCCCGCAAAATAATAGATTTGTCAGCAAACAATATAAAATCGATTCCCCAATAAATCACCTAAAATCATGGACATATAGGGCCTAGTACCAAATAAATGTTTTTATATGTAATAAATTGTCAATTATTAATAAGCTTACTTGGCACCACATCATTCATCATTTAGGTTGACACAAGAAAACCCTAACCTAACCAAAAATCAACTCAAATCTAACCAAAACATGATTTATTACATTGACCAAGTATTGGTAAGACTCGTCAGTGAATATGACGCCAATTTGACTTCACCCCTAGTAGCCATTTTTTCATTAAATTAAGGAACTGATCTATTTATTAGGTGACAGATCTATTATTTTGATGATCAAACGAATTAAATGATAATAATAGTTTGTTAAGCTGATGATTTATATTTGGAGACAGTGTTGATTAAAATGATGACTCGTATCGCTCACTCGGCTCGTGCGCTGTGTTTATGTCAACCTAACCCGCTCGCTAACCTACGAGCGTTTATAAGGATTCCCTGGTACACCAGACTCCATAGTCACCTTAGCGGTTTTAAGATGCATAACCTCTCAAACTCTTTATTTTGTCCACAGTTTACTATTTCGCATTGAGATTCATAGAAATCATTTAATTGCACGTTAAATTTGTCCTAAAAGTCCTATTTTCATACACATTTCTCACGTTTTTTTGTAACACAATTTCTGTATTCGACGCCATTGTTGTTGTTATGGCAGGTAGCGCCGCGAGTGTTGAAAATTGGTACTAAAACTGCCAAAGAGGCGGCTATCGAGCCGCGGTAATAAATTTCGGCTAGCTGTTTTGATGAATACAAAGCGCTGTATACAATGCGGCGGACTATCATTCAGCCGTATTGCAATCCGGCTTATCGTTGACCCGCCGTAATACAAAACGGCCCTGGTTTTTAAAAGGGCTAGCAGTTTTGTAATACAGCTAATTATACAATCCGACTGCGGCATACATATTATAATACAGTAGAATTAGCAAAAAATATGGCATTCATTTATTTTTGGTATATTGTTACAGTCATGAAAGGACATTTTTATCTTAAAATCGCAACCGATTTGGAAGTTCAAAAGATGGCGAAAATTGACAAAATATCCGATTATTAATAAATCTGAAAGCCGAAATTGTGGTACTAGTAGCGACTTTGCCGAATGTTTTGTGAGGCAGTACTACATTCTCAAGCAATTTGAAAAGGTTGCCACATCGAAAACCTCACCTAAACTCATAAAAATCGTTTTTCACATGTAACTCGGGGGCAAAACTTGTTGTACTGTTTTTGAATTATTTGAGTACAACTTGTATTAAATCTATTACATATAATTACTAGCTGTCCCGGCGAACTTCGTACCGCCTAACAGTCAATGAATGTCGTGATGTACATATATATATGAACAAAATTTATGATTTCTTGAAATTAATACAATGAATAATAGAAAATAATAGAGAAGCACGATGGCGTGAGGCATGTGTCAGTCTAATTGTACACGCAAGTTAAGCAACGTCAACCGTAGCCTGTTCATGGATGAGTTTATGTTATCTCGAGCTCGTCCGTGCTTCGGAAGGCACGTTAGTCCGAACGCACGAAGCCGTCGGTCCTGGTGTTTATCATTAGATGGCAGTCCTTAAGCCAAGTTAGTGGCCCAACCCGTAGTTGAGCAGCGTGTTGGAGTATGCTCTAAACATCTTCGGTTGAGGGAAGACCCGTATCCCAGCAGTGGGTAAATAATAAGTTCAGTACTTTACAAAGTCACAAAAAAAGTACCAATTGACAACAATAAATATTTCAACCCACAAAACAAATCACAGACAACATTCGCGACGTAAAAGTGAGACCAATCGATTTGACATTTACATAACAATCAATAAATATTCCAATCCTTTTTAACTGGCACTATTTGTATGGGAAAACGTTTTTTCTTTTATTTAATTCTTTCGTCAATTTTTCAATGTTTTTAATACTTTCCCGACCAAGACACGACATTATTTTATATATTATATAGATTTATGGAGCTTGATTTAAATTTCTGAACGCACGCATAAATATTTTTGAACCAATAAATCAGCCTGGCGCAACTCAAAGTAAAAAAAGACTCTATGAATCGGAAGCGAATTTGGTACAAATTCTGATTGTTTTCGCTTCCATTTCATACATATTAGAATTACGCTATTTGTATGGCACATCCGTCTCTTAAAACGTAGTGGTTACATTCTCTTTGCAATAAATATTTAAATCCACAAAACTGTTTTCAAAACAAATCACAGCCAACTTTCAAGACGTAAAAATGAGACCAATAGAGTTAACATTTGTTTTTAATCTATGACATTTGTTCTATAATGAGCTTAATATACATTTCTGAACGCACGCATACATTTGGCGTACGCACGTACGACAACGTCACATTTGACAGCTACGACAACCACGAACATTTTGTATGGGAAAATGTTTTTTCTTTTATTTTATTTTTTCGAGAATTTTGCAATGTTTTTAAGAGTTATTCTGCTATTCGGGACGGAAACAAATCCAACAAATCAAAAACCATGGCAATCGGTCCAGCCGTTCTCGAGTTATAAGTGTTGTAACAAACACGACTTTCTTTTATATATATAGATATAGATAAGTTGCCACATGCCAGATACGAAAAAATGCGAAATTTGATTCTAATCTATTTCTCAAAATTTTATCTTGTTGTTGTTGTGTTGTTATTAATGTAAATTGATAATTTATTTCTACTGCACTATGACATATTAATAAGTACAAAACAACTACTGTTACTTAAATACTTACTACTACTTAAAAACTTATACTTAGTACCTACGGTACTAAGTATATTTATTTTACTCCTACTGCCTAAAATACCTACTTGCGAAATATCTAATTAGCCCAAGACCCGGCAGCTATATTCTGCAGCTATCTTTTTTATAAAACTTAATTGAAATTAATGTTTAATGAATATGTAATACTGTCGGCTTGCCTAAAACAATTAGCCGCTATAATAATAACCTTTGATTAAATTTATTGTAATCGGTATTGATATCTATTATTGTTATTTATTTATCATTGATCCTATATAATTATTTAATTGCAACGACATAAAAAAAATACGCTTTTAGAAAAATTACTTTCTCTCTCTGTCTGTCTGTCTGTCTCTCACACACATCCAGAGTAAAAGTATATGAATGCTTGCGACCATTTTTACAGACAAATATGGATTTCGTGTTCGATAAAAGTTTACTTTAAATTAGTATAATATTTTATTGGAAACCCCGATTAGTGTAAATAAGTAACAACTTGTTAACATCTTACAACCTACAGGTTCCACTAACTAGCTGTCAACTTTATTTTTACATTAGCTATAGGTATCATCGTTTTCTTTCAAATGTGTAATTGTACAAAATATAGATTTGCCTATGCTTTTGTTTAATTAATACAATATTATATTTATATTTGTTAAATTAAATATAATAGCAAGCTAATCAATTATAGGCATTAATACATTTTCATTAAGCATTCATTTCCAAATTTGATTTAAGTTTTATTAAACGAAACATTTAACTCGTAATAAATCCACAAACCTGAAATTTCGCCCCTTAAATTATTATTCTATGGCTTAATATAACTGAACAATAGATGTCTATTAAAATTAAAAATTACACGCAGTACAGCACAATTTTGAAAACTTTTGTAATTTTATATAAACTACCTAGCCATTTAAGAATGGAAAAAGAAAACATTTATAACGCACTTAGGCCGTCTACGTCAGCAATTTTCAGGAGCTTAATTCTAATTCTGAGCTTAATGGCCTTTCGTCGAGAAGAAAGGACCAAAAAGTTAGTTTTATTTTTCAACTCAACAAAAGTTTATTGTTGGTCCCCAATGTAAGTTACGAAAGTTTCGTGTCTAACGACCGTCCTTACAATTAATGTATCTTAATTCTAGCCGATCTCAAAGGTCTCATCCCCTACATCCTACCAAAGATGGTTTTCTGTCAGAAAGCCAACGAAGACCTGATTCGATCTTTATATTCAGCCAACAAGCTACGGACAAAAATTGTAATATTCGATGATGAAAGTAAAAATTTGGAAGCTTTTATAAAAGAGTACAAAGGCACTGAAATCAATTATCGGTAAGAAGTCATATTTTCTTTTAGGTACAAGTACTACAATTTACGAAAATTTAATTTATTCTCAGATTTACTAGGCCGGATTCTAGCCTACAGGGCCGAAATCGAGGTTGAGTGGAGCGAGTAGATTCGCTGAGTGTATGTTTTCCATTGATTTCAATAGAAAATGTATTTGATGATCATTTCTCAAGGACATGATCGATCTCAATTTTTTTTCAACACAAACCTCAAGCATGTCGAGGTTTTTAATTGTGACAAGTTTCATCAAAATCGATTCAGTGGTTTTGGAGCGTATTCATCTCCAAAAATGACGAACTCGGTGGTCGAATGGTTAGCAATGGCCACTTTGACTCCGAGGTCGCAGGTTCGATTCCCGCACAAGACAAACATTTGTGTGCATGAACATGTCTGTTTGTCTTGGTCTGGGCGTTTTCTATATATTATAAGTATGTATTTACAAAAACAAAATGTATTTAAGTACATTTATCAGTTGTCTAGTACCCATAACACAAGCTTTGCGCTTAATTTGGGACTAGATGGCGCTGTGTAAATTGTCCATAAATATTTATTTATTTATTTAAAAATGAATTTCTGGCATATAATAGGTTGGGGAAAAAGTCTTTTCGTATTTTATATGAAAATTCAAAACATTTTTTAATAAAGTTTATTTTCATTTAACTAAAGTATGTAGGTGCCATTTTGTTCGATAACTTTTTGCCATCTTGTAGGTACAGACATGATCCCATTACTATATAAATTTTGGGACTTCTGTTTAAAAAACCACGACAAGTGGTTTTGGCAGTCTTCTCGTGATGTTAACCTGACATTGCCTAAAGAATTCTGAAGAGACCAAAACAGGTGGAAATCAGAAGGTGCAAGGTCAGGACTATACGGCGGATGCATTAACACCTCCCAGTCAAACTCTCTTAATTTTTGCTGAGTGGCTAAAGATGTGTGAGGTCTAGCGTTATCATGATGAAAAATCACACCCCTTCTGTTAATTAATTCCGGCCGCTTTCTCTCTACTTTTTGCTTTAATCTCATCAGTTGTTCACAGTAGAGTTCAGAATCGATAGTCCTGCCTGGCGGTAACAGCTCATAATGAATAATGCCCTTCCAATCCCACCATACACACAGCATCACCTTGTTGCGGGTTAACCCGGGTTTTGCCAGAGTCTGTGAAGCCTGACCGGCCTTTGACCACGACCTTTTTCGCACGTTCTTGTCGTACGTGATCCACTTTTCATCACCAGTTATAAGCTTCTTCAAAAACGGTTCGCTTTCATTACGTCTTAGTAAAGAATCGCAAATGAGTACACGGTTCATTAGGTTTCTTTCAGTGAGATCGTGAGGCACCCAAATATCGAGCTTTTTAGTGTACCCAGCTTTTTTCAAATGCGCCAAAACTGTTTTGTGGTCAATTCCTAATTCTTCAGCTACGTCATTACTACTGATATGCCGATCTTGCTCCATTTTTTCAAAAATGGCATCAATTTTATCCGTAACAGGGCCACCAGAGCGACGTGCATCTTTCACATCAAAATTTCCTGATTGAAAACGCTTAAACCAAATTTGTGCTACTCTCACAGACACTGCACTAGGTCCATAAACGTCACAAATTTTTTTCGCAGCTTGCGTTGAATTTTTACCTTTTTTGTAGTAAAATTTTAAAAAGTATCGAATTTCTTCATTAGATTCACTCATCTTGACAGTAAAAAAAACAAATGAAAATCACACATTTACCTAATTTGAATTTGGAATTATCTTTATTAAAATTTAAACTTTTTAAAGATATCAAAACCTGCTAGATACAAATGGTATAACCAAAGAGATTTTATTACAAGTTCATACATACTATAATGCGAAAAGACTTTTTCCCCGACCTATTATAAGCGTTCCGCTCGCTCCACTCAAAAATACCAGTTGACCAAAAGTAGAGTCATTGTAGAAATGACTCTACTTTTGGTCAAATGGTATTTTAGTACACAGAGTTTATCTACTACGCCAAGTACCTCCCGTCCAATATGAAGTGACCACAACAGTGAGGTTACCATAAAGCAGAGATTCCCAACCGGTGGTCCGCGGAGCACCAGTGGTCCGTGAGAGGTTAATTATGGTCCGTGATACAAACTAATAATGAAAGAGATTGAGCACTATTATACGATAAACTCAAATCTCAAGTTAAAGAATAATGGATTTATTTGACAGTGGGGGACCCTACACGCAACAAAAACCTCGTAGTGGTCCGCGAACAAAAAAAGTTTGGGAACCATTGCCATAAAGGAAGGAGTTGCTACGCATTCACAGAATACAACACTATAACTGTTCAACTATTTCTTAATCTGTCTCTAAAAGTAGGCAAATTGTTATTTAGCTATGAGTTTATAACTATGCTCTTGTTTTGGATAAGTTGTATAATTAATTATAGAGTCGAAGCTATCATTAACCCATATTCTGGAATTATGTTGTAATGTAACAATGAACACTTAACAATTTGAGATATTTGAGAATTTCTCAAATTGTTACTTGTCCCGTAGATTGCTTGAAATTTTATAAACTGTTATATTTTTAGTCCAAACGAATTCGACCATTCCAAAATTGCTGCATGGCTTATCTTGACCAGTGGAACCACGGGTTTACCGAAAATTGCAGTCGTTCCGTTCGATACTGTACTGAATGCGATTTGTTGTTGGTGGTGAGTACTTTCTAACTTAGAACAGGCAGTGAAAAGTTTACAAGTTTAATTTTCTGTTCATACTAATAATCTAGGCTGACCATATCTTCTACTGGGACTAAATGTGCGTAAATAACTAATCACTAATTCATTTTACAATTTGATAAAAAAAAATTATTATATATTATGTAAAACGTAGTTAAAATATGTGAGACATCAATATAATAACTTAATAAATGTGATATTTAATTAAATATACTTTTTTGACCAGGGAACCCTTCTACGAGAAGTTCGCCATCACATTGACGATGTCCACGTTCCAGTGGCTCTCCTCGTTAGTTTTCTACATAAGCACACCGATAAGATCATATACAAGACTCCAAGTATCTGCACCGTTAACTCCACAACTTCTAGTAACGACTATCAACAAATATAAGGTAACTTTTGTAACATTGTTGTTATTGATAAGCGAAGAACTCGATAACGAACAAATCAAGCATGATGATAACAAACAAATCAAGTTTATGATTCCCAAACATTCACCTACATATATTCGATTTTACTGCCCGGACTTACCGATTGATGCCGACCCGCTGTGTTTAGCAACTACCAAGCCGAGAGATAATGTTCGGCAGCCGAGCGGTTTGTGTTCCCGAACATTTCTCTACGTAATTCAATTTTACCGCCCGGTATTGCCGATTAATGCCGGCCCGCTTATGTGTGTAACAACCCTTAGAATTTTCAGTCGGGTTTTTGGTTTGGGCCAAAATTTGTTGTTTATTATATAGTTATCGTAATAGAGTTGCTGTTGGAGAAAACTTGTAAGGCTGACCTTTTTTAAGTGTGCTATTCGGTCGTTAGCGTGGGATAGAAAAATTGTGTGCGTGAGGTAGAACTACGTAGAGGAGACGAACGGACAAGTTTTATATAATCATGCTCATTGCGAGCATTTGTCTACTAGATTCATTTCACTCGTATACTACGACACCTAAAAAGAAATCAAATAAAAACTTTGGTGACATACTGACCGATTTATTTAAAGCTCTTGCGATTGAACGCCTGTCATCCCACGAGTGGGAAAAATATCGGTTGTCGATAATGATAGATTTGTTATTTTTATCTTTGATATCTCATATCTTTAATAATTTTATTTTTATCACCACAACGGTTGCTCTATTATATAAGTGGGCAATTATCTGTGTTTGTTAGTGATTTTCTGATATTTATTTTTCTTATCATAATCTGTATCTCATTAAATGTAAATGTTAAATTATGCTTTCCGTCCACCGTTATCTTTTTGCTTAATTAAAATACTAAAAACAACTAGTTTGGGCTGCGAGTAGTGAAAATATTATCAAAAATATATTGTGTTTGTGGGGGTGTAAGTGGCTTATTACCATCTTTTCAGCCAAAGCCACCCTCACATGCACGTGGTGCACCCTGTATCTAATAGGCGTGGCTCTGGCAGTAGTCGCAAACCCGCCTGCCAAGCGTAACGACTTAAGGGCATCTCTTCTCAATGAATTTTACCCGAAATGTGTGCCCCCAGTACCAGCAGCCCTGATATCCCGGGCCAAGGTGGCGATCTCAGTTACGGCAGGTTGGGGGTGCTAAGTATCTATGGTCAGTAGGCCATAACAACCAATTGACCATAGGCACTTTTAATACCTAGATCTTGCGGGGCGATGAGGATTTGGAAGAGCTGGAAATAGAATTGATGTGGAAAGCATTATGAAAGGCCTGTCTAGCAGTGGGTAGATACAGGCTGATAATGATAATGATGAATTGTGTTTTGTAAACACAATTCATTCATTCACTCCTGAATGAATGAAACATTTATTTGTATAGGAGTGCGCTACGACCATTACAAATAAAAATTACGAAACAGCGGATGAAATCAAGGGACAAATCTAGATTTAATATTAAAGATAACTACAAACTGCCAAATGAAAATTGGTGAAATAGTTTAGTCTTGAAAATGTACTGGACACGAATTGCTTTCATGCTTATAATTTACATTACTCATTATATATAAATAATTATGTTAAGAGCCCTATTACATTTGCACGCTGACGAGCTCTCGAGCAGTACTAAACCCGCGAAGGCCGCCGATGCATCGTTTTTTGTAGTAATTTTGAAGTTATATTTATCGTTTTTATTGAAATAAGATAATAAATTCATGCTACAAAGTTTACTCATCATGAAGTAACAATTATTCTAGTATAAATTTTGCTCAATAATATTATCGTTTATTCGAGAAATTAACAGTTTACTTAAAGCGATTTTCGAAGTTTTTTTGGTTAAAAGAATGTTTTTTTTTTTCTTTATTAAATCAATGATATTTCAAAATTCTGAGGCCGCTATGTACTATACGACTATATAAGAAATAACATTCTATTTTTTTTATGTCATTTGTTTGGAACAGTAGTACAATCCAGGAGCTCAAAAAAGTGAATATGCGAATTTTAGGAAAATCTTTCTCTGCAATTTTGGGTTTAATTAAAAAGTTAAGCAAAATTTACAAAAAGCGAGGCCGCTATGAACTAAGCCAATAGCTATTCTGTACTATTCAATAAGTCAACATTGTTAATGTATTTTTGTTTCCAAGATCAAGAACGCCAAAATTGGCCATTTTACGCAAAAATCACAGTCGATATGTAATATGGCTCTTAATTCAGGATCTAGTCACAAACTAAGCAAAGCTTGTACTATGGTTGCTAGATAACTGATACATATACTTAAATACAATTCTTTTAGTACAGATATAATACATAGAAAACTATAATAAATAGACATTTTCATGCATACAAATGTATGTACGGAATCGAACCCACAATAAAGTAGCCATTTCAGCTAGCCATTCGACCACCGGGCTCAACATAAATATTCAATATAAATCATAAAGACCACGATTTATTTATTCAATATACATAATCTAAAAGCCATAAAGTATAATAATACTAGGAAAATGTTTCAGCCAAACACGACAGCGTGGACTCCGCATTTATTGGGTCAATTCCTGCAAGCCACAGAGAATAGTTGTGACCTATCATGTTTCCAAAATGTCCTTATATCTGGTAGTCCGATGGAGAAGTCAGTTTTGGACCACATAAAAGTAAGTTTACAATTTAATATTCTTATTTTTAATAAGAGTTTTATTTTTAATAAGGATATAAAATTTTTGGGGTGTAAATGGTTCATCAACATCTTTGAACCAAAGCCAACTTCACCTGCACGCGGTGCACCCTGCTGACTGACAAACGAAGCTCTGGCGATAAGAGAGGTAGGGAGCGTAATTGTAAGCTACCCGACTGGGGAATGTGTACCTCCACCTCACAGAATACCGCAGCCAGCAGGCCAGCAGGCCAGCAGATCAGGTATCAGCAGGGTGCACCGCGTGCAGGTGAAGTTGGCTTTGGTTACACCCCATACCGCATAGCTATCTGGCAAAACTCAATCGATGTGAATGAGACATTTATTCGAAGCATTTATTATTTGTATAATAACATATATTTGTAAAATAATAGCTCTGATGCAGCGTTTTTGAGAAAGCGGCATCAGAGCTGTTTTTCTAATATTGAAAATATAGGCCTGTCACTTTTATTTTAAAAATCATAATTTGCTGACCTTGCCCTACCTTTATATAATGGAACCACCTTGCGTAATGTAAAGCACAAGTGAATCCTAAATGTGAGGACCGCAATCACTGCGATTAGCGCAACGATGACGGTCAACCCCTTGACGACCCATGTAAGTATGTCTTCACGCTTCGTGTAAACGACCCTGGGTTATAGACAGAGGGAAATACGTGTGCCAGCAGTGAATTCCATAAAATTATGGTTTTTAAAAGTACTTTCATTACATGAAAAATATATTAATATAATTGACATTACTTGTGTTATTTATTTTGGTCGACAGTTTTTAAATCAAAATAATATTATGAGGTTATATAAAATTCATTTACCTTCGTAATTAACGCTCGCGGGGGCCGATTTTATCACAGGCGCACGATCTCAATTCTTCAGAATGTATGTTTATCAAATAGACTTGGTTTGAAAATCCTAAATTACGAATCTACGGAGCTCTAAGTGACAGTAATCATAACCTGTCTATTATTTATTTATCTCTGCCTCCTATGTATTTCGGGGAATACATAGAAACATAAAAAAACTAGTTTAGTTTAAACAAAACAATTATTATGTTCAGTCAAGCTACACGAAAGGTTGTGACTGCCTTCACGTAACAATTCTAATATAAGATGGTCCTATGTAGCCACAAAAACTTCGTAGTATTCGTAGCACTGTGCTGGCCCTTCATATGCTAGAAATGTTACGGTCTACAAGCGGTTGCCTATACTTATTATGGTAAGAATAATACTCGATATTATAAAAAAATACTTACATATAATATTTTAGAGACGAAGCCCCGCTTACCTTTACTTGGTCTACGGCATGACAGAGCTCATAGTTCCAGGCTTTGATTATACAGAGGACACACCGTTTGGTTCAGTTGGTAAACCATTTAGGAGGTTTGAATACAAAGTAAGTATTTTTTCTAATATTTACCTATTGACATAATTATTACTGTTCTGCTTACGACTGCGTTTTAAAATTATTTTTTAAACAATATCCTATTATTTATTTTGGACTTAACAGCAAAAATATAATTTTCAGCTAATGGATGACGATGGAGAGACCGTAAAAATTGCATACAAATCCGGCGAGCTATGGATAAAGGGCAACGAATTCTTTACGGTATGTATTATGGAATTTAAATGGTAGTCTACTGCAATTTAAAAAAAAGATTCCGACGACTTGAGAACCTCCTCCTTTTTTTGAAGTCGGTTAAAAATAAAAATCAACATGACCAAAATAATTTAAAAAGAAAATTAAACAGCATTACACAAAATATAACAACTACCTCACAGAATACCGCAGATAAATAACAATTCCCTTGAGGTTGTTGTGTTCCTGCGAGTATGTGAGGTCACCAGAAAGGAAGGATTTTATGTTGCCGGCGTTAATATGGATACGGTAACAGCTTTACATCGGGCGGGGCATATGCTCGTCTGCCACCCGCCGTAGTATAAAAAAAAACAATATATGAATAGTTCGGCACTTAACAATAGGTTTTACAATACAAAAGTTACATAAATGCAAAAATATTTAAAAAATCTACAAAAGTCCAAATACACTATCTTATTCAATCAACATTTTAAAAAGACATATTTCGTCATTCAATCTTAATATTTATCATTCCTTTATGTCGCTGTAATTTTATATAGGCAATTATTTTTAGAAATCCGCTGTATTTACATAGACATAGACATGATAGCAAAATCTGTGTAAAGGTGCATCCATACCGCAGTTACTTTTTGTAGAACAACGTATCCAAGTGTTGCTGAGCGACATCCGATAGTAAATGTTGCCATGTTAGTTATGTTAAGCAATATTACCTAACTTTTGAAAACAGGTAATATTCACTAATGCTCGATAACATTGTTAGAGTATGTTATTTCAATACTAAAATAACATATGTTAATGCGTTGAAGGTTGACCGTGGATGCGGGATTCTGGGTGCAAGCTTGTTGCTAAAAGTTACTCTTTGTTATATTGTGTTAATTTATGTATATATATGGCGGTATGGACGCGATGATACTAACATTCAACAAATATTTATAAGTAGTCACATTTATGGATAGTTACCTAATGTTGCCGTGTCGCACAGTGTTGCTCCACAAAAGTTAACTGTGGTGTGGATGCACCATTATGACTTAAAAGATATCGTAATAGACATTTTTTTTAAAACAATGTTCAAAAAATGTATAAATGTCGTGTTAGCCTTATTAGTTTATCGTCTAAACCTGAAACTGACCGATACAATATTAGGTAAAAAAAATATATGTCTCTAAGAAATAAATCTTACCTTTCACAAAAGCTCTTGCCCGTCTCGGAATATATCAAAGAGTGTTCTTGACAATATTATCAATTTGTTATTTAGTTACACCACAGATCATCTGAAAGTTAGAGGCTTTCGATACTATATTCTACGGAAATAACCTTATAATGCTCCTCAAACTACTTACTTCATTCATAATGAATTTTATTTGGAAAATAATAACAAAAAAATATTGGTTGCCTGTAAAGTCGGTATACGGGCGAAAGTTTTACGTGACAACGACTTTGAGTGGTAAAATGTTTTCGAGTGGAAGGGCGTCCCTTCCACTTTTTATGTCTGTCTCTCTCGCTCTTAGAAGGGACACGCGTCCACGACACGCTTACAATGAGAGCGAGTGAAAGGCACGCGCCTTTCACTCGCTCTCATTGTAAGCGCATAACGTGACCCAGTTTCTTGAAGTGTCACCCGGCTAACCAATTTATAAGACGTTGTCACGTCAAAACCGCTAAAAATTACTAAATAGACGACTGAAATACTAGGTTAGGTTTATTTATTTAAACTCTTTATTGATCACAGTAAGACCAATGGTACAAAAGGCGGACTTAATGCTAAAAGCGTTCTCTACCAGTCAACCTTCGGGAAGTGCAGACATCCACGAATGTGGTTTAAAAATATATAACAAGAAACATAAATAGTTACTAATATACTATACGTGAACTATACTTAAACATATACAAATTACATTTATGCATACATATTCTATCACATATACATACTCATCCATATATGTATATAGGTTAGGTTTGGTATGTTTATTATCATCTTAAGTGGCCAGGATAGTATAATAGTCACCCAGTTTTAGATGGTCTGTTTATTACTATCCATTTTATTTTCAGGGATATTTGAATAATCCCGAAGAAACAGCGAAAATGTTAACAGAAGATGGCTGGTTGAAGACCGGAGACATGTTCTACAAAGACGATGATGATTATTATTTCTTCGTTGAAAGGAAACGACTATTAATCAAGAGCGCGGGTTACTGGGTAAGAACAAATTTGTTGCGAAAATTTTGTGAGACACTTCAGCTCGAGACTATTTCTCATAGTTACGAGTATATATACATAACATAGTTTTTCTGACTTCAATCCTACGCTTTCAATTAGGTAAAATATTTACACCATTATCAATTTCCATTTTGTATAATTGTGTACGATAACCAATGATAATATATCGTTTTAGATTATTATGCAATTACTTAATTAATAATATTACTCACGTGAGAAATCATTGTCCTACATAGTTCATCAGAGTTCGACGAGCTCGGTGGTCAAATAGTTAGCAATGGCCACTTTGACTCCGAGGCCGCGGGTTTGATCCCCGCACACCACAAATACTTGTGTGCATGAATATGTCTGTTTGTCTTGGTCTGGGTGTTATCTATGTATTATCTGTATGTGTTTACAAAAAAATGTGTTTAAGTATTACATTAGTTATTTCGTACCCATAGTACAAGCCTTGCTTATTATTTAAATAGCTGATTTCAGCCAACTTGCTAGAATATTATAAACATTTAAAAAAAGTGTAAATATTTAATCCTTGTTTAGTAGTGTAATACTTAATAGATAGATGGCGCCACACTGTGACTCACAACAGTAAAATATAAAATGCAAAAAATCGTCACCAACACAAACCTTCCTTGTAGCTCAGTTGGAAGAGCACTCGGTGTAGTTTTATTGGGCAGTGCCGAAATAAGGCTTATTTCGGCACTGCCACAAAAAAATACTTATAACTTTTTAACGGGAGGTCGACTAATTCTGATTCTTGGTGTCTGAATTCGACAAATTGACGACTAATTCTGGGGAAAATCATATCTTTGCTATGTTATGTAGTTTAATAGATCCCGAGTGGGCACTGCCTCAAAAAAACCTTATAGCTCTTTAACGGGAGAGCGACAAATTTTTTCCTTCGGGCGACAAATTAACGACTAATTTTTTGTCTAGTTAAAATCAAGATCCGAGACCTGGGCAGTGCCGAAATAAGGCACACTGATTTGTCCAGGAATATTTAAAAAATAAAATAGTCTATCTTGACGAACCCCATGTTGTAATCCCCAGGGAAAATCATAAGCCTCAGATATAAGACATTTCGCTTTTAAGTAAACAAGAACTACGTAATCAATTACGTTCGCCTTTGGAATCAAATACGGTACATGTAATACTTATATATTTTCTAAAAAAAAATCTAAGTAAGACGCAAAATCAGTGAGCGTGAAGTTATCTAGACTTACCTATTTCGCTCACGCTCTGATTCATTTTGCTGCTGCTGTCTCGTATCTCGGTTTGTATGCTACAAGAAAAATAACATAAGATTTTCGTACATAGGTACACTTACCTAATTCTGCGTTCAGGGGACCATGAATAACTTCACTTTTACCTTCCCCTGTAACTTGCCCGACTATATTTGTCCATGATATATACCTATAGATTAAAAATAATATTTCACAACCTACGTTCGCAGTACCCTAAAATCAAAGTCCACTTTTTCGATCCCACAGCTGTTGCCTGCGGTGATGCCTTTTCTACTCGTATAATCCAGATAGAGGAAATTGAATAACAATTCGACCCTTTAAGAAAAAAAATGCATAAGTATTGTAGGTATCGTTTGTTCTTTTTTGGGAAACGTCAAATCGACTTTTCTCAAACATACGCAGTGATATTGTCATTACTTTGTATAAAGAGTACGCAAAGTATTGTATTTAACAATAGTTACTTTAAAAACGAAATCTATTGCCGGCAAGTTTCATTTTTTTAATTTGGAACAAGAACATTGGAATTATTAGGAACATACAACCAAGATCTGTGAAACATTTTTAAACTTTCGCATTGCATGATTTATGAAATATAAGAACGGGAATTAACGCGATCATGCATAAGGGTATTTACATACCTTTATTATTGCCTGACGTTTCGACCAGGTTGCACCGGCCTAGTCAGCCTGTGACCACGGCCGGTGCAACCTGGTCGAAACAGCAGGCAATAATAAAGGTCTGTAAATAGCCTAATGCATGATCACGTTAATTCCCGTTCTTATATTTCATAAATCTGTGAAAGATGTCGAAATACCCAGCGCACCGGCGATGAATTTACATACAACATTACCGGCATGTTTTTTTTAATTTGGTAGAAAAAACGCGCCTACAATGATGTGTTGGAAATCCTTGCCGGCGCGCTGGGGTGTTGTTGTTGAGTCTTAGTTTTGAGGAGCTCGATGACGTCAGGTTTAATCAATCACGCCAGTTAAAGTTTATTTATTTCGAGCTTCTCCGTGCTTCAAAGGGCTCGTTAAACCATCGGTCAAGTCAAGTCAGTGGCCTTTGGGCGGCTTGAAAACACTGGCCTCAACTAACCTACAGTTGAGCAGCGCGGTGGGCTAGGCTCTAAACCCCTTCTTTTGAGGACCCGTATCCCAGCAGATGATTATGGGTTGATGTAGTCGCAGCAGCGCTGGGGTTTTATTTGAATTTAGACCTGTTTCGTCGATCTTGATCTTACGAAAGGTATGCTTTTGCGTACATTTCAGCACACGTGATAAAATAAAAGTATGAAAGCCTATTTTATGTCCTTGCATTTTTTTGAGAAATGTAAAAACGAAATGGTCATTGCCTGTTTCGTATAATTGAAGTCCTCGCCTGCGGCCTGTGAAACTCATACTCGACCCGCATTTACCTATTTCACAACTTTTGCAATTATGTATTACTAGGTCCCATCCGCGGCTTCGCCCTTGTTTACTTTTTTTTAAATAAAATGTATGCTATGTCCTTCCGACTACTTTTGAGAATATATGTACAAAGTTTCATGATGATCGATTCAGTTGTTTCGGCGTGAAAGCGTAACAAAGAAACTCACATTCACATTTATAATATTTGTAGGGATTGTCCCAATTTATTTAGATACTAAAAAAGTAACATCGTAAGTGCAACTTATGTAGAGTTCTTAAGTTTTTTTTTTCTTATTGATATTAATTACAATCTTCAGACCCCGGAGTCCGTACCTTTAGTTAACATTATTCTGTTTTTATATTACTATTTTCTTACAATTTATTAATTTCAAGTCGCTATTATGCTAATAATAATACTATTGTTTAATGCTAATTTGAGTTCTTGTGTTACACACCTGTATAAGTAACTAATGAAAATAAGAAGTAGATATCTAAGAGGCACTTGATACAAAAACTGAAATAAGATTCTGCAACATTCTTTGCTCAAGAATGCTTTTAATTAAACCGGCAACAAAATAGAGGCTCTGGTATCGCATTGATTGAAAGCTACACAAACACTAATTAAGTGGATGTTTAGGTATCTACTATAGAGCGAGGAAGGTAAACCTGCGTTTGATGCTCTCTGGACACAAACGGGGATACAATGTCATTTCATTGTTTGTTTGTTTTTAACACGCTTTTATTTTAGCCTCACCTGTATGTTTGTTTGTTTGTATGTTTGTAATCGACTACTTTGAACTTGATTTTGACCCACTTTGAACAGACAAATTTAATTTAAACTCTGTATACTTATCAAGGACCGATGACAATACAATAATTTGATAAGTGCGATTCTTACCACGATAATTAATTTCCTCATATATCAACGAACTAAAAAATAAATATAGTTTGAAAAGATTAAAAACACGCTTTAATGGCAATCGAACTAAAAAACAATAAATTATTATTCGTTTTTTAGTTCTATTGATCTTAGTGATCAATCTTTTATTTTTGCTTCCCCTATATGTTTTCGGTTTGTCAGTTTGTAAACGACTTCTTTGAACTTGATTTTGACCCACGTTGAACAAACAAATTTAGTTTAAACTTTGTACACTTATCAAGGACCGATGACAATAAAATAATTTGATAAGTTAATTTAATTATCCTCGCCAGGAGTAATTAATTTCCTCACATATCACATCGAACTAAAAAGTGGAAAATAAATATAGTTAAAAAGACTAAAAAACACGCTTTAATGATCAATCGAACTAAAAAAACGATAAATTACTTTTCGTTTATTAGGTTTTTTAAACTATATATACTCAGTATTTGATATTACAAACAGTGATAGCGATTTGAATATAAAACATGGACTATTTTAGTTCAAGATAGTGCAATGTAAAAACCCTCGATCACGGTCATATTGCAAGTTAATACATGCAATGTTTGACTGAAATATCTTTTAGAAAAATGAATCCAATTCAATGTAATTTCACAGACCTACTCCTATGTTTTGGTCTATAACTCTGGTGGCTTTTTAAAGCCTTTTGTCCAAAAAAAATATTCAGTCGAATAACAAAAACCCTATGCAGATTGGTTTAATAGTTTTAAAGAAAAGAACACATACATATTCATAGAGAAGTCAAACAGAGAGTATTCTTTGTTGAAGTCGGTTAAAAAAAGACAGTACAAGGAACCACTACCTCGTGCTTACTTATTTTTAATCTACTTGTCTTTGTTTAGATTTCCCCGCTACAACTAGAGGAGGTTATCAAAAGTCTCCCCGCAGTGAACACGGCATGCGTGGTGGGTATACCCGACAAAGATCTAATGGAAGTGCCCGTTGCAGCCATCGTCCGAAGGCTCGGACAAAATTTCAAATCATCAGAGCTCTTTGATTTAATCAATGGTATGATCATTGTTCTGTATTTATTAAAAGTATTGTTTCTGAGTATTTTTTATGTATTTATGTCTTTGGTCTTTCCAGGAGCACTACCAAGTTTTCGGCAACTACACGGTGGATACTTCTTCATAGATGCGCTGCCTGTTACACCATCGGGCAAAGTGCACCGAGCTTTAGTTAAGGAACTCGCGCTTAAAGCAGATAGGATATTGCCCCCTAAGGATATACAGAATTAAGTTTACTCTACATTCTAGAACAAAACCTTCTGAATTGCTACTCAAAAATTACTTTGAAAAAAAAAAACACAAATGCTTTCGAAAATGGCAGGCAGTACTTAGAATGTCAAAGAAAACTTGAATATTATTGCGTGAATTTTCATTTAAAATCTTACCATTATAATTTTTTTGATCGTCGCTTACTATGCCTTGTACTGGAAATTTCGCAGAATTTGATACGGAAATCTCAAGATATGTTTGAATAACTTTCATTAATTATAATTGTGTTATCAGACAGACAGAGAGGAAAGTCCTAGAAGGCCGTTGCCTTAAGTGGCTGGATGCAGAAAGCGGAGGATCGCATATTGTGGAAGGCATTACGGATGGCCTATGTCCAGCAATGGACACATACAGGCTGACGATGATGATGATGATGATGATAATGAAACTACGTTCAGCGGTTTACCTGTGAAAGAGTTTACACATCCACACTTGGAGGTTTAGATGTCTGTTAATCTTACACAGGTAAATGCCCGAATAGATGTCGATTATAATTGCCATGCATATAGAATATGTTCTGGATTGACATATAGGATACTTTTTATCCAGGTACTATGTATACCGCCAACCCGCAGTTGAGCAGCGTGGTGGAGTATAGTCTTAACCCTTCGATTGAGGGGACACCCGTTTCCCAAAACTGGGATGATTATGGGTTGATGCCTGATCCCTGAGTATGTATATGCGGGGCATAGTCGCGGATAGAAACTGTATTACTAAAATTAGAATATTGTCCATCCATCAAATAACACGGCATCAGCCATTTTCAGTATAAAACCGTTCCGTGTCAGGAGACAGAGCAGTTGTAACAAAAATGTTGTTCTTATTACTTATACAGCACGTACGTAGATTATTTGATTGGCTATTGTAAACAGAACCAATCAGAATGTCAGAATGGTAATTAGATTTCTAGGGAATTCAATGCTTGAAAATTGTGATAATTGTAGGTAAGTAGTTAAATTATATTTGAATATTCAGTAATTAATTATAATGTTTTATATTCTTTACTGTACATTATTTATTGTAGGTAGCGTGTAAGTAATGAAAATGATGTTAATTATAATTTACCTTGCAAGTTGTAACGAACTTTTGCTAGGTTTAGATTATCTTGTAAAATTAATTAAAGTAGCAATTGAGTTACGAACATTGTTTAATTTATTTACCTGTATAGTGTCAGGCAAATTAGAACGAAATCTCATAAAATAGTTTCACGTAGTCATAAAAACAATAATAGCTCAATTATTTTCCTTCACATTTTGCAATAGTCCTAATGTCTGTAGAGGCCTACCTACCTACCTACCTACCTACTCGTAAGGATATTGTTACATAATCAATGGATATTCCTGGAGCAGGTCACGGCGGGTGTACAGCATTACGTACATCTAACTTCTCAAATGGAAAACTACAGCGGCTATAGTAACAGTTTTAGATAGTACATTCCTCGGTGGGGCGGACGGACGGTAGTAGTTGATAAAAGTTCCAACAATTAACTAGTAATAGTAGAACAAGGAGTTACTACAAAATTAGTAATATCCCGACTGTGCCCTAACTGTCATTACGTTTGTGCGTAACAAAACAAATGCCTTTCCCTGTCTTACATTTTAAATGGTGGATAAATAAATATTGTCAGACAAATTACACAGCGCCATCTAGCCCCAAAGTAAGCGAAGCTTGTGTTATGGGTACTAGACAACTGATAAACACACGTAAATACATTTTTTTTTTTGTAAATACATACTTATGACACATAGAAAAATGTCGTAATAAAAACGGTAATTTAAAAAACTAAAAAACCCGACTGTTTTCTGTGAAATTTGGAAATGAAAAACCCCTAAAACAAGAAAACATGCAGCAGTCGGGATTCTACGTGTGCTCTAAATTCACTAAGCCTCCATTTCTAGAATGGATCCCGACTGCTAAATATTTGAGTGCATGTATGATATTAACATTAAATTCAACATTAAAACACTCGTAATTAGTATGATCCTCGATGACATTATGTTGGTTATGTGTTAATTATTTCTCAATACATTAGAGGCCATTCCATCGTAAAGATTTATATTAATACTAGCTGGCCCGGCGAACTTCGTACCGCCTAATTGTCATTGAATGTCGTGATATATTAGTTGAACAAAATTTATGATATCTTGAAATTAATATAATGAATAATAGAAAATAATAGAGAAGCACGATGGCGTCATTGCGCGTGTCAGTCTAATTGTACACGTTAAGCAACGTCAATTACGATTACGACAAGTTTATATTATCTCGAGCTCCTCCGTGCTTCGGAAGGTACGTTAATCCGTCGGTCTCGGTTGTTATCATTGGATTATCTCGAGCTCCTCCGTGCTTCGGAAGGCACGTAAGACGTCGGTCCCGGTTGTTATCATTAGATTATCTCGAGCTCCTCTGTGCTTCGGAAGGCACGTAAGCCGTCGGTCCCGGTTGTTATCATTAGATTATCTCGAGCTCCTCCGTGCTTCGGAAGGCACGTTTAGCCGTCGGTCCTGGTTGTTATCATTAGATGGCAGTCGTTAAGCCAAGTGGCCTTTAGGCGGCTTGAAATTACTGGCGTCCGCCAACTCGCAGTTGAGCAGCGTGGTGGAGTATGCTCGAAACATATTCAGTTGAAGGAAGACCCGTATTTAATATTACCCAGCAGTGGGTAAATATTACCCAGCAGTGGGTAAATATTAAGTTCAGTATTTTACTATGTCACAAAATAAAGTACCATGACACTTGACAACCAATTAATATTCATTTTCAAGCATTCATTCATAAACAATTTTCAAAACGACAACGGACAACTTTCGCGACGTAAAAGTTAGACCAATCGATTTGACATTTAATTGAAAATCAATAAATATCCCAATCCGTTTTCAAATTAAATTTTTCGACAATTTTGTCAATGTTTTAATACTTATTATCCTATACCCACATTTCTGAACGCACGCATACATTTGACGTACGCACGTTAACGTCACGTTTGACAGGTCCGACATCCACGAACATTTTGTATGGATAAATGATTTTTCTTTTATTTTATTTTTTTCGTAAATTTTCCAATGTTTTTAATAGTTATTCTGCTATTCTGGACGGAGACAAATCCAACAAATCAAAAACCATGGCAATCGGTCCAGCCGTTCTCGAGTTATAAGTGTTGTAACAAACACGACTTTCTTTTATATATATAAGATAAGAGGAGAGCAAACGAGCATGTGGGTCATCTGATGGCAAGCCATCACCACCGCCCAAGGAGATCAGCAACACCAAGGGGTTGACGATCCGATGCTAGCCTATACTCCTTCCTTTCTGTCTGGTGACCTCACTCATTCGCAGCAACACAACAACCCTCAAAGGAATTGTTATTTGGCTGCGGAGTTAGAGGTATTTCCCCAGTCGGGCAGCTTAAAAAATACGTTATACCCTAACTCTCTTTTCGCCAGAGCCACGTTTGTCAGCAGGGTGCACCACGTGCTGGTGAGGTTGGCTTTGGTTTAAAGATGTTGATGAACCACTTACACCCCAAAACGAACAAAAATATACGAACTACTATTTTGGAATTATAATAGTAGTTTATGAAACTGTTGCATAATAAGGGTTATTAAAATACGAGTGTGAGTTTATAACATGAGCCGAAGGCGAATGTTATAATAGACCACACGAGTATTTTAATACCTAATTATGTGCAGTTTCATACACTACTTTATCTAATCTCATGAAATATATGATAATAATATTTTAAATACAATCATGAAGTTAATTTAACAGCTATAATTCTTACTTATAAATCCATTTGCAGATCGAGCATGCGTAGTGCGCATGCGCGACGAGCCGCGCGGCGCCGCGTTCACAGATTATGTAGAAAATTTTTGCAAAGTTGCAATGTATTTGCATTGCAACCTGTTTAAAATACCTGTATCCAGGGCTGAAGCTGTATCGAAATGGTAAAAAAGTTATTTTACGATACAGTTGTCCATACAAGAGCTGTATCGAAAAATAACTTTTTAATTTATTTTGATAGCTTGTGCGTAAAGACTGTCATTAAGATACTGTGTTTAGTTTTTTAATGTGTAAATTTCAGTATGAGATTAGATAAATTGGTTTATGCTTTGACTTTATGAGATATTGCTAATATAAAATCTAAGGGCATACAATATATTTATTATATATGTACAATATATATCTTTGTAACAAGTTTATCATTCTTACATAACTCTGTAAACGCCTAGCCTAGGTATCTAAAATGCAAGACGTAGGAAACTGAAGTAATAAAATGGAACCTCTATAAAGTAAAGTGGGTTGAATCTATCGGAAGAGGTGCGCCATCAAAGTTTCAAATTCTCGTTGATCGAACAAACGCTCATCGCTTCTCTCACACTGCCTCGCACTTTGATTACGCCAGACTTCGCCTTTCAACATTCTATTACATACTACATTATACGTGATGTTTCCTACCGAACATAATGCTTAAAGTACTATTAAATTTAATTAAAAAAATAATCGAATATCTTTTGGTATTAAAATCTCTTTTCAAGTTAATTTCTGTCGTTAAGACTACTCCGTCTGGGTACATTTCCATACAAATGTAGAAGAATTACTTCGCTTTTAGATGGTGTACGTCCAAAATTATGAATATTATGGATAAAATTATCAGGGTTATAAAAAAATTTAGTTTGTAAATTTAAGCCTTTAAAATAAATTTTTACAAGATTTTTTATGCAACTTTGGACGTAAATGAATATCATTACGAGCATAAAAACTTGAAAATAATAAACCAGCAGGCATATAATTTAATGGAAAGTTTAAATAACTTTATTTTGCATAAATACATTGGATAGTTTTTTCTGTAATTGTAGTTCTCCCAAACGAACTATTCAATTTACTCCCCTTGTATTTTTTTCAAATAACATGATTATAAAACACGGGGCTCGTATAATATCTATACTACTAGCTAATGAATAGTTATTATTGTTTTTGTAAATATCTTTAGATAGATACATAGAATATGCATTTGCACAATATAAATTAAAAATTAAAAAAAACCCCAGACACAATAACCAAGTTCCCTATAAAAAGTAAAAAATAATAAAATAAATTCAATCTTAAAGTACCTAAGTATGTATTAATAATTCTAAAAAAAATACGTCGCGTTGGGGGACCGCTCCAAACCTAACAATTTAATTACAAACAGTTTTTTCACAGCTCAAGCGATTTTCATTGAACTTATTATTTTGTAATATGCACGTGATGCGCTTTCATTCGAAGGGTCTACTCGAATGAAAGCGCATCACGTGTATCACTCGAGTATATTTGCAGACATTCGCTTATTCTTCCCCACTTTAACCCCCCGCATCTTTTAAACGGCTCAACCGATTTTCATCAAATATGTCTAAGAACACTCGCACATAAGTCACCTTTAATACAAAAAAAAACTAAATTGAAATCGCTTCATCCGTTCCGGAGCTACAATACCACGGACTGACAGATCCACACACACCACACAGACACGTCAAACTTATCACACCCCTCTTTTTGCTTCTTTTTGATTACCATAACAAAAGGTTATAGTGAGTCAATCTTAAAAGATAGACATATGCAGTCGCAGACTTTTTTTTAGAATTAACTAAAATATTTTTTAATTTGGATGAGTAGTTCCTAAGATTAGCGCTTTCAACCAAACCCACTCTTCAGCTTTATAGTATTAGTATATACAGTATAGATTAATTTTATATATATTATAAGTATAGATTATGACATCTCCTAAGATGTTGATTGAAATCGAGTGATGTCAAGGACAATTTTATTCACAATTAAATACTTGTGATAACTGATTAATAGCATATTTATTTGGCAAAAAATGCATTAATTACAAACAAATTTGATTACCATAAAAAAAAGGTTATAGTGAGTTAATCTTAAAAGATAAACATATGCTGTCGCGGACTTTTTATAGAACTTTTAAAGAGTTTCATCATACGAACAATTCGATCATACATAATTTTTGCGTAACTTAACCGTTCACGCAGCGCACGCAACGTAAGCCCTCAAAAAGAATATTTTTTTTTCCATTTTTCATTGGTGCTCTGCTCCTATTGGTGGTAGCGTCATGTTATAGCCTATAGCCTTCCTTAAAATATAGGCTATCTAACACTAAAAGATTTTTTCAATTCGACCCAGTAGTTCCTGGGATTAGGGCGATCAAACAAAGAAACAAACAAAAAAACTCTTCAGCTTTATAATATTAGTATAGATAATATTACCAACTTATTACTTTTTTAGCAATCCTATTCATGTAATTTTTACTAATCAGCTCTGAAAATGCCTGGTACTACTCGTATTGCAGACAAATCTAAAATGCAAGTATTGGGGCAATGTGAGCAATAAAATGGAACCTCCATAAAATAAGGTAGCCTGAATGTATGAAAAGGAATCCATCAAATTTTCAACTTTTCGTTGATAGAATAACGCCCGGTCTGCTACTCACTGTCACTTGATAGTCTTTCTGTTCACTTATTTATATACAATTTTTGTTATTCTTTTCATGTGTTATAATGTCAAAGGTATAACAGAAACTCAAGGAAATCCAAAAATAGTAGGGCGTGGGAATCACATCAAATAATTCCTCAATATATAATCGGTAGAACGTACAAAGAGATTCTGCTCTTCTAGACTTACAAGCTATACATATTGTGTAAAATTGGCTCTTATATTATCACACGTATAATTCTCCCAACTCGTCATTGAACCGACTGACAGATTATGAGATGGTACATGTATTTTAGAAGTCTTTTTTTATATAAGAGGGCGCAAACGAGCATATGGGTTACCTTATGGAAAGCAATAACCACCGCCGCACCGCCATGGAGATCAGCAACACCAAGGGATCGCCGATCCGATGCCAGCCTATATTCCTTTCTTTCTGTCTGGTAACCTCACTCACTCGCAGGAATACAACAGCCCTCAAGGGAGTTGTTATTTAGCTGCAGTATTCTGTGACGTGGAAGTACTTCCCCATTCGGGCAGCTTAAATAATAAAATCCATACCAAGTTAAGCGTTTGGACGCTTACTATTGACAAGCGCACCATGCATACATCCCATGTCTGCCATATACATACTTGGTCTGTGATGGATACCAACTCTATAAAGTCTATACTATCATCAATCATGATTCGATACTATGTGTATGAAGTGAGCACTTGACCGATATTTTTATCCACAATTTCGGTAAGCTATAAACGATTACGTTGATTCATCGACACGTTGATTAATACTCAGCAATTCAAGTTAGCACCCAACTTTCAAACGAAAACATTAAGCTGATAGATTCGTTGAAAGGAAAAAGTGGAAAATATTCTGCAAACAAGAAAAACTCGATTCAGTTAATCACAGCGAGGAGACAAAAAAGAGGAATTGAAGTGGCCGGATGTGTCCAATTAATTACCCAGCAATCGTCTAATCAATTCTCCGGCTAAAAGGATGAACCTGACGCGGCTCACTACTCCAATTAATTTGTATCCTTGTTTTTCTGACTCGGTTTTCGATGCCTTACATAGCGGTTAATTGGACAGAAAATATGAAATAAAGTTTGAGATCACATTTATTCCTATGAAAACCTGAGATGTTGAATGATACTTTATTTTTATATTTCAAGAACAATAATAACGGCAACTGGCAACGGCTTCTGGTGTCGCAGGCGTACTGCTTTCCATCGCCCGAGCCGTATAATGGTTGCCACCTTTATGGTTTTAAAAAGAAATATTTACAATAAGGATACCAAAAAAATACATATATTTATTCTACATTCCCATACTAGGCGATTCTGTAGCACCCTGTAGGCAACTTTGCACTTTGATATACCACTTACGATACAGATCAAATTGCGATAAGTACATAGTACTATGTTCCTTAGTAATTTCGGACGGTTGAGAATATTTTGAATGCTAATGCCTAAATCATGTAAAAAAAACTGAGATCTGCGTTTTAAATAATTACTGCCAAAAATCATATTGATTCTGTCAATCTGATTTATTATATCTTTCTTGTATGATAGATAATGATGAACGAAATAATTACTTCATATTAAATAAACACATAGAAAATGCACTTAGCTCGTGGACGTGTGCTACCCTTCCAAGATTAAGGGTTAGTTCGGTAGCAGCTGTGTATGACGGCAGAGTTGCAGTGACGACTAAATAATGACGCAAGTCACGGCGAGCGACGTACGCCGGTTGTTTAAGACAGTTTAGCTGTACGTACTTGTACTACGGTACTTGTATTGTTTACTAACGTCGGATCTAGGACACGAGACGAAAAATAATTATGAACTGTACCCGTGACCCTAAAAATATGTCTGACTAAAAAAACTTTGCTGGTATTTTTAAACTTAAATTGTTCAACGAATTTCAACATAATGTTTTATCATTAGAATTATCTCAGTTGTGAAAATAACAATAGTAGAGTACATTATTTCATTATTGTGGTGCCACTCCCCGGTTACAAATGTCGCGTCGTTTACTACTACATAAACAATGACGTCTGGGCAGAGCGCGAATGTGCATGTGTGCGTGCGGCGCCATACAAACTGTTCCAGATTTGTCTCAGAGGGGAGGTGAGGTCGATAAGAGAGAGCGGCAGGGAGTGCCCATACTGTACGTAGTAATATTAACTATACTGTGGTGGTGCGCAAAAAAAAAATACAAGGATAATTAAAAAAATGGTTAGTGCGTGATCATGATCACAAGACAGAAGTGAAAACTTCATGTCTTGTTCCGTCTCACTCCCTTTCCGCCGACTTTACCCGATCTAGCGGTATATAGCGGAGCGTGATGCGTTACATACCCGAGCGTGACGGTTTAATCTCTTACTAAAAAGCTTGCACTTCAAAAATATTTTTCTCTTTTTACTCATTGTTTATAGAAGGAATTTGTTCCACTTAATAATTTACAAAGGAAAATATAGATGTCAGTCGTCCCTGATGCTATTTTTGTTGTCTCTAAAAACGTACATGGTAATACCATGTTATTATAGAATACGAGTATGTATTGAATACCCTGGTATTATAACCGTCGTAGATAGAGAAAAGCTATAGATAGACAAATTGATAGTTTCCATTGCATTCACAAAAGAAAAAGAATAACATATGCTGTCAACTTCTAAGGAAATAAGATAGATTGATACAATTTTTTATTTCTCGTCACAATAATGTGAAAAACAGTTATATAACAGCGCTATATACAACCTATGACATTGTCTATCTCATGTTTGCCGCACCGACGTCTATAATACGTATACATAATGTATTACAAGTCTATGCAATACGTACTACATATACCTACTTTTTTTTCAAAAACTGTTTCGCATTCATGTTATGTCGACGACAACTTGAAATTTGGCAAGACTCGCGTTACTACGACCTAGTTAGACGTTTTTCCGATTGCTACAGGGCGCCTCAATTCGTGCTGAGGCGTGTCATTTCGAGCAAATTCTTGCTACGCTGACGTTCGACCTCTAAGCCATTTATAATCTCAAGTCGGAAAACTTTTTGCTAGCCTGAAATTGAACTGTGTTTCCACCAGAGATCAGGAAGGTACTGAACGGTTTAAGGATGCGTACGAAAGCTGTGAAACGAGCGGTACAATGATGCGCAGCGGGCTCTTTTGAGATAGCTATGCAAGCGGGGTGCGGTCTAGTGATTCTACTAGGCATTGGCTCATCCACCTTCCACACATCTCTCGCAACACATCCCTCCTTTTGTATATACAAAAACCTTGCTTCGCTAAAGCGTTTCCACTAGATTTGTACTGAGCGAGATTAGGTTAATGTAGTGATTCAATTAGTGCTTAACAAATACATCCCACGCCACATCTCTGGTACAAAAGCAGCCTACAATAAGTGTAGGTATAATGTTTTGCTAATGGTTTTAGGCTATTACTCGTACCTTGTAAACAAGTCGTTTTTAGCCACGTTGAGCACCCGTCAAACTGTTAATTCCCGCTCCGTTCGACTTACGCCCACGTCATCGCCGCTACATGACATTGACAGGTGCCTTGTTAAAATTGAAGCTCTATCGAACACATACATAGTACACGTATAGTACATATAGTGTAATATACATATCTAAAGTATTGAAGTACCCTTTACATTAAAATAGAATATGTGACTGCCGTATAAGAGAGGATATTCTATACCACGCCTACGGGTGCCAAAAAAGCATAAGAGCCCATCTGATGTGAAGCAGCTACACTATTTTTCGAAATGACGCTTGCTGTTGTTTTCTTTTTAATACTTTTTTTACGCAATTTACATACTACTTTATTTTCACTCATAAAATGAATATAAAAAATATTACTATTAACATTTTCGTGCATCTATTAAACTAAGTTTTACTCAAATAAGGAGCTACTCTGAATTTTACGAATATATTGGCTATCCTATCTTAGTGTGGGTCCAGTGCTGCACCACCCTCATAGGTGACACGTCCACTCTCATAGATCTTTTGTGCTCTCTCAAATCCTTTAGTCACTCTTTCAATTTTTTTTTTTTTTTTGTGTTCAGGTTACAAAAAGTTAATTCCACCCTGTCAGAGCTCAGGAGAGAGCCCCTGACTATCTGGAGACATGTTCCATGTACTTCAGTATGTATGTCCGGGTATGCCTTTCCTAGGATGTCCATTCGTTTGCCGGCTAGACGTCACATTGACACATCAAGTGTTTCATGGTCTCGATAGTCTCTTAACATGTTCTGCACTGTGGGCTATCACCAAGTCTCATCTTGTATAGGTGATCATGGCAGGTATAATGGCTCGTACGTGCCCAAGCATGAGACGCGTCCGTTTCCTGTCATATTTATGTACCTACATGTCTGTATTAATTCGCTGTACCTTCGCCAATGGTTTCTTTTGAGTGTAGCATTCCACTCATCTCTTTCCATTCAACCTATTTTTCGCCCTGTCATTATAGCCGTAATTACGAAGTGTTCAGGTCACAAAAAGTTTTACTTGATCCCTGCCTTGCCAGTTCATTAGCCATCTCATTGTCCTCTACGCCTGTGTGTCCAGGAACCTAGACCAACTCCAGCCGATTATTTCTGTCCAGTTTATTAAAGGTTATCCATGCCCACAAAAGTTTGCCTAGTTTCCTCCCTGTCAGAGCTCAGGGCCATAAGAGCTGCCTGGCTGTCGCTGAGAATGTAGATGTGACGATTCATCTTTGCACAAGCAGTTATGGCATACATTTCAGTTTGAAATAAAGTAGCATATTGCCACATACTCTGACTGTGTTGTATGTCCGTAGAAAAAATGCCCCCTCCTATCATATGTTGGTTAACTATTGCCTATGCTTCTCGACGAGCCCGGTGGTCGAATGGCCAGCAATGGCCACTTTAACTCCGAGGTCACGGGTTCGATCCCCTCACATGACAAACATTTGTGTGCATGAACATGTCTGTTTGTCTTGGTCTGGGTATATTATAAGTATTTATTTACAAAAAAATGTTTTTATGTACATATATCAGTTATCTAGTACCCATAGCACAAGCTTTGCTTAGTTTGGCACTAGTTGGCGCTATGTAATTCGTCAAGGAATATTTATTTTTTTATTAATCATTTATTATATATATTCTTCTATTCATGTCGATAGTTTCTATGGAAATCTTAACGTAGGTAGGTTTCTATACATAAATATCATAGTAAGTAACTCAAATCTTTTTTTTTTTTTGACAATTTACACAGCGCCATCTAGTCCCAAATTAAGCGCAAAGCTTGTGTTATGGGCACTAGACAACTGATAAATGTACTTAAATACATTTTTTTTTTGTAAATACATTCATAAAATACATAGAAAACACCCAGACCAAGACAAACAGACATGTTCATGCACACAAATGTTTATCTTGTGCGGGAATCGAACCCGCGACCTCGGAGTCAAAGTGGCCATTGCTAACCATTCGACCACCGAGCTCGTCAATCTTTGTAAAACTTACACTAACAGCTCGATGCACGCTACATATATCAAAACCGTTTATTAAATTTTCGCGAAAACGATACAAGTTTTGTACTAACTAGGTCATACAACACCTAAATAGGTAGTTGATTTATTTAAAGCCTAAACTGGCAGCGAACAAAGCGCGGTTATACGGGTCAACCTTATGGAGATGTGTCTATTTCTATTAAACCGGACAAAATTATGGTCTATATTTCTTATATACAACGGTCGTCAGTTGTCAAACAAGCATACGGTCCTTCTGGTGTAAAGCGGTTACCATAGGCATATAAACGCTAGCAATACAAGGACTATTGTTCGTGTGTTTTGCCGGATAAACCCACATCCTCCCCCAAAAGGGAGGACCAGGGGAAATAGGTGAAATGGCCTCAGGAGAGGCTGATCACCCGCCCGACAACCGGCGTCCCCGTTGGAAATAATAATAAATAATAATAATTGTTCGTGTGTTAGCAACCACGCTGGTAACGCATCATCTCTTTACATTTGGTAACCTCACTCACTCGCCGAAACACAACAATCCTGAAGGGTATTATTATGATACTGTGGCCGTCTGTATCATGAAGGTAATTTCTCAGTTGCGCTCAACATGCCTTACCTCATTTTAGCCTCTTTGGATAGTAGGCAGGATTACCATGCAGGTGAGGTTGGCATTGGCTCTAAAGATGATGATGAAGGTGAATTTTTTATTATATGAGAGGGGTCAAACGAGCATGTGGGTCACCTAATGGAAAGCAATCACCACCGCCCATGGAGATTAGCGACACCAAGAGGTCGCCGATCCCCCATGTCGTATTTTTTTACGTTGAATTTTTATACTTAATACTTCTATAATACTGATTACAAAATCTATACATTTATTTGTTTAGAAACAACGATCTCTGGAACCACTGAAGCAATTTTATTAATTCTTTTTGCATTAGAAAACTAAGTATATTATCCTGAAGCTACGAGCAGGAAACTATTGTAATATCGTTAATATTGGTCTGCCGTGATTTTATTTTCTAATGTTGTGGTACATTAAAAGACACATCTAGACTGGTAAAGTATACATAATTCGAAAAGTAGAGAATTTCAGTTAAATAACGTGACTTCCAAGCACTTTTAACCGATAAACAGTATCCTGTTGAATGTAGGATTATGGCCGAAGGTGAAGACATAATCTTAAGTAACATTTTAAAAGTTTCAGCTCATATACTGACAACATGTTGAAGTCTATATAGAGAACCCAGAACTAAGTTGGGTCTAATCACATACGAAGGCTAGTAGGCATTTTATATATAGACGGGCGATTGGCGACCATCACAGCAGTAAAAATTTACCTGCGCTTTAAATATACATGCAGTACGCAAAGATAGGAAAAGAACGTGAATTATGATGATTCACGTTTGATATGTTACGAATATAAATATAACTGAACACTTTTTATCAACTACTTTTCAATAATTGATTTAAATGAAATTTCTGATTAGGGCTAACGTCTTCCCGCGACGATATGTGGCTCAGAACTGAATGTCGGACAATTATCTTCCTTTCTTCTTGCCAAAATGGAAGCAGATAGAACGCATCTGTATGTAAAAACATCTAAGAGTCAGTTGTAGCTTGAAAGAACTTGAAAACACATTATTTGGCCTAGGTCTTATAAATAATAAGATTAATAACCTTACATATTTTTTCCAACAAGTGCAAAACTTCCCGCTAGTTGAGTAATATGTTTCAGATAACAATTCAGTCAAGATATTTCGCTGTGTTGTGAACGCTTAACATGTAAATTAGCTGTAGGAGTGCTGAAAACCGACTCTATTTATTATAAGTTTCTTTTTATCAGCGACATGTTTATGCGGCTGCTGAGTCTAAAGTGGTCGTTTGGAACCGCGCGCCCCGGCCGCTGCGGTCTCGCGCATTACAGTCCACTGCAGTTTATCTAACTACCTACCCTACTTCTTTTACTTCCACCATCGTAAACAAGAAGTACATACTAAAGTACGACTACGAGTACCTATAAGGTACGAGCAGCATCAAAATACATATCATATTTTTTATTTTATTCAGAACAACTAACAGCGAGTACAATGGAATATTAATGGCTGGCAATTTAATCTACACTACGTTGCGTGCTTCCGCCACCAATTAGTTCATGCAAACTACTGCCAGCCTGCACCCACCCACTACCGTTAGTAGTTGCATGCGACTGCCGTGGCTGCTTTGGTCGTCTCTGCTCCAGCTGCTGTGGTCATCTCGGCGAATCCTCAACATCTGAAACAGAAGAAACATGTGACTGCAGCCGCCCCGACTGACGTGGTCGTCTCTGCAGACTGCTGACGTCTGCGCAGAGGCGAAACACGCGTGGCAGAGACGACCACGGCAGTCAGGGCGGCTGCAGTTCATTTGCACTTCATACACTCTTAATCATTAGTAACTTTTCTTCTTCTTTACTATTGTTAGCGACTGGCTGGTTGCAATGTATATTTATGTATATTTTTCTATTTTTATATTTGACGTTCTGTTTTTGATATCGATTATTGTCTTGGATTCAGTCTTGTCTTATCGTGCAACTCGTTTGTGATCTCAATAATTATAATTTCATATAATTTTACTAAGCGTTTCCTTCATATTCCTACATCTATACAGTCCACTTAGCATCACATAATCTCCGGTAGTTATCAACTATATATCTTCTTTTTTTTACTATATGTGTTCTTTTTTTTAAACCAACACTGTCCAAAGCTTCTTGTACAAAACGAGCTCTCGAAGATCGTGTATCTGCCCAACGAAAACGAGTACTATATGAGTTGGTTAGAGCTCATATACCCGTGTCTCTGCTTGCTGCATCACGATTAATACTTTGTTCCAGTGTTTGATCAGCGGGCGTGCCTGAAAACGGAATATTATGCCGCTCTACGACTCAACCCGCTTGACGGAATTCAACATAATAATATGAGGTGTAATTGAACGAAAAATTTATTTATACAGAAATAAAAAAAATATATACTAGAACAATGAACCTAAAACTAAAAAATCTTAAAAAATATAATATAATTACTAAAATATATTATTACAAGGAGTCCCTTTAGGCAAGGTTCCGAAGATACTGGCAGAGTTCCCCCTTTGTATAGCTAGACTAATTCTTTGTCCGAGGTAGCTGCCAGCTCTTCAGTCTCCTATGATGTCGACTAACCATTTTGCTACTTCCTTAAAAAGCCTTATAGCGCTAGGACCCCACGGACCAAGGGTCTTGGGGTGTAATTATGTCTCAGCTGTGAGATGTTAATTTTATACTAGCATCCTTCCACCACACTTTCCTTGAAGCTCACTGTAACTAGGCCATATATTTGTTAATCTTGACTACTAGAGCTTCAGTAATCTATGATGTAACTAATACAGAAGTCTCTTTAATATACTAACGAAAGATTTCTGAATAATATAACTACTTAAATATCTGTCTAACTTGTTGCATTAATGGAACTATAATGTATCTACTTGGAACTACTGGGAACGGAAAAACGCTGTATCCTTTTATACTGGAAGTGTTATGGTCTACAATCGCTTGACTCTACCTATCTTATGCCGTACAGACTAAACTGTATAATCTACGACATTGTATTATGGCATTCAGTTTAATCTGTAAGACTTCTGCTAACGACGATTCCGATCGGATTTATGAATTGCCAAAATCTACTTTAGGTGTAAGTGAATGAATTTTGATTGTCGCAAAAATACTTGGTTTGTACCCCTACCGCTGAAGCCGATTACCATAAAATATTTTGATTCGAAAAATAACACTTACATTTTAGTTATTGCCAAATATCTTCAGCTTAGTCGGTAGAGGTCCATCGTTTCTACTAGCTAAGCTAAACACAAGTAGGTTAAATTTAAGTTGAAGTTTGATTTCCGCAATCAAAAAATCTGATGGTAGGCTTCAGCTTCGGCAGTAGGGCCCCAGTTGTTTAGATTGGTAGCCGCATCTAGCGTGGAAAAGTCCTTTGGTTGGACACATTTTAGTTTAGGTAATATACTGTCGTTTGTATCCTTGGACTCCATACTTTATCAGATCGCCGGTTTAATAATTATCGAATACTAAAATCATAAGTAATAATGTAAAAGAAGAAACTGACTGGCAGACTGATCGATCGATCAACATACAGACCAAACCTCTGGAGCGATCTGACTGAACTTTGGCATACATGTAGCTATTATGTTATGACTAGCTTTGGCCCGCGGCTTCGCTCGCGTGAAATTCGGGGCAAACACGTGTTTACTCATTTATCTATAGAAGTACTCGTGTAAAGTTTAGGATAAATAGTCCAACTAATCTCGTTTTCCCATACAATTTTGGACTTCCGTTTCACCTTCATATGGGTAAAATTTGAAAAATCCTTTTAAGTAATTTCATGTCCACTATGTTATATTTTCAAATCGATGCCATTTTCGTAATTGACGTCCCAGAAAACCATATAATCAACACCCATATTGATATTATGACATTTCAACCCCATCGCACTCCCACAGGAGAGATTTTATGTCACTTCGGCTATGTTGGATTACAAAATAGTTGTTGTTTTCGTAATCAGCGACCCGATAAACTATGAAAACAATACCCATGACGATTTTCAGACCTTTTCAGCATTTTTAGACATTTCAATCCCATCGCACCCCAATAGAGTATGATGGTCACGTTAGCGACATTGAATTTCAAAATCGTTATTGTTTTCGTAATCAGCGACCTGATACACCATAAAAACAATACCCATGAAGATTTTCAGATTTTTTGGCCCTATTTTAACCCTTTTTGGGCTTGAATTTTGAGAAGTCCTGAAATACGTGTTTACTCGTTTATCTATAGAAGTAGTCGTGTAAAGTTTAGGATAAAATAGTCAACTAATCTCGTTTCTCCATAGTTTTATATCCACTATGTTATATTTTCAAATCGATGCCATTTTCGTAATTAACGTCCCAGAAAACCATAGAATCAACACCCATATTGATATTATGACATTTCAACCCCATCGCACCCCCACAGGGGGGATTTTATGTCACGTCGACTACGTTTGATTAGAAAATAGTTGTTATTTTCGTAATCAGCGACCCGATAAGCCATAAATACAATACCCATGAAGATTTTCAGACTTTTTCACAGCAAATCGGCTCTAAGGAGGTCTCTCAATAACGCTTTGTTGGCTGCAAATTGATGATTTATTTTTAAGTTTTATTTAACACTAGCTTTCGCCCGCGGCTTCGCTCGCGTGACATTCGGGGCAAACACGTGTTTACTCATTAATCAATAGAAGTACTCGTGTAAAATTTAGGATAAAATAGTCCAACTAATCTTTTCCCATACAAACCAACTAATCTTGTTTCCCCATACAAATTTTGGACCCCCGTTTCACCCCCTTAGGGGATGAATTTTCAAAAATTCTTTCTTAGTGCACCCCGAGACATCATAAGAAACCTACGTGCCAAATTTGGAATCTCTAGACCCAGCAGTTTGGGCTGTGCGTTGATAAATATCAGTCAGTCACTCAGTTTCTTATTTTATATAATTCAACCCCATTGCATCCCCACAGGGGTGATTTTATGTAACCGTCGGCTATGTTAGATCATAAAATAGTTGTTGTTTTCGTAATCAGCGACCCGATAAACCATAAAAACCATGCCCATGACGATTTTCAGACTTTTTCACCCCATTTTACCCTTTTAGGGGTCGAATTTTGAAAAATCCTGAAACACGTGTTTATTCATTTATCTATAGAAGTACTCGTGTAAAGTTTCAGATAAAACAGTCCAACTAATCTTGTTTCCCCATACAAACTTTGGACCCCCGTTTCACCCCCTTAGGGGATGAATTTTGAAAAATCCTTTCTTAGTGCACCCTTAGACGTCATAAGAAACCTATGTGCCAAATTTGGAATCTATAGACCTAGCGGTTTGGGCTGTGCGTTGATATGTCAGTCAGTCAGTTTCTTCTTTTATATATTTAGATATCATAATTGAAACATGTGTTAATGGGTATTCGTATTTAGACTATGTTGTAATTTTTGTCTTGTCCATTATTATCACAGTAATTACTGTACTTTGTGATTACACGCCTTTAATTCTAATTCCTTTTGATACTCTAAGGTTCCCTCTAAGGGATAAGTCCGCCTTTGTACTACTTTATTTTGCATTTTATTTTTGTTATTTTATTTTTTATGTACAATAAAGTTATAACAAACGAACAAACAAACAAAAGCATTTTAGACATTTCAACCCCATCGCACCCCAATAGGAGATGGATGTCACGTTAGCCACGTTGAATTTTAAAATCGTTGTTGTTTTCATAATCAGCGACCCGATAAGCCATAAAAACAATATCCATGACGTTTTTCAGACTTTTGGGACCCATTTTATCCTTTTAGGGGTTGAATTTTGAAAAATTCTGAAACATGTGTTTAGTCAATTATCTATAGAAGTACTCGTGTAAAATTTAGGATAAAATAGTCGACCTAAACTCGTTTCCCCATACAAACTTTGGACTTCTGTTTCACCCTTTTAGGGGTAAAATTTGAAAAATCCTTTTAAGTAATTTCTTGTCCACTATGTTATATTTTCAAATCGATGCCATTTTCGTAATTGACGTCCCAGAAACCATAGAATCAACACCCATATTGATATTATGACATTTCAACCCCATTGCACCCACACAGGGGATGATTTTATGTGACGCCGACTACGTTTGATTAGAAAATAGTTGTTATTTTCGTAATCAGCTGTCCGATAAACCGTAAAAACAATACCTATGACGATTTTCAGACTTTGTCACCCCATTTTAGACATTTCCACCCCATCACACCCCCACAGGGGGGATTTTATGTCACGTCGGCTACGTATGATTAGAAAATAGTTGTTATTTTCGTAATCAGCGACCCGATAAACTATAAAAACAATACCCATGACGATTTTCAGACTTTTCACCCCATTTCACCCCTTTAGGGGTTGAATATTGAAAAATCCTGAAACACGTATTTAGTCAATTATCTATAGAAGTACTCGTGAAAAATTTAGGATAATATAGTCCAACTAATCTCGTTTCTCCATACAAATTTTGAACCCCATACAAAGTTTCTCCCCCTTAGGTGATGAATTTTGAAAAATCCTTTCTTAGTGTACCCCTAGACGTCATAAGGAACCGACGTGCCAAATTTGGAATCTCTAGACCCAGCGGTTTGGGCTGTGCGTTGATATATCAGTCAGTCAGTCAGTAAAATTCAAAGTCCTGACTGACTGTCAGTCAGTCAGTCAGGACTTTAAATTTTATATGTATATATATATATAGATAGACATCCGCTAAGAAAGGATTTTTCAAATTACCCAACGAAAACTTATCCTAAGCGCATGCAACGTCGCGGGCGAAACTTAGTAATAAACAGTTTTATTGTTCTCACAAATTCGACTTAAGTATCATATTCAGTTTATTTAGTTACTAACATTACCTAAGAAATTTACTATCTGTATCTAGTAATAAATCTACAAGTTTGTGAATCTTCTATGAAAAATGGATGGCATGCAAAACAGACTGTGTATTTTTAATATTCTTAGAACTTCGTGACAGTTGATTAATGAAACAAGATAACATAGGAATATTAACCGCTTATTCATTCTTTATATTTCATTTTTGCTGCCAAATACGTTTATCAACAGTGCCTTTAATAAATATTTGAAGCACGTCTTAATTATGATGTTTTACAAGGTAAGCTAGGAAGCTTGCCTTTTACAAAGGATTTTGAAATAGTTACAGCCACAGTACTTATTACAAAACAATTAATTCTTCTTTTCTTTGTATTGTAATTAAACTGTTTTGGTTTTGGAACATTTTTTTCATGTAACTACCATAAACGTTTCTACTATAATGCTTAATTCTATAGACCACGCCGCCGCGTAGATACGTCGTCGCGTCACTCTCCTAGAACAAGGTCCCTAGTAATTCTTATTATAATATACATACAATTACCCAACAAATTTCTATAAAGCACCTCTTGACATTTTCAGCTTCTGAACAACTATAAGTACTAAAAAAATACCAAAAATTGATAACATAAATAGAAAAGTATTCCCTCTATTGTATCTGATAGATGATTAGAAAATACTTACTTAAGGATATCCTCCCCAATTTATACAAAACGTCACCGCGCCCCTTCCAAACTTATGTGAATTTCCGCGATGTAACAAGTGTGCTTTTTGAATACATAATGTTATTATCTAACTATGAAACTATGTTTAGCAACAAAACATACTTAAAATAATTTAATAATTTAAAATGTGTATTTTTTTATACTACGTCGGGTGGCAGACAAACATACTGCCCACCTGATGTACTCCCCACAGAGTACTCGACTGTGGGGAGTTTCGCAGGTGGAAGTACGAGTCCGCCTGTTTGGATCAGGGTACCTCGGGGACTGGCGGCAAGCCCATAATTTGCCAGTCATGGGTCCGGAATCGCGGTGGCTATATGTGCGTATAATCACTCACGTGCATGTGGTGTAGCTACAGAGGTTGGGTATGTTCGTCTGCCTAGCAAATTGTCGGCCGGGCGTTCAACTATAATAATAGTTTCACGTCGTAGGAATCGACATAGCATAAAATATAATACCTGTTATAACATTTTACTAACCTAATTCAAGCAATAGCCAGAGACATAAATATTCTATTCTAGCGATTTTTGACGATCCAAACACTGAAATAAGGTCATTTAGAGTATTTCATTTTTGCAGATTTTGTACGGAACGCTAAAAAATAAGCATCAACAAACAACAATGTATATTTCTGCCACCGCGTGATAAATTACACAAAACTCAATATAAAGTAATGGGTACTTCTTTCTTCATGTTCATTACCATATTTCCTTTTATTTACAGTTATTTACAGTATTGCGAATATTATTCGTAGTGCGCTTTATATAAAGCTACTAGCGAGTAGGGAACTAGCCAACTGTGTTCTGAATTTTCAAAAATCATCCTACGCCTCTTATCCTACGTCATAATAGCTACCTGTATCCCAAATTTTTGAGCTATGCTTTGAGAAATCAGACAGTAACCTTTTATATAGTTACAGAAGAAGAATATTATAATTTTTGGTAATTAATATTGTATGTTATTATAGGGTTGCTATCCGTTCGGGTTTCCCCAGATTTGTCCTAGTTTGGAGGGCGACCGGGGAGCGTCCGGGCGGGGTTTTATTTGTAGTCCGGGGTCCGGGAATAAAAGTTTTAAATCACTACTCCATGCTGCGAATAACCGTCTTGTCACAAAATAAAAAATAGTGCTAGTACTAAAAATATAGGGGTGTAAGTGGTTCATCAACATCTTTGAACCAAAGCCAACCTCACCTGCGCGTGGTGCACCCTGCTAACAGACAAACGAGGCTCTGGCGATAAGAGAGGTAGGGCATAGCGTATTTTGTAAGCTGCCCGACTGGGGAAGGACCTCCACCACACAGAATACTGCAGCCAAATAACAATTCCCTTGAGGGTTGTTGTGTTACTGCGAGTGAGTGAGGTCACCAGAAACGAAAGAGTTGCTGCGATGGCAGCGTGGGTGGCGCCGCGCGAGCGATAATTTTTGTTGCGAGCGTTAATATGGCTACGGTAACCGCTTCACATCAGACGGGCCGTATGCTTGTCTGCCACCCGACGTAGTATAAAAAAAAACTAAAAAACACTGATGACATTTACGGGTTTTAACATTCAAAATCAGGAGTTTTCACGCATCTTGACCTGGTTGCTAGCGTTCAGAGATGGCAACCCTATGTTAATATCATATATCCTACTAATATCCACCTGATAACCAGATGCTTCACTGAACGGAATGCACGGAATTTTGTAGAGAAATTCGCTAACGTTAGTGAATATAAAGATTCGGTAAGTTTAACATCCTAAGTTATATTACTTATACTGTGGTTATATCTACCAATGCCGTTGATAGCATAAATAATTTGTTTTAATGTCAAAGTGGCACGTCCAGAAACATTAGAATCTCCAACATTACTCGACCTTTTGATGCTCACGAATATTTAATCAGATGTATCAGGGTACATCGTCCTTTTCAATTCCCAAATCGCTGTAAACTATAGGAATAAAGTGTGTGTAATAAAACAGTAACAGCGGTAGTAATTCTTCTTTTTATTGGCAATGTTGTTGCAATATTTATTTGCGTAAGCAATATTGCTTTTCAATCCATGAGGTCATCGGCTGGCCGTAAAAACTTCACTTGTATTTAAATACAGGAGAAGGAAAATAAGACCATTAAAAGGCACGAAGAGTTAATGAAATGTTTATGTAACTTTTTTATAAAGTTTTAATTTTATTTAATATTTATTGCACACAATATAAATATGTTTTTTATTCAAAAAGGCGAACGTAATGCTAAACTGGTAGACAAAGCAAATTATTTACAGTTTTTGACGTGATAACGTCTTATAAATCGATGAACGCCGGCTCCACGCACGAAAAAGCATGACTCATTGTCACGTTCCGCCTGAGCCGGGCGTGCAAGCGAGAGCGCAGCTTGTGACGCATCTATCTCTCTTCCACTCCAACGGCCGATGTTTTCTTACGACGTTATCACATAAAATTATCGTCCGTAAACCGACTTTGCAGACAATATTTTTTTATTTTATTTCTTAAGCCTGTGCCTGTAAGTAATCAATCCGGAAGACGAAGTTTTGTACTTATACTTTTAAAAAATATAATCTGAACTGTATTCACGAGTTGATTACACAAAAACATCTAATAAAATTGAATATCGCAAGAGAAATTTTCTTTATAGCCAGCAAACAATTCTTTAAAGAGCCAGAGGTAAAGTCCTCAAGGATGCAATAGTTATACCATTTGATGGTTTTGATAATAACTCGATGATAATTATTTATTTTTATACTAATGGAGTGGTAAACAAGCGTACAGCCAGCCCAATGTTAAGCAGCCATCGCAGCCTATGGATTATTCGGTTTGCTATGAACGAGAGGCATCATTCCCGCGTTGCCGACCCTGTAAAACCTCCTTTACGCCTTTCTTGAAGAACTCCATACCATACTGTCTCTTAAAAATTGAAAATATTTGAAATGCCAAACAAGAAATCCAATCTTCACTGTATGTCTCATAACTGGTAGTAGGTACTAGGTAAAGTGGAATATACACTCAGCTATTGACTACCGAGAAGCGACTCAGAGCCGCACCGAGCAACTGAAGTGCATTCTCAGGTATCACTAAAATAAAATTTTGAAACTTAGTTTAACTTTACATTTTAAATTTGACGTTGACAACAATATTTGGTTAGCAATGGCACTTTGACTCTAAGGTTGCGGGTTCGATCCCCGCACAAGACAAATATTTGTGTGCATGAACATGTCTGTTTGTCTTGATGTTTTCTATAGTATTATATGTATGTATTTACAAAAAAATGTATCAGTTATCTATTACCCATAGCACAAGCTTTGCTTAGTTTGGGGCTAGATCGCCGAGTGTAATTTGTCCAGAAATTATAATAATATAATTTATGACAAGTATCGAATTCCACAGATCGAATTATACACGGACAATCTCCGTGTATAATTCGAGTAAAAGATGGTGTAGTTACAAAGTAACCTCGACAATCAAGGTCAAAAGATCTGAAGTAAGGTAATAAATTAGCAGTGGCATTACAAAGGCTTTGGGGCGGGACACTTCGGAGCCGAATGACATACCACTTCACGATAAAGGCACAAACAGTTAGTTAGTTTTGTGCCCTCCGGGCAAGCTCTTATCATTCTGCTGTTAACTGTTGAAATTACGTCTCTACTAAGTGAATATCGTCGTTGTTGTTGTCATTGTTAAATAAACTATGATATCGACGTCAACCCTTACTCATCCCACTGGGATACGTGTCTCCCATCAAACGTAAGTGGTTCATCAACATCTTTGAACCAAAGTCAACTTCACCTGCACGCGGTGCACCCTGCTGACTGACAAACGAAGCTCTGGCGAAAAGAGAGGTAGGGAGCGTAATTGTAAGCTACCCGACTGGGGAATGTACCTCCACCTCACAGAATACCGCAGCCAAATAACAATTCCCTTGAGGGTTGTTGTGTTCCTGCGAGTGAGTGAGGTCACCAGAAAGGAAGGAGATGCTGCGTTGGCAGCGGGGGTGGCGGCGCGCGAGCGATATTTTATGTTGAGAGCGTTAATATGGCTACGGTAACCGCTTCACATCAGGCCGGCCGTATGCTTGTCTGCCACCCGACGTAGTATAAAAAAAAAACGAAGGGGTTTAGATTAGAGCATTCTCCACCACACTGCTCAACTGCGGGTTGGCGGTGATCAGTGTTTTTAAGCCGCCTAAAGGCCTCTTAATTTGGCTTAACGAATGTCAACTAATGACAACAACCGGGACTGACGGCTTAACGTTCCCTGCGTACGGATGAGCTCGAGATAATATAAACCTATCCATAGACAGGCTACAGTAGACGTTGCTTAACTTGCGTATTCGATTAGACTGACACGCGCAATGACGCCATAGAGCTCCTCAACTACGAGTATGATATAATATCGTATAATATAGTCTCCTGGCTCTGCGGTGAAGGCATTTATATAACGTTTTAACTATCTAGTACCTAACTACATGTAAATTCCTTGCATGCTATATAGGAATTGTCGAAATGTCAAATTGTCGGTCCTAACATTTTCTTGTTATTTTTAAAGAATTTATTTTACAGCAATAAGCAAACATAAAAAATAATAACGTACGTAAACGACCGCGTTAATATTAAACTGTATTGCAGTCGTTTGCGCCCGTCGTCGCCGAGGTAACACAATTCAGATAGTTTCAGAAGAAAAAACTTACATAGATTACATTGTTACAAAAATTATAGAGATTGTACATCTCTATAATTTTTGTAACAATGTAATCTATGTATTTTTTTTCTTTAGTTACAATTTGCACCATTATAAATATACTAGAGTATGTAGGTTTTAATTTGCCATTCATCCATATGTCCCTGTTATGTAAAAGGGGTGTGTGGTGAGCATGTGTGAGTGTTATGGATGTGTGATTGTGAGAGTGAAAGTGTGAGAGGATGAAGAAAAGTTTGTTTTATTAAATAAAACAAAATTGGATATGGTACCTATCGCCGAAGCTAAAGTCTATTGCCATTGGTTTTTTTGATTGCGAAAATAAAACTTCAGCTGAGATTGGTGGTAATTGTGTTAAGCTTAGTTGGTAGACCCTAGAGCTCTGCTGACTAAGCTGAAGATGTTTGTCAATAACCTTCACCTAAGACGAACTTTTGGAATAATAAAAACTTTTTAACAAAAAAATTAAACCGCCGAAAAAAACGAAAAGCAAAAAATAAAAAACTATGTTTTTATTGACCTTAATAAGTAAGTTCTTAAACTAATTTAAGTACACCTAAGTAATTTTGTTGGAGATTTCACGTTGCATTGTTAATTTGATTTGGTTATTTTTATTTCTTTAAATTTGAGGTAATTTAGTGATCTTTGTTCATTGATTGTTTGGCGCCGACTCAAAATGAATTGTTGATGAACCACTTACACCCCTATATTTTGTTGAACTGAGCTGTGCTGAGTCAAAGATGTTGATGAACCTCTTGCACCACAAACTTGTTTTTTTTTTTTTTGTAATACACAACTCAGCATTAAAATCTGTGAATGAACTATAAATCATCTCCTGTTTTCCTACCCTTAGGGTTGAAATTTTTCTTCCAAATTTATTTGGAACTAACTTCGGGGTGTACCCTTTCCAGTAAAAAAATAATTATCAAAATAAGACTACTCTGTAAAAAGTTATGCGTGGTCATACATCACAATCAGTGAGTGAACAATCAATCATCCCCTGTTTTCCTACTCTTAGGATTGAATTTTTTTTTTCCATATTTATTTGGGACTAACTTCGGGGTATACCCTTTCCAATAAAAAAAAATATCAAAATGGGACTGCTCTGTGAAAAGTTATGCATCATACATCACAATCAGTGAGTGAACAATCAATCATCCCCTGGTTTCCTACCCTGTGGGTTGAATTTTTTTTTCGAAATTTATATGGGATCAACCTCGGGGTATACCCTTTCCAATAAAAAAAGAATTATCAAAATCGGACTACTCTGTGAAAAGTTATGCGTGGTTTTACATTACAGTCAGTGAGTGAACAATCAATCATCCTCTGTTTTCCTACCCTTAGGGTTGTTTTTTTTTTCAAATTTATATGAGACCAACTTTGGGGTATACCCTTTCCAATAAAAAAATAATTATCAAAATCGGACTACTCTATAAAAAGTTGATCATGATCATACATAAAAATAAAAAAAAATAAAAAATATACGCGTCGAATTGAGAACCTCCTCCGTTTTTTCGTCGGTTAAAAAATACGATGGTAACAGGCTTCAGCTTCGGCGGTAGGGCCGCTGGTCTATAATGTCGTAACAGAAAGAAGTAAATATCTATCTATATAGCCAGACATGAACGCAGAGAGATCAGACACTGCTGTACATACAAACAACTAAATAATAAACTTAAAAAAGTATCTAATTAATGAACTTAAAAAAGACTCATATTGTCTTTTTCTAGTTTCAGAAATTTCTTTCCAACATTCCTTCTTGCCAATGGTCACTTCCCAAATACAAGTAGATAAAATGATGACAAAGAATAAGAATATTATTTGTAAAAAAAACCTGGTCTAAGTGCCGACATACCTACATGCAAATAAAGAATTTTCATTTACAACAAAGAATCATTGTCGCTGTACGCTGTATTAATTACACAAGTGAAGTTGACGTCTATTTGTCTTAGTCTGTTCGTTTTCTATGTATTCTAAGTATGTATTTATAAAAAAAATGTATTTAAGTACATTTATCAGTTGTATAGTACCAAAGCTTGTATTATTGTTTATTTTATTGTTGTATTGGCCGTGTGGTTTCCGGCAGACTAGAATAGAATCACTCCGTCTCTTCCTGTGGATGTCGTACAAGGCGACTAAGGGAAATACATTATCAAACATCGATCAGGCCTCCCTAACCCGTCTGGCCAGCGTGGGGAGTGTAGGCCAAATCCTCCTTCGGTCTCGGACGGACGAGAGAGTCGTGCTCCTATAGTGGAGACTAAAATAACCTAATGATGATGATGATGATGATAAAAGCTTGTATAGTACAGCTACAAGCTTTGCGCTTAATTTGGGACTAGATGGCAAATAAAAAAAAAACAATAACAAGAGAGACACGACACATTAACAACTATGAACCTATACTATTAGTTTAATCAACTTAGTTTATGTACATTGGCGGGTGGATGAGAGTGCGGATTACTTACGTGGACTAGACAATAACAACAAGTAAATTATATGAACAAGTATAGCAAGCGTTAGTACGCGTTAGCGAAACTTTGGCGCTACTATTTACATGTAATATACAATATTCCTGGACAAATTACACACCGCCAACTAGTCACAAACTAAGCAAAGCTTGTACTTATGGGAACTAGATAACTGTTATGCTTTAGTAAATATATACAAAACACATAAAATATATAGAAAACACCTAGACGAAGACAAACAGATAAGTTCATACACACAATTGCTTGTAAATTTATTAATATAATTACGGACACGATCACGCGATATTCGTCGCGATCGAGAGAGGGTGGACGCGTCTGGACACTCGCCCTGATGAGAGTGTCTGTTTGAGATCGAAACCAGTCGACTTTCCTGACAAATATACGAGTGACCCGTTTAATATAGTTAATTAATTTATTATAATGTCTCACTATATCATATGCTCCAACATCTCTAGAAATCTGCAGTTCACCTAAATTCCATCAATTTACAACACAAATATCTTGTGTGGGCTCATTCGCCCTGATGAACTATCTTTAGAGTTAAAACGAAACCTTACCTGCACATAGTGCATCCTGCCGTTAACCAACGAGTTGGCAAAAGAGACCTATGTCTCAAAGAATACCTCAGCCAAATAACAATGCCCTTGTCGTGTTCCTGCGAGTTAGTGATGTCACCAAGCGTTAGGAAATACTACGTAAGCAGCGAGAATGTCAGAGCGCGAGCAATATTCCTTGTATTACCAACGTCAAACGTCAGCATGCCTATGGTAACCGATTTACACTAAGCTGGCCATATACTTGCATGAAACTCAGCTTCGTATAAAAAAAAAATGAACCACGACCTAACCCTGAGAGTGCTCATGCCGGGAAGCCACAATGTCAAATTGATTGTTTGAGAAATAGATATATTTTTGTATACCACTAAAGTGGCAAACAAGCATACGGCCCGCCTGATGGAAAGCAGTTACCATAGCCTATGAACGCCTGTAACACCAAGAGCATCACACGCGACTTTTTGTTGCGTGTGGATGATCTTCACACCCTTCATGAAGAACTCCATGCTGTAGTCTCCTGAGAAAACCTTACGCGACCACTTACTTTTCAATGTGTGAGGATGAATTCCCTGTCGACGGCGAGCGGTGCGACTGTAGAAGGTGGCCTTCGATTATGCCCACGGCCCACTCCTCTGAACACATCCCATTGTACAACCGGTAGAACACAAACGCAAAATCTCTTCTCAGACTTAAAGGTTCAAAACCGTCTGTTTTGGGATCGTCAACGATCCTCACAGCATGCTTTTGAATTGAGTCACAAGGTGCAAGCTGGTATCTAGGCACTCCCGCCCATTGATGACAACAGTACTCCATATACTGGCACCGAAAGAGGTACGAGTACCCTCATTCTCATCGCCGCCGGATCTTTTCATCTAATATCAGCTGATATAGTGATATAATGGAGGAAGGGACACAAGACGCCGAGATGGTTTCGTTCGCGTGCCGCCACTTCGTAGCATTAAAAAAACTAATGGTTTTTTAGTTGTGCGCAAATACTTGAAGAGGCTATAGTTAGCCTCTTCAAGTATTTGCGCACAACTAAATTTAGGCACGCAGGAATCGTTCAAGCTGTCACGCATCTTGCAATCGCAGTGCTCAGAAGAACGAAATGTATAATTCTTGTTTAATAACCAAGAAGAAATAGCGATCCATTATATGGATCGCTATTTCTTCTTCGGATTGCGCGCCTTATCGCGTCGCCCCTCGATATGAGCTGGCCCTAAACTCGTATAACTAAGGCATAGTCTTTAGTTAGGGTAAGACGTAGTACGTACGTAGTACGTACTTCTAAACATTTTTATTAAGTTTCTAAACGTAGTTTGATAAGATAAATTCAATTACTTATTCTAACGTTTTGTACTTGAATTAACCACTTATTCAAAAATACTGCAAACGAAATATTCTAAGAATTTCAGCTGTAGGTACAAGCCGCGAATACCTGGAATAGATTTTACTTAGCGGCCATAATTTATCTTCAGAAAACATTATTACGTTTGAATGATTTATAACGATATTTTAAAGCTTCACAAAAATTATATTAAGGTAGTCAGAAATAACATATTTACAAGCTATTGCGACAGAGTTGCTGTCTATCGCAACTGTTCCGATTGTAGTGCTGTTCTCAACGTTGTCCCACTTTTCATTTCAGGTCTCACCATTATGAAAACTCTACTTGATGTTTTTTATTATTAGCTCCTGGACGCATCCCTTATCATAACCAACAGTATTGGGATTCTAGGTATCAAGATATCAAGCGACGTCCAATTCCGAACTGACCTGAAGGAGAAGAACAAGCTGATGTTAAAAAAATTCGTTGCTTGTTTAAAGTAAGGGCATAAAAAAATATTTACAGAATCGACATTCATGCGAGTTCCCCTAACGACAAGCCCATAGGCGGCATTAACTGTTCTCTTGACTTCCATGCAAATTTTAGCATGCAACACTAACGAAAGTAAAACTATATATTTATATCATCATCAGGTCATTTTAGTCTCCACTACAGGAGCACGACCCTCTCGTCCGTCCCAGACTGAAGGAGGATTTGGCCTACACTCCCCACGCTGGCCAGACGGGTTGGGGACGCCTGATCGATGTTTTATAATGTATTTCCCTTAGTCGCCTTGTACGACATCCACGGGAAGAGACGGAGTGATTCTATTCTAGTCTGCCGGAAACCACACGGCCAATATTTATTTTTATAAAATTTATTTTTAATTTATTTATATGAAAAAATGATATTATTCGTCGGGATCTTTCCAGCGCCGGCGTCCCAGGTGTATTAGAACCAAATGGTCTGGTACGCGACGTTAGTAAGAGACCTGACGGGATGTCATTTCTGCCATGGAAGATGGGAAGGCCATTAGTGTGGGACGCTACCTGCGTTGAGTAGAAACCCTGGCGCCTTCCCATCTCATAAACACGTCCGGAACTCTATAAATATATAAATCTTATTGCTAACTATATAGGTATTTGAACCGTTTAGGGTCTAAACGCTTGGACCATAGAGTTCGAGTGCGCGACTTCTTTTTAAGGAATTAGCAAAGCGTTTGGTCGACACTTACCGTAACCAGAGGGCTGGCTTTTATTTCGCAAACGCTTAAGAATTACCATTCAGTGTGGCAATACAGCCAGCCTTCTGGACACGATACGGTGATATGGAGGAATATTTTCACGCAATTTAATTTTAATTCGTTTGTTTGTTTAATTTTAATTTCTCTCTATTTATTTGGTAAAAATATTGTTTGATTTTAAGTTCTAATTGCGATATATATATATTACATTAGTTTCTGTAGTTAGTTTTAAAAGTTTTAAGTTTTTATTGTCAACAAAACTTCGTAATAATTTAATTCTAACAAATTGAAATTCTTGTCAATCCTCCACATCATCTTATTCACGGAAAAATATTTAAATTATATCTCAAAAAATCCTTTCTACGAAGTTAACGCCATCGCATAAATGAAATAGCTGTCAAATTTTCATTTTCTGTTGGCCTTGTTCCTACACCTTTCTCACATTATGCAATAAAGAAAATCTTAGAAAGAGTTGGCACACTGTGGACAATAGACGATACATAAAATATTGTTGATAGCTTATAAGGCTCTGGCACAAGAGAAGTAGGGCAGCGTAATTATAAGCTGACCGACTGGGGAAGTACCTCCACCTTACAGAATACTGCCGCCAAATAACAATTCCCTTGAGTGTTGTTGTGTTCCTGCGAGCAATGCTAATCATTCTGTAGAAATTAATTTAAGGAAATTTTAATGTCATAAAGAACGCGTGTTCAAAATTAAAGATAAGATAGGTGTACTTCTGACCTTTAACTGTACATTATCAAAATACAAGAATGACCGGGAGTTATCATCTCATTCCTACATGACTTGGCTTTAAGATATACAGAATGGAAAATAACAACTATATTAGGACATTAAGACCCGACTTGAGACATAAAGCCTGTCCGGCAGCGCGGCGCCTCACGCAATGTGCGTTACCCTTTAGACGTACGATCGTCTTAATTACACAGACTCTACTAGGCGTCTTTAAAAGACGCCATGAAAAGCCAAAAAGGCTTCAGCGGACTTAATTGTACCAAATAATTCAGTGCCGTGCACTTTGAGAGACTTAAGTCATTTAAATAATTTAATTAACAAAGAATCTCAAGCTTACTAGACTGTCGTTTATTATTTCTGTAGCCAGTGGCGACGTTAGAACTTAGCGATGCCTGAATATTTTCTTGTTCGTAATATTATTAAGCATTCATCTTAATAAATACTAAAGCATTCTGTTTACGTATATAATTATTATTCTTCATATTATCTTATATAATTATTTTTGTTCAATGAGTACCAAGTCACATTGTATCATTTTACGAATTCTCGTCAAATTATAACCTCCGGTGCTATCGAATCCGGTTTTTTAAGATTGACTAAAAAATTGCTTGAGATGGGATAAGTCCGCCACTGTACGTTAAAGTCTATTTTATATGTACATATATAGCATCACACGAGTATTTTAGGACCTAATTATGTGCAGTTTCATACACTACTTTATCTAAACTCATGAAATAGATGATAATAATATTTTAAATAAACCTATGTAGTTAATTTAACAGCTTTATTTCATTCTTATAAATCCATTAGCAGATCGAGCATACGCGATGCGCCGCGCGGCGTCGCGTTCACAGATTATGTAGAAAATTTTTGCTAAGTTGCAATGCATTTGCATTGCAACCTCCATAATATAGCCGAACCCAGGGCTGAAGTTGTACCGAAAGGGAAAAAAAGTTAATTTTTCTATACAGTTGTCCATAAAGAGCTGTATCGAAAATTATTTTTTTAAATTTATTTTGATGGCTTGTGCGTAAAATATTAAGATTCTGTGTTTACTTTTTTAATCTCTAAATTTCAGTATGAGATTAGATAAAAGGTTTTACAATACAATACATTGGAGGAATACTTGATCTTAATATAAGTAATAGTTTTAATGTGAGTGGATAACGAAACTTTATGTGGCGTAAATCACTTGATTCTTGGAGATGGTAGTTAGCAAACCACAGGAGTGTCGTTACGTAGCACCGGCTGCGCTCGGGTTCAGGAAACTGATAATAACAAATGGTCTCCCGAATTTGTACCTTCTCCATAAAGCAGGTACTGGTAGCTAACTTACCTAAAGTACTTAATCATTAACCGCTCACAAATTTTCCGCTCAACTGTAGCAAGATAATAATTTTTTAAGTATGTTTCCATTCAATACAATAAAATACATCCTTCAGGTCTAAAGAACTCATCAAATTTGTAATCTAATAATACTTACTAAAATTTTAAGTAGGTATACTTACTAAGTATCACTCTCTATAATATAATTATTGTGTGAACAACAAAAAGCACATCAAACATGGCGTTCCTACATTTCATATAGCGCGATATCAATAAGGAATATAAATCAAACCAAATTACATAATAAATAAATATTCTTAGAAAACACCCAGACCCAGACAAACAGACATGTTCAAGCACATAAATGTTTGTCTTGTGCGGGGATCAAATCCGCGATCTCGGAGTCAAAGTAGCTATTGCTAACCACTGGGCTCATCAATAATTACACCAATAAATATACATTTTTATGTAGATTAAAATTAAAGTTTCTTTATAGATATTATATAGTGCTTGCTATTTGCTATAATAGTAGCTTGTTATTAGCTATAACTTATACGCATACGCATGATAGACGTAAAAATAACAAAATAAGATAGACGGGAGTTATGTAACGACAGTAGCGGTCGTTCGTATAATATGCTCGTCTATATAATGGGCTTCGTACAGAGCAAAGTCTTGCTATCTGTTTTTGATTGGGTCGTAGACTTGTCGTTTACGAAATATTCACCGATAAATACATGCATCATGACGTTTGACGCTCGTATCGAACATAGCGGCGAGAGGAATTCCGAAGTTACGAGAATTTATGCGGTTAACATCCCTCCGAAATACCACGACACTGTCATTTACAGTTGGCTATTTTGTTACGCGATTTTGATACTACATCTCGACATAAATTTAGAGAGGACCTATAAATAAATAGTATAAGAAAATATACACCTCGAAGGTCGAATTTTCATTCAACTATTTTATCCACGCGCAGCTTGATGATAATGCTATAATATGTATTCTAGTGTTAAGTCGAAACCACCCCGAAATCTCAACAAAGTAATTTTGCGGCACCCTTGGCGGGACAATATCTGACCCTTATATCCACGACACAATAAAGCTCCCATTGTCATAATCGGGAGATTATCGATCGAAAAGCAATTTCTGATATTCCACCAAGTGCAATATCGTATCGCCTTCTATAGTGTGGCTTAGAATGATGGGAATTTTAGCGTAGTTACCTACATAATTAGATAATTTTAATTACATTGTGTAATAAAAATGTATCAGTTGAGACATGTATGTATAAGTAGGTATGTGTAAGACAATGTATTAAATATCATCAATTTTTTTATAATTTTTGACGTTTGACGAAAGTTCTCGGGATGATTTTCTTTTATTAAAGTGGTAGTAACTAACCGTCATCACAACCAGATTAAAATCCTTTTGTGAGGTACTCATGGCCACTCATAACATATAGGTATCAGCATCAACCCATAATCATCCTACTGTTGGGATATGGGTCTCCCCCCAATCGAATGGGTTTAGACCTTCCACCACGCTGCTTAAACTAGGGGTTGGCGGCCAATATTTTCAAGCCGCCCACTGACTTGGCTTAACGATTTTCATTTAATGACAACAGCTGGGACCGACAGCTTAACGAAGCTCGAGATAATAATAAATAAATAAATATTCCAGGACAAATTACACACGGCCATCTAGTCACAAACTAAGCAAAGCTTGTACTATGGGTACTAGATAACTAATATAATACTTAAATACATTTTTTTTTGTAAATACATACATATAATACATAGAAAATACCCAGACCAAGACAAACAGACATGTTCATGCACACAAATATTCGTGCTCCTCACATATAGGTATCATCATCATCATCAGGTCCATTTTAGTCTCCACTACAGGAGCACGAGGACCCTCTCTCGTCCGTCCTAGACGGAAGGAGGATTTGGCCTACACTCGCCACGCTGGCCAAACGGGTTGGGGAGGCGTGATAGATATTTGATAATGTATTTCCCTTAGTCACCTTGTACGACATCCACCGAAAGAAACGGAGTGATTCTATTCTAGTCTGCCGGAAACCACACGGCCAATATATAGGTATATCTTAGCATAAATACAAAAATTACTTACTGTTTAAATTAATTAATTACTGTTTGCCTGTTAAATAAACCATATTTTTCAGTATGACGGAAATTCAATGCAACAACAGAGAATTCTCGGTTATATCTCGTGCCAATAACCAACTGCCAAGATAAAATATTTATTTTTCTCATAGAGCACTTGATAAATTTGGAACAAACACAACTTTCAGCAGCTACAATTTAATACTGCGTAGTTTACAAAACTTGTGAGTAAATATAAATTTTTAAAGAACTTAATTTACTTGCAAAATATATAATATTGCATGAATATTTTAATCCTTTTGCTAAATAGCTACAAAGTTGTTTAATATTTTCTTTAAATTATTTATTGAAAATTTTGCATAAGTGTATAAATCTCAGATATTCTGTAAGAACTTAAGTTGCTGACATATCTCTCAGAGTCAGCGAGCTAAAGTGGCAGTAGGCAGGTCACATCTGCCTATTCACTGATGGTATACAGTAAGTTTGAAACCAATTGTTGTGTGTTGCTACTGCCCAGTAAGTACAGACTCTTCATATTCGCAAAACCGACCGTATTGTTTAGATCAAAAAGACAAAAAGTAATGGGATGAACGGTGCCTAATTACAAATAAATACCAAAGTAAATCCGAGATTCTTGTGTTACATTATTGATGTGAAATAATAAAGGATTTTGGATCCCCACGGGACATTGGGATGGATAAGCACGTATGAGTTCGCGGGCAGTAGGTAGTTTAAAATACATTGTTTAGAATATAAACAGGTATGTCATAATGTTCCACTTTTCTTCCACTCATCCCTATACAGAAATTACAAAGCGGAGATCAGATATCACAGCGTTGTAGTAGGTATACCAGCATTCTTCGATATTGAATCATTATTAATTTTGCCGTTCTTTTCACTCCTCATGAAATGAATATAAATGGAGAAACTGCATGCAAAATTTAAATATACACAGATTTAAATATGCACTTAGTATATAATGACTATACAAGCATTCTCTGCCAGTCTACCTTATAGTGATGCAGAGATAAGACATGGCAGAGGCACGGACAAAGTATATAATGTTTATACATTTATTATATTGTATTCTTTTTTATTGCACATTATAAAAAAAAAGGTTACAAGAGTTTACGAAAGTAGTATGCAAAGGCGAGCTTATCTCTAATAGAGATCTCTTCCAGCCAACCTTCAGCAGTGGGACAGTATGTTAAGTAGCGGTTAGGTAGCTATGTGCCTGAAATTATTAATTATGTTATATAACACGATATACACCTAAGCATAATTACATATTCCCATATAATACATATTATACACTTATACTAAATACATAAATACTTATATAAATACACACATACATACATACTATCCAGACATATTAGATAAATAGTGATCTTTCAATTTTTTCTTAAAAGAGTAGACAGATGGGCTGTTTCGAATTTGTAAGGGCAATTTATTCCATAATTGAGCAGCGCAGTAGGTGAATGAATTGTAAAAAAATTTGGTATGCGCAGTAGGTAGGAGCAGCGTCTTGGTGTGGCACGGACGACGAGGACGCGAGGTAGGGGGAAGGAGATTAAAACGAGAGCGGAGATAGACTGGAGCAGAAGAATTATTAAGGATCTTGAAAAGAAAGATCAGGATATGGAAATTGTGGCGACTGCGGATGGGAAGCCACTTGAGTCGGGCGCGGTACTCACTAACGTGGTCAGTCTTTTTCAGTCCGAATATAAACCTGATTGCAAGGTTCTGCAAGCGTTCCAATTTGTTTAAGAGCTGTTCATTCGCATCAAGATAACATATATCAGCGTAGTCGAGGAGGGGAAGTAGGAGAGTGTTACTGAGCATGACTTTAGTCGAGAAAGGCAGAAAGTTTTGGAGACGTTTAAGAGAGTGGAAAGAATGATGCATACGCTTGCTGACCTCATTAATATGAGCAGACCAGGATAGGTTACAATCAAGAACAAGACCTAGGTTTTTGGACTTTAAACAGTATGGTATGTCGATGCCATTGAATTGTACCTTTGGAACCGTACAAAGTTTAGGCATTAACCGGCTACTTCCAACTATCATTGATTGTGATTTTAGAGGATTCACTAACAAGCCAAATGATTTAGACCATTCCCCAATGGCATGAAGATCTGCATTAAGTGAACGAATTGCCGAGCAAACGTCAGATGGTGCAAAATGTCGGTATATCTGTAGGTCATCCGCATAAAGGTGATATGATGAAGAAATGACATGGACAATTTGGTTGATAAAAACCGAAAAAAGGAGAGGTGATAATACGCCACCCTGTGGTACACCGGCTTTTAATGTGGACCAACTAGAGAAAGTGTCATCCACTTTAATACATTGGTGTCGATCTCGAAGATAGGAATCAAACCATGAGATTGCGGAGGAAGAGACGTTAAGTGCGCCAAGAATACCGAGAAGGATGTCAAAATCTACTGAGTTGAAGGCACTGCTAAAGTCCAACAACGCAATGACAGTCAGCTCTTGATTGTCCATTGCATGTCGAATGTCCTCAGTAACATGGAGCAAAGCACTGACTGTGCTGTGAGAGGGACGGAATCCAGATTGAAATGGACTAAGGAGATCATTTGCAACTAAATAGGATTGAAATTGCTTATGGACAGCGCTTTCCAATACTTTTGACAGAAGGGGCAGAATAGAGATGGGGCGATATTGAGACAGAGAAGAAGGGTTAGTAACTTTAGGAAAAGGAATAACGTGAGCCTTTTTCCACGCTGACGGAAAGATGTTTGATGCCAAGGAAAAGTTAAGAATGTGTGTGATAACCGGCAAAATATAATCCAGAATGAACAGAAGCATATCAAGGCTCACGTCATCGCTGCCCACAGTTTTAGTTGAAATTGACAGAATGCTTTTCTTAACATCCTCCTCCGCAATACTACGAAACGAGAAGGGAGAGCACTTAGGTCGCTGCGTATTGGACAGAATTTGGAGAGATGACGCTTTAACAGTATCATCAAGACTGGTGGGTGGCTCAGAGAAATGACGATTTAAGGCGTCTAAGTCAAGAATTAAGTTAGAAGAAGATTTAGAATTGTTGCCCACGCCAATAGACCTCAGGAATTTCCAAGTTTGAGAAGATGATTTGTTTTTAAGAGATATGTGGATATGACGACGTTTCTCATCTCTACACAGCCTGTTACAGATGTTCCGCAGTTTTTTATATACTAGAAGATTGGCATCCGTAGGTTCCTTTCTATATTGAGCTTTTGCTCTGTCCCTCCGCTTCATTGCTTTCTTGATAGAAGGTGTGAGCCAGGGTGCAGGCAAGTGTCTAACTCGTATAGATTTAACAGGAGCATGAACATCATATAAATCAGTCAGCAAGCATGTAAAAGTATCAAGTTTTGAGTCGACATCAACGGAGTTCCAAACCTGTGACCAATCAACACGACACACATCCTCTCTTAGACGTTCCAAACTAATATTTTTAAAGTCACGCTGAAAAATTATTTTATGTTTCTGTTTTGGAGGGCGCATTTTATATGACAGAAAAATTAGGTCATGATATGAAAAGGGAGCACTGAGCTGTCCGTGAATATTACAAAGTTCAGGTTTACCGGAGATAATAACATCGAGTAGAGAAGGTTTAGAGTTAGGAGCATGATGAGTAGCTGAGAGAGGTAACATGGTTAAGTTTAGAGAAGAGACTATGGAATTAAGAGATTGGGATCTAGAGTCATCTTTCAGGAGACACGTATTGAGGTCGCCCATGATAATAATATGATCATAAGAAGGAGAAAGATTTTCAAGAACAGTTTCGAAATGATTAAAGTAATTGACCGTGTTATTAGGACTGTATGTCACTCCGAGGAGAACCTTTGTGTGGTGTAGTACAGCTTCGAGAAAGAGATACTCTATTGATCCAGAGTAATCACTAGGGGATTCAGCAATAATCTTGCAAGGAATGTTGCCACGGATGTATATACAAACCCCACCACCTCGCGCACCAACACGGTCATTACGAAATAGCTTGTAGCCAGGAAGGGAACACAAAGTAGAAGAGAGAGATGGTTTCAACCAAGATTCCGAAACAAGGATACAGTCGACTACGCCGTCTTCGAATGTAGCTAAGAGATCCGAGTATTGACTGATTATGCTCTGCGCGTTGATGTGAACAACATTAAATGCTTTTGAAAAACAGGAAAAAACAGAATTCAAGCTATTATTGAGAGGCGTACCCGTATTTTTGTTAGAGATATCATCATCCGTATCATCATCAAAAGCACTGCCGTAACTTTCTGACCCGGAACATGATAAATAATCGTCATCACTATTGAAAGACATAAAATATGAAATAATTATAAATATGAATATATATTATATATAAATATTACAGGCTAAGCAAAATTGCTATGATTATTATTTATTACACACTATAAACTTATCCCATTCGCTTTGGCATTGGTTGAAAAAGATAGACAATATACAACTAATAGGCTAACACAACAAAAGTACAATTGGAACACAGACATGTGAACCGCTTGTCTTGAATGAAAAAAAAAAATACAAAAAAAAAGAATTGTAGATATCTAGTTAAACAAACTTAAAAAATAAACTAAAAAAGGTCACACTATAATCACACGAACACAACAACACCTTGTGCAAAGCAAAAACCGAACGCAATATGATCTGTCATGTGTCATTGTCTACTGTCAGTCATCTCGGCCGTCAGGTTGATTAAAAACGTACGTACAATTTAAAAATGTCAAAAGCAAGATGCAATTGCATGCAGCAAGTTGCTTGTTGTTGTGGTTTGTGATTGATTTGATTTACAGAAAGTATAATGCATAGATAATAATAAATTACTTTCAGGTAGTAAAAAATAATAATGAAACTAATGTGCAAGTTGGTAGTAAGCAATGATAAAATACAGTGTGAAGTGATACGAAGAATAAATATTCACTACACTACCTACAGTTTAATGCGCTAATCAAAACAAAATCTACTTTTACACTACCAATTGCAAGGGCGAGAATGATTACTACACATTAATGTTTGAACATATTTCTGAAACCTAATTGTGTTAATTAATATCTGATGTTATAACGGCTGGAAACTGCGACGTCAATTGTTGTAATTCAGCTGCAGTAGCGACTTTACGGCGACTTTTGTCATCGAGTTGAACGATCACCATACCGTCAGAAGACCAACACTGCTTGATTCCAAAGTGCTTTCTAGCAGCCACAAACACTTGTTGTCGGGATTTGGTTAAAAATTCAGTCACTACAATTCCAGAACCCTTGAGTGACGTCTTTGCGGCCCAAATAACAGTGCGATGCCGAAGGAAAACAAACCGGACAAGGATAGGCCTAGGCTTGTCCTTTTTTATGCCCAGCCGGTGACATGTCTCTATACCAGACTCATCAACTGACACCTTCATAGTATTAAAACATTTGAGTACCTTACTCGCTAGATCTTCTTCTTTGTCTTCCTTTATGCCGTGGATGAGTAACACCTTGCGACGAGAATGGCACTCTAGACGGTCCAGCCCTGCCACCAGCAACTCCACTTGTGATTTAATTGTCGTAATGGCTTTCCATACAAATGTTTTAAAGTGGTGATAGTCTGTGGCAAGCGATTTTACTGTATGAGGAGCACCAGTCACTGTGCTACCTGGTTGTTGAGTCGAACTCTTCTCATACTCGTCCATCCGAGCCGTAACAAGTGCCATTAGATCACACATATTCTTGTTTAACGTATCCGCCATATCTTTGTGGTCCATATTGTTGAGAAAGTGATTTTGTGTAGAAATATTATGCCAAAGGGAGCAGGTTAGTGCATTTAATATATGAACATTAATTTGATTATCAAAATTAAATTATAAATAATATAGAATTAAAAATTATTCAAGAGCAAACTTATGTGTTGTTAACTCTTTAACTACCCGCGAAGAAAAAAAAAAAAAAAAAAATATTAACACAATCTTTACATAGTAAAAGTGTCTATGAGATATTTTTTCATAGTTAAACGGAGGAGCTCGATTGTGACTTTGCGCGTGTCTATCTAATCGACCAAACGTAGCCTACCCTTTAAGAGAGGTAGGACGCAATGAGAGATGGTACTGTGCCTCGCTTTTATTATTATTTCTGATGGGTGAGGGGCATAGTGTGGTCTCTTGTTCAAAGCTTGGCCAGCATCCGGCTGGGGAAGTACCTCCACTTTGCAGAAGACTGCAGCCTTAATGGCTTTGCCGTGTTCCTGCGAGTGAGCAAGGTCACCAGGGCTTTTATTTGAGAAGTCGTCATGCTGACAACGCGGAGACCAGTCGTTGTCGAACCGCTGCCAGCGGTGTAGGTGCGGCGTGTTGGCGCGTCGGTTAGGGAGACCCGGTGAAACGGCTGTCCGCTGGCCGCCCGCAGGTCAGTTGGGTTCCCGAACCCGGGGATCACATAATCTCCGCCCCGGGAGGCTGAACCGCCAACTTGTGTAAAGTCCCTGTTGTAGAAGTCGTGCCGGTGGAGGAGACCGGAGTGGACCCGGCAGCTGCAGCAGGGGGGGACCGGGGGCCCTTCCGCCCGCCGCGCTAGCAAACCGCACAACCTGCACTGTACTGCGGGTATAGACACCGCGCTTTTTCTGACGTGTTGTCATTGAGGCGACTTCTCATAATTCCTCTGACATCTTTTTTTATGGCCGTGAAGAAAAATAGAAAGCGATTTACTCCAGCGGCAACCTCTTCCACACTCAAGGTGGACTTCTGTAATATTAGGGGTCTTCACGCAAACATTAATGCAGTTCACCAACACCTCGAAACTGCACAGCCGACCCTGCTTTTTTTTACTGAGACGCAAATATCCTGCCCGGCTGACACATCCTACTTGTTATACCCTGGGTACAAACTCGAATATTCTTTTGTACGTCGAGCTGGGGTATGTATGTACGTCCGGGAGGATATTTGCTGTCGACGCCTTCACGGCCTTGAAGACAGGAACCTGTCAATATTGTGGGTGCGCGTGGACCAGGGTGGCCACACCTGTATCTACGCGTGGCGTACTTTACAGGTCTCATAGCGGTGATTGAGACACAACTCGGATGATCGAGCACCTACAACTGGCGACTGACAGAGCCATGGAACAGTATCCCTCCGCGGAGTTAGTGATTTTAGGAGACTTCAATGCCCACCACACCGAGTGGCTTGGCTCTCGATCCACTGACTTCACGGGGAGGTCTGTTCACGACTTTGCTCTGGCTTATGGTTTCTCCCAGCTGATACTCTCTCCAACGAGAATACCGGACTTCGAGGACCATACAAGCTCTCTTCTGGACCTTCTGCTGACCACACGTCCGGATGGGTATAAGATCACAGTGGACGCTCCTCTTGGGTCATCAGACCACTGCCTCGTCCGGACCCAGGTGCCCTGCACTAGCCCTGACGCGCCCCGGCCTACCGGATGGCGTCGTGTGTGGCACTACAAGTCGGCAGATTGGGATGGATTGCGTGAATTTTATGCATCGTACCCGTGGAGGCAGCTCTGTTTCAGGTCGGAAGACATTGACTCCTGTGCATCCGCTGTGGCTGGGGCGATTATGGATGGGATGAAATTATTCATCCCAAATCGACGGGTGACCACCGCGGGTGTTAAAAAACGGCCGTGGTTTAATCGGTCTTGTAGCGAAGCTATACTTCGTAAGCAGGCTGCGTACAGGACTTGGACCACGGCTCGTATTAATGGGGATCTGAATGTTTCTGGCCTGAAACGTGAGTTTAATGCTGACTCGAGGTTCAGTAAGAGAGTGATTGCTAGGGCAAAGTATGATTTCGTCGGCAGAATTGGTGAGCGCCTGGCTAAGCCATCTGGGAGTCGTGCTTTTTGGTCGCTCGCTAAGGCTGCCGAGGGAAACTTCTGTCAGTCGTCTTTTCCACCATTGCAAAAACCTGGCTGGCAGTCTGGCCTATAGTGCTAAGGAGAAGGCCGACTTATTGGGTAATCTCTTTGCTTCCAACTCGACATTAAACGAGGGAGACGTCGTACCACCTACTATCTCATGGTGCGGTAACTCCATGCCGGAGATTTCGATTACACAGCGAGATGTCCGGCGGGCGTTGCTCTCCCTCGATATTCACAAGTCGAGTGGGCTAGATGGCATACCGGCAGTGGTGTTAAAGGTGTGTGCTCTTGAGTTGTGTTCTGCACTTACGCGCTTGTTCGCGCTCTCATACTCCACTAGGCAAGTTCCGGCTATGTGGAAGACTGCGAACGTGCACCCTGTGCCTAAAAAGGGCGACAGATCAGACCCATCGAATTACAGGCCCATTGCTATTACCTCCCTTCTCTCCAAGGTGATGGAGCGCGTAATCAATAACCGGCTCCATAGATACCTAGAGGATCACGACTTGATCAGCGACAAATAATATGGCTTTCGCCATGGTCGCTCAACTGGTGATCTTCTAGCATATCTTACGCACTGTGTTACGGGTCTGGCACCGTAGTCTTCTTTCAAAGTTACCTGCATACGGTTTGCCTGAGGGATTATGCGAATGGGTTGCTAGCTTCTTGTCCAGCAGAAGCATTAGAGCCGTTGTAGATGGCAGTTGCTCTGACAGCATGGACATTAATGCTGGCGTCCCGCAGGGTTCTGTTTTGTCCCCGACGCTGTTTCTGCTGCATATTAATGATATGTTGTCAATTGACAGCATTCATTGTTATGCGGACGATAGCACCGAGGACACTTATTACACGGGCCGCGCAAATATCCCCCGTTCTTTGGTGGAGGAGAGCCGCGAACAACTTGTGTCGGAAATCGGGGACACACTGGGTAGAGTGTCGGACTGGGGGCGACAAAACTTAGTGCGTTTTAACCCCTCTAAGACACAAGTCTGCGCGTTTACCGCTAAGAAAACCCCATTTGCTGTGGCTCCACACTTCGAAAACACACCCCTCACCATCGCAAAATCTATTGGGATTCTAGAAGTTGAAATCTCCAGCGACGTTCAGTTTCGATGTCATCTGGAGGAGAAGGTCAAGCTGGCATCGAAGAAGCTAGGTGTGCTCAACAGAGCGAAGCAGTACTTCAACTCGCGGCAAAGGCTTCAGCTTTACAAAGCTCAAGTACGGCCGCATATGGAGCACTGTAGTCATCTATGGGCGGAAGCGCCTGAATACCAGCTTGCACCTTGTGACTCAATCCAAAGACGCGCTGTGAGGATTGTTAACGAATCCAAATTGACGGACGATTTAGAACTTTTGAGTCTGAGAAGAGATTTTGCTTCCCTTTGCGTGTTCTACCGATTGTACAATGGGGTGTGTTCAGAGGAGTTGTTTGACATGTGGGCATTATGTCAAACAACTCCTCTCAACACACCCCATTGTACAATCCTCCTCCGGCCTCCTTCTACAGTCGCACCGCTCGCCATCGACAGGGGATTCATCCACACACATTGGAACCGAAGTGGTCATGTACTGTGCGATTCCAGCTGAGTTTTCTTTCACGTACTACTAAGCTGTGGAATAAATAAATAAATAAATAAATATTGTCAGACAAATTACACAGTGCCATCTAGCCCCAAAGTAAGCGAAGCTTGTGTTATGGGTACTAGACAACTGATAAACATACGTTGTGCGAGATGCTGGGATTGTTGGAGAGAGTGTGATCGAGTAAAAATCCGATGCCAAATCACTAGGTACACAGCGTGGATTTATTTGCCACAAGTCTTCTTACAGAGTAACTATTTTCTACTCAGGAGCGCTTCAGTGTTTTCTTTCTTCTATTTTCTTATTCAGGAGCGCTTGAGTATTTTTCTTGTTTGCCCGTCGTCTTCAACTGGAGGTGGAAACTGGAACTGACGAACGTAGGACATGCTCCGATTAATAAAACGAAATTAAAAGTAGGTCAATCTATAAGGTCGCGAAAAGGGTTGACCAATCAGAGCGATTGAATTATTTATAATCGACTCTATCTCTATCTCTTTCTAAAATTTGCTATCTCTTTCTATCGGCATGTCCTGACATTCGAAAGTTTTACAAATATTGTACAATCTATTTTTCTATAACGAGGGCTTATATAACTAACTTATTATAACAAAAATTATCTAAATACGATCATTATTTACAAAGTTATAAGCATTTTAGTGCAAAGTGCTTACGTCGCGGTAACGCCTCTTCAGGGCACCCTAGCGGGATATTGAAAAACGTCAATTTCTATCCTTTATTGGTTTAAAACTTACAATCTAATGTTAAACACATAAAATATACATTATCATCTATCAACCAAAACAATAATTACACTTAAGGATCTATTACAAGCAAAGTTATACGACTTTCAAATTTTCATAATAAAAAGTGATTCTTACTATTTCTTACGAACTATCTTATAATTTTATAAACTTATAACTACGTATAACCGTTATCTATACATAATATCTATTAGTAATCGTTGTCCTGCACATTTCTCCCGCCGTGCATCGTAGTCGCCGCCGCTCGACACGATGCAGTAGATGGCTGTGCAGGCTTGCTGGTGTCCACCGGGATGACGATGACTTTCTTAGCTGGCCGTCGGAGCACTCCACCTCTGGTAGCCACGTCGACTGTTCTGACGACTCCGTCGGGGCCCGGGTATGTGGCGCAGATTCGTCCACGTACCCAGGTGTTGCGTGGATGGTTGCCGTCGACGATGAGGACCAGGTCGCCGTTGTGCAGAGCAGGCCCTCGTCCATGGGGCTCCCGCCGGTTTCGGAGTTCAGGCAGGTACTCCCGGACCCATCGGGCCCAGAAGATGTCTGCAAGGCGCTGTGAGGCGCGCCAGCAGGCGCGCAGGTTCAGGTCGCGCTCGCTAAACTCGCCCGGTGACTGCAGGCGTCCTGGCCCGCCCAGGAGGAAGTGGTTTGGTGTGAGGGCTTCTGGGTCTTCTGTGCTGACGGAGACGTGCGTGAGTGGCCTGCTGTTCACCGTGTGCTCGGCCTCGACGAGCAAGGTCTGCAGGACTTCTTCCGACGGGTGGCGCTCATGCAGTGTGGCAGAGAGCGCTGTCTTTACAGAGCGCACCATACGCTCCCAAGCGCCGCCCATGAATGGAGCGCCCGGGGGTATGAAGCGCCAGTCGATGGTCTTCTTTGATGCTTCCTCTGCCATGGCCGAGTTGATCGCCTGGCGTAGTTCCTTGTCGGCTCCGTGGAAGTTGGTTGCGTTGTCGGACCACAGTTGCGTTGGACGTCCTCGGCGTGCGATCATGCGTCTCAGCGCCATGATGGCGGAGTCGGTGCTGAGGGAGGCGGCCATTTCCAGATGGACAGCGCGCGTGGTGAGACACGTGAATAGAGCCACGTATCGTTTCTGGTGGGTCCGTCCCACGGTGATTGTGAGTGGACCGAAGAAGTCCCACCCGGTGTAGGTGAAGCTTCGCTGATGGTGTGCGAGGCGACATGGAGGGAGGTCACCAGTCGCAGGGTGCGGTGGAGACGCCGTACGCATACGGCACCTGATGCAGCTTCTGATGACCGCCTTCACAGTGGGTCTGAGGCGTATGACCCATCGTTCTTGACGGCACTCGTTGACGGTTGCTTCGACGCCCGCGTGATGGAGCTGCTGATGAATGTGTTCAATCCACAGCCTTGTTGCACGGTGTTCCCCATGCACCACCAGTGGATTCTTCAAGTCTTCAGGTACACCGGTAGCTGCTTCTATTCGTGTTTTCAGCCGTAGTTCGTTGTCGGTGAATTCGACGGTCAGCTGATGCAACTTACTATTTTTCTGTAGTGGTCTTCCGATCTTCATATCGCCGATTTCTTCACCAAAGGAGTCTTCTTGTGATGCTCGGATGATTAAGTTCTCGGCGCGGCGTAACAAGTCAGCTGAGATCGGCCTATAGTGCCCTATTGAAGTTGCAGTGATTTTTTCTGTGTGTTTGACTGCTTGTTTCTTCTTATAAGTTCGGCGCCAATCTGAATCATCCGTAGCATTTTTCTTTGTTCGTTTATAACTCACTATTTGTTTTGCCGGTCGACATAGTTCGATAAATTGAAGTACTCGTGCTGTTGCGCGTAGATAGCGTTCCCATTTTGAAAATCGCTCGACTGTAGGTAGACTGTATACTAGGCTCGGCGACGCTTCTTTGCTTGTTACGGCGTATGTTCTTTCTTCTCCCGTGTCCTTCTGCGTACTTCTTTCTGCTTCCTGTGGCCATAATTCGGGTTCCTCGTACAAAAATTCGGGGCCACAGAACCAACGGTGAAGGCTGTTGAAGTCTGTAGGGACGTCTCTGGTAGCGTCGTCGGCGACGTTGATTTTCGTAGGTAGCCACCTCCATTCGTTCGCCGCGCTGTGTTCTTCGATTGCTGCGATGCGGTGAGCGACGAAAGGTTTGTAAGACCTTGAACCCGTGCGAATCCAAGTGAGCGATGTCCTGCTGTCAGTCCAATAGTATGTGGCTTCGGGCTTCTGCTCGTGTTCCTTCCTTACAGCTGTTGCCATGCGTGCACCCAACACTGCTGCCTGTAGCTCGAGTCGCGGAATCGAAGTAAGCTTGAGCGGTGCGACTTTAGCTTTGGCAGTGATGAGTGTCACGTTAACGCTGTCGTTTTCAGAAACAGTGCGCCAATATAGCGCGGCGGCGTACGAGGCTTCGCTGGCATCCACGAAGACATGCAGTTGGAGTGATCTTGCCGTACTGTAGCCTGGGTAGCATCTTGGCACGGTGACGTCGCTGAGATTCTTGAGGTGTTGCATCCATCGGCTCCATGCTTCTGCCAGATCTTGATCCAAGCATTCATCCCAGTCGGTGCCACGCCTCCAGACTTCTTGAAGTATCTGCTTGGCTCTAATGGTGATTGGCGACACCAGGCCGAGCGGGTCGAAGAGTGACATCACTATCTTCAATGCTTCTCTCTTGGTCGGCGTGTTGCTGTTCAGTACCGTTGCTGGGACGCGCACCAGGTCCAAATTGAAACCCAGCTGGTCTTCATTCGGTCGCCATATGAGACCGAGTACTCGTTCGAGCTGGCATCCATCTTCTAAGTTCACCATGGAGTCTTCCGATGCTGCTTCTCCCAGCTGTTGCAGTAGTTGGATGGAATTCGAAGACCATTTCTTGAGTTCGAAGTGTGCGTGTTGATGGATTCTTCGAACTTCTCGGGCGATGTGAACGGCGTCTTCGATGTTTCTGAAACTATCTAGGTAGTCGTCGACGTAATGATTCTTCTTGATGGCTTCTACGGCGTGTGGGCTTTCTTCTATGAACTTTTCAGCGTTGATGTTCTTCACGTAGATTGCAGTCGCAGGCGAGCTTGACGCGCCGAAAATCACGGATTTCATTCTATATTCTTCTGGCGGTTTGCTGTCACGTCGATTTCCACGCCACAAATAACGCAATGCATCTCTATCTTGTTCGCGCAGTTCTATTTGCATAAACATTTCCGCTATATCTGCAGTTACGGCGATCGGATATTGACGGAAACGCATCAGTACACTCGGCAGCGGCTGCAGTAAGTCAGGACCGATGAGTAGTTGATCGTTGAGTGAAGTCCCATTAGTCTTGGCTGCGGCATCATGTACTATTCTCATTTTCTCGGGTTTCTTCGGGTTGAAGACAGGAAAGTGCGGTAGGTACCAACTTCTATTAGCGTTTGTTCTTGTAGGCGGCGCAAGTTCGGCGTAGCCCTTTGCTACGAGTGCCTCCATTTGTTCGCAGTACCTCTTCCTGAGCTCTGTGTCACGATCTAATCTTTTCTCAACTGTGTGAAGCCTCCTTAGAGTATTTTCGTAATTATCTGGCATCTTGATTTCTTCACTCTTCCATAATAAGGCGGTCTGGTACTTTCCCTCCGAAGTCCTCTTAGTGTGTTCTTGCAAAATACGAAGTGCCTTTTCCCCTGGGTCGCTGTTTGGTCTTCTTGGATCGATGTAGAGGTTGTCAGCTGTTATGAAGTTCTTCACTACTCGGTCCATGTCTTCATCAGCTGAGTGGTTGATGAAGTTGACTCGATGTCCCAAGGTTCGAGTGTGGCTGCCGTGTAACACCCATCCTAGTTGTGTACGCGATGCAACTGGCTGATTTCTTCTACCTATTCGGGATTCTGTAGACAGCAGAAGGTGCCAGTTATCCTGGCCGATGAGGATCTTTGGCTTCATGATGCCATGCTGTAGCTGATGAGAGATGTCCCGTAGATGTTCGCACCCAGTGATTGCTTCTTGAGGTATCTTCTGAGCTGCCAAGTCCAAGTTCTTCATGGTGCGCGCCTCTATCTGTAGCTTGTTTGCTCCACGTCCTCTTGCGTTGAAGGTTACACGATGAGACTTCTTGTAGGTGGCGGTGTCTCCATCGAAGGTCGAGATGTGCAGCGTTTCCTCCGGGCCGTTGGCTCCTATTTGTTGAGCTAGTTCTTCATCTATAAGGGTGATGGTGGAACCATCATCCAGTAGCGCGAAGGTGTCCGCTTCTCCCGCCGGTCCGGAGATGTGCACTGGTGCAATCTTCAAATACGAGGCTGGTTGCGGCGCCCATGCTGAGTTGATCTTCTCTTCGACTTCGGTCTTCAGGTCTTCCTTCTGTGAATGAAGCATTCGGTGGTGGTAGTGCTTGCAGTCGTTTACTTCGCATCTCTTGGGACGGCAGCTATGTGTACTTTTCCTATATCGCAAACATCGGAAGCAAAGTCGGTGTTTCTTCGCCATATCCCAACGGTCGTGCACTGTTGCGTTCTTGAATTTGTAGCAGTCAGCTGTGGCGTGTCCTTGGCGATCACACAGGTTACATTTCGGCTGCCACTGTTGATTCTGCATATTGTTTACTCGATGACGACGGCGAGTTTCATAACTGTCTGTTGATCCTCCTATGTTCTCTGGCGGTGCATACGGGCTGCATATTTCCGCTTCTCTTCTTATGAAACGGCTAAACTTCAACAGGTCGGGCTCTTCTCTCGGTTGGGTGGCTGCATATTCATACCACTGCCTCTTCATTGTTGGAGTCAATTTCTCAACTATATTCTTCGAGACTTCGGGGTTGTACAGATAATACACACAGTTGAGGGCTTGCATTGTTGCAACGATGTTTTCGACTTTCGTTGCGAAAGTGCAGATATCTCGTGGTGAGTCGGTGAGGCGTGGCAATGCTCGTAGTCGATCCATTTCTGCCATTGCTATTGAGTCTGGCCTCCCGAATCTTGTTTCTAACGTCTTCATAATGCAGTTTGCGTCTGCGTTCGCTATAAATAATCCTTGTACGGCTTCTTTTGCAGCTCCCTTTAAACTTCTTCGTAGTCTCGACAAGTTGTCCGTTGTTGAATATTGATGGGCCGACTCGTAGTACGCTGCTTTGAACGTCAAGTAATCTTGATACGCTCCATTGAAGTTCGGTAGTTCGTGCGTTCTTGATCCTGTGTGTCGGGCTGATAGGACGGCTTGTGAGATGGCTGCTGTTAGTTCTTGCAACTCGGTTCGCCGTTCTTGTTCTTGAGTAGGCGCGGTTGCATGCGGCGTGAAGCTGTTCGGCTGCCAAGAAGCTGCTGTGCTTGCTTGCGGCTGTGACGTCGCTGCGATGTTCACTGGTGACGCAGCGTTGTAGTTCGGATGCCAGGGCGCTGCGATGGCTGCTGGCTGTGACGGCTGCGTCATGTTCGTTGGTGGCAAGGCGGACGACGGAGCGTAGAAGTTCAAGTGCCAGGGAGCTGCAAAGGCTGCTGGCTGGAGTTGCTGCGTCGTCGCAAAGTTCGGTGCCACATTGACAGGCGGTGCGCTGGAGATCGGTGGCCACGGAGCGGCTGTGTCCGTTGGCCTGTAGGGCTGCATCGCTGTCTGGTTCGGTGTAGGTGCAGGCGTAGATCTTCCTGCTGGCGGCGGAGGAGGCGGCATCAGTATTGCGGCGTGTTCGTTCACGGAGAGACGCGGAGCCGACGGGAGTGCGGCGGTGACTCCCGCCGGTGTTGGCGCTGGGGTGCTCCAGGATGCGGCAGTGATCACTGGAGCCGGTTCAATAGTCGCCTCTGGTTCTGGTTCATGCTGTCCCTCTGTGATGGCAAGGTGGCTGGACTGTAGCCACGTGCGGACGCGTTTTTCTCCTCCCTCGCTGTCGACTGCAGATGCTGCGTCTTCTTCATCACTTGATTGTGCTTCTATTTCTGCTATACGAGCTTTGGCGAGTTCCAGCTTCGCTTTGGCGAGTTCATGAAGGGCTTCGGCAAGACGACGGGTTTTCGCAGACTTATGGCTTGAGCTCTTGACACGCGACGGCACGGCTGAAGGCGCACGGAAGTGATGACCGGTGGCAGCAGGCGGCGCGGTGGGCTGCTCTAGACGCGGCGCGAAAGGTTCGGTGGCAGCCTGCGGAACGGCAGGTTGCTCAAGACGCGGCGCGTGTGAATCCAGGGCGGCCTGTTGCATGACTGGCCGCACGGCGCTGGACTCGTTGGCTGTGGCAGCCCGTGGCGATGATGTCTGCTCGGTCGTGGCGGATGTGGCGCCGGTGACTGTAGACTCCGTCGCGGTGGTGGCTTCAGACGACGTAGTCTTCTCTGCAGATGACCCTGTAGCCGTTGTTCCCGATGGTGTGGATCCTCGTGGTTTTCCACCATGCTGTGACCTGGTAACAGGCATCTTGGAAATCACTCGATGATCTCTCCCCAAAAGATCCGGCTCGAAGGACCACTCGATGTGCGAGATGCTGGGATTGTTGGAGAGAGTGTGATCGAGTAAAAATCCGATGCCAAATCACTAGGTACACAGCGTGGATTTATTTGCCACAAGTCTTCTTACAGAGTAACTATTTTCTACTCAGGAGCGCTTCAGTGTTTTCTTTCTTCTATTTTCTTATTCAGGAGCGCTTGAGTATTTTTCTTGTTTGCCCGTCGTCTTCAACTGGAGGTGGAAACTGGAACTGACGAACGTAGGACATGCTCCGATTAATAAAACGAAATTAAAAGTAGGTCAATCTATAAGGTCGCGAAAAGGGTTGACCAATCAGAGCGATTGAATTATTTATAATCGACTCTATCTCTATCTCTTTCTAAAATTTGCTATCTCTTTCTATCGGCATGTCCTGACATTCGAAAGTTTTACAAATATTGTACAATCTATTTTTCTATAACGAGGGCTTATATAACTAACTTATTATAACAAAAATTATCTAAATACGATCATTATTTACAAAGTTATAAGCATTTTAGTGCAAAGTGCTTACGTCGCGGTAACGCCTCTTCAGGGCACCCTAGCGGGATATTGAAAAACGTCAATTTCTATCCTTTATTGGTTTAAAACTTACAATCTAATGTTAAACACATAAAATATACATTATCATCTATCAACCAAAACAATAATTACACTTAAGGATCTATTACAAGCAAAGTTATACGACTTTCAAATTTTCATAATAAAAAGTGATTCTTACTATTTCTTACGAACTATCTTATAATTTTATAAACTTATAACTACGTATAACCGTTATCTATACATAATATCTATTAGTAATCGTTGTCCTGCACATACGTAAATTTTTTTTTTTTTTTTTTTTTTTTTTGTAAATACATACTTATGATACATAGAAAACACCCAGACTAAGACAAACAGACATGTTCATGCACACAAATGTTTGTCCTATGTGGGAATCGAACCCACGAGCGTTGGTGTCGAAGCCGCGTCATTGACCGCTACGCCACCGAGCTCGTCAATGTGTGGAATGAACTGCCTGTTGAGGTTTTCCCAGGAGACTACAGCATGGGGTTCTTCAAAAAGGGCGTAAAGAGGTTTTTACAGGGTCGGCAACGCGCACGTGATGCCTCTGGTGTTACAGGCGTCCATAGGCTACGGTAACTGCTTTCCATCAGGCGGGCCGTATGCTTGTCTGTCACCTTAGCGGTATAAAACCTCCGCGTTTCGGAGGACACGTTAAGCCGTTGGTCCAGGCTGTTGTCATTTGATGACAGTCATGTCAATAAGTTCAGTGGTCTTTAGACGGCTTGAAAACATTGGCTTCCGCCGAGCCGCATTTGACCAACATGGTGGAGTATGTTCTAAGCCCCTTCCATTGAGGGGAGAATAGGGTTTGACGATGAAACAATTCACGAGATAATATTATTATATTCCTTAGGCAATATCAATATCAATATCAATATCAATACATATAATAAAATCGTAACTGGCCGCTGTCTGTACATTGAAGATATATAAAAAAAACTAATATAGGGGGGCTTTATGAACGCAATAGAACCCAAAACAATGATTTTTAGAATTTTTGTCTGTTTGTCTGTTTGTCGGTTTGTCTGTTTGTCTGTTTGTCCGTACGTTTGTGCACACTATTCTCAGAAACGGCTTAACCTATTTGAATACGGTTTTCACTAATGCGTTAAGGTTTGCTCAACTTAACATTCAGTGTTTGTTTCATTTCAATCGGTTCATAAATAAAAAAGTTATATCAATCTAAAGAATCACATATAAAATGGTACAAAATAACCAATCAATTGAATTGACTGAAACTTTTCAGTTGAATTAACTGAAACTTTATGAAGGTATTATGTTATCATCGTTAAAGTAAATAATACAATGAGAGAGATGCTTAGAGGTCGTAGCGCTAACGCAAGTTAAGCAACCCCTGTCGTGGTTCCAACTAGGATGGGTGACCACAATTGGCACAAAAAATATATCAATTGGCTTAGTAAGAACTCTGTGTGCAGAAATGGAAGATATATAAGAAAATCTATTACAGAGGGCTTTATGAACGCAATAGAACCCAAAACAATGATTTTTAGAATTTTTGTCTGTTTGTCTGTTTGTCTGTACGTTTGTGCATGCTAATCTTAGAAACGTCTTAACCTATTTGAACGCAGTTTTCACTAATGCGTTACGGTTTGCTCTACATAACATTTAGTATTTGTTTCATTTCAATCGGTTCATAAATAAAAAAGTTCTATCAATCTAAAGAATCTATCTATATACATAAAATTCAAAGTCCTGACTGACTGACTGACTGATATAGCAACGCACAGCCCAAACCGCTGGGTCTAGAGATTCCAAATTTGGCACGTAGGTTCCTTATGACGTCTAGGGGTACACTAAGAAATGATTTTTCAAAATTCATCCCCTAAGGGTATGAAACTGGGGTTCAAAGTTTGTATGGGGAGACAAGATTAGTTGGACTATTTTATCCGAAACTTTACAAAAGTACTTCTATAGATAAATGAGTAAATACGTGTTTCAGGATTTTTCAATATTCAACCCCTAAAGGGGTAAAGTGGGGTGAAAAAGTCTAAAAATCGTCATGGGTATTGTTTTATATAGTTTATCGGGTCGCTGATTACGAAAACAACAACGATTTTAAAATTAATGGTGGGTAACTACCCCAATAGGGGATGATTGTCAAGAATCATCCCTGGGGTGCGATGGGGTTGAAATTTCTAAAATGGGATGAAAAAGTCTGAATATCGTCATGGGTGTTATTTTTATGGTTTATTGGGTCACTGGTTACGAAAAAACAACTAAATTATAATCAAACGTAGCCGACGTTTTTTTTTTTTTTTATACCACTAAGGTGGCAAACAAGCATACGGCCCGCCTGATGGAAAGCAGTTACCGTAGCCTATGGACGCCCGTAACACCAGAGGCATCACGTGCGCGTTGCCGACCCTGTAAAAACCTCTTTACGATGGCGAACGGTGCGACTGTAGAAGGAGGCCGTGGGCATCATGTCAAACAACTCCTCTGAACACACCCCATTGTACAATCGGTAGAACACGCAAAGGGAAGCAAAATCTCTTCTCAGACTCAAAAGTTCTAAACCGTCCGTCAATTTGGATTCGTTAACAATCCTCACAGCGCGTCTTTGGATTGAGTCACAAGGTGCAAGCTGGTATCCAGGCGCTCCCGCCCATAGATGACAACAGTAGTCCATATGCGGCCGTACTTGAGCTTTGTAAAGCTGAAGCCTTTGCCGCGAGTTGAAGTACTGCTTCGCTCTGTTGAGCACACCTAGCTTCTTCGATGCCAGCTTGACCTAAAATCACCCCTATGGGGTGCAATGGGGTTGAAATGTCATAATATGAATATGCGTGTTGATGCCATGGTTTTCTGGGACATCAATTCTGAAAATGGCATCGATTTCAAAATATAACATAGTGTACACGAAATTACTTAAAGGTTTTTTTATTAATTTTATTCCTAAGAGGGTGAAACGGAGGTCCAAAGTTTGTATGGGGAATCGAGATTAGTTGGACTATTTTACCCTAAAATTTACACGAGTATTTCTATAGATAAATGAGTAAACACGTGTTTAAGTATTTTTCCAAAATTCAACCCCAAAAAGGGTAAAATGGGGCCAAAAAGTCTGAAAATTGACATAGGTATAGTTTTTATGGTTTATCGGGTCGCTGATTACGAAAACAACAACGATTTTAAAATTCAACGTGGCTAACGTAACCATCATCCCCTTTTGGGGTACGATGGGATCGACATGTCTAAAATGGGGTGAAAAAGTCTGAAAATCGTCACGGGTATTGTTTTTATAGTTTATCGGGTCGCTAATTACGAAAAAGAACAAATATTTTATAATCCAACATAGCCGACGTGACATAAAATCACCCCTGTGAAGATGCGATGGGGTTGAAATATCATAAGGGTCATAATATCAATATGGGTGTTGATTCTATGGTTGCCTGGGACGTCAATTACGAAAATAGCATCGATTTGAAAATATAACCCAGTGGACACGAAATTACTTCAAATGATTTTTCAAATTTTACCTCTAAGAGGGTGAAACGGAGGTCAAAAGTTTGTATGGGGCAACGAGATTAGTTGGACTATTTTATCCTAAACTTTACACGAGTACTTCTATAGATAAATGAGTAAACATGTATTACCCCAAATTTCACGCGAGCGAAGCCGCGGGCGAAAGCTAGTAACAATATAAAACTCTAAACCAAAATTAGACGTCTAATAAGGAATGAATTTCCAAAAATCTATTTATATATTACTCGAAAACAAAAGTTTTGGTCGCGTGTTTGTGAATCAGTCGGGATCTTTCTGTTTATATAATTCTTGTAGCATATTTAGCATCATGTTTAATATCAGACCCAAAGCGACTTTGAGCAAAAACTTGCAGGCGAACATTAACGGTGATAAAATGAGTTAACGAACTTTGTTCTGTAGTTTATAAACTAACTTCACAATTCTGAAATGCGATAAGATGATAATCGTAAAAACCGTTCCATGGAAAAAAATATTTTTAATTGATTAAGGTAATAATTTGCTGAAGTCAAATTTACAGGCAATTTTATCTACACTAGTTTGCGTGGTTCCGCCACCAGTTAATTCATGCAAACTACTGCCGGCCGGCATCCTGCCACTACTGTTAGTAGATGCATGCGATTGCCGTGGCTGCTTTGGTCGTGTCTACTCCAGCTACTGCGGTCTCTGCGAATCTCTAACATCTGAAACAAATATCTGTCTATATAATGTATTATTATCTATGTATAGTTATAAAACAAAGTCGTGTTAGTTACGCCATTTATCACTCAAGATCGATTTTTATGTTTTTTTTGTTTTTGGGTTTGTCTTGGTCGGGAATAGGATAGCAAGTAGTAAAAATATAGAAAAATTAAAGAAAAAATAAAAAACAGAAAAAAAAAATTCTCATACAAACAGTGTCACTTGAAAAAGGATTGACATATTTATTGGTTGTTAAATATTTATGCGTGCGTTCAGAAATTTATATCAAGCACCTAATGACTTAATTTAAAAAAAAACTGTCAAATTGATTGGTTTCACTTTTAGGTCACGAGAGTTGTCTGTGATTTGTTTTGAAAATTGTTTTGTTGATTAAGATATTTATTCGAATACATATATATGTACTCCAATAAATATCTTAATATACAAAAATCAACTACCTATATCAATAGATATTTATTGATATAGTTGTTTTTTGTATTTTGAGGTGACTACGTCTTTAAATTTGCTGCCATGCGGGGGCAATCCAAAAAATCTAATGATAACAAAATCAAGGGATACTGTCGATGACACACCCTATTTTTTTTGTGTTATCTTAATAAAGTACTGAACTTGATTTTCATTTTATATTCATTGTATTACTTCTATAAAATCATAAAGTTAATTCAGCTAATAAGTAACACGGCATTCATTGACTATTAGGCGGTACGAAGTTCGCCGGGTCAACTAGTATAATAGACATTTACTGACAAACACGGTGATGCTTTTAAGCCTGCTGGTAATTCACAATTCCGCTCGGCTTAAAAGTTTTCGATTGGAATAAAAATTTTGCGTTGAATTGTAAATTAACTCACCGAACAAGAGCAGATAATTCCACTATTGCATGGAAAGTCACAAAATCGTCGCACAAAATCGTTCTCGATTGTACTGATATTTTTTATGCTATTCGTATAAACATAAGAGACATTAAGGTTTAGCTAAGGTTTGGACTATGCTTAAGATACGTAGTACTATTACTTATTCTATGCTATGTATGAATTACCTGCCTGTATAATACAATGATATACTTTTGTTTTTAATTGAGAGGGGAGCAAACGAGCATTTGGGTCATACACACAGCAACACCAAGGGATCGCCGATCCGTTGCCAGCCTATAATCCTTCCATTCTTTCTTTCTTTCTAGTGACTTCATTCACTCGCAGGAACACAACAACCCTCAAGGGAATTGTTATTTGGCTTCGATATTCTTTGACGGTTGCCTCCCCAACCCGTCTGACCAGCGTGGGGAGTGTAGGCCAAATCCTCCTCCTGTCTGGGAAGGATGAGAGTGGGTCGTGCTCCTGTAGTTGAGACTAAAATGACCTGATGATGATTCCGTGACGTGGAGGGTACTTCCTCAATCGGGCAGCTTAAATAATACATTATGCTCTCTTGTCGCCAGAGCCTCATTTATCAGTCATCATAGTGCAATTGCCTTGAGGGTTGTTTTGTTCCTGCAAGTGAGTGAAGTCGCCAGAAAAAGGAATTACTGCGTCTGCAGCAAGGCTAGTGGTATGCGAGCGATATTTCATTTTGCTAGTGATTATGTAGCCAATAACTCGCAAAATGAAATATCGCTCGCGCTGATGACCGCTTCACAACAGGCGGTCTATATACTTACTTGTTTGGCGCCCGACGTAGTATAAAAAAAATATAATTCCACTATTCCACGGAAAGTCGCCAAATCAGAGCTCGTTCAGTGAGGTGATTATCGATTCCATGGATATTTTGATACTAGACGGTGACGGTAGAGACACGTCGTATTGATCAGTGAGGCACGATTTAATTAAAACATCAGTGAATTAGCATCTTTCTCTTCGAGGCTCAAAAGTTTAATGCACGTTCGCCACGTTCCAACAAAAGTTTGGTTAGATAAAAATCTAACCGATTTGGGCCTGCATTGACTTTAAAAATATTTTTTAATCGCTCCTTGTAAGACCTTTTGTCTGAAATAATGCAAATTCGCTTTAACCGGAACGAGTGATACAAAAAATATAGCGTAGGTATAGGATGAATATCAAAGATATTTAGATCAAAATGGCCGTTCTAGCATTTTTCGCTACTACTTCTAAACCGACACATTTTGAGTGTTGGTTAAATAACGTAAAAATACTTTATTGTCTTAGTATCAAACGAAACGTAGCAATTTGCGATATTCATCCTAAAAAGCTAAGATATGAATGTTAATCAAAATGGTGCCACTTCCGCAGTACTAAGGACCTTAAAATGCTCAAGATGACAAGGGTTCGAAATAAAAATAATGTAAAACGTACTAAAAATAGTCGAAGCGGTGCTTTATTTTTGACCGTTTTTCTCATGTTTTTATAGGTGGTACCTGTTAACGCCTACATGAAGCGGAGAAGCAATCACTCCCTCAAAGATTGCATTGCTTTCATTTATTTTTTATAAGTGTCGTATTAGCGGGTGGACGATATTCATAGATTTTTTAATCACCTACATTTTGAACTTATAAAGTTTTCTATAAAATACGAAGTTGTGTGCTCCAGTATATTACAAAAAGTCACTGTATACCACTGTAAACAAACTTTAATGTACCATTAAGTGATCATCAATCTGAAGCCGATTACCATCGGGTTTTTTGTTTGCGAAAATCAAAGTTTAGGTTAGATTGGCGGTAATAGGCGAGACGACAATGATAAAAAATTATAAAAAATACTTATCAGTGTCATAAAATATACAAAACTAGAACGATCTGCGATGTTGAAATTTTAATAACTTATGTTCGACTTGTTCTATGATCGATGAAAGTGTAGAGGGAAAGTCCAATTTAAAAGAATGAAATTATAAAAAAAAAATATTAACTTTGGAAAAACAATCAAAAATACTATAACTTTTGCTATGGCACTAGCTACATAAACGCAGTATTACACATAGCTGTCATACAAATTTTTGTTTTAACGTATACAAAATACATAAAAGAAAACCCCTTTTGCTGTGGCTCCTCAATTCCTAAACACACCCCTTACCATCGCCAAAAACATTGGGATTCTTGGAGTTGAAATCTCCAGCGATGTCCAGTTTCGTTGTCACCTGGAGGGGAAGGTCAAGCTGGCGTCGAAGAAACTAGGTGTGCTCAACAGGGCGAAGCAGTACTTCAATCCGCGGCAGAGACTTATGCTTTACAAAGCTCAAGTACGGCCGCATATGGAGTACTGTTGCCATCTATGGGCGGGAGCGCCTAGATACCAGCTTGCACCTTGTGACTCGATTCAAAGGCGCGCTGTGAGGATTGTCGATGATCCCAAACTAACAGACGGTTTAGAACCGTTAAGTCTGAGAAGAGATTTTGCGTCCCTTTGTGTGTTCTACCGTCTGTACAATGGGGTGTGTTCAGAGGAGTTGTTTGATATGATGCCAACGGCCTCCTTCTACAGTCGCACCGCTCGCCATCGACATGGAATTCATCCTCACACATTGGAGCCTAAGTGGTCACGTACTGTGCGGTTCCAGAGAAGTTTTCTCCCGCGTACTGTCAAGCTGTGGAATGAACTGCCTGTCGAGGTTTTCTCAGGGGACTACAGCATGGGGTTCTTCAAAAAAGGCGTGAAGAGGTTTTTACAGGGTCGGCAACGCGCGTGTGATGCCTCTGGTGTTACAGGCGTTCATAGGCTACGGTAACTGCTTTCCATCAGGCGGGCCGTATGCTTGTTTGCCACACTGGTGGTATAAAAAAAAAAAAAAAAAAAAAAAAAAAACATAAGTGTGACGTCATAATTCAGTAGCCTTTTGTATGGAGCGTTTTCGGGAAAGTCCAAAATTGTGATTTTCAAATTATCATATCTCGAGAAGTTTTTATGCTATCGAAGTAATTCTTTCACCTGTAGTTATATTATTATGACGACCTTACATAACAAATCGAAAGAAAAAATTGTCGTGTAGCCTATTGTGTTTAGTACGTACTGGTAGAAACCATAGAGCTCTACCAACTAAGCTATAGTTGTTTGTCATTCACAAAAAAATCCGATGGTAATCGGGGCGGTGGGGCCCTGATCACGAAATCTGGAGATATTCGATTATGATTTTTTTTTTTTATTTAAAAGAGAAAAATATACTCCACACAACAAGAAATACAAAGGCCTGGTAAACTGATTCCAATATTTTACAGGCTTTAGGCGTTACGTCATCACCAACATTTGTCCTGTATTGCGGTTGCCCTGTGAATTAAAATTAAAGTGACGGTTAAAAGTGAAAACAGACCAAATATCATTTCATATTAAATTCAATTTTTTCATTTCATTTACTGTCGATTTCGCATTTATATGTTGCTTGATGATCAGTCATCATTGAATATTTACATCTGTAAATGTCAAAACAAATTGTAAAGTAATGAGAAGGAAAACACGTAGAGCTGGTAGTATCAACTTGCAGCAGTCTCGGGCTAAATCGAGAACTCATTAGCAAGTCGAACAACAACGTCGCAAGTCATTGCGTAGCGGGAACTGGAGGGGTAATTTATCCACTATAGTTTCAACGCAGCATCTCTAGTGTGAGGAGGGGCTCATTATGTTTCTTTGTGGCTTTGTGGCCCCCCGTTCATTAGCAACCCATAATATGAAACATTACGGATTTAGGGTAAAACAACAACGGCAAAAGTCATTAAGAGGACGAACGACATCCCAATCACATATGTATTCTGAATTCTAATGTTGTGTTTACGTTTTCACATTAGAGGCGTTTAGGAGTGTTCTTATTTGTTTAAATTATCTTAGTATTAGTTTCATACTAAGGAATAAAATTATACCTATAAGTAACATTAAAGTTATGAAATTATATATTTCAGCAAATTAATAAAAAATATATTTGCGTAAAACAAGCACGCCCAAATTTTCATTCCCATTTCATTGCACGTCTACTGTGGAACATAGGCCACACCCTGAACCACAATCTAATAAAAATACTGAAACAAAGGTACTATAAAGTAACTAGCATTTAACCAACCGCTGTATAAATCTAGTAGAGACTTACATACCTACATATATTTATTCGCCCAGATACTGAATATAAATTGCAAAATAAACGACAATCGAAAAATCTGCTACCAAAAGTTCGTAACCAATAAAACCTATTCTGCGGTGAACTGTTGCATAGTTAATGTATGTGGAATGAACTGCGTTTTACGACTGAATTAAATGCTTTCTCCCGTTCTATGCCCGGGCTTGATAGTGACTCAAAGAGCACTGCTACAATATTTTATTTTTAACATTTCAATATACTGGTATAAACTATATATAAACTGTTTTTTTTTTTACTTTTTCTCTCCCAGGACATTTTAAATAGGGTATTAATAAACCGAACGTCTAAAATTGTAGTACTGTGCGTCTTTAAACTAACTAGGCGACTAAAGATTATGTAAATGATAACTAACTAAATTTCTTAGTTTCCTTTTAAATTTTATTCTGCTTTGCATAAAGTTCTTACATTTTTGAACGAACTAAAGAAGATAGTTCAGTTCTTTTTCAGAAATTTATTTACAGTGCAGTGTAATTATTTCCGCGCGGCAAGACAATACAGCGAAGTTGAGAGCCACTGCGGGCCAGGTGCGGGCTGCTGTCTTCTCTCTATTTAACAGTTTAAGTTGGGAAACTTGTCCTCTGTTTTGTTTCATATGGGAAATCACGTTCCAGGCATCAGCTGAAGAAATTCTATTATCGAAATTGAACATCTATTTCTGCAGAACACTATAGTTTACAGCTATATTCTTCGATATAATAGTACACCCAGTTCCACTCAGAACTTTTATTGTATAAGTCATATTAAACATGCCTCTCATGTTTCTATGCTCGTTTACTGCCAGAGATTATCCATCTGAATTCCGTCTTATTACGTAATAAAAATGCCACAATGAATGGAGCAGCGCTGCTTGCTTGTACTTTAATGTAGAATGTTTTGAGAATTTTAATTCGAAAAATTCTTTCTTAGAAATTCGGTGTAAGTGAAATTTTATCATTGTGTTATGATTGTATAACTGAAAAGTTTATGATAAATTCAGATTTAGACGCCATCTATAATAAGTTATTTACACGATTAATAAAATATTGTCCTGGCCACGCAGACATGTAAACATGTAGAAACAAGATCAATGATAGTTAATTAATAAAAAAAAATACTTGCTAATTATTATCAATTAAATATAATGAATTATAAATTGTTTTGTAAGTAAACATATTTCTAAAACTTACTAAGTTATGAAGTCACTAACTAGAGCTCCACGTTATCATACCCAATTTGAAAGGTTTCAAATTGCTTTGAAGCCTCACCACTCGCTTTTACTTCGATACTAGAGAATTCAAGTAGATACCTAGTGAAGAGAAGTTAGAAATTTGTTACGATTGGTACTGTTAATGTACAGATTTCATTATCAACATTTTTCATACAGGGGCCCTACCGCGGAAGCTGAAGCCGATTACCGTCGAATATTTTGATTCGAAAAATGGGTCTTACGTTTAGGTTATTGACAAACATCTTCAACATAGTAGGTAGGTCTCCATCGTTTCTACCAGCTAAGCTAACCACAAGTAGCATAAATCTAAGTTGAATTTAGATTTCGCAATCAAAAACGCCGATGATAATCGGTTTCAGCATCGGCGGTAGGGCCCCTGATCATAAAGTGCCTGACTATAAGAGAGAGAGAGAGACAGCGAAATAGCGGGTTGTATTCTCTCTCTCACTTAAACCTTACAAATGTATTATGAAAGAGAACTCGAAGAGGTTTAAATTAACACGTTAGCTATGCGGAACTTTATTAAATTTATTAAGCCCAAATTGTAGCTCTTCTTCCTTCCACCCCATCACTATTCCCAACATGATCACAGCTGAACTATCCGATTTGAAAAAAGTCCAATAGGCCGGCCTTACGGATGAAAAATCGCCTTGTTACGTTGCGGTTACGAAGTGGCAGTGGCACTGTAACTTTTATTCCCCTTCTTAATTATAATCAGCCTTGATGATGGCACTAGTGCCTACCGGGCGATGATATCTTCAAGCGTCACGGATAGCATTGATTCAACGGGTATATATTGGATCGCCTAATTTTTATACTCCCGTACTGTTTTTTTTTTTCTTATTAATAGTTTTTTTCTTATTTGAATTTTATTATTATCAAAACCACCCAAAAATGTATTATACGACTTTAAAGTTTACAATACTTCGCTGTAGTCATAATTAAGTGAAAAGATACGTGTGCCAATATATTTTAGAATATTTAATATTAAGGACTCTAAAATTAGTACCAAAAATTAATACCAAAACATTATATACCATATAATAGTACTAAATAATTTATATCATAATTAACCCTTTTTCTCTGAGGGATCGAATCCGGAACGAAGAAATTCGACGGAGAACTAAAGTTGTCGACATAGCCTTTCGAGTTTGCAAGCTGAAGTGGCAATGGGCGGGTCACATCTGCCGAGTAAGTGATGGCAGATGGGGGAGGAAGGTATTAGAGTGGAGGCCGCGCGTAGGACGACGAAGCGTTGGACGCCCTCCTTCTAGATGGTCCGATGACCTTAAGAAAACGGCTGGAAGCGGCTGGATGCGGAAGGCGGAGGATCGTATTTGGTGGAAAGCATTGGGGAAGGCTTATATCCAGCAGTGGATAGATACAGGCTGATGATGATGATGATGATGAATTAACCCTTAATTTACTTCTCGTAATTTGTAACACAGTATCATAATTATAATACATAATACAGACATCATTTATAAGTACTTACTAGAAAACATAAAACCCACTAAATAATCTAAAATTCTTATACAATTCTTTTAAAATTAATAAATGGTTAATTATACTCATAGCTTAGGTAACTTGTGCAAGTTTCGAGGCGGAACGTATCGACTAAATGCGGATGGTTCAAAGGTTCAATAGTGTCACGCACTCGTGCCTACGACAGAAACGCTTTTACCTTTAGCCCTTGATACTGAAGCTAGCTAGGAAACCTTAATTTTTTTGTATACTACGTCGGGTTACAGACAAGCATACGGCCCGCCTGATGTGAACCGTAACCGTAACCATATTAACGCTCGCAACATAAAATATCGCTCGCGCGCCGCCACCCCGCTGCCAACGCAGCAAGTCCTTTCTTTCTGGTGACCTCACTCATAGGAACGCAACAAACCTCTAGGGAATTGTTATTTCGCTGCGGTATTCTGTGAGGTGCAGGTACTTTCCCAGTTGGGCATCTTACAAATACGCTGTACCCTGCCTCTCGTTTGCCAAAGCCTCTTTCGCTAGTTGGCACGGTGCACCACGTGCAGGTGAAGTTGCCTTTAACTCTAAAGATCATGGTGAGCCATTTACATCCCAAAAATTATAGCACATATATAATAAACATACCTGCTAACTCATTGCTAACTACATACTAATATTGAAGAAAATATATACTAATATTGAAAAAAAAACTTAATTCCTAGATGAAATAAAAAATCACAATTAAGACGTTATGATTTGTCACAAATATAATATTTCAATATCTCGTAAACAACATCGATCTTTTTTCTATATACTATATAAAAAAAACCGGACAAGTGCGAGTCGGACTCGCCCACCGAGGGTTCCGTAGGTACGTAGTATCATTATAAAATTTGATATTTTTCATTATAAATAAGAAATAATGCGTCGAAAAAAATAAATAAAATATATTTTGCAATGTGTACATCAAGCCCTTTCATATGATACCCCATTTGAACTAGTAGTTTCAATTTGAAATTTCGACACCCTATAAAAAATATAGACCCCCTATTTTTTAAGATCTATTTACAAATGTATAGTTTTGAGATTTATTCCTGTACTTGTAGTCTATAACGATGTTACTTCCCAAATTTCATAGTTCTAGGTCAACGGGAAGTACCCTATAGGTTTTGATTCCCTTGAGTGTGTCGAAATATGCGTTTTTTGCTGAATAAACGGCCGTAACTTTTTTCTACGTAAACTTAGCAGGTTGATTTTTTTTTAACTTCATGGGACCGTAGACCTGAGTATACAGTTCAAATTTCAGCTTGATACCTCCACGCATTCTCGACATAGAAATTCTTGACAGACAGACAGACAGACAGACAGACAGACGGACAACAAAGTGATCTTATAAGGGTTCCGTTTTTCCTTTTGAGGTTCGGAACCCTAAAAATAATACAACACTGAAACTTTCAAAAACTTTCGTTATTGTATTATTTGTTAGTTTACGAACACCATTTTTTAATGGCCGCTCGAGTTTCTGTGTTACAAGATCCTGTATATGAGTAACAGAAAAGTTGACGCGGGAAACTTCTGAGTAGTGATAAGTTTGCACAAAACGAAACTCGGTAGTGCTGTAAGAAATGTCATTACAGTCAGAGTGGAAGCGAGAATTTAGCTTCTTTCCTCTTCATTTACAATATTAGCAAACTCCCGGGAAACTTCCTTAATTAGACCCCTAACCGAAAGTTAATGTAAAGTACAGTCGACTTCTGGTCTTTTAAAGTCACGTAGGTTTCCGTTCCATAACTTATAACTCTTTATGAATCCAGTCAAGTGGAAACTAAGATATCTCCAAGAATTATTTTAAGGGTCGTTAGATGAACCCGCTCGCACATAAAAGGCACGTGCGTTAAATTTCGACAAATTAATGTTTGTGGTAAGTTAATTTAACTGTATTCTGGAATATATAAAGGTAACTTATATAAATTTGAGCGAAAAGGAGATAAAACTGGTGCTAGAAATTTGTTGTCATCTAAAGGTTTATTATGAACCTTTGTATTTTTAATACAATAATGTATTAAATAGTGTTAAAAATGTGTAAAATGAATGCTTTTAGCTCACGAAAGTTTTCTAAATATTTTCAAGTATAAATTGCCTATTTATGTCCGTTGACGAGCTTATTCTCTTCAATGTATTTAAAATTACGAGCTCGGTGGTCGAATGGTTAACAATCGCCACTTTGACTTCGAGGACGCGGGTTCGATCCCCGCATAGGACAAACATTTGTGTGCATGAACATGTCTGTTTATCTTAGTCTGTGTATTTTCTATATTATATGTATATATTTACAAAAAAGACAGTAGGCACTCATAGCATTGCTTAGTTTGGGACTAGATGGCAGTGAACAATTTGTCCAGAAATATTTATTTTTATTTATTTAATGTGTGTGCATCATAAATGCTCCTAATGTAAACCTTCTAATAATAGCTACTAAGCCATCGCTATCGGCATGATAATCACAAATGGGGAGCGAGTAAATAATCCAACTTAACGGATTAACGCTACCTACATGTTATTTTATTAATTGAAGTTAATCCCTTGTATGAAGCACAGGTTTCAATTCATTATAATATTTATTTAGTTAGCTTAAATTCATTAATGATCACAGTTCGATACGTTACAATTTATTTTTTCTTGCCTCAAACAATACTATTACAAAGTACCTGCATTATTTTATTAAATGTATTACAACTATGACTGTATAGTTACTTCATGCATTTACCGCAAATTACAAGGTAACAAGTTTTATTTTACAAATAAATAAATATTCCTGGACAAATTATACACTGCCACCTAGTAACAAACTAAAGGAAAGCTTGTACTATGAGTACTAAATAACTGATACTTAAATGCATTTTTTTTTCTAAATACATCTAATATACATTTAAAACACCCAGGCCAAGACCAACAGACATGTTCATGTACACAAATATTTATCTAGTGCCGGGTTCGAACATGCGACGTCGGTGCGAAAGTAGATGGTTCGTCAAAGTTTTTTTATATCTGGAAACCGTAGTGGAGTATTCTGTTTGTATATATCTTAGATGTATATTGAAAAAAGTTTGTTGATTATTGTTAAATCGGTTGTTGTGAAAACGGTTTGAGCTAGACTCTGTCGCAGCCAAACCTTATTATGATTGTCGTCAGGCACTACTAACTAGTATGATAGATAACATACTAGATATTGAAATTATTTTTCTGATACATTAAGAATAAACAAAAAGTTATTTTATTGAATTTATCTATATGTATATGTTTCTCGCTTTTCACGATTCGTTCAATAATTCATTACTTCCTTTCGTATCAGACGGGCAATCTCACAAAATGCCTTTGTGGGATGAACGACATAAAAGTAGAACGACCCACTAATAAAACGTCTGAAATTAAAAGTCGTCATGTTATGTAGAACGACGATTACGCTGGGACAGAAAAAGAAACTTAGAAATATATAACGTCTTTAATAGTTTGAACTAATTTTATCCGTTGAAGATAATCATATGACATCGATTTAAAATTAACAAGGTTTCCATAGTACTTTTAACAAGTAACATATTATGTTGTGAATAAAACATAATTATTGACAGCTAAACTGCGTTTGATGTACCTATCTCTGCTGGCATCCTCCTATAACTGGATCTAATTTACATCATCATCAATGTATTTAAAAAAATAAATAAACTTATGGTCACGTCAATTACTATTCCTGATACATAATAACCACTTTTATTTTATAACGTTCAGAAAACAAACAAACAGTATTCATAAACTTTGATAACAATTAAAACTAAATACTATATGTTTTCGTATAAAAATCAGTGCTTAAACTATACAAAACAGGTAAATTAAACCTTCAAAAAAAATATTTTAAGGTACAGATAGAGACAGACCAAAACGCACTTTCAGTATTAAAGGGTTTTGCGTTTGTTGGTTGTTTTGCTAAGTATGCTACGTACGTCTCTTAGCTACGCCGGACAACCTCTAATGGAAGTGTTGTGGTCTACAAGCTGTAGTCTATGCATGGCTTTATATTATTTCTTTAGTACCACAATTAAATAGATTATTACATACAAGCAATGGAAATGCACATAAAGCAAACCAAAGCGCCCTTAGATGTACAGCTGGTCTTCACCAGGTTCTAGTGTCCAAGCTAATACGCAGAAAAACTAAGATTCGTGTCTACAAAACTGTTATTAGACCAACTTATTTTCCTCTTTCAAGGTGAGTGTACAAACCTCGCATCCGTGCTTGATGCACGGATGCGAGGCTTGTACACTCACCTTGAAAGAGGAAAAGAAGTTGTTAGTGGCGGAAAGGAAAATCCTGCGAAAAATCCTGGGTCCAACTCAAAGGGAAGATGGCAGCTGGAGGATCCGCAAAAACCTCGAAATCGAAGATCTAGTGTCCGAGCCCAATATCATTGGAGAGCTCAAAGCGGCCAGACTCCGCTGGCTCGGGCACGTAGAGAGAATGGGAGAGGATAGTGCCGTAAAAAGAGCCTTCAGGGGACAACCAAGTGGTAGCCGACCGATTGGACGTCCGAGGTACCGCTGGAGTGACGAGGTGCTGAAGGACCTGCGGAACCTTGGAGTTAGCAATTGGCGAGAGTTGTCCCAGGATCATCATCAGGCATGGCGTTGTCTGGTGTCTGAGGCCAAGATCCACTTTGGGTCGTTGCGCCGTAGCAGTAGTAGTAGTATTATTAGTTTTTTTTTTTTTGTAATAATAATTTTAATTAATTAATTTTCTATTTAACATATACGAACAAAATTACTACAAATACATAACATCCCATATCATTCCTCACTACACAATAATGCATGTACTCGTACGCCCTAACAATAAATCTGAGCCATGATCTGTATTATGTACATACATACAATGATCCATGTATTAATATGACCTCTATACCATGACATAGATAGAGGAAGACTAAGTCAACTCCAGTTATCTCTCGCCACGAAATAATTGACACAATTCGTAGTGATATTGAATACATTTGGAGCTAAGTGTGTTTCTTGTATTATTATGAACTGACAAAACAACAACATTTGTAGCGAATAACATGAAAGCATTTCGAACGAAATTCAGTCTTACGATAGTCTAATGGACGCCAGCGACTTTGTCCGGGTCGATGTCATTCCTGTGAAAATACCATATTTTCCCGTGGAAAAAGTAGCCATGTTATTCATATTTCTCTGTGAAATAATTTTGTTACCCATTTCATTTTAAACCAGAAAAATAGATGATTTATATCTTTACCAACAAAAATTAAGAAGGCTAAAAAGCTGATTGATATATTCTATCTATCAAATAAATAAGCTTAAGCTACTGTAGAGTTACTGCGTTAATAGCTGGTGTGCCAATACATGAACGATACTCCTTATATGTATTATAAGCGTCCATTGACTATGCTAGCCGCTTGTTTGGCAGCCGACATTGTACAAAAAAACTTAATGTAATTATTAACTATTTCTGCCGTTTTTCTATTACTATATTATATAGTACGGCAACATTTTACTCACACTCTTGCTGAAGTTTAAAGAAATATAATCGCAGTTTAAAAAATGTCATGTACAGTTAAGTGTACCTCAAGATTAATTTATATCCATATACACATTAATATTTACATCCTCGTACGGCGCATAATAGAGCCAAAATCAGGGGCCCTACCGCCGAAGCTGAAACCGATTACCATCAGTTTTTTTATTCCAAAAATTGGTCTTAGGTTAAAGTTATTGACAAACATTTTCAGTTTAGTTGGTAGAGCTCTAGGGTTTCTACCAGCTGCGCTAAACATAATTAGCAACAATCTAAGCAGTAGTTTCATTTTCGCATTCAAAAATTCCGATGGTAATCGGCTTCAGCTTCGGCGGTAGGGCAAACCTGATTGGATTATCAAAATCAAATGAAACTATGTATTCCAAACTGAACTATAATAGCACATAACAGGACAAAGCAGGTTAGCCATTCGATTTTCATAAAAATAAAGAATGTATTTCACTAAAAAAATATCTGAATAAAAAATATCCAAAGCATTATGTGATCCTCTCACAGACATTCAATTATAGTAAGGATCCTCTGTAAACACAACCAGTCGCTAGGCATAGACACATAGATTCTACGATGTAGCTTTTAATGTATCTTTTTAGTAAATAGCTCTACGTAGCTGCCGTTACCAGCTGTTGCTAGAAATATCGTAAGGTCAAAATAATGTTGTAGCCGATACAATAGCTAAGATTCATAGAGCGATCATTTATATTATGCTCTTAATGATGGAAACCCTTGTCAAAATCTGATAGTCGATCAATCAGTCCAGCAGATATTGTTTATTCGTGAATATTTATTGAACGCCGCATTCATGTTGCAATTCCAATCTGAATTACAAAATGTTATAATCTGACAAGTATAGTTTAGTGAGGGTTTAGCAAACTTTTGATCATGTTTTTAACATTTTGTTTTGTTAAATAACACTATTAACTACATAGATGTTTAATCTGATAAAACTATTCTTGAAAATTCTAAAGAATAGTTTTATCTATATTAAGAATAGTCTTTGCTGAATATTTACATATGTAAATATTCAGCAACGACTTGCTACGTAAAATTATTTCAATGCATGTAATTATAAAACACATAATTATTGTGAATAAAATTGCACCGTTTATAGAATTATTAACAATGAATCTTAGGCTCCGTTTACATCGCCTCGGAATGGAAAGAAAGCTACTTTTTGCAACGAAATTGTTCATAGCATAATGAACTTTATGTCAATTTTATAACTTAGAAACTTACTCGTAAATACGAGCCCAAAAAGGTCACGCGTCTTCAGGGGAATCCTCGCGCGTTCTCGAGAATTCCCCTTCCTCGCGCGTTCTCGAGAATTCCCCTAGCTACGGATCGTATTTAAGTTTATATATTATAAAATTGACATAAAGTTCATTATACTATGTACAATTTCGTTGCAAAAAGTCGCTTCTATTACCATTCCGCGGCGGTGTAAATTGAGCCTTAGCTTCGCACGTACGATAGTTGAAATGTATTGTACATATAATTTCTGCAAGAAGTTCCGTTAAATTATAGCAAAGGCTGGTCCATCCAACAAAATCCGTTATGCAGTTTAAAAGAAATAACCGGAGAAACAGAATAACAACTTTAAACGCGAATAACAACTTTATTTTATACTATTTATTGTCATCGTCGGCTATACTTATTCATGCCACTGTACCCTTAGATTCAAGGGAGACCCGTATTCCAATACGGGTCTCCCTTCAATCTAAGGGGTTTAGAGCATACTCCACCACGCAGTTCAAAAGGCTGACTTGGCTTAAAGATTGTCATCTAACTTTTTATTTAATATGTATGTTAGTTTTAAGGTATATTTATCTATGGACTTATGTTTAATATTAATTGTAAACATATTAGTCTACAATAAATGATTATTTGCAATAATAAACTCAAAAATTGGGGTTTGGTTCTTGTCTATTCTTGAGTTGTATAATGATAATGCTTACATTAACAATTGCCGCAGTTTCACATTTTAACCATGCAATGATTAAATTGTGGAACAGCAGCAGTTATCACCCTTTGACATCGTAAGCGAGAATTGAGAGAATTATTTGTATAAAGAACTTAAATTCTCGTTTTTCAAGTTGTAACCATATTTCACCCGACGTGCTAAATGTTGTTAAAACCTGACAGCAACAAATAGCCTCCAAGAAAATAAAATCCTTGTTACAAAGCTTTCGTTAAATCTTTTTGACCTGCGTTTTTAGTTCAAATATTTACTATGCATCGTAGCGTTGCTGTAGACTTCTACGATGTGTTTGCTACGACGCGATGTGGACAATGTACAGCAGAAAGAATAACGTTGCTTTGTGTTTTTACAAGGTTTATGTTCACAGTTCTTTTGTTTTATTCTTAAAGTAAAAATAGTCGCACTATTCAGCACTATTCAGATGTTACAATATACACTATATTCAAATGTCAGCAGTTTAAATGTTTTATTGGCAATAATCACGAGGCGGATATGAATCGAAATAAAACAATTTCATTGTTACTGCGACATTAAATAAATAACCAGTCTCTCCCGTGCTCATTACTTTGTACTTAAGAATACTAATACAATTATATCTTTAAAAAGAATCTCAATTTGGGAAAGCGAATGCGAGTGTAAACGACATTGGAGGCGCAGTTCCTTTTTTATATTCTCCATTTAATCCGAGTTCCCAATTAAATCGAACAAACGGCCAAAGTTTGTTTCAAGTAAGTATAAAAGTTCTATGTGTAAACAAGTTCGGCGTCGGCTGAACAAACGATTTTAGTTTAAAGACGACATAAGTTTCAAATTAACGCAGTTATGTGTAAGTATAGTAACTCATTTAAAATACGCTGAACGGGTTAATTAAGAGAAGCACCGGAGTGTGAAATTGTAAGCGTATGTGAAAACATTCGGTGGTTTCTGGGGGATTGCCTCCGCGAAGGGGCCGGCCAGACCGTGTAAGGGTTATTTATCTACAACTCTACGTTCAACCAGGTGCACAGTGAGTAGCAATGAAAACAAGTCGTTAGGAGCATGCAACAAGTCGACTGTCTGTAGATTTATGAGATCCGTATTGAATCCCAAAAGACCACTTAGGATGGGATGTCGGGCCGGTGTAAAGCGGTCCTCGCCTGCTACGTACGCTCCGGGTATGCCCAAATCCCATAATCCTACCGCAGAGAACAATAACAAATATACGTATACAACGTCCAAATAGATAGAGAACCTTAGAGCGAGCTTATGGCCGGACGATGGAGATGAAACGTTAGCTAACACTGAGGAAAATTGCAGATAAAAATAGGAATCAAATTGAAGATCCTTTTTGTAGTCAAAGATGTGTTCAGAATACTCTGTATAAATATTTAGAAAAACATATACTGACATATTTTTAGCCGCCTAGTTTTTATACACATACCATGAAGATGCAAACAAGAATAATCTAGCTCCCTGATGGCAAGTTAATGCATTTTATATACTTGCAACACCAGAGACATCACTTGCGCAATGCCTGTTGTAAAATTCCCTACACTCCTTTCTTGAAGAATCCGACACTGTAATTTCCAGGGATATAATCTCGACAGTAAGTTTCATTTCGCAATCTGAGAGTTTGTGGAAGGATATCTCTCTGAAACCAAATATCATAGTTTTGGCACCAATGTGTGAGAATGAGCTCTTAACCAATAGTTATATATCGCTAAACGGTGCGACTATCTAGACTAGAAGGAGGCTGTGGGCGATATCAAACAACTTCTGCAAACATACTACAGTCGTTTTTCTAATCTAGGTATTAGTATTATATTTCTCTATGAAGTGAACACAACTAGAAACGAAGGCTCATATACAAGAAGATATTATAAAATAGTTAATTGATTCAGGTGTTATTTTGCGAAAGTCAAATCTATACTACTTTGCGTACTTCCGCCACCAATTAGTTCATGCAAACTACATCCGGCTGGCACCCACCCACTACCTTTAATAGATGCATCCGACTGCGCCGCCACGGGCGGCAGCAGTCGCTCGATTCTTCTGTTTCAGATGTTCGAGATGGCCGAGACGACCGCAGCACCTGGAGCAGAAACGATCAAAGCAGCCACGGCAGTCGCATACATCTACTAACGGTAGTGGGTGGGTGCCAGCGGGAAATAGTTTGCATGAACTAATTGATAGCAGAAGCACGCAATTTCACGCAAAGTACTGTAGATCGAATTCCCAGATATTATAAATTCTTTGAGTTTCCAATAATAATATAGCTGAAGTATTTCGATGTAGTATTATGGATATGACCAAAAAGTACAATTTGGGGAGCCGCGATTCATTCCTTTTAAATAAATCACCAAATGACACATCCTTTAATAAGGGAAAAGGGACGCAGTGAGGATAAAATGCTTGAGTCACAATCATAATCAACGTAACAATCGTGGGTCTGATTAAGTGTCAGAAACAAAAGTCCCTTTTTAAAGCTCTTTAGAAAGAAAGTGGACACTGAATTGTTGAAAAGTGAATGAATTCCATTAGCGGAAGTGGAATTAAAGCCAGCCGGGCTTGCCTGATAATTTTGCTGGCTTGAAGAGCACCCACAAACTCGTTACATTGTGCTGTCCACTGATAATAATTTCTCCGAAATGGAAAATGATAACAATCATCAGCTCTTTCCAGTTCCGACTTGAATTCCTTTCACATTTCAATTAATCATAATTGTCTTTAATTTGCACCCTGGCCTGAGGCTCTGTCTTGCAAAGTTTTACAATTGTGTTCCTCAATTAAACTAGTTAGAGTTGTCTCAAATTCTTAATACTAACAATTGAAATAATTTTATTAATAGAGTTTGACTTATAATACAATTCAAAGACCAACTAAAGCAAACTAAAGTATGTATAGATATATGTTACGATCAATGTAATAAACTGGTCATTATTTATAATAGCCGGCCAGTTTAATAAATTGTCAATTATTAATAATTAAGAATGATGTGGTGCCAAGTAGGCACCACATCATTCATCATTTAGGTTGACGGAGCTCCTATCACATGACAGGACCCAAGAAAACCCTAACCTGACCAAAACATTTTTTTATTACATTGACCAAGTATCGGTCAGTATGAATGATAACTAATTTATTACATTGACCATAACATATACACTATAATAAAACTAGGGTCACAGGTTTTAAAATAATATAATATTTAGACTATACTACATTTCTACAAAACACAAAACCATCCCTACGGCTGTATTGTTCATAATATTCTACAATGTCTATGAATGTCCAATGAGATATATAAATTCGAATCGAAATGTAAGGTCTAATCAACATGTCACAGACCTTGTTTTTAGCGATTTTTCTGTAATTATTTTGGTCTTCTATTCTCCAAATACAGACTTAAAAGACGACTTCGTTAAAAAAGGTATTACTTGAACACTTTCAAGTCGTTCAAGACTAGTCTTTACACGAGTTCATAAAATAATTGTAATATATCCACTATATATTAACATATGATCTCCAATAATAAAAATATGTTTTTATTTCAAAACAAGATATATGATGAGTGATACTGACGATACCACAGATTTCATAAATCTGTGGATAATAAAATTTACTTAATTCATATTTCTAAGAAATTCTAAGTCTAGACTAAATTGCGTCACCAATAATACGAACCGATGAAACGAAACAATATCAATATATTAAACTGCTACTAGACGTCTGAAAGACAAATTGCGATTTTGAATTATATATTTCACTTTAATATTTGCATGCCGAAATGAATATAATGTAATTGTAAAAAAATGTTGTTCTATGGTATCTTGATATATTAGAATAGCATGTTTTGGATGTAAGTGGACCCTCTTTACACTTTACCGACAGCAACAACCTCACCTGCACATGGTGTACCCAGGCCACTAAGCAAATAAGGGTGTGGTTAACAGGAAGTCGAGTCTAACTGAGGAAGTAACTCTACAAAATACTTCAGCCAAAGAGATACCCTTGGGAATTATTGTATTCCCACGAGTGAGTGACAAGACATAAAGAGATAAGCTGCGTCAACAGTAGCGTAGTAAAAATAGATTCTATTTATACTTATTCTGTGTTTATACTCTATTTTTACAATAATGACAGTAGGGTTTTTAACGTGTTTTTTTTTGTCTCTCTCTCTCTCTCTCTATGCTCTCAGCGTCATTAATGCTGTTGAATACATGTGTGCGCACGTATTCAACAGCATTAATGACGCTGAGTATGCGCAGATCGGCTCATTTGAAAAATGGGGCGCGTACATCCTTGCCGTGGACAAGGATCGTATCTAAATCATTACTATTATAGAAAAATTTAATAGGTACTATTTGCACTTACAGCTAACTAAAATGAACGAATGACACAACATCAGCGTTGCCAGCGCGCGAACTACACTACTTATATTGCAGGCATTAATAGGCTACGATAACTGCTTTACCTACTCTTATGAAGCTTCAGCTCTTAACTTCAGCTCTTCAGCTTTAACAAACAAACAACTTCAAATATCATTCCCCCCCCCCCCCCGCTCTACGCCGTTATATATCGTTATCAGTTGCAGAGATCGTATTGCTAATATCGCAGACGGTGACCCGAATAAGAAACTTTCCTCTATCGTAAATTATGCCATAATTTAGGGGTAGCAAACTGCAATAAGTATTTTATCATCAACTTTGTCACCGAAACGCCAACCTCGCTTGCTGTCTGCTATTTGGTCTCTTAATAGAAATATAAATCTCCAAGTCAGTGATTCAGGATTTATTGAGCCACCCAACTCACCCTTTTTATTAGTCACGTTTGCAACATGAAAATTCTTCTTTCCCGGAGGTACTGTATCTTTGTGGGTATATAATACATTTACAGTTGGAAAATATACGGCCTTATAACCGAAATCCATTAGAAGCCAGAAGTTATAGACGTCATAAAAACAATAATGTCTCGGCATAACTTAAGATTGAATGTTGGTTACTGTATAAAATTAAGAGTTTTAGTCTCTTTGTAACATTAACTGCAAGCCGTGATTGTTGTTTAAAATGTTTTCAAACTTTTTTTTTAATTTTTCCACGATACATACTGAAATAGGTAATTTTGTATTTTTATCAGTATCTTGCCCCATTGCTGGATTTACCGCATTTTTTTTCTATTTTGCAATCACTCAGGTGTATTTCTGTTGGTCTATCACAACAAATTTTGTACTAAGTTGAAATTTAGAGTGATGGCCATGGATAACTTATATTTTTTTTTGCTATGTCAGTAATATGTAATACACCAGTTTTATAAATTTAATATTTCGATAATCAATCAAACTCGGCATGGAAATTTTTCACTAACTCGTTAACATGGAAATAATGAGCAATAAGGTCTCGTTTTCTTACCACAGATTACTTTACAGTTACTTCGATATCTATTAGTCCATGCGAAACACAAATCAATGTTGTCTAGACTAATAACGTTCTATAGACTCTGTATTTAATTAAATTAATGTGTATTGATTGTCATTCTAATTCTGCATCTATTGCTCGAAACTTTGATGATAATATATTAAGAGTTCGTTAATTATTTATTGTATTACTTCGTGCAAATAATCTTACTATATTTCTCAAAAGTTCTGCTTTATTTATATAAAATATCTACTTTCTCAATCAACGCTTAAGTAATACAATTATATTGTATTAGCATCGTACTTCATCTCAAAGTATATCATAGTGGAGGCGCCATCTGCCATCCAATTATAACCTACAATGTTTTATTTTTCGGGCCGTCACCCGAACAAATTTATAGCCAATCAAGCGACATGTCCGTTCAATTTTAATATCTACATAAATTGGTTTGCAGTGAAAGGGAACAAAACAAAACAAAACCGCTTCTGACCCGTGGTTACACTGATTTGTTACACTGGTGTAACCACTGAGCACACTTATTACCAGTGGTCACATTTAAAATAGAAATAGTTGATAGTTAAAAAGATCCTAATGGGGCTAGTAAAAAAGCTTTTCTGGGATGTGTTAAGGATGGTTTTGGTATATGATAAGGATGGTTTTGGGATGTATTAGTTATTGTTTTGGGATGTATTAAGGATGGGTTTGGGATGTGTTAAGGATGGTTTTGGGATGTGTTAAGGATTGTTTTGGGATGTGTTAAGTATTGTTTTGGGATGTATTAAGGATGGTTTTGGGATGTGTTAAGGATTGCTTTGGGATGTGTTAAGTATTGTTTTGGGATGTGTTAAGTATTGTTTTGGGATGTATTAAGGATGGTTTTGGGATGTGTTAAGGATTGTTTTGGGATGTGTTAAGTATTGTTTTGGGATGTGTTAAGTATTGTTTTGGGATGTATTAAGGATGGTTTTGGGATGTGTTAAGGATTGCTTTGGGATGTGTTAAGTATTGTTTTGGGATGTGTTAAGTATTGTTTTGGGATGTATTAAGGATGGTTTTGGGATGTGTTAAGGATTGTTTTGGGATGTGTTAAGTATTGTTTTGGGATGTGTTAAGTATTGTTTTGGGATGTATTAAGGATGGGTTTGGGATGTGTTAAGGATGGTTTTGGGATGTGTTAAGGATGGTTTTGGGATATGATAAGGATGGTTTTGGGATGTGTTAGTTATTGTTTTGGGATGTATTAAGGATGGGTTTGGGATGTGTTAAGGATGGTTTTGGGATGTGTTAAGGATTGTTTTGGGATGTGTTAAGTATTGTTTTGGGATGTATTAAGGATGGTTTTGGGATGTGTTAAGGATTGTTTTGGGATGTGTTAAGGATGGTTTTGGGATGTGTTAAGGATGGTTTTGGGATGTGTTAAGTATTGTTTTGGGATGTATTAAGGATGGTTTTGGGATGTGTTAAGTATAAAAATGGCTGTGTATACAATTAAAAACACTTATATGATAAAATTTATTAACAAACAAAACATGAACATTTATTAATACCTTTAGGTACCCAATAGATTAAGCAGACACTCGCGTGTTTCAAAAAGATGCGTTATGTATCTTCAAACGTAGATGAAGAACGTACTGTACTAACACTTTACAAACAAAAAGGTTTTAAGTCCCTATCATAGGGACACATAGGGACCCTATGTGATTATAATGTATATCACTATCACAACCTGGCCACTTAAGCTGGAGGTGAGAAAACAAATGAATAGCGACCCGAGGCGTTCTATAGCGTTAAGGCGCTGGTTTCTCTGGCCCGCCGCACGTTTACGGACGACGTGTGGAGACGCATCGGCTGCACGCTGCACGCCGTCGGCCGCGGGCGTACGGGTTCTCTGGTAGTCGCGATTGTGAACGCTGCTTGAACAGTCGTGTTGGTTCGGAGCAAAATGAACGAAAAATTTTTAACATTGTTACTTTTAGAAGAGGAAGATGAACTTGTGTTTTTATCAAAGAAACCTGGAATTTTCATTGTTTCACTGATATTCTCCCATACTTTTTGCTTTGACATTGTTTTTATAATTTTTATGTGATGAATTGAACAATATAGTGTTACATCGTATTAAATTAATTAACAATTCATCATTTTCCTTATTAAAATTGCTCATTTTAACCAGGACGCCACGGCGTGTGCACGTCGCTATTGTACAAAACAATACCGACCGACGCGTGCGACGTGCGCCCGTCACCCGCTTGCACTACCCGCCGCGGACAACGTTTCTAAGAACCCGGCGCCGAGCATTTCCGAACATAGCATTCGGACGCTGTCGGCCGCGGACACGCGTCGGCCGTCCGTCGCCGGTGGCGGGCGGTTAGAGAAACCAGCGCCTAAGGGAGTTGAAACTATTTTGCGCCCGCGGATTTAAATGGGGGAGCGGGAGAGGAAACTCCTTTCAGTTGCGGAGAGTGCCTATTTCGTATGTAAGTACTATTAGTTATACTGTGGTATTTTTATTTTGTGGTGTAGGGGGCTCAATATCTATTAGGAGGAGGTAGGAGACTACAGCATGGGGTTCTTCAAAAAGGGCGTAAAGAGGTTTTTACAAGGTCAGCAACGCGCATGTTATGCCTCTGGTGTTACAGGCGTCCATAGGCTACGGTAACTGCTTTCCATTATCGGATAGGCGGGACGTATGCTTGTTTGTCACCTTAGTGATATAAAAATACGTGGTACTCCCTACTAAATAACAAGGAGGCAAGGTTAGTGAGAAGTAGGCCATGACGATAGCCCGTCTGGAAAAGTACCTCTACAGCAGCCAAATAACAAATCCCTGTAGAATGGTAGTGAGTGGACAACTATTATCATCGAAACTTACTTTGAGTGTAACCACCGGTAATAGATATGCTCGATAGTTACATTAGTGTAACTATCGGTCATAAGTGTGCTCAGTGGTTACACCGGTGTAACAAATCAGTGTAACCACGGGTCAGAAGCGAACAAACAAAACGTATGCACTTAGAATTTTAGATACCGCCTATTAAAAAATTCAACGTAATTTTTATTCTTCTTTTAATTGACAGTACCTATCTAAAATTGTAAGTGCACATATTTATTTTAATATATACTCTAATTTTAGAGCAGTTCAAATAATACAGCTAAATACAGATTTTATATGTCATCCAAAATAATATCATGTTATTCAAAAATAAAATCAACTTTATAAAAAAAACAAAAACGCATTAGTTTCGAGTAACATAAACAGAGCTCAAATAGAAGTTACGTATCCTATGTAAGTTCGTTTTATTCCAGCTCATTATCATACTGCATAATATAACTCATTTCACATTCGTATGAGAATGTAATGTAACTATACCTCTAGATCCCACTAAAAGGAAATAACATAAGTAAAGTTTTGACGTGAATATGTCTTTAAAATTGTTTCGATATGGGGGCAATTACAAAAAAACCGGCCAAGTGCGAGTCGGACTTGCGCACGAAGGGTTCCGTTCCGTACCATTATCTACAAAAACAGCAAAAAATCACGTTTGTTGTATGGGAGCCCCCCTTAAATATTTGTTTTATTTATACCTATTTAATTATTTATTTTTAAAGTGAATATATTACCAAAATATTATGTGAGTATTTCAATAGTCTACCTATTACCGTTTTCAATTGCGAGCAAAAACATCACGTTTGTTGTAAGGGAGCCCCCTTAAATATTTATTTTAGTCTGTTTTTTAGTATTTGTTGTTATAGCGGGAACATAAATACATCATCTGTGAAAATTTCAACTGTGTAACTATCACGGTTCATAAGATACAGCCTGGTGACAGACGGACGAACGGACGGACGGACAGCAGAGCCTTAGTAATAGGGTTACTTTTTACCCTTTGGGTACGGAACTCTAAAAACGAATGATAACAAAATCGGGGCATACAGTTTGGTGTTGCATCTACAAATCTATCATCTCGATCCAAAATTCAATTACACCACTGGTTAAATGAAGAATCAAGAATTTATTACGCTAAGTAAGGGCAATAGAACATCGCGCGGGGGAGGGAGAAGCACTCCCATTTTGAGGTAATTTTGGTGCACATAACGTACACACGGCCGTGTCCATGACACAGCCACACACCATTTTTTGAAGTCAACATTTATTTAGCAGAAATTTTGTGGGTAGTGAAGCTAGGGAATGAAACTGAACCGTCACGCTCGGCTGTGTAACACTCATGCTGGTAAAGTTAGCAGGGAGGGTGCGAGACGGAGCGAGAGATGAAGTTTTCACTTCTGTCGTGTGATCAAACACACGCTGTTCTTTTTTACAACCATAAGCAAAAATCAGAAGAAATTTAATATTACTGTGCATCTATTTTGTGCTACTATACAGTAACACAAATATACGTATAGGACTTAGGACAGGACTAATGAAATCATATTTATAACACTCTTAGAAAATGTGATACTAAGGTTGATGTCAACAACACAGTTATATGCTCATTGTGCAATAAACACTTTGAATATGATTGTGTCGGATATTCTGAGAAATTGCATCGTTTGAAGGATGTAGATCACAGGAAGAATTGGAAATGCATTGCGTGTAAACAAAAATCAAAGGTGAAAACTGCCAGTACGCCATCTTCCCAAGTTTTGACATTACAAAAAAGCTGCTCACCCAAGTCAAGCGGAAATGAAATTATTAATCCTGGTAATACATTATCGAATGCAGCACCACAGTCTACTCCTACTCTAACTACTCAAATACATGATTCAGATATACTCACTGAATATAATAGCCCGAATGATTCCTATGATACTCTAGCACCAGATCGACTACTATCAAGAAGTATGGACCACACGACTACAGACTTAATCACTATACAAGAAATGCAAGAAACCATTAGCCAACTACAATTAGAACTGAGTATCTCACAGAATGAACTTGAAAATACAATATTACACAACAATGATCTAGAGAGACAAGTCGTCAAACTAACGAAAGATAATAATATATTGAAGGTTTTATGTCAGTCTCCATTAAATGAAAGTCTAGTTACCCGCAGCACTACCAAAAAGAAAAAACAGCATAGGCAAATGTCACATTTACACTCAGTCTTCACACCACCGAGAAAATCTCCAGAATGTAAGACAGACCTTAAAATGGACGAAACTTTTAAGACACTGCAACAGAAGATCACTGCACTGGAACAACAATTAAAGCATGCCGAAGACGAAATACAATGCCTAAACAAACGTATCGAAACCCTAAAAAAACAGAAAACAACTACTGTAGACATACAATCGTCGCAACCAGAAAACACAAATACAAGAATAAAAACATCGTCTGACACACGAAACCCTAGCAACAAAATATTTATCTTCGGGACACAACGATGTGTGGGTCTCGCATCTGCCTTGATACGAACTAGAGAGAATACGTTGCATGAAAAATACGCTGTCACGTCTATTACAAAGCCGTATGCACTAACTACAGACATCATCAAAGATTGTGAAAACACTGTAATTACATCAAAAATAAACAAAATAGTCGTATGTGTGGGGGAAAACGATTATGATGTAAATATACTATCATTTCAGCTGAAGAAATTATTACGTATATTTAAGGACAGTGATGTTATTCTTGTTAATGTTTTACAAAATATGTATATAAATGTGTATAAATTAAATAATATCATAAAATCGATTTGTAAGGAATATAAAAACTGTCATATAGTGGATTGTGAATATAGTAATTTAACTAAATTATGCTGTTCGATAAATAATGTAATTGATTATATTGACTATAAGAACAAATATTTAAATGTGAAAGCTTTAAAAAAATTGGTAATGCGTAAGGAGCCAACGTCGATACAATCAAATGACGCATGCACTACAGTCGTAAAAAAATATCTCAAAGGGACAATTCCATACTACTTTGCTTCGCGACAGTCGATAACCACAAATAGCTCCTTTACAAATAATTCTAAAACTAAACAAAAAAGGAAGATAACAGACTATTTCCCAAACGTTCAAAAAAGTAGTTTTTTTCGTTGATAAAACGTGTAAATCAAACAAAGCATTTAAAATATTGCATCAGAATATTGCCGGTATTTTATCGAAACAGGAAATATTGGAACTTACTTTACAAGATTTGCATGGGACAGGTAATGACCCTGATCTGATATGTCTAACTGAAACTTTTTTAAAAATTGACCGACAGAAATATCTGAACCTCCATAATTATGAACTGGCTACTTCATTCTGTAGAGACAAACAAAGAGGAGGAACCTGTATCTTAGTTAAAAAAAATATGCTGTATAAGGATCTGGTAAAATTAAAGAGCTACGCAACAAAGAATACATTTGAAGCTTGTGGTATTGAGATACCTTTACATAAGCTGATAGTAATTTGCCTGTATAGAATACCCACATCAGATCCCAATATTTTTTTAGATAAATTAGACCAATTTTTATTTGAGATGTCTCGCCACTGCAAGTCTAACATGAGAATTGTCTTGGCTGGAGACATTAATATTAATACTCTAAAGCAAAATAAAATAACAAAGTATCTACAAGACATATGCTACAATAATAATTTGCAAATTCACATTAAAGTTCCAACTCGTAAAGCATCATGCATTGACCATATTATAAGTAACATTAAAAACGCTACTGCCATCGTATTACCATTATATTTATCCGATCATGACACCGCTCAATTATTATCTTTTCCTGTACTTCATAACAACACAAAAGCTAAATCATATTTTATTTACAAAAAAGATTATTGCAGTGAAAATATCTTAAAATTTAAAGAATGCCTAAATTCCTTGTCCTGGTCTGAAATTTACTCGGAACCGGACCTAAATACTGCGTTTGGGAAGTTTCATCATTTACTATGTCTTTTTTATAATCTTTGTTTCCCATCTATAAAAATAAAAATAAACAATAGCAATAAAGGGAATCACAATTGGATGAGCAAAGGGCTTAAATATAGCTGTAAAATTAAAAGATCATTGCGTCACAATTACTATAAAAATAAAAACACTACAAATAAAATAAAGTATATTAAATATTCCAATATATTGAAAAAATGCATCTCTCAGTCAAAGAAGATCTCTAACATGAAATTTATAAATGAAAGTAAAAATAAGTGCAGAGCAGCATGGTCTCTAATTAAAAATGAGATGGGAAATACAAAATCTAATGACGATGTGAATGAACTGAAAATTAACAATAAATTGATAACAAATCCAATAGATATCGCTAATATATTTAATGACTATTTTATTAATATGACTAATTATAACAATGTGACATCAAATAATACACAACAGACATACTCTGCTACTAACATGACTGTATCTAACTCCATGTTCTTAACTCCTGTATCCGAAGACGAGGTAAAAAAAGTAATTATGAACCTTAAAAATACCACATCTGAAGGATACGATGGTATTAATACGAAAATAATTAAGAAGTGTGTTTCAGAGTTGGTACCTGTCCTGACTCACCTCATTAACAAATCATTCTTTACGGGATCATTCCCTGACCTATTAAGGCCCTCCATAGTGAAACCTTTGCACAAAAAAGGAGAAAAAGATGATATAAAAAATTACCGTCCAATTACCCTTATACCTATTCTTTCAAAGGTACTGGAAAAATGTATGTACGAAAGGATATTACAATTTTGCAGCAAATATAATATAATAAACAAGAATCAGTACGGTTTCCAAAAACATAAGTCTACGACACTTGCCATGTTCACTCTTCTAGATACAATTTTGACAAATACTAATAATAATCATTTGACTACAGGACTATTCTTTGACCTGTCAAAAGCATTTGACTTTGTTTCCCATAACCTGTTATTGCAAAAGCTCGAGTTGTTAGGAATAAGAGGTCCGGCATTACAATGGATATCATCTTATCTGTCCAACCGACGTCAATGTGTGGTCGTTAATAAAATTGCAAATAATGAACTACTGCCCCATGCCTCCGAATCTAAAGTGAATAGACATGGCGTGCCGCAAGGAAGTGTGCTAGGGCCGATTTTATTTCTTCTCTACATAAATGACATAACTACAGTGACAAATCATAAATGTATTTTATTTGCAGATGACATTTCTATAATTGTGACATCAAATAAAAAAAATAATTCAATAATTGACCATGAAAATGAAATAAATAAAACAATTGACAGTATAATTAAATGGTTAGAAATTAATAACTTAAAAATTAACCTAGAGAAATCAAGTTATGTGCAATTTAATAAATCAAAACATTCCAAATATAACTTTACTCTTGCTGTTGATAAAATAAAGGAAATGACACACACACAATTCTTAGGCGTAACTTTAGACCACGATTTAAATTGGAAAATACAGGTAGACAATCTAAGTAGACGCATAAATCAATTCATTTATGCTCTCAATAAAGTGAAAAATACAACTAACGTCAAAACTGCTATTACTACCTATCGTGCTTACGTCGAGTCTATCCTACGCTACGGATTAGTCATATGGGGTAATAGCACGGACGTAAATAGAGCATTCATTGCACAAAAGAAATGCATTCGAGCTATATGTGGTATCCCACCGGATCAATCTTGTGAACCAATATTTAAACGCCTTGGCTTATTACCACTACCTTCATTATACATATACGAAGCTTGTAATTTTGTTATTAAACATAAAGAACTGTTTATAGAAGCAGGTGATAGAAATGCCAGACTGCAGAGAGATCCTGGTAGATTAGTACTAAAGGATGTAGCTAGATCAGCTAAATATGTCAAAAGCTGCCTAGCGATGTGTGTTTTTATATATAATAAAATTCCGGGCGAGTTCAAAGAATTAAATACTAGTCAATTCAAAAAGAAATTATTTAAATGGCTTAACGACAAAAATTTTTACAGCATTAATGCACTACTTGAGCATAAGTTGTAAATTAAAATTAATATTTGCATGCTAGAATAATTATTGGCAAAACATGAGCGCCCTACTTAAGCATTTAAGATCGTATTGTAACTATACCATGTTTTACGCAAATAAAGATTTATTTATTTATTTATTATTTATAAACATCTCCATAGCTTTTACGCGTCATATCTTCCACAAAATATTATGTATATTATAGAATAATAGCAACGTCGACCGTCATTCCCGGCTGGTGTCATTAGAAAACAGTCGTTAAGCCAAGTCAGAGGCCTTTAAGCGGCTTGAAAACACTGGCCTCCCACAATCTCGCAGCTGAGCAGCGTGGTGGAGTATGGTCCCCTTTAAACCCCTTTGTTTGAGGCCCGTATACCAACCGTGAGATGATTATGGGTTGTTGCCAATATTAGAAAATAGTATAGTAGTTATACAAGTAGGTAAGTACTCATACCATTGTCTACTGATTTTGTTATAATTATAATTATTAAAATATTATTTGCAAAAATGGCAGCACTTTTTTGGTTGGTATGGACTCATCCGTGGAACAAGGTCCGATGTGATCATGTAGCATAAACGAGTAGCTAGACCAGGTAGATGAGGAATATGAACTCTACAGACGTACTATTTCCTGAATTTTCTTATCTCTCTCATCGAATAACGTTCAACCTGACATTAGCTCCCTCTAAAAACGCAGGAAGTGAACTATCAAAAATACAGATTGGTCTTTATTCTACGGATGGCAAATTTTTGCACTCGTTCCATATAACTTCTTAATCCCTATTTTATGTCCTTAGTATTTAAGGTCAAAATCCTTTCTCATGGCTGGCCTAAGCCATAAAGAGATCTCAATGCCAATGTTTCGGCGCTAGGACGATGATGAGTGACGTGAAAAAGACCAACCTCTTTATAATAATAGTTTACATATCTATCTAAGACCCTACCTTCATTGATTCGTTACCTCAAGGTTGCCTTGAAAAGATTGCTTTCAGCAATAAGGCCGCGTTGTTGCACTTAAACGTTATGTAAATAATTGTAGTTTTTATATAATAAAAACAAAAATTATTAACAAAACGTTCTCTGTACTTTTTATCGTGCACATTTTTTGCGATGTAGTCAACAAGAAGACCTAGGCTAAATCACGACTAGTCAGTTTGCTAGTTTGCTACATCGTCATTAATTTCGTGTGCTCATACTGCTATGTAGATAGCCTATTACCAACCCCAAATAAAGCATATTCTATCTAAGATATACAATATTGAATACTGTTTGTTCAAGGTAATCTTCTGGAATGCCTATTTTCACTGAAAGGTAAAGAAGTTTATAAAGCTCCACAAACAATATGAAACAAATTTATTTATATGTCCTTCAGCTTCATCAATCATTAATGAATTTGATTAAAAAATATATAGTCGTCCCATCAGTATAGAAGCAGTATATAGCACTAGTACTTAATAGCCTTACGAGTATTTATTATATTTAATATTTGATGAAAGCTTATGACAAATTCTATCGCATTCCAAACCACCGAAGTTGAAACCAACAGGTCGGCATGTCTAACTAAACAAACACGCACTGACACCAACTTTTATTCAATCTCATAAAGAAACAAACAAGTAAACGTAATACCTTTAAAACTTTAAGACAAAAACTAAGACGCTATTTTCTCAGCGAGGCCACTGTAATGGTGCGCTGAAATGTTTATAGCGTCGGTCCGCGTCCTGCGCTGAACAAATCTCAGATCGCAATAAATCCTACCGGGCACTGAGATTTATACTTTGATTAGCGTCTCTCTATTCGCCGAATACGAACTGAAAACGAACACAACACTATAAATAAACATAAAAAAAAGAACTTGCGAAACAGATTACACTACGGGGCATTGTGAATTGAAGCTTTAAAAATCTTTATTTTGTTTTAGTAGAGGTCATTACATTCGCGCCTAAAGATCTTTCACTTTGAATATAATATGCATTTGTTACGATATTAAAATTTCCTTAATTGACTTTGTAGTTTTGGAATTACATTAATTTATTTAGAATTTAATTACTTGCTAAATATTCACATTAATTATGTTATAAATCGGCGGTGCACTACGCTGTTTAGCAAAGAAGGCTCAGAGAGGATTAAAGGTAATTTGACTTATATAAATAATTCGACCCGGCAGACCTATGGTAAATTTATTAAAGTCGGCAAGAAAAAGAAACATTTTTCGATTATACTTTTTTACATGATTCTAGCTCACATAAATCGATCAAGTATCTGTTGGAACAACTGAGGTAAAACTACTAAATAAAAAAGTCTGAAATATTATTTTAAAAAAACATAGTTTTAGCGTACATTAAATTGTTTGTCTTAGTCTGGGTGTTTTCTATGTATCATGTATGTATTTACAAAAAAAATGTATTTACGTATGTTTATCAGTTGTCTAGTACCCATAACACAAGCTTCGCTTACTTTGGGGCTAGATGGCACTGTGTAATTTGTCTGACAATATTTATTTATTAAAATATAATTTATGATGCTAATTATTACAATCTAGCCTAAGGCCAGGCTAATAAGTATACATTGACCTAGATTTATAAAGTATTAGCTGACCAGACACACGTTGTCCTGTCTTCTTAACAATAAATATTGAATTCGAATTGGTTTCGCGCAATCTGTCAAATGATTGACAGATTGCGCGAAACCAATAAAAGAGAAAAGCTAATGTGGTCGTTCAGTTTTCTTAAATTTCCTAATTTTCCGCGCAACTTTTTTTTTTTTTTTCTTTCAGAACCTTCTCCTGACAACAACAAATACAACATAAAAAAGAAATAGCGAAATCGATCCTGCCCCCTTACCACCATCTCTTATTGCGATTCAATAATTGAATAGACTGCTTATTCATACCAATGAATAGAGTCGCTTATTCATTGGTATGAATAAGCATTCTAAATAAATAAATAAATAAATATTGTCAGACAAATTACACAGCGCCATCTAGCCCCAAAGTAAGCGAAACTTGTGTTATGGGTACTAGATAACTGATAAACATACATAAATACATTTTTTTTTTGTAGATACATACTTATGATACATAGAAAACACCCAGACTAAGACAAACAGACATGTTCATGCACACAAATGTTTGTCCTATGTGGGAATCGAACCCACGAGCGTTGGTGTCGAAGCCGCGTCATTGACCGCTACGCCACCGAGCACGAGATGGTGGTAAGGGGGCTGGTGTTCACGCGTGATGCCGTGACCAAGGGAAATAGGAATTCATTTTATATACATAGCTAGATACCTAATGTTCACTTTGTTCCTGTGCCTTCATTTGCACTTTAACTGTGTATTCATATTATTATTAATGTTTTATACTAAACTAACTTGGTTTAGTTTTTTGAGTCGTCGCACAATGTCCGTGTTTTCGAATAAATATTATTATGGTGAAGCAATCTATTCTCATAAGCTTCTGCATATTTTTAAAGAATTGTATGTAATATATACCTCTACCGCGCGAGCGTACGGACGTGTTCTAAGATAGTCTCGATATTAAACTAACGTAAAATAATTACGAAGCCTAAAGTTGGATGAAATGGTGACAAAATGTAACGGCTGTGATGCAGTTATTTATGACATTCTGTTTATGGAGTGTACAGTTGAAAAATGTAAAAAACTGTACCATTTAAAGTGTCTGGCTATGACAACGGAGATGTTCGAAGCACTTACTAAGGAAAACAAGGAGCAATGGGTATGTCCAGAATGTACATGTGCTAATCCTAAGCGGGGTAATACAGAGACTCCCGTGAGAGGAAGCGTAGTACTAAATAAAACTTTTACGCCAAGTACTTACGTGAATATGGATCGCGGTAACCGCCTGCAATTAGGTGATTTATCTATGATAGAAAATGAATGCAGAATATTGGCAGAACTACGAGAGTTTCGGACTGAAGTTATCACCCGATTAGATACACAGATGGAAGCATATAGAAAATTAGAAGATAAATTTATAAGGTGTGAGTCAGAACTACACGAATTACGTAAATGTTTTATGACTACCCAACAAACAAATACAAGTAAAGTTGGAGAATTAGAAGATGAAATTAAAATTATAAAACAACGTAATAAGGAGCTTGAATCGTGCCTAAGTGAAACAAAAACAATGCAGCATAAATCTACAGGTATTAAGATAAATGAATCTGTATCATTCGCAAAGGTTGTGACACAAAACTTGAAGACGGTAGAAGTCGATAAAAACAAAGGTGGGGCCATGAAAAGTGCGGCGATACCCGTAAACCAGGTACATTCAAAGGAAGTTATGAATGGAACAGGGGTGCAACCAGATGAGCGAAGGGTACAAGATAATAATAATAAACAAGAAGATAATTGGACGGAAGTAAAAAGTAGAAAAAGCAAGTATCCTAACAACCAGGTAAAAAAAGGAGGAAGTACAAGTTTAAGCGAAATACAAGGGACAGAACGTAAAAGACATTTACATATCTGGCGGCTGAAAAAAGAAACTACATTGGAAAGTCTGGAGATTTATGTTAAAAAGATATGCGGTGAAGATATTCCAGTAAAGGTGGAAAGAATAAAACATAAAACGGAACGAGACTATGCTTCTTTCATTATAGGAGTACCTGAAAGCGTATACGGTAAAATATGTGAACCAGAGGTATGGCCTATGAATGTTGAATATTGTGAGTGGGTGTGGTTTCGAAGGCAAACCGAAACTTCCAAAAAATCGTATTAAATCAATAGAGATTTATTATCAAAATGTCCGTGGACTTCGAACAAAACTGGAAGAATTTTGCACTTCATTGATATCTTCAGGGGCAGACCTATTTGCAATTACTGAAACAGGCTGCAACGAATCCATCAGTGATGCAGAAATAATTACTATAGGCTATAAAATTATACGAAATGACCGAGTGGATGGACGCAAACACGGCGGCGCGCTTCTCGTGGCCACACCGCGTTTCGAGCTGCGATCAGTACCGCTGCCCAATGACGTAAACATCAGCGATCATACGTTTGAACTGGTTTGTGCGCGAGTGTATCTAAGCGGTAGATTTTTATTCTTATGTTGTGTTATCTACATACCGCCTAATAGTACTGAGAATGAATACATGTTGCTATTTAATATCATAGAAAATTTAAGTGTTAAGTATAACAATATGATTGTAATAGGTGATTTTAACTTGTTTTCTTGTTGTAATAATATTTCTAACTATTTCGAATATTTCCAAACATATTGTGAATTCACTCAGAGAAACAAAGTAATGAATTGCAGTAACCGTCAGTTGGATCTAGTTTTGTCCTCTATGGGCGAGTCGGTAAATGTACGTGCTGCGACCGAGTCGCTAGTGCCGGTGGACGCATACCATCCGCCGCTTGAAATTACCGTGGCGGTGAGCGGTTGCATCGCGACTGTGATGGCGACAGAGTCTCGGCCGCACCTGAATACGAGTATGGCTAACACAGAAGCGCATTCTCCTAGGCAGTGGGACTTCAGTAAGGGTAACTACTCATTGTTATATATGTCTTTAGCTTCAATGGATTGGGGGTCATTGTATCAATTATCAAATGTAGAAGATAGTTTAAAGTATTTTTATGACATTATATATACTATTTTTGATGTCTGTGTTCCTATCAAAAAGCGAAGGCGTGTAAATTCTAGGTACAATTACCCTGAATGGTACACGGCGGAAATCATTCGCGACATTAAATATAAGTCTGTTCTACATAAACGTTATAAAGCTAGTAAATCACAAATTGATTATGGGGCGTTCGCTCGGTGCAGGGCCAAAGTGAAAACTATGGTTAGGAATGCTCAGACTCGGTATCAGGAACAGGTTCAAAGCCATCTAGTCGAAGATCCGAAGTCCTTTTGGAAATATATTAAATCTACCAGGAGCCAATATAAAGGTAAACATATTTTAAAGGATGACGAAATCCTGGGCGGTGAACAATGTGCTAGAGAGTTCGCCAACTACTTTCGTTCAGTTTATACTACAGTGCGGCCCCAGCTTAATGTGACTGCAGCGATAGAGGAAGCAGGGGTGGCAAACGGATCAGCGCGAATACAGTTGAACCAACTGCAACTGTCTGATTTGATGCGGGCGCTTGGTAAGCTCAAACCTAAGCGATCGGCTGGGCCAGATGGCATCCCTGCTTTCATTATTAAGGACTGTCGGTATGTACTGGCCGCGCCACTACTGCATATATACAATCTATGCTTAGATGTTGAGGATTTTCCGGGAATGTGGAAGACGACACGAGTTGTTCCTGTTCCGAAGGGAGGGGCGGGTGAGAGAGTTGATGGCTATAGACCGATAGCTGTGCTCTCTACACCGGCTAAGGCATTTGAATCTGCCATACAGGAAGCTATCTTTGAGCAGGTGAAATCACAGCTATCGGAAGCACAGCACGGATTCCGACCGGGATGTAGTACCACCAGCAACCTAATTAGTTACATGGCTAAGCTCATACGGACAGTGGATAGTGGGGGGCAGGTAGATACTGCGTATTTTGACTTTCGTAAAGCTTTCGATGTTGTCGATAACGACATATTACTTAGGAAATTGGCAGGCATAGGGTGTACGCCTCATCTATTGAAGTTTTTTGCTAGTTATATGAGCGGTAGACAGCAGTACGTCGAATATGCTGGTCACCGATCAGAGCTGTATGGGGTTATGTCGGGAGTAAGTCAAGGTAGCAATCTTGGACCCCTGGAGTTCCTCATCATGATAAATGACTTGCCAGAGGTGATCCAGAGTTGAAATTGCTTGTTGTTTGCCGATGATTTAAAATTGTATAAGTCTATTAATAGTGCTATTGACTGCGAGCAGCTGCAAGGTGATATTGATAGGGTATTGTCCTGGAGTAAGCGGAACAAACTTTACTTTAATAGTTCCAAATGTATGACCATCACTTTCTCCCGAGCACATAATCCCATACAGTTTGATTACATGATTGAAGGGACCACGTTAAACAGAGTAACAGAAGTAAAAGACCTAGGAGTAAATTTTACATCAAAGCTTACGTTTAGAGACCATATTACTAGTATCTGTAAGAAGGCCTATAGAAACCTGGGGTTTATACTACGTAAGGGCCATAGTTTCACTAATGTTAAAGCTATAATTTCTTTATATAACGCTTTAGTAAGAAGCCATCTGGAATGTAATGCAGACATCTGGGCTCCTCATGAAACTAAATATGGCCTCATGATGGAGCGCATACAGAATAAATTTACCAGATATTTGTACATGAGGTATTACGGAGTGTATCCTTTCTACCCTTTAATGTATCCTACATTATTTGTGTTAGGTATGGTAGGGTACAATGAGCTACGGGTACGGAGGGAGGTGCATCTGGCATCTTATGTACTGGGAGTTGTTAGAGGCAAGGTCATTAATAAAGAACTACTGGATGTGGTTGGTTTTTGCGTCCCCGACCGGTACGTGTGGCGTCGTCGTCGACCACGGTTGCTAGTGGTTCCAGCTGGGCGCACCAATCTGCTCAACAAATCGCCGTTGGCTAGGGCGCTGCGCACTCTCAATAAGTTAGCTGAGGACATTGACTTATTTGTTTGTCCCCTGAGTGAATTCACAAGGTTGGCACTGTTTGTGGTATGTTATACGGTAATATAATATATTTGAATATTGTAATAAGTACTTACACATTCGTATTAGGCTAGAACCTGTAATGATTGTGTAAAATTGGTTGAAATAAATAAATAAATAAATAAATGTCTCGATACAGGTATGGATTGATATGGTGACATTTTGCAAACGTGACATTATATGCCTAGAGACTTTTATTGCCTACAAAGAACATTGAACGCCAGTATAGTTTGAAATTTTAAAGGTTCTAGGTAATCTACGAAAAATATCTTTTCCTTTTTGCTGACTGTGCCATTTATTCAGAATGCCAATATGAAAGTGATACTCAAAATAATAAAAAAATATGCCTGGACAATTGACAAAGCCTTATTTAGTCCCAAATAAGCGCAAAGGTCCTATTATGGGTAGGTACAACTGATAAATGTACCTACCTAAATACATTTTTTTTGTAAATACGAGTACATAGATGTAATACAAATAAAACACCCAGACGAAGACAAACAGACATGTTCATTCATACAAATGTTTGTCTTGTGCGGGCATCGAACCCACGCCCTGGGAGTCAAAGTAGCCATTGCTAGACATTCGACCACCGGGTTCGTCAATATTTTTTACTCCTATTTTTTTTTTTTTTTTTTTTTATACTACGTCGGGTGGCAGACAAGCATACGGCCTGCCTGATGTGAAGCGGTTGCCGTAGCCATATTAACGCTCGCAACATAAAATATCGCTCGCGCGCCGCCACCCCCGCTACCAACGCAGCATCTCCTTCCTTTCTGGTGACCTCACTCACTCGCAGGAACACAACAACCCTCAAGGGAATTGTTATTTGGCTGCGGTATTCTGTGAGGTGGAGGTACATTCTCCAGTCGGGTAGCTTACAATTACGCTCCCTACCTCTCTTTTCGCCAGAGCTTCGTTTGTAAGTCAGCAGGGTGCACCGCGTGCAGGTGAAGTTGGCTTTGGTTCAAAGGTGTTGATGAACCACTTACACCTTCTATTCTAAATATTATTCTAAAAAATCTTTACCTATAAGTTCTTTTTACCTTCCTTCAAATAATCATTCTGTATAAAAATTATCGCCAAAATAAAAAACAATAAATACAGAGAATATGAACAGAGTGAACCACCGGGCGGTTAAAATTGTTTCAAGCGTTTTATTTCCAACTTCAATTATCATTAAAACGTTGTAAATGGATTTTAATGGCTACATCGCATCGTCGAGACAGCCTTTAGATATGGATTAATAATCTGGGGTAATGTTATGTAAATTCACTTAGATTTTTTTACCTGACTGATGAAGAAGGGATGGTAATGATTTTCAAAGGCATGTACGAATATGTATGTGTGTCTACAGCCTGAACCATTTGACGAATTTCAACATAATAATATGAGGTATCAATAGATTCGACTCAGTTATAGAAGAGGCATGGGTCGTCGTTGTCAACCCTTATTTAAGCCACCGTTGGTTAAGAGCATACTCCACCACGCTGCTCAACTGCGGGTTGGCGGAGGCCAGTGTTTTCAAGCAGCGTGTGAACGTAACTTGGGATTTTATATAACTGACGAGTCCGGAGATCGAATGGGTAGCAATAGCTACTTTGACTCCGAGGTCGTGGGTTCGATACAAGACAAATATTTGTGTGCATATCTCTTCGTCTTGGTCTGGATGTTTTCTATCTAAATATGTAAAAGGAGAAACTGACTGACTGACATATCAACGCACAGCCTAAACGGCTAAACGTAAGCACTTGAAATTTGGAAGGGACGTAGCTTAGGTACCGTAGAGGTGCACTAAGAAAGGAATTCCCGAAATTCCCACGGGAACGGGAATTAGCGGGAAAATCCTTTTGTATGAAAAATCTAAACCGCTTAAGTTAGACGCTTGAAATTTGGCATGCAGGTACCTTAGTAAACTTAAAGCTTAGTTGCAACAGGATATTGCAAAATTCCCACGGGAACGGGAGTTAGCGGGAAAAAACTTTTGTATGTAAAAATCTAAATCACGTAAGATAGATAGTAAACTTAAAGCTTAGTTGCAACAGGATATTGCAAAATTCCCATGGGAACGACAGTTAGCGGAAAAAAAATGTTGTATCTATATATATAAAATTCAAAGTCCTGACTGACTGATATATCAACGCACAGCCCAAACCGCTGGGTCTAGAGATTCCAAATTTGGCACGTAGATTCCTTATGATGTCTAGGGGTACACTAAGAACGGATTTTTCAAAATTCATCCCCTAAGGGGGTGAAACGGGAGTCCAAAGTTTGTATGGAGAAACGAGATTAGTTGGACTATTTTATTCGAAACTTTACACGAGTACTTCTATAGATAAATAAGTAAACACGTGTTTCAGGATTTTTCAATATTCAACCTCTGAAGGGGTGAAATGGGGTGAAATAGTCTGAAAATCGTCATGGGTATGGTTTTTATAGTTTATCGGGTCGCTGAATACGAAAATAACAACTATTTTCTAATCAAACATAGCCGACGTGACAAAAAGTCGCCCCTGTGGGGGTGCGATGGGGTGGAAATGTCATAATATCAATATGGATGTTGATTCTATGGTTTTCTGGGACGTCAATTACGAAAATGGCATCGATTTGAAAATATAACATAGTGGACAAGAAATTACTTAAAATCATTTTTCAAATTTTACCCCTAAGAGGGTGAAACGGAGGTCCAAAGTTTGTATGGGGAAACGAGCTTAGTTGGACTATATTATCCTAAATTTTACACGAGTACTTATGTAGATAACTGACTAAACACGTGTTTCAGGATTTTTCAAAATTCTACCCCATAAAAGGGTAAAATGGGTCCCAAAAGTCTGAAAAACGTCATGGGTATTGTTATTATGGTTTATCGGGTCGCTGATTACGAAAACAACGACGATTTTAAAATTCAACGTAGCTAACGTGACCATCATCTCCTATTGGGGTGCGTGGGGTTGAAATGTCTAAAATGGGGTCAAAAAGTCAGAAAATCGTCATGGGTATTGTTTTATAGTTTATCGGGTCGCTGATTACGGAAAAAACAACTATTCTATAATCCAACATAGCCGACGTGACATAAAAAATCCCCTGTGTGGGTACGATGGGGTTGAAATGTCATAATATCAATATGGGTCTTGATTCTATGGTTTTCTGGGACGTAAATTACGAAAATAGTATCGATTTTAAATATAATGTAGTGAACACGAAATTACTTAAAAAGATTTTTCAAATTTTACCCCTAAGAGGGTGAAACGGAAGAAGATTAATTGGACTATTTTATCTCAAACTTTACATGAGTACTTCTGTAGATAAATGAGTAAACACGTGTTTGCCCCAAATTTCACGCGAGCGAAGCCGCGGGCGAAAGCTAGTGTATTATAAGTATGTATTTACAAAAAATAAACGTATTTAAGAACATTTATCAGTTGTCTAGTACCCATAGTACCTACAAGCTTTGCTTAGTTTGGAACTAGATGGCGCTGTGTAATATGTCCAGGAATCATCATCATCATCATCAGGTCCATTTTAGTCTCCACTACAGGAGCACGACCCTCTCTCGTCCGTCCTAGACGGAAGGAGGATTTGGCCTAAACTCCCCACGCTGGCCAAACGGGTTGAGGAGGCCTGATCGATATTTGATAATGTATTTCCCTTAGTCGCCTTATCCACGGGAAGAAACAGAGTGATTCTATTCTAGTCTGCCGGAAACCACACGGCGTATTATGTCCAGGAATATTTATTATTATTTATTTATTAAGAGCCATATTACATTTTGACTGTGATTTTTGCGTAAAATGGCCAATTTCGGCGTTCTTGATCTCGGAAACAAAAATACATTAACAATGTTGACTTATTGAATAGTATAGAATAGCTATTGGCATAGTACGTAGCGGCCTCGCTTTTTGTAAATTTTGCTTAACTTTTTAAATAAACCCAAAATTGCAGAGATAGATTTTCATAAAATGCGCGCATTCACTATTTTGAGCTCCTGGATTGTACTACTGTTCCAAACAAATGAAATAAAAAAAATAGAATGTTATTTGTTATATAGTCGTATAGTACATAGCGGCCTCGGAATTTTGAAATATAATTGTTTTAATATAGAAAAAAAACATTCTTTTAACCAAAAAAATATCGAAAATCGCTTTAAGTAAACTGTTAATTTCTCGAATAAACGATGAAATTAATGAGCAAAATTTATACGAGAATAATTGTTACTTCATGATGAATAAACTTTGTAGCATGAATTGATTATCTTATTTCAATAAAAACGATAAATATAACTTCAAAATTTCTACAAAAAACGATGCACCGGCGGCCTTCGCGGGTTTAGTACTGCGCGAGAGCTCGTCAGCGTGCAAATGTAATAGGGCTCTTAACAAAAAATATCCACCCTCTGACTACCTACGTGGTATAAACCAAGTAGCTGTAGTGAAACCGTCACAAAATCTTACCGTCACAAAGTAAATACTTGTAGGCATACCGCACAATATAGTACAGTCACAGTTTTAAAAAATATTAATACTGTGGTACAGTGGCTAAACGAAAATCCGTTAGCTCTGTTCAAACTCATCCAAACCGAACAAGTTTACATATTAGTCTTTCACTTTCAGCGCACACAACTCCATAATGCATGAGTTTGTGAACTGAGCACAAGCATGGTATTTTAAAGTATGCAAATCCATTTCCTTGCTTCAATATTTTGAATAAATATTATCTTATTTAATACTTGTAATATAAGTGTTTTGAGGCGTTTTACGAGTCCCTATCACAGTAAATGTCAAGGGCGACGACTCCGTGGGTGTTCGGAGGCTCGAGCACCCATGAGAAATAAACAGTGGGTGCCGAGCACCCCTGAGAATAGACATCAAGAAACAGATCAGTAATCGCATCTTAGGGATGGGCGTTTTTTCATTACCCGACGACCCATTTTATATTTTTATCAAACATAATTAGTAATTATGTACGCAGTATGTAAGTAGGATATTTATTTATTTGTCGGTCGATCAGTGTGCATTTCTCTTCTCACACTTCGCCTTCTTTTTCGAGTATCGAGGTTCGAGGGCGCCGGCTTTTAGAAAACCTCATGGGTGGGCACCCATGAGGTTTTCTAAAAGAGGGCTCTTCTAAAAGCCAGCGCCCCTGGTAAATGCCACACTGCACTTAAATGTGTACCATGGGGACTTCCTTTTCTTTAAAGTCTTTAAAGAATTAAAACTTAATTTTGACAAACTTAATTTTACAAGACCATTTTTTTATTTAAATTATAAAAACTAATGATTGTGTTAGATACTTGGTTATTTATTTGGATCTTTATAAGGCAACCGCTACGCTACTGATCTATCAACGCACAGCTGAAACCACTGGACCGATCGGGTTGAAATTTAGCGTACTGTATAAGTAATAGTACCATATAAGTTATAGTATAGTGTTTTGGGATGTAAGTGGTTCATCATCATCTTTGTACCAAAACCAACCTCACCTGCACGTGGCGCACCCTGCTGACTGACAAGCGAGTCTCTGGCGAAAAGAGTGGTAGGACATAGCGTATTTTGTAAGTTGCTTGACTAGGGAAGTACCTCCACCTCACAGAATACCGCAGCCAAATAACAATACCCTTGAGGGTTGTTGTGTTTCTGCGAGTGACTGAGGTCACCAGAAAGAAAGGAAAGGTATAGGCTGGCAACGAATCGGTGGTGATTGCTTTCCATCAGGTGACACACACGTTCGTTTGCCCCCTCTCATATATAAAAGAAAGTACAACAGCTGGCTATCCTTCAGCTCCCTCAATTATGAGGTACACATCCGCTATCACCGAATTTTTGAAAATTCGTCTGCACTCGCGCTCACAGTGGTAATGGAACAATAATTGATTTTATTCTAACCAGCTTGTCATCTCACAGCTTCACTTCCCCCTCCCGCGCTTCTGCGAGACGGTCGAACTAAGCTGTCTGTGCGATTTAATATTGCAAATTAAATAATTTTATTAATTTGTTTCGTAAAGTGTGTGGGCATTTCGGTGAATTTTGGTGATCTCATCTGAATTTGTCATTTTCGCTTTAAATTTCGATCTTAATTAGGTTTTATTTGTAAATAAGTAAATACAGTGATTATTATTCGCAAACTAGTAGGTATACTAAAAAAAATATTTTTGTGCTTCTTGACTGCAGCTGCATCAATCGTAAAACAGGTTTGGCCCGTAAAAGGTACGTAATAATTTCATATTTTGTTATTCTATTAGTGTTTTTTATTGGTATTAATATTAGTACAACAAAGTCTCTCAGTGTTGTCACTTTATAAATTTACCCCTGAATCGGGGAAAATTTTATTTTGATAGGTAATAGTTTTATTCCTGCTAACTCGTAACATAAATAAAATGTCTAGTAATACCGATGATCCTGGTGGCACGACACCAATTTTTGGCCGTAGTAATTTGACGCCGCGATCTCCGCCGGCAACTAATGCTAAGAGAACATTAGGTGATATATCGCCAAGCCATTTATCACCCGATGAAAAGCGATTACAGCGGTCAGCAAGCACAGATAACATAGACAACTTACACAATTTAAGCCTTAGCACCTCAGCTGAAATTGTTGATCCAAATATTGATTATGTAGAATTTGTTCGCGAATCCTCTGAATGTCTGGCAAAAATTAATGAAATAATTATCGGGCAGACCTCGCGAATTGGCGTTGCAAATAAATCGACAATAATGGGCATGACCCAACGAGTTACCTCACTGATATCTATGCTAGCCATAAAGTCAGCCACGGCGGAAAAACACCTCGCTATTTCGGAAAAAAAGCTCGCTCTTGTCGAACGAGATTTATTAGCACTAAAATTAGATGCAAAAAATAACCCCGTTGCGCCTATAACTAAGGCTAGCGAGTCGTACGCCGAAAAACTAAAACTTCGCTTGCCAAAACAAATTAAGCCGGTTCAAACTCGCGAGCCAGTGCCCTGCGTCGTAGCCTATCCAACTGAAGAACGATCGGCGGAATTCACAACATCCGAAGCGACTAAGGAGGCACTTATGAAAGCCATTAAGCCATCCGATGATGGCTTTCAAATTGTAGGGGTCAAGAAAACTGCGAAATCCGGTGTAGTAGTACGCGTTTCTAATGACGCTCAAATTAAAAAGCTGCAGTCAATTGAAAGCATAAAATCGGTTGGACTTAAGCTCGAAAAGCCCAAAGGACGCCGCCCGCGTATTATTATAAAAGATATTCCGGACACAATGGACGACACAAAATTTTTAGCCGCGTTATATAATCAGAATATAAAGGACGAATTAAAAATTACATTTTCGGATTACCTAAAAGACATAAAAATCGTGCGTCGTCGTCCTACTGCCTACGGCAGGAAGTGGATGGGAGTCGAAATCTCCCCGGAAATACGCAAACACCTTATTTCGACAAAAGATAAGATTTTTATAGATTTTGCCACATGTAGATTCGTGGACGATATAGAAGTCGTGCGTTGCTTAAAATGCCAGCAATATGGGCATGTCAGTAAATACTGCTCTGCGAATAACCCCACCTGCGCTCATTGCGCCGAAGCACACGACTCACGGGAATGTCTGAAGAAGTCTGAAGCAGACTTCAAACCTACATGCGCAGCTTGTAGGCGTCAAAAAAAGACTGCTGACCACAAGATCGGGTCAGAGTCTTGTCCCACATACGCAGCTCGGTTAGAGTTCAATATTTTAAATACTACCTATGGCTAACGTCGTAATTGCACAACTAAATCTACACAACGACAAAATTGCAACGTCCGAGTTAGATAAGCTCGTTGCGGACTATAAGCTCGACCTTGTTTTAGTTCAAGAGCAGTACCAAAGATCGCAATTAAACAGTAAATTTATACAACTTAATAACAAGTCGCGCGCGGGTATATATGCGCCAAGAGGCGGATTTACTATAACATCAATCAATCACCTAATGTCCACTCACTGTGCGGTAGCTGAAGTAACATCTCCATATTTGAGAGTATTTGTAGTCAGTTGTTATTTTCAATTTTCTGACCCTGTGGATTCGCATTTGTATCACCTACGAAGAGTGTTGCATGCTCTTACCGGTCATAAGGTTATTATAGGGGCAGACGTAAATGCATCATCACCATTATGGCACGGCAAGTTGAGAGCGACCGATGCCGACAGACGCTCTGCTGTTGAAGAGTTCATTGCTGAAATGCATCTTCATATTCACAATACCCCTGAAGCACCACCTACTTTTAGTAGCCCTATGGGCGAGTCTTTTATTGACGTCACACTTTCTAGTGCAGACGTCCGAATACAAAACTGGCGCGTTCTTCCTGAAGCTTCTTGTAGTGATCACCGTCTGATCGTATGTGAATTCTCCCCAGTTGTTGAAAGCTTACATCGGCAACAGTTAATAGGTTTTCAATATAAAACTAAGAATGCCGACTGGGCAAGCTTTGCTTCACTTTTCGCTTCCCGCGCTAAGGATTTTACTCGTAGTGAACTTACAGTCACAGAAAGTGTTGAAATTATGTCTGACACATTCGTGTATTGCGCTGACATTGCATTAGGCCGAAAACCTATAGTTAATAACAGACGATGCGATTGGTGGAATGATACCCTTGTTAGGTTGCGTAGGAATTTCCGTGCCGCTAGACGTAAGATTTCAAAATTAAAGAAACGTAACATCGAGGGAGAAATTTATCAAACAGCTCTAAGTGACTTGCGTATTGCTAGATCTCATTATCGCGCTGCTGTTGAAAAATCCAAAGGTAATTTATTAAAACGTATTGTAGAAAAATTAAATAGTGAGGGTCCGTGGTCTCCCCTATATAACGAATTTAAAGCAAATAGGCGGATTGATCAGGCATACGTATCCAATATAAAATTTAATAATTCACATACCCTTGGTGTAGAAGAGACCGCTGAGACAATTCTGCATGCGTTAATTCCTGATGATTGCGCCGATAGTGACAGTGACTACCATCGTGAGGTTAGGAGCGCGGCGGATATGTGCCCTTCTACTCCAATATCAAATGTACCGTCGATGGATGAATTTATGTCTATTGTTAAAGCTTTGCCTACAAATAAAGCCTCCGGTGATGATAAGATTTCGAATAGAATGATTAAAGAAGCTTGTAAAGTAGCCGCTGAACCTATCTTAACAATACTTACTCGGTGTATTGTAGAAGGTCATTTCCCTGGCATTTTGCGAAGTGGTGTTATAAAAATAATACCAAAAGGCGGTGATAAACCACCGGACGATCCGAAGTCCTACCGTCCTATTACTCTGCTACCGTCGTTGGGTAAGCTGCTTGAGCGCTTGGTTGTGCCACGGTTGCTGCCCGGTGGCCCGCGATTTCATAAAAATCAGTACGGCTTCACCATTGGCAAGTCTACTGTTGATGCTGCGCTCGCAGTGCGCAAAGTTGTTGAACTCTCGGAGAGCAAGTATGTTGTAGCTATCTTCTTAGATATCTCAGGTGCCTTTGATAATGCTTGGTGGCCAATGTTGTTGCTGAAACTTAAGGTGAGAGGTTGCCCTAGCAATATCTACTCTCTCATTAGATCGTACTTTTTGAATGGTACAACTAAATTAAAACTTGGCCATTATGTTGCTTCAAAGGTGCTCACGCAGGGCTGCCCCCAGGGTTCAGTGTTGGGACCGTATCTCTGGAATATCGGTTTTGATGATTTTTTTAGCCTACCCTTACCGGAAGGGTGCTCGTTAACTGGTTACGCTGACGATGGTCTCTTATTAATCAATGCAAATTCAAGATCTAGCATAGAGAAACTAGCCAACACTAGCCTAGGCTTAATTTCAGATTGGGGTTATCGTAATCGTCTCGATTTTGCGCCACATAAAACATATCAACTCTTGCTTAAGGGAAATTTACAGGTTTCACCGCGATTTCATTTTAATGGAGTATCTGTTGCTAATAGAAGTTCGGTTTGTTACTTAGGTTTGCTTTTGGACAGAAATTTTAATTATATTGAGCACATGAAGCAAGTAGGTGAAAAAGCAAAAAAGAATTTCTATGCCTTAACACGAATTTCTACCTCTACGTGGGGATTAACTTTCAAAACGTTAAAAACTATTTATACCGCCACATACTTAGGTTGTGTTACGTACGGTTCACCTGCGTGGGCAGATAGGGCTACTATAGGTGCAGCACGTCGTAAATTACTTCAAAGCCAGCGTCTTGCTCTGATATTTTTATGTAAGTCGTATAGAACTGTAAGCACCGAGGCACTACCCGTGCTAGCAGGTGTGTTACCGGTAGACTTAGAAGTACAACGCCGCGCTTCAATGTACTATACATCTAAAAATATGGTCCCTGATTTCTTGAAAACGCGTGATCGTGAAAAAATAGTTAGACTGTTCAAACCTATTAATGAAGTATTTGAAACATTGCTGTCTGAATGGCAGGAAAGGTGGGAAACTTCTACCAAAGGACGCCACTTGTATCTGTTCTTTCAATCGGTAAGAGATAGATTAAAGAAAAAGTGGTTAGAAGTCGACCACCCCGTTGCGCAATTTTTAACTGGACATGGCAATTTTAAAGCTAAACTCTTTTCGTTTAAATTAGTGCCGTCGCCCTTATGCGAATGTTCTACTGCTAATTCTGAATTCGATCAAACAGCACACCATGTTCTCTGGGAGTGTGATCTTTGGCAGCGGGAGCGGGATGACATGTTGAATTCATTGCAAGTTGCATCCGGGGTAGTATACTATTCAGATTTGGTAGCAACAAGGGAGAATTACCAAGCGTTCAGACGATTTTGCAATTCATATTATTGGAATCGATGTGTTAGGTAACAACTCAATGTTTTAGGTCCCTAATAGTGTTAGAAACTTAAAATCCGTGGTGCACGGCAGTTGAGCTTCACTTGACTAGCCATCTCTTTAGGCTTTTAATGCCTTATTTGCCATATTGCTGTCTCTCACATTGCTAAGAGGGGAAGTCAATTCCAAAAGCTTCCTACTCCTACTAATTTCTTCTGATTAAATTCGTTGTGAGTTCCAAGGCAGCCGTAGTTTTACCCCTGGGACTGCAATGGACTTCATTGTTCATTGCCTTTTTTGGTGGTCGCCGCTGTTAATCCTGGCTACACAGGAGATACAGTGGTGGGAATGTGTGGTGGGCCCCCGTCCCAATCTCACAGCTTCGCTCACGTAAATTTTCTCCGAACTTCATGGCATTTCTTTTTATACTAGTCTAGTGGCAGTCAAGCTACGACTTGCCAGATGTGAAGCAGTTGCCGCCCGCTTGCTGCTACACCCACTGCCACCCCAAAACGCTTACCTTCCAGTTTTTTCATTTTTCTTGTTTTAATTAATTTCTCTATTCTCTTCCTCCTCTGCTACCTCTTTTATAAACTCCCCGTTCTCCTTTTAACCTTCCCATTTCTTTCTTCTACCTCATTTCCAAATTTCAGATCTGAATTCAATAGTTTCAGTTTAACATGTTATTTTTGGCCTTTCCTATTTTCATTTGATCTCTTCCTTTTTGCCGCTATATAATCATTTCATGCTTATTGTTTTTTCTATTCTCTTTCATTGCTACTTCTTCTCAGCATATTTTCTTCTTCAAATTTCGTATTTCTTACCTAACGGTTTCGATTTTAAATGCCTATGTAATTATGTATATATAAAATTTAAAAAAAAAGTTGAAAAAAATTGCAGGCTGTAGTTGTTAAGAGCATTGTTTGTTATTCCAAGATTATGTATTATATTGTTGATTACTTTGCTACTGAAATAATTAAATTTAACACCATGTATGTATATACCCTATTCCTTCAGCTCTGCGAAACAGGCATTTGTTTAAGATTAAAATACGCCGCCCAAACGGGTCATAAATTTCGTTTGTGTTACATGTACAACCGGCATGTTTTTGTCCCCGAGGTGTTGAGCAGTCAAGTAAAGACTGTAAATAAAGAGCTGGTGTTATATAGCAACTGTATTAAATGTCTACTAACCATTCACGCCATATTAATTGCTCGACTTACTTTGTCTGTGGGGTATGTCTCTGACTTTCTTCATTTACACGATTGTAGTTTTTAAACCACCAACCCTACCGCCTATGTTTCCGGTGCCTCCAAAAAGGGCACAGTTCCGGTAGCCGCTGTACCACAGGAATCAACAGAAGCACTCTGTGCTTTCGATGCAGCGAGCCTGGGTATAGGGCAGCCCAGTGCACCATCCTCTGTGTGGAAGCTAAGTAGCCTTCGAAGCCGTCCGTATTAGAACTACTCTAAGGTGTATTTTGATTATCGCAATCAACAAGCCCGATGGGAATCGGCCTCAGCTTAGACGATAGGCCCATTGATGTGATCTGAGACACATCAATTTCTTCAAGACGTTGAACAGAATCGTTAAGAGTTATAACATACCGAAAAAGAAATGGACAACTACTAAGTAGTTGTCCATCCCGCCCTACTCTAACCGGAAAGGTAGGTGACTTCGATTCAAGAGAACGGCAGAGAGTGTCCGTGTATTGCATGTATTAAGTACTAGCAGCCCGTCATGGCTTCGCACGGGTGGACAATTCAGTAAAAAATATAGGCTATGTTACTCAGAGATAATGTAGCATTCTAATGGTGAAAGAATCATCGAAATCCGTCCAGTAGTTTTTGAGTTTATTCGTAACGTTTTTAACAATTCCCTTGAGGATTGTTGTGTTCCTGCGAGTGAGTGAGGTCACCAGAAAGAAAGAAAGGAGATGCTGCGTTGGCAGCGGCGGTGGCGGCGCGCGAGCAATATTTTATGTTGCAAGCGTTAATATGGCTACGGTAATCGCTTCACATCATGCGGGCCGTATGCTTGTCTGCCTCCCGACGTAGTTAAAAAAAAAAAACAAAAACAAAATTACAATAAAATTGTTTCGTCTTTATAATATTATAGCAGCCCGTCCCGGCTTCGCACGGGTAGCCATATTTATTTTTTTCTTTTTTACATATTTTTTTTTTGTTGTTTTATTTTTATATTTTTTAAACGTAATTTAACCAACTCTTTTTCCCAACGACTATCGAATCAAATTTTAGAATACGTACTATATGGTGTCACGGACTTTTAGTAGATTACAATAATGTCTACAAATCAGTAGTATTGTTCTATCATCAATAGTTTTTGCAGCTGTAGCTGCAAAAACTATTGATGATAGAACGCTAAATTGCTGTAGCAAAGGATGATTTGATTTTTTTATACTTTAGGCGTTTACTTATACAATATTGCAATTCTCGTCATAACGTTTAAACAGTGCTTTCGATTTTAATTAATTAAAAAGGATTTTACTTCTAGATAGATACCCTTGATAATAAAACTATATATTTGGATAAGGATATATATCTTGAGAAGAATCTGACCCATTTTTGTTTTTGTTGGAACATTAATTAAAAAATAGAACACAAAACCTAATAAGAGGTTTTGTGTTCTATTTTTTAATTAATGTTGACTTAACTATAGGTCTTGGATATATAGTCTTGCGAATTTTTTTGTAGATTTTATTAAGGCCTATAATATTTTATTAAGGCCTATAATCCGTATTACATTGTTTTGTTATAACATCAACAGGTTTCACATCGCACGTCAAGAAAGATTTTTGTTATCTACCTTGTGTTACAATATTGCATTTTTCTTACGGATCTCTGATAATGTAGCTTTCTATTGGGAAAAGAATTTTTGAAATCGGTCCAGTAGTTTTGGAGCCTATTACAAACAAACAAACAAAAAAACAAACAAATCTTACCTATTTATAATATTAGTTTAGACTATTACTTCTTCTTATCCGGAAGTGTAAGATATGCAAAACATTTGCTCTACCTAAAAAGCGCGCAACAATTAGTAACACGGACTTCCGTGTTACTAAATGTTCACGGAAAGATGTAGAATTTTACTCTACTCAAATTGTCAATTAAAAAAATAAACTTACCTAACTCTATGTTTATATGTATTTATCTATACATATAATAAATCAGTAGAATCTGCGTTGTGTCTGCGTGTTTGTACATTTAATGAAATTATCAAAAAAAAAATATTTCTGATAATAAATAGGGAACGGAACACGAAAAACTTATTTGAATCAGACTTTTTTGCGGCTTTCAAAAATAGATTAAGTTCAGCTTCGAGCAATATTTACGCTTTGTTTCAAATAAAACTGATGGTAGTGAAAAATGTTATTGAATTTCACCTGTTAAAAATTCATAGCAAGTCACTAAAAGGGTCGATCCCAAAGCTTACCTTCAGTACAAAATTTTATTAATACTCACTAAGCCGAATATCTTTTTCAATTTATCACAGCACCAGCTAATTTATAACAATAGCACAATTACAATAGGTAACTGTAATATTAGTGACAGATAATTTTCGGAAAATTATAAAATACTAGCTGTCCCGGCAAACGTTGTTTTGCCATATAAATTTAGGCGATGATCGTAGAAGGGTGGAAATATGAAGTTGTATATATTATTCAATCCTAAATCATAATAAAATAAAATTATTGTCAATAAAATAAAATAAATATTTAGGGGTAAGTCACCTAAACCTAAGTCACTCTTATCATTTAGGGGTTTGAATAAAAACGGTAATATAAAAAACTAAAAAACCCGACTGCTTTTCTGTGTAATTTGGAAATGAAAAACCCATTAATGGAGGCTTAGCACATGTAGGGTACCGACTTCTACATGTTTTCTTGTTTTAGGGGTTTTTCATTTCCAAATTACAGAGAAAAGCAGACGGGTTTTTTAGTTTTTTAAATTGCCGTTTTTATTTTATGTTTTTTAGTTTTATTTATTTTGATATATGTAATATCGCTCTCACAGTAAATACTAAATATCTATTGACACCCCTCGAGCTAAAATCCATCGAGCCGTCCAGATTGCGGCGCGCATTTGCATTTGAACTGGGCGCCAAAAATCCGCCATTTTGATTTTGATTTTTATTTTGACGTACCCAGTGTCTCTCTCACAGCAAATACGAATCTAAAGACACCTCTCAAGCTAAAATCCATCCAGCCGTTCAGGCTGCAGAGCGTGCCAAACAATTATACTCGTACATACACATACATACATACTCTCGAAAAACATAATCCTCATTCTGTCGCAGTCGGGTAAAAATAGATGTTGGCCAATTCTCAGACCTACCCGATATGCAAATTTCATAAAAAACGGTACAGCCGTTTCGGAAGAGTTTGGTAACAAACACCGCGACACGAGAATTTTATATATTAGATTTTCTCTCTGGTAAAACATTTGTTATTTTTCAGTAAACTTAACATTATGGTAATAATAACGTTAATCTTTTAAAATTTATATACTTTAGTCTTATCAGTTATCACCCCCGAAAAAATACCTACACGAATTTATATAGTTTTTGATGACATTATTTCCAGGCGATGAACCCATCCCTGTTTCTACACACCAAAGGCACAACAAAAGAAAATTCATATCACGCTGTCATAAACATAATACCGGAAAGAACAGTCGAGGTTCTTAAGCCGGAAAAAGGTCTGACTAGAAATTAATAATGTTCTTAGTAATCTCAAATTATAGGATGTCTGGTGGCTTTTCTCATTGCTTTTATAATCTACAATACATCTATAGGTATTTTACATTGTAACAGTATGATGTGAAACGCCTGATGTGATGCGGTAACCGTAGCCATACAAATGTTCGCAACATGGTATTTCGCTCGCGTGCTCCAACCCCAGCTGCTAATGCAGTAACTCCTTCCAACCCGGTGACATTACCCACTCGCCGGAACACGTCACGGATCCTCAAAGGAATTGTTATTTGGCTGCAGTATTCCGTGAGGTGGAGATACTACCACTGGACAGTACATATCTACTCAGATATAGGCGCCGATGGGCATATGGCATAGTATAAATAGAGAAGTAAGATAACTTCATACAAACGCACCGAGCGCGGTTTGTATGTGAGCGCGCCCGTACGTATGGCCGTCGCACGCACACACTGACAACATTTATAGGAGGTTATATGGAGCGCCAGTCGGGGTCGGAGCTGCGCCGTACGCAAAACCGCGCAAGATTCGCGCCTGCGCTGACGTTCGTTAATATTTTGAACATTTAGGTACCTACCTACGTCGTATATAACTACAAATTCGTTAAAGATGGCTACAAAGTCGACTAGCCATAAAAAAACATTGCAGTGTTCATGGATGTCTCAATAACAATTTGTCGGATACCCTAACCATTCGGCCACCAACACTCCTAATAATCACATGATAAGTGTGTAAATTAAAAAGTATTAAAAATAGTTTAGTGTAAAAAATAATATATAATAGGTACTTAATAAAAATATATTTTCATAATAATTTAGATTATTTGAATAAATATTATGATTCAGTAAAGCTACGTTTTAATTAATCCTATTCCTATTTAGACCGTAATTTTTCAAATCATTATACAGATAACATGAAGTACCACTGGGTGAGGACCACTGCCTTATCTATTTCTGCCGCCAAGCAACAATGCTTGCATTGTTGTGTTTTGTGTTCCGGTTTGAAGGACAACACACCTGCGATTCTGCATTTTTGTTGCCAACAGCTTGAATGCGTGAATCGTGGATGTTATGGGCGACAGTTACCGCTCACCATCAGGTGGGCTGTCTGCTCGTTTGTCACTGAGTAAGCATGCATTAAAATGTAGGTAATGAAAAAATTGCAGTCACTCCTGGTGTATGTACAAAAATAATTATTTTTATTCTTTTTAGATTTCCACACCCAAAGGGTAAAAACGGGACCCTATTACTAAGACTCCGATGTCCGTCTGTCTGTCCGTCTGTCACCAAGGGCTGTAGGTATCTCATGAACCGTGGTAGCTAGACAGTTAAAATTTTCACAAATGATGTATTTCTGTTGGCGCTATAACAACAAATAATAAAAACAGAATAAAATAAATATTTAAGGGGGGCTCCCATACAACAAACGTGATTGTGTGTCGTTTTTGGTACGGAACCCTTCGTGACCGAGTCCGACTCGCACTTGGCCGGCTTTTTGTTACAGATCCCTAACACTTACCCTACTTAATTTTGTATTTTGTACCTTACTTAATTTTGTATAATAGAGATTGACTAAGTATTTTTGACGGTTGAATAAACTATTAAGCGACAGCCCTACGTGTTTACGCTATTATCTCCCGCTCGGGGCTTGAGTTCTCCTACTTCTCTATTTATACTATGCATATGGCGTCGATGGCGACGCGCCGACTTAGAGTTCGACGGCGGCGCCGGCGGCGGCGTCATCAGCGGCGTGCCCTTTCTAGCATGTTATGATGTAAAACGTCAAAATTATTTTGTATTATAAATATACATGGGAAGATGGATATAAACCATCCATCTTCCATAGGAAATAAACAGGAAATACTGGCATAAAACGCTAATAAAGGGAACCCGATTTATTAGTCATTACATAATATGAGTTATGAAAGATCATTCCAATTCAAATTAGAAACTAATTATAATTTCTGGAAAACGAAGGAAAAAGTTGAGCATTTTTTTTACAAAATCCGCGCAATTTCAGATACGGACTCTTAAGCCAAAAAGACTTTGCTTCCCTATGTGTGTTTTCCCGATTATACAATGGATTTTGTTTAGAGGAGCTATTTACTATTGATAGGAAATTCTTCCCCACTTTAGAAGGCAATAACGCCGTGCCTTATTACCTCTCTTTCGCCATTTTTGTCTGTTTACATGTCCCTACATTTATAGGTACATCGCGCATTTCAAACGCGCAACTCAAAATTTGGTGCCAGTTTTACCTTGGTACGTCGAATAAAAGCGGAGTTATTTATTTTATGAAATCCACGCGCCAATGTATTTATCTATATATAATAGGTAGGGGAAAAAGTCTTTTCGCATTATAGTATGTATGAACTTGTAATAAAATCTCTTTGGTTATACCATTTGTATCTAGCAGGTTTTGATATCTATAAAAAGTTTAAATTTTAAAAAAGATAATTCCAAATTCAAATTAGGTAAATGTGTGATTTTCGTTTGTTTTTTTTACTGTCAAGATGAGTACATAAATCTAATGAAGAAATTCGATACATTTTAAAATTTTACTACAAAAAAGGTAAAAATTCAACGCAAGCTGCGAAAAAAATTTGTGATTATTATTGACCTAGTGCAGTGTCTGTGAGAGTAGCACAAATTTGGTTTAAGCGTTTTCAATCCGGAAATTTTGATGTCAAAGATGCACGTCGCTCTGGTCGCCCTGTTACGGATAAAATGGATGCCATTTCTGAAAAAGTGGAGCAAGATCGGCATATCAGTAGTTACGACGTAGCTGAAGAACTAGGAATTGACCACATAACAGTTTTGGCGCATAAAAAGGTCGTGGTCAAAGACCGGCCAGGCTTCAGAGACTCTGGCGAAACCCGGGTTAACCCGCAACAAGGTGATGCTGTGTGTATGGTGGGATTGGAAGGGAAGATATTCATTATGAGCTGTTACCGCCAGGCAGGACTATCGATTCTGAACTCTACTGTGAACAACTGATGAGATTAAAGCAAAAAGTAAAGGGAATCGGCCGGAATTAATTAATAGAAGGGGTTTGATTTTTCATCATGATAACGCTAAACCTCACACATCTTTAGCCACTCGGCAAAAATTAAGAGAGTTTGACTGGGAGTTGTTAATGCATCCGCCGTATAGTCCTGACCTTGCACCTTCTGATTTCCACCTGTTTCGGTCTCTTAAGAATTCTTTAGGCAATGTCAGGTTAACATCACGAGAAGACTGCCAAAACCACTTGTCGCGGTTTTTTGAACAGAAGTCCCAAAATTTCTATAGTAATGGGATCATGTCTCTACCTACAAGATGACAAAAAGTTATCGAACATAATGGCACCTACATACTTTAGTTAAATGTAAATAAACTTTATTAAAAAATGTTTTGAATTTTCATATAAAATACGAAAAGACTTTTTCCCCGACCTAATATAAAATTCAAAGTCCTGACTGACTGACTGACTGATATATCAACGGACAGTCCAAACCGCTGGGCCAAGAGATTCCAAATTTGGTACGTAGGTTCCTTATGATGTCTAGGGGTACACTAAGAAAGGATATTTCAAAATTCATCCCCTGAGGGGGTGAAACGGGGGTCCAAAGTTTGTATGGGCAAACAAAATTAGTTGGACTAATTTATCCGAAACTTTACACGAGTACTTCTATAGATATAGACGAGCTCGGTGGTCGAATGGTTACCACTCCGAGGTCGCGGATTCAATTCCCGTACAAGACAAACATTTGTGTGCATGAACATGTCTGTTTGTCTTGGTTTGGGTGTATTCGATGTATTATACGTATGTATTTACAAAAAAAAATGTATTTAAGTACATTTATCAGTTGTCTAGTACCCATAAAACAAGCATTGCGCTTAATTTGGGACTAGATAGCGCTGTGTAAATTGTCTAAAAAAAATAGGTAAATGAGTAAACACGTGTTTCAGGATTCCGAAAGGGGTAAAATGGGGTGAAAATGTTTATATAGTTTATCGGGTCTCTGATTACGAAAACAACAACGATTTTAAAATTCAACGTGGGTAACGTAACAATTATTCCCTATTGGGGTGTGATGGGTTTTAAATATCTAAAATGAGGTGAAAAAATCTGAAAATTGTCATGGGTATTATTGTTATGGTTTATCGGGTCGCTGATTACGAAAAAAACAACTATTTAATAATCCAACATAGACAGACGTGACATAAAATCACCCCTGTAGGATGCGATGGGGTTGAAATGTCATAATATCAATATGGGTGTTGATTCTATGGTTTTCTGGGACGTCAATAACAAAAATGGCATCGATTTGAAAATATAACATAGTGGACATGAAATTACCTACTTAAAATGATTTTTCAAATTTTACCCCTATGAGGGTGAAACAGAGGTCCAAAGTTTGTATGGGGAAACGATATTAGTTGGACTATTTTATCCTAAACTTTACACGAGTACTTCTATAGATAAATGAGTATACACGTATTTGCCCCGAATTTCATGCGAGCGAAGCCGCGGGCAAAATCTAGTCAATATTATAAAAGAATGTACCCAGAGAGGCTTAACAGAGTTAATGATATTATCATATCTGATATCTAGTAGTTATTAAAAAATTTAAATTAAATAATATTCGCTAACTTCCAATTCACCACCAACGATTAATTATATTATAGAATATCTTACGGAAGCTTAAGAACTAGTAAACATAATTTGACGAGCTCGGTGGCGTAGCGGTCAATGACGCGGCTTCAAGACCAACGCTCGTGGGTTCGATTCCCACACAGGACAAACATTTGTGTTTTTGTGTTGAACATGTCTGTTTGTCTTGGTCTGTGTGTTTTCTATGTATCATAAGTAGGTACTATTTACAAAAAAAAATGTATTTACGCATGTTTATCAGTTGTCTAGTACCCATAACACAATCTTCGCTTACTTTGGGGCTAGATGGCGCTGTGTAATTTGTCTGACAATATTTATTTATTTATTATAGACAATATTAAATATCTACGCTACCAAAATGTGCCATAAGGGGAGATAAATTATTCAATAGAAATTCCGTTGTACGTTAGTAGTTGTAATCAGGCACACGGTGCATTTAGCGAATGGCCCCCGTGCATCCGATGTTTGCGTTTAATCAGCTCGAAGCTAGTAACGTCCGTTTTGATTTCAACAAATGCTACCACCGTAGCTAACGTCCAAAAGACAATCGATTCGAAGAACAAATACATAAGTAAACGATCTCAGTACTTACTGTATGTAGTATACCTGGCCGTTGTTTTGGATGGTTACTTATAACTAGATAAATCGTAAGTTCTAGGATTCAGCAGGGATCACACTTGAGGCCCATATTATTTAATTATTTTTTTTTATACTACGTCGGGTGGCAGACAAGCATATGGCCCGCCTGATGTGAAGCGGTTACCGTAGCCATATTAATGGTCGCTACATAAAATATCGCTCGCGCGCCGCCACCCCCGCTGCCATCGCAGCATCTTCTTCTTTTCTGGTGACCTCACTCACTCGCAGGAACACAACAACCCTCAAGGGAATTGTTATTTGGCTGCGGTATTCTGTAAGGTGGAGGAGGTACATTCCCCAGTCGGGTAGTTTACAATTACGCTCCCTACCTCTCTTTTCGCCAGAGCTTCGTTTTTCAGTCTGCAGGGTGCACCACGCGCAGGTGAAGTTGGCTTTGGATCAAAGATGTTGATAAACCACTTACACCCCAAAAATTTTATCTTTACATTGACGATAATTATCATTATAAACAGAATTTAAATATTTTACTTAATACATATGACACAAAAATTTTTAGACTTATTCGTACCCTCAATGATTTCTTAGATTTCATATTGATAGAATTGAAAATATTAAAAAAAAACTTGTTGTTGTAAATATCTTTAATGTAAAAAAAACAGTACACAGAATACTAAAAATGTTGACATACTATTTGTACAAAGGCAGACTTATATCGGGATCTCTACCAGCCAACCTTCGAGCATTTTAAATGACACAGCAAAAATAATGGGAATATCCAAATGATCAGAACTGTGTTAAGTAGGACTTAAACATAAGTATGTAAGAGCATACATACATGAAAACGTTTGATACAAATCGCGTATGAAGGAAAGAGATGCGTATATTCATACTGTCGGCGAAACTTTTAAGTACCTACCGTCATAATTTGCTAGCTTTACTCGTTTCTCGTTCATTGATGGTGGTAGGACAACTGACTTGGTTTGGTAAGTATTTAGACTATTTTCAGTACTTACATAGAAAAGAGGATTTCTATATCACCATTCTAGGAGTTATGTTGGTGTCTTCTTCTTATAGCTCTTCCCGTCCTGGTGCAGGTGAGATTCGCTTTGGCGCCTAGGGTGATGCTGAGCCTGTTTAGACTGTACCACAGGGTACTATGAAATAACAAAAATCATAAATAAAGCAACAAAAAAAAATGTAGAGTTAGTCATTTATAAATACTGTTATTATAATTAGTAATTTAGCATTTAAATACATAGTTTTAGAATAAGTACGTTGTATTTTAGATATTAACTTTAGTGTACGTATGTCGAATACGTTTTCATCATCATCAGGTCATTTTCATCAGGAGCACGACCTTCTCTCGTCCGTCCTAGACGGAAGAAGGATTTGGCCTACACTCCCCACGCTGGCCAAACGGGTTGGGGAGGCCTGATCGATATTTGATAATACATTTCCCTTAGTCGCCTTGTACGACATCCACGGGAAGAAACGGAGTGATTCTCTTCTAGTCTGCCTGAAACCACACGGCCACATGTGAATAATAGCAATTTCACATTTTGATTATAGGTGTCATTAAGTGCCTAATTGCGGTGACATTAGAGCTACTTTATGAGCAAGTGTGTTGAAAAAAATATTAAAGATATATCGAGGCTCCAGAGTCCAAGACAAAATTGGAGATAAGGTAGATTTTAGGAAGCACTTTCTTGTACTGTATTCTTCTTCTTTTCCTCACAGGCACTACTCTTCAGTCGAATATTATATTTTCTTGAACTGTCACGTTGACACTCATGACTGTCACTGTCATGATGACATCTCCTTCTGCTAAGCTGGCAATAGAGATGGAACTCAAGAGGTGCCAAAAGTATCGATATTGGATAAATATTTTGCAATCGATTTTACATAACAAAATAAAAATATTGATATGTCGTAAAAAAAAATAAAAGTTTGATTAAATTTAAAATAACACTAGCAGTAATATTCGTGAAAAATTCTGGTAATTATAAAAAAGTAATGGAATATCATAAGTTAACAAAATATTGATAAAAAAAATATTATGTATAAATAAACATAATTTTGGGGTGCAGTAGCTCATTACGATCTTATGAGCCAAAGACAACATCACTTGCACGTGGTGCACCCTTGCGACTAGCAAAAGACATAATACAAATTTAATAATATTGCTCACGCACTGGCATTCCCGCCACAAACGCAACATTTAATTAATTGCATCTGGTAATATCACTCACTCACAGGTACACAACAATCATCAAGGGTATTGTTATCTTACTGGTACAAGTGGGGCTCGACATGCCTTTAATCTCTTTCGCCAGAACCTCTTTCGCCAGTCGGCAGGTTGCACGACGTAAAGGTGACGTTGGCTTAGACTCGAAAGATAGTGGTGAACCACTAATATTCCATTACAATATTAAACCTTATGTAAATAATCGAAATTGATTTACAACTGATTCCAGTACAGTAGTGGCCGTGTGAATGTTGAAAAAAATTATATGTATAAGTAACCCCATATACATAAAAAAAATTGCGATAAACTCCTATAATATTTAACCAGTCACGTCTATAATTTCCATGTAGCGGTTCTTTTTAATTAGATTTTGGAACATTTTTTCATTTCATTTCATCAACTTGTCAAAATTGACTGTACTGCCAATTTTATTCGGATAATCATTTTGACGTGACAACGTCTTATAAATTGGTTAGCCGGGTGACACTTCAAGAAACTGCGTTACGCTCCGCGCTCACGTTATGCGCTCACAATGAGAGCGAGTGAGAGGCACGCGTCCCTTCCACTCGGGCATGGTTAGCCCGCCTAAGAGCGAGAGAGACAGACATAAAAAGTGAAAGGCATGCGTCCCTTCCACTCGAAAACATTTTACCACTCAAAGTCGTTGTCACGTAAAACTTTCGCCCGTATACCGACTTTACAGGCAACCATTTTTTATAAACTATATTTTGATAAACGATATACATAATAAAGTAAAAATCTCGATGTAAATTCTTTTCATTCAAAAATTTTGTAGAAATAAAAAAGTAGAAAGCCTAAGTAAGTATTAGGTATTCGCATATTCATCATCATTACTTTCACTACTTCCACTATGACCACTACATAGTTGTTGGAACTATTTTATTGTGTATAACAACTAAACTTTATTTATTAAATTCTCTCTTTTATCAGTTTTAGCGACAATCTGGCGGCGACTTTTGGGATCGAGAATCGAGTCTAGTTGCGACTCGAGTTCACCGGGGTTGGCTTGGCAACATTGATTGATAATAAATGATATGTTATCGAACCATGTATCGATTGAGCTATGGTACAATTTGAATTGAATAAATCAGATTAAAAATCTTGCTCAATAAAGATTCCTTTTCCTTTGACTGCGTAGAACAGGAAGATATATGTAATTTGTTAATAAAGTTTTATTTGTTGTACCTACTTTGTTATCGGAAGAACCATGGTATTTGTCATACAAAAGTATGGTAAGTTCTGATTATGTTTTATCATATGTACTTTAAATTATATTTTCTTCCAACTATGCTTTAATTTCATCACAATCACACTAAAAACTCAGTACAAAACGAGTCTTTAATGCTCTAGAGCAATAAAAATGTATGAAATTTCATTATTGCACAGTTATTTTTAATCGCACCAAAAGGTGCCAATCTCAATGGATTAGCTCTATTCAGCCAGCCGATATCAATACTTTTTTTTTCGTACGTATTATTCGTTTCTATCCTACTTGTTCCAAATTTAAAAAATGATTGCTGGTAACTCTGAGTTAAAAATGAAAGAAATTTAAAAAAGTGATTTGGTGGGAACTTTGTTAATTTTGCTTGACAATATATTTGGAAACGATAAAAGTGTGATACTATCTGATTTTGAGTGTTTCGGCTTCGGATTAAATTGGAATCATCTAGCGACACATTAACTCCGGAAAACATTCTAAATGAAGCCGACAGTGTTATAGAAACTTCTATTTTAACTGTTTGATATGAGTTTCTTTTATCTACTATTCCTATAGGTATTAGTTGAAAGAAAAGCAGATTATGCACCTCGCCTTAAGTAATTTATATTGCCCTCGTGCCTGTTAGATTAGAGCCCTCGCTGACGCTCGGGCTCTAAATCAGGCACTCGGTGCAATAATAAATTACTTTGTGCTCGATGCAATAATCTACTATTATTGTAGATTAATACTGCAGTAAACAATTACTTTTCAGATCCCACTATGGTACAAAACCTGCACCTGAATAAAAATAGTATAGAAGCGCAAGTGAAGAATATTCTTAGCAGCTATCTGATTAGCGATGAAAATCTCATAACTTGGCTTTTAACAGCTGTAAGTCTTATTGACCTGACAACACTCTCTGGAGATGACACTGCCGCCAATGTTAGAAGATTATGTGTGCGGGTAAGCCTTATATTTTGCCTAAAAAATCTTGTTGCAGTTTTTACATTTACATTTTAGTAGTTTCTTAGCCGTTATAGAGTTGTATTATACGATCCAAAAGCCAGACTGTAAATCTTTTGTGGATTTTGCCCCTTAACAATGATAAGACCAGCTTCATGCCTTGGTTTATTTATTACTGAAGCCGTCTCGTTGCACAATCTTTCTTTCTGTGGGTATGTTTAGTTGCGGTTAAGCAGTGTTAATTTGCTTTAAACCGATTGAGGGGAGATCTGTGTCCCAGCAGTGAAATGAATATGGGTTGACACAGTCTCAAAAAACCATGCAACCTGACTGCAACCTGTGTCTGCCTATTGTATGTCTCATTTAGTATTAAGCCATATTGTGTCATTATAAATTTTTCAATTTTCTGCTGAAATATTTTTTTTACCAGCAGTGGAATTATAATTTATTGAACTAGTCTTTTTTTTCCCCTTTTTACCAGGCTGCCCGTCCGCTATCACCAACACTGACTGAGAAAATTATATCTGAAGCTGGTGGCAAGAAAACAGTAAGTTCTAATTATGTTATTTTCAATATAGAGTATTCACATTTTGTGATAAATTTTTAGATACAACAATTACTTTTCCCATCAAATCAATTTCTATATATTATATTATATTTATTGTAAATTTTCTCATAAACAGTTACCAGAATACTTACAGAAAGTTCAAACGGCTGCAGTTTGTGTATACCCTAGCAGAGTTAAAGATGCCTATTCAACTATTAAACGGATGGGATTATTACAGCAGTTGCCAATTGCATCTGGTAAGTGTTTGTATGTAAACTTATGTGTAATTTTATTAGTTACTTACTAGCATTACACTGACCATTTTTTTCAGGGTACTTAGACAAATATATATAATTAATGAACATTTTATTATATTAAGCTGGAACATACTACTTCCACACTATCTCAGTAGTATAGAAGTAGCATGTTTATCCGAAGGTTTCAACATTGTCTGCGTATCATAAATGAAGTTTAGCGTTTTTAAAACAAATTTTCAATACTTATTGCATTTGTAATAGGTACATAATTTTATTATAAAAGGGTTATCTAGAATTGAGATGTAGATCCTAATTTGATTTTTCACTCCTGCAGTAAACATCATATGTAATTATATTGATACTAGCTGTTACCGCAGCTTCGCCCGCGCGATCAAGGGGAGCTGCCATTGATTTGTGTATATTTTTTTCTTGTATTTTTTTTTACTGTGGGATAAAAAGTAGTACCAATATGTACAGTTAGTAATTAGGTTCCATTGGACGTGAAAGAAGGAGAAATTATTATAAAATTTATTTTTTCCCATGGGCATAAATTGTTTTTCCTGAATAAAAAGTAGCCTATGTCACTCTCCAGACCGGAAACTATCCCCTGTTAAAAACTCATGTCGGTACTTAACCTAAGTACGTCCTTTCGACGTGATAGAAGGACAAATTATTACAAAGTTTATTTTTTCCCATGGGATTAAGATGTTTTACCGGGATAAAAAGTATCCTATGTAGTGACATAGGCTACTTATACATACTTCCATACATACATATGGGGATAGTTTACGGTCTGGAGAGTGGTCCAGACCGTAAACTATCCCCATTAAAAAAATTATGTTCCTTTTGACGTGAAAGACGGACAAATTATTGTAAACTTTATTTTTTCCCGTGGGAATAAGATGTTTTTCCGGGATAAAGAGTAGCCTATGTCACTCTCCACGCCTTAAACTATCTCCAAAAAAAATCATGGCAATCTGTTTGTTACTTTAGACGTGAAAGAACGAGCAAAAAAAAATCATGGCAATCCGTTTGTTACTTTAGACGTGAAAGAACGACAAACAAACAAACACACTTTCACATTTATAATATTAAGTATGGAAGTATGATTGTTAGAGCAGTTTGAGATATTTTTGTAAAATATATTAGATATGTACAATAATTATTTGTTTAATAGTTTATACTATTATCACAGTATAAGTAATAGTACTAAAGTACTATTATCCTTATGGATATGTTGAAAAGATATCTTTGTATATCCACTGCCAATGGAATAATGGGACTCCTACATGTTAGACAATATAGTTTCATTTTATCCATTGGATAGTAATAATAAGACACATTTCCTCTTACAAAATTATTCTGCGTCCAATAAAAAAACCGGACAAGTGCGAGTCGGACTCGCCCACCGAGGGTTCCGTAGGTCGTACGTAGTATCATTATTAAATTTGATATTTTTCATTATAAATAAGAAATAATGCGTCGAAAAAAATAAATAAAATATATTTTGCAATGTGTACATCAAGCCCTTTCATATGATACCCCATTTGAACTAGTAGTTTCAATTTGAAATTTCGACACCCTATAAAAAATATAGACCCCCTATTTTCTAAGATCTATTTACAAATGTATAGTTTTGAGATTTATTCCTGTACTTGTAGTCTATAACGATATTACTTGCCAAATTTCATAGTTCTAGGTCAACGGGAAGTACCCTATAGGTTTTGATTCCCTTGAGTGTGTCGAAATATGCGTTTTTTGCTGAATAAACGGCCGTAACTTTTTTCTACGTAAATTTTGCAGTTTGATTTTTTTTTAACTTCATGGGACCGTAGACCTGAGTATACAGTTCAAATTTCAGCTTGATACCTCCACGCATTCTCGACATAGAAATTCTTGACAGACAGACAGACGGACAACAAAGTGATCTTATAAGGGTTCCGTTTTTCCTTTTGAGGTTCGGAACCCTAAAAAACATAGTCAATGGGTGTACCATTGACTATGTTTTTTTTATTGGACGCACTGACTAACACTGTAGTGTAAGTGGTTCATAAGTAAGGCATTTGTATAGGCAATTTAAAACAATTGTACCATAAGTGTTGGTGTATCTGTTCAGCCCCCGACTTACAAGGCGACTCTATTTCATTTGAAATAGAGTCGCTTATTCATTGGTATGAATAAGCATTCAATTCAGTTATTAAATCGCAATAAGAGATGGTGGTAAGGGGGCAGATTCTGATATTGAAATCAGGCGAAATTGTCTAATGTGTCCGATGAGGCAAATCGACTTCTAGCAAGTATATATAGATTGGAATGCCGAGTATGCCAAGGTAGAATGACCTTTCCGGACCTGTTCAATTTGCACAGAAATGACCTGGTTCGGGAGCTGAGACGCACCAAGGATCGTTGCCATACTGAGGGAGTGCGCGCCGCCACCCCAGCTTGCCAACGCAGCAACTCCTTTTTTGCTAATGACATTTTTTAAGACCAAGTTTTGCAGATTCAACACATTCAAAACATTTGAACAATTTTTTTAAATACTTTCATTATCATTTACTACTCTTACAAAATGCCCCGTTTTTTTTTTCATTTCGACTTGGCTCTTTATTTGATCTCACTGCTTTTTATAGCCATGTAAACTTAATTGAGACATGAAATTTTTAAAAATATTTCTTTAGAAAAATCCTAGTATATCTCAAATTCTTGTATTTTCAGTTGCTACGGGATTTCCATCAGGACTATACCCATTAGCCACGAGAGTGGAAGAAATTAAATATGCTGTATCAATGGGCGCATCCGAGATTGATGTAGTTCTGGACAGAAGTCTCGTGCTAACAGGCAAATGGGAAGCTCTCCATACCGAGGTTGCAGCAATGAAGAAAGCCTGTGGAACTGCTCATTTGAAAGTCATTCTTGGAGTTGGTGAACTTGGTTCTTATGAAAATGTAAATTTATACTAATTGTTATAATTAATGTGAAACTGCTTTCATTTCTTTTTCTTTCGTAGGATATTTGGACCGATTTTAATGATATTGCATTCAAATGGAATCTTGGCCAATTTTTTGGGAATAATTTTATATCTTTCATATATCGACTACTTTCTCAACCTAAACGTTACAAGTTTATATACCATTAGGGTAGCAAATAAGCATACGACCTGCCTTGAAGGTAAGCAGACATCGCTACCTATGGATGTGACACCAGAAAAGGCTCAAGCGTTTGTTACCGGCTCTGTAAAAACCCTTTTCTTTAAAAACGCCTTTGTTGAAGAACCCCATGCTGCAGATTTCTGGGAAAACCTTGGCATGGAGTTCTTTCCACAACCAACAACAAATCCATAAATTTGAATTAAGTAGTGTGTTTTGGATAAAATTTTAATATTGTTTATGATAGCCATACATGATTAGGTATTTGACATTGTTATCTCGACGCGCCCCGTTACTGTCAGATAAACATACCAAGTGTAGGCAAGATTTTGTTCAGTTAAAAATACGTTAAAATACGTATACTAATGTATACAATTTAAACTAGGCCAGGGTACATCGTGCTTTGGTTCCAAGCAACCCGAATGGAGAAATGCATCCGTCTGTACTAGCCAAAAAAGCATTTCCTGGAGGTTTGTCCTGTGTACGTGAGTCTACAGGCAGGCTTTTGGCTATTGGTGTCTCATCAACAACTTTAGAGCGAAAGCCAAACTAACCTGCACATGGTAGCTAACAAAGAACTGGCAAAAGAAAGGCATGGCATGTCGAGCCCGACTGAGGAAGCTCTCCACAGAAAACCACCGCCAAATAACATCATCCTTGAGGATTGTTGTGTTCCTACGAGTGAGTGAAGAAGAAATGTTTTTGTCAGCGGGGGTGTCACAGCACGAGCGATACTTGTGCTGCAAGCGTCTATAAGCTACGGTAAACGCTTTTTTATATCGGGCCATATTCTTGTTAGTCACCCGGATTAAACTCCTTAGCTTCGTTAGCAGACGGCGGTCGCAACACATGAGCGAAACCCCTTGTATTACAAGCGTTTATTGGCTAAATTTACGCTTTAGTGCTTTACATAATATCGAACCGTATGCTTGGTGATATACAAAAAATGCATAGAATTAATCATTAAATCACAGGTAATATAAAAATAATAGTCATACTATCACAGGTATATGGTGCGTCGATGACGGCAATGTTCGCGGGAGCTGACTTCATAAAGACTTCCACGGGCAAGGAGGCAGTGAATGCGACCCTGCCCGTTGGCTTGGTAATGTGCCGAGCTATTCGTCGATATTATCAACTCACTGGGGTCAAGGTAATAAACAAGCAGTAATATTTTTATAAATAATCAGTTGTTTCGTGTTATCTATCACTATACCCTGTTCCAAATAACGGCGGAAAAAACTTCTAACTTTATTTGCGTTCTAAATAAACTTAACTGCAACATAACAGCAAAAATAACTTAGTAATAGAAAATTGTTTTTGATGCCACGCCACGTTAATAGTATAATAGTAGGAATTAGTAATTTTTGGAACGAAAGTAAAGTTCGTAAACGTCTTTCGTTTTTATTTGGTATAATTGGTAAATAACGTAATGCTGCATCACTTCCCGCATCTGTCTATCAGTCTGACCTCTTCGTTCTTGTACGCAATGGATTTGGATGGGGTTTTTTTATTTGGGTTGTTGCTATCGTCTATCGAATATGCAGAAGAAATCCCCTGTAACAAAAAAAAAATATTTAATTTTTATACCACTAAAGGGGCAAACAAGCATACGGCCCACCTAATGGAAAGCGGTTACCGTAGCCTATGAACGCCTGTAACAGTAGGGGCATCACACGCGCGTTGCCGACCCTTTAAAAATCTTTACGGCCTTTTTGAAGAACCCCATGCTGTATATAAATGCTGCGCGCAATATATAAAACGAGCTCTTAGAATTTTTTTAATTACAATGTACAAACGCTGCCTTTGTCTGCCTCTTACTACCTTATTACTAGTGGCTTCGCCCATGTGGAAATAATCTATTTGTTTGTTTGGTTGAACGCACTAATCTCAGAATCGCTCGCGCGCCGCCACCCCCGCTGCCAACGCAGCATCTCCTTCCTTTCTGGTGACCTCACTCACTCGCAGGAACACAACAACCCTCAAGGGAATTGTTATTTGGCTGCGGTATTCTATGAGGTGGAGGTACATTCCTCAGTCGGTTAGCTTACAATTACGCTCCCTACCTCTCTTTTCGCCAGAGCTTCGTTTGTTAGTCAGCAGGGTGCACCGCGTGCAGGTGAAGTTGGCTTTGGTTCAAAGATGTTGATGAACCACTGACACCCCTAAAATCATGAAGTAAGAAGCAGTTATTTTGGTAGTTATATCAAAATAAATACCAAAATGCATGTTGACTTTAATTATGACGTTGTTGCAGCCAATGAGCGTTATGACATCACGTTACGGCTAATAGGAGCGAAGCACCAGTAAAAAATGTTGCCATAACGGGGAAAAATTATTTCTTTTGAGGTTTCCGTTGCGCGTGTGTCCGCTGGGTAAACGATGAAAGTTACGCAACAATCACGTATAGAGGAATTGTTCTTCTTAAAAATTTCTAAAAAAAAAGTCCACAATAGCTATATCTATCTTTTAAGGGTCGCTCAATATAATCTTTTTAATGGTAATCCTACGCCACACAGTCGATCCTCTTACTTGATCACAGTATAAATAATAGTACTACGATATGGTACTAAAGTATTTTTATGGTACTAAAGTACCGAGTACGGCCACTCCCTGCCGCTCTCTCGTATCGACCACACCTCCCCTCTGAGACGAATCGGGAACAATTTGTACGGCGCCGCACGCACCCACCCACTTTTGCGCTCTGCGTAGATGCCATTGTTTATAGTAGTAAACGACGCGACATTTGTATGGAGTGGCCGGGGTGTGCGCTGATAAAGTTGCGAGGGTCAGCCAGTGTAACTATATGTGTATTGGGTATACACGCTCACACGGGCAGTGATAAGACATTAAGAGGCATTAAGTTTGTTCGTTGTAATTTTGAGAAATCCATGAATTCATTCTATATTTTGTTTTATGTGAAAATAATCCATGTTATTTTCATTCTACGGGATTGAATCAAGCAAGACGACATAACGCTGAAAATGTTTTTTTTTCTGTTATACAATACTCCGTGTCAAACATGCGTACGGACTACGGCCTGCCTAATGTAAAACAAGTACCATATAGACAGACGCTCGCACCCCTGCTGCTAATGCAGCATCTCACCTCTGATGACCTCACTCATTCGCAGGAACAACAAGCCTCTAGGTCTAGGGTGTTGTTATTTGACTAAGGTATACTGTGAGGTTTCGGTACTTCTCCAGGCAGGGTGCAACATTTGCAGGTGAAGTTTGCTTTGGCTCTAATAAGGTTGGTGAGCCAGTTGCACCTCAAACTAAATCTAGTATTTTGTCATATTAGTAACTAGACGTTTTCTGACTCTTCATAAACAAAAAGATCAGACAGAATATTCGTCATTTTCTGGGACGCCGTGGTTTCCCTACAGATTGCACGAGCTCTCAGATATCGTCATTTCCCTGACCATATACAATCAAAGTCCCTTTTTTAAGGGTCGTTTTTGTCGGGAGTTTTTTTGGGGTGTAGGTGATACATCAACATCTTTGAACCATAGCCAACTTCACCTGCACGCGGTGCACCCTGCTGACTGACAAACGAAGCTCTGGCGAAAAGAGAGGTAGGGAGCGTAATTGTAATCTACCCGACTGGGGAATGTACCTCCACCTCACAGAATACCGCAGCCAAATAACAATTCCCTTGAGGGTTGTTGTGTTCCTACGAGTGAGTGAGGTCAGCAGAAAGGAAAGAGATGCTGCGTTGGTAGCGGGGTGGCGGTGCGATATATTAGATTGTAAGTAGATTTATATGGCTCCGGTAACCGCGCCCAAAAAAAAACAACTTTGAGAGAACTGATTTCTCCCTCTTTTTCACTCTCTAGTCTCTACAGCCCGGTGCCATTACGCTTGCGGTCGAAAACCGGATCGTCTACCCGGAGCCGAAATCAACAATGGTGTAGTTTGATAATGGAAAGCAATTTTCCTTGTGCCTTTGGGTTTGTGAGTAAAACTTGTATTCTATTTTTACAATGATTGTTTTATTTATTAACCATACAGGTGGGGCTGAAGCCAGCTGGAGGCATAAAAACTTCAAGAGATGCGGTCAACTGGCTTGTCCTGGTGTACAATGAGCTGGGAATAGACTGGCTCACGCCAAAACTCTTCAGAATCGGAGCATCTAGCTTGCTTGATGTTCTTGAGGCGGATTTAAATAAGATTGTTTCAAAGTAGGAAATATCAATATTTTTTACAGCAATTTTGAGTGCCATTCCTATTTTTAAGCAAAATTATCCATTTCAATGCCCAATGGAAAATAAAAGCTAAATATTGACATTTAAAATTTATAAAGCGCATCTCCAATTTTTACTCCAACAAAGATAGGTATTGCAATGGGGCAATTTTGTACTACCTACATCTTTCGTGTATACAAATTATTGAGTCCAAAAACTACGAAAATCTAGACTCCAAAATGACATCAATTTTGTTAATAATCTATATATTGTGGACCAATGTAAACTGTAGCGTTAAGTTTATGCATGGGGTATGAGATGCACATTCTATGATTGAAAATGATAAATGATTGTAAGAAATTTAAGTTTATAATGTATAAAGGAATTTTATATAGATGTATATTGATGAAACGAATTTTGATATCTTAGGTTTAAGTTATACAAATATGACAGTTGCAAAAATGTCAAGAGCGCAATATTTTTTATATAATTATATCTTGTTATTATGTCTACCGCCTAGTGTACGAATTCTGTAAAAGTTATAATTAAATTAAGAGGTTTTAATTTTTTTCAAACTCTTTGAACCAAAGATTTAACATAAGTATACCTATTTCGAGAATTAAAATATAAGAGAGAATTTTACATATTTCCAAAATGTGTAGGTATTATTTTATTTACCTAAAATATCTTTAAAATGTTAAGAACTACTTGTTAACTTACTTACGACTGTTACTTCAATATTAGGTTTAAATTTATTTTGTTCGCGTTGTTCGCTCCTTAAAAAGTTATTTACTGTATTTTAAGGATATTATGTGGAGAGTCTTAAAAATACAAATAAAAACAAATAAGTAATTAAATGGTTTTAATTGTCTTTTTTTCACAAGGTATAAAAAATATAAATTACTACTTACAGCTTACCGAACATAGTATGACACTTATACATTATTACTACGTACCTACGTCAATTATACACCTAAATGGTCATAACAGCGGCAGTATAAAATCATCATACAATACACAAAATAATATTTTATCCAGAAAAAAAATACATCATAACTTCGAGTAAGCATATTTCTTTATATCACTAATTTGCGACGTAGATACATAACTCAAAAATATTAAAAAGCAAAACGCAAACCTGAGTTCTTATTCTAAAACATACTTATATTCAGGGTATATTTTTAAGGCTGGTCAAATTTAAGGAGACCATTATGTTGTTAGTATTAATCACGAATCAATAAAATTAATCAACCGTAAACGCGGTATGCCTATCGAAAGATTTCTTGTCTATCTCCGAGATTCAAGTTTACTATGTAGATAAGAGACATGTAAGCTTGGTTGTCGCGCATGCGCCCTCTGCTTGCTCTCCGTTGTGACCGCCTTTAGCGGTTATAAACATTACAGTATACTTACGCTAAAATGACGACACTACAAAAACTAAACTGATTTTGATGTTTTTTAAGGTATAGTTTTTTTTTATTGTTTCGTGATCAGTAACAGCTACACAATCGCCTCTATCAATTTGACCAGTCTTTAAGATTACACCCTATATAATACATACATAAACACTGTACATATAGTCACATACTGTACCGAAATTATGCGGACAAAATTCGACGTGGCTGTCGCATGCCGCCGCGATTTAGTGTATACTTACAAATCTTTGTTAGATCAAATGATCAATAATAATTTCATTTTATGTATTTTCTAATAGAATCAACACAACATAAGCTACGAAAAGTTAAGAAAGTTCAGTGCGGTAGATTCACGTTTGATTTACTTCATGCACCCATTTTTTTTTTTCCTCGTAATCCAATTACATTACCGTAAAATATTTGTTTCCTGGATAATACGATATGACAGTATAATCACGTAACACAAACAATAAACTCTGCAGCGTATAAACATAAATTGTGTTGTGCGTTTTTTTGCTTTGATTTGCCATGTCAACCAATGACATAAATTGAACTTGGGACACGTAATGTGGTAATATTGTGACATTACATTAAGACAAAACGTATACCTACAGTAAACGAAGATGGGACAAAATAAATGTCGCTAAATTATTTACAATTTTGCGTTGATATTAAGTATAGGTATTATTTGGTGTTATATCATTCGTCATTGCAGCAGATGTGCGAATATACTAATAATAATATCACGCTGTTGTATTTTAGCACTCTGTAGTATACTAAAACGAGTTTACAATAATATTTAATAACTAGTGATCATTACCATGGTCAACACCCGTAAATTGATTATAGAAATGACCAAAGCATTTTTGTCTTCCAGACATTAAAAGACTAAATCGCTAAAATAGATTCGAAAATTGTTATGAGATAACTAAAGATTATTTACAATCCTTAAAATATATACAAGCAAATATTAGATTCACAAAGCTTAAGTAAATAAGTACCATTATTTATACTGAGACTTAATTATAAACATTGTTTGGTATAAAATGTGTTATGTGGAAACTAAATTCAATGCTTCCGATCCCAATCCAAAAATATTTTCCGAGAACAGCCGAGAACAGAGTAAGTACCTAGTGAAGTTCCATCTAACTCTCTACGGGACGGGAGTTGTGTAATTCTGTCGCAGTGAAAATTTGTCACACCATTTTAGTCCCATATATTGACTTAAATTTTGGTCACATTACTTCAATCAATATAAAATTATTATTTTAGTGAAAACTAGTCACATGACTGTGACCAAATACATATCGCTAATATATGTGAGAAAATTGCACTGTACTATGTAATTACACCACCTTACATACTCGTATTTACACATCGGAAAATATCCTCACAAGCAATACTCATGTTTGAGAATTTGATAAATAGTAATTAATAAAAAAAAACATTAATTGATCTATAACGGTGCAGTAACTCGTTGAAAATTAGCGAACTACAATACGAACCCTACATACAATACAAATGACACTCGCGTTGAATACAAACCGGAAATAAAATACGTACCTGGCAACCGTTGTGTTTTTTTCTTCTATCCATGTTCGTTTTCATTGGCCACGTACAGCCTGCGAGATTTGCACTTTTAAATCTAATTTCGATAATTGTCTATTTCAATTATTGGCTGCATGCCTATTATCATACTTGCAACATCCTAAGATTACCACTGGGAAGGCGTTCCTTTAAAGTTTGCATACCTACGCTACTCATCTTTCGCCTAAATGTACCTATAGGATTCGACAATTGAACGCTTGGACAATAAACAAATATATTATAAGCGAAAGCTAAAACAGTTTAAGTAAAATTCATCGATTGTTTACTTATAATTTTCCCCAGGGAATTATTATATTCAGCACACAATGTCCGTTGTCTTTTACATAGTAGCTTCCTCTTTGGAAGTAGCTATATGACAAATATTACGTGTGTGTGCGCCTGAAAGCCTAAACGGATGAACTCATTTGATATTTGACACACAGATAGAACATGTTCTGTATTATCTATATCCATCCCCGTAACATGTTATTGCAACCGAAGTCGCGGACAGAAGCTAGTGTAACTTTAAAATATTATTATCAACAAAGCATAACTCTTATTCGTAACCGACATGTTTAATAGAGCGCTGGTTTTACTTGAAAATCAGCGAAGGATTACGGTTCAAAAGAAACTGTGTTGGTGGCCTATGAACCCGCTGAGCCTTTACGCCTTGTCGACGGGCGCGTCGGCCTCGAAGCCGTGTTCAGGGTGCGCGCGGTAGTTGACCACGCGCATCTTCCCGTTCTTGTCCATATAACCATAGTGGCCCTTCACGAAGCCATCGTTGTCGCGCTCTTCAAAGCGAAATTGCCGATTTTTTCTGTAATATAATACAGAGTATTATGTCGGTTGTGTAGTGAAAAGCAGGAGAAAATATTTGTTACCAAATCTTATGTGAACTAAGATTTGTTGACGTACAGTACGCACTGATGTATATAATAAATAAATAAATAATAAATATTCCTGGAGAAATAACACACGGCCATCTAGTCCCGAATAAAGCAAAACTTGTACTTTCGGTACTAGATCTAGTATACTTAAATATATGTATATATATTGTAAATAGGAGCATAATATAATACATAGAAAACACCCAGACCAAGACAAACAGACATGTTCATGCACACAAATTTGTCTTGTGCGGGGATCGAACCCACAACCTCGGAGTCAAAGTGGTCATTGCTAACCATTCGACCACCGAGCTCGTCAAATATATAAAAATCGTTTTGGTATAAACCAAATTCAGTCCTGGTGTTATTTCCCTTTTGATCCAAATATACACTTAAATACACAAAATAAAAGTTTTTTGTACAACTAACGTGCAAATCGGCTATAATGTTAGGTACTGGACTTATAAGTATCTATTATGTTGGGATGAATCCAAGGGCGTCGCAAAGGGGGAGCAGGAGGGGCAGCTCCCCCCCCCCCGAGATTCTATTTATTTGTAAGTTTTATTTATTGTAAAGTCTCTCGTGAAGCTTTATACGTTGGGCTTTGTACCGTTATTATTACAATCGCTGTAGATGTAAGTGAAAAGCTTCATGAGCTCTTGACTTTACCTACAATTCATACTTTTCTCATTCTCCATGTCATCTTGCCCCTCCATGGGCCATCGGCTGGCGACGCCCTTGGATGAATCCATGCTGACAAGAGCATGTATATATAAGATCGGTCCAACTAGAGAAGTAGCATAGCCAAAATAATATGATTGTGAGTGTATTCACCACAAAAAAACCCTCTCGTATCGTAAGGTCATTTAAGTAAAACGCCCTATGAGCACAACGTAGCACTTAAGTGCTGCGGCAACAGCTGGGAAAGCAATGCATGAGTAATATGACTACGGCGACCGCTTCTCATCAGGCGAGCTGCTATGATAGTTCGGTATAAAATGTATATTAAAATGCTTTAAAACTGACGGAGCACTGTTACAAATTGTGTATTACATGAATTTATTTTCATTATGTTGCCAAGACAGTATTTTCCATACAAAGTACACCTGACCTTGACTTATTTGGGGTGTATTTAGTTCATCAACATCTTTGAAAGCCAACCTCACCTGCACATGATGCACCCTGCTGACTGACAAGGCTCTGGCGAAAAGAGAGGTAGAGCATAGCGTATAGTTTAAACTGCCCGACTGGGGAAGTACCTTCACATCACAGACTACCGCAAGCAAATAACAATTCCCTTGAGGGTTGTTGTGTTCCTCAAAGTTAGTGAGGTCACCAGAAAGAAAAAAAGGAAGGAGCATAGGCTGGCAACAGATGGACGACGCCTTGGTGTTGCTGATCTCCATGGGAGGTGGTAATTGCTTTCCATTCATGGTTTTTTGCCCCCCACTCATATAAAAAAACCATAAGTATTTCTACCATGAGAAGACCCACGGAAGGCAGGTTAAGTGGTCTGTGTATTTTTAAAAATGAATGTTTGTCTGTATGTCCTTTATGCATTCGTTTACCGCTCATCCCATTGCAGTAGTAGTAGATAGTGAATGAGGTCACCAGAATGAAAGAAAGGAGTATAGACTGACAACGGATCGCTATGAACCGCTTATGGAGATGGTGTTGCTGATCTCCATAGGCGGTGGTAATTGCTTTCATATAAAAAAAAAACAAATGTATTTCTACCATGGGAAGACCCACGGAAGGCAGGGTATTTTCGTTATAAAATATCATACCCTTTGCCAGTATCATATCCGAATTGATAGCTGTGAGGCCCTTTCATGCCATGCATACGGAACTCGGTGCGGTCATCGGAGGGCGGCGGACCGTTTGCGGCATTCTGTGTAGAAGGCGCTGGCGCTTGCCTGATTGGAGCTGATCCTGTTGAATTAAAATTTTCCAAAAAGAAATTAGATCTTATTTTTACGGTACTTTAACAGCAAAAGAACGATCGTCACAAGTAATAAATAAATATTCGTGGACAAATTACACACGGCCATGTAGTCCCAAACTAAGCAAAGCTTGCTCTTCACTCTAGTACATGGGTACCTACTAGATAACTGATATTATACTTAAATACATTTTATTTTTTTTGTAAATACATACATATAATAATACATAGAAAACACCCAGACCAAGACAAAGAGACATGTGCATGCGCACAAATATTTGTATTGTGCGGGGATCGAACCCGCAGCCTCAGAGTCATAGTGGCCAATGCTAACCACCGAGCTCGTACAAGTAGGTATTCCTTGTACCTACTTGTGACGATCGCTTGTGATCATTAATAAAATTCAATTAATAAATTGTTAAGCATCTTTTATTAACGTTACAATAATATTTTGGATTTTTTACAGACGAATTAATGGACTTTGTACTGCACTGATGCAATGTATAAGTTAGACTGTGATTTGTCTAAATTTATTTTATAATTAAAAAATTGGTTGTCTGTATAGTCGGTTTACGGACGATAATTTTACGTGATAACGTCACAACAAAACATCGAAGAGAGAGAGAGATCGTCACAAGCTTGTTCCGCGCTCTCGCTTGCACGCTCGGCTCAGGCGGAATGTGACAATGAGTCATGCTTTTTCGTGCGTGCAGCCGGCGTTCATCAAATTACAAAAAAATGGAACGGTGCATATGCAATTCCTATACATAATGAAACGACGATGATTTTGATGAAATTTATAATGCATATAATGCAGGCACCGATGAACCCACTGGAACACATTGGAGTTTACCGGGAAGAAAAATCAACCTAGCTGGGTTGTCATTGTGGGAAAATTCGTTTTCGCCTAAAAACAGAGTAAAGTCCAATACCCCGGTACTTAATAGCAAAAATATGACAAAGTTACAACAGTCTTGCAATGACTTAAGAGTTAAAGTTATTATTACCTCGGAGTAATTGATTTATGCAATAATAGGTAGGACCTTTGCAGCTTTGTCTCGAATTCATAATAATGTTTATTGTCAAAACTCAAAAGACATTTACAATTCGCGTTTCCATGCCGGTGATGTAGAAATTGTTTCAAAATTGTAACAATAGATGTGTCGTTACTTTTCGTGATCTTTAAAACGATGTTTCTTTACGCCCTAATACGTTAAATAAACGCAACCATTAATAAATGCATTATACTGAATGAAGTCATTGTCTGGCCGTGGCATTATACCGGGTGGAATGGAACGAACAATACAACGTACAAAAAATGACAGATTGCGCATACTAAACTCAACATTTTTCCCGAGGAAACCATGCAATTATTATTAATAATAATAATTGCTGGAAAATAAGCTGTAATTCGAAAACGGTTAACCGTTTTCGAATTACAGCTTATTTTCCATTATCAAAGGTACCACTTTGTTTATACCCCTTTTCTAATAAGAAAAGAGGAATGTTCATCCCTAAAGCACCTGATTTATATAAAAAGTATTATCAGGCACTTCTAAAAACCATTGTATTATATATTGTATAAATCATTTAACAAAATAGTAAACTACACAAAACTAAATATCTGCAAACTTTCATTCTAATATCTTCCAACCGACTTATTTTAGGTTCGATCAAAGTTTGGCGGGAAAGTCCATTTTAAAAGTATGAAATTATTAAAAAATAATATCTCCATTGGAGAAGCAATAAAAAATTCCTATAACTTTTATTTTTATTCTATTATGATACTAATTGCATAAACGTAGCTATTAACTTAACATAGCTATCGTACACATTTCTGATTTGATGCATACAAAATACAAACCTGTGACGTCATAACTCAGTAGCCTTTTGTATGGAGCGTTTTCGAGAAAGTCCAAAACTGTGATTTTCAAATTGACATATCTCGAGAGATTTTTGTGCTATCGAAGTCATTCTTGCACCTGTGGTTATTGAGACGTCCCTACATGTCAAACCGAAAAAAATGTTGGTCAAATAGCATAATCATTGCCGCCCATTACTTTCTATACATAACTAGCTGGCCCGGCGAACTTCGTACCGCCTAATTGTCAATGAATGTCGTGGTATACATATTAGTTGAACAAAATTTATGATGTCTTGAAATTAATATAATGAATAATAGAAAATAATAGAGAAGCACGATGGCGTCATTGCGCGTGTCAGTCTAATTGTACACGCAAGTTAAGCAACGTCAACCGTAGCCTGTCCATGGATAAGTTTATATTATCTCGAGCTCCTCCGTGCTTCGGAAGGTACGTTAATCCGTCGGTCCCGGTTGTAATCATTAGATTAACTCGAGGTCTCCGTGCTTCGGAGGGCACGTTAATCCGTCGGTCCCGGTTGTTATCTTTAGATTATCTCGAGCTCCTCCGTGCTTCGGAAGGCACGTAAGACGTCGGTCCCGGTTGTTATCTTTAGATTATCTCGAGCTCCTCTGTGCTTCGGAAGGCACGTAAGCCGTCGGTCCCGGTTGTTATCATTAGATTATCTCGAGCTCCTCCGTGCTTCGGAAGGCACGTTAAGCCGTCGGTCCTGGTTGTTATCATTAGATGGCAGTCGTTAAGCCAAGTGGCCTTTAGGCGGCTTGAAATTACTGGCGTCAACTCGCAGTTGAGCAGCGTGGTGGAGTATGCTCGAAACATATTCAGTTGAAGGAAGACCCGTATTTAATATTACCCAGCAGTGGGTAAATATTACCCAGCAGTGGGTAAATATTAAGTTCAGTATTTTACTATGTCACAAAATAAAGTACCATGACACTTGACAACCAATTAATATTCATTTTCAAGCATTCATTCATAAACAATTTTCAAAACAACAACGGACAACTTTCGCGACGTAAAAGTTAGACCAATCGAATTGACATTTAATTGAAAATCAATAAATATCCCAATCCGTTTTCAAATTTAATTTTTCGACAATTTTGTCAATGTTTTAATACTTATTATCCTATACCCACATTTCTGAACGCACGCATACATTTGACGTACGCACGTTAACGTCACGTTTGACAGGTCCGACATCCACGAACATTTTGTATGGAAAAATGATTTTTCTTTTATTTTATTTTTTTCGTAAATTTTCCAATGTTTTTAATAGTTATTCTGCTATTCTGGACGGAGACAAATCCAACAAATCAAAAACCATGGCAATCGGTCCAGCCGTTCTCGAGTTATAAGTGTTGTAACAAACACGACTTTCTTTTATATATATAGATTAGCCGCAGTTTTAGGGATGAACACTGTAATTTTCTCTAATAAAACACTAATAAGCTATAAATAGAAAACGGTTAATACTATTGGCATAGTTTATTCGGGAGAATATTGTATATACTTGGAGTGTATGTGGTTTATCAACATCTTTGAACCAAAACGATGGTGTGGGTACACCATTATTATATAGTCAGCAGGGTTGCTGACTATATAATAATATTATTATGCTGACTATGATAGCGTGTTTTGTCTGCATGCGACCCACCAGCCTTGTCTACGCGGCCCGAAGTAGTCCTTAGCGTAATAAATTATTTGATGCTTCATATATCTATCCAGTGGTGTAATTGAATTTTAGATGGAGATGATAGATTTGTAGATGCAACACCAAACTGTATCCCCCGATTTTGATATCATTAGATTTTTTGAATTGCCTCCCTCCCCTATGGAAGTAATTTTAAACACGAACCTATTCACGTCAAATTTTTTTACTCTTTTTTTAGTTACTGTTCGCATAATAAAATTATCGATAGCGTGAACTTTCCTAAAGATTACATTCTTCGATCAACAGGTTAGGTTGCATTTTATTCGCTAGGAGAGTGCCACTCCATGCACGCTTGTGAAGCTAGGGGGCGAAAGCTAATTTATATAAAATTTTCGTGTCACAGTGTTTGTGTTTGTAGTCGGACTCTTCCGAAAAGGCTCTGACGATTTTTATGATTTTTTATGTTTAGCCGATTACCATCGGTTTTTTTTAATTCAAAAATTGGTCTTAGGTTAAAGATAATGAAAAAAAATCTTCAGCCTAATCCGTATAGCTCTAGGGTTTCTACCTAAGCTACACATAATTAGCACCAATCTAATCAGTAGTATCATTTTCTCATTCAAAAATTCCTATAATAATTGGCTTGAACTTCGGCGGTAGGGCCCTACATAGTATGTGACATTTATCTGAAATTATTGCGAGAAGCAGATACGCGTATTTAAAATAATGACAACATTCGTAGAAAGGCTCTAAGCTAGAAAGTCGTAGTACCGCAGACACCGCGATAATCTAATTTCTGATGACTTTATTCACATGTAGAGCTTGTCAACAAATCTCATACAATTTCTTCGAAGTTTGCCTTTACAGTAGCTATCAAACAAGTTCGTCGCCTCAAGATTAAGTAAATAACAACTAAGTAGGTATTCATTCAATTATAAACTTTTGAAACGAGCATTGACTAAAGCAATTAAATTATCAGCGATGCTAATTCGTCTTTTTTAACTACTTTCAAATTAGTACCTATACGTCTCCCTAAAAAACTTATTATTTAAGCACGTATAAGAAATTAATAAAATTTGCAATCAAAAATCCGTTCACCTTAACCACACGCCGGCCACTCCATACAAATATCGCGTCGGTATAGTTACCGACGCGATATACCACATAAACACTAAACAGTGACGGATTAACCCTTAATCAAATTAAGCAATTGCCTAGGGCATCACGTCTGACGGGGCACCAGAAGAAGCACAAAAAAAACCGTCATTAGGGCATCACGTCTCACTCTCACAAATTCTCATTCTTGAATAAAATACCCGATGCCGATAAAATTATGTGTCCCGATCAAACTGCAGAATACGGTCAGCACAGTACAAATCTAGTAAACACATATCCAGAAGACCTTAACACCGAATTAATAACAGAAATTCAACAGTTTCATTCATATGTCATAAGTAAAATAAGTTCCAGACCCAGTGATTCGGCTTGCACAAGTTTACATCAAACTCACGCACAATTGTATAAAATAATACATGATGATAAGATTGAATCAGCTTTCCCTAATGTGGAAACAGCCCTGCGTATATTTTTATCGCTTATGATTACAAATTGCTCAGCGGAACGTTCTTTTTCAAAATTAAAAATATTAAAAAATGAAAAATGGACAAAGATGATACAAGAAAGGCTCGATAATTTATCGATATTGTACATAGAGTCCGATTTGTTAAAAACGTCAGACGTTAATACTATCTTGCGTGAATTCAATGCTCGGAAAAGCCGCAAGGCGCATTTCATTAAATAAATAAATTATGCTTTGGTTTTTATTGTTGTCTCCACTACTCCTGTTGTTTGTTTGTTACTCCACTTCTAAAGTACGTTACATCTTATCATCTTATTTTACAAAAAACTAATGTTTTTAGGCGGTAAAGGTTTAAAGACCGATTCTAGTTGACATACGGATAGGGGGGCCCACAGGCATAGATTGCATAGGGCATCAAGTAGTCTTAATCCGTCACTGCACATAAACAATGACGTATGTGCAAACTGTTCCAGATTTATCTCAAAGGGGAGGTGAGGACAACCCGCGAGAGCGGCAGGGAACGGCCATACCGTATGTAGTACTATTATTTATACTGCATTATATATAATGCATTAACTCAAAATAGTTCTATAAAAGTTTTAAAATCTAAGGTAAGGTTCTATATAATTTTAAAACTTTCAAAGAGTTCTAGGATTATAAGAAACATTTTTTAACTTTTTTTATCGCTTGGTATGTATAAACTTGTATTAATGTTTTTATTGTGATTATTTGGCTTTATAAACCATAATATCAGAACTAGAATCAATAGAAAGTTTCTAATACGTACGTCCAGGATATCTCTGGAAAGTTTCAGAAGCTTCTTGTTCGGCGGGCACTTCAGCGTCATATGTTTCAACCGCAGGTGCCTGTAGTTGCTGAAAACCACCACATTTTATATATAAATGAAAAAAATACTGACAAAAACATATATTAACACTAAAAATAAGTAAATGAGTTCCGAAACTTTACCTTGGCCGCTTCCTCTTCTTTTAATTTGCGTTTCAGTTCAGTTTGTTCGAATAAATATCTCTTTTTCTCATCAGATAGATTCACGTAGTCATTTTCGACATTGGGATTAAAAAATTTCGCAGGTTTGTCTCTTGGAAGTTCAAGTAAGCCATCTTCGGCAAATTGAATTATTGGGATCGGTACTGGTTTGAATGCTCCAGAATACTTCTTCGGATACAGCTTGGTTGGATTTTTAAACTTTGAGATTAAAGGTTTAGGCGGAACTAGATGAGATGCAAGTGTCGGGTCCTCTGGCTTTATCCTGAAGCGTATGGGCAAATCTTTAGTGAGGACAGGATTAAATTTTTGTTTACTGTTTACAGGAGCATAATCCTCATCGGTAGAAACGAACTGTTGTCCAAATTCTTCCACAGGCAACTCTAACTCTTCCGAAGGTGGCAAAGCATAATCATCAGGAGCGTTAAGTACTGGAGGTTCTAGGTGATCAGATGGTATTGCTATAATTCTGCCTCTGTGAAGTAGTTTTCCTGATCTTGGTTTCTGTTTCACTTCCGGTACAATTTGTGGCTGCGCTTGTATAGGGTACCAGTCACCCTGGTCGCCAGACTCTGTAGCTGGATAATAATAGTCTGTTTGTTTATTTGGTGATGGTGGTAACAGATATGTTGCTGGTGTTGCTATATCTGGGATGACTTCATCAGGTTTATGTGGGTTAGGCGGTATAAGATAACTGTCGACATCCGCATCTTCAGATGAATAATATATTGGAGAATTACGAGTCACATTCGAGTTTTCTACTGATATGTCGTCGTTGTCGATTGGCACTTTTATCGCTAAGACTGTCACTGTCATTAACGGCAAGGCCTGAAACAAAAAATTATAGCATCAGTTTACAAAAGTTTACAAAATAAGTATCATTAATTTTTAATTGACGCTCTACTATGGTTAATCAACCAATTGCCAAACCTCTGCCTGAATAAAGTTTGTTTTTTTAAGAACGTCAACTTTTCTGTTTGGGCACACCACGTAATCGTCAATTACAGAAAATGGTGTCACAATAATAGAAAAAGTGTGTGTCGAGATGCAAAAAATTGTTTAACGTAACAGTGACCGACGCAATCAGCTGAATCGATGCCACATATTTTGTATGGGTTGCATTGTTACATGTTTGTTAAATAACCGTGTAATGCGTCTATTATAGAAAGAAACCAATTGATAATAATAAAAAAGAACGTAAAACGAGTAAAGAGAATAATAAGCTCTAAAAAGGTTTTTATTGTAAATGAACGTAATTGAAATTTCAAGCAAGTCTCAGTTTTGTGGGGCGGACTCTTTACTTGAGTTTTTATTTTGTTGAAACCAAAGGGGCATACCGCTTCAATTCTTAGATAAATCTTCCCTTTATTGTAGATCTTCATCGACCCATATATATCCCACTACTGCAGGAGGGACCATAATTTTTAACCTGTCAGCTCTGCTTGTATGTAAAAATTATGTTGAGGTCGCCTGCAAGGTTCACAAAAGGAAAACATAATATTTTTTGCGCGTGCAAATTAGTTTGAAACCCAAGAGCCTTATCGCTTCAATTCTTAGATGAACCTTCTTTTTATTGTAAACTAGCTGTTGCCCGCGACTTCGTCCGCGTGAATATCAGTTATCATGTTTGTTTGAACGCGCAATTCTCAAGAACTGCTGGTTCGAATTGAAAAAATATTTTAGTGTTAGATAGCCTATATTTCAAGGAAGGCTATAGGCTATATAACATCACGCTACGACCAATAGGAGCGGAGAACCAATGAAAAATGCGAAAAAAATATTCCTTTTGAGGGCTTACGTAGCGTGCGCTGCGTAAACGGTTGAAGCAAAAATCATGTACGATGGAATTGTTCCTCTTTAAAAGTTCTAAAAAGAGTTTCTAAAAAGATTTTTTCAATTCGAACCAGTAGTTCCTGAGATTAGCGCGTTCAAACAAAAAAACAAACAAACAAACTCTTCAGCTTTATAATATTAGTATAGATGTTCATCAACCACTATTGTAGGAGAGGTCATACTTTTGACTTGGGATGTATATTTGTGTTTAAAAATATGTGTAATGGTCGACTACAAGAGAAATTACTTAAAACTTTTTTGCCCGTACGACGTGGTTATGTTTCCATATTTGCTATTTAATTAATTTAAAGTGACTTTCAGTTCTCTCGGGGCGAAGCTGCAGACAGTTTATAATTATAATACTACGTATCTACAGGTGTAGACAATTTTTTTGATCTAATTCGGAAAGCCCATAAAGGGATTGGCTCTGGATGAATTAATGATGAACTCACCATAAAAATTAGAAAAAATAATAATAAAAAAGTCTACTCTAATCTGTAATCGGATTGTATTATGGGCACCGATACTAAGTAGTTACCAGACTACCCAGAAAAGTAATTAAATGTTTCAACAAACTTCGCTTAATTACGAAACATTGTAGTCAATTGTCGCGATGTGAAGTTGCCTTTATTAAGTATCGCACATTATGCGTAGCACGTAGCTTTATATATTAACTTACGTCATAACTGGACCATTTAATTAACCCAAATTAAATTCTTTCTAATTTCAGATGGCATAGAATTTCCATAATTATGCCACAGTAAGTACATAATAATACTAACTTAGTTACGCTTAAGAGAAATTTTAATTATTGTAATATATTTGGTTATGTGTCTGCCACAACAACGTGTAACATAATTAACGCAATTTTATATATATACGTATCCATATACAATATATTATACGAACTGGTTGGTTCTTTTACTACATTACGTAAGATCATCTTTTTTGAACCAGCGGATTATATTGTTATGTCGATAATGAGTATCTGTAACTGTTTGTATACTGGTATTGAGAATCAAACGCAATGTACGAGTAAGTTAGGAAACAATTTCGTAGTTGAAGCGTATGCATATGTGTAGAAGGATTTTTAGTTGGAAACTTGAGTTACAGAAATATTCAGATAAAATCCACTCCTAAGATACAAAGTATCGGCAGTAATTCGTATCACACGTCTAACACTCTCAAATCATTATAAAATTTGATAACACAGCCTAGTTTTTGTTGAATTCACATTTGATAATGTGAAGTCAACAAAAACTAGGGACTAACCGAACTAGTACCGCCTAAGCTGAAGCCGATTCCCATCGAAATTTTGATTCCTAAAAATATCACACACTTTTCCCCACATAACTAAGTTACTCTGGTCAGGGAGGATCATTTGAAAGGCATTAAGATAGAATTTTAATAAGGCACGAGACCAGTCATACAGCAAGGTGCGTCACTTCAGAGCTAACGGGATGCAAAACTCGCCTATGGTTAACCACTCACTTTGCATGTCTAAATTCATAGCGTAATAATAAATGCACCATCTCGTCACCCAATGCATGATTTGTATGCAAGTGGTCGTTAAAAATCCATACTAACATTATAATGTTTGTTAGTTTATCCTTTTTTCACGTCAAAAAAACCGATGGATTGAGTAGTTTAAAGTCTGAGTGACATAGGCTATTTTTATTCTGGAAAAATACTAATTCCCACGAGAAATAAGTTTTATTAAAATAACGATCACGCGGGCAAAACCGCAGGTAACAGCTAGTTCCTCTATATTTTTAACATTTGTATGGATTATATACATACAAGTGAATAAAAATATAGTATACTAGGTAACAGCTATATCTACATTACATATAGGTATACCTGTTACCTATACCATATATGTATATTTACCCCCGGCTTCGCCCGCAACTGCAGTATTTGAAATGGAATGCAATGTAGGTAAATAAATTAGTATCACCAGGAAATTGATTCCACTTTCTTACTCAGTATATTGACCAGGAAATCCAACATGGACGTGACATAAGAACAGGAATGCTCTAAACGGAAAAATCTTACATGTAACACTTTGGAAGTTACACAACAGTCGATGACGCCTACTTATATATAACACAAAGTAACCGAATGAAAATAACAAAAAAAGAAAACGAAGCCAGCGGCGACGATCGAGAGAAATGGACCGTGTACGGAAGCAAGCAGACTTTTTCCTTTACTATGTTGCAATGCGAATCGTTTCTGTGTCCGACAGATAAACTTGACCGAACTTCAGATCGTCTCCCATTTTTTTTGTTATAAATCGATTAATAGGCTGCTCTTGGACTCAAAGCTCTTGGTTGACTGCTGATTCTTTTTTTTATGATACATGAGCATGTAACATAAAATATAGCCCACGCACCGGTAGCGAATTCCTAACGAACTGGAGCGTGTTCCTGCAGGAACACCTACATCTTATTACAACCCCATAGGATGTGCCGCCAATATAATGAATCTCTAAGAGAGACATCGAAATCTTCCACTCTACACTATCTCAATTCCGGAGGCAGCTGAGGATCCAGCTACTACCGGACGAGAGAGGACAGTATTTATGATTCTTTCATTCTATTTCTTACGAAATAGAAAGTTAGAATAAAAAGATGAAGTTACCTTCATCTTTTTATTATAACTTAAATATTTTTAGTGCTGTTCCACATTGAGCAGCGATCTATAGCGCACGCTATTATTCTAATAATTAAAAAACTACCCGATTTTGGGTTCTTGGATTCTTACAAATAAAGAACTTGAACTTGAAAATCGACATATTAAACGACTTGGAAGAGAAATACTTGAAAAAATTAGCTATCTTTTTCAAGTATTTCTCTTTCAAGTTAAATATATCTCGTTGCTTTAGTACCGATCCCAAGATCTTGGATGGGATGCCCAAATCAAGTGTACATAAACATGTAAAGGAAAATCAATAAAGTCAAATTCATCTGTTGCACTGTACAGTAGGTACGTTGAGGAGCTCGATGGCGTCGTTGCAGTTGTCAGTCCAATCGAAAACGCAAGTTAAGCTACGTCGACCGTAGCCGGTACATGGATGAGTTTATTTATCTCCTCCATACTTCGGAGGGGACGTTAAGCCGTCAGATCCGGCTGTTAGATGGCTGTTTATGTCAACCCATCCCGCAGTTGAGCAGCATGGTGGAATGTTCTCTAAACACCTTTGAACTAATATCGACTCATATCCCAACAGTGGAATGAAGAAGGACACTTCGGTGATATGCTGTACTAGAAAGATATCGAATGCTTGAATTCTGCTGGCGGGTATGGGTAGACTAAAGAATCTTATAAGTTTAAGGTTCTTTGGTTTTCTATTTTAGTAATTTTATTTATTTAGAGTACTTACATATACACAACACATACTGAGTCGTGCACTTAAATGTCTGACGATATAGGTGAAAGTTTCTTATCTATGTCTTCATCGAGTGACGAAAGCTTCTTAAGTCTGCCTACTCCTCTTGATGAGGTACTGGATGGCAAATTTGCGGATGTGCCTAAAAATTTTAATGTTATTCATATAAATGCGCAGAGTATACCTGCACATTACAATGACATGTTAACTTCATTAACCAACAAAAATATTGACGCCATACTAGTGTCCGAATCTTGGTTAAAACCTTGCCTGCCTTCTACATCATATTCCTTACCAGGCTATCGTCTTATTCGCAATGACCGTACGGGAAAGGGTGGAGGAGGGGTTGCCATATACCTTCGTTCTCACATACCTTTTAACATTATTTCTTCTTCTAACGTTTCTGATCCTTCCTATGAAGCTGAATATCTCTTTCTTGAACTTTACCTATCTCACTCTAAAGTTCTTCTCGGCGTCTTCTACTCGCCTACTCCCACGGTCAACTATTTCTCCACTTTGGAAAGCCTTCTAGAAAATCTTGTCCCTTCTTTCAGTCACACCATTATTATGGGTGACTTTAATACATGTCTTATCAAAAATGACTATCGTTCCAAATCTCTTTCTTCTGTAACTGATTCCTGTAACCTTACTATCCTTCCTCTTCAAGCTACGCATTACTTTCCCAATTGCAAGCCCTCATTACTTGACTTAATTTTAGTTTCCTCTCCTCACCTTGTTGCCAAGCATGGTCAATGTACTGCAGACGCTTTCTCCTTCCACGACCTTATATTCCTTTCGTTTAAACTCCGTCCCCCAAAATCCAAGCCTAAAATTCTCATGCAGCGCAATTTTGGTGCGGTCGATAATGATAAGCTGCGTGAAGACGCCTTAAACTGTGATTGGGCAGCTGTTACTAGCTTAGTTTCGGTTGATGAACAGATCAATTTATTTAATACCACCCTTAGGCAACTGTATGATCGACATGCGCCAATTCGTCCAGTGCGCGTGAAGCATTTGCCTGCTCCTTGGCTTACTGAGGATATCAAAGTTTTCATAAGAAAGAAAAATTTTTTTAGATCCAAATACAAACTCGAGCCAGAGAAATTTCGTGATCGTTATATTCGTGCACGCAATAACTGTAACAAGATGTGTAGAGAAGCTCAACGACGCCACTTTCACGCTTCAGTGGAAAATGGAAATCCGGCAAAAGTTTGGAAATTCCTCAAGTCATTGGGAGTTGGTAGAAATAGCAACAATAATTCTAATAATAATAACATTGACATTGATAGTCTTAACAGACACTTCACATCTTCAGTCACATATGATGACAACATTAAAAAAAGTACATTAACTCATCTTTCATCTCTACCCACACCCGACTATCCGTCGTTTTCTTTTAGTCAATTTGCTGAATGTGATGTCAAGAAGAACGTACAAGCCATTGTTTCAAATGCTGTTGGGACTGACGATATTAGCCGTTTCATGCTCCTACCCATTCTTGATATCCTTGTTCCCATTATTACCATAATATTAAATAACTCCATTTCAACGGCCACTTTTCCTGTATTATGGAAAGATGCTGACATTATTCCGTTGCCAAAAAAAAATAATCCCTCTTTTTTTTCCGACTATCGTCCTATTTCTATTCTTCCTTTTCTTTCTAAAGTTCTTGAACGTCTAGTCCAGCAGCAGTTAAATAATTTCCTTACCAAAAATAAATTGCTTAACCCTTGTCAATCTGGCTTTCGCCAAGGTCACAGTACAACAACCGCACTCGTCAAAATCACTGATGACATTCGTTTCGGTATGGAGAACTCTAAAGTCACAGTTTTAACGCTTTTAGATTTTAGTAACGCCTTTAATACTGTTGATTTTGACGTACTTTTGAGCTTGTTACGTTCCCTTAACATATCTCCAGCAGCAATTGACTGGTTCCGTAGTTACCTGTGCGGGCGTCGGCAACGTATACGGATTGAGAATAATACATCCAGTTGGTGTAACACAACATCCGGCGTTCCCCAGGGTGGCGTGCTATCTCCTTTGTTATTCGCGTTGTTTATTAACACAATCACCTTGCAACTTCGTTCTTCCTACCATCTTTACGCCGACGATCTTCAGATTTATCATCAGGCACATATAGATAATCTTTCCGAAGCAATAGATATTGTAAACAATGACTTGACTGTTATATCCGATTGGAGCAAAGCTCATGGTCTTGTTGTTAATCCCCTTAAGACTCAGACTATTATCATTGGCAGTTGTCGATTCATCGCCAGAATTGATTGGGATAACCTTACGCCTGTGATTTTTAATGGGGTACACATTCCATACAGCGACCGGGTTAAAAATTTGGGAATCTATTTCGATAAAACTTTTTCTTGGATTCCTCAAGTGGCCGAGGTTAGTAGGAGAATGTTTGCAGCCACCTGCTCACTCAGGAGGCTTAGAAATTTCTTACCGATTGGCACCAGAATTGCGCTTGCACAGTCCATAATCCTCCCGATCCTTGATTATGCAGATTCATGTTATATCGACATCACGGAGGAGCAACTTTGTAAACTTGAGCGTCTTCAAAATCTCTGTATTCGCTTCATTTATGGGCTTCGTAAGTATGACCATGTTTCTCACTTTCGTTCTCAGCTCAAGTGGCTCCCAATCCGTTTTCGCAGGAAATTGCATATTCTCGCCTTGTTGTATTCCATCCTTTTTAATCCCTTCACGCCTTTATATCTTAAAGATTCCTTCACATACCACTCTGACATCCGAGGCGTTAATGTTCGTAGTGCTCTTCAACTTCGTCTTGTAACTCCCTCTCATTCCACTCAATTCCTCTCCAAATCCTTTTGTATTCAGGCTGTCCTACTATGGAACTCTCTTCCGCTTGCTATACGACAAGCTCAAACAATTGATAATTTTAAGAAGCAAGTCAAAGATTACTACCTTTCAAAGGTCTCAGTATAGCGTATATATATTTTTCCTTGTTCCCCTTCCATGTATAATGCATAATTTATTTAATTTTTAATGTTATTGTTTAAGGTTATCAGTAAAGTTTAATGTTTATATATCTACATATGTGTATGTGAGTATGTTTTTAGTTTTTCATTGTGTCTTTACTTTGTTTACAGCGCCACCTACCACTTATATGTATTTCTTTTTTCCTATACCCAAAGGTTGCCTGGAAGAGATTGCTTATAGCGATAAGGCCGCCCGTTGTACTTTATAATAATTGTTACTACTTTGTCATCCTGTATTTGGTGCAATAAAGAGTAATGTATTGTATTGTATTGTAGGTATATTGACTTAGCCCATAGATGACCAATCCACCAGGTTTAAACCTGAATTAAAACTCGTGAACACCGTAAACTACTAAGTGTTTATCGGGTTTAAACCAAGCTGGGTACTTTTTTTTTTTTTTTTATACTACGACGGGTGGCAGACAAGCATACGGCCCGCGTGATGTGAAGCGGGTACCGTAGCCATATTAACGCGACATAAAATATCCCTCGCGCGCCGCCACCCCCGCTGCCAACGCAGCATCCCCTTCCTTTCTGGTGACCTCACTCGCAGGAACACAACAACCCTCAAGGGAATAAAATTGTTATTTGGCTGCGGTATTCTGTGAGGTGGAGGTACATTCCCCAGTCGGGTAGCTTACAATTACGCTCCCTACCTCTCTTCTCTAAATTCTTCTCTCTCTCTCGTCCGGGTCGATGGCCCCACTGATTACCCAATTAGACATTGTCGAGCAGGTGATGTGACAAGGATGATTACAGGCTTTTCATAAATTGCACAACGAAATCATTGAAGTTTACGAAGACATTATTTAACAGTGATAGGCACCTAGTGCTATCGTTTTCAGGCAAGTGTGCAATAACAGAGCAGTGGAGCATATAAATAGAATATAATAAAACGCAATAAGTTATGCAAGTTAGCTTCATTCAAAATACTTAAATAAACGAGAAGAGATATTCTTCACACTTTAATTATTCGTAGATGTAATCAAATTTAAACGGTGCCGGTTTAAATTGTATAATATTACAATGTTTTAGTTCAAGGTAAGTTCAGGCAGGTACTTACGTTCCTTACTAATTATTAGTAAATCTTAATTGTAAGCCGTATGATTCGTCACAGAGTTGATTTAACATTTCATAGATAATGGATCCTTGGTCAATGCCCTCGTGATCTCACGACCGAATTGGGAACCAACAAGAACACGAGCAAAAACGCTATGCAATTTATCTTCTTTGTATTGCTTTTGCCGCAATGAATAGCCATCGATACAATGCGTATAAAATATTTCAAGCACCAAAACAATGGTAAATGGTACCTAGCTTATCTATCTGTATTTATTTAAAACGTCCTCTCTGACTAGAGAACGTAGGTACCTATTAAATAAATGCCGATATTGTAGATCGTCCTACAAAGTCCTTAGAATTTTATTTTGAATTCAAAAAGCGTTATGTAAGTACGTAGATCATGTTTGTTTCCAAATGCTCGCGGTCCAAGAGGAATTCGAGATTTAACCCAGACGAGAACACCCAGACGATGTCACTAATTGCTTCCGCAACGCCTCACAGCGTTGAGCCTTACACCGGTTCTATTTTAGTCGGTGGTGGTCTACCAGGACCCTTTTGCACAACGCGTAGGAGCCTAACATATGAATGCATGAGCATTTTTCTTTAAAGAACAACATTTGTTGTGACAAAAACATGTCACACTGTTATAATCTACACAAGAAAAAAAATTTGTTGAAACTAGCTTTTGTTAGTCTATTACTTACTAATATTATAGAGATTTATTTTTTAGTATTTTTGTTTGTACCGGAGAAATTCAAAAACTACTGAACCAATGGAATCCTTTCATCTATAGAAAGCTACATGATCAGCGAGTAGCAACATAAGACTATATTTTATTGGTCGCCAGCGAAGACGGGGCGGCCGCTATCGAATACGAGTAAGTTGTGTTTCACTTATCAAGGCCTTTCATTTGATATCCATATAATAGGGGTTAAAGCGTAAATTATAAATCATCATTTTGTGACAGCCGCCATATGCCGCCATAATGGATTTAATATGTTGGCATCTAAGTAATCGTGCATTGAACGGGAACCAAACGAAAGCGCCAAATTTTAGCACGATCGAACACTGAGACGTGGGACAAATTTAACTTAAAAGATTTGATTGCAAACGCCACCGAAACTAAATAAAAGAGAACAAAAAATTATTATAAAGGGCTACCATGTGGTAACCCTGGTCTGATGCTGCAGCAATCTGGACTAGTTTGGAATCTACAAGATACCCTACCTACCACCTAAACTAAGGCCGATTCCCAGCGGATTAACTAATGCAAAAATAAAATTTCAGATTAGATCTGTCGTAACTGTGCTTATCTTAGCTGGCAGTAACAGTGGAGCTCTTCCAACTGAGCTGAAGATGTCTGGTATTCATTAGCCTACTTTTGGAATCAAAATATTAAATCTGAATCAACTTCAACAACAACTCTCGCCACTGGCAATAACAACAACTTTCTCGTTTGTCACCAGTGGAAACAAAACCAGTGGTGCCGACTGGATGATGGAACAGATATAGTAGATTGTTCACTAAGGAAGCAAAGAACTATTTTAAAGCTATTTTAAAAGCGAATACCTAAGTATGTAAGAATAATAAGTATTTTCATTCTCACTACTTGAGGAAGACACTTTATTTTTTATCTACATAAAATCCAAATTTTAGTAAACAATATGGACGACAGCGGAATGTATTTCGCGCGGTTTTTATTTCTTTTCACATTTTTTTTATTTGGCAAGCGCGTGGTTTGTTTGTTATACAGCCTGTGACTTGTTCATGCAATGTTCGTGATTGATCTATAGCTACATATATTTGGGGAGTTAAGTTTTTAAAAGAAATAAATTTAAAATCAAACTTGTTTTAAAGTATATTAAAATTACAAGAGACGAGTGCACAGAATTAGATGCGCTACACGAATAGTCTGCCTAACTTATAGTGCATACAGGGTGATAACACTAAAGCGCTGAGTTTGCTCTATTAACTCCTACTGTAGATGATTGAGGATATATAACTATCTCTTTGGTGATTGAAAATTTCACTAACAATATCGACATTCCTAATTCAAATCACTTTTAGTCGCTAAGGATTAAAATGCTATTTTAGTCCCTGTAAGAAAGAATGAGAGCCTAAACTAACCTGACCTGCTCGTGGTGCATCTGTCTACTAGCTAACGAGACTCTGGCAAAAGAGGGAAATGTCGAGAGAAGTAACCTTGAAAATTGATGTGTTCCTGCGAGTGAGGCGAGGTGAGGTAAGGCGAGGAGATTCTGCATCAGCAGCTACGGTGCCAACGTGCGCACCGTTCCGGGTATTCGACTAAAATAGTACAGGCTGTGTACCTATAAGCAATCCGAATAAATAAATTTCTCTGTCTATGAGTAAATCTAGTCATAGGCTGAAGATTCTTCGCCATGAGAACCCACGGCCTTTGTCAATAAATAAGTCTCTGATTATTTTTAAATTATTTGTAACTTATAAAATTGAATGTTAGTGTTAATTTGTATTTATACAAACAAAAGTACCTAATTTATCATAGATTTTTGTGCCATGTCAATAAATGTCATTTAATCATAAAGTTAATATACTTACTTAAGGTAGGTACTTATATTATTTATGTATTATTAAGGTAAGGTATACTGTGGGTGGTATTACATTAGCTTTATGCATTCAATACAAAAAAATATAGAAAATTATTTATGCATTTTTTATGTAAGTATATTTTATATGATTTGTTGTTTTACAAAATATTACGTACGTATAATTATCACAAAAGTTTATACTTCTAAGGATGTGAAACCTTACTGCGTATGCGTCAATATCTGTATAAATTTCCCTACGTTTTCTACTAAAACTAAGCATGTCTGCTCACATGTACACACACTTCACACCTTAGTGCACACCATTTTTGGTCTCATTTTATGCTGTCGATTGCCAATCTTAACTATCCTGCGTGCCTTATTTCGGCACTGCCCAGGTCTCAGATCTTAACTAGACAAAAAATTAGTCGTTAATTTGTCGCCCAAAGGAAAAAATTTGTCGCTCTCCCGTTAAAGAGCTATAAGGTTTTTTTTTTTGTGGCAGTGCCGAAATAAGCCTTATTTCGGCACTGCCCAATAAAACTACACCACCTAGCGAAATTATTGAATTTGTCGAAATTTGTCGCAGAAAAAACACAACTGGTCGATGCGTAATTAAAAAGTTACACGTATTTTAATAATTCACGTTGTAGTCAGAGACCCTAACGTAGGCAGAGTAGAATAACACCACCCCATTCACATATGGCCATCGTAAAAAGCGACTAATGTAGTGCTAAAGAACACCTAAAGCATTCGTAGATCAGAAAACAGTTGCATGCATTGACAAACTTTGCCAGACTCTGAAAAAGGAAGGAAATAAAACGTTTACTGTTGCATTTTGTGCATGATATAATTTTGATGCAAGATCTCGGACTATACTTATTATGATGAGAATTATTAAAATGCGTGTAACTTTTTAATTACGCATCGACCAGTTGTGTTTTTTCTGCGACAAATTTCGACAAATTCAAGGCAACATCTGGGTGAAATCAGATTTTCGCTAGGTGGTGTAGTTTTCTTGGGCAGTGCCGAAATAAGGCTTATTTCGGCACTGCCACAAAAAAATACTTGTAACTTTTTAACGGGAGGTCGACGAATTGTGATACTTGGTGACTGAATTCGACAAATTGACGACTAATTCTGGGGGAAATCATATTTTCGCTATGATAATGTAGTTTAATAGATCCCGAGTGGGCTGTGCCGAAATAAGCTTATTTCGGCACTGCCACAAAAAAAACTTTATAGCTCTTTAACGGGAGAGCGACAATTTTTTTCCTTTGGGCGACAAATTAACGACAATTTTTTTGTCTAGTTAAAATCAAGATCTGAGACCTGGGCAGTGCCGAAATAAGGCACGCAACTACATCTATGGGTCTAGTGCAGGGGTCACCAAATGGCAGACCGCGGTCCAGATCCGGACCGCCGACCTATTTTGTGCGGACCCAGAATAATCGAGAATACATCCATTAATTACGTCACACGTTAAGGGGGAGGGAGGGGGTCGATGAAGAGTGACATTGTGTGACAAGGGGGTGGGAGGGGTCCTAAATTTTGTGACGTGACATTTCAAAATGTATTATAATCTAAGTGTTAAAACACGTTACTACACTAAGTGTTAAACTTCGAACTATTAACGAAACGCATTTGCAACTGTAGATGTAAATTTGCAAAATATGTGGCGTCACATTAGGGAGGGGGGAGTCTCACAAATGTGACCAGCTGTGAAAAGAACGGGGGGAGGGTGAAAAATCATGAAATTCGTGTGACGTAATTTATGGATGGCCCCATAACAGTACATATCGAAATGATAATTAAAAAGTATTCTGATTTCTTTTGCTTTTATTTATACACTAGTGGCTGTCCGCGTTTTCACCCGTGTGGTACCAGTTCCTGTGGGAATATCGGGACAAAAAGTGGCTTATGTTTTCTGTGAGTCCAATATCATCCAAATCGGTTCAGTAATTTTTGTGTCAAAGAGTAACAATCAAACTGACAAACTTCCCCATTTAGAATATTAGTAGGATTGACATTTTAAATCTTGGTTGCTAGTTATTATCATAAACTAAACGGATCGCGATAGAGTTATATTTGTTACAAACGGACCTGCAATAAAACTAATTGGTGACCCCTGGTCTAGTGCATACAAGTTCTCAAGCGAATGCATCTGCTTCATATCATAACTTGTTATATTCTGCGCAGTGTGTGATGCCTTCAGATAATATAAGTTTTTATACGCAGATAAATGCTTTTCTCTTTAGTGTGACGCCCTTAGATTTCCACAATGAGCAGTTTTGTGCCATACGCATCCATTATCTATAAGGGGCCGTCCTACGCAGCAGTTCGCACTCGTCATTCCAAAGTCATTCTGCCCCAATAGCAAATAGCTAAGACGTGCCACGGCACTGTAGAGCCTAAGAGTAGAGTGCCGTGAACATCTCCCTCGATTCGGCACAAATTACCAGAAGGTCGATGGAGCCGTGGGTGGTGGTGGGTTTGGCCCAATAGCCTTCGGTTCTGCGTACTATAAGGTTTACACAGTCATATAATGTAACTAAGAAATAAGTACTTCTGGTCACAAGTAAGACGCATTAGCATGTCGACTTATTTTATTAGTCAACAAAATTTTTACTTACTAAACGTCGTGAATACTTTACAAAGCGTTCAAATCAGAGCTATATGGATATTCATATTTTTTTATAGACAGACATCGCACTTCTTTACTCATACAATCAGGAATACCAAAATGATAAATTGAGACGCGACTCAAGTTTCTGCCAAAGCCCAGAAATTCACAATGAGTTGTAACATCAAGTAAACAATAGTCACAACGTCACACGTACATAGGTACCTAACCAAGTAACCATACATAGCCGACAATAAGGAAAAACAAACCCGTGTATAATTAGCATCATCGTGACTGTGATTACAAATAATAATAAATACGAACACCACCAGAATAATCAGGTTTATCTACGAGTTACATAAGAACGTCCTTCGATATCAATCAAGACGTAGATTCGATTTGATTGCGAATTAACGGGGGGCAGAGCGCGAATATTGCACGCCTATGACGGGACAATATTGTGGTCAAAAGATCTTGACGACGACCGCGCAACTCAAATCGTACGCTTGTTTTATTTTCAATTGCAATTTGTCTGTTGTGCAAATCATTTTTAGAGTTCAGTTTCAAATGATTTTGAAGTTCGTGTCGCTGTGAGTATGTTTGTTTCGTCATTTTTCTTACTAAATTCGAACTCACTTGTTCCCCTAATATACTAGATACTACCAATGCATTTCTCGGGAAATATCATATCGGGGTAAATTTCATATGGGAAAAGCTAACTTTCCGGGTTCACCTCCCCGCCTGGAAAAATAATAACATATATATATATATATATTTATAATATGGTAAGTTTTCCGAAATCAACTATTTAAATAATAATTAATTTCATAACAAGATAATATCGATTGTCAAGCAATACATGCACATCGTGTATATTTTACCTCAAGAGATAACGGGTACTAACATCATGCAGAGTATTGTAGACTCATAAGCTAAACTAAGTACAGAACCTCAAATGCAGTTGTGCAGCTGACGTATTTACTAAATATTATTAAATCTCTTTATATCAAAGAACAGATTCAAGGTCCCGTTGTTGATTGGATATTTTATGAAAGATTTTAACATCAACAAACGAATGTTAAGTTGCGCGCCTTAGTTTCATCACCATTTTCTATCAATTGTTATAGTACAATAAAAGATTACTTATATACCTACAATCTTAGAATTAATTGTAGATAAAAAATGAAATAACTGAGTAATACTGTTTATTATTTATTGGATATCGCCAGTACAGTACTATTTGACCAATTTAAAATGCAATGTTTTTATGTATCACTTTGAACATTTACGCCGAACACTATTTGTACACAGGACAACGTACATAAACGCATACAAGGAGGAAACATATACAGAAAATAAATGTTATTCTACTTTTTATCTGGTGTGTGACAAGAAAATATAAAATAATACCTACTACATACATTAATTACAAAATCATTTCAATACATTTCAACCATCCAGATGTTTTATCAATTACAATATATTGCACAAATATTTACTGATAAAATTGATGTCATTAAGTATACATTTAAAGAAAAATATATGCATCGTTTTAATTTAAATTAAATTCTTCAATTGGCAAATCTTTTTTATTTTTGATATAATAAAGGCTCTACTGTATGATATTTTTTCTTGTCTATTAAACTTATTCTAGATTAATCTCTTACTTTTCAAACACCGTATACTCAAAACAAACCAATAATACTGTTCTATAGTACCTATAAACCATTAGTGACACAATATTGTGACATGTTATTAGTTGAGATTTGGAATGGAGTTTCCAATAATTTATGTCCTACCAGCCTGTCAACTAGTGTTTTGGTAGCATATAACAAATGAACGTACTTTGAATTGCATTACATAAAATCAAAAGTTATGAAATAAGTGGTTGTGACAAACTATTTCGCAAACTTCTATTAGTTTTTATACAATACAAAGTTATAAATGACCAGAATGAAGACTTATTACCTCGCACGAGTAAACACACCCACTTGACGAAGTCGAGATGACACAACACTAGAGATGTGCCGCCAAGGAAATATTCCCAAAACGTCAATACAAAAGTTTGAACATTCCAGAATATTTCCGGGACGGGATATCTCAGCATGTTCCAAATATCTCGCCACATAAGAAGCATATAAAATGATATAATATAGTAAAAATCAACTACATGCACAAGGAACGTTGTAATATAATCGCTGTTCTCAATTTTATTATACATTGTAGCCAACTAATGTATAATGACAAAAAATTTGAACCTCAAAATTTTATAAACTGATTCAAAAGGAACTATCTAAAATTCATACAAAATATTAAATCACAATCAAAACACACCAAAGAAAAAATAGAAATGTATGAATAAAGTTATACATTTATAGTTAATAGTTTCAGATCACCTTGTGTTAAAACACAAAAAAGTAGGTCAAATAAAGTTCATATGCAAATCACTGCATACATATAATAATTAACACATATCACGGAGCTGTTTGATGATTAAATGAGAACTAATTTCTAAGATACCTATGGGCGCCTATCTAAGACTAAATTAGTTGATAAATACTCCGTACACGCTATATTCGACTTATGCTAAATTAGCAACTTATCACATCCATCGACTGACATAGCCATAGTAATGGAAAGACATCACTAAACACCGCGCCATTCGCACTAATGGGGTTGAATATGTACTTCGAGTTTTTATTTCTACACTCACTGGCTATATTTAATATTTACCAATATAGTTCATGAATTATACCTTTATTCACAGTTAATACATTTGTTCACTTAAAAACCGCAGCTGCATTCTGATAGCGCCGTAATTCAAGATTTTAAGTACTTGAATAATATCATATTGATGTATCATGAAGTCATGATCATTGAACGTATTTAGTTACATGTATTGTTACGAGTCGCTACCGGAAACCTGAACAAATTCGTCCCGGGTGTCGCCCGAGACGAATAACGCTCAAAACGAATGTCCTTCAATTCCAAAAAACAATGGCAAAGCAGAAAGAAAATTTGTATTATTCAAATACATTCATAATGATCTTAACAAGTGACTGGAAGTATATTAACAGGAGACACATCTTTTATTAATATGAAAGAACTACGATCCCCGGAAGGTCGCAAACACATACAGAATATAATCGAATCACCGCCGTAGTCACACCGCCATTTTTAAAAACGACCATCGCAGTAGCCTTAATTTAAAGCCACATTACACGAACGTTTGACGGTTTAGTTCTCGCACGACTCTATAATGGGTACACAGTCATGATCAGATTATACTGAACAAGTTTAGGATGCATTCCAAATTGAGAAATACATTGGGCATATTTTAATATTCCTCCTCTCTTTTTTAGAACTTCACTGGCAACTGAACCAAAACGGCCAACTTGAAGCATTGACGCAGCTCATAGATACCTGCAGCATCAGAGGTTGTGCTAGTGTGTTACTGGTCTTTGAAAAAGAAGGACACGGAAGGATGGAGGAAAGTTCATTTCAGAACTTACTCATGGACGGTGAAATCGTACAGTCAATATCGGAATGAAAATTTTCTGTATTGTCGTTTGAACAAATCGGAATGCACCCTAAGACCTGGCACAGAATGTCGGCACGACAAAACAGATAAGACTATTAGACCTTTACAAATATAGCAGTCATGACGTCTGCAAGCATGACTAAGGCTTTTCTAACTAGTTTAATAGTTTATGGTTTTAAGGACTTTAACGATTCAAATTACGCCTGCCGACAGCAAGCACCGGATTTGCATATTACTGTAAAATGATCGCGAATATCAGGCCAATGCAGCCTTAGTGTTGATATAGCCGTATAAGTGAGTAGGCGGCCTACCACTGCGGGTTAGGTGGCAGGTAGTCCGGCGCGGGCGCGGTCGCGGGCGCAGGCGCAGGCGCGGGCGGCGTGGATGCGGGCGGCGCGGCGTACGGCGCGGGCGCGGTGCCCGGGGGATACGCGCCGTAGTACGCCGCGCCGCCATACCCGCCGTAATACGCCGGGTTGGCGTACGCACCGTACCCCATGCCGTAACCTGCGTACACAAACAATAACATCAGCATTGCAAAAACTAGAGAGTTTTATTTTTATGTATTTCTTTCGATGATTTTTCGATGACAATGTAGACGCCATGATCACAGGTCTGAACTGACGACTTAGTACGCTCTTTTTTCATCGTCTTTAGGCACATTGCACTCCATCCGTATCCACTTCGATTTTATTTGTTTCAGTTGTTCCCCACATTACCTTTTTTGACGAGCTCGATGGTCGTGGTCGATCCTCGCACAAGACAAACATCTGTGTGCATGAACATGCCTGTTTGTCTTGGTGTTTTCTATATATTATAAATGTATATATTTACAAAAAAATGTAATTAAGTATTATAATAGTTATCTAGTATTCATAGTTAGCTTTGCTTAGTTTAGGACTAGATGGCCGTGTGTAATTTGTCCAGGAATATTTATTTTATTTATTTACCTTTGCACTTTGCACAAGGCGATTACTGGATTCCACGTTTCTTACAACTAAAAGCGACGATTGAATCTGAAGCGAGTCACGATTGATGTTACCTTTTTATTTCAATCGCTTCTTTACGAAACGAGGCATGAAGCGTCGTTCAGTTTATAGAACATGGCGTCTGCGACGTCATTGAAATATCAGGTATACACAAAAATAAACTGTGTCATGTCGCGTTTCACAATAATGATGTAAACAACCGTAAAAGTTTAGAATTAAACAAAGAAAAATGTCTTGATTATACTACGATCGAGCAAATTGAATTGTGAATTTGTGAACTTCCTTAAGCTTAACTTCTTAGAGTCAATTCTATAGACTTATATAATACACTACATTTTATAGACGCCGGTTTGGCGTGGTAAAAATGAGATAGAATGTCGTAGATTTTACATAGCGCTGTCATATTACTGTTTCGCACATTATCGTGCTTTCCTTTGAAAGTGTCGGCACATCACACGAAAGAAGAATAGCATCAATATGTTTCATTTCGTAAATGTGATAAAAGTATCAATTTGTCTATAGTTTTCACGGTCTACGAGAAAATAGTTGTTATGTCACTGAGAGTTACTGACACCTCGGACACAGTCGACTTTACTCATTTGTTATGTGAAATTAAAAGTTACAATCACAGAGCCTGGATTCTGGTAAAATTTATGGTTTTAATGTAAGGATAAATAACATTATGGTGGCTCTGCCAAAGAGCATCACATAGTTTCATCGTTATCCGCCGGATAAAAAATGCTAGGTTATCCATGGAAGCTGGTATTTGTTGGACATCTGCCGAGTACTATTGATGTTTAAATATCTGCGGAGTACCTACTATTGGTGTACAAATATTGTGGCAATGGTGACCGTGACAAATCTTAGTATAAACTGAAAGACCAACACTAATAGCCATGTGTATTTTTAAAAAATAATCAGTTTAGTACCATCTATTTCGTATAATTTCTGTAAAACTATTCTAATACATATGTTACGGTCAATGTAATAAATTGTCAATTATTAATAATTAAGCTTACTTGCCACCACATCATTTATCAACTGGGTTGTCGGAGCCCCGTTTAGCGGGGCTCCTGTTTCCGGTAGCAGGACACAGGAAAACTTTAACCTAATCAAAAATCAACTCAAATCTAAACAAAATATGTTATATTATTGTGATTTTTGCTAATAATAGTAATACGAACATAGAATTAATAATGACCAATGTATGACATCGCTCCTAATACATAAATTTAATTATTTATTTGAAGCCATTGTCGCTCTAAAACTCCGTTTTCGCGAACTCGTTGTTAAGCCGAAGACAAAAAGGCAAAACAGCGAGCGTTTACAAACCGACATTACCATTTGTCATCAGACGAATTATACGATTTGCCTACCACATATCCATAAAACCATTTAATTAAAAAAAAATATATATATAAAGACGAGTGAAGTTCAGGCGACTACAGTACAGGTATTAAGGATTTAATTTGTGTATATGAATAAACATAAACGCCACGACGTACATGCAAATAGCTCCAACGAATTCAACGAAATTTATAACATAGAGGTTCTGTCGAAAGCTTGATCACCCAGATTTTTGTTTGAAATACAATAATAAATAGCTAGGTATATCAAATATTTTTTACACAACATTGCATATATTCTACATATCACGTGACACAATGGTACAGGAAAAAAAGGCGACAAAATAAGAATGTTGATCAGGACTGATGGTGTAGTATTCATATATATTTATTATAAATGATGATGGTAATATGAATTATATAAATACTTGCATTTATTTAGAAACTTAGAATTCGTGTCAATGAATCAGTGGATATTTACCTGGATATTGAGTGTAGGCGGCATCGGGAGGTGGGTTGGCGCCGGGGTACGCGTGTCCCGGGGCCGGGGCGTGTGCGGCGGGCGGCGTGGACGCAGGCTTGCCGTCCCGGCCCGCGGGCACCGGCTGCGGCCGCGGCGGGACCAGCGGCAGGCCAGCCAACGAAGCCTCGTGCCCCAACCCCGATCCGACCGGACGATTAATTAATCTAGATTGCGACCCGGACCCCGCGTTCTCGATAGGCGCGACCGGAACGGTGTTCAGCTCGCTCTTTCTCGATTTCTGTGACGCGTTCCCCGACCCCAGGAGACTAGATACACTATGAGACATGCCAGGATTCGGCTGACGTTCTGTACTTTGAGATTCAGGTGCTAATTCTACTTTATTCGGCGACTTTTTCTTTCTCGATTTAGTCGCCGGAGCTTTTTCTTCGTTAGTGGGAGAATATGATTGAGTAATATCGTCTAAATTTTTGCGGAAATCTGGCATCCCTTCCTTACTTATTACGCTAGCCGTCCTCTCGAGCTGACTCAGACTCGATTCGGTCGGTGCGCGGACGCCCGGACGTTGATGTCTATAATTTTTCAACAAATTAATTTTTCTCTCGGCCCTTTCTGCGGCCTGCACCGACTCCAACACGGCCTGTGCCGCTTCCATTGCAGCCGGAACCGAGTCCATCGTAGCCGATACGGAGTCCATTCCGGCCGGTACCGAAGTCATTTTTGGCTCTCGTGACGACTTCGATAGATCCAAAGAATTATCTACACATTTATTTTCTAAATTTTCTTCGGGTGGAAGTTTTTCGTCTGTAGTCAAAACTAAGGGTCCCGATTGTTTAGGCTCCCTGCCAATCATTTGTTGACTTAAATCAGCATTCGATTTGGAGATTTCTGGATTTTCAATTTTCTTTTTACCTCTAACTGCATGATTTGAACTAATTCTTCTAGATGGGTCTTCATCCTCGCTATCTAAGACATGAGTGTCTTCCTCGGACTCGACATCCATTTTACTGGCTGGATTACTATCACTATTATCATTGTCAGACTTCTTAGCGTCTTTAGTAATCTTAGTTATACTGACGGAGCCTGGGAGGCCAGGTCGTATTAATCTTCCTGGATGTCCTGGAGATCTAGCGCGCAATGCCTGAGCCCTTAAGTCTCCTAAACGATTCCGTATTTCAGCCATTCTTTGTCCAGGAATCATTCCAGATCTTATTTTATTGTGACCCAAACCTGAAGGCCTTGGTACTACTCTATGGAATCCCGCCCTGCCACCGACTCTGGACGTAATCGTTATAGCAGAATTATTCTTCAGAGATCCTGGTATGTTTGATACTGGTCTACTGCCCATAACTGCAAAGAAAATATTATGTCACCAACCACAGATAATGCCGTAAGTAGATTTCGCTTGTTGTTTATTTTGCACTGGATCGAGGTCACCTAAAGAAATGCGTAGGTGATGCGGGGAGCGACCCATCTAATATGATTGGCTATTCAAGAATGAACATTTTTGTAAAAGACATCAAAATGAAACCATTTGATAGCCTTGTAGCTATTATAACCTGTGCACTCAGTAATCTAATTATATATGTACCAATTGCGATGTGCACGGCTCTTATATCTGATCCACACTAAATACATAGACCTGGACCCTAAGTTACATCAATTATTTCTATTAGATCGAGTTATGAAAGATACAATTTAATTACATGCCACGTCTACAGTAATGGATACAGTTAAAGCTTCAAAGATATTCAATTAATTAATTTTAAAAAAATCTATGTTTATTTTACCTTTCTTCCCAACAGGGCTCTCCTTATTGTCGCCGCCTTTTTGACCCAGGCCTTTGAACGAAGTTTTGATAGCAATAATCTTCCCAGATTCGAGCTGCATGTAAATTCCTTTCGGAGATTTCAATACCATGACTCGTTGACCAGCCTTCAGGACAATATTAGTTTTCTCTGCTGAGTTAGTAGGAATCACAACATCTGTAACAAACAGATTATTATAATAAACAGTAAGTTCTGAGTAAGTAATATTGAAAAGAGTAGTAAGTGTCTAACATTTTCTCGCATCTATTGCTTTTTACCATCGTTTTTCCATCTACACCGATTTTTTTGCATAAATACAAAAATAGTGGCATCTTTTTTTTACGTAAACTTAGCAGTTTGATTTTTTTACAACTTCATGGGACCGTAGACCCGAGTATACAGTTCAAATTTCAGCTTGATACCTCCACGCATTCTCGACATAGAAATTCTTGACAGACAGACAGACGGACAACAAAGTGATCTTCTATGGGTTCCGTTTTTCCTTTTGAGGTACGGAACCCTAAAAAGGACATTGAACATGCATAGTGTGGCATGGCAACTGACCGAGCGGTAAGGTCATCTCCTGCGCCGTCATGCCCTGCCGCCGCCAGACGTCGGCGGGGATCCAGCGCGCGGCGTGCTGCATGGGCCGCACCGACGCCACGGGCCGCTGCACCAGCGCGCCGTCCGCCGTGCGCACCGTGCGGTACGCCGTCGTCGGCTTCGGCGCCAGCGCCGCCTTCTTCTCCAACTCGTACCTACACGTGGGTTATTATCGGATTTTAATATACCTATACACATGTCTAACACGATGTGAATAAATTTTGTACGCAGTAAGGGCCTTTTTAGACATGCGTTTATAACCCCGCGTGCGGATTTGTCATAGTACAAAACACGTTTGCGGGGAATTTACTATGATCTGCATGCAGGGCGTAAAACGCACGAGTCTAAACAGGACTATACAGGGAAATATGGCATACATTCGAATTTTTTTTAGAAGTAGTATAAAAAAAATACCTATATGTTAATGGTGTGAACGCGCACTTATCCGAGCCGAACGCGTCGAACAAACCGAACGAAACGAATTTCGGCCTATCTGTGTCGAATCGTCCGAATCCAGAAGGACGGGTAGGTGTGCGAGGTTTCATAAGATTTCATATCAAAAATTCTAAAATTCTTTTTATTCTATTCGATGGGGGCGGAGCATTCGTCTCGGATAAATAAGCGTTTACCTTTATCATATACCTACATGCAAAAAATAAACAATTTAATTCTCAAATGTTATTTGTTAACAGAGATTATTCATGAAGGTTTATCAATTAGCACCTACACAACACTGCGATGTGCAACCAAGATATATTGTATTTATTTCATGATAAAATGAAACTTGCACAAAAAAGATTAGCTTTACTATGCGGCGCTCATGATTTGATAGATTACCAACAACTGACAAAAGAGCATCCACATGGCATTTTGAACCCGATTTTAAATTCGGTCCGATTTTAAGATCGGATGGCTGATCACCCCATTAGTTTTAGATTGATCAACAACTATTCTCCACACGCAACAACTAGATTGACAAGTTAAATAAATTGCCAATTAAATTGTGTCGCGTGGACTACTAGGATTAACCATACCACGTAAAGAATGCTATTTGTCATACCCTCTTTGTGCTAGCCTCTTTTCGGCGCTGGACAGTTTCTTCTCCTTCCTGTCAACCAGCAGCGACTCGTGTTGGAACGGCTCCTTGCTCAATAGCTTCCAATGTTGACCAATTATACCTTGCATCAACATATCTATATATTTGTCTTTGTACTCTGAGAGATCTTTCGCTTCGGCTTCCTGAAAAAGCATCATAATTATTGATATATATAATTAATAATATATACTTTACTAATTCTATACTATTACCAGCATCAGCTTTATTAAAAAGAACTAAAAAATTACCTTCTCATCATTATCGAAGCAAAGATTGGTAATTTCCTTCATAGATAGAACAGCGTCAGGGTTGCACTCGTCAACAACTCGGTCGGCCATGCCTTGCTTGTTAATCTGCCGGTCGTAGATCTTCTTCTCTAGGCACCAGTCCATTACGAACCGGTACACAAAACACGGCTTTCTCTGGCCATATCTGAATACAAAGACAAATATGAATTCTATAGATCCTCTAAAAGCTATGGCATATCATAAGTGTCCGTCGCCTACAACGTGATGTAACAGAAACTGAACTCTTGAAAATAAATCATAGTACGGTGCAATTTCTTTAGCAAAACATTATAACTAGGCAACGGTAAACAAACTTCATTACGTTTTAAGTATTCAATTTATTATCCACTTTTAAAGCATGTTTTCTTTGTACTGAAAATAACAATTTAATCTATACATATAACAAAACAGTAAAAATAATGTGTCTGTACATTGAATATATTTACAAAAAAAAACAATTGGATGCGATCGAGATATAGTAATAGAGTAGGAATTTAAAAAAAAAATGTCTGTCTGTTTGTCTGTTCGTCCGTATGTCTGTTTGTCTGTATGTCTGTTGGTCTGTTTGTACACGCTAATCTCTGGAAGTACTGGACGGATTCGAATGAAACTTTTTTTGTTATATAGCTATTGACCCTGGGCAACATACAGGGTATAATTGATTTTGGAAAGTGGAACACCTGTTGCAGCACCATAATGGATCAGCTAAACTATAATAAGAAATATAAAAATGACACCTTAGCAAAAGTTGTTCAACCTGATGAGCATTTTTTTTGAGGTGTATAAAAATCGAAGATTTGGAACACCTGATGCAGAACCATAATGGTTCAGGTAAACTATAAGAAATATAAAAATGACGCCTTAGCAAAAGTTGTTCAACATGATGAGCATTTTTTGTTGAGGTGTATAAAAATCCAAGATTTGGAACACCTGATGCAGAACCATAATGGTTCAGGTATATTATTAGAAATATAAAAATGACGCCTTAGCAAAAGTTGTTCAACCTGTTGAGCATTTTTGTTGAGGTATAAATATCCAAGATTTGGAACACCTGATGCAGAACCATAATGGTTCAGGTATATTATTAGAAATATAAAAATGACGCCTTAGCAAAAGTTGTTCAACCTGTTGAGCATTTTTGTTGAGGTATAAATATCCAAGATTTGGAACACCTGATGCAGAACCATAATGGTTCAGGTAAACTATAAGGAATATAAAAAACGTGGTCTATTTAGTCAGTTTATTATAGACGTGTACGCTAAAATTTTAATGGAACGATTGGTATATATTCGCACAAACCAGAAGAATATGTGCATTTGCGAAACGCTATGTAGCAAGATCAGAGTTTATTTGATTTGGTGGTGGAAAGTGTTTTAAGCAACGAGGGAAACTGTTTTTCTTAGATGCTCCAGAAGGGACTGGAAAAACATACCTGACGAGAGCGATCCATGCTGAAATCAGGCGCCAAAATAAGGTCACTGTGACAAAGCGAAGGTGTTTCAGAATTGCTGTCTGATCGTTTGATATGAATGCGAAATGTCCAACAGTAAGGCACTAGAAGCTGAAGATAGAACTTTACGTGCCCAAGAGTTTTCAAGAATATTATTAAAATTTGGGGAAGATCTCCTTCCTGAAGTAAAGTCAATGCTTGGCAGCGAAATATAATTGAAGATGAGATTCTCACTGGGAGTGGTGTCGGTGAAACAGTATTTATTCCGCGTATACCACTCTTCTCCAAAAAAAATCCATTTTAATTTTAAACGTACACAGTTCTCTGTGACCACTTGCTTTGCTATGACAATAAAGAAATCACTAAAATTCGCTGGTCAAGCTTAGAACTGGTTATTTTTCGCATGGTCAACTTTACGTGGCTTTCTCGAGGGTTAGTAACGCTTCAGGTCTTTTCATATTAGCTCCCGAAGGAAAGACTCCCTTAATTTATTTTATAAAGATTTTTTTTTAAACTATGTTTACAATGTTAAATAACAAAAAATATTGACTTTAACGTATAACAAGTATTTTCTTATGTATCTTCACATTAGTTCGTATTTGTATTAATTAATGCGCCAGAATCATAAAGTCCACGCGAACGAAGTCGCGGGCATCAGCTAGTAACCAATATGGGGGAAGATGAACTATCGAGGAGAACGAATGAACTTTAGAAACCGCTTGAGTTTTCCACATATTATTATTTACTGACAAATTTGAAGGGCGAGTTACCGATAAACGCGGCAGACAGCTTGCGTGTCATGGCACGGGTTCCAACTGGCATCAAAGACGATGACCCGGTTGGCACCGACAAGGTTGATGCCGAGGGACCCGGCCCGCGTCGACACCAAGAACAGGTAGATGTGCGGGTTGCTGTTGAACTCGTTGATTAACTTCTCGCGTTCCAACGCGTGCGTTGACCCGTCGAGACCTTACACAAAAAGAATATATTCAACACAGAATTTTTCAATTTTTAATGAAAATCGTTTGGTGTCACTATGTACCAAGTCTATAAAAGTAATAAACAAAACAATAGCGTTCCATAACCACAGGTTTAATATTAAAACTTTATGATGAAAGGGCAGTTTTTATATTGTAAATTTACTACCTACTGGTTTAATAAGAAATACAAAAACAAAAGATAAAATATTTCATTGTTGTCACACATGTATTAAAAGTTACTACGACAATATACTGATTCTCGTGATGGTTACTTGGATAATAATAACAATGCATTACTTACGGTAGTAGTTAGTGTTTCTTTCCCAGAGACTATTTGTTCCAGGAATATAATTTCTTTCTAAAAAGTCTTCTATAAGGTTCAGTGTAAACAAACTTTGACTAAACAGCAGTATTCTATCGCCGAGCTTAATACTCTCATTCAGTAAATAAAAGAATAGTTCCATCTTTGCCGAGTTCTCGATTATCCCTGGGACATAATCCTTCAATAGTTCGGCAGCCCAGTCATACGTCATTTCTTCCGCTTTCTTCGCCATGGCCAATTCTTCTTCTCTCCTAATTTTTTCTTCCTTCTCACTATCCTCCGACTCAGAGTCCTCGTTTTTCTCTTTAGAAGTCTTTCTATCTTTTCTGCCTTTAGCTCTCGATTTGCCTTTAGGTTTAGCCTTTTCTTTCTTGCTTTCTCTCCCTCTACCTCTCGGCCTCCCCTTCTTCGGAACCTCCTCTTCAGACTCTGATCCATCCGATTTTGGTACTTTCTCTTTCTTCTTTGTTTCAGCTTTGACATCTTTTCTTTTTTCTTTTACGACTGCTTCTGGTACGACAGTTTTTCCCTCCTTATTAATAAGTTTTTTCGTATCTAAATCTTCAATTTTAACTTCGCCGTCAGATTCAGACTTCATTTCTACTTTTTCTTCAGCTTTAAGTTTATCAACTTCAGTCTTGAGTTCAGTTATGGGCCATGAAGTAATCGGACTCCCGGAACCAGCACTACCCAAAGGCGGTTTAGTCTCTAAATGCGGTGGAAAGTTAGGGTACTGATTTGCATAGTTACTATTAGCATTGGGTGGCTGATCAGGATAGGTAGTGGGTTGGAATACGTACGCTGGATCTCCATATGGTGCAGATGCATTTTGGGGCATAGGCTCAGACTTAATTTCGTTCACAGGGAAGTTCGGTGATACCGTCGGTTCAGTTTTAACTGTTGGATTTGACAAGTTACTGTCAGGTGGATTCGGATGAGACGGATTAGGAGGCATTGAACTAGGAGGATTGGAGTTATTAGTATAACCGGGATAATTTTGGCCTTGACCGTCATATTGGTTATAAGAATTTGGAGCATTAGGTGGATAGGAAGAGTTGCCCGTGTACGTGGCAGGATAAGGCTGATTGGGATACTCTTGTGACGGTGGGTTATTTGGATAAGCAGCTGGGAGAGAATTTGCATTGTATTCCGGATAACCAGGTTGGTTGTATCCCGGATATGGAGGACGCTGTTGATTCCCATAACCATCTTGATTGTTTGGATAAGGCTGCAGAGCATTTCCTTGGAATGGTTGATCACTCGGAGGCGCGTTGTAGTTAGGCGGATATTGTTGTGTATTATTATAGTCTGCAGGTGGGGCATCCCTATACTCATGAGGTGGTTGATTATTGGGAAACTGCGGATTGTTATAATATCCTCCACTGTTACCGTAATAGTTTCCATTACCCCAATACCCCTGATTATATCCCTGACCACATTCAGAGCCGTTTTGAGGGTACTGATTAGGATAATTGTTACTATATGGTGGTTGTTGTTGGTAATAATTCCCCTCATAATTCTGATTGTAGCCCGGATTTGGCGGATAATAGCCAGGACCAGTATTTTGGTAGTTAGAGTAGGGAGGATAGGAGCCTCCAGGTTGATCAGGTCTATACGTATTTGGCGGGGGCCCATAGGGTCCATTTGCTTGATATGGGGGGTTGCCGTATGCATTGGGATCTTGTCGCGGAGGACCAGTGGATGTGTTTGGTTGTATAGTGGCTGCCGGTTTCTTTGACGAGCCCTGAAATCAGTAACAACAAACTTTAACACTAGCTGCTAAACGTAATATTGTAAAAGGATTTATGATAACGAGTACTAATATTTATATGATAGTATAGAAGCACATTTATATAGAATAGAATCTTTAACCAAATAGGTATTATATTTCCGAGCTCGGTGGGCGAATGTTTAGCAATGGCCACTTTGCCTCCGAGGTCGCGGGTTCGATTCCCGCACAAGACAAACATTTGTGTGCATGAACATGTCTGTTTATCTTGGTCTGGGTGTTTTCTATATATTAAAAGTATGTATGTACAAAAAAAATGTATTTAAGTACATTTATCAGTTGTCTAGTACCCATAACACAAGCTATGTGCTTAAATTGGGACCAGATGGCGCTGTGTAAATTGTCCAGAAATATTTATTTATTTATTTGTTTATATATCTTCAAAAGTTTTAAACAATCTGTCTTGGTCTAAATTCTTGAAATTACGAAATTTACGCCTACATTAAATGCAAAGCTTTAAAGCGATTAGTTCACCCAATTAGACACACTATTTAATAAAAACTAGTTCGCAACCGAACTAAGATTCATTAAATCAGTAGCTGCGGATTCTGTGCACTAATCCATTTAATATTATATTTCAATTCAATCTTACTCTTGGTTTAGTAGCTCTCCTAGCCGACGCTTTGACGTTCTTGGCGCGACCAGCTTTTGTCACACCGCCCAATTCCTCAAGATCTAAATCCTCTTCGATTGCTGCATTTACCTCACTGCGTTTCTTGAGGAAATTGTATAACACGTCCGGATGATTCCATATCTGAAACAGACAGCGACATAAAATGACTCGAAATAAATATACATACACTATATCTTACATATATATATTTATATCTTAGTCTCATATTTGTCTCAATGCCAATACCGATCCGGCGTTTTGACGAACCGAAGAAGTGGCCTACATATTAGTATGACAATTGGAGTAGTATGGACCAAACGCCCCATGTAAATAATTGGATAGCTTCTTGTCTATGAAAACTCCGTATCCTACACCTAACAATTAACTTAGTTGAGAAACAAACACATGGCCAGCTTCCAGGTTGCATCTTTCAGGCCGTCACATTTTTTTAAAACAAATCTACAGTATAAGTAGTACATGCCTACAGCATGACCACTTCCTGCCTCTCTATCGAATAGACCTCACCTCCCCTCTGGAGTCAAATCTGGAAAAGTTTGTTCGAACCACACGCACACACATGGATTGACGCTATGCACAGTCGTCATTGTAATAAAAAAAAAATGGTTGTCTGTAAAGTTAGTTTACGGACGATCATTTTACGTGATAACGTCATAAGAAAATATCGGCCAATGGAGGGAAGAAAGGTAGATGCGTCACAAGCCGCGCGCTTGCACGATCGGCTCAGGCGGAACGTGACAATGAGTATGCTTTTTCATGCGTGCAGCCGGCGTTCATCGATTTATAAGACTAATATCACGTCAAAAAAGTCATTAATGTCAATGTTGTTTCTGTGATCAAGTACAACTAAATGTATTGATGATATCGACCTACCTTACAGCAAATAGCGAAAGCTTTCAACGGATTTGGCACAGAAGTGGAACGAACAACTTCGTTCATGAATCTATCGTACAACTTCCGCTGCAGAGGAGTCATGCGGACCAGAAGCACATACTCTTCTTTTTGAGGTAGCGTTGATTGCAGTACGGCATGTGAACGTCTGGAAATGATCATCATCTTATATTTAAGCATGCGTATGTATGTACAACTCGATGACGTCATTAGCCGTGTCAATCTAAGTTAATGGGTGGGTTTATTTATTTATCACGACCTTTTCTATGATATATATTAGTCGTTTGCTCAGCCACATAGATTCAATCGGCGGCATCAACCCATAATCATCCCACTGTTGTGATACGGGTCTCCCCTCAATAGAAGGGGTTTAGAGCATACTCCACCACGCTGCGCAGCAGCAGGTTGGCGGAGGCCAGTGTTTTCAAGCCGCCCAAAGGTCACCGACTTTGGCTTAACGACTGTTATCTGGTTACTTAACTTGCGTGATCGATTAGACTGACACGCACAACGACGCCACCGAGCTCCTCGAAAGATATCAATCGTGTTGATATTGAACTAAATGACTGTGTATTAAACTAAGTGACAGTATTCCGCATTTTAATTCCACGCCCACACTTCTGTTATGGATAAAACCTCAGAACAAGTTAGTTTTTAGGGTTACGTACCTCAAAAGGAAAAATGGAACCCTTATAAGATCACTTTGTTGTCCGTCGGTCCGTCGGTCGGTACAAATGGTGAACATACAAATTGTGAGGTTGGCTTTAGCTCTAGTGATCATGGTGAGCCCCTTACACCCCAAAAAAGTGTGTGTACAGTACAGTGGCTTTTAGACGGCTTTGAACACTAGCCTTTACCGTCACGCAGTTGAACAGCGTACGCAGATTTTTTTTTTTTATATTAGCTCAGTATATGGGCTGCGCTTCTCCTGATAGTAAGCGAAAAGATGAGCCGCAATCGCATCGGCAACGGACAAGACGTCTTGTCAGTTGACGATGCTATTTTAGCGATATAGAATACGCTCTATATCCCTAAAATTACACAGACTTTAAAAGTTAAGATCACACAGTAATAACAGCACGATATACACGAAATAAAAGAAATTGCAGATAATACAGTGGCTTCTCCTATTTATTATTTCGATACAGAAATTAGATGATGACTCACCTCTGTACAAAACCAACAAGTAGCGAGTGCAGTACGTGAGCCCGGTATCTCATCAACCGTATGTCTTGTGGGGTGGAGTCTATACACTGACCATTCTGTATGGGTCGCTCGAACATGTTGCAGAATTCAGTCTTACTGCCGAGGTAGTTTGGACGAACAAAGTCCACCATGCACCAGTATTCTAACAAATTATTTTGAAGTGGATACCCTGAAAATAACATTTTGTCAAAAAACCCATAGGTTTTTGGTTTCCTTCCTTCCTGGTGACTTCACTCACTCGCAGGAACAGGACAACCCACAAGGGGATTGTTATTTGGCTGCGGTATATTGTGAGGTGGATGTATATTCCCCAGTCGGGTAGTTTACAATTACGCTCCTTACCTCTCTTAAACCTTTCCTTTACAAATTCATTAAAACTACTGAGTCACCTCAGAACTTTCGTTCCCGTTTTCCTCTTTTACCACTTCCTATCCGCTCCCAACGTCCCTGCCCTATGAAAATATTAAATTAACCCCCTTCCAAAATTACTTTTTTTTTAAACTGATTTACAGTTCGTGCAGCACTGCTCTGGTATAAATTACCAGTGGAAATACGAGACAGTACCACTGTGACCACTTTCAAAAAGAAATTAACAGAGCACTACTTTACTAAAATTTGTTGATTTATTATTGTATAAAATAATAACATGTCAACATATACACGTTTGCATATTTCGCCTACCAGCCAAATAATAGTTCTTCACAATTATTAGGTTGGCTAGAAGAAATCTCTTTATGGGATAAGCTCGCCCATATACACCTTGTTCAGCGTCGGACTGGCCATATAGTCGAGGTGGCATTTGCCAGCCGGGCCTCAGCCTGCGCGGGCCCCCCACGGGCCTGGCTTGCGGGGCTTGCGGCAACCGTAGGCTAATATACCATCTACCATCATCTAGTCTCGGGCCCCGGGCTTGTCAGCCACCCGGGCCCTTCCGGCCCAGTCCGACCCTGACCTTGTTTACACTGTTTTCTATGTAACCATGTTATATGCAATAAAGAAAGAATATAAACTTATTAGCCACTTTCAGTGTAAAACATTGACATTTACAATATAAAAGTGATTAAGAGTTACAAGGTTTTTTTGATCGCACTGTAGTTAGTTCCTATACTATCTTATTACGATTTAGTATTTTACTATCTTATTATGATGTATTACTTACCAGTGAGCACTACTCTTCGTTTAGTTCTCATTTGCTTTAACGCGTATGATATATTCGAGTGAGAATTCTTAATTCGATGCCCTTCGTCACATATCACCAAGTCGGGCCCAGGACGAACCAGCGCCTCGTACATTTCTGACATAAAAGTATAAACACTATATATAAAGACATAAAAGCGCTTATTCTTTAACCAGTTGCAATATATAAATTGTACAATGAGATAATTCTACGACATAAATTACGAGACTGCATTTTAGAAATAAAAACTTCAAATATGATCTATGGCTTCAGTTAAAAAAAAATACGTAAATAAATAGTCTCACCATCCAGCAGTTTCTTGTCTTCGTCATTGATAGCATCGTCTTTCTTGTCGTCTTTCTTAGCGGCTTCTTCTTTTATCTCAGCATCTAATTTACCCTGACCATCGCCATCTTCTTTATCTAACTTAGATTCGTCTGAAATCTACCAAATAAACACAGGTAAACAATATTTTCTTTTCTCAGAATACTACAGTGAATTGTTCATTTGAACAATGAGTACCACTAAGACACTCCGTGTCAGCATATGTAGGACAAATAAGTCCTGTATTTCAAATATATTTGAAGAGCTCGGTGGTCGAATGGTTAGCAATGGCCACTTTAACTTCGAGTTCGTGCGCATGAACATGTGTTTGGATTACACGCTGGTCGTCACAAACGCATTTCGTCACTTACGCATTATGTCACATTACGCTGTTCGCCTTAAACGGAATTCGTCATAAACGCCATTCATCACACACGCAGTTTGCCACCTACGGCGTAGGTCCTACGCAGTTCGCCACAGACGCACGTCGTCACATACGCAGTTCGTCACACTCGCAATTTGTCACATACCCAATTTCGATCCTATTGTACATGTTACATAATTGGCACATTCCCACTTGGGGGCGAGTTTGGTACACTAAAAAAACAACTTTTTGTACAAAACAGTATTTTTTTCGTGATCTGACAATCGTCCTAATAGGTAAAGTTACGACGAACCGCGTCTGTGACGAACCGCGTATATGACGAACCGCGTATATGACGAACCGCGTATATGACGAACCGCGTATATGACCAACGCATATGTGACGAATTGCTTGTGAGACGAATCGCGAAAGTGACCAATTACGTAAATAAGATCGGCGATGACAAACTGCGTTAATGACGAAATGCGTTTGTGACGACCAGCGTGTAATCCGTCTGTTTGTCTTGGTCTGGGTGTTTTCTATGTATTATATATATGTGTTTACAAAAAAAATGTATTTAAGTATAACATCAGTTATCTAGTACCCAGCAAGCTTTGCTTAGTTTGGGACTAGACGACCGTGTGTAATTTGTCCAGGAATATTTATTTATTCATAAATATACAGCATGTCGATACGTTGGTATGCTAGTTATTTGTTCGTTTCTAACTGAGATTACATTGAGACGGAGAGGACAGAGTTTTGACACACATATGTACTAAGCAAACGAGTCTGAGTAAGGTTCAAATGTCTGAATACATGTCCAGGCTTCTCTCCAGCCCACAACAAAAGGAAACGTTGCCACAGAATGCAAGTAAATAAATTAAGTGTTCACAATAGGCATACTTGCACCATAAAGTGGATCGAGAACAATACTTAATCCCACTGCACACGGAGCGTCCCCGCAAATGGGCAATACATATGGAAAATATCTTTGAAAATCCTAAGCTAAACCTAAATTGAACACGAAGTTATAGAATACTGTGGAGAATCCAAATGAAGACGTCATCATTCTAAGCACTCGTACAATGTTCATGGCATAGCAGTGGCACGAGCCTTGTATAATAGTGATTATTTCATTGTGATAAACCCATACCTTTCAAACCACGATTTTAAGATCTGAATAAATTTAACACTGTATAGTCAAAATAGAGGAGCTCGGTGGCGTCGTTGTGCGTGTCAGTCTAATCGAACACGCACGTTAAGCCACGTCAGCCGTAGCCTGTCTAAGGATGGGTTTATTTATCTCTAGCTCCTAGGTGCTTCGGAGGGCACTTTAAGGCCTCGGTCCCGGCTGTTGTCATTAGATGAAAGGCCAAGACAGTGGCCTTTAGGCTGCTTGAAAACACTGGTCTCCGCCAACCCGCAATTAGGCAGCGTGGTGGAGTATGCTCTAAACCCCGTCTATTGAAGAGAGACCGTATTCCAGAAGTGGAGTGAATATAGTTTGACGACGAGTCAAAGTTGAGACTAACAAAAATTATTTATATCACTATCGTACATACGGGACCGCGATTAATTTTAATATTATCCAACATAATATCGTAACAATGGTGTCTTTAACAGCCGAAATACCGGGAAAACATAAAAATCTATCGCGGTAAGTATTTAATATAGTAGTATAACTGTTACAAAATCAATTTCTTAATAAATTACTTTTTATATATACTTTGAATCTTACCAATGTATCCTCATTAGTTCCATCAGGTTTATCCGCCTTTTTATCTTCCTTCTCTTTCTCAGCCTCCAACTTTGCATCTGCTTTCTTTTTCTTACGAGGTTTTTTATCCTTTTTCATGCTTAAAAGCCTGTACAATTCGTAGCCTATCATCAAAACACCGCCAGTAGTAGTCCAATCCTAAAAATGCACATAATAAGTAATTTATTTATAGATGCAGTATGCACATTGTTTTAAAATTATTGAATGTCGTGGATTTCAGGCACCAGTCTCACATATTCTCTCCACTAAAATAAATATGTTACAGATCCTTTGGTACCTGCGAATATAACTAACTGCATTATAAATAGATGCCTTACGTTCTGTTCTTACTGTTCCTGTTATTTGTGCAAAAAGTAACTTTTTACATTAAGAATATAGACACTTAAAACTAATAACTTAAGCTTACTCCCTAAACGTAAGTCATCTATTTGTAATACAGTTATATACATAGGCATCAAAGCACCTGTAACATACTTATATTAGTGGAGAGAATGTAACTGGTTAATTTATTTACAGAGTTCCGCTTAACAAGACATTACTTACCTTAACAACTTTAGCTCGCATCTGCAGGGTTTTATGACTATCGTTAAGTACGTAAATAGGGAAATTTCGCGTTCGCACTTCCCCGTGCGCTGCTAGAGGACTGTTCGTCGCATCTAATGGCAACCACATATTAAACTCTGCCACCTGGAAAAAGTAAACCAAAAGTTGTCAATAACCTAAAACATTTTGGGGTGTAAGTGGCTCACCACGAACTTAAAGCCAAAGCCTACCTCGCCTGCCCGTGGTGCACCCTGCCGACTAGCGAAAGAGGCTCTGGCAAAAGAGAGGTAGGTACAGTGTATTTGTAAGCTGCCCGACTGGGGAAGTACCTCCACCTCACAGAATACCGCAGACTAATAACATCTACTTTGAGAGTTGTTGTGTTCCTGCGAGTGAGTGAGGTCACCAGAATGGAAGGAGTTGCTGTGTGGGCAGCGAGGGTTGCGGCGCGCGAGCGATATATCATGTTGCGAGTGTTAATATGACTATGGTAACTGCTTCACATCCGGTGGGCCGTATGCTTGCCTGCCACCTGACGTAATATAAAAAAAAACATCAATCTATGGAATAAACTGCCAGTCAGGGCCAGGAGACTACAGCATGCAGTTCTTCAAAAAAGGCGTGAAGAGATTTTTACAGGATAGAGAACGCGCGTGTGATGCACGTGACGTAACGCGTCTACAGGGTGAGATAACTGCTTTCCTTCGCGTGGGTCGTATGCTTATCCTCTCTGCTGTCAAGGACCGTACCTAAGTACTTGGCGCATCTGTCATTTTTTATGCGTTACCCCCAAAATGGCCTCTCGCGATATTGCCGCGTCGCATTAAAAAAAAGATAACAAAATAAAAATGTATAATAGTAGTTTATGAAACTGTTGCATAATAAGGGTTATTAAAATACGAGTGTGAGTTTATAACACGAGCCGAAGGCGAGTGTTATAATGGACCACACGAGTATTTTAATACCTAATTATGTGCAGTTTCATACACTACTTTATCTAATCTCATGAATTATATGATAATAATATTTTAAATACAACCATTAAGTTAATTTAACAGCTATAATTCTTACCTATAAATCCATTTGCAGATCGAGCATGCGTAGTGCGCATGCGCGACGCGCCGCGCGGCGCCGCGTTCACAGATTATGTAGAAAAATTTTGCATAGTTGCAATGTATTTGCTTTGCAACCTGTTTAAAATACCTGTATCCAGGGCTGAAGCTGTATCGAAATGGTAAAAAAGTTATTTTACGATACAGTTGTCCATAGAAGAGCTGTATCGAAAAATAACTTTTTAAATTTATTTTGACAGCTTGTGCGTAAAGACTGTCATTATGATACTGTGTTTAGTTTTTTAATGTGTAAATTTCAGTATGAGATTAGATAAAAGATATTTATAAAACTATATTGTTGAAATTTGTATGGTATATGCTAACAGAATAAATATAGTTTTGCACAATTTTACCTTGTAATCTATGTTAATTCTAAGGTGAAAGTAGTATGAGCTATGTTTTCCCCCGTCCACTCAAACTGTATGTCATGGAGCAAATTCTGTTGCGTTTATTTTAAATAACAATTAAATTTGACAATCTCCTGATATTTACAAACTAGAATAAAGAGAAACAATAGAAGGAATGTAAACAAAAAACTAACAATAACACTACACAATGGGTGGCCGTGACCTTCACGAACACATGTGCGCCATAGAATAAACAAACTGTCGTTAAGTGGATGCCAGTTGAATAGCACTTGAGGATACTGTCTGTCCTTGACATTTTTTCCTAAACGTTGTTAAAGTTTGAGCTGTACACGTATAGTTTTAAAGATTAATTTCACACTCTCAAAATACGTCCGGACAGATCGACCTCCAGGAGGCGGTCGACAGATGCGCGGTTTTTGAAATCGACCTCCAGGAGGCTGGTCGACACTTGAGAGGTTATTTATCATTACACTTTATCATGTCTTTTGCGTTTCTTTTTCAGATTTTTTTTTTTATTTCAGAGGTGTTAATTAAAAGAAACGCCTAGAATAAACTAGGAACTTACCCAGTTTTGTAATGTGTTGATAGGCATAATACACAATACTGTTTTGGAGCTGGTATGCCGTAAGAATATATCACAGAAGCATACAATCTGTAATGTCTTCCCGAGACCCATGGAGTGAGCCAAAATGCATCCGAATCCAGTTGACGTCGAAAACCTCTCCACAGATTCTATTATATTGTCGAACAGAAATCGTACACCTCCAATCTGCCATAATCAATAAATTATTTATTTATTTATTAAAGTACACCAACAAGTTACATGATTATATTCAATATATTTGTAGAAATCCGGGCCCAGCATGTAACCCAATTACAGGTTACAAGAAATTAACAAAATAAAAAAATCCTACAAATACCTATAACAATTATTATAAAGTATGCGAATTGAAAACTCACATAGTAAATAATAATAATAATAATAATAATAATGATTCGCCATAGCCATTCAGGATCAGGTTATTAATACTAAAAACTATAAAAAATATATTATCAAAGATCCTAGTGCTACCGATGATAGATGTCGTAAATGTCATATACACTCTGAAACTATACAACACATAACTGGAGCCTGCCCAAACCTCACACAAACGGACTACACACACAGACACAATCAAATAGCGAACATCATTCATCAGAAATTAGCGCTGAAGCACAACCTCGTACAGGCATCACATAAACATACACCATACTATAAGTACACACCTGACCCAGTCCTGGAAAATAGTACGCACAAATTATACTATGATCGTAGTATACTAACAGATAAAACCATACATTATAATAGGCCGGATATCACTCTACAAGATAAAATAAATAAAATTACATATCTCATAGATATCGCAGTACCAAATACACATAACATAACTAAAACAATAACCGAGAAAGTACATAAATACAATGATTTAAAAGAGGAAGTTTTAAAAGAGGAAGAAACAGGACAAAGTTTTTATAGTCCCAGTAGTTCTATCCACGACGGGTATTATCCCAAATCATTTACATCATTCATTAAAACTTCTAGACCTCCATGCCACCACTTACATAACTATGCAGAAAGCTGCAATCCTGAACACATGCCGAACTGTCAGGAAGTTCATGGATTTACCGGACATAGAAAATACAACATCATAGCCAAATGACAGAAATTCGATACATTAATCCCTCTCAATGTCATTCACTTGGTTTTGGCCCGTGAATGTCATTTAATACACACCAGCCGTTAAAAGGCTGAGAAAAATTAAAAAATACGAAATAATAATAATAATAAAGAATATGGGAGAGTCCTACAACTGGTGGGGATAGTGGGGAGCGACCGGATATGACGGAAATGACACATTTTTGGAAAAATATCTGGTCGAACCCTACTGCTCATACTAGTGGCGACTGGATGAATGTAGTTAAGCGCTCATGTGAGAATTTACAACCCATGGGGCCGATAGAAATTAGTCCTCAGGACGTATTGGATGCAGTTCATTCTCTTCATAACTGGAAGAAACCCGGACCAGACGGACTGCATAACTTCTGGTTGAAATGGTTACGAAGCTCACATGAGCGCTTGGCCTCACAATTTCAGGACGCAATTGAACGTGGGTCTCTCCCAACTTTTATGACAACCGGTGTCACCTTCCTGCTCCATAAATCGGGTAGTACCACGGAACCTAAAAATTACAGACCTATCACATGCTTGCCTACCATCTATAAGCTCCTTACATCTATTCTGAGAATAAAAGTAAATAAACACCTTGTAGCTAATAATATTTTAGATCCTGCTCAGAATGGATGTAGGGTAGGATCCCGTGGTACTAAGGAGCTACTCCTCATTGACATGACTGTTAGCCAGCAAGTTCGTCGAGGTCGCAAGAGTCTCTCCGCAGCCTGGATAGATTACAAGAAAGCCTACGATTCGGTACCTCATACATGGTTAAGACGGGTGTTGGAACTGTATAAAATTAATGCAGTTCTATGCACCTTTCTTAACTCATGTATGGGGCAGTGGACTACGGCTCTTTGTCTTCCAGGATGTGGAGCGACTCATGCAATCTCAGAACTCATAAGGATTGAACGTGGTATATTCCAGGGTGACAGTTTGAGTCCCCTTTGGTTTTGTCTGGCTTTGAATCCCTTGAGCGCTCTGCTAAGGAATTCCAAGCTTGGCTACCGGTTTCGAAGGGGAGGTGAAATCTTTTCTCACCTCTTGTATATGGATGACCTCAAATTATATGCACCGAATGAATCAAATTTGACGACACTACTAAATGTCACTCAAGCATTTAGTAATGACATTAAAATGGATTTCGGTATAGATAAATGCGCGGTCGTCCATATTCAACGGGGTAAAGTTGTAAATAGAGAAAACTTACAACTTTCAGAGAATGTGATTCTCAGAACCCTCTCTGAAACTGAAACTTATAAATACCTTGGTATGGCGGAGTGTTTAGGTATACAGGATAAAGAAATAAAACAATCAATGAAGGAACGCTTCTTTATCCGTCTTTCAAAAGTACTGAAAAGTCTTTTGTCAGGTGGTAATAAGGTGCGTGCCTTCAATGGTTGGGTTATGCCTTTGCTTGTATACACCTTCGGAATACTAAGGTGGACTCAAACCGAGCTCGACGCACTGGATCGCAAAGTCCGTAAACTGCTTACGGCGTATCGTATGCATCATCCACGCTCATCTATGATGAGATTATACATCCCACGGAAGTGTGGGGGTCGAGGCTTCCTTAATGCCAAAAACCTACACAACCGTGAGGTGTGTAATCTCAGGGATTATTTCCGTCATGTTGAGAGTGGGATGCATCGAGACGTTGTAGCAGTTGACAAAGGACTGACGCCACTCTCCTTGGCAAAAGAGAACTGGCACAAACCACTTGTATTAAGCACTGAAGATCGCTTGACTATATGGAAGGGTAAGGAGCTACACGGACGATTCCATCGGGCACTTCATGGACCCGATGTTGATCTTTTGGCGTCCGTGACCTGGCTACGATTCGGTGACCTTTTCGGGGAAACCGAAGGTTCTGTCTGTGCAATTGCTGACGAAGTTGTCAAGACTAATAACTACTGGAAATACATCATGAAAGACGGGACGGTGGACATTTGTCGGGCATGTCACCGTCCTGGTGAATCTATCAGGCATGTTATTTCCGGTTGTTCTTATCTTGCCAATGGTGAGTATTTGTACAGACACAACCAGGTAGCTAGGATAATTCATCAGCAACTTGCTCTTCGATATGGTCTTGTGAGTTCTGAAGTGCCATATTACAAGTATGTACCTGTGCCTGTTCTCGAAAACAGTCGTGCCAAGCTCTACTGGGACCGGTCTATCATCACGGACAGGACTATTATAGCTAATAAGCCTGATATCGTGTTGGTAGACCGGTTAGAGCGAAGGGCATTTCTTGTTGATATCACCGTGCCATGCGACGAGAACCTCGTGAAAGCTGAGAATGACAAGTTGTCGAAGTACTTGGACTTAGCTCACGAGGTTACCGCCATGTGGGACGTTGATTCAACAATAACTGTCCCGATAGTCGTGTCGGTAAACGGTCTCATAGCGAAAAGTCTCAATTCACACCTCAGGAGACTTTCGCTAGGCTACTGGGTCAAGGGCCGGATACAGAAGGCAGCAATTTTGGGAACTGCACGTATTGTGCGGAGGTTCTTCAGTCTGTCGCCCTGACCACCGGCGCCGCTGGTATATATCCCGCGCCGGCGGTAATACTTTTTATATTCATTTGTATTTATAATGTTATGTTTTTTATATTTATGTTGTAAATACAAATTTTTATAAAAAAGAAAACTAAATAAATAAATGGGAATAATAATAAATCTTTATTGCAGGCAAAACACCCATAGTACAAAAAAAAAAAGCAATAATAATACAAAATATAAATAAAAGTCAAAATAAATTTCCAAATACAATAATATAAAAATATACAATTGTAGGATTTATCTCCTAAATAAATTTAAAAACTTAAAAACAAAAGTTCCTAACGTCACTTGCTATTTGCGTTTTGATGCACGCTCGTCCAGTGCCTGGAGATAGCGCTCGTCAAGTCTTCACTCAATGCTTTCAATATAGCGTTATCAGTACTGCGCAGCCTATTCCAGAACGAAGCAATACGACACCTCAGTACAGCATAAAAGTCTGGCACCCTCGCGTCAGCAAACATAGTAGACGCACTGCAAAATCTAGGCAGTCGCATGAGGATACGAAAAGCGTCATTATACTGTATCCGCATGGTATTATATGCACGTTTGGTGTATTTCGTCCACAGGTGACAGGTATACAGGTTCTGACAATATGCATTAAACAGGGTCAACTTAACCTCCCTGTTACACCCATGAAATCGTCGTGCTATCATGTTGCTTCTGACAGCGAGCGCTCTACGTTCACGCTCTATATCCCTATCATCTTTGAGGTCTTCGGTCAGTACATGTCCAAGGTACTTAAACTGCTGAACCATCCGGATATTTTGCCCATTCAATTTTAACACTGGAATGTACTCTGGACCCCTCCCAGACCTAAACACCATGCATTCTGTTTTTATCGCATTATATTTCAGTCCATGGACATTGGCATAATGTTCACAGACCGAAAGAAGCTCCTTGAGACCTTTAATTGAGGGGCTGAGAAGCACCATATCATCCGCATAACTGAGGTTGTTTATACAAACTCCCGCAATATGACAGCCAACCTTGGTGCGTCTCAGCTCCCCAACCAGGTCATTTACGTACAAGTTGAACAGGTCGGGAGAGGTCAGTCCTCCTTGGCGTACTCCGCATTCTAGCCTATATTCGCTAGAAGTCGATTCGCCCCATCGCACACAATTGGTCTGGTTTCCGTACCAGAACCTCAACAAGTCAATATACTCTTTTGGTACGCTTGTTTTCAGCAATTTGTTCCAGAGAATATTATAATTCACTGAGTCAAATGCCTTACTCAAGTCGAGAAAACAAGCGTACACAGATGTTTTCTCTTTGACATAGTGGCTGACAGTATGCTTGAGAGCCAAGATGGCCGAATCTGTTGAGAGACCGGAACGAAAACCAAACTGCGCATCTTCAACATCCAGGTTTCCCACTATATCCGGCTGGATCAACCGCTCGAGCACCTTACCCACAATGTTTCCCAAAGAAATAGGTCGATAGTTGCTCGCAGCTCCAAGATCACCAGTTCTATTCTTAGGAACAGGTACCACTATAGTTCTCATTAGAGAAGCTGGCAAGTATCCGTATCTCAGACATAAATTAAAAAAGTTTGTTAATTTGACACTAATTTTGTCACCAGCAAACAAGATATGTTCTATGCTGAGTCCGTCCTGCCCAGGAGATTTACCCCTCGACATATTCCTAATGACCTCGACAACCTGCTCCAACGTATACGTTCTGGCTTCCTCGTGGAAGCCGCGCGGAGGTTCTATCTCGACACTACTTGTTGGCTCAGGGGTAATCTTGAATCTGCGAGCAAATACGTTAGCTATCTCCGTAGGATTCTGTATCTTATCTACTGATACAGGAAGCTGAGATCGGTAGGAAAACGTTTTTGTAGCGTTCCAAAATTTGCCAAATTTTTTTTTTTTTTTTTTTTTTTTTTTTTTATCTCTTCTATGAAGAGCTAAAATATTACATTTTATGCTCTCTTCATTCTTTTGGCACCACTTTAATTTATTTTAAATAAATAACATTAGGATTGTTTCAAAGAAAGAAAGGCCAGCAGTGTAAACATATTACAAATATATATTTTCTATATCCTTATTGTTTGCCGTAATTATGTCAAAGAAATGACAAAATATTTATAAGATTTGAAAATAAAAATCATTTCAACCGCGAATTAACGAATAACATCCTGAGTGCTTAGTGTGAGTTTTTTGGTCAGATTCGAACATGTTAACCTTTACAAGCCGACCAAATCGAGAAAATGTTTCATATTGTGAATTTACCAGAGGCGTGTTACATATCCTAATTAGCCGGGTTGCCACTTCAAAATGCGAGCAAGTAAATTTTGATATGTACCAAGTTTCTTATAAATTCACAGCATGAGAGTTCTCTGTTTTTGCAAATTTATCACTGAATGAAAAAAAGAAAGGTACCTCAATTTCACAGATTACACTGAACAAATCAATGCGTTGGTGTTTATTTGTGTTCATGCGAGTTAGCAAGGTCGCCAGAATTCTTGACAAAGTGCTGCCTTATCATAGGAATAAGCAATAATAGCCGCTATCCCATCTTGTTGCTTATGCCATCGGAATGGCATAAAAATGTTTTTTTTTTTTTTTTGCATACTGGTACTGAATTCTATATTCTCTATACCTGATGTGGTTTGATGACTCTTGCTATTTGCGGCGCCAGAAATATATCCTCCTCATTCTCAGGATGGCCAATGTTGATTAACACACGACCTTGTTCGTCAGGAATATTGTAAGCATCGTTCACATGCAATCCTAGAAAGAATTAACACAATATCTAAGCTGACACTGATAAAACAATTATGTTATGCAGATAAACCTGTTATGCAGAATAGATCTAAACGACATTTTGTTACTTTTAAGTTAAAGTTTAATAGGAATAAAAATATCACGCAATATAAGTTTTGGGAAACATATGTCATCAAACTCCTAGAATCTGTTAGGAATATATAAAACTCGATTTGAAGTTTCTCGCTATGTATATCTCTCAATATGACACAGTTTGTCAGTTGGATCTATTGTGCATAACAGGGTCCAGTTATGTATAAAAAGAAAGTAAATGGATAGATTCGCATCGTATCATTACGCTAGTATATACGCTAGTATTTATTCATATTTGCCGAGTCCCCCCCCCCCCCCCCCGGGTTGGGTCCACGACCTATACGGACCATTAATTAAAATTTGTTAAACTTAATGTTTTTATATATTTTATTTACTTGTCACAATATAGATTAAGTACAGTACTTCCATACATTAATAATAAAATACCTATTTTGTGACCCCCCCCCCCCCCCCCCCCTTGCGCTAAAGCTGGATCCGCCCTTGGATACGGGAGGAATGTTATTTTCAGTCGATCTTCATTTGTACATACATTCAAAATGTCGATATACAATTCCTAAGCTGTGATGAATACTTACCATCAGGCAGGTGATACGCTTATTTATCATCATAGTCTTATAAATAAAAACAAGTCCTTTGGGCTCCTAAGTAATCCTAATCAAAATGTAAAATACAATCTACTATATAAAAATAAGTCGGGTTTTCCTTCCAGACGCTATAACTCCAGAACGCACGAACCGATTTCCACGGTTTTGCATTCGTTGGAAAGGTCTCGGGCTCCGTGAGGTTTATAACAAAGAAAATTCTGGAAAATTTTGAAAAGAAAAGCGGGAAAATCTTTTTTCACATACAGCGCCATCTCTAAGGAAATGGATGGAAACGAAAAGATTGAGCCACAGCGAAGCGTGGTCGGGCCGCTAGTTTATTATAAATAGTAACATTATAAACTGTTGTTTCACCTGAATTGTGTGGATCTTCCTCTGCTTCTGGACTCGGCGGCACTTCAGAGTCCGACAACATAATACAGTCATCAGAATCTGACGACGATGACGAAGATTCTTCACCACTGCTGCTATCTACAATCTCCACAATCTATAAATTCATTATCATTATTTTTATAATCATTCATCAACTAGTCTAACGCATATGGATTTTTAACAGCTTAAAACTTTATACGGTGTAATATATTAACGCCATAGATGTTTCCCAATAGATTTCGCATATAAAGCAGCTTATAATCACAATACATAAATATGCATTCAAGTATATCCATTAGATAGACCACTCTATGTATCATCTGTGCCGTTTGGTGATTTTGATTGGAGCAGAACAAAATATCCATCATGCCCAATCTATTGAGGGGTTATCTGTATATAACACACTTTAACTAGCCGTATTATATCTCAATGATTTCATTATAAAACTAAAAAATTGTATTTAACATATTCTGATAAATTAAAGTTGAGAGGCTCAGATTGCTTATTATTAAATATAATTATATATTTAATACATAATTATATTTAATAATTCTTAAAGAAAATCTTAAAGTAAGCAATCAATAGTAATATAAACCTTAATGCAACATTGTAAGATTCAAAACAATTTTCTTTACTTAATAATAAGGTTTTAAGGGCAATTTGTATCAAAATAAACCATAGTTTAACATAAGCTTATTCTAACCTCTCGTTTGTCTCGTAGTGCCTCTCTTACACCTGATGTAGTTGGCTTGGGCACTTTAGTCATCTCAACTTGGCCTTGTTTCACCGTGGTCTTCTTTACTTCACCAGATGGTAACTTAACCAGAACGGTATTTGGCAAACTAAAAGGAAAATCAATATTAACCATAGAACTATTATAAATTTTAATTTAGTGTAGTATTAAAAGTCGTATACATACTTTAGCTTTTGATTAAGTCCAGATTTCTTGAGAATTGATGAACCACCCTGTAGAAATGACATTGTCTTTTGATGGAGTTTATTCTGCCGATTCATAGCTATTTGCCTTTGTACCTAAAAAAAAAATAAACATATTATGATGATGGCGATAAGTCGTGTAAATGATAATGTGTAAGAGGATTGGCAGCTGATATAAATTAATGAAAGAATGCCCAAATAATGGGAAAAGGATAAGTAAATGAATGATGGTCCTAGTACATGGCCTTGAAATATTTATTGAGAATTGCATAGGATATCCAGAAAATCCAAAGCAAAAGTCAATCTTCTCAAACACACAACAAATAACAATTCCCTTGACGGTTGTTGTGTTCCTGGGATTAAGTGAGGCCACCAGAGCGGAAGGAGTTGCTGCATTGGCAGCGGAGGCGCGCGAGCGATTCTTCATGTTGCGATCGTTGATATGGCTACGGTAACAGCTTCACAATATATGCTTGTTTCCCACCCAAAATAGTTTAAAAAACATACATACGACAAGCAACATCGATAGTGGTCTGTCTCTGATTGATTCTTCTGTGCTTTCCTAATCATCATTATCATCGAAGAATGTCAACTTAAAAGATGAAAACAATGTTTAGTTTGTAGGTGTTTTAAACACTGGCAACTTTAAAAGTCCCGTTAATTGGAAGATTAGGATATCTAATCAGGAGATGAGGGATATTCCTTGAAGAAGAACATTCTCAATGGTAAACTTATTGTGGACCTACCGTACCTAGATAATCAGTGACGGAAAATTAAGAAGCAATAATTTTGTCAACTATAAATAAAATTACCTCTCTGATTATCCTTTGTTGCTCCTGCACACGCGCCAAACGCTCTGACTCCTGACGTTGAGCGGCTAACGTTGAAGCATCCAAGTTCTTTTCATCCATCACTTCCCTGATATTTCGTCGAACATTTAATGCATTCATATTTAGAGCTTTTTTCTGAAAATTTTTTAATGATTAACATTCATGATTAGGCCAAAATTTAATAAAAATAGGTAACATGTACTTTCGCGTGTATAAATTAGGTACATACAATGTATCTTGTTGTGTTATAGTGTGCACTATAACAAACATTATAAATAAATAAATAACAATAAATTCAACTATACAAGCTAATAGTTACTAGAATATATTAAAGGAGACAGCATATATATTTTATTTTTTACGAACACATAGACATTGTTTAAATTATTTTGTTTAGTTATTCATATGGTGGTATAAAAAAAAAAATTGGCAACATCTAATTCACTGTACCTATAAAAGAGATTTTTCTTAGCTAATAATATTTCTAAACAAATCCTGAAAATGTTCAGCAACAACATTACATGTCTAATGGGTTCAGTTTTCTCATATTGGTTAAATAACAATTGAAAGATTAACTAAAGGAAACAAAATCAGGCCAAATTCTAAAATTATAGGAAAATTTTAAACTATTTTGTCATAAAGATTAGAAAGAGTATTTTGATGAAAAATCCCATGTCAATAAGTGTATTATTTGATATAAAGTCATTTACATTTAAGCTTTGGTTATGTAGTCAGAACAAATTGATACTTGTGAAAAAGATTGGCTCCACTGATGTGTACAGAGTAACAAATAACAAAAAGGATATCTAGTATTGGTTGATTACATGTCTCTGTGTGTTGCACTGCAGAAATAGTGAGGTTTAGTCTAGAGAGCTGAACGTTATTAAGACTTAAATTTCTCATAACATTTTAGCTGAACAGATGCCGGTAGAATACTATTGGTATACATACACCCTTATGATCAATATGTTTTGATGTTGTTGTGTAAGATAAGCATAATGATGGCATTGACATGATCATTTCAAATTATAATAACCAGAGGAAATAATGTGATCATTCCCCTTAATTCCCATTATGATCACTTTAATTCCCATGATTATTATAATTTTAATCATGCAATGTGAAGGTATAAAAGTTTTATGATCATTTCATGTACAAAAATCACTCAAAAATAACAGTAATACTATGAGTCATATTCATAAAAAAGAAGGATGCAGTCCAAACATAAGGTAGATATAAAAGGATATGATTACTAAAGTAAAAGGTCTGTATTACCAATACAAGCAATAATTTATTATATTATAGATATTATTATTTAAGTATTTTCTTTCCTTTATCAATATGACCAATATTTTCAAATAGCATATGCATACAAGAACAAATTTGGCTTTAGTCTATAATTCTTCTTCTAAAATTTTCTATAAATTACTAAAGCCAAATTTGTTCTTGTATGCATCATCATCAAGGGTATCATCATCAAGGGGTATGCACGGCAATCTCTTGATCATAAGTTCTTCAATAAAAGCAATGATGCAGACATCAATGTAATAAAGGGTACTTGAATTAAAGCTCTGTCTAGTGGTATGCAGGAAGTTAGGAGGTATTTGGGATCCACTTAGCTAGGAGAATAATTCCAAATGTTTATACAAGTATAAATAAACTATTCAAAACTATATGATCTAAAATTGGTTGCATTAATAACCATAATTAATGATAGTACAAATTTCATGGAGGGTAGTGGTAGTAGTAATTGATAATGCACTGTCATTTTTCTGAACAATATAAATACATAACATATATTATTACTAGAGACATGCCCCATGGGGGTTATTTCTATTTTTGCTCCGGTCCTATTGGTCATAGAGTGATGTTTATAGACTTCCTAGATAAATTGGCTATCCAACACTAAAATATTTTTTCAATTCAAACCAGTAGTTTCTGAGATTAATGCATCTAACCAAGCAACTCTACAGCTTAACTACTATTAGCTTAACTAGATCCTAAAATAATTATTGTGTGAGAAATAAAGAAAGCTATTAACTATTCTTTTTGTTTAGCAAAAATCATCATCAAAATGTAGATATTTTCGAGCACAACAATGGACTTATAAATAAACTTGATAGCAACAATAAAATTAGATTCAGTTCTAGCACTACCTTAGATATACTGGTCTGATTGTATATTCTTAAAATAGATTTGAAACTGGGAAGCCTAAAAGGCAGTACCAACTGTGTCACTCATAAAACCTAAGCTAACCCTGATAGTAACAAATTCTTTTGAATGAGAAAATCAAACAACAGCTAAGGCTCTAGACAGACGGACTGCATTTCAACTGCAATTCCACTGCAAATTTGCAGTTGTGTGTGAGTTGTGGTATTTAGCTTAGCTGGTAGAGACACAGGAACTCTACTGACTGAGCAGAAGATGTTTATCATTAAATTAAACCTAAGACCTACTTTTAAAATCAAAATATTCAATTTAAATCAGCTTCAGCTTAGGTGGTAAAGCTCCTGGCCCAAAACGGAAAACAGATGTAACTACCAAATCATGTTTAAACAGAATTTGATTGTTTGGGATGCAACAGGTATGTCAGTGGTGATGTTTATGGCTTTTATGACGCACATTTCATGTCGTGGACCATTTGTTGACACACATTTTTTCACACAATGAACATTTCAGTTCTAGAATATAGCAGATAAATTAATAATAATCAAAATTATACCTCTTCATCAGTTTCGAGTTTCTTTTCCTCCGTGTTGGATGCTTCAGCTTCTTCTTCATCTTTTTTTGTGATTGGCTTCACACTAATCTCTCCCATCTCCTTTAACTTTTCTGTAATATCAAAATCTTCACTATTTTCCTCTTGTTTTAGATCTAGCAGTTCTTCCGCAGATTTGTCAGGACATAGTTCACTTCCTTCTACTTCAGCTATCTCCACATTTTTAGTTAAATCTAAATCACCTTCATTTATAATATCACTGATAGAAAGAGTTTTTGGTTCGTCAACTCTTTGACTGTCATCTTCTATCTTGACCGGAGACTCAGATGGAGCTATTGTGGCTGGTGGTGAAGGAATTGATGTTTTCTTTTCCTCTACAATGTCCCCAGTTTCAGGATCTATGTAGCTATTGTTTTCATCATTTAATTCGTTAACAGCATTAGGGTTAACAACAAATTCCTCTTCAGATAAACCATCACTGTCTGATAAACTGGCATCACTGGAGAAGTCACTTAAGTCTAATATATTGTTACCAACTAAACTGCGTATGGCGATACCAGTGTCTTTTTTTAGTTTTTTCGTAAAATCATGAAAGTGTTTCACCGCTTCCATCTTTCTCTTAGCGCTCATAGGCCGAGGGCGAGCGGCTGACCGCCGGCGCGAGTTCGTGGCCGCTGCTTGCGCGAAGTGCGCCCGTTGTATCCTCGCGATCGTCTCGTCATCATCATCGCTATCCCACGGCTCTTCCGATTCCTCCTCCTCCTCTTCCCTAGTACTCATTTTCCTTCTCATAGTTTTCAAACTGCCATCGTCACTCATAATAACATAACCAAAGTAAAACTCCTCACAATTATTTCGTTGGGTTTATCTTCATTATTTAGTTAATATCGCAAGTAGTCATTTCAGTTGTCATAGCCTGTATTCATGAACCTAAAACATATGAATTTAATAACACAAGTGTTCACTCCTTCCACAATTTAACAAGGATAATCTCATAAATATAAACAAGACCCTTTTCAGGATGATTCTTTGTAACAATTCACTGGACGCCGCATTTGTGATACAAATGAATGCCGGATAACTCAAATAATCACCATATGCACTTGAAGTGACAGAACAGCATCACTTTTAATGTTCTTACTTATTTAATTTAAATACGATATCAATTAACAATAATAAACTAATGCCTGCAATTAAAATTTAGGAAGCCATTACTTCCGCAGTAAATAGTCTATTCGTTCGACTATAGAAATTGTGTATTCGACAAGCGTGTTTACAAAAATTGTATAAAGACGTCAGACGACAATCAAGGACTTTATATGCAGTCGCTGTTAAGATAGATAATTGTAAATCAAAATATACAACATCTATGACTTCCACAATATTCATTAGTTAATGTGCCAAGGAAGAATAGTCCTTGTTGCGACCAACGTTTATATCTAAAATTACAAAAGAAAATTTTACGTAGTGGCAACATTATTGATTTTATTCAATGTTGTCATTCGTGAATCCTCTCGTCTATGGTCCATGAACACTGGATCCGAATCTGATTTATTCGCCACAGATTACATAATTATTACAACTCGTAAAGAGAACTATAGCGACGGACTTTTTAGCGGGAATTTGTTGAGCGTGACTGATCTTCCTTAGCTGCGCGATTTCACTTTATTGTCCTGAACGAGCGTTCGTTCCTTCAGTCATAAATTTATTTCAGCGAATGAATACGTTTGTTCGATGATAATTATTAGCCCTCGTTGAACGTTTTGGTTTGTTCGCTCGTTCTTTCAATGAATACAACGTCCCGTGCAAGTCTCAATGCTCAGAGGAAGAGTAGTTGCCAGCAATGAAAAAAAGAAAAATGGTCCAAGCGCAAGCCAATAAATTAGTTTTAGGAGTAAATAAAATAAAAATATGAATCGATTCGATTATACAAATCCGATGTACTGAATTATGCATTTTTTTTAATTTTAAACGTAAAACTATTTCACTTGCTTATTCCAAAAAAAAAATAAAAAAAAACGTCAGTATGTTTTGACAAATTGACATTGACAAATCACAAGGATTCCGTTTGTCTCTGAGCTCTGGATACCAGTACTTTAGCCGGACTAATCGAAGAAAATATCACAGAAATTATCCCGCGATATACAATTCAAAATTTCTTTTACGATGTCTTAGGTAGAGAACATAAGCCTCAAAATAAAATTATGAAATGTATAAAGTAACACAACATTTATTTGATAGATGTGACTTTAATAACATATCACCATGAAATATGATTTGTACATATCACGCATAGTCATATGCCATAATTTCATTTAAACATCTTAATCCAACATAATGATTTTAGACATCACAGAGTACTTTGTAATATACTGAAATTAGACACATCAAGTCAGGTCAGGGACAGTAAAAGCAGTGATCGGCGTTAGCAGTGCCATTTGGGGTTAATGGACAATGTTGATGTTATTAGGGATATGACCACGGGATTCCGGGATTACGTTTAGTCTAATTTAGTAGTACATTATATTTTTCCAGTTGTCGCTGTATCGTTAAGTGTGTACGTGAATACGTGAAAATTCGATTATATAGAAATTAGAAAAAGAAATTCTCCAGACGAACAGTTAAGAAAAACAATCAAATAAAAGTTAAGTTAAATAATAGCAAGGTAAAGCGTATAAATAGGTACGTAAAATACAAATAGTACTAAAATAATTTAAATAGTAATTGTGCGAGATGCTGGGATTGTTGGAGAGAGAGTGATCGGGTAAAAATCTCTGATGTCAAATTACTAGGTACACAGCGTGGATTTATTTGCCACAAGTCTTCACAATGTCTTCTTACAGACTAACTATCTTCTATTTTCTACTCAGGAGCGCTTCAGTATTTACTATCTTCTATTTTCTATTCAGGAGCGCTTGAGTATTTTCTTTCTTGTTTACCCGTTGTCTTGCTGTGTTGAAGCTGGAACTGACGAACGCAGTCAGTCAGTCAGAAATCATGCGCCGAGGCGCGTACGGGCCTCGAGCTATGGAGCTCTTTGCCCGGGCAAGACTCCAGGGGCATCAACCCCTGTGTAACTAAACCCCGCTCGCGCGGGGGTGGGAAGGTGAACGGTGTGTTAGACCGACTGACTGACAGAGGATGGCCTCATAGAGGCAAAACGGTGGCAGAACGACACAAAACACGTAACACACAACATACAAAGGTCGTTTACAACTATATAATTGACATGAAGGACTTTGACAAACCAAGTACGACACGACACAACAGACAATAAGGCACACTACAGACAGTAGAGTACACTTAAAACGATACACACAATTTAGACAGCAAGGTATAAATGAAATGGAAATTTTGTTTCAGATCGCAGCGAGCCCCTACCTGTCGCCGCGCCCAGAAGGCTACGGTCTCACACGCATGGGCCCAGCCACGACCGAAACGCCTGGACAACACATGAAGGACAATGCCTACACAACAAACTAAGTAAGCTGAACTTTACTACACTGATCAATTCACCGGCGAGTAGCCAACGAGCCCGTGTCGGCATGACCCCTCGGGGTACTAGCCGACACGCGCCCGCCTAGCCACTCGCCGGTGGTATCGATGGCCTACCAATACAGAAAAATTTTGACATAAGTTACACGACACAAACATTATGCAAACGAGACAGAACACTTAGACAACATTAACAACGGACCAATATGACATAACGACAACGTACATTATATACAACGGTACACTCAACAATAGATACTCTATGACATGTACAGTTGTAGGGATGCTCCGAAGAGCATCTCTACAACTGCTTTGGCCTGTAATAAATGCATAAATAAATTAATAATTTACCATTTATTATGACAATAGATTTGGACAGACAACATTTTTAAACAGACAAAATTTGAGTTCTATATTTAAATATGGACGGTCAGTTTTGTAGATTTGGTTAATTTAGATTTTAATTTGTTAAATTAATAAATTCGTGTGTGGTAGTTTTAGTTAGTCAAATAACAAAATAAGGGTGGTATTGGAGCTAAAAATTTTAATTTTTAATTTATTTTATTTTTCAGCTTCCAGGAGCAGGTCGCGAGGTCCCCGTTTATAGTTGACGTCTGGCGGCCGCGCGTGCAACGGTGCTAGGTTGCGCAGATGGTTGTATGGCGAGTTGTCGGCGCGGTCTAGCAGCTTCCGCGCCGACTCTATGACGAATTCATGCACCGCTGGCACCTCTGCCTTTCCGCGCTGTTGGTTGGTGAGGGATGTCATTGGTGTAGACCGCGAACAACGCAGGAGACAGGCAACTTCCCTGCGGCACCCCTGCCGCAATAGAACGAGGCTGCGAGACGGCTCCTTCCACCACCACAGTGAAGGACCGGTCGCGAAGAAAAGATGCTATTAGGCGCACAAGTCCGGGTGGCGTGCTTGTTTGCTCTAGCAATTTATAAAGCAATCCTTCGTGCCACACCCGGTCGAATGCCTTTTCTATGTCGAGAAAGACTCCGACCGGGGAGCGGCCGCGGTAGAGTTCATCGGCTAAGAAGTAGAGCACGCGCACCAACAGGAGAGTCGTAGAGTGCTGCTCACGGAAACCAAACTGCTCCGCTCTAGGCACAATATAGGGCCGCAAGCGGCGCAGCACTAAACGCTCCACCAGTCTGGACGTGTGCGCGAGGAGGGTGATAGGCCTATAGCTTGCCGGATAGCGCCGGTCCTTACCGGGTTTAGAAAGGACTATTATGCGTCCTGAACACCAAAGTAGAGGGAAGTGCGCTGTCCTTAAGACGCCGTTCGCGATGCGCGCCAGCGCTACGACGCCTCTGCGAGGCAACTGCTGCAGCATTGTGTTTGAAACTCCATCGGGGCCCGGCGCCTTGCGCCTGGGCAAACGACGCAGGACTCGCCGAACCTCCGCCGGAGAGACAAACATATCGCCGTCGAGTGGTGGTGACGGCACCGCAAGAAAGTCGCGGACCCGACGCGTCACGTTTTCGTGATGTTCTCGTACCTCCTGTGAAGCGTCGGGAGGAATAGGGTTAAGGGTGAATGTGCCGGCCAGATGTTCGGCCAGCACCTCCGCTCTATCTAGGGCTGTATACTTACGGTTGCCCGCCGAGTCGTAGAGCGGGCAACTAGGTGGACGAGCGTTAGTCAGCTGTCGGTTCAGTTGATATAAGTTAGCGCGGTCCTCGGACACAGTCTCTATCAGTGCGTCCCAGGCCGCGCCGCGCCACGCTTTTACCCTATCCGACAGCTGACTACTTAGACGGTTGAGTTCCCTCTTAACCCTAGGGCAGCGAGTCCTTGCCCACAGCCTCCTGAGCTCCCTCTTCTTCTTCAGTGCGTCCCTGATGTCCCGAGGGAGCTCTCCGCGACCCTTGGTTCTGAGCGGCGCCAGTGATGTGGCCGCCTCCTTTGCGGCCGCAATGCTGCTTGTTAGGTTTTCCACCGCTGACTCTACCTCCTCGGCGGTGGATAACGTACCTTGTAATGCGTAGTCGGATAAGGCCCTCTTATACGCTTCCCAGTCTACCCTGTAGCGCGCCGGTCGGACGATTGTGTACGGCGCCGCTAGGTCCATCTTCACTAGTATCGGGAGCTGCTCAGTGTCCGCTGCATATAGCACCTCTACCGTAGTACAGTACGGTATTGACCTAGCTAGCGCTATGTCCAACACATCGGCGCTATGTCTGGAGTTGGTAGGTACATGTGTTGGCGAAGAGGGCCCTAAGACCTCGTAGTCATGCATTTCTGAGTCAATTTTTAGAACTCTGCCTGCCGGGTTGGTGACTCTAGAGCCCCACAGTGGGTCCTTTGCGTTGAAATCGCCCACTGCTAGCACCGGTCCACCCCCGGCAAACAGAGCCCTTAGGTCGGCTGTGTGAATGGGGCCCGGGGGTCGGTAACACGCATATATCCGCATCTCTACCCCGCCCGCTCTTACTCTAACCCCAATACTAGCTAGAGTCTGAAAGGGCGGGGGTTCTAACTCCTCGTGCACGCAGTCGCGCCGGACTAGTACCGCCGTGCCTCTATAAGCTTGCCCCCTCGGCGATACTTGATCTCTGCGGTACACGAAGAAGTTAGGGACGCGGAATGGCTTGTTTGGTGACAATTTTGTTTCGCCCAGTAATACAATATGGGGATTGTATTCCTGGGCGATCAGCCTAAGCTCCGGGAGTTTCTTACCGACGCCCCCGGGATTCCAGTACATTACCCTTAGCTCCTCAACCATGTTGAGTGAGGAGCTGCGTCAGTGCGTGCGAGGCCGCCGACCAATTGTCAACCCCAGCGGCGATCTCTTTTAATAAGTCGACTAGGATTCCCACTATTATAGCTATGGGATCCCTAGTCGACTGGGAATTGGAGCGGGAGGGTGCTCTACCTTGGTATGAGTAGGCCTCTGGGGCATCCGTGCGCCCGGCGGCTCGGTTGGTGGCTGTTGTCGCTGTTGCGCGGCGGCTTGAGCGGCTCGGGCGGCCCGATGCGGCGGCTTGCTGTGTGCTAGCTGCGGTCGTCTGACTAGCGCTGCTCGCGCTCTGTGTAGGACGCTGTGTGGTCTCTATTGACGCAGGTGGCAAATTAACTGTGACTCTATGTTTTTTAATTGTTTTAGTGTTTACTGTTACAGGTGCAGGCGACGCCGGACGCGACGACTGGCGCGACGCCGGGGCCGACGACGTCGGACAAGATTCGGTGGCGGCGCCGGAGGCTTTTCTGCGCCTCCTGGTACGCCGCTGCCGCTGCCTGACCCGCCCTGGGTTAGCCGGGGCAGCCAGTGAGGTAGGTTGCTGTCCTGTAAGGCCCATGAGGGCGGTCTGTTGGTCGTGCGGGGGCGGCTGAGCTAACCGTTGCGCACCCGCAGCATTGCGTGAGCGGCGGCCGCCAGCCACTTGCCAGCCGTCTGCCACTTCCTCGGCTGACTGGGCGCATGCGGCTGCGCATGCGGCGGGCGGCTTGATTGTGGGCGCAGCGGAGGGGCGCCGGGGATTTGAATTCCCCTACGCCTCGCCTCACGCCGCAGTACAGGGCAGTGGCGGTCGTTAGCAGGATGCGCCTTGCCGCAGTTGGCGCATTGCGGCGAGCCCGCCCTATCGGTCGGGCAGTCCGCCACTGGATGTTCCCCGGCGCACCTTAGACATCTAAACGACCTGTAACAGTTATTCGAGGCATGGCCGAACCCCTGACAGCGGTGGCACTGTGCCAGCTTCTTAGTGTTCCGCCATGCCTCGATTGTAACACCCGGCATGTACAAAAGTTCATCAATTGCATATAAACGCGCTAATTCGGCCTGTGTGAGGTGCACCAGCTGCACGTAAAAAATGCAGCCGGACTTCCTCCAATAAGAGCTAGAGTTTACAGTGCGTACCAACTTCACACTATAACCCAGTTCCTCTAGTGCAGCAGCTACATCCGCCTCATTGGTGTCAAGCGGGAGTCCTCTCACCGCGACTTTTGTAGGCAGCTCCTCTGCCACAGAAAAACAATACCATGATAGTGCAGGCTCCCTTGCACTCAGGTCCTTCAAGTAAGCCTGCACCGTCCTATATTCATCCGGCGTCTGCGGCAGGAAACGCACTCCCTGTTTGTGCGGGCGCGCGTTGGGTGGGCGACCTAATATATTTTTAATTGCCGCAAAATGCTGCGGCCAGTTCGGTAACTTTTCTACAATTAGCGGCGGATAACCCTTCAACTGCTTGATAAGCTGGCTAGCCACTTGAGCGGCCGACGTCGACGCCGCCGCGAGCGGCGCATCGTTGTGTTGGCGCGGCGAGCGTGGCGGTGAGTACTGTTGCGCGACGCTTGCATATGTGACAACGCGCTGCGGCGCGCCCCCGGTGTGCATTGACGCGTCGCGCGGCACATACACACTTTCACCGCCGCCTATGTCTAGTTGACGGTAGGTGGTGTTATCATGCGGCGTAAGATAGTGCTCGATGTCAACACGCTGCGTGTTAAGCGGCGTCGCGACGGAACGTTCTCCATCGGAATGTTGCATATCGCTATCCTGCTCACTCTCATATTCGCTGTCACTTTCAGACGACTGCGGGGGTGAGGTAGAGGGAGGGGGTAAAAATTCCGTGCGAATTTCCCTTTGTTGCTTAGGGGTAGAGTGACCTGCAATGCCATAGTATTCACCTGTAGGTGCTTGGCGCGGAGGCGATAACGGTGATTGCACCAAGGCGGCGTCGGCTATCGGCGTGACGCCTTCACGCGCTTTAGCGCGCTTATCATCGACGCCGTCCGGTGACCTCGGTGAACTTGATGCATGCCTCTTCTTGGGTGCTAGAGTGGTTTCTAGGAAGGATGGGGCACTCGACGACACTCCCGCAGTGGTGCTGAGTGCCTGGGCAACGCCGGACTTACCTAACATTTCTTGGACTGAACTAATTTGCGCAGATCGGTGGCAGATTTGGAAATATTTTTTCCCCTTGTAAGGGAACTAACGGTGGTAGCAGCTCTCATTAGAGGCAGGATAGGCGTTATTTGCTTCCCCTTGGTCGGGGCAGCGGCAGAAGTGCCCTTCCCCGCACGATGCGGGGGAGGAGGGCGCGGGGGACGGGGTGGGATTCCCCCCCGCGGATTGGACATCCCTTGCGGGAACAACGAGACTCGCCCGCCTAAGCTGGCAGTTTGAAATACACTTCACTATTTAAAAAATAGCTTAGCGTATTCCCCCTAACCCCTTAGACGAGCCCTCACAAAAACAAGTTGCAACTCGAATAGTCGAGCTAGTCGAGTTGCAACCCGTTCCACGGTACACTACACGCACAAAACACACGACAGACACAACAACTAACAAAACAAACGGACAAACGAGCAAACCTCGGACAACAGACAATGAAAACAATAACACACAGTATCGGGCGTACTAACCCTTAAGGGGGACGGTAAAACAACAACACGGACGAATAATTGGACTTAATTAGCGTTTTTGATAACAAAAACACTAATTAGCTCCTTGCCTTAGTCCTCAGGGTACACCGAGGGCGACGGCAACCAACACCTACACAAAGACGTCTCACTAGGCGAGCCAGTGAGGGAGCGAGACGGCGCTATGCGAGCGAGATAGCTGTACGACAGCGGGCGTCCCGACGGCGACGCTTTCCTCCACTCCGGAGCGGCGGCTCGACGGAGGAGTACACACGCGCGCGGCGGCTCTCGACGGACAAACGCGACTTCGGGGCGCAGGCGAATATCAGGAAGCACGGTGCTGATATTGCAGCGACACAACCGAAGTGAACGACGTCGCGACGAGAACTGGAGGTGACAAACGCAGGACATGCTCCGACTAATAAACAAAATTGAAAGTAGGTCAACATAAGAGTCCACGAAGACGGTCGACCAATCAGGGCACTTTAAATTATTCATAATTGACTCTATCTCTATCTCTCTCTAAAATTTGTTATCTCTTTCTATCGGCATGTCCTGACATTCGAGAGTTTTACAAATATTCATTAAATCTATTTTACTATTACAAGGGCTTATTTTAACTAACTTATTATAACAAAAATCATCTAAATACAATCATAATTTACAAAGTTATAAGCATGTATAACAAAGTGTTTACGTTGCGGTAACGCCTCTTCAGGGCGCCCTAGCGGGATATTGAAAAACGTCGATTTTTATCCTTTATTGGTTTAAACTTACATTCTAATGTTATATACATAAAAATATACATAATCATCTATTTTATCAAACAATAATTATACTTAAGATCTATTAATCGTTGTCCTGCACAGTAATAAAATTGTTTAATGAAAATGCTGGGATTTGAGAGGCATATCCATATTAAGACAACGATCACAAATCCCGCGTAATGGCACTACCAACGCCGATTACTGAGTATAAGTAATAATTGTTTATTGATGTTGGTTCAGGAAAGCACATAAAGCAAGCACAAGATACATTACGATCTCAATGTGTACTCTGCGAAGAGCTGGAGCCCGCCTCGCGGTAGGGCTCCCTCGGGGACCCTCGCCAGCCAACCCGCCGCAGACTAAGTACATATCTTCTCCCCTCTAGCGTTCCGTTTCCACTTACACCCCCAGCAACGAGTTTTCCGCCTCCCTCCAGCACAGCACCCCCCAGCCCTAGCGCGAAGGACGTTTAGTAACACACAACGAGACGCAAAATCTTTTCCCAGACTTAAAGATTCTAAACAGTTTTTGAGATTGTCAAGATTCCTCACAGCTCGCCAGAATCTAGTCACTACATCTCAACTCGATCATCAGGTTAACTCGACAAGAAATCCCCAATCGGAAATATTCCCATTTTTACAAATTACACACGGCCATCTAGTCCCAAACTAAGCAAAGCTTGTACTATGGTTATATAACTAGTTTATTACTTAAACACCTTTTTTTTTTTTTGTAAATACATACATAAAATACATAAAAAACACTCGGCCCAAGACAGACATGTTCATGCATACAAATATTTGTCTTGTGCGGAGATCGAACCTGCGACCTCGGAGTCAAAGTTGCTGCGACCACCGAGCTTGACAATCGCAATAACGAATGCACGAAGCAAATATATGAGGACGAAGGCATGATTATAAGTTTGGCACCAAACGTCATATTCGATTTAAATTTCCTCACAAGGCATATATTCGTAAGCATTATATCTTGGGCTGAGCTATTTTTATATAGTATAGGTAATACACCTGGATGACCAAGCTTTGCTCGGTGATTTTTTAGAAAACCAATTTAGATCGATTTTTTACTGCTGTAAATCCCTACATTGTAAATTTCATCTAAATCATTAGCTGTTCGTGAGATTGTCGTAGTCGTGGCATATAGTACAATATAATTATGTACAAGAATTGCTCGTTTAATAATATAGGTTTACAATAATAATAAATAAGAAGTATTTAGAATGTATTTACAAACAACATAGATATTTATCAATTATCTAGAGAGGAGACTAGATAGCACTGTGTAGTCAAAAAAAAGAACTCAATATTTATTACAAGATAAATGTAAATAGGAACAGATCAGTATCATACATAACATGGTTAATGAAAGCATAGAAGAAACATTTTTGATGCAATGCAAGGAAAAATAAATACCAACTTCTCATATTTTAAGTCTATTTACATCATGATAAATAATAACCAAAGAAACAATTAAAATCAATGTCGCTACAGGTTTGTGAAAAATCCATTAAGCAGCACTGGCAATGCGCTTTTCACGTAGTCTTAGACGACGCTCTCTTTCAAACTCTTTCATCCGCAGGACATAACTGTAAAGGTATAACATTTCATTTAACATGACATTCTTCTATTTTTATAAAACTAGGATTATTGATATAACAAATAAAGATTATGATTAAAAAAAATACAACATCTGATCAAATATCTATATTAATAACACTATTAATATAGATATTTGAACAAGAGTTCCACTCGGAACTTTTAAGCCTTTTGTATGTCACATGGTTACAATTTGCTGATTTTTACAGCCCTACAGAAAGAAACAAAGTGTGTTCTAAGTATCTCATATTCAAAATACATTTACAGTATAAACTCTATATAACAATACTCAAGGGACTGTGCATATTTTGACGGCATAGAGAGAGAAAGTTGTTGCTAAATGGAGAGCCTGAATTGCATGTATAAGAAAAACTTTTTCGTAAATATACAGTGTTTTTTCTTACTTGCCATGTTTACAGTTTGAAAGTTTGTGAGCAACTAAGAATTTGATAAAATATAGATATTCCTTGAATCCTATAACAACAGTCTACACGTGCAAGCAATCCCAATTAGTAAACAAAAGAACGGATTCCTTACAAAGTTGGGTATGTATGATGCCGACAGTCGAATTTATTATGGGCGAGGATAATAAAGTGACAAAAGAATGTACGTGCAGTTTTTACAAATCTTGGCAAGTGAAAAAGTACTTTTTATTATTTAATTGTTGTTATTGAGAGTGGGTGTAATGCTAATGAAGTGTATCATTGTATGGAAGACAAGCTAAACCAACCAACCAAAGCCGAGTCATTCTGACGGTTTAGGAAGTTTGTCGTTAAATCTAGTGACATTACATTGAGTTCACACTGTATTTGCATTTTACATCCATGTCTGGTTCACAAAATTTCAACATAATTGCTACAGTAAATTCAGAGAAAATTCACTGTGACAGATAGACAGACAGAAGCATGAGTATATGTAATTTGGATGTACAAAACAGTGAAGAACATAATTATATATAGTCAGTACACTGGAGATAAATGGGATAGTTTAAATGAAATTCTCATACAATTGGGAAAGACCCCTGAATGATAATGAAAACAGAATCAATGTTTTCTTCAAATTTTTCTTTTAATTTGGTACTTTGAATAAGAAAAATGTTTGTTCATGAGTTGAGCCTGACCCGCCTGGTGAGCGGTTATTGCAGCCTATAAGCGGTAGCAACATATGGGGCATCACTCACACATTGCCGACCATTTTAAGTTATTACACCTAATCTTACAGCTAAAAATTTGACAACAAAAAGTAATTTACAATAATCATATTATAACTATAATAGCTTTCCAAATATATGTGAGTGTCCTGTTTATTATTTAATTTTACATGTTATGAAACTAATAATACAATTCAACAGACTGTTGAGGCTAGCATAGCAGTATTTGACTAATAACTTACTCGTCCTGTTCGCAATTCAAATAATTGTGCTTCTCGTGAGCGCATTTGTAAAGCATAGGCATATTTTTATAACGGCATACATAATAATCTAACAGAAAGTGAGAACAGTAATCTCGACTTTTCGGTGGAACTCTTGCAGATTTTAAATCTTCTTCTTTTGCTATCATCACTGTAACATTAATAAAAATAAAATATTTTCTCTGCAAAAATATTATGAATACAACACTAACCTATAACATATTATGTAACAATTTTTCCAGCTATAATGATCACAATAAATAATAAGTAATAAAAAGTTTAGTTAATAGAACAGTAGCACACCAGAAACTGAATTACCTCGGGGTTTTCGGGTATAATCAAATCCAGTCTGATGATCATAGGTTGGTTTATCACCCATATACAAATCTACCTCTCTCGCACCATAGGAGCCCATCATTTGACCCATATTGATAATAAAACTATTTTTCGTACTTCAAGAATACCTTTAGTTCTATTTTATTGCTGGGATTTTTTATTGCGCTCAAATAATTCCAAACCCATTACCCAATGAAAGAAAATTTCTTTCGATAAATTTGTTTCCAAACAGGGTTAGGGATGCGTGTGATGTTGAAAAATATCAATGTATCGATATTTTTAAGCGATGTTCAATACATCGCATATTGATATGAAATATTCAATACCAAAAATGATATTTTTTTTAGAACAGCATTGCTGCTACTGAATTGACTGACTGACTAACAGACAGATTGCTCATCACAATATTACATACTAGGCTTATCTGTCGAAGCTCAAGCTAGAGGATGGTCGAGTCGTGTCTTCTAAGTCAGAGATCTTCGCAGAGGTGGAGAGATTCCATGGCAAACTTTAGGCTGCACATGCACCTATCCCTACATCAGCTGCTCGTGTAAGTGATCGCCGAGCCCCGCTAACCCGACACGAAACCGAGGACATTCCAGACATCAGTATGGGTGAGATTAGGATAGCCCTTGAACAGCTGAAAATTATGGTAATGCTCCCGGTAAGGACGGAATCCCAACAAAACTGTTGAAAGCTGGAGGAACTCCGGTTCTAAAGGAACCTCAACGTTTTTTGATTCCGTCATTCACAAAGGGACCGCACCAGTCGCGTGGACCAGGAGTTTGGTCGTCTTGTTCTTCAAGAAAGGTGACAAAACCTTATTGAAGAATTATAGACCGAGCTCACTCCTGACCCACGTGTTTAAGCTGTTTTCAGGGGTTATCACGAATCGTCTCGCTCGAAGGCTTGATGACTACCAGCCACCGGAACAGGCTGGGGTTCGTAAAGGCTACAGTACCGTGGACCACATATATACATTGCAGCAGATTGTGCAGAAAACCAAAGAGTACAATTTGCCGTTCTGTGTAGCTTTTGTGGACTACGAGAAAGCCTTCGACTCCATCGAAACTTGGTCCGTTCTGGAATCCTTACAGCGATGCCAAGTCGACCACCGCTATATCGAGGTGCTGAGATGGCTATATAGCTCAGTGACAATGACTGTCCGCGTCCAGGACCAGCAGTCTAAGCCTATCCAGCTGTAGCGGGGAGTACGTCAAGGAGATGTCATTTCCCCAAAACTATTCACTGCTGCTCTGGAAGACGTATTTAAGACGCTGGGCTGGAAAAAACGGGGCGTCAATGTGAATGGCGAGTACATCTCACACCTTCCGGTTCGCCGACGACGTGGTCATAATGGCTGATTCGCTGGAGGATCTCGGTCGTATGTTGGTCGATCTCAATGCTGCATCTCGACGTGTGGGGCTGGGGATGAATTTCGACAAGACGAAAGTCATGTACAACGATTTTGTCATCCCTAGCCCGGTTATCGTAGAGAATGCAGATATTGAAGTAGTTTTAGACTATGTCTACCTCGGACATTCCATACAGCTTGGCCGGGGTAATATCAACAAAGAGATCGATAGACGCATTCTACTGGGCTGGGCAGCTTTTGGATAGCTTCGTCACATCTTCGCCGCGCAGATACCCCAGTGCTTGAAGACTAAAGTCTTCAACCAGTGCGTTCTCCCTGCGATGACTTATGGTGCAGAGACTTGGACACTGACCATCGGACTGGTCCACAGGATAAAGGTCGCAGAGCGAGCGATGGAGAGGGCTATGCTCGGGGTTTCTCTGCGGGATCGAATCCGGAACGAAGAAATTCGACGGAGAACCAAAGTTGTCGACATAGCCTTCAGAGTTTGTAAGCTGAAGTGGCAAAAAAATCCAAAAACAGCTATGATACGATGTTCCATCATGAAGTTCCAGTTCATATCTTTCGGCTCCATCATCAGATCAGTTCGACAGTACCATATTATTGTATTGTCATCAGAACTACATACAGCTGCCAATTGTCATTACGCTACGATCTTTGGAAGATGGTTAAATTAGTTACCTTAGATTCCATTACATAGTTAGTTACATACAGGTCGACTTAGTAAAATTTTGTTAAAAATAATGGCATTCGCGTTAATTATGGCGGCAATCGCAGACTGCAGCTGTAGACTGCCAGAGACACTACACTGATCTATATTAATCATGAAATTAATTCTCGTGCAGACTTAGTGTGGCTTGCAGTCTGCGGCTATGGTCTGCGGTTGCCGCCCATCTTGGAACTGTACCTTTTACCAAAATTTGTTTTTCAGCAGAAGACATTAAACATAAAGTCTTCTCCTTGGAGACGGCGTTGGATGGACTGCGAGGTAGGGACCTCATCGTGGGAGTGGACACCAACAGCCACTCACCCCTTTGGTATAGTGAGAGGCGCACTTTACACCGGCCGAGGACATCTGACTGATGATCGTAGGCAACAAATGGAGGGTTTCGTCAACGCCAGGTGCCTCAAGATCCTCAACCAGGAGGGCCAACCTCACACTTTTTGTGGCTCCAATGGGGTCAGTAATATTGATGTGACGTTATCGGCTGGAGGTTTGATCGTCAGGAATTGGAAGGTCCACGACTCTATCAGCTGCTCGGATCACGGGGGCTAACTCTGTGGGCGGATCTGAACGGACACAGGCGATCGAAGAGCCTCCGCGATTTCGGGATCGGGGGGTCAATTGGTCTGTCTTCGAAGCACTGATCCATGCCAGGATGGGGTACGTATAGTGGGACCAGTCAGCCGGTAAGGTTAGTGAGGATTTTTTGGGGATCATCGTTCGGACAGCCGATGAGTGCTTAGGTACTAAAAGGGTAAAACCTCCGACTGGCTACGATTGGTGGAACGAGGCTCTCGACGCGTTGCGCAGGCAATGTAGAAGGTCCCGGGAGGCGTGGCAGAGGCGTAGGAGATTGGGGGGTAGGGCTGAGGAATCAGCAAAAGCCAACTTTCATACGGCAAGGCGTAAGTATAGGAAGGCCATGGAGAGGGCTCAGCTTGACTTTTTCAGGAGATTGGCAGAGTCTGGCAACAGGGACCCCTGGGGCCAGGCTTATAGAGCTGCGAGCGGGAGGGCCCGTCCTCCCGCCAACGTAATCAATGGCACGTCATTTGTCGAGAGCCAATCGAGTGGCCTGGAAGGCGCGATGCACAGCCTTCTGTATGGGTTGTGTCCGGACGACGACATGTCTAAGGACACGGCCCATCATGGGCTGGTGCAGTTGGCGGCGTCTTTCATGCCCTCGGGCCGAGCCTCGCCCTCTCCGACGCACGAGGATCTGGCAGAGATAATTAGGTCTCTACCTAACACCGCAGCGGGTCTCGATGGCGTTAGCTCATCGATCCTGAGGCACGTCTTTTTCGCGGCATCGAAGGAGTTCCTTCGGGTTTTAACACTCTGCGTAGTAGAAGGGGTGTTCCCCAAGATTTGTAGAGACGGCAGATTATTAGTGCTCCCTGGTAAAACACTTAGTGAGCCGAAGGCGTACCGCCCAATTACACTCCTCTCTATTTTCGGCAAGATCTTGGAACGCGTAATACTAAAATGCGCCCCGCAGATCGCTTCAGGAATCTCCGAGTTTCAGCACGGCTCAGGATATTTTGAGTACGGTAAATGGGTCTAAGTAAGTATGTACAGTTGGTATTCTTGGACATCTCGGGTACCTTTGATAATGCACGGTGGCCCATGATTCTGCTCAAGGCAAAACGGGGGGGTTGTCCGCCGAACATCTACCGGATGCTGACGGATTACTTCACCGGGCGCCGGATCAGCTTGTTCGTGGGCGGTCTTGTATTGTGGAAGGATTCCACCATGGGCTGTCCACAGGGCTCCGTACTCGGGCCGACGCTGTGGAACGTTCTAATGGACGATCTGCAGCGCCTGCCCATACCGGGAGGAGTTAAGATGATAGCGTACGCCGACGATGTGACGGTTATCATTGAGGCTAATTCCAGAGCGGCCATAGAGTCGGCCGCCGGTGCGGTCCTAAGCCAAGTAGGCGCCTGGGGTGCCCGCAATAGGCTGAGCTTCTCCCCCACAAAGTCGGTAACTATGACGGTGAAGGGTAAGTTTCAGCGGCACCCTGTAGTAAAGTTCAGTCAGTCTTCGGTGAGAGCCGTCACATCGGCGACAGTCCTCGGCGTGGAATTGGATCCGGGCAACTATTCGTCCGGCATGCCACTGGAATTGGGGAACGCGCCTCGGCGTGTTTTGGGAAAATGTCGAGGATATCCGCATCATCCTGTGGGGTTAGAGACCCTGCGCTTAGGATTCTATACCAGGGGACATAGGTAGCCACGCTGACGTACGCAGCTGCTATATGATGCCACAGATTATGTACGTATGTTTTTCGCAGTGTCGTCCTGAGAAGTCAGAGGCAGGCACTAATCCTACTGACCAAGGCGTATAGGTCCTCCAGCACGGCCGCCCTACCCGTTCTGGCGGGGGTTCTCCCGGGGGACTTGGAGATAACTCGTGCGGGACGCTTGGATGGGGCGCGTAGGACCGCAGCCGGTAGAGATTTGAGTCGGCTCAAGCGCGAAATTTGGGTTTCTACAGTGAACGAGTGGCAGGATCGGTGGGCTAGCGAGAGTAAAGGGAGGGATTTATATCGATTTTTCCCGGAGGTGTCCGGCCGGCTTCAGGCAACAGGTCGAGCCGGATTATCAGACCTCCCAGGTCCTCGTGGGTCATGGCATTTTTAGGAAACGGCAACGGAAACCTGGGGCTCTACGGGTCTAGTGAGTGCGCTTGTGGGACAGAGATCACATCTTGTGGTCCTGTCCTAGATACGGGGACCTGCGCAGCGAGCTTCTTGGTATGGTTCAGTGCAGCGAATAGTACCCGGGTGCAGTGTATTTCCAGGATCTCGTGTCGACGGAGGCGAACTTCACGGCCTTACGTAGGTTCGCCCACGCATGGCACGCGCGAAGGAGTGCCGAAGAAAGGATGGAGAAGAGTGGAGGTGGTGCGCCAACGGACGGCAGCGGATCCGTAAACGTATTCGTCCCCGCCCCAGAAGGGGGAGAGGGCACAAATGGAACTAAGGAAATAGATTAAATAATTTGTAGAGTATCAAGAATTGCCCGCGGCACAAAAGAGCCTTAGAGCAACGGTGCTGCGCGCATCTCTCGCGATTCGGCTCATATGACCGCGAGGTTGGTGGAGCCATGGTAGGTGGTAGGTTAGTCATCAGTTGATGTGTTGGCAGAGGGGGTTTTCCTTTTTGTAACCTTGGTTTAGTAAGGTTGGACTTGGCTATAAAGTTCGTGGTGAGCCACTTAAACCTTAAAATGCTGTGATAAAAAAGGTGTGTATATATCGTGGTATAATGGAGATAGAAATATAAAAACTAAACTTAGACTTAAAAAAAAATACGCAATATATATATTATTTTAATTAACAATTTACATTTGCGAAGTGTATTCAACATTTGTTACATGTTAACTGAGTAGCTCCAAAATAAAATGCTATTTAGTTGTTGGTAATTTTTTTTTATACTTCCTGGAATGGAAAATTAATTATTATCCAGAATTTCTGGAATGGAAATGTAATTGTTATCCAGACAAAAAAAGGATGTCCGATTTTATGGTCATAAGCTCTTTAACTTTTTTTTATATGAGAGGGGGGCAAACGAGCATGTGAGTCATCTGGTGGAAAGCAATCACCACCGCCCATAGAAATCAGCAACACCAAGAGGCCGCCGATCCGTTACCAGCCTTTTAAGGGAAATATTGACTCTGTTCTATAAGGTCCCCATGTCGTATTTATTTGGGAATACTGCTGAGGGAAGTTGACTCCACAACTTCACAGTTCGTGGTAGAAAATGTCTAAAAGCGTACTGTAGTAGATCGGTAAATATCAAGATGATGGAACTTTAATTTATGGCGAGTTGTACGATAGTGGAATTGAGCAGCAGGTATAAAATCAAACAGCTCATCCGAGCACTCCCCGTGGTATAATTTATATAGAACGCAAAGAGATGCAACATCTCTGCGTGTAGAGAGAGACTCCAGCCGATCAGAAATCATTATGTCACCGATTCCATCAGCTCTTCGTTGTATGCGGTCAATTGGAGCAAGTAAGTACTGGGGCGCACCAGCCCAGAGATGTGTACAGACTGTACAGTATTCCATATGAGGCCTAACTTGGGCTTTATAATACCTTCTGGCTTTTACAGGTGATGACAATTATTATCCTAGAGGCCAATTTGGCCTTGCACACCAAGTGACCACGAAACTGAACATCACTCGATATGTCAACACCCAAAATACCAATGCTGGAGCTAATAGTAAGGGGAGTACCTTCCAATCTGGGAGATAGGACAATTGGGACTTTTTTGGGGTAAACGCATTAACTTGTGTCTTTGAGGGATTCAGCTGGACTAAGTTTAATCTACACCAAATAAATATAAATGTTTTATTCATTCATTCATTCACCAATCAGAGACGTGGCCAAGAGACGTCTCAATACTCTCAATCTCAGACGCAAGTTTTGTTTGGTACTCATCGACGCAATCCCGAGAAACATTACATAGACCACTGTATCTTGCATCCACGGTACTGTCATAGGAATAGCAATAGATGCTGCATATATGCAGCAAGTCATTGATATGCAGAAGAAACAATGTGGGGGCCAATACGCATCCTTGTGGTACACCAGCGTTCAGGGGTAATGGACCGAGCGTGCACCGTCAATCACAACTTTAATGATCCGCCCAGTGAGAAATCTGGCAGTCCATGCGCACAGTCTCTCGGATAATCCAAAAGAAGGAAGCTTGGATAGTTGTCCTTTATGCCACACCCGATCAAAGGCTTTTGCTATGTCTAGACTAGCAGCCAAAGCCTCGCCTTTGCTTTCCACTGGCTCCGCCCAACGGTGAGTCGAATATACCAGAAGATCACGACCTTGGCGAAAGCCATATTGGCGATCATTAATCAGCTGGTGATCTCTGAGTATGCTACCAGCTGTTGGTTGATGATATTTTCCGTTATCATGTTGGTTGATGATATTCCGTTATCATGGAAAACAAGCCTGTGAAATGTGATAGAGCATTGTATAGAGGCATTGTACACATTTATCGCCCCGGGACGAACCCACCGTGCTACCGCCCCCCGTATCCTCCCCCCCGTATAGTAACGTAGGTATTTATTTCAAAAACAGTATCACCTACTAATAGTCATGTCGATATTTTCGGCGATGTATATAAAAAGGCGTTAAATATGTAAAATTCCCGTTTATCACATTTCAAATCGAGTAATGATTTAGATAAGCAAAACATCGATGTATCGTTTGTATTATATATATTTTTTAACAATACATTTAATGTTATTCTATTGGAATGTCAATCATTTCAAATATCGTTGTGCATCCATAAAGACGGCAAATAAAAAAAAAAATCTTGACCCTGGACAAACGAAACGACGTCACATAAATGCTCTAAAGATGTAACTCCAATGCATTCCATGTCCGACTCCATCGCTGTCCGCGCGCGCTGACTGACGCTTGACTGAAGAATTGCCATTACACGTTCACTCAAAAGTCATGACTGATGGTTGAATGATGCAAAAATCAAAATATTCAGATAATCGTCAATCAACTTCATTCAACCATCAGTCACTGCATTAGACGATAGGTTATCCGTCAATCATAGCTGTGACTGTGGTAATACTGACAGCAAAACCTATCGTGTAATGGGCGCCTAAGGTTGCCGTCCGTTATGTTATTTGCTAACATAGCAAAACGAAATAAAAAAAAAACTTTATTACAACAAGGAAATTTATTTTTTGCGATAGGTTTTTCAAAATCGACTAAAAATTCCTGGAAAAACTTTTGTGTTGTAGAAGAAGGTCAAGCATCAACGCAGTTCGTCAACTTTAACAGTGTTGCCAGATGCGGAGAAATATTAGTTCCAATTTAATTATTTTTTATTCTTTTCCGACGCTCTGTGTATCTGTGAGTTATTTCCATGACGGACAATTTGATAACGTTGCTAACATAGACGCACAAATAGACGTTAGACACCTAATGAGCTTCGTGCAAAAGCCAATCAAAACTCAAACATTTATTCTCTAAATAGCAATCTGTTAAATTTAACTCGTATTACTTTTATTGCAAGTAATTATAAATTAAGTTTGCTATATTGTGTTTTATAATTTGTAATATTGAATCATCCTATAAATCTGATGAAAAGTTACTGACTATATAGTCATTATAAACAAGGTTACCTACCTTTACAAATTAAAATTCACAATCCAAGAATTACTCGAAAAAACAGTGAAATATAATTTCAAACCACAATGTTACCAAATATTGGCGATACTCTTAAGTATTGCCATTTGGAAAAATGTTAGTGAAAATAACTTTTTGGTGCGAACTTGGTGAGCGCGGTTGTGTATCTAGACAAATTTTCATAATTTAATGTATAATGATATCGATTATAGAGATAGTTTAATACGGTGCAAGTAATCTATGTATATATATATATATTTTTTTTTTAATTTATTTATTTAACATTTATACAGAAAATAAACATAAACTAAAAATAGCATCAAAAAACCACTTAGGTTTAAACTTGTGCTATTTGTGCACTTAAAAATGAACCACATTCAGAAAAAGATATATATACCTACATATATTACATGTTTTTAAGTTTGACACAGGCTTGACCTGTGTCAAACTCAAAAACATATAATAAACTCGTACAAATAAGTACCTATGTCATGCATATCAAATTAAAACATTATTTCATAAGTTCTATGAAATAATGTTTTAATTTGACTTTGATGTTTTTATTTGTGATACTATTACACAAATCTGAAGGTAGTGCATTAATAAGTCGGGGGACGATATAACCGGTAGTTCGCTCGCCGTACTTATTATTGGCGCGCTCAGTACGTAGCCGATTCCTAGCAACTGCCCGAGTGAATACAGGATGTTTTATTACGTGCTTTAAAGATTCATTGAAAAATTGTTCCTTTAGTAATACAAAATGCACCTGAGTGTATACTGGTAAGACTTTACAATACTTAAAGAGACCGTTTTCACGATCGTAAAATTGATTTTTTATTTTTGGCGAGACCAATGTTTTTAATATTTTGACTTGTAGTTTCCAAATTTCATTTAGATAAGTTTTGTATGTACGACCATAACTACTAAGCCCATATTGTATATGGGATTCTGCCAGTGCATAATAAAGCATTAGTTTCACTCTGAACGGAATACGATTTTTTAATAAAGTGATGTTCGCAAGAAATTGTCTGAGTTTGTCGCAAACCCGTTCGATGTGGTGGCTCCAGTTAAATTTATCATCTATAACCAATCCAAGATATGTATGGGTTTTGACAATATCTATAGGTGAACAGCTGCAGTTTATCACACTGACTGCATGCAAACAGTCATGATCATGGGCAACTAGTTTGGGCACCGGTATTTGTTTAATATACGGGGATTTAATAACTAATAATTTAGTTTTCGTTGCGTTGAGAACTAGACCAGCATCGTGGCACCACCTTGTTAGAGCATCCAAATCTGATTGTAAACGTTCGCATGCCGTCTGAGGATTCCTGTCAGCAATTACGAGGCAAGTGTCATCCGCGAACTGATAGCATGTACTATTTGTGATACAGTTGCTCATGTCATTAACATAGGTTAAAAAGTGTAACGGGCCCATAACGGAGCCCTGTGCTGTGCCTTCAGTTACGGACATGGCTTCACTATAAACATTATCAATTTTTACAGCGAAGGTTCGATTTTTCAGATAATTTTCACACCAAGTTAGTAAGGGGCCGCGCACTCCACAGTCATCCAATCTTTCAACCAGCTGGCTATGTACCAATGTATCAAAGGCGCGCGAGAAGTCGATAAAAAGTGCATTTAATTGCTTATTGACTTCATCGGTGAATTTTGACAAAAGAGTATTGGTACTCTTACCAGACTGGAAGCCAGACTGGTATTGGTTAATTACGTTGTGTTTCCTATAAAAGGCATGAATTTGCTCGCTAACGTATTTTTCAACAATTTTGTCTACAGACGAAAGCAGTGTTACAGGCCGGTAATTAGAATAATCGTTTCGTTTGCCTTTTTTATGGACCGGTCTTACGCAACCTAATTTTAGATCATCCGGATAGAACCCAGCTTCAATACTCCGATTTATTAAGTCAGCTATAGGGTCTGATATACTGTCACCAATCATTTTTATATCCGAAACCTTAACATTATCTAAACCTGGAGCTTTCCTCGAGTTGAGTTGTTTAATAATCTTATAGATACTATTAGCTGAAGCTTTTTTAAATAAAATACTCGAGTCCAAAGGTTTGCGTATAATTTTAGAGTCCGTTAATTTTATATTACAGTTAGGTGTTATACCCTTTACCGCTCTGTCGAAACTGTTTGCAAAATTATCAGCAATGGTTTTTGTCGAAATTCCTTGCTCATCAAAAGCCCTGAGTATAGCCGTATCGAGTGATAAAGTTACTCTTCCTAACATTTGATTAACAATTTGATATATTTTTTTCACGTTATGAAAATTATTATTTATGTGTTGTATATAATATTTATTTCTTTCACATTCTAAGATTTTATGGATTTTATTTCGAATTTTATTATATTCTAATTTTAATTTTGAATCATTTAAACTATTTTTCCAATCAGAAAATATTTTATCTCTTTTATCACATAGCCGGGTGATATTGTCATTTATCCATGGCAATTCAAAATGTTTTGTAAGTTTTCTGGACAATTTACGCGTTGTATTACTTGCAGACATGCTTGCCTGCTCGAAAGAACTATATATAAAACTTAAAATATCATTTGGAGAATTCATACTTTTAGTCTTTATCCATTTCATTTTTTTTAGTTCCTTATAAAGAATATCGCTGTCAATAGTTATTTTAGTAACAGCCTGTACACACTTAGGAACTTCCAACGGTTCATCAATACAGGCAAAGATAATGCCTCGGTGGGCCGCCAGTACGTAGAGTTGAGCGCTTAAACGAAAAGCGCTTAAAAAAGTCTGCTTATCAGCGTAAGCAGATAAGCACGCTTATAAAAATAAGCCTTTTTCGTTTAAATTTTTCACAATGTTGTCTGATAATTTGACAAATTTGATATAGCGCCATCTATAATTGATATACATAATTACTGCCACGTCGCGTCGTGCTGTATTAGCTAGCCATATATGCAATAATAAACCTTACCATCAACAAGTTTAGGTTTACTATCGATTAATTTCATTATCGATTAGTTTCATTTTCGTTTAAACAAATGCGTTTCGTTGAAAAAAGCGTCAGTAATCCTCATTCAATATTGAACCTTATTCGCAGGTGCCTTAGGATTAATGTTGTATAATTTTCTTTCACTTTAGTTTCAAAAATGATTTTCGTTTAAATAAACAACGCTTACGCTTTTTTAAGCAGTACGCTTTTTGTTGTCAACTGGTAAGCGCGCGTGTGCGCTAACGCTTTTGCTGTTGTCGTCGGTCGATTAATGCGAATTTTTTTGCTTTGCTGTGTTTAGTATGTTCATGCGTATACGAAACTTTAAATAGGTACTTAGAGAAAAGAAATCGGCTGCAAATAGATACTGTCTGTGATCGTTAACCATTGCATTGTCTTAAAGCAGCGACTAAATGTTTAAACGTTTTCCATAAGCGTAGACGCCTCAAGTAGCATTAACGACAAAAAAGCGTTTAAGTAAAAAGCGCGCTTAATAAGCGCGCTTTTGATATAAAGTACAACGTTTAAACGTTTATTAATTTTAAGCCGTTTTTTCCAACTCTACCAGTACGACATCGAGCACCGCCGCGAACGGATCTAATGTCGGAAAACGTGCAAATATATGATCGATACATGATTTTGTAATCAAATCTTTTTTAGTTTCGATTCGGGTATAATCTGTTATTCCGCACATTAATCCGTGTTCGCTAAGTGTTCTTAAATATGAATCTTTGTATGCCGAGTTAACCTTCAGATTAATGTTAGTATCACCAATAAGAAGAAAGTTTTGTTTTAAATCAAACTTAGAAATATGACTGCATAGCTCTCTAATATATAGGTTTATGTTTGTAGATGGCGGCCTATAGATTGCACTCACAACCACGTCCCGATGCGAATGCATTTTTATTATGCCTGTAAGGTTTTCAAAAGTTTTAGTTTTTTGTTCGATTAACGTAAATTTAATATGATTTCGTACATAAACAATAATTCCACCGCCTCTTTGATTCGTTCGTAGCTGTGAGTACATTTTATAACCGGGTAAGTTAAATAAGTTAACTATTCCGTCTGAGATACCTACTTCTGTAAAAATTATGAGATCTAAAGGGAAAATACAATTATGGATGGTTTGTTGCAATTTCGTGAAGTTTTTTATAAGCGATCTTATATTAAAATGTAAACATGATAGATTTATACCTGTTTTTAATGGTATTTGTTTGAAAAAATTGGAAGGGGAAGTACAATGAAAAATTTCTTTTATATTTATATCCATAAATCAAATTACGAATGAACTAAATACTAAACTTAACAGAAATAGCTATGCTTAAATGACTTACAATGAAGCGATTCCTTCTTGTTGTTTCTCACAGTTAATTGAACATAATTTTTCAATTTGCTTGATATCTTGCAATGTACGTATATAATAGATTTTGCTATTATTGGACTTCCTAGCACACACCTTTCCATTCTTACACCATACGTATTGACAAAACTTTTTTAGCAATTGGGTTTTAGCATTATATAATAAAGATTTTTGATACTTCGTCAGAGCTTCACGTATGTAAACACGGCCTTCTGCTTTTTCTTTCGGGACATTAGGGATATGTATATATATATATATATATATATATATATATATATATATATATATATATATATATATATGTCTGTATATGTATATATATATATATATATATATATATATATATATATATACATATACAGACGCAAGCCGCTTCCAACCGGTCATAATGAATAGATCTCCATTATGACCGGTTGGAAGCGGCTTGCATCCAGCGCGATCGTACGGTCTTAATGAGGTCGTCTGTCCACCTTGTGTGTGGACGTCCTACGCTGCGCTTGCCGGTATGTGGTCTCCACTCGAGAACCTTTCGACCCCATCGGTCATCCGTCCTCCGTGCTATGTGCCCTGCCCACTGCCACTTCAACTTGCTAATCCGCTGGGCTATATCGGTAACCTTGGTTCTTCTACGGATCTCCTCATTTCTGATTCGATCTCGCAGAGAGACTCCGAGCATAGCCCTCTCCATAGCTCGTTGGGCTACTTTGAGCTTGTTTATAAGGCCCATAGTGAGGGACCACGTTTCAGTGCCGTAAGTCATCACTGGTAACACACACTGGTCGAAGACTTTCGACTTGAGGCACTGCGGTATGTCGGACGAGAAGACATCACGCAATTTTCCGAACGATGCCCAGCCGAGTTTGATTCGGCGACTGACCTCTTTCTTGAAGTTGGACCTACCTAACTGGACTACTTGTCCTAGGTAGACGTACGAGTCAACAACTTCAAGAACCGAGCTCTCAACAGATATTGGAGTGGGTACAACATGGGCATTACACATTACCTTCGTCTTGTCCATGTTCATTTTAAGACCCACTTGTTGAGAAACTCGATTGAGGCCTTCTAGCATCGTGCTGAGATCTTCCATCGAATTTGCCATGACTACGATATCGTCGGCAAACCGAAGGTGAGTGATGTATTCGCCGTTCACATTGATGCCGAATCCTTTCCATTCCAGGAGCTTGAAGGCGTTCTCCAAAGTGGCCGTAAACAGTTTCGGAGATATCAGGTCTCCCTGTCTTACGCCTCTTTTCAAAGGGATCGCCTTTGAACTCTGTTCCTGTACTCGGACCGACATAGTGGCGTTATTATACAAACACTTCAACACTTCGATGTACCGATAGTCAATACGGCATCGCTGGAGAGACTCAAGCACAGCCCATGTCTCGATCGAATCAAAGGCTTTCTCATAGTCCACAAACGCTAAGCAAAGTGGCAAGTTATACTCTTCGGTCTTCTGTATAACCTGCCGCAGCGTGTGGATGTGGTCTATGGTACTGAAGCCTCTTCGGAAACTTTGAAACTTGTTCGGAAGGCTGGAAGTCATCAAGCCTGCGCTCGAGACGGTTCGTAATGACCCTTGAAAACAGCTTATAAACATGGCTCAGAAGCGAGATGGGTCTATAGTTCCTTAATAAGGTGTTGTCGCCTTTCTTAAAGAACAGCACCACCACGCCTCTGTTCCATGCTTCAGGCGTTATGCCCTCGAGGACGACGGTGTTAAAGAGCTTCTGAAGGACTTTTAGCACCGGTGTTCCACCCGCTTTCAGAAGCTCTGATGTGATTCCGTCATCACCCGGCGCCTTGTTGTTTTTAAGCTGATTCAGGGCCATTCTAATCTCGTACAGGCTGATATCCGGGATATCCTCGGTGAAGTGTCGGGTCAGCTTGGCTCTTGGGTCTTTGGCCGCGCTGTTAGCAGGCTTGAGGATGAATCTATATATATGGTGTAATATTGAATCACGTGTGAACATACTAGTCAAAGCCGTTGTTCATTTGTAAATATCCTTTAAATCTGATGAAAAGTTACTGGCTACGAATTGTATTATTCAAAAAGGTGGTAGGTAACCTTTTTGAATAATACAATTCGTAGCCAGTAACTTTTCATTAAATCTGATGAAAAGTTACTGACTATATAGTCATTATAAACAAGGTTACCTACCTTTACAAATTATAATTCACAATCCAAGAATTACTCGAAAAAACAGTGAAATATAATAGCCCTGCCATACACTCGTCGAGTGGCGAGGGAAGTAGCGAGGGAAGTAGGCAGGAACGTAGTGTGGCCACGTTACTCGTCTTGCCGCTCGTCTTGCTCCTCGCCTTGCCCATCATTCCCTGTTTTGTCGGTTTTTTGGGCGCGAATCAAAGGACCGGCAATGTGAACGCGAATGTCCGGCCACATAATCGCGTCGGACGCATTCCGCATCGAGCGCTCGGGCGCGTAACACGCGACATATTTTTTAAATCTATTTTTTAAAATCATGTCTGTCATGAACATTTCCCTATAAGAGCTGCCCCCTTACCACCATCTCTTATTGCGATTCAATAACTGAACAGAATGCTTATACATACCAAAGAATTAGCGACTCTATTTCAAATGGATTAGAGTCGCTTATTCATTGGTATGATAAAGCAATCTATTCAATTATTGAATCGCAATAAGAGATGGTGGTAAGGGGGCTGGTAGCAAAAAAGAAATGTTTGATGGCATGTTTTAGACCGTTAGTCTATAAAAAAAAGCTTCGTTTCGCTATAATAAAAATGCATATCGCGGACGCTGCCACAGCTTCAACGTCCATTGTATAGCAAAGGCGAATGTCCAAGTGCGGAGCGTCGCGAATAATTGCGCGAGTAGAGCAGTGTGTGGGCAGTGAGGGAAACATCGCGGCAGCGCGAGGAGCAAGGCGATGAGCAGCGCGAGGAGCATAGTGTGGCGGCGGGGGTAACAATGAACAAATATTGGTGATACTCTAAGTATTGCCATTTGGAAAAATGTTAGTGAAAAGTACTTTTTGGCGCGAACTTTGTGAGCGCGGTTGTGTTTCTAAACAATTTTTTTCTTAATTTAATGTATAATGATATCGATTATGATAGTTTACTAAGGTGGAAGTAATCATTTGAGTGTGTAAAATTAGCTGAATCTTTGATTATATTAAATGTTTCAATCGGGGCTGTTGAGTCATTCCAAGGAGTCGTGCAACACAGCAGAAAAATTACACTGTCAGTTTTACTGTTGATGTAATAAATCAAGATGATGCCTGACGATATTTTTCTGCATGTCTCTGAAGCCGGGAATGAGCTAAAGAAATAATACAAAGACGGACTCTAAAGCACAAGGATTCCAGAGCCGAAACGCTATTTGATAAATAAAGATTAATGAAATGGGCGGGTAGCTAAAAATATGATTATCTAGGAAGTACATAACATACAAAACCATTGTACAAATGGTAGAATAAAATGTGTGTACATGAAACGAAAGTAGCCTGGATTTCACACTCATTTTATATTTTTGAGAAATAATAAAATTATGGAAGTTACAAACAGATTTAAAGCTCACAATTTGACTATTCTGAAAACAATCGGAAAAGGTACCTACGGGTAAGTACAAATAACTTTTTTGACTCCAATACGATTTTTTTTTCTTTTAAACCGTTTTCAACACAGTTTCCAAGGAAGGCATGAACTAGTCCAGAGCAATTTTTATGCCGGGATGCCAATTACGCTTCACCTAAATATCTAAAATTGCTGTCAAAGTGCTATAGTTTTTAGGGTGCCGTATCCAAAGGGTAAAAAGGAACCCTATTACTAAGGCTCCGCTGTCCGTCCGTCCGTCCGTCTGTCACCAGGCTGTATCTCATGAACCGTGATAGTTAGACAGTTGAAATTTTTCAGATGATGTATTTCTGTTGCCGCTATAACAACAAATACTAAAAAATAAAATAAAATAAATATTTAATGGGGCTCCCATACAACAAACGTGATTTTTTTGCTCGTTTTTGCTCGCAATTGACAACGGTAATAGGTAGACGCTTGAAATACTCACATAATACTTAGTTATATATTTACTTTAAAAATAAATAATTAAATAAAAATAAAACAAATATTTAAGGGGGGCTACCATACAACAATCGTGATTTTTTTTTGCCGTTTTTATAGGTAATGGTACGGAACCCTTCGTGCGCGAGTCCGACTCGCACTTGGCCGGTTTTTATTATATCACGTCAGGTGTGAACAAATTCACGGTGGCGGCGTGCCTGATAAAAAGCGATTACCACTATAGACGTGTACAATACAATAAATAATATTTGCGCGCTGACACCCCCGCTGCTAACACAGCATTTTATCATGTCAGGTGACCTCACTCACAGGATTACAATAATCTAAAGATGTTTTATCTACGCTCTTGGTAGGACGAATACTATTGTAACTTTTAGGTGTAAGCAGATATCTAGGCAAATAATTACCGATTATCTTTTTTATCCGGTTGCGGAATAGAGAAAATCTAATGTACCTACGTCAAATAAGGTCTAGATTTGTGATTACATATTTAAAAAAAAATACGTGTGGCACTCGGGGATTGCCGCGGACGCCGCGGTAAAGCTATAACATAAGCAATTATAATTATTTATTTATTTAGGTATGCAGTAAAGTTTTTTCTTTGATATTAATTCAAGTTACACTTTATGAAAAATAAAAAAAAAATATTAAAAAAAATTATATATTTTCGCCGCTCTCAAAGCCCGCGATAAAAGCTATTTTATTAAATTAAAATTTAATCCCAAAATCAGTAATAATGTCAAAAATAATATTAGCGAAAAAGTTCAAAAAAAGTCTTTAGTTATTCATCACACCAACATCGAATAAAGTTACAAAAAGAGTATAATGAGCACATCGAGGCGCGAACGTAGAAATGATAGTTCAAATTGGTCACACATTTACAACTACGCCATTGACTCGATAATACTGAGTGGCGAAATACGAGTATGTATTGGGGGGTGTTAGCCGTGTTAGGTTTTATTTTCGTTACGGAATTTCTTGATTCGGTCGCCGCGCTCAAAGCCCGCGATAAAAGCTATACAATAGCTTAAAAATAATGTACTTAAATTTGTGACTACATATATTTGTACAATATTTTTAGCAGAATGTTGATTAAACTTATATTATGTCTTTGTTTCGTGTTTTAGGGATGTATATTTATGCGAAAATAAAATTAAGAATACACTAAGTATAGTCAAATATATTGAATTAAATCTGAGCGTTCAATCCCAAAATCAGGTAAGTACTTAAAGTATTAGTAGTATTACACTTATAATGCTAATGAAAATAAGATGTACAAGTAAATAGAAAAATCGTTCCCATTTTGTGCAGGGGAGATCGGGTAATAAAATGGGGTGGCTAGTAGTTTTGTTAAAACTTCCTAAAGCTGTATTCACACGCTGGCCAAGGGGCGGCCAAGCAGGAAACACATGCAGGAAGCAACAAAGATCCAGCACAAACACTGCGCTTTGTGTTGGCCGCAAGCACAGTACACCGCGGTTTGTCAAGTAGATAAACAAGCAGTGAACAACAAACACCCATCCACACGCTGATGTTTGTTGTTTCCTATTTGGCCGTTGTTTGGTAAGCTCGTGGACGAACCATTACGAACAAAGCCATACACCAGTACACCTGTGTTTGCCAAAGAGATACACAAACGGCAAATAACAAACATCCAATCACACGTTGATGTTTGTTGTTTGGCAACCCATTTGGCCCCCTGTAGGTACTATAAATAAATATAAAAATTAGTTTTCTTTGAACAATGTAAAGTAGTTACATTGCTTAGATTTCCAGTATTATTCAGAGCTGAACTGAAGTACAAATTCCATACGCCTCGTTAATATTCATATTGGAATATAGGAACAAACATAAGCTGTCCAATGAAACCGAAATTGAATGACATTGATTCCTGATATCCGAGTTAATGTGGAATCTGAAAGACGACATAAAATTACAAGATCGCATACTAATCGGCAGAAACTAGCCTATGAATTAAGTATGTATCACAACTAGACGATCACAACACAAACATAACACATTACAGGAATATGTATTCTACTACTCATAATTCATATCTAAACGTAGCATATAACAATGAAACATATTCGTTCACTGTGTCATGATAGGCAATGAAAATCGACAAAAATGTCGATAGATTATTGAACCCTAGTACAAAATTTAAATTATTTTCCTATACAAAATTTTCGTAAATTCTTCTTTTTAGTATACTTCTCACGAAAGTAAGATATATGTAATCTAAATACTAAGATAGATCTTCCAAATGTCAATTTTTGTTCGTGCCGTTATGTGCAAACACGCTGTCAAACCATTATCCAATAAGATTCTATATATATTTATCACTAATCTCTTTCTACCATACAGTGAGACTGCTAGTGACATCTCACTCGCACAGCCGTTTGTTCCTCTATTCCGCTTGGTATATTAATTATACGATGTATGTATTTTTTATTTTGGTAAACGATGTCAAAGTCAAAGTCAAAGTCAAAATTCTTTATTCTGTGGGCCCTCGCGGGCACTTAGACACGTCTTTTACAATTAGGTATATTTTTTTATCTACCAGCATTTCGGAATGACCATTGACGAGAAGAAATGCCGAAAGAACCTCTGTCAATATAGGTCTTTTTTAAATAGCCATACAATATTATCATTATACATAATGCAATAAAAAAAATGGTATTCAACCAAAATAAGAGAAAAAAAAATTAAAGTAAAATAAAATAGTAAAAAAAAATAAAATATATTATAAAATCATAGTATAGAGTGTAATATACATATTGTATAAAAGTCTAAATATGTATATCCACAATACTACTTGTCCAAATAGTATACATTTGTTTTCTTTCATATTTTATTTTCATATATAGTTCAAGCATAACATTACTAGATGGCGCCACAATGCAAATTGAATCGCGTTATGGTTTGATTTCTATCGATTGCATACATGTTACTTGTATCACCTTAATAAATTGAGTTGTTCGACAGTAGTGGTGTTTTAATTTGTGTGTCTAATAGTGCAGTGCTGACATCTGGTGCCGAAACCCGGGAAGAAAGGTTTTAAGGACTTGTAAAAAATCGTGAGTAAAGTGAACAATCAGTGAAAATAAACTAAGTGTCGTGATTTCTAGGACTTAGAAAAATTCAGTTAAAAATAGACTTAGAAATTATTTGCGATATCTGGGACTTGTAAAATTTTGTGCGAATTCTAAGACTTAGAAAATTCTGTGATTTTGGACTTGTAAAATTTTGTGCGAATTCTAATGACTTAGAAAATTTTGATTCAATAAATTAACTTAGAAAATTTATGTTACTTCGGGACTTGTAAACATTGTGGACTTTCGTGTAATAATTAAATAGTGGTAATTATCTGAACTGTTGTAAAAAAATATCTGTGGACTCATATCAATTTTAAGCAATAGTATTCAACTACAAATTTAAAGATGGAATCGAAGTGTTTGAGGCAAGAAGATCAATTTGAACATTTAGAAAAGTCTTTTAAAAATTATAAGAAGTCAGCTAAAGAGAGAATTACACAATCATATGTAGAAACAAGACTTGAGCAATTAGAGAAACTCTCTGCAGAATTTTTTGATCAGCATTCGGAAATAGTATCGCAAGTAACAATTGAACAAAAATCGAAATTAGCTTATTTCAAGAAAGACATATATAACGAATTTGAAGAAATCTATATAGAATATAAAGTAAAACTGAAGGAAGATTTAAGGAAAATTTTGCAATCAGTAGGTGAAACCTCATGTAGCACACATGCCAATCCAAGTGTATCATCAACTAATGAGCTGAGACTACCCCAAATCAATTTGCCTTCATTCTCAGGTGGTTATGATGAATGGCAAACGTTTTATGACATGTTTCTCTCACTTATACACAATAATAAAAGTCTAAGTGCTGTGCAAAAGCTCCACTATCTAAAGAGTAGCCTATCTGGAGAACCTTCTAATCTACTTAAAAATTTGCCGACTACGGAAGTGAACTATATAGAAGCATGGAAACTTCTGACTAAGAGATACAACAATCTAAGATACAACACTAACGAAGTTATGAAAAAATTGTTTTCTCAAAGAAATGTGATAGCAGATTCCGCTGTTGGTTTAAAGCAACTTTTAGATACAACCACCGCGTGCCTGAAGTCTTTAAATAATTTAGGCATAAAGGTTGAAAACTGGGACGTAATTATCAATTATTTAGTTGTATCAAAATTAGATCAGGAGTCTCGCAAGCAATGGGAGGTGTACGTGAGCCAGTCTGAATCTGAGACGCTACCTACTTGGATAGAATTGACAAAATTTCTAGAAACACGCTTTAGAACCTTAGAGATGATTAATCCAGCAAAACAATTAGTCAAGCAAAAGTCTTTACATTCTACAATTGGAAAAACTGAAGCTACATCACGTAATACTGCCTGCACTATGTGTTCCGGACCACATTTATTATATCAATGCAAGCAATTTAGTACCCAGTCTCCAGAAAAGAGAAGTGAGTTTGTGCAATCAAGGAGGCTGTGTTTTAATTGCTTGGCACATAATCATTCAGTCAAGTTTTGCCGTCAACCTACCTGCTGTCGACGTTGTGGCAAAAGACATCACTCTTTATTGCATCTTGAGAGAAAACCTGAATCAACTCCTACGGAGTCACGCGATAGCAATGAGCAAAGTTCTACAGAGAGAGAAACCCAAATATCAGCTCATTTTGCACAAGAGATACAAACTGAAGTTTTGTTAGCAACAGCTGTAGTAAGAATAAAATCATGTAATGGCTATTCTCAAGTCGTACGTGCGCTAATTGATCAAGGTTCCGAGGCATCATTTGTTAATGAATCTACTGTGCAAGCCTTGGGGCTCAAGAAAACGACGGTGAATGGCGTTGTATCTGGAGTAGGCGAAGAGAAAACACGTACACGGAGCATGGTGTCATTTACACTAGAGTCACGATACAATTCATTCTCAATACCTGTAAATGCATTCGTCTTAAGTTCACTGACATCGTTTTTACCGAGCAGCACAACATTTATCACGGACTGGCCAGATATTGAGAAGTTATCACTGGCAGATCCGCAATTTGGAGTACCTAACAGAGTCGATGTTATTTTGGGTGCTGACATTCTCAGTGAAATCATTTTGGAGGGTCTTAAGAAGCATCCATCTGAGTGTGGCCCAATTGCACAAAACACACAATTGGGTTGGATATTATCAGGACGAGTTCAAAAGAAAAATCAATCAAATCCTAGAATCATCAATCTTCATTTACAAGTGAAAGAAGATCAACTACTGAGCAAATTTTGGGAAATCGAGAGAGGTCCAGAGAGCATTGAGAAGAAAATGACGACAGCTGAGAAAAAATGTGAAGAGTTTTTTGAAAAAACGACAACCAGAGATGAGGAAGGACGGTACGTGATTAGATTGCCGTTTAAGGACGTAGAATCAGAATGTTTTAGTAGTCAAACGAAACACATTGCATTACGGAGATTTAAACTATTAGAGAAGAAATTGAGGAAGAATCCAATTTTGTACGAAGCTTACAAGAATGCTATAAAAGATTATATTCAACAAGGTCACATGGTTAAAGTGTCTGACCCAAATGATACAACCAGAGCTATTTATCTTCCTCACCATGCTGTTGTGAGAGAAGATAAGGAGACGACGAAACTGCGTTGTGTATTTGACGCATCTTGCAAAGGATCGAATAACGTTTCACTTAATGACTGTTTTATCGTAGGTCCTAAACTACAACAAGACCTAAGGCATATTTTGATGAGGTGGAGACTTCATCCGTACTGTGTTGTGGCTGATATTGTTAAGATGTACAGACAAATTCGTGTTCATGATGACGATACAGATTGTCAAAGAATCTTATGGAGATTCGATCCCAACGAGCCAATAGAGTGTTATAAACTAGTTAGACTTACATTTGGTACCTCGTGTGCACCATATTTGGCAGTTAAATGTCTTCAACAATTGGCCACAGATGAAAAATCTAAATATCCAATAGCTGCAAAAATAACATTGACTGACTTTTATATGGACGATCTATTGGCTGGTGGAGAAACTGAAGAAGAAGTCATCGAAATATATGATCAATTGAACAAACTAATGAATTCCGGAGGACTTAATCTACAAAAATGGTGCACAAATAGTGAAGAATTACGTAAGCACATCAAAAAAGATAAGCAAGCAAATCAGTCAGAGAGTTCAAATCAATCATTAGTTTTTAGAGAGAACGATATGATTAAAGTTTTGGGTATATCTTGGAATAAAAGTACGGATAAATTTGAATATACGTATCACTTACCTGAATATGTTATGCCCATCACTAAAAGGAAGGTATTATCGGATATAGCAAGACTATATGATCCCTTAGGATGGATTGCGCCTATTATTATAACTGCTAAAGTTTTCATGCAAAAGTTATGGAAGTCGGGTCTAGCTTGGGACGATAATTTGACGGCAGAACTGTTAAAAGAATGGCTCGAGTTTCGAAGAGATTTACTTAATGTTAAAACTATAATAATCCCAAGGTGGGTTGACGTTAAACGAGGTGACCATATAGAGTTGCATACGTTCGCAGATGCTTCACAAGTAGCATACGCTGCAGTTGTGTACATCAAAATTTGTAACAAGGCAGGCCATGTTAGAGTACATTTAATCACAGCCAGAACTCGAGTTGCACCTGTGGAGAAAGAAGTGTCAATTCCGCGGTTAGAGCTGTGTGCAGCACTGCTAGCAGCTCAATTGATATCTGAAGTATCCCAAGTTTTGAGTATCCCAAAAGAAGATTTATATGCTTGGTCAGATTCCACAGTCGTTCTGGCATGGCTTCAGGGCGAACCAAGTAGATGGACGACTTTTGTCAGTAATAGGGTTTCGGAGATCTTGACCATACTTGATCGAGATCAGTGGAATCACGTCGGCACACAGCACAATCCTGCTGATTGTGCTTCACGAGGAGTAGCAGCTAAGCAGTTACAGAGTCGCAATTTATGGTGGCATGGTCCTCAATGGCTGAGGGACATAAAAGATAATAATCCAAAAGAACCAATGAAGTTCGTGACCTGCGAAGAACAAAAACCCATCAAAAGTATGACTGCTGTAGTCCATCCAAAGGAAGAATTTTTGTGGTTAAGATTTTCAAATTTACAGAGGCTATTGCGAGTGCTGTCATATTGTAAAAGAGTGCTACTATGGAAGATAGATAAGGAAATAAGAGAAGTTGCAGATATCATATCAGTAAAAGAGATGGAAGATATTTTAAACATATGTGTGAGAGAAACTCAAAATTTATATTTCAAAGACGACATTAAACTATTAAAATCTAACAAATCCGTACCAAAATCCAGTAAGCTGCATACACTTTGCCCCTATTTTGACGAAAATGGTGTACTAAGAGTCGGAGGTCGCATAGAGCGGTCTCAGGAAGGTTTTGACAAGAAACATTCTATGATATTACCTGGTGAGAGCCATCTAACCAAATTAATTATTGTAGATGCCCATATAAAAACCATCCCCTAATAATGTTAAATTATTTACGATCAAAATTTTGGATACTGAGAGCGAGAGATCATGTCAAGAAGTGCTATCGTAAGTGTGTGACTTGCATTAGATATTCACAGCAGAAGCGAAATTTGTTCATGGGTCAACTTCCATCAGTCAGACTTAAACCAGAGAGAGCATTTAAATCTACAGGAGTAGATTTTACTGGTTTCATTAAAATCAGATTCTCGCCAGGACGAGGTTCAAGGTCTTATAAGGGATACATTTGCATATTTATATGTATGGTAACCCGAGCGATCCACTTAGAAGCAGTATCCAGCCTGACTTCGGATGCGTTCATAGCTGCCTTTCGAAGATTTGTGTCTAGAAGGGGACACTGTAAGGACTTATACAGCGATAACGGCACCAATTTTGTTGGCGCCGACAAGGAGTTGAGAAATATGTTTAATACGGCTATGTCAAACTTTCCTAAAGAAATCAGTTCACTGTTAGCCAATGAAGGAACTACATGGCATTATATACCACCGCAAGCGCCCAATTTTGGAGGACTTTGGGAAGCCGGGGTCCGTTCAACAAAAACACATCTGAAAAAAGTCATTGGTGACAGTACCTTAACATACGAAGAGCTTTCGACTGTACTGACGCAGATAGAGGCATGTTTAAATTCACGGCCAATATCTCAGTTGAGTGATAATCCAGATGATCCCACGCCTCTCACGCCTGGTCACTTCCTTGTTGGAGAGCCATTAGTGACTATTCCAGATGAAGATTATTCAAATAAACACGTCACAGGCCTCCAGCGTTGGAAAATGATACAGAAGATGTTGAATGATTTTTGGAAGAGATGGTCCAATGAATATTTGGTCATGCTAAATCAACGGTTTAAATGGACCACTAAGAGGAACGAGCCTGAGATTGGTGATGTTGTCATTATCCAAGATTATAATCTACCACCAGCAAAATGGATGCTCGGGACCATAGTAGAAAAACACCCTGGAAAGGACAACATTACTCGTGTGGTTACGTTAAAAACCAAGAATGGTATTTTCCAGAGAGCTTGTAACAAATTGTGTTACTTGCCGAAGATGGACTCATAGAGAGATTTATTCTTTATTTCCTTTTAAGTTTTGTACTTGTTTATTAGCTTGTTATTATATAGTTTCAGTTCTTAGTTTAGCACGGTGGGCGGCTATCTTATTATTATATAACATTTTGTGTTTTAAGAACTAGTTCTTGGTGGGCGGAATGTCCAAATAGTATACATTTGTTTTCTTTCATATTTTATTTTCATATATAGTTCAAGCATAACATTACTAGATGGCGCCACAATGCAAATTGAATCGCGTTATGGTTTGATTTCTATCGATTGCATACATGTTACTTGTATCACCTTAATAAATTGAGTTGTTCGACAGTAGTGGTGTTTTAATTTGTGTGTCTAATAGTGCAGTGCTGACACTACTTGTAAAGATAAGACGCCTGTGCTTCACATCCTGTGCCGAGAATTTGCCATACATTTTTATCATTAAGGTAATCGTCGGTCCTGTAGTAAGCCTTTTTGCATAAGGTGGTCTTAATAAGCTGTTTGAATTTAGTGTCGGGTAAAATCAGTACCGACTCCGGCAACTTATTGTAGTAGCGGATGCAATTTACGACAAACGAATTATTGACCTTCCCCAGTCTATGTTTTGGAATAACCAATTTGTTTTTGTTCCGCAAGTTGAAATTAGTTATATCACATACTTTTGTAAAATTCGAAATATTTTTACGGACGTACATAATATTTACATAAATATATTGAGAAGCGACAGTGAGTATGTTTATCTCCTTAAATAACTCACGGAGTGAATCCCTAGAACCCAAATTGTAAATTGATCTAATGGCTCTCTTTTGTAATACAAAAATTTTATCAATGTCAGCTGCTTTACCCCATAGCAATATGCCATATGACATAATGCTATGGAAATAACTAAAATAAACGAGCCTAGCAGTTGTCTCGTCCGCTATCTGTCTTATTCTCCTAACCGCATAAGCTGCGGAACTGAGTCTGCGAGCTAGTTTCGTTATATGAGGGCCCCATTGCAACTTTGAATCAATGGTAATACCAAGAAAAACAGTATCATTGTCATTAACTAGGGTGGTGTCCTTTATGACTACATCAGCATGGACTTGCCTGACATTGGGTAACGTGAATTTAATACATTTAGTTTTGTATGAGTTAAGAAGGAGATTATTTGTAGTAAACCAGTTCAAAATTGCAGAAAGAGCATTATTAACATCATCAATTTTGTCTTTATACCTAGCAACTTTAAAAATAAGTGAGGTATCGTCGGCAAACAGTACTACGTTGGCAAATTTTTCTACCAAATCAGGCAAATCATTGATGTATACCAAGAATAAGAGAGGACCCAAAATTGAACCCTGGGGCACGCCCATTTTTACCTCAAATGCATTTGATTTTGTGCCATTTACATCCACCGTTTGAGTTCTATTACTAAGGTATGATTCTACCATTTGCAAAGCCTTCTCTTTAATACCATAATGATTTAATTTGAGCAGCAGTGTCTGATGATCAACACAATCAAATGCTTTGGAGAGGTCGCAAAACACACCGATAGCGTCCTGAGACGTCGTATTTTATTAATCATTTACTATATGATGACATCTGGGAAACCTATTTGCAATAATTTTAATATTCCAGGATATAACTAATGAAGTAAATATATTGGCATCAATGAAACATCCCAATATTATAAGGTTCTATGATTGCCATTATGCTCATAATCACGTAATGATTAATATGGAATATGCTCGAAATGGGAATTTAGCAGAATATATGTATCAAAGGTGTCCAAAATTAATAGATCAACAGGTAAATATAAAACACTGATTTTAACATTAGAAGGAATTGACCCAGAAAGTGGCGACGTCCATTTAAAAAAATCATAAATTTGACATGTAAAAAGCCATAAGATTTTTCTTATACTACGTCTGGTGGCAGACAAGCTTACGGTTCGCCTGATATTCAGCTATCTGGCGCCCAAGTATGGGTACAGTTACACTAGGCGTATGTAGTGCATCGGGATGTGAGCGTGCCTACAGCTCCGGTACCCATCATGGAGATTGGGGAGTGGTGATAAGCTTGGGAGACCAAGCGTCGGTTCGCCACGACCTACTCGACTTAAGAGTGCCTAAGTAGGCTGCTTGCAGGTGAAAGGGGAGTAAGACTTGCTACCAATCAGCTTGCGTGCTCGGTTGGTTTACCGAACGCAAGTGCGGTGCGGGTAAAGGTCCTCTCGTCTGGTTGGTTTACTAGACGAGAGACTCGCAAACCTGTGATATAACCGGAAGGTTGATGCACAGGGGCGCATTAGCTGTAGGCATAGGGTACGTTGGTCCCCCTGATATGCGTGCCGTCAATTTCTTCGCTGCCAATGTAGCAACTCCTTCCTTTCTGTGACCTCACAACTCTAAAGGGAATTGTTATGTGGCTGCGGTCTTCTGCGAGGTGGAGTTACTGCCCCAGTCGGGCAGTTTCCAATTCTGTGACCTACCGTCTCTTTCGCCAGAGCCTCGTTAGTAAGTCAATCGAGTGCACCACGTGCAGGTGAGGTTGGTTTTGGCTCATTAATGATGGTGAGCCACTTCTATTTCAAATTGAATTAAATCCTTAGATATACTTAATTTGAAATTACATTAACTTGAAGTTACTTAGGTAATTGGGTTGTTTCCAATGTTTAAAAATTGTACAAATAAATTAACAATATCGTAAAATACACAAAACTATAAAGATCTGCAAACTTTCATTCTAATATCTTCAGTCAGACTTTTTTTAGCGTCGATCAAAGTTTGGCGGGAAAGTCCATTTTAAAAGTATGAAATTATTAAAAAATAATATTTCCATTGGAGTAGCAATAAAAAATGCTATAACTTTTATTATGATAATAATTACATAAACGTAATATTTAACATAGCTGTCGTACAAATTTCTGATTTGATGCATATAAAATACAAAACTGTGACGTCATAATTCGGTAGTCTTTTGTATGGAGCGTTTTGGGGCAGTCTAAAAATTGTGATTTTCAAATTAATATATCTCGAGAGATTTTTGTGCTATCGAAGTAATTCTTTCACCTATGGTTATATTATGGAGACGTCCCTACATATCAAACAGAAAAAAATGTTAGTCAAATAGCCAATTATAATTATTAATCACAAAGTTATTTTAACTAATAAGTAACTAATCATCTCTATTGCCGCACTTGATTCAGCATGGGGTTCTTCAAAAACGGCGTGAAGAGGTTTTTACAGGGTCGGCAACGCGCGTGTGATGCCTCTGGTGTTACAGGCGTTCATAGGCTACGGTAACTGCTTTCCATCAGGCGGGCCGGGCCGTATGCTTGTTTGTCACACTGGTGGTATAAAAAAAAAATGTTTATTGCTTTTCAACAAACTTAACGACAACAAAGTTTCCGAACTTTTAATTCTTCGTGTAAAATTTTCTGAATTTGCCTCATACCAATCCCCAATAGTCCTCGAATTGTCTTACGTAATCCGCGGGTTTTCTTCAATTAGCCGCTTATCAGTAGGCCAGTAGCCACATTATTTTCGTTGATGGCAGTTGAAGGCCGCCCTTCACGAAATTCGTCATGTCAAGTCGTTTCAAAAAAAGATTAGCTAGAAGTGCAAAGTATAGCATAGTGCCCCATGTACTACTAATATTAAATGCGTATTTTTTTTGTGAGCGTATGTGTCACTTCTAATGCGCCTAGACAGATAGAATATTTAGTACACATATATATAAAATATGTCTTGGAGTAATACCAAATCTATTTTGTGGTGTAAGTGGCTCACCTTAGTATATTTTATGAGCCAAAGTCAACCTCACCTGCACGTGCTGCACTGTGATAATAAGCAAATAGGATCTGGCGCAAGCGGGTCTGAAGACGCGTAAGCGACACTTATTGTGTTGAAACGTGGTGTAAAAAGAATATAAAATGTTGTTGTTTAGATTATTCTAAACACCTAATCATGTAAACATCGACGATCCCGGTGGTCGAATGGTTAGCAATGGCCACTTTGACTCCGAGGTCGCGGCTTCGATTCCCACACAAGACAAACATTTGTATGCATGAACATGTCCGCGACCTCGGAGTCAAAGTGGCCATTGCTAACCATTCGACCACCGAGCTCGACAATAAAGAAATTATCCTTGGCTCTTTTTCCAACTTAATTTTTTCAATGGCGACGCTTTGCTGTGCTGCATAAAACTTTTCTTTTTCAACAGGAAATCCTTTTTTATTTCTGTCAAATTTTACTTGGAGTCAATTATATCCATAAGTTGGATATAATTCACAGAGACTTGAAAGCAGAAAATATTTTGTTGAGTGGAAAAGACGGCGTTTTAGTGAAAATAGGGGATTTTGGAATTTCGAAGATGTTGGCAAGGTAAGCTAAATGATACCGTAGGCCTGTACTTGCAGGATTGGCAGGTCATGGCCCGGATATTATCGTATATCGTAATCATATACCTACACCTATGTCCAGAGTCATGACACTTTGTTCAAAAGTTATGGGTTTAGCAGTGAAATTAAATATCGTGTTATTAGTCACAAATGGCTTTCCGATTTTGATGAAATTTGGTAGCATGATAAGTCACGTATAATAAATACATACATTTCACATGACCGTGGATCATTGCAAAAAAAATTACTAATGTCTATTACATTAGTTTTTTTTTTAAGTTACTTCAGCATAGTGGCTCCGCCTCGCTTGATAGTACCTAAGCTATACCGGAGCCCAAATTGCTGCGGCAGTTGACCGAAGACTAGACAATAGCTGTTATGATATCGGATATAACCACAGACATTCAATTTCAATAATAAGCAGGACGAAACATAAAATATATTAGTGAGTTGATCTTTCAGTCTCGCACGCTCTTGGGGGTTAGTGAATGTTGCTATCCCGTTTTTACACGTATACCAAAACTGTACATGACAAGTTAAAAAAAAAATGACGCAAGCTATGTTTTGAAAGGTCGCCATTTTGCTAAGCTGCCGTTATGTACTTGTCATTGTTATAGGGACGTATTTAGGAACATGTACATTATTTATATTCATTGTGCAAGATTAAATTAAATGCTAATGTAAGAAGCGGTAGAGTGCAGCCGCATACACTATACGTCCTATGACTCCTAGGCTATATATGTGCAGAGTCCCTAGTATATGTATCTCTGGGTGTATAGTGTACGGTCTCTTAACGGTTGAAGGTTGCGGAATGGATACACAACACTTTAGAGTTCACTCAGTTTATTTGTATCACTTCAATGTATACAGTTCAACAATATCAACACAGTAGTAAAATATATCAGTATGTAAGAATATGTTATTACGAATTCGACAAGGGTATTTATTATAAACGACTAACTACTCTATTAACGTGTACTGCGCGATTCGATGTTAGCGGGCGACTGTCGTGGCTGTGAACGACGCCTCGAAATATGCTGACATGAAATATGTGTCTGTGTGCTGACAATAAAATGTGTGTGGAAAACAGTGATTCAACAGTTAAATAAGTACTTACTATATTTTTTTAAATCCTGGCTGAATAATAAAAAAAAAATACATTAATCATCATCATCATCACCATCAGGTCATTTTAGTCTCCACTACAGGAGCACGACCCTCTCTCGCCCGTCCCAGACAGAAGGAGGATTTGGCCTACACTCCCCACGCTGGCTAGACAGGTTGGGGAGGCTTGATCGATGTTTGGTAATGTATATCCCTTAGTCGCCTTGTACGACATCCACGGGAAGAGACGGAGTGATTCTATTCTAGTCTGCCGGAAACCACACGGATAATATATAATACTTTATTATATCTACATATTATATCCAAGTCGATGCATTACATGCAGTCAAAGAGATGTTACACCGAGTATATATGTATAGTGATTCCTTTGAGTAGTCGATTAATACTCAAAGAGTGATTCTATTCTAGTCTGCCGGAAACCACACGGCCAAGTCATTATTGTTAATGATTATAACTGTAGACAGATTCAATATTAATCAGCGCCTGCATCAATCAATAGCAATCTGCGGCCTTATAAATTAGCTTAATAAACCTTATAATGCAAGAGCTAGAGTTCATCTCCTGTACTCTGAGTGGATTCACAACATTGAAATAGTTCTATGTATTATTTGTAATAGATTACAAGTTGTGTTAATAGGAATACTACACTATTGCATTAGGATATTCCTATAATGATTTCGTTTTTTTGTGAATATGTTTTTCGTGATTAGTAACTCCGTCCCTGTATTTGCGGTTGTGTGTGTGGTATTTACGTGTTTGTTTTGACGTGCAATAAAACTTCTAATGTTTAGTCTGCTTACTATGTATATTGAATGTCTGTGGATATAACATATATATCAAATTCATTATTATAATAACAACTCTTACCGATAGACAATGTAGCGTCTGTAAGAAATGCCTTAGCTCAATCATTTTACATTGCGTCTATTTACGTTTCATTTTTTTTATACTATGTCGGGTGGCAGCAAGCATACGGCACGCTTGATGTGAAGCGATTACCGTAGCCATATTAACGCTCGTAACATAAAATATCGATCGCGCGCCGCCACCCCCGCTGCCAACGCAGAATCTCCTTCCTTTCTGGTGACCTGCTCACCCGCAGGAACACAACAACCCTCAAGGGAATTGTTATTTGGCTGCGGTATTCTGTGAGGTGGAGGTACATTCTTCAGTCGGGTAGCTTACAATTACGCTCCCTAACCTCTCTTTTCGCCAGAGGTTCGTTTGTCAGTCAGCAGGGTGCACCGCGTGCAGGTGAAGTTGGCTTCGGTTTAAAGATGTTGATGAACCACTTACACCCCAAAAATATAGTAAAAAAATATAATAATTGAATTGAAAAAAATTGACGCAGAACCAAAGTTATTAATTTATATGTCGACAACATTGGTTCTCATCAAATCTGAGTGTGCAGTATGGGCCTGCCACATCTGCCGAGTCAGTGATGGCAGATGGGGGAAAAAAGTCCTAGAGGGGAGACCTATAGGGCGACGAAGCGTCGGGACGTCCCTCCTCTAGATGGACCGATGAAGGAATCACGGGAACGACTGGAAGCGGCTGGATGCTGAAAGCGGGGGATCGCATATGGTGGAAGGCTTTAGGAAAGCCCTATGTGCAGCAGCTGATAGATACAGGCTGATGATGATAATAAGTACGATAAGGCCTTTCATTAATTTTAGTGGTCGTTACCTACTTTCTCTGTGTAAAAATTAAGACAACCTAAGAGCAAGACCATTGACGAATTGAAAACTGAAAAATTTAAGTAGCAGGTTTTTTTTCGTTTTGAAAATGACCCGCGTAGTTAAATGTGTTTATTTTTGTGTACACTTGCTCATATATCACAGTATAAGTAATAGTACTACGTACAGTATGGCCAGTTCCTGCCGCTCTCTTGTATCGACCTCACCTCCCCTCCGAGACGAATCTGGAACGGTTTGTATGGCGCCGCACGCACACACGCTGTCAGGCTCTGCACTGACGGCTTTGTTTATGTAGCAGTAGATGACGCGACATATGTAGGGAGTGGCCGGGGTGTGCTTAAAGTTTATTTTTACGTATTCTATATAACGTACACATAACAATATGGCAGTTACACATTGTACGGATAATTAGGTACGATGGGTTTATCTCTTTTTGAGATCGCTTTAGCCAGAAAGGCCAGGCATTTATAGTTACAAGGAGTAGATCCTAAGTCCTTGCTTTTACGAAATCGGGCATTTCGAAATTATTTTTACATTTTACAGTGCTAAGAAAACATCAACTGTTATTGGAACTCCATATTATTTGGCTCCAGAACTATGTGAAGGAAAACCATATGATACTAAAAGTGATATTTGGGCTCTGGGATGCTTATTGTATGAGATGTGCACACACAAGAGAGCTTTTCAGTCCGAGGTATGTATTGATATTTATCTCACGTGACTCTTTTGCGAGTCGTCGTTGTCAACCCTCATTCATCGCACTGATGGTATACGGGTCTCCCCTCAATCGAAGGGGTTTAGAGCATACTCCACCACGTTGCTCAACAGCGGGTTGGCGGAGGCCAGTGTTTTCAGGTCGGCTAAAGCCACTGACTTAGCTTAACGACTGTCATCTAATGATAACGGCTGGAACCAACGGTTTAACGTGCCGTCCGAAGCACGGAGGAGCTCGAGATAAATAAACCCATACATGACCACACGACGGCCGACGTTGCTTAACTTGCGTGTTCGATTAGACCGACACACGCAACGAAGCCATCGAGTTGCTTTTGTGAGTATATCATGAATGACTGCTATGCGAACGGACGGAAGCCCGTGACTGGCTTTATTTTCGTGATTTCAGAGTTGGACCCATAGTAGTAAAACAATATGCTCCTATTTTTTATACTACGACACATGGTAGACAAGCATATGGCCCGTCAGATGTGAAGAGGTATAGACGCTTCGCCTATAGACTTTACGCCTATAGACGCTTCCAACGTTAAGTATCGGTCACACGGTGGCGCCATCCTCGCTGCCATCGTGGCGACTCTTTCCTTCTGGTAACCTGGTAGGTAGGAAACAGGCAATTTAGGCTACTAGGAAATTATTACATACTTAGCTGCGGTTTTCTGCGAGGTGTATCGATTTTAGCCTTTAAGCTATATATGGACGTTGTGTACCTCACACATAACGTCCATATATAGCTTAAAGGCTAAAATCGATTTTCATTACATACCTACTAGGATATTTACAAGTGCAAGCCATTTCTTTCGCAAATTCTACATGCATTTTTGTACGTGACTGTGTAGTAGTGTGTGTGTAGTATGCTGACTCCGCAATACGGCACCTTGAACTGTGCCTTACAGTCCCTTGCCTTCTTAAATAATTAATCAGTAGGGTGCACCACGTGCAGGTGAGGCTTTCTTTAGCCTAATGATTTTGATGAGCCACTTATTACTCTAAAATTCGAAAAAAAAAGTAAAAATGACGATAGTAAATTAATTTCCATTTACAGACTTTAGTAGGTTTAGTGAAGGCTATAACAAGTGGAAGCGTGCAACCCATTGACTTTGCTGTATACGACAGAGGCATGCAAGATCTAATCGACTCGATGTTATCCATTTTGCCGGAAAAAAGACCTTCAGTTATGGAGCTAATGGGGCGACTGATACTTCTACCCACAATTTATTCAGTGTTTTTGGACGCTGGTAATGATGAGTTACTTTATTTGAAAGCTCAGAAGGAATTTCTTAATAATTATTATCAGCTTTAACGTAACATTCGAGTTAAGTGCATACAAAACTAACTTTATGATTGTTTGATAAAAAATAATATAATAATAATGTAGTAAAGCGCCACCATCAGCGAAAAAAAAGCACGTAATCGTAAATAAACATTTGATTTGGAGGTAATTTCTTTTGGAGGTTTTATGTTTTATAGCTAAAAGTGTGGGTGTAAATGCTTTGTATTTTTGTTTATGAGCTTTGATTTTTGCGATGGTGTCCCCTTTATTTTAGTTGACCATTGTGCTTGATATGTGATAACAAATTGTAATGTAAGATGGTTGAATTGATTTGACTTCAAATAAAAGAATGACATGTGAAATATTATTTTATTAACGCTTCACTGCTCATATAGCTTCGATAACTAAAAAAAAAATATTTTAACCAAGAGTAAGAACTGAGTTAGCAAAACGTACGCTGCGGGGCCAGAGAACTTGTGATATTGCTGGTTATTTTGATTTGACACTCCAAAGAATCAACCCCGAGGTGAATTTAAGGAAAAGTATTTCCGAGAACTCACCCTAAGATAGGATGGAAAATTGTAATTAATTTTGAATTCTGATTCTGCTTTGACTCTAAGTACAAATAAATATGCTACAGAAGGTCTTTGCGCATTGTCCTATCCAGTCGACAGCAAGTGCCGTCGGCGGCGTCCCGGCCGGTACCGCCACAACCGTTATGTCTCTACATTTTGAATCTGTAATATCTTCGAAAATATTCATTTAAATTACATGCTGTAAAGAGGTCATATAGATCTATATTAAAAATGCACAATGTATTTAAGGTACTTAGCCAGCGTTTGCAATATAAGCGCAAAAAAATGTGTTTATTTACGACATCACATTGGAAACCTCGAAAATTATCAGTGTTTCTGTACTATGTTATACATGTATTATACATAAAAACCTTTCATAATAAACACGCTATCTATTAAAAACCGCATCAAAATCCGTTTAGTAGTTTTAAAGAACTAAGCATACATACACAGGGACGGACAGACAGGGGAAGCGTCTTTGTTTTATAATATGTAGTGATAAAAAGTATCCTAACTATGTCCTTCCTTTGAGAATATGTGTACAAAGTTTCATGATGATCGGTTTAGTAGTTTCGGCGTGAGGTTTCACGCAACAAATAAAGTCATATTCACATTTATAATATTAAGTAGGGATATTTATGATTACTAAAAAAGGTCTTCGATAAGTTCGATAAGTTAATTAATTCAGGTCAATTTTACAGACAATTAGACCTACTCAACTTTGTGTGCTTCCACCACCAGTTAGTTCACGAAAACAACTTACGGCTGGCAGCCACGGGTTAGTAGAAGATGCATGCGACTACCGGGGTTGCTTTGGTATACATATATAACATATACATATAGGGTCATTTGTAAGTTGTTGTTGTAACGATCAAAATCTATAAGTAGATCGCTTGATGATACCTCGCGTAGAGGCGAAACACGTGTCGCAGAGATAACAATGGCAGTCGGGGCGGCGGCGGCATGTATCTTGTTTCAGAGACGACCGCAGTAGCTGGAGCAGAGGCGACCAAAGCAGCTATGGCATGCATCTTCTAACGGTAATGGGTGGGTGCCAGGCGGCAGTAATTTTCATGAAATAACTGGTGGCGGAGGTACGAAAAGTAGTGTAGATCAAATTGCCTGTATTTTCGATAAGTATTACGTATATTTTTCTAGTAAAAATAGTTCGCCATATACATTTTACAGTTCAAAAACCCAATTCTATGGGTTTAAAGTTATTGTACGGCAGGTGCTAAATTGGAAGTAAGTTTAGACAAACGTTCCTATTATTTCGCCTTAGCTTGGGGTGAATTCTCGGACAAACGTTTCCCTGAATTTACCTCCGCTTGAATTCTTTGGGTCGACAGATCGGAATAACTGGATATTACTGGATTGACCCGTTATGCCAAAATCTCTTCAACGTTATAAGGGGCCATCCATAAATTAGGTCACACGAATTTTATGATTTTTTGACCCCTCCCCCCGTCCTTGTCACAGCTGGTCACATTTGTGACACTCCCCCCCTCCCTAGTGTGACGTCACATATTTTGCAATTTTACATCTAGACATCTTTACGTTGAGTTTTTCGTTAATAGTTCAAAGTTCGTGTTTTAACACTTAGATTATAATAGATTTTGAAATGTTACGTCACAAAATTTAGGACCCCTCCCACCCCCTTGTCACACAGTGTCACACTTCGTCGACCCCCTCCCTCCCCCTTAACGTGTGACATAATTTATGGATGGCCCCTAACTTGTGACTACTTATAAGTTACTAACGTACAAGGCGAGAGAAACAGTAACAGTAATATTACTCTTCACTATGCCAAAAGATCTTCAATGTGTGTATGTACGCATCTATTTATTTTATATTTTAAGTAGTTTTCGCTTGCATTATTATAAATAAGTTACCAACGTAGTGTACGTTGGTACGTTTGGCATATTTGATTTTCTTGTTACTCATCGTGTGTATGTACGCATCTAGGTATTCGTTTTATAATTACGTAGTTTTCCCTTGCATAACATGCTAAACAAAAGAATCTAAAAATTTTATGTGTCGTAGACGGTGGATCGCTTGCTTACTGCTTGATCCATATTTTTATGATTTTCATAGACTCTGTCTTACGATATATACGATACTTAGGTTTCCGTTGTTCAAAAGGAAAAGACGAATTTTACTAACGTACATACACTGCAAGACGTATGCCTAAGAGGTAGCGTACTGTGCGGTTCCATAGAAGTTTTCTACCGTGTACTGTTAAGCTGTGGAATGAACTGCCTGTCGAGGTTGTTTCAGGAAACTACAGCATGGGGTTCTTCAAAAAGGGCGTGAAGAGGTTTTAACAGGGTCGGCAACGCGCGTGTGATGCCCTGGTGTTACATGCGTTCATAGGCTACGATAACTGCTTTTCATGAGGCGGGCAGTATGCTTGTTTGTCACTTTAGTGGTATAAAAAAAAAGCGCTCCAACGCCATAAGTTATCTAAGTACGCTGTCTGACGAACGCAGCAGTGATATAAGTTCCCCAACGCTCAAGTTAGTAATATCATACTGGAATTAAAAATCCTTTATACCTTACTGTTCATTACTGAAACTAACATGTGATAAATTTGCAGTAAGTAGTCACGCTAAGGCCACATTATGAGAAACGACCAATATAAGCTTCTTCAAAACATAATCCGAGAGAAGATCCAGGGTAAAAGGAGGCCCGGGCTCAAAGTATTAAAACTTACGTCAATACATAGTATAAAAGGAGTACGCGATCCCTATTCCAAGCAGCTGTATCCAAAGTACAGAGTGCGTTGATGATTGCCGACCTTCGACGAGAAGATGGCAATAAAGAAGAAGAATAAGCCACGCATTGATACAAATAAATACAATTCGCGGTGTTGTGCTTTCAATGTAAGCAAAATCATTTTCGAAGTACAAGGCTTGGCACAGTGGTATTATACAAAGGGCGACGCTAATCCAAGGCTAATTAAAGGCTGGCAACGGATCGGCGACCCCTTGGTGTCGCTGGTCTCCATGGGCGGTGGTGATTGCTTTCCACCAGGTGACCCACATGCTCGTTTGCCCCCCTCACATAAAAAAAAAAAAAAAAAAAAAAGAGAAATATAGAGCATTGTGGTTTTAAAACAGACATAGAACTACCCTATTGATGGATTACCCTACATGCCTACTGCTTAACCGAGATGGTTCCTTAGGTAGCTGAGCATTGCAGGAGGTATGATGTACACTGAAGCTCGAGACTAGTTTGGCAATTAGTGTGCAGTTACCTCAACAATCTCCTCTCCCGCGTTACTACCTCAGGAACAGTCCCAGCGTAAGCGGTAGACCTGTAGAATCCATTCTTTTGTCCCGGTTCAGCCATAATTCTTTAAACACCATTACTGAATGCAGTATCTGTCTTTTCAATGCCATAATGTAGTATAGATTCTGTTCTTATCAGCTTAACTTTATTATAATTAATATTACACACTTAAGATATAATGAAAACCAAGTAACTGTAGTATCCACCTTTACAGCTTAAAAGGTATCTGTCCTTTTCTTAACCTTGGGTTTACTGCCCATTGGTTTGGTCCGTCTCCATTTCTTCATCATCGTTTTCTGCAACCATAAAATTATGTGATTTTAATAATTGACAATAAAAATGAGAAATAAAGGTAGATGGAATGAAAATAAAGGTAATGGTAGATGGAAACATAGAAAGTACTTTATACAGCACTTGATTGCCCCGGCTTCGCATGGGTGCAATAAAATATAGCCTACATTACGTGCTGGTCATGTGGCTCTCTAGCTGAAAGAATTCTTAAAATCGGTTCAGTAGTGTTTGGGAAAAATACAAATCTCTCTTTATATTAGCAGAAATAGTTAAGCCTGAGCTAGAAGGGAGACTGTCTAACCGATTGGGCAGAACGCCACGCCACAGCATTAGATGTTTCACATGAAAAGAGAAGCTTGCATATAAAAGCGTATGGCCTGCATAATCATAGGGGAAGGCAATAGACAGTTGCAACGGTTACGAAAACACCGGTGCAAATTCTATGGCAATCTATTTACAATCCCTTTGAAGAATCTCACGACGCAATGTCCTGGAGAAACCCACAAGTGAGGTTTCTTCATTCCATAGTTTGAATGTTTCTCTGAAACAACACAGTGTGCAGGCTTCAAGATTCAAAAATTTCAGCATACTGGAATAATTAATGAATTTATGTTATCTTTGCTCAGTTAAATTCTAGTACCTAGGTGACGCATTTTTATTGTAAAATATTTTCGTAAATGATATGTAGTGCTATTTATATTTTTATAGTTTGAAATTTGCTAACAAATGTATATATGACATTAAAAAATATATAATTACAAAATTGTACTACAATTAAATGTATGCCCCTATGGTTTCTGACCCACAATATAATTTTTTCTTTTATAAAAGGTACAATTTCTGCAGTATAAATCGAAATGTCATGCAAGTTGCAGCTGCTGGCAAAACCACCAAATTATAAAATCATTCTTACGTTGACCATTGGTGTGTGTGTGGGGCTGCAACGGTTTCTGACCAGGAATCTGACCAGATTGTAGCATTCTTGTCAACCTTTCAACCTCTTGCAAAGAGGATGCATTCTTGATTGCCTCTCTGATTTTATGAATTTCTTGTGGAGTGAGATCTAAAATAGAAAAATAATTAGTATGTTATTAATAACAACCAAGATTTCATGCAGTCCAAGGTTGAACTGCGTTGCCGTGCACATATCATGTGCGGAGCTTCAGTTGAAAAAGTTTGAACACCGGATAAAATGTGGCAACAGGAAACTGGGAAACATATTTAGAGATAAGATGATTTAATGATATTTATTACCATGTAGGAATATGCATTTTCCCCATTCCAGGTCTAATATTTAGATTTAATTTGCACTATATATAGTTGATTTTTCATTATACTTTAATGAAATGCTCTAAGTTCAATTTGCACTCACAAACTGCGAAAAACTTTTTTTTTTTTATAAATATTTCTGGACAATTTACACAGCCATCTAGTCCCAAATTAAGCGCAAAGCTTGTGTTATGGGTACTAGACAACTGATAAATGTACTTAAATACATTTTTTTTTGTAAATACATACTTATCAACTTCTCTGTCCAGTGAGTCATATATGACTGACAAGTATGTATTGGAATAAGTTCATGAGTCACAGGTGACTCATTTCTGAATACAATTTTAGGCACATTTTTTGGTATGAACGTGACGTGGTATTTTATTTAATCAAAGCAAAAAAATCAATGTTTACGGTAAGAAAAATTCGCGATTTTTTTATAATTGTCATTTAAAGTGATTAAATGACAAACATAAAAAAATTTTGGTGCCGAAACCAACGGTTTTATACTAGGTAGGCATGGGCTTAACTAAAATATATTTCATATTTTTTTCCTACATACAGTTTTTGTTCTACCCTCAGTTTTGCCTGTGTTTGTTCACATATGACTCATCATGAACGTGGTATAGAAAATTTATCACCTTACGTTCATGAGTCACATGTGAACGAAACAAAAACAACCTTATCTTATTTATTAAAAATAATTTACGAAAATTATATTTTATGTATTTAGTAATGTTATTTAGCATAACACTATAAAAAAACGGTGGAAATGGGGCATTATCAAAATGAGTTGTATGGGGACAGGGAATTTGTTATAATACATAGAAAACACCCAGACCTAAACAAACAGACATGTTCATGCACACAAATGTTTGTCTTGTGTGGGAATCTAACCCACAAACTCGGAGTCAAAGTGGCCGTTGCTAACCATTCGATCACCAAGCTCATCAAATCTTTGTTTTTGGAACAATAAAATGCACAGCTAAGGCAGGTTCACAAAGTTTGTAAGCCCTTGGTGCGTTAGAAATCATTCCTAACCTCTGTCATCAAAATTTGTGTACTTACTGGTAACTTTAGGATCAGGCATATTTCCACCAGGAACAAATGTTTTAGCTTTCCGTGATATCTCCTTTTGTATTTCTTTTCCTTTCTTACTTTTGAATAATGCATTAGCTTCATCTCTCTCTTTCATTTTAATTTTTCTAAAATCTAGCAATTTTAGCTCAGGCAATTTGAATGCAATATATGCCCTGAAAATCAAATGTTACATTATATTATTAATATTGAAATTAATTAAAATACAACCTGATAATTTACATTGCAAAATTTGTTTGTTTGTCTGTACATGTACCATGCAATAACGGTTTATGTACTGTACTGACAACCAAGACGGTTTGCTTTGATTGATGTTGGAGTTGGGCCTGTGCATCAGAGATGTGCATTGTTTCTTGATGAGTGTGAAAACAGTCAACACGCCACTCAGCGAACATCCCAGATGCAATGCAGTACCAAGCCTATTCTATCTACTTCCTAAATACACTGTTTTAGAGTATATAACACCCACAGGTTGCCCGCATAGGATGTACAAAATGCTCTAAGCAATTTTGACATCCCTCGAGCACTGTGCAAACCTTCGAGCAATCATATTTGCTTTTACAGACAATATCCTTTGTTACCTTTTAAAATTTCATTTTAATTATTATTCCTTTAATGGTTTTCTTCTATTTACCTGTAATGTTGTTTGTTAGCTACTGGATTGTGCATTAATGAGAGACATTTCAGTTTCGACAAAGTGGCCAAAGGATCTAAATCCCCAAGTTCCACAATATTGTTGTTGGTCAGTATAAGGGATTGCAAGTTTGGTATGTACTGTTCCAGACCTTCGCTTATCCTCCTGTAAAAAATATAAATGGATTGTATATAACACCATGCAATTTACTTCTGTACTGTTTGTATTTTGTAGTTGCATGTTCATTATCATAAATTATAATTGGACAAACTTAAGGATAAAAAAATTTTTTCCACACTATATAAACACAGTACAATATATAAATATTGTTTTATCCTTAAATTTTATTTTATTTTAGAACCTCACAACTTCATATCCTCAATCAATAAAATTCAATCAATTTTATTTTATAAAATAAAATTGATTGCAAGGTTCTACCAGATAGAAAGGCCTGCTAATAATAAAAGAAAAGATAGCCCTGCTGCACTTGTTTAGTTTACCGTAGCCCTTAGCCACCGGCGGCTTTTTTACTTAATCATAGGATATGTAAAAGCGCAGCCGACAGTATCGCCCATCGCTTGCTGAATAAGTAATTGAGTAGCAATGAGACAAGCGTCAAAGACATAGAAAATGCCACTTCAGAAGGTACTAACAGGAATATAATATGAAAAAAGCTGTACTGTGGGCAGGATTATGGATTCATACTCACACTATTCGGTTGTTGTTTAATAATAAACATTTGAGCCTTTTTAGTAAAGGAAAACCATCCAGTTTTCTGACATCATTGTCAGAAAAATCAATAGTATCAAACTGATCTAAAGTCGCACCTAAGTTTTCAATTTGAGGTATTTTATATCCTGAAACCAACCAACATAAATGTAAAAGTTGCATGTTAACACGATAAAATTTTGAGAAACAATAAACGTTAACCTAAAAACTAACCTCTAAGGTCTAACTCACGATCTTTACATGGATTAACATATTGCATAGAATTTTGTATCAATTCTGTAGTTAGTTTTACCATATTTTAAGATATAGTATTTAATTTTGGTAAGAAAAAATCAAATCAATCTGCGATATTGCAAATCAAATCAAATCGTCAAACAAATTTATGAAAACGAACACTTTTTTTAATATATGCTATTCAGTGTTGCCTTTTTACAAAAGACCTAATTCTACTATGAAAAATACTATCTTCGACATTGTTAATTTTCGTTGATATTTTCATAATAAAACAGTGTAAATTATTTGAAATTTTAAAGCATGGTGGCAATTTTTTTAATTTATTACCGAGTCAACAAAGAAAGCGAAGTAGAGCTTTCTCTCCTTCCCACTCCTTCCCGATAATCGAGTTAAAGTTTGTAATTTATGTAATTTCGTTGTTGTAATACCACATTATTATTCATGTTTGTGTTACGGTAACTCTTGAACCGGAGCTCCGTTTTTGAATATATTAAATATAATGTTTTATTAAAACACTTGTACTATTCCACTTAATTACATTTAATTTTACCGACCGGTTTCGCCGCTAAGGTATTATCAAGGTAAACAGATGGTATATTATGAGTTTCTACAAAACATTTACAAAATTATTTAAAATAATTTTAAATAATTTTGTTGTAGATTGCACGGTATAAAAATGTTTTGTAGAAACTCATAATATACCATCTGTTTACCTTGATAATACCTTAGCGGCGAAACCGGTCGGTAAAATTAAATGTAATTAAGTGGAATAGTACAAGTGTTTAAATTAAATATATTCAATAACCAAATTTTGGTAGAAATAGAAAACGAATCAATTCAACTTCATCAATCTAACATAGTTGGCCAGCGAAATGGGTTCATTTAGATCCATATATTCGCGGTAAATGTCATATCTCGCTCTTACTCGATAGTAAACGTGTGATACAGTTTTGGTGAAACTCGGAAGAAAGTATTAATTACATTATACAAATCACGTCATGTTCGTGATATATTGTAATCGGTTTGTCAATTTTTGAGATGTTGAAATTGATTTATAGGTACAAATAATCGCGAGGTTTCGGTTCGCGACCAACGATCGGTTAATAATCATCTATCAAAAAGATAATTTTGAATGAAACGTAATCTGTTTAGGACGTCACAGTTGTTGGTTAATCAGTTGAAGTATTTTTTATGTTTCATCAATTTTATTTGAAATTCGTAATAATGGAAAAAATATACGAATTACATGTTTAGTGATACTTTATTTTATTTGTTTGAGCGAAACATTTTTTGCTTTTATTTTTTTCTACCAATTTTACCAGTTCGGGTTTCGGTCCGGTCTGTCCACTGAAAGTGCAATACTGTGTCTTAAGCACACTGTTAAATACTATACTAGCCGGAAAACACCTGTTTTCTCGACCTGTCTAGGGCATTTGATCTGGTATCCTACAATATACTCTGGAACAAGTTAGAGCGCATCAAACTACCTGTACCTTTAATACGCATTTTCAAATATTGGTATGGGGGCCAGGTTAACTGTGTTAGATGGGCTGATAAGTTATCAGACCCTTACAAACTTGAGTGCGGGGTGAGGCAGGGTGGGTTAAGTTCACCTAGTCTTTTTAACCTATATATAAATGAGCTAATTGGGGCTCTCAGCAGCATGCATGTCGGATGTCATATAGATGACGTTTGTGTCAATAACTTAAGTTACGCAGATGACATGGTGCTGCTGAGTGCGTCAGTTTGTGGACTGCGTAAATTACTGTCTGTGTGTGAAACTTATGTGGCTGGACATGGGCTAAAATACAATGCTAATAAAAGTCAGTATATGGTCTTTGAGGCCGGACGGAGCCGTGTCAGTGAGGTGCCCCCTATTAAATTGAACGGAACACCATTGTCAAGGGTGGAGACATTTAAATATCTTGGGCACGTAGTTTCGTCCGACCTCAAGGACAATATAGATATTGAAAGGGAACGAAGGGCTCTGTCGGTCAGGGCGAATATGATTGCTCGCAGGTTTGCGCGTTGTTCGAGGGAAGTAAAACTAACATTATTTAGAGCATATTGTACTTCCCTATACACGTGCAGCCTGTGGAGGGATTATACGCAACGGGCCTACTCGGCCCTTCGGATTCAATACAACGACGCGTTCCGGGTGTTGATGGGGCTGCCCCGTTTCTGTAGCGCATCAGGAATGTTCGCCGAAGCACGCGTTGATTGCTTTTTTGCAACAATGCGCAAAAGGTGTGCATCCCTGGTGCGCAGGGTCCGGGACAGCCCCAACAACATTCTTAGAATGATTGCGGACAGAGTGGACAGCCCTTATATGCTTCACTGCTGTAAGCTGCACACTCCAAATGTCAATTGTATTTACTAACACCTTAGAATAGTCTACTTACTAACATAATGAGTCATGTCACTTGTAATTTTAAATAAATAATAATAATAATAATTACATAATCTTAAATAATCAATCATCTCCTTTTTTTTGCTGTCACCATCCTATTTTACCTACCTAGATGATTATGATGAACCTCAAAATAGCTAGTAATTAATAATCAGGTACTATAAGGTAAAGAATATCTATAGCAAATAATTTTAATTTCAAAGAATATGTAACAAACGGAATTAATCTGGGGGCACGGCAGTGCCCCCGCCAAGTCGAGCAAAAAGTGGCACGGCCGTACCATCCTTTTCTCGAAGCAATTCAGGCCATTTTCGACCACCTATAACTTCGTTGTGGATAAAACTAGAAGCCTGATTTTTTAGTAACCAAGCAGGCATTGTACAAAGATAGTATATTGCAAATTTCATTCAATTTGAACCAGTAGTTTAAGAATTATAACTAGGCAAAGTTCCTTAATTTTGTCACTCACTCACTGACTCACCGATCATCAAAATTCTAAGGCACTTCTAGCAGACATAGAAGCTTCAAATTTAGAATACAGTTAGTGTTTAGTGTATAAATTAAGGAAAAACTAAAATATTTTGCAATTTTGGTTCTGTTTTCTAGATACACCAACTGCATAAATAACTTTGTAATCCCATATAAATGTATGGGATTACAAAGTTACATTTGCAGTGAATAAATCTGTACCTGTGTATGTATAATATAACTAAATAATAGGTGTAATCATAATCATTATCAGCCTGTATCCATCCACTGCTGGTTATAAGCCTTTTGCAATGCTTTCCACCGTATGCGATCCTTCGCTTTCCGCATCTATAGAAAAATAATGGGTTCAGTAATTTATTAATTTAAAAAACTTTGAGTGCGGCAGCGAATTCCGTACATTATTTATTCAAGTTGATTCAAGCTTCATGTTATAATTTTCTGTTAGGTACATTGACAGTATTTATAGTAGGTGAAAGATGACGATTTCACATAAGGATTAACTTTAACTGGCGTTTGACGAGTGCGGCCCTAAATATTAAAAGCCTCCGTGGAAAAAACCCATAGAGACAGGAAGTGGGCTTTGAGAAAAACTATAGCTGAAGCTCAAGAAGTAGTACCGGAAAGGAAAAAAGGAGCACTAGCTACAAAAAGATATGAGATGCCATCAAAAACAGAACTTGTAAAAAAGACAAGTCTCGCAACTCAGATCTTCTTCCGTAAAAAGTTAAGAGATCCATGTAATACCAAGTCGGTTAATTTATTCAGTCCCTACTTAAGGGACCTTCTGTATTAAGTTATTACGTAATTAGCTAACCTAACAAAATCTTATAACGATCATATCAATATTAAAAATCTTTTATGTTTTAAATAAACAGATTGACTTGGCAATCGCACTAAACAATCTGATATAATATAATATGCATCACTTATGAGATACATTGTTTTCATGCGATGGCCAAGTCATTCTGTTTATTTAAAACATAAAAGATTTTTAATATTGATATGATCGCTATAAGATTTTGTTAGGTTAGCTAATTACGTAATAACTTAATACAGAAGGTCCCTTAAGTAGGGACTGAATAAATTAACCGACTTGGTATTACATGGATCTCTTAACTTTTTACGGAAGAAGATCTGAGTTGCGAGACTTGTCTTTTTTACAAGTTCTGTTTTTGATGGCATAGACTTTACAAAAGACAATTGAAGTTGCATGTGATCATTTTACGATTTAACATTGCATACTGAAAATAGTACAGGATGCCAAAATTTGACAAATTATTGAAATACCCTTGATCATTCTGAACGACCTGTAAGATTTGTCTACAAAAATACTATTTACTGTCTACTAAAATAGTAGTAAAATTATTAAAAACGGTAACACTTAATGACATTGGCTGTAAGGTCCCTGGATACGTGTCTTTTATAGACCAACTGTATTATTTCTTCTCTTTTCTCATAATACGTCATTCATGTCGACCTGCACCTGCACCGATCAAGCTGCTTCCTTGTCTAACGCATTTAGTAGTGCGCATAAACTCTCTCTCGCACAATTTCTAACGACTGACGTAGTGAGAGCAACGCTGATATGCAGCGTCTTCCTCTATCGCATTGAACGGAATGGATACACTCTCTCTCTCTCGCACACTTTCATACGCCTTAATTTTTAAACGTAGAAGCCTTACAACCCTGACTCTTGAATGGTTTTTGGTAAGCAACCCTAAACCATTGTATTGGGAAAAAAATAAGCTTTATTTTGATGTATGATTTAATTGGTTACTCGATCGGTGACGAAATCATTTTCGATTTAGGTACCTATTTAACCCAATTCTTGGCATAATATACGATTTACAAAAAATAATATTTAGTTGCTGGCAATACCAAATATTGTTTAATTAAATTTTCTTATTTTGCACAAATTTTGATCAAAAATGGTTTGTTTCAAATAGAATACATTATTTACTTTTCAAAATAGGTTTTTTCGTGCATCGAAATATATTTTAAATACATTTTATATACCTACTGTTTTTTTCGAGTGTATCTACATTGCCAGATAGCTAGCATTCTACATTTAAAAAAAAATGTATCTAATTGGTTACTTTGCTTGATTTGTGCAGATACTATTTTTCTTTATTTTGCTTTATTAGGTGTCTAATCAGCTTAGTCAGCAGCAGAAAACAGAGCTCGACAAGTCGTAGCGCTTATTCCCAGACCGGGAGCAAAGTCAGATGTGGATGAAAATAGTTCACCTGAAGATGAACTTCAACACCCCTTCCGCCCGACAAACTCAGACAGCAGCTGACCGCCTCCACCAGACCGCCTTCATCAATAGAATATCTTCATGTTTCATTTGATGACGATAATTAATTTAGTCAAGTGCCTGCTTCAACGTCTTTGGTGCCATACCAACTGTCATCGTCAGTCCATTCTCTTCCATTTTTGTCACCGTATCTTTATGAATCCATAAATCCTATCACCACATCTAGCGGTAACAACCTTGCATTGTGCCTTCCCCAAAAGCTAGAAACTTGACGTGTCGTCATGATGATGTGCCGTGACCTCTGTTTCAGTTCTGGAGGCTGAAACACATGAGGTTGTTCGTTATGATAATGTTGCTCATTATCCAACTTAAAGCGTCTATCAGAGAGAGGTGCATGTATTGTACAAAAGGGCAGACTCATTTTTTTTTGTTAGAAATACAAAATTAGGTTGTGTTTGTTGCCTGAGCGTAATTTTTATTTGGGTTATCATACACAGAAGTAAATTCATACAGAATGTAACGATATAAGACTGATATAGTGTCAAACTAATAACACTACTATAACTAGTTTATCTGCCTTTTTTGATACCACGTTGGGTGACAAACAAGCTCATGACAAAAGTAACGTTCGCGTGTTGCGTGTCACTGTTTTATTTTCATACCTAAACCGCTGTAACGATTTAGATGAAATTTGGCATGGCATTAGACAACACGTCAGCACCCCCAGGCAGGACATAAAGTTAAACCTTTTGGTGCAACAACCGATATTCACGGAGTTGGGCCTACCCATCAGTATGTAAATAAGTGATTTCATAGATCTGTAGAAGTAAGGTCTGATAAATTGTAATCATTGGAGTGTAGAATATAAAAGTTTAGCAGTTTCTCATTTTTGTGATTTTGATTTATAACTCTCATGTTTGAACGTGGTGTAGAGTTTTATTTTTATAAAAAAAAAATATTTTGTTGTTATTGAAAGCCTGGCGGTGTCGCTAATAGGATACATAGATTTTCTAAGGTTTGATTGTTACGAACCTGGCAGTATGCCTTATGTGATACGCTCAATAAAGCATAATTTAGGAAATCAATATTTTTTTAATTATTATTTCCGTCGCCAATTACCACTTACGAAAGAATAAGTAAAAACTACAAATAATCAACAATTTCGAAAAAAAAAATGTTTGCCAGTATAGGGATAAACCTAGCAACCGTAAATCCTTGGAACAGAATAAGGTAAGCAACTCAATGTTAGCATATTCTTTAAGCATTATACTTTTGATTAGTATTCAATTTTTTTGGTTACGAGATCGGTGAAGATACGGAAAATAATAATAATTACCTATTGAATTTTTAATTAAACATAACCTTGAACATATTTTATTAGGCAACTCATCTGAGTTACATTCCTTTATAAAAAACACATTTCATTCGGTTACTTGATCGGTGCAGGTCGACATCACTATCCGGCTGTAGCGACACGCCGAAAAATATCGTCAAGACTCAGGATTAGTCAGGAATTTTGTTGTAGTACCTCAATTATATGTAACTGTTGCCCGCGACTTCGTCCGCGTGAATATCAGTTATCGTGGTAAGACCATAGTAAATCAAGTACTTAACATAACCGTATAATTAAGAAAAAATAAATTATCTATCTATATATATAAAATTCAAAGTCCTGACTGACTGACTGACTGATATATCAACCCACTGCCAAAACCGCTGGGTCTAGAGATTCCAAATTTGGCACGTAGGTTCCTTATGACATCTAGGGGTACACTAAGAACGGATTTTTCAAAATTCATCCCCTAAGGGGGTGAAACGGGGGTCCAAAGTTTGTATGGGGAAACGAGATTAGTTGAACTATTTTATCCGAAACTTTACACGAGTACTTCTATAGATAAATGAGTAAATACGTGTTTCAGGATTTTTCAATATTCAACCCCTAAAGGGGTGAAATGGGGTGAAAAGTCTGAAAATCGTCGTGGGTATTGTTATTATAATCTATCGGGTCGCTGATTACGAAAATAACAACTATTTTCTGATATGTAGCCGACCTGACATAAAATCCCCCCTGTGGGGGTGCGATGGGGTGGAAATGTCTAAAATAGGGTGACAAAGTCTGAAAATCGTCATAGGTATTGTTTTTATGGTTTATCGGGTCGCTGATTACGAAAACAACAACTATTTTGTAATCCAATATAGCCGACGTGACATAAAATCAACCCTGTGGGGGTGCGATGGGGTTTAAGCGTGATAATATGAATATGGGTGTTGATTCCATAGTTTTCTGGGACGTCAATTACGAAAATGGCATCGATTTGAAAATATAACATAATAGACATGAAATTACTTAAAAGGATTTTTCAAATTTTACCCCTAAGAAGGTGAAACGGAGGTACAAAATTGTATGGGGAAACGAGATTAGTTGGACTATTTTATCCTAACCTTTACACGAGTACTTCTATAGATAAATGAGTAAACACGTGTTTGCCCCGAATTTCACGCGAGCGAAGCCGCGGGCGAAAGCTAGTGGTTAATAATTTATGTAGGTACCTACTAATTTTATACCTGCTTTCAAATTTGTTTGCAAATAATGCATTAATTGCACACAAATTAGATTACCATAAAAAAAGGTTATAGTGAGTCAATCTTAAAAGATAGACATATGCCGTGACGACTTTTTTTTAGAACTTTTAAATAGGAACAATTACATCCTTCTTGCGTAACTTCAACCGTTTACGCAGCGCACGCAACGTAAGCCCGCAAAAGGAATATTTTTTTCCCATTTTTCATGCTGCTCTCCTATTGGTGGTGCTCCGCTCCTATTGGTGGTAACATGATGTTATATAGCCTATAGCCTTCCTTGAAATATAGGCTATCTAACACTAAAAAAATTTTTCAATTCGAACCAGTAGTTCTTGAGATTAGTGCGTTCAAACAAACGAACAAACTTGGCTTTATAATATTAGTATATATAACGCAAAAGAAAAACCAATAGTGCAATTTTATTGCTGTTTTACACTGCTTCTGGCCAATGGCGGTTTCTGTACTTTGCTTGAAAAATCTAACAAAAACGAATGAACATGTACTAAAGATGAATTTGTGTTAACATCAATGATTAAGTATTTGTTAACATCGTCGTTTCCAAAATCCCTGACCTAAAATAAAACTTGTGGGTGCCTACAAGTTTTATTGTTTTTACTAATTATCCAGTCCGATATCTATGTTGGACCAAGGGCGGATCCACCGTTGTGGGCACGGTGGGCATGCCCACAACCCTATTTATTATGCTTGTAACATCACACTTTCACGGTCTATTGAGATCGATAGGTTTATGATGATACTGGCTACTAATCAAAATTGTTTGACCAATTTAATTGACCGAAATCGGGTCTGACTTTCTCTAATGATTATTTACGTTCCTAAGGCCAAAGTCTTGATGCGCCGAAAAAAGGAAATAATCAAATTCAAACGGCATGATTCATCATGAGCAAGATCGTATTCCGAGTCGTCCTTGACCGATTTTCTGTGATTGACTGTGACCACAAACTTTTTTGAGGGCTGGATCCGCGCCTGTGTTGGACTAAATTATTTGGTCTAAGTGTCTACACTTGAAACAAAAATTAAGCAAAAAAAACTATTGTCTAGATAATTACTTACGGCACCAAGGGTAGATCCAGCTTTGAAGGCGGTGGTTGTCCAATTTGGGGATTAAGCCAATCAGATATAAATAAGCCGGCCCTATACGCTTCGTAAATAACGGCCAAACAGCAAACACCCAGAACAGAAACTGTTCCACACCCTTGGTGGTTGTCGCAAACACAGTAGCTGCGTTCAAACGCAGTTCTTCTGCTGTCCAATCTGTTTGTCAACAAACAGATACAGAAACAACAAACAATAAACACCCTTACACACGTTGGTGTTTGTTGTTTGCTGTTTGGCCGTTGTATGCTAAGCGTGTAAACGCGGCTTTAGGGGTAGCAGAGTTAGAAGTGAGTACCTCCACCTCACAGAATACCGTAGCATGTATCGACATACAGTATAGTTTACCTTCAGCTTAGTCGGTAGAGGACTACGTAAGCTGAAGATTACAAAAGATTTGATAAATGGAACTGGACTAGTCACATCTTGAAATATGATAGAGAAAGATAGATGAAAGATTTGATGGAATGATATCCCAAAAATGGAATATGACTTATCCAAAGGATGGACATAGCTCGGGATCTATCCCTATAGAGCAGTGGTTCCCAACCTTTATTTGTTCGCGGACCACTACGAGGTTTTTGTTGCGTTTATGGTCCCCAACTGTCATATAAATCCATTATTCTATAACTCGAGATTTGAGTATTTTATATAATAGTGCTCAATTTCTTTCATTATAGGTTTGTATCACGGACCATAATTTACCTCTCACGGACCACCGGTTGGGAACCTCTGCTCTAGAGGAGTGGAAGAAAATAGGTGAGTTCTATGCCAAAGGACAACCAGGGGCCCTATCGCCAAAGCTGAAGCCGATTACCATCGAATATTTTGATTTGATAATAGGTCTTACAAAATCTTTAGCTTAATCTTTAGAGCTCTAGGGTGTTTATCGGCTAAGCTAAACATAAGAGCCATAAATCTAAGCAGAAATTTGATTTTCGCCATCAAAAAACCCAATGGTAATCGATTTCAGCTTGGGCGGTAGAGCCCCTGGGCACTAAAGAATTTATAAACATACCAAATCTAACCTAGTATTTCAGTCTTTAGTAAATTTTTTTTAACAGTATATAACTAGTAATTTTTACCAGCTTATGATATTATTTTACCTTTCTACCTTTGAGTTATGTATACTAAGTTGATGATGATCAGTTGAGTAGTTTCGGCGTAAAAGCAACAACAAACTTACATTCACATTTATAATTTTAGCAGGGATAGGGATGTATAAATTATGTAAATGTGAAAGTCTTTCACGTCGTTGCAAGAATCAAAGGATTGACATGATTTTTTTATGGCGATATTCTGGTGAGTGATGTTACTTTTATCCTGAAAAAACATCTTCAACAATCAAAAACATCAAAAAGTTCGAAACAAATAATGACCACGCCATATTTGTTTGTTTGTCCTTCGTTTACGTCGAAAGGAACGAATGGATTGACATGTTTTTTTTACGAGATTATGTTCAGGTCTGGTGAATGACATAGGCTACATTTATCTCGGAAATACATCTTATTTCCAGGGGGAAAGTTTCAAAACCTTTAAAAATAATAACCACACCACGGGGATAAAATCGTAATTTTTTATTTGTTTGTCCTTCTTTCGCGTTGAATGAAACGAATGGATTGACATGATTTTTTACGGTGATATTCATTCATTTCATTTCGTTTCGTCTCGTTTCGTTTAATTTCATTTGAGTGGTATAAAAAAAGAGGGAATGAGCCCAACTAGGGAAGAACATCAATCTCACTGACTACCGCTGTCAAATAACAATACCCTTGAGTGTCGTCCGAATCCGGTAGGGCGGGTAGGTGTGCGAGGTTTCATAACTTTTCATATTTCAAACAATTCTAAAATTCGTTTCGTTCGTTCGGCGTTCACCCATAATAGTAGATTATTGCATCGAGCACAAAGTAATTTATTATTGCACCGAGTGCCTGATTTAGAGCCCGAGCGTCAGCGAGGGCTCTAATCTAACAGGCACGAGGGCAATATAAATTACTTAAGGCGAGGTGCATAATCTGCTTTTCTTTCAACTAATACCTATAGAATAGTAGATAAAAGAAACTCATATCAAACAGTTAATATAGAAGTTTCTATAACACTGTCGGCTTCATTTAGAATGTTTTCCGGAGTTAATGTGTCGCTAGATGATTCCATTTTAATTCGAAGCCGAAGCACTCAAAATCAGATAGTATCACACTTTTATCGTTTCCAAAAATATTGTCAAGCAAAATTAACAAAGTTCCCGCCAAATCACTTTTTTAAATTTCTTTCATTTTTAACTCCGAGTTAGCAGCAATTATTTTTTAAATTTGGAACAAGTAGGATAGAAACGAATAATACGTACGAAAAAAAAAGTATTGATATCGGCTGGCTGAATAGAGCTAATCCATTGAGATTGGCACCTTTTGGTGCGATTAAAAAAAACTGTGCAATAATGAAATTTCATACATTTTTATTGCTCTAGAGCATTAAAGACTCGTTTTGTACTGAGTTTTTAGTGTAATTGTGATGAAATTAAAGCATAGTTGGAAGAAAACACTATTTATAGCTTCCAGAGTCAATTCCATACAAAATAAAGAAAGTCGTAGATATCGAATAAGAAAATTCGTAATCAGCACTTCGATTTTTTTTGAATAATAATTTCTTCAGTTCTTAATAAAGGTGAACGCACACTTATCCGAGCTGAACGCGTCGAACGAACCGAATAAAATTAATTTTAGAATTCTTTAAATGAAATTTTATGAAACTTCGCACATCCACCTGCCCTTCCAGATTCTGATGAATCGATGGAGACAGGTGTGCGAGGTTTCACAAGATTTCTCGCTCGGCGCGTTCGATTCCAATATAAATATTCGTTCACCTCAAATAGTGAAGTTGCGATCAGCAATAGGAATCTGTATAATATCGCAAATGTCAATCACGATCTGCCTGTACTTAACTACCTACCATGACTTCTACTGCGGTCCCTCCACGTCATAAAGTCCTTGCTCCACGTAGACATCTGTGAGGATGAATTCCCTGTCGATGGCGAGCGGTGCGGCAGTAGAAGGAGGCCATTATGTTAAATAACTCCTCTGAACAACCACAAAAAATAAATACACGTGATATCTTACTATACCCCCCCCTCCCCCCTTGTGATATTTCGTGATTTTTACGGAACCCCCTCCCCCCTCTTTGGAGCCTCACGTGATTAATGGACGGCCCCTTACTACTTTTCAAAAAAGGTCTATGAGGCTCAAAAATAATAGAAGACCATAGCAATATTTAGTGAGATACTGTAAAAACTGATAGACCACATTTTTGGCCGACTGCAGCAATGCTGTGGGCCTTGCGAGTTTCTAATCTCGATTTCAGCAAAGATTTTCATAAGATTTCATTTATAGAACTTTCAAATTAGTTTCGTTCATCGTTCACCCATAAACACCAGCTACTTCCTGACAAAAAGATCGTTATCTTGTACCCGTTTATAGCTTCCAGAGTCAATTCCACACAGAATAAAGATAACGTCGCTGTGATAGCTGTCGATGCGAACGAACATGAAAATTCGTAATCAGCACTCTGACTTATGGTTACGTAGTAACTATTACGTAATCTGTGCTTATTTATGGTCATTACGTATGTGTAGGTAGGTACTATAATTTATTTTCTGGTGTAGATCTAATGCAGTGGTTCCCCAAATCTTTCGTGTCCAATCCAAATGTGTTGCTGATCTCCATAGGCGGTGGTGATTGCATTCCATTAGGTGACCCACATGCTCGTTTGCCCTCTCTCATATAAAAAAAAAATCGATATTGTACCAAAACCTGATTTGCAATGGCGTATTGGATACCGTAGACCAGATTTCATAAAACTCATAGGCAACAAAATAATAAAACAGCTTTAGAGTTTTCTCCCATATCTTTTTATTCTAAATACATTAATATTCTTTAATTCAACTCAAATATTCATTTAAACTATTACAAGCTATTTTTTTTATTTTAAACATAAATAATAAGTAATGCAAATGTCCAGCATTGCACACTTTTAACTCGGTATTAATAATTTATCTAGGTATTATCCAATCTTAGCGATAGTTCTCCATACTGACAAAACATTGTACACAACACTGAAACCAATTTGGTGAAAACAATGTAATAATTTTATTAAGTAGGTAATTCTAAATATGACTATTGAAATATGACATGCCCGATGCGCACGCGTCTATAAACAGTGTCCCTTTATTGTAACACTGGAGAGATCAAAGTTCCTGTATATGCGTATTTGACATGTCACATAAATTTACAATATCAGTAGGTAACCATATTAGCTTACCATTTTCATTGTAAGAATATGTTTTAGGGTTTGCGATTTGGGCGTAGATATAGCGCCACCAGTGATCAATAAATCGTATTTTATAAACGGTTATGAAAATTAATTTAACGAACATTAATTTTATCGCAGACAATTTTTAGGACTCGAGTCAATTTTTTAAATGCAACCCAGGGAAAAGACTAAGCAAGCACCAAACACGGCCGTTAGTAGACGGTTTTAGATACTTATTCCTTTTCCTGTGCTGTGTAACATTTGAAATATTAAGTTAGCGACGTAAAAATATTCATTGCATTTGTCATAAAGTTAATGTTTGATAAATTTCGTTTTTGTATTCGCGTGCGAACTATGATTTTTATTCAGCTCTAGCTCTATATATAGAGCTATAGCGTATGTAATAACCTTAAAACATTTTCGTACAATAAAAACAGCTATAGCTATTAATTGGTATGTGTATTTCCATTTTTATTGTATTTAACATTTACTTAGGGTACTTCTATTGAAATGAGAGGATTAACAACGACCATATTTTATATAATAAGTCTAGTATATAACTGTTAGGTCTGAAGAATTCCCAATTGTCGGTTACGCTATAAAAAGTCACATAGAACGTTGCCACAGCGGCAAAATATTTAGTAAGAAGGTACACATATTTGTTCACGTGTGAAATACGAAATTAGGAAAGATTGGTTACGTACTTGTCATACACAGATCTACTGCAGTACCAACATTATTTAACACAACTTCGTTACATATACATTAGAAAACAAATTGTTCTAAGCGTAATGTCTCTATTTTTAACACACAAGTAGATAAGCGTTTTTTTTTTGTCCAAATCCTATTCTATGCATTCCCATAAATCAGACATTTTGAAGACATCATGGCGAATTTGCATATTAATATTTTTGATCGCCGAATCAAATCTTAAATTACCTACGAAAATAATGTACATTGGACCTTCATTCTTGACTCTGATGAATGCTAAAATGATGACTTAGAATACTCATAAAATAATACTTCAACTAGGAAATACCATAGAATTAAAACAAAACACAGTGAATTGTCAAGAATTAAAATCAGGTTTAAATATCTTTTGAGTACATGAAAGTTTAGAGACCAGCTCATAAGTAATAAAAACGTACATTAACAACAATGGATACAATGAAATGCAAACATAATACAGGTAACAAACAAACCTTTCGTTCTGTTAGAAGAGTTCGTCCAGAAATAAATTAATGAGACTGTGAAAATGACCGTGACAGAGAATTCTGTTTGAAGTCAAGATTGCTCTGCTGCGGCATTGAAAAGTTTCATAGTGTTAGACATCAGGATAGTGTGGATTGAGTACTTACTAACACATGAATATACGAGAGGTTACTATGAATGTTGTGCGAAGAGTGCTTCAGAAACGTATCTACTTAGTATGTACTATTGCAAGACCCGGCCCGCGCTTTCACTTACTTAATCTTCAAATATATGAACTCACTCGAGAGAAAACTTAGTCACAAACCACTCGTTTGTTAGTACTTAACATTTTAATCAAACACTTCAAGCCGTTAGTTGCATACACAAAAACTTTTACTTAAAAGATGCATGACTATTTTTATTTGGGTAGAAGAGAACTAGAATACGATACGTAAGTTACAAAACTAATACACTATTCTAAAGAGAAAAGTAAAAGGATCGCCAGCGACCCTCCGTAAGAAATGAGGTGCTATTACATTTACCAAATCAAGTAAAGCTATCTATCAGGATGAATGGTAACGTGTCTTTTCGAAGTAAGAGGCTGGCCGAATATTATATATTCAGAAAAAAGACACAACAACAACTCCGAAAGGCAATTTTTAAAATTTACCTTAAAATAGATTTATATTTAGGATATCTATCATGTTAATATATTTTGGTGAATAACATCGTTATATCGCAAAACCCGTATTAAATATGAGAGACGTGGATGATATGACAATATAAATTACCCTTTCATACCAATTAATAAGCGTTTTCAATGTCCTTACATAGCCGACCCGGTACATACGGTGTCGGCGTCTAAAACTACTTACACGACTGTTCAATTTTACGAACCGAATACTAACTACTTACAGGGATATCGAACGATTCTGTGAACTTAACAATCGATTTTTATATCTTTGGTTAGACAAAACGAAACAATAGTAAAAACACTAGACAATCGAACGTTACACAGTCATTGGAGGGACATATTATTTTAGTCGTTAGGTAACTCTAAACAACATTGCATAATCACATATAATAATTATGATCGAAATGTTACGATACACCCGCAAATCGTTCCATTTCGACGTTAAGCGTCAACAAGTGTTATTTATTATCCAACAATAAGTCTGCGCATCCTCGGGGAGCGCCGGGCGGCGGCGGCGGGCGGCGGGCGGCGGCGTGGTCGCGGCGACTGCGCCCCGCGCCGCGGCGACGCCCGCGCTCTACTGCCAGAGCTTCCACCACACCTGCATCTTTTCAGAGAGTTTCTTACAAATTCCCAGTAGTTTCCGTCACATCCCACCGTCGCCCTCCCCTTCGCATTCTTCTGAACCCTCCCCTTCTTCCAGTGTTACCTGTTTGACAAATAGAAACAATAAATTAATAAAACTGTATAATAAAATGATCGCCGAGGTTAACTAAGTTGAATTAGCTAAAAATTTAACCGTAAATGTAACTAAAAATTCTATCTACTTTTAGTCAAACGGAATTACAATTCTATGAGTAGACATTTGCACTAACGAGAAATTTTCCTTTGCGGAAGGTTCTATTCACGATTTATCTATGAACAAACGAACGAGTTTAGTTTCTTATTGATCAGTTATTACAAAGGAGTATGTACTCACTTGAAAGCGTATTTGCTCGGGGCGATCATCATCGGGCGCAGAATGCGTTTGAATGGGCGCTGGGGGTGGTGAAGGCGGGATCATACTTTGATAATAGTCTCGATTCTCTTCTAGCGTATCCAAGATATCCTGGGCGTCTGGATGCACGAGATCTGCCCACGTCTCCCACAGTGGGTGCACGATGTAGTCAATGAAACCGACTTGAGATTTCTCTATTGTAGAGTTGTGCCTATCGCACATAGGACTTATGTCCATTCCTTGCTCCCTTTCCCGATCCCCTTGCTGGAAGAACTCTTCCATAAGTAGCGCTACCCATCGCTTATATAAAGGTAATGGTTTAGTAGGGTTGCTCAGATCGGCACAGTGAACGAGATTCTCCAATACTTGTATTCTATCGGTGTAATTATCTAGTAATAATACACCACTACCTGCCACTTTCTTTGTCTCCACCATAGTCTTCAGGTCTGCCAATAGACTCATATGTTTCGACATGTCTGTCGAGAGCACCATATCAATGACCATTTTCCTCAGTGTTTGCCTCTGTTTCTTGTGCAAGTTGACGAATATATCGCAACCGTCATTCTGTAGTAATTTAAACGCTACGGCAAGATGATGGTTTTCTAGCACGGACTCGTCGTTGTACATTAGGGCAAGTTCTGAGCTGGAGTTAACAAGGAACTGATTTGTGAGGCCTGGATGGTCTACGTCATGAACGCAAGCGGCGAATAATGCTGCGCACACTTCGATTGGTGTGAACACAGCATCGAGAGCTGGTGTGTTCAGGAGCACGTTTGTTGACTGTGTAACATCAGCTGCATGAAGAGAGTTATGGAAAGGGTTGTCCCGGATGTAATGTTCTTCCAGTGTGACGGCAAACGCTAAGAAAGTGCGCGCCGGTATTTGTAGAGTCGATAATAGCTCCCTGGATGTGAAGGCTGTGTAAGCAACGGCGGTGAGGGGTCGACCACAGGAAAGGTCTCCGATACGGAAGATATCTACTCCCCAACGGTCAATATCGCCAAGAAGTCGCCCTAATTCTTCTTCATGTGGTGTTTCTACTCCATATCTTGGCACACGTTCGCCCGTGAAGCTATTAGTGTGAGTTAATGTTCGCTTAACACCAGTAATCTGTAAATAAAAAATAAAATACATAGTTAGGTACTGAATATAAAATTTAAATTCATAATTATCTATTGAATAATGGGGTGTAAGTGGTTCATCAACATCTTTGAACCAAAGCCAACTTCACCTGCACGCGGTGCACCCTGCTGACTGACAAACGAAGCACTGGCGAAAAGAGAGGTAGGGAGCGTAATTGTAAGCTACCCGACTGGGGAATGTACCTCCACCTCACAGAATACCGCAGCCAAATAACGGTTCCCTTGAGGGCTGTTGTGTTCCTGCGAGTGAGTGAGGTCACCAGAAAGGAAGGAGATGCTGCGATGTCAGCGGGGGTGGCGGCGCGCGAGCGATATTTTATGTCGCGAGCGTTAATATGGCTACGGTAACCGCTTCACATCAGGCGGGCCGTATGCTTGTCTGCCACCCGACTTAGTATAAAAAAAAAAAAAAAAAAAAGAATGTAGTACTTATAAATCCGATCAACATATTGAAGCGCTTTGTATAAAGTTTCATATTTTTTCTTTACTGCAGCGCATAAAGGTTTATTCTCTCTCTTTCTTATTATCCTACATCGGGTGGCAGACAAGCATACGGCCTGCCTGATGTGAAGCGGTTACCATAGCCATATTAACTCTCGTAACATAAAATATCGCTCGCGCGCTGCCACCACCGCTCCCAGCGCAGCATCTCCTTCCTTTCTCTCTGATGACCTCACTCGTTCGCAGGAACACAATAACCCTCAAGGGAATTGTTATTTGGCTGCGGTATTCTGTGAGGTGGAGGTACATTCCCCAGTCGGGTAGCTTACAATTACGCTCCCTACTTCTCTTTCCCCCTTTTCAGCGTATCTAGTCGAATTATCAAGCTTTGTGTTCGTAATAAGTATTATTATTATGTTGTACAAATTTAATTAATAATCATGATACTTACTTGTGACATGGTGGTTGCTGGTCCAGCATGGCGAGGCTTTTCCTTTTTCTTGGCACGTTCAGACCCCTCTTCGACTTGCAACGAAGGTATGTCGAGTTCTTGTTGTTTATCTGTAACCAAAAAATTAATAAATAAATAACAAATACGCACCAACCAGAAATGATGTCAAGGTTGGAGCCTTAACAACAATATCGATAACTATATTTAGCAACCTCTATCTGCTATCTATTTATGATGGCCTGAATAAGTTTTTTTTTCATATTTACGGTCAATGATAGATAATCTGATAGATTTATTGAATTTTCCTTTATTAATATACATCATTTGACGAGCCCGGTGGTCTAGCAATGGCTACTTTGTTTGACTCTGAGGTCGCGGGTTCGATCCCCGCACAAGACAAACATTTGTGTGAATGAACATGTCTGTTTGTCTTGGTCTGAGTGTTTTTTTATGTATTATATGCTTTAAAGAAATGTGTTTAAGTAGGTGCATTTATCAGTTGTCTCGTACCCATAGTACAAAGCTTTGCGCTTAATTTGGAACTAGATGGCGTTGTCTTAAGGTGTCCAGAAATATTTATTTATTTATTTATCATGGGACGTGCAATCATAATCATAACGCTATTTATTTCGTTGGCGTATTTATAATGAGGACAATGGCATTTAGACGGACAGACAAAAATATGTTGTTATTATTTATACGTAAGTACAGTCTGCCAGAAAAACAGGTATCTCTGTTTCACTGTAAAACTATTGTGACGTTAACGCAAAAGTGTTAAGCTAAATTTGTAGTTGACTGTACAAATCCAACTTATACGATGTATAATTCTACTGTACGTGTGTATGTCACTGAACTCCTCCTAAACGGCTGGACAATTTTTTGTATGCGTTTGGGTGGCGCCCTGGATGGTGGTGCCCATTACTGCAGATGGCGCTGCAGTAATGGGAACGGGAAGATTGAGCCACAGCAAAGCGTGGGCGGGCCGCTACAGTATACATATAATAAATACTTATTAACTATAACAGATCAATAAAAAAAAAACAAAGCGGTTATAATATATAAGTATTCCTGTAGTTATATATATATAATACGTATTGTATAGATATTATGATACTTACATAATATTACATTTCTAGGTCTAATGGACTGTAATATAGTACAGTGATTGATTCGTTTTGCAGTGATACGTTATGTGTTGTTGATAGTACGTTGGAATTTATTATTTCTTGTTTATAGTTTAAATAAACAATGTAGAAATAGATCAGTAAGTAAATGCATTATCGGAGATTTCTTTATTTATTTATCACTTTCCCAAAACTGTGTCATGAGGTATGTATGCCGAAAGAAAGTAGGTGAACATGTGAGTGCCTATAATGATTGATATCATTCTGGGGCACTAAAATACGGCGTAGTTAGCCAATAAGTGCATATAGGTATATAATTGATACATACATATCAGTCTGAGTGTATGATTTGAGTTTAATATTATTTAATATTATTTATATGTATAATTTTAAAATATGTAAGTAAATATTGTCAGACAAATTACACAGCGCCTTGTAGCTTGTAGTAAGCGAAGCTTGTGTTATGGGTACTAGACAACTTAGAAACATACGTAAATACATTTTTTTTTGTAAATACATACTTATGACACAGAAAACACCCAGACTAAGACAAACATACATGTTCATGCACACAAATGTTTGTTCTATTTCGGAATCAAACCCACGAGCGTTGGTGTCGAAGCCGCATCATTGACCGCTACGCCACCGAGCTCGTCAAATTATTTTGGTAACATGTAGGTAATTATTTTGTAAGCTTGGATGTAAGAGACAGTCGTAATTCCAATTCGCCCCCGCACTTAATATATAGCCTATATCCATCCTGAACGTCCATCATATATATCAAATAAGCTAGAAAAATAAAATTAAGGTCTACACATCGATTTCTCATAAAATTGTTGAATCGTCGAATCAATCATATTTTTTATTTACAACATTTTATTCAGTTAAGTGAGTAACTAATTTAACTTATTACTGATAAAATCAGATGTGACTCATATTACAGTGACGTTTTTTGATAGAGAACTATTACACACCTCTAGTGTCATGTTTTTGGGGGGCATAACAGTATAATTTGCCCAAAGTCAGATCACGTCATATGACTAAGCTGCGTAGTGGAAGGCAGCTACCTACGTGTTATGATTATTTCAGTCGAAAAATGACCCATTGCTACATAAAGACCTCTTAGCTTTCTATGACGAATTGTAACAATTACCTGTCATAAAAATCAATATATTATCATTGATCAAAATAATAATGAACCTACACCTACGTCCTAAATCATGTTCATACGGTTAATATGAGTATCATAATTTTGAAACAAGTCACAAAAATTTGAATCAATTAGCAAATATCTGCTGTTCACGGCTTCGCCTACGTTACTTCTAATTTTATTTGTTATAATGTGAAAATAAATGAACTGTCCGATTAGTTCTATCAGCTCATGTAACGAGGATTAAAGAGGCCAAAATTTAATGAATTAATCCCAGCGTACATACGCAACAAAAGATTACGATGATAAATTGATAACACGCCGTGATGAGGAGTGATAGTACTATGTATCCAGTTTATATCTAATCATATGAGATAGAAAATGGCACAGTAAAAAACTATTTGTATATAAAAATCTATGGGCTTACAATAGGAACATTCTTATCGACGAGTTACGATCGAAATATTGGCAAGTGTTGGAAAATTCTGGATTATTGACTTGCTTTGATTTACGACGATAATACAAACTGCTCACGATTCTTACTGGTAGAAACGGGAACGAAGATTAATTCAGTTAAATCTTTGCATAGTAATGTATGTCCTCACTGAGTATGTAATCCATTTATTACATGTACTCCACTTATTTACTTTTTAGCTCACGAAATATACAAAATATTTACACCTCGTTCGCGTGGTTCGTAACCACCGACAATTTAAGACTTACTTGATATTACTTGACACAGTAAATTCACTAGATCGAAAAATGTTATATCCCGACAATATTTTTCACTTTTCAGTAAATTTCCTGAGGTTTCTTTACGTCGTATATGTACGGATCTTGACTGACTTTGACTTAATTATGAATTATTGACAAAAAATCATAACAATTTAAAACTTTTATCCTTTTTCCTGTCAAAATTCTGAACACTTCAGGAAAAATCCAGTGGTCTACTCCAGTCTAGGGAGTTTTACTAAACAGTTGGAAATCAAATTATGGCAATAATTTCACTCATACAAAAGATTTAAAATACTGTCTGGAAATAATATATTATAATATATATTTAAATGAACAATATATATAGCTCTAGATATAGCTCTCCATCGCTCGCTACGCGACCTTTAGCCTGTGGACCGCTGACCGATGGTCAGTGTCCAAGTCTCCGCAATGCAGGGTGGACGACCTGGTGACTTTGCATATATATATTATAAATCGACTCAATCTTATTCAATGTGTCCAAAAAGACAGATGTAGACAAAAGCAATAATTTGTTGGGAAAGAAAAAATATGTTGGGGTTTATTCGAGGCCAGATTTTTGAGACAGTCTACATTTCGTTCCAAAAACGTCTTTCTTCGTACTTCAAAGAAAACAATATCATTAAGAATTATAGCCCTTAAGAGTTAGGTAAGAATAGACTTATTTCAACCTAACTCAGCCGTACAATAATACTATAAGCGAAGTTTGTTATATAATTTACAAATTGGGATAGAAGGTAGGTAGCTATCAAATAATTTCTCTCCAAGAGTTCCCCTCGTTGGGGCGCGGCAGTTCACCCGGTTTGGGAACACAAACAAATTAATTAGCCTAGCTACGAAGTTACCCATCCCATAGACTACGGGACAGTCGTCAATTGCCTCAAATAGTCTCTCATTGAACTTGTCAAATACCTTTATTTATTGCTTTACTTTACATAAATTAATGATATTTTATTTAGGCTTGCATTTAAAAGTATTCTTGGAACAGATTGAACGCTAAACTAAAATAAAAGAAGTTGCTTGACCTCCTACATTTAAAAACCGAGATAGAATCTAATCCTGCTTTAGTATAAAAAAAAAACAATGTAATGTACCTATATCTAATGACATAGCCCTATAAGTGAGATCACTTTGAAGTACTTTTGGTATCTACATCAGTACCATAGAGTCTAATGAGAACGGGATGGATGTATCTACGAGTGCTCATAGATAAAGTTCATACGAGTAGACTTTACAGTTAAAAATTGGGTAATAAATCGTAGTCAGTCCGTTGACCTTGTCATTTTTACGTAAAGTGCAGGCTGACAGGCTTTTCAAAACTCGTTATATTTTTTTTATACTTTTATTCAATGCCTGAAAACTTCTTAATATAATTATAATATTCATTCTCGTTCTTCCCTATTTATCATAAAATGTATTTTCATTGCTCAAATTTAGCCGTTTTTCCTGTGTTTACTTTATTGAGTCAATACATGTCGATGAAAAATGTTCGATGACTCACTGAATCAGTTTAGTTAGGTACTATCTGCAACTTTGATTGATCTGCTTTTTGAAATGACAACTTTTGATTGCAAATTTGTCAACCGACACGTCATCGTTTTTTATTAAACACGTCTTTATCGTCGTCGTAATCGTTTTATTAATTATGGAAAACCATATTAAATGATTTAATATTTTATTATATAAAAACCTGATAGCAATAAATTTGTATTATCTAACATAATAAGTATTAAACATGTTGAATTTAATTCGTCCATTTAATAAAACAACACTTAATAGATTTATGTAATTCTGTTTAGATTAGCGAATTCTCGAATCAGTACTCTGATTTTCATTAAATTTGGTATCTACGAAATTTTATGCAATTAGGAATATTTTTTTAAATTGGCTAGGCAACAAACTCGGTTCAGTAGTTTTTGATATATATGCGGGTAACGTGGTAAAATTAACTAGTACTCTTTTGCGAGTTTTACGTGTTTGAGATTTGAGAGTTTAGTTTAATGTGATAAAATTAACTAGTACCTACTCTTTTGAGAGTACTAGTTAATTTTACCACGTTACCAAAGTAACTGTTTGCTGCAGATCCGATTTAATGAAATCTGCATATTCATGGAGCACTTTAGTCGATGTAATAGTTTTTGAACATTTCGAGATATTTCTCTCGATGTTTACGAGGAATTTGCGGCGAACGACTAGTTAGTTTGGTAGATTATACTCGGGTATGAGTATAATCATTATTATTGCATATCTTTTGTATTCTAAGGAATGTTCTTTTAGAACGATATATTATTTATTACTAGCTGACCCGACAGACGTTGTCATGTCTTCTTAACAATAAATATTGAATTCGAATTGATTTCGCGCAATCTGTCAAATGACTAACAGTTCTGTCAAACGACATAAAGTTACCTTAGAAAAGTTAATATGGTCGTTCAGTTTTTTAAATTTTCTAATTTTCCGCGCAACTTTCTTATTTTTTATTTCTGTCATAAGAACATTCTCCTGACAATAACAAATACAACATAAAAAGAAATAGCGAAATCGGACCAGCCGTTCACGCGCGATGCCGTGACCAAGGGAAATAGGGATTAATTTTTATATAGGTTAATATAACAAGTAGATACAAATATGACGTCACGATACCACCAGTGAATACTGGTATTACATTACCGTGCAAATTATTGATATCAACTTTATGTCATCTCTACGCGTGTGTGTAAGGGGTTATCAAGTCGCCGGTATCCTCTTAGATAAAAATGTTTATTTACATTACTCGCAGATAGCGGGATGTAAATGCGTTATGTCTGCTGTTATAAAAAATACTTTTTTATTTTGTATCTTCTGGCCAAGTGCGCGTCAAACTGCTACATGTAGGGTACATAGGTATATATTTATATACATAGGTATATAAATGAACACTGAACAGTTCCCTGTTCAGTGTTCATTTATATACTAATACTAAAATACTGAAAATGTGTACATATGTTATGGATATTGCATGTCTTAACAAGAGTCATGTAATGATTGATGATTTTAAGTCAAAGTGCTTATGATCTAGTTTTAAGTGTTTACCAAGAAAAAAAATCCTTTTTTTCATGTATCCGAGGATAATCATGATTATTTTATAATTTTCATGCCAAAAGGCAGAAAGCGGCAGTTCAATATTATTAGTATAATTATCAAAATAAAAAAAAATATTGAATATCTGACACATTATTCGGATAAATGTAATGTCATATTGAAATTATTGAGTAGGTAATATAAAACTACTCTGTTCTCCCTTGAATAACTGTCAGAAAAAGATCTTCTGTAGTCTCTAATACGTATAGGGGCGAACCGACAATGTCTTATTCATCTAGATTAAGAATTATGGAAAATATTTATTTTTTATTTGCAGGCACGGATCCCTAAAATTACGCAGTAGATAATAATATAAGTTATTACATTTTATTGGTCTTAATCAATAAATTTTCTATATTCATCCGTACGGTGAGTCAAGCATATTATTATTACAGTAATAATTTGCAATTATGTCTCGGCAGAGCAAATAAATGCCCATATAGGGAAATAAATTAGCACGAGAATTAAACTACTTAGTGAGACGTCACGTAGTATCCTGCAGTCACTAAGTGCACTGAATTAAATTATAACAGTGTAGGAAATGCATGAACCATTGACCTACTAACTAAACGGACGTCGGGTCTAGTACGATATTTACGAAAAAAGTACCCAGAGTTAACTACCAGTATATAGCCTTCGCTTTAATTATGGGAATACACACATCTCAAAATTTTAAGTCATCATCAGCTTTTCTCACTTGAATAGTTTTCACAAGTAAGAATTAGAGAGTTCCCGTATTACTTTACTCTTTGTCAGTTTATCGTCTAAATGAAGACTGGCGTGGAATTGTTCCTCTTTTTACTAATTGTTTCTCTTTTGTATTTTGGTTCGGATATTTTTGAGCTCAGTGATACGACGTCCATTAATTTTGTAGGTCAATGGTAGAATCTAAGCTGACTTCGATTTGTACTTATTATTGATTTGTATCTTCTGAGACACTTCAAAGTCACTCATTGCGTATAGTTACGTCAGTGTAATGTACTCCGGAACTACCGTAGAGATTTTCAGTCGGTTTCCATTCACCAATAGACAGACTGGTTCATTAAAGAGGTTAGGCATTTAGTTCGTAATTGTACATATGATGAATGATGATCATTGTAGTGTACAAGAGTATCCTTCTCGTCAACCAGTAACATAAAAGAAGAATTAAAAAATGAATAGAGATTCATTGTACGACCTCGACGGGTGTAATTTGTGGTAAGGGTTATCGTGATAGATACACTATAACTACCTATACAAACCTATATAAACTACAATCATATTTGTCGATTAAGTTAGAAAAAATCGAGGCATAGAGCTTGCATGACGTGTGTTGGTAGTAATCTATGGACGTAGTTAAGTAATCTATGAAGTTGAACATTAAAATGTATGTCATGTTTTATGCTATCAGTGTGAAGTGCTAGACCCAGCTAGTTGTAATATTACTCATGACTTTAACAAATTAAGCCCACGGCTCCGCTCGTGTGAACCAATTCCTGTCGAATTAGATGAAAATTGATAACGTTTTCTTTTTCCAGTTTATTCATACAGATGACTTCCTTAGAAAAGCACAATGTTTATTCCATACTAACTGTGCCCGCGACTTCGTCCACGCGGATTTTTTTCTATTATTTATTTATATTAATAAAAGTTTCTAAAATAAAAGTAGCCTAAGTTACTCCTTATTACATCAGTTATCTGCCAGTGAAAGTTCCGTCAAAATCGGTCCAGCCGTTTCACAGAATTGCCGGAAAAACAGACAGACAAAAATTGTAAAAAATATTATTTTGGTTTAAGTACCGTGTATAACTTTCTTTTCTTTTATTTTCTTCTTCTTTGATCCTTGCATTTAGTAAAAAGCGGCTGTTTTATTATTACAAACAGAAAAAACTCCCATTTAATTGATCTGTATAGATAAAATGTTTACAATAGAAGACACCGATTATTGTATTTAGACGCCCAGGTAGTTGAACAAAAATGTTTGCTATTTCCACCATTCCATCAGTTTTTCCATTAAAATCGGTCAGTCAGATAATTCTGTTCAATATCACGAGACATTACGCGTACAGTCGATACAATGATGTCCAATCTCGTCCGTGGTAAGCAATAATATAAATTCGGGACATCAGTGGAGCGAAAACGTCCACCGGTATCAATCAGCCAGTCAGTAGTAACCGGATCAAACCAGATAGTTATTGAAGCGAAAATATAACAATTTGCATAGTGATGTACCATGTCTCGTTCTTAATAATCGACATCAAAACAAAATGTTTAGTGTCATTAAAAAAAATATAATAAACTGGATGTGTAGCACGCAAGTTATGTTATCGTTTGGGCGGGTTATGTAGGGCATTGACGTCATTAGGGCGCCAAAATTAGGCTTCTGTATTTTTTATGCTGTTTGAGTTTATATGACGCATTCGGGGTGATAATTATAGTCATTTTTTTGTTATAAGTACAATAACTTTCATACTCTCTTTTGTTAACATCTTGATGGAAATCTGCCTTCTTTTTAAAATGTACATTATTATTAATACGAGAAAACATTCTGTTATCAGTCGCAAAAATGTGCTATTTACCCAAACAAAGTCGCCGCTTTCAATACGCTAATACAGGGTTTTCCAATTTTTTTTTGTATCGCGTTCCTTTTACAATTTATATTTATTTTGGAACGAGTTTATGCGCAGTACTAGCTGACAATAAAATTAAATATGTTTTTATTAAAGAAAAGTAGAAAAAAATGATTATTGACTAGCTTTCCGTTTCGCCTATTTACGCGGACAATGTCACATTCTTATATTGACGCACGCGATTTTCTCAAAAAGCTCTCGGGACATCGTAAGCGCGTATCATAGTATCCCGTGAGAATTTTCAAAAATCCTAGTATTGTGAAAGTATGTACGGCACAATAAAAAAAAAAAAAAAAAAAAAATATGTCTGTCTACCTGCCAGTTTGTTTCGGCCTATCTTCGAATTTAATAAAAGCTTAACTGTTGTTATTTTTAGGGTTCCGTACCCAAAAGGTAAAAAGGAACCCTATTACTAAGGCTCCGCAGTCCGTCCGTCCGTCCGTCTGTCACCAGGCTGTATATCTCATGAACCGTGATAGTTAGACAGTTGAAATTTTCACAGGTACGGAATCCTTCGTGCGCGAGTACGACTCGCACTTGGCCGCTTTTATTTAATTTCACGTCCGTCGATGAAGCGGGAAATTGTAACAATGATATGTACTATAATCATTGAGATGGATGAGTTTGTTTTTTGAGTTTTCAAATCGGGTCTGAAATTTTGTGCATCCATCGGCGTCTGTACCACGCGAGCGACGTCCTCAGGGTACCGCCCCACAGCTTAGTTTGAGACCTCCAAAGCAGATTTGTAGTGATGGGACATAGTAATATCCGAAATAAAGCACTGCTATCAATAAAATACTTAATGATATCTAAATACTGATAACGACGTCTAAGTAAAACTAAGTTGTCGAATATTTTAGAAGTCTAAAAAATATTACATAGCAACATTTTGTTTTACGTATACTATACTTATGACCATTGCTTCAAACTTTATAAAGCTTCTGTAAATATTTTGTTATTATGGCTAGGTACATGTTATTGGCAATAACAAACGTGTTTGTTATTTAAACTATTTTTCTTGGTAGAATTTCAAAACATTATTTATTGCTATAGACGGGATTTGCTTCATAACATTTTTATGATAACAAATCATGAAGTAACTTTTTAAATGTACATACCTATAGCTACAGTGAATATTGTGGTAAAGCTAATAAAAATGGGTTTGATATTATTTTATAGAGATAAAATAAATCAGTTGAAAAATATCCAAAACAATGTATGCACCAACAATTACTTTAACAACTTTAATTAAAAAAGCTAAAGAACGTCTTCAACGAAGAGTGTGTTGGAGATTTTTCAACTTTTGAACAAGTGAAAAATAACTTACCCAAGAATGTGGAACAGATGTACTCCGAGATCTGGTTGCCGGACTTGCTCGACTCGGAGAAATGGCTCAGCTCCTTATTCAACATCCGTTTGAACTGCAAATGCAACATTTCGATTGAATGTGCCATCCTTCTTGCACGGCGGCGCAACCAACGGGCCGACACAATACGAACGCTTTGTCTCTCGGCGCACACGCGCATTTCAAAAATTCACAAAATAAAAAACAAAAAATTCAGTTTCAAGTTAACAGAGCACGAGTTTCAAACTCGAATATTGTTAAACTTTATAAGTGTTAATAATTCCGAAAGGCGACTATTAGCTGCGAGCGCTATCGCTATACTGAAGCGTAGCGTCGAATGCTGCGGTGCCTTGTACTACGTTGATATCGTCACAGCGTACAGAAATATCGGCTTCCAAGTACTGTGAGTTACTGGTAGGTAATCTAGATTCAGTCAACGACTCTAATTTCCTCTCGGGAGGGAAAAGAGTTGCTAAAACAATTAAACGAGTGACGTATTCATAGTGGGTCGGTGCGAGGAACTCGTTACGTCACATATTGCTTTCTTGATTGGGTTTGTTAGGCTTTACTCTAACTGGCTAAAACGGCTTCTCTTATGAGTTTATCTGTTGGGATGTATACTTCTATCCAGATGCAATTAAAAAAGAAACAAGATTCTGTCAGATACAATTAACAATAACTGGAATAAGTATTTAGAACAGTTTTGTTGCTCTTTTTAAAAACTCTCTTGATTTACAGACGCCTATTATATTTTTTACCTAGCATGCATTCCAAATTACAAGACTGCAACGTTACATTAAACGTGTAAATCATGTATCAATGTCATTTAATAAAGTAGTTATCTTCCCATATAAAACTCACTGAATCCAGGAAAATTCGAGTCACGAAATATTGACCATTATTATTATGTAAAGTAATTCGTTTATTGGTTTTGTTGATAGTGTTAAAATTAGCATTAAATGTCATGATAAATTATGTACAATGGTTGGTCAACAACAAGAAACATGTCGGTAACACTGAATATAATTTCGATGACGTTTGTTGGTAACTACCGCGTGCGTATAATTTGATATGTCATATCATGGGCGTAGACGGCCAAGGATAATTTCCCTTGGCTTTGGGCCATTTGGTATTATGGTCTAAATGAGTCGGAATTGATATGGTATAAATTTTGCTAGTACGCAAGTCAAGCTGATCATGCCCATGATCCCAATCACGAAGGCGACATAAAACAAAGTGTCACCTAACGATGTTGCGTTAAATTTAGAAGTGTTCTTGACACCGTTTCTTATCGCGTTGCAACGTTATCCCTGATGGTCGACAACGTTCTGGATAGGAAGTAAATTGAGTGAGGCCATCTAGTTCATCATGATTACCCCAGTAATCTGACTTGTTATACAATAGTTTCATGTGACATAAAAATTCAACCTTTACCAGAGATTATTTTACATAGGAATGCGCATATCGTAAAAAGAGATCAGTATTCAATGTCTAGATAACGTCTCCTCGACATTTCAATCTGCTACTGAGATCATATCGGTGATAATGTCTCGGTTTATTCCTCAATTGTGACATTTGTGGCGCACTTATATTTGATCTGTTTTTGTGAAAGCGAATCTATTTATATTAGTGACGATGACGTGATAAGGTTTTTGCTATTTCGGTTTTTGTCTCGTAATGCTAGTCACTCCAGTTCGAAGCGCATTGTTACTGTATATTTTTGTGACAAGAAAAAAATCGCTATTATATATAAATAGGTACTAAATATATATATTAGATACTGTTAACTAGTAACAATTTGTGCAGTTTGTCGAGGTTGGACTGACTGAGTTTATTGAGTATTGTCTGAACAAGATATGTCTAAGATTAGGTAGTAGTCATCACTTTTTAGTGTATCATAATGTCCGAATGTTTTTTTATACAACGCCGGGGGCCAAACAATATGCTTGTAATACAAGAAGAATAATAATAAGAGAAGTAAGAATAAATAAGAGAAGACGTTGAATAAAGAATAATAAGAGAAGACGTTAGCAGCGGAGTGACTGCGCACGTGCAATACGCACGCGCGCAGTCACTCCGCTGCTAACGCAGCATCTTCTCACATCTGGTAACCTCACTCACTCGCACGAACATAACAATCTTCAAGGGTATTGTTGTTTGGCTATGGTCTTCTGTAAGGCGGGTTTGATATGCCGTACCCCTTTTTCAGCAGAGACTCTTTCACTAATCGGCATTGTGCAAGCAGTGCAGGTGATGATGGATTGATGGATGGCAATTTTTTTGAATGCTAATGAACCTAAGCAACATTGTATTATGCAAACCTTACACCTTATTGTGTTAATGTGCTTTTGCTGGAATTACTTCTTTGTTAGTAATATTTAAAACAACGACGTTAGTTTCGCGAATTTAATTCCGATAATCAATACCAAATAGAACAATTTCAATTGCCCCTAATTTTTATTCTTTGTCTATTAGTCGATTGTTCTAGGCATAGCTTTAGACTTCACAGATAATACCTACCTACTAGGTAGGTATTATTTATAACTTTTAAATTTAAGTATTGTTTAACATAAAAATTACTTACGAAACTTCTTTGAAGAAAAAGTAATTAAAATTTTAAACGATCTTCAGCGGTGTCTCGATTGCTTTATCGATTTGACCTGTTTTTAAATTTAGACTTGAACAATGAGCTCATGTCATGGTAGCTACCTATTGATTAAATGTTTGGTTGATTTTGTAACTCATGTAAGATAATATTGTTTTATTATCACTGCATAGATACAAAGTAGCGTGAAGTAACTCTGGAACAGGGACTGATAACGTTACCACAAAATAACGATACTTGTTAAAGAATTACCGTTATTTTCGAAAATAACGTCACGTTTAGTATCGTTACTGAAATAACGTTATTAATACAAATAAGTTACCTAAGTGGAAGAAGGGATATTATATAACGTTACCGATCGTCAAAATATAGCGCTGTTACCAGCTCTATGTCCACCAGTCTACCTACCAACCGCACACACCACAACGTAACTCCGTTGTGTTACTATGTTATCCGGCCGGCACTGTTCGATCACTTCACTGATCGTCGTTATCCAGTTTGGCAAAATCACACGTAGAAGGATATAATATCGTGACTGGACAATGTTACATCCCCACCTCCTTTTCTTATCAAATATCAGTTTCGTTATTTCTAGGTATCGGTATTTTAAAATACAGGTATTTCAGGCCCATTTCTGGGGATTATCGAAAAAAATGTTAACTAACGAGTTAGTAGAATTTGATCATTAGTATTTTGGTGGGCCTAACTTTTACCTTATAACGACAGCAAATAACCATTACAAAGAATCATAGAAGACTTTTTATGTGCGCTACATAAATTTTCCAGTCTTGTAACTTTAGTTAAGTACACTTAAGTATCTTTCCAGAACCTGTAGAAGAATCTTATTAGTATTTATGTACAAATTATTGGGACAAATCCATGGGGCTCTCTGTAGTAAGTAAGTAACTGTATCGTAATTAATGCAACACGAGCATACAGGCATCATAGTACAGAGTAAATTTGTTTTTATTAAAGTGAGGTTTGTATTACCTAGCTAATAGTCGCTAACTAGACAACTTATACATATAAATTCAGTGCTCTGGCGACAATGTAATATGATACTGTATAAGTGAAACTCTTGGCACGCAGAGCGAGCATAATTATGATAGAACTTCACATACAGGTAAGTTAAATCATTAAATATGCTCATATCAATTCGTAGTATTTTTTATGCTTAAATTACATAAATAAACCAATTGAAATAAATGTAAAAAAGCTTTTCCCAGCATTGTCACTAACTTTCATGAAGGACCCCTTTTTGCAACATTTGATGTTGTGATTGGTGTGATATGGTTGTTCACTTCACATCAGGCCGGCCGTACAAAAATTGTGATAATAGCGTACTAAACATAATACATATAAAACATATTCTAACATAACTTTTTCTATACACTGCTGCCTAATATGTGAGAGGAAATAATTTTCGCGAATGACTGAAAAATATGTAAACTTTTACAGTGAGCGGCGGTTATAAATCATTATCTTCCAAGAAAAGATAATTCCAAGAGCACGCCGCACGAGGAAAGTTTCAGTCACATGTTAAACCCTATTGTAAGCAAAGTGGGTGAAACCGGAGAAACTCAATGTTTACATGAAATATTTAAATGCCTTTTAGAAATCCGATATTTTACGTTACCACATATTTGTAAAGACAGATCCACGTAAATAAGCACCTTGACCAATTTTTCTGAGTATGTTGTGGAAAACGCACAGCTTCTTAAGAGTGATTAATGCTTCGGTTTTGGTTCTTTCTAGTTTTAACCTTCAACGAAAAAGAGTGGCATTGTAAGTTTAACGTATTATGTATTTGTATTGTAATGAGGAGCTCGATGGAGTCGTTGCGCGTGTCAGTCTAATAGAACAGGCAAATTAACCATCGTTGTTTTTTATTATTTGTCATAAACAATTATTTTCGTATACATAGAGTGTATGATTAAATGATTAATGATTAGTAAAGTGCAAATATCTTGTTCTTAAAAACAGAAGGATTCTCTTATGAATCCAGTTTTTCGAATATCGAAAACAATGCGTTAGTGTTCTCTGAAATTAATTGGGTTATGTGATTTGGATAACGGCCAATGTGTTTGTGGGAAGCAGAATGAGTGTGAGCTGATACAATACATTTTCTTCGAATTTAGGTAACAACTTTGATATAAACAAACGACGATGTTAACAAATTGCCTAAAGAGTTGTTGCGAGTCAGCGGAAGTATGGTAAATTGGCGACAAGCAGATAAATTATTTTGTCTGTGTCACTCCTCCGTTGGGCGATTTCATAGATCCTAAAATAGTCACTATGCTTATACTATGGGTTAGGTACCCATAGTACAAGCTTTGGTGACTATTTTAGGATCTATGAAATCGCCCTTCTCGCCAGGTACTAGATAACTGATAGTATACTTAAATACATTTTTTTTTGTAAATAAAAACACCCAGACCAAGACAAACAGACATGCTCATGCACACAAATATTTATCTTGTGCGGGGGTCGAACCCGCGATCCCGGAGTCAAAGTGGAGTGCTAGCCATTCGACCACAGGGCTACACACTACAGTACAGTTGTATAAAATTCTTACTGCTAAATTTTCTTCTTGGTTGAAAATTATATTTTAAATGTTACCATTAATAATCATAATTTAGATAAAATTATACTAGTCAATCCTAGTAAATTCGTCAATACAAACTATAAAAAAAATATGCATAAACTTATAACTATAATATCTATTACTCAATTTGATTGTATTAGTTATCACTACGGATTAGTAACTTATAATTAAACCAATTAAACTTAGAATTCTACGTACATATACATGTATGAAGTAGGTATGTACGCAGAACGTACATACGTAGAATTCTAAGATTTCTCTAATATAATAGGAAAGCACAAAACGAAAAAGAATACAATACTATTACTCATTGGGTTTCCATGTCTATTGTTCAAAACTGCCTACTTCCTTTAATTCATACATTGCATTGTTTAATGAATTGGACGGGAATACAGCGTTGCAGGACAAAACGTCTATTATGCGATTACGAGAATCTACGCGTAAGGGCCGGCAACGACCATAAAAAAAACCACTACCATTTTAACAGACGTCGCTAATGACAGTTCTCGTGATATTACTGTCTGAAGATGCCAAGACATACATAGTTTTTGTGAAATTCGCTTCAAGTCATTGCGTTCGTGTCATTTACATTCCTAATATTGTATGTATTATGTATGTACCGTCCTTCACAGTATAATTACCTAATAGTACCTACTACTGCTACTATGGTAACTTTTTGTCGATTCCTCGAGTTGACCTCACCCTCAGTGACAGCCGTGAATGCTTGTTCGACTCTGTATGTACGAGTACACATGCGTATTCTCGTCGCAAACAAGGAATTATAAAGTATTGATAATAAATAAGTGGTAGAAGTGAGGTTTTACTATAAAAACCAATCTGGGGCCCTACCGCCGAAGTTTCCATCGAATATTTTGATTCGAAAAATAGGTCTTACGATTACAAACATCTTTAGATTATTTGGTAGTACTCCAGAGTATCTACCACCTGAGCTAAACACATGTACCATAAATCTAAGTTGAAGTTTCATTTTTGCAATCAAAAAATCCGATTGGGATCGGCTTCAGCTTAGCCGGTAGGGCCTCAGGTTCGCATGGGCATAGTATGGGTTTTTCTAATCATTATTCAATTTTAATAAAATCTTTATATGTATAACTCTCACTGCAATCGAAAGATGACAGGAAGCTTGAAAATACTTGTCTCAGCATATCACAAAAGCAGGACAATAAATATAATCCATTCTCTACTAAGACTTAATTAAGATGAACTTGAATACCAATAATATATTAATTGTGGAATGTAATTTTAAGATTTAAAAACTAGTATTTTTTTTCCTAAAAAAATAGTTGAAAGAACATCCTGAAATATTTTATTTGACAATTAAAATCACAGAATCTGATAAATAGTTAACACGATTTTTTAATCACGATAATTGTCTATAAACTCAAAGCCTACCAATACAGCTAGTGGTGCACGAGATGCACCTTAGAGACGTCAGGGCGACCATACTGAAATATAATGAATACATAAGAGCAGTTCGTTTTGGGGAAGTATCTCTAACTCACAGACGGTCATTGCCAAATATTTTTCAATGTATTTATTATTTACCGATTATCCTATCCCTAAACATGTGTTAACTGTCTACTTAGAAGTAGTAGTATGTGTGTTGAGGAGTGAGTCACTGCGTAAGTTTTATTAACGATTTACTTACCTATCTCTAATTAAATGCGTGGAGCGGAATATTCTCTACCTCGACGTACCATTGTCTCGTAATGCTCCGTACATTCCTTACTATAAACATAGATGTCAGCTATTGTCATATTATTGTGGTACGTCATGCCATGACGTTTCACTTCGTCGCACTAATTCCAGAAGTATTTCTATTTGGAAATAGGCACAAGCAAGCAGTGAGGAAATGCTCTATTTCTACCAGACGTAGTTTTAATGAAATACAAGACAATCGTATTAATTATAGCAACTTCACACATCCAGCGCTATAAATATTATTATGTAAGATGCAATATTATTTCGAATTATATTGAAGTTTAGCGTAATTTGGCAAAAACATTGTAGTATAAATATAAATAATGCGCTAAGATGTGGAGATTCAATATAAACCATCTAATAATGTGAAAGTTTGCCAGTTTAGAAACGGAAAATCATCTATTCCACCATCACCATGTATTTGGAGGGAGACACCATATTATTAATATATATAGCATTGTGTGTGACGGGTTTTATTAACTATTGGTACAGTCATACTGGGTTGTGTCAGCCATTTTAGTTCGCGCCAGACTAATTGTTATTCATTGTCTGTGTTGTCAGCCCACCGAAACGTGTACTACGTCAATTATAATTATTATTATAGAACCATGGCTTGTGAAAAACCAGTGACAATAAAGAAAACGGATAAAATTTTACAAATTTGATCGGTTTTATTTATATCTATAATATACCCGGTAGATACAGTTTTACTTCATTCATTAAAGTTTTACGTTTTCCCGCTCATTTACGTATTTATTGAAATTATAATGACCTGATAATAGCAGCAGCAATAACAGCAGTTGTCGACACGGAAATGTTTGGAAAACGCTGCAATAGAGGATTTATGCAAAAAGTAACACTACAGGACAACTTTTAGAAACACCCGGTATCTTTGCACTGATGTTCCGAATGCGGTTCATATTAAGAGCCAAAATAAAATTGGCTAAAATACAGAATACACAAATTAATTTAATAGAATTGCAGTTAACAACTTAGGTGTAGCTAAATAAATGTATAAATTTCCATTTAAGTTGAAAATTATTTAACATTATTTAATATTAGTAGTAGACGTAGCAAGTAACTATATAATTAACCTTCATTAATTACTAACATGGTGCTTACAAAACTGAAAATATTTATGTGATACAGTTAATGTATGAATATTATCTGACGTGATGTGACGTGACATGGTCTACTTAGTCACTTCGGTTAAGTATGTAGTAAGTAGATCAATGGAGCACGTTAGAAATATCTAGGTAATACGACCTGTCATGTCAGTCACTACATTACACAATTATAATTTAGGGTGCCATTGACTCACTACCTTCTTTAAGCCACAGACAATCTCACCTGCACTTGCCGAGGCTCTTGCGAAGAGAGGTAGAGGTTATCTACCTCTCTTCTGTTGCACTCAGCAATTATCTCCACCTCACAGAAGATCGCATCCAAATAATAGTACTCTTTTGTATTATTGTGATGCAAGTGAGTAAAGATACCAGACTTGAGAAGATGCTATGTCGGCAGCTGGGGTACTAGTCCGCGAGCCCTATGTAATTCAAGCATCCAATAGGTTACGATAACCGCTATATATCGGCGTATGTTTGTCTGGTACCCATCACAGTAAAAAAAAAGCGTGTAGGTTGTGTTTGTTCGGGCTAAATTCAAAAAATGTTTTACGAATTTTCATACGGTTTTCATCAATAGAAAGAGGAATTATTTAAGAAGCTTTAAGACTATAATAAAAGAAACTTTTGCGAAAGTATCTAGTATGATGATGTTTGTGAATTATAAATATAAAAGGAAATATCGCCCCTTCCAAGAACTTTCGCGGTGTGCAGTGCGTGCGTGCATAGTTAAAGTTACACGAAAATTTTGTATATTGGTGGAATAGATTCTGTTATTAAGTCTTACTACAGCATAAAAACATAATCAATGTGGATTATGTTAATATTATAAATGTAAAAGTGTGTTTGTTTGTCCTTCTTTCACGTCGAATGGAACCTAATTGCTAACATGTTTTTTTTTAAACAAACCAAGCAAACAAATCAATGGCAACTTCCCTGGACCACGCGGGCGAAGCCGCAGGTAACAGCTAATATATCTATATTTTAAGGTTAACAGTACTTTTTATGGTTGCCGAGTGCTATCTGTGCGAAGACGCGGCGAGTTTCATGATAAACTTTATACTACATACTATATTGGTTACCATGATAGAACGTCAAATTTTCCGTTCTTAAACGAAGATGTGTTTAAACTCGTCACATTAATCGTATAATCGCTCTTTACGCCGTAAATAGCCGTAACACGTTCGCGGGCAATGAATTGGGCCAATCATGATAATCTTGTCTAACTGTTTATGCAAGTATAGATGAAAGATTAATAGAAATAGAGTCGTAATAAGCTAAATAGAGTCCATTATTACTTTGACTCTGTATAATTTCTTATTTTAATAAACCTAGCACTCATAGATATTGAGATATTTTTTGCCAGCGACCCGAATTAATTGCTCGTGATTGCAGTTCTAAAGCAAGCTTGTTAAGATATTTTTATTTACCAGCGAGTGACGTCTCAGATGTGTAGTCACAAAAATAATATTTCTCACTCAATTGTGGTAATCTACAACGCGCAATAAAAATTAATCTGTATAAAAGTCGTGTTAATTGAACAAAGATAAAATAAAGGCGACGATTATTATGATAAATTGCGTGTATGAGTAAAGCCATATCTACAGGTATATACTGAGTATACGAGTACATATATAACGAAACATTTGTTCAAACTGGAGACATCCCTGACCTACATAATATATGCACGACATTCTTTTATTCATCATTTGCAAACATTTAATATTTACATTAATACCACAGTGTATGTAATCCTAATTACGTATTAATACAGAAAGGAAAATGCAATATTATTAGTTTACGTCGTATATGAAAGTTAGCTTGAGAAAATTAATTAAATTAAAGGAAATAATTCGTGTATTCTTGTAAATTGGTGCAGGTAGACCTCGAAGTGTCCAGATAAATATACTAAAAGTGTGATGTAAGGTGTAGATGACACAGGAGGAATGTATTGAAATATCATGTACAGGTGATGTAATTGTAGTTTTCTATTCTAAGTCATAATGCTATTCGTACAGACATTCGGGGTGTGATGGAAAACCTGAACAGGGAAACTTCATATCCCCACTAGACCTTCATGAAACCCCCCACCTTTGAAACATTTTAGTATAGTATCTCTTGATAATTATAGTATTTTTTTATTATAGTATTTGGACTGTGTTATATAAGAATGAATTAAGCTACAAAATCGAAAAAATAAAATTTTGAAAGCAGATCGATTAGTCGTGATAAAATATATAGGTATTTCGTTATTTTATGCTCAAATATCACTCGTAGTGCTTTACAATAAGGAATAAAGAGAGTTATTTATTAGAATCTGTGCGCACATTCTCATTACGTTTTAAAAAATTATGCGTCAAAGTTATTCCTACAAAATACGTAAACAGGATTTGCAATTTAATCCGCCAGCGCTGCGTTAATCGTAGAATAGAATAGAATAGTATAATTTTTATTTGTTAAACATACGTGGTATATAAATTATTGAGTTGTTGGTTTACAAATATTTAAAATTAGAGTCACTTACACAACATTACACTATGCACTCTATAACATATAATCTATAACAATCTAAAAATTACAGGCATAATAGATTCATTACGTCTTGATATATAAATTTCTTCATTCAATATAATAATATGTCAGAGAATTATTTAATTATCGATGATAATTTTTGAATAATCGCACTCTTAATTATCGATGTCAAAATTTTGATTTAAAATATTTTGTCGTTTAGAAAATCATCTATACAATAATAATATTTATCGATTAATAGGGCAGTCATTTTTTTTCTTAAATAATGTTTTGCTAATAATGTCAAATATGCGGGTATCTTATTATAAATCTTGCTTGCCATGCCTAGAATGCTTTTTTAAATAGGCTTGTTTTGCATCATTGCAGTTTGCTCGTCGTTGTTTCGTCGGTTTTCAGTCAGGATTGCTTTTGACAAATATTGCCATTTCGTAAATATATAACGAGGGAAACGTGTGATGGGGCAGTGGTGGCGGTCCACACATTTAGTCTTCACTTGTGCTTTCCAATAGGCAAGGTGGAGACATCTTGACCGATCTCATTAAAAAAATACGAAAGTCATAGAAATTCATTAATAAATTTTGTGTTTCGATAGTTTTTAAAATCGAATATAAAAATAACGGCCTAAAATGGTATTAATGCCATTGTAAATTATTTACAAAGCTACACGAATTATTTCCGCTGATTGCCCGTACTGGGCTTAATTATATCTAATTAAGTGTCCTAGCCGTTGCAATAAAGTTGTCATCGCTAAGTGTCATTACACTGACAACTTTATTGCGACAAAAATAGCATACGTTTTCTTTGTATTTGCCCGTCAGTCTATTAATAGACATTGGTCTTGTAAATGACAGATTACGTTTATGTTTGGCATTATTTTTTTTAGGATTAAGTTATGGTATAGCGACATAAACACAGGTAATTTCGTTATTTAGTAGTGTGAGAATATTATGTGTAATAATGATACGAGTATTCAAATAATATTCGTGGTGGTATATTAGGTTCTCAAAGGTGTTATTTAGTATGGAAACAATATTTGAAAAGAAAATCGACTATTTACACTTCGCAGTATTTTGTAATATTTTAGTTTGTAGTTAGTAGAGATTTTTTTATACGACTAGTGGTGATAAACAAGCGTACGACCTGCCTGATGGTAAGCAGTCATCGCAGCCTATGGACGTGACACCAGAGGCCACTCACCCGTTGCCGACCCTGTAAAAAGCCTCCTGGGAAAACCTTGGCAGGGAGTTCATGCACTGAATGAATATAAAAGTATCTCGATAGTATACATATATAGAAAAAATCTTGTGTTACGGTGTTTGTGGCGCACTCCTCCGAAACGGCTCGATTGAGTTTTGTATATTTGGGTATATGATTTTTTTTATGTATATTTGGGAGGTATGAGAAAGTATATTTTATAGCGCTAATATAATTTATATGGCAGAACAATATATCTATATAAATATCTCAATAGTAAACTGATTAAAAAGAAGTGCTGAGACACACGTTAATTATTTTTTAAATTTAATTTTCTTTTAAATATTTTTAAAGGCTATCTCGGCATCAACTCATAATCATCCTACTGTTGGGATTCGGGTCTCTAATCAATCGAAGGGGTTTAGAGCATACTCCACCACGCTGCTCAATAGGCTTGTTGCCCATGTCACAAAATTATAAAAACTCTCTATCAGTAACGTAAAATACATAAAACTAGAATGATCTGCGATCTTAAAATTTTAATAATTTATATACGACGTGTTTTATGTTCGGTCAAAGTTTGGTGGGAAAGTCCATTTTAAATGTATGAAATTATAAAAAATATATATTACTATTGTAGAAACAATAAAAAATACTATAACTTTTGTTACAGCACTGGCTACATAAACGCAATATTTAACATAGCTGTCGTATAAATTTCTGATTTAATGCATATAAAATAGCACGGTGTGACGTCATAACGTGGTGGCCTTTTGTATGGAGCGTTTTCGGGATAGTCCAAAATTGTGATCTTCAAGTTATCATATCTCGAGAAGTTTTTATGCAATCGAAGTAATTATTTCACCTATATTATTATAACCTACATTATTGTGACGTCTTTAAATAACAAATCGAAAAAAAAAAATGGGATACAAGCCTATTGCAGGTTGGCGGAGGCCAGTGTTTTAAAGCCGCCCAAAGGGCACTGACTTGGCTTAACGACTGTCATCTAATGACAACAGTCGGTACCGAAGGCTTAACGTGCCCTACGAAGCACGGAGGAGCTCAAGGTAAATAAACCCATCCATAGACAGGCTACGGTTGACGTTGCTTAACTTGCGTGATCGATTAGACTGACATGAGCAACGCCGCCATTGAGCTCCTCTGTCGAAACGCTGTCTAAGATCCGATAAAAAAAAGATTGTTGACGTCGAAGTCGTGAAGAAAAGTTATGAGAAGATTTTGTGACCGACAAGAACATAACTGTAAACAGAACCTGAGTATAATAATACTATACAAGCTCCCGAGCATATTTGCTAGATAAACAATCTTTGAATGATTGCACTATACAGTTAATATTATAACCGCGATACATTCTAAAGCAATTTATGTACTCGTATAAATTCTTGACATCCTATTCGCTACGCGTGGACGTGACGGCGGGCATGTGTCAGCTTGTTGTGTCTCCAATCTCTTTATCTGTTTGTTGTTGGCGTAAACAACTCAACGGGGAACCAAATGAGCTTACATAATTAAAGATTTGATTAAACTGTACAATACAGAGAATGTAATCATGGAAGCTGATTTGTGACTCATGTAGGTTTAAAGAATTTATTCTCAATAAAGATTACAGATAAGGTCCATTAATTACGTGAGGCATTTTTTTGACCAAATCTAAATCTAAAAGTTTCTACGTAAACTTAGCAGTTTGATTTTTTTTTAACTTCATGGGACCGTAGACCTGTGTATACAGTTCAAATTTCAGCTTGATACCTCCACGCATTCTTGACATAGAAATGTTTGACAGACAGACAGACAGACAGACAGACAGACAGACAGACAGACAGACAGACGGACAACAAAGTGATCTTATAAGGGTTCCGTTTTTCCTTTTGAGGTTCGGAACCCTAAAAATACGTGATACTTGCCAACACTTTTAATACTTATGTTTATAGATTATTAGCCGCCTGCCTCTGCCTATAAGTGTAATTTAGAAAAATAATAGAATTCCGCTTTTTTTTTATCTTCGTTTTCTTCTAAACTACTCTAAAGTATTCATTAGAATGATATAGCGTAAAAGACAATTGTAATATAAATGTCCAAGAGTTCTAACATATTTATCTGGGCAATGATTAATATTAAATAATAAGAGCAAAAAGTGTCGTAAAAGACGTAATATTATTATTTTACTTTATAAACAAAAAAATGTAGTTCTACATGGCCTCTGATACGGTCCAATTACAAATACAAGTGTGTACGCACAATATTTAGAGATTTATTATGTTATTATAAAATCAATATTTTGAATTAATCAGAGTTCTGAAAATAAATAAATAATAAATAAATATTGTCAGACAAATTACACACCGCCATCTAGCCCCAAAGTAAGCGTAGCTTGTGTTATGGATACTAGACAACTGATAAACATACGTAAATACATTTTTTTTTTGTAAATACATACTTATGATACATAGAAAACACCCCGACTACAACAAACGGACATGTTCATGCACACAAATGTTTGTCCTATGTGGGAATCGAACCCACGAGTGTTGGTGTCGAAGCCGCGTCATTGACCGCTACGCCACCGAACTCGTCAAAGCTAGCGTCTAGAAAATACTCCTAGAAATTATGTATAATTTCTATTTCCTTAATTCTTCAAAAAAATAGTTTCGGAGATAAAGCAGAGGAATAGTTAAATTGTCATCTTTTTTAAAAATAAGTTTAGAATTAAAATTATAAAGAATATAACGAGGCCCTTACACACTTTCATATATATATCACAGTACACTTATCCAAACATTATTTAAGTTTTCTAATTTTCCGCTTAAAGTGACTCCTCCAATCAAAATTCATTTCTTTGCGTTACATGTCCAGTTGGGGTCATAAAACCCATACGTGTACCGAATTTCAAAACATAATTTAGTTCAATAGATCCAGAAAATTGGCTGTGATATATATGAGAGATTCTTTAAAAGGGTTTCGATTTGCATTCCGACAAGGAAATCCTAAAAACCTTACGTCATACAAGTCCAGCCAAATATAATTGAATGATCAAGTTTGTAACTAAAATTGAACTAAAATATTAGTAATGCCAGCTAATATTTTCAATAATCGGATATGTGTTGAGATTATTGCAAATATTTCAGATACCGCCCTGCGGCGGCGTTCCCTGTGGACTGTTATCAGCAGGCCCTTTATACAAACATCACAATGTAATGTCCTATGTAGGTATGCGTGTATAGCTAATTGCGGTCTACAGAGTTATTTTTACTGGCTAAGGTCTATAGACTTCGGAAAAACGGCTGCGTAATTCTTAATAAACAAGAATATAAAGGCAGTGGCTTTATCCGTGAAACTTAATTAAACCTTGATGTACAGAAAAGACTGCAAAAAAAAGATGAATCCATAAAAAAGTATGCATATTATTCAAAGTTTTATCATGCGTATTAATTTATTAAGTTGTGCTTTTAGTGGTCGGCTTTGTATTTAATTAATCTGTGCGTGTCATGCATGCGTACTATTATTTGATTTTGATGCGATTTTAATATTCTAAAATTAAGCATTAAACTATAGAAAAGAAGATAAACCCTTAAAAATCTATGCATAATTTATTATTCTAAATTCTATCATAAGCTTAATTGTTGGATCTAGTGTTTGAAATTGGCTCTACATTTAATTAATTTGTGCGTTGTGTGTAATTTATGCTGATGTTTTCTAGAAGGAGAACTTTATGTAGTTTTGAAGTGACTTTAATATTCTAATATTGTAGTTAAACGAACACTTATATCATTACATTGATAAAAAAGCATAACAAATAAGATTAACACACAATGGCAATGACCGAGTGTTTGAGAATGATGATACTATACTTCTTGCGTTTATAAATTAATCAATAAAATTTCTTTACGTAGACTTTTTAAAACATACGAAATGTAAAAACGCGATATTCACCTATACTACACAAAAAGAAAATAAATATGATATTACATGATGGCATGGGTGGCTGACTGACTTGGCCCAGTAGATGATTTCTTTGGGAGATAAAGAGCTTGGGATAATCATTAGTCATCTAATAATGATATGAGTAAGTATATGACTAAAAGAGCAATATGACATGAAATTTTCATAAGATGTGTGTACATATTTGTTATTTTGACACATCGTTGAAAAATTTATCCATTCTAAGAGTTACTAATTAGTCTTATGATACTTACTGGATTACGGTTTTTCTAGGAAGTCTAGTAAGGAATAAAACTTCGGTTAAATTCGAAATGAAGATCTAAATATAGCGTGGAAAAATTTAATCAGCTGTTATTTTTGAATTGGTAGCGTCAAAGCACTATAATCCAGATAACAACAATCTACCTGCTGTACCTATATAGTTATAATCCACATGGAAATTCCAAGTTTAGTATTATCGTTATAGCCGTAAATTAAAAGAAATTGATAAAGATGAAAGAAAATCCTTAGAAGCGTGTGTTATTGGCCCGTGTTTTTGGAAACTAAACTGATATTTAGGTACTTATTAGTCATATTATAACTGTGAAGAATATTATGGATTGAGCAAGGTTTCTTGAATAATTTTATCATAGATATGCGATGCGAGATGATACGAGAGATTATAATATCCAAAAAGATATGTAGGGTATTTTGAAGTTTAAAGTAATAATATTTTACGATCAATTAACTGTGTGATCTTGTTAAAATATTTTACGAGAAACCACTACTACAAAATTATACGTTCATAAGTTGTAACAATAACGGGCGCTATGTATATACATACAACTTTGAATATTTTTTTAGAATGCTGTGACTTATTTTTGAAGCCACCAGGCTTAAAAAATAAATCAATGCATTGTCACCAGACAAACAAGTAATGCAAGAAGTATCGCTATTATTAGTCGGTGTTGCTGATGGAAAATGATGGAAACTAATCACCACCGCCCATTTCTATGGATGATTTATATGGTGTCAGACCATTGAGATTATCAATATAAGTGAGAAAGATGAGCAGAAGTGCGAGCGCATAATGACGCGTTGCCGATCGTCAACTACCGGCCTGACATGTATGCATATCTTCTTCTTCTTTTACGCGAAGATCTAATGCACTGGGCATTAGATGTTCGCGTAAAAGAAGAAGAAGATATGCATACGCGTAGTTCTTTTAATTGAAAGATTTTTATTCTATAATTTTTATGTGTAATCGAATATCTTCAAATTCTACGAACAGATTCTAATATTTATATGGAACCGTTTGGAATGGAACTGTTGCCTGATGGTAAGCGAAACGAGGATCCCCAATCGCATCGGCAACGGACAAGAGACCTTGATGTCTTGTCAGTTGACATCGCCATGCTGGCCTACAAGATGCTTCTTCATGCTTCGCTTGAAGGATCCCATATTGTATGAATGAGGAAATATATATGCCGGTAACGCGTTCCACTTTTTAATGGTTCGACATAGATAGGAGTTGCCACGTTGCACTTGTGATATCGCGAGCCTGCACGTGACGTTCTGTGACGGAAAGGATAAGGGAAAACAGTTCTTCAGAGCACTCGCCATGGTATGTGACAAAAGAAGGGTTCGATCTGAGCGGTGGAGCGGCGAAAGGCTTTAAAACACATGGATAATCGAAGAACACTAACGGAAATGGCTGCCTAATACCTACAATAGAAACATTTGTGTATATGACATATCTGTTTATTTTCTTCAAAATAGCATGTGAGTGAAAAATACATCTGTTTTTTCTGTTGCTATGAGGTTTTCCAAATTTAATTTACAAGGCAACGTTTGTTGCCCATTGTTCGTATTGAATCAAGAACACAAATTTACCTTCAAATGTCATTCATGAATTACTCAATGGAATTTATGAAGAACATTTAAAATATTCAATTTTTCAGTTTCGTCCGCTTTTCATAATGCCCACTGTTCCAGTCCATAGAGTAAGCAGGAGAACATCAAAGCATGGATTACTCTGGGGCCCTGCCGCCTAAGCTGAAGCCGATTCCCATCGGATTTTTTTAATTGCGAATATCATACTCCAGCTTAGATTTATGGTATTTGAGTTTAGCTTAGCTGGTAGAAGCTTTGGAGCGCTACCGACTAAGCTGAAACTGTTTGTCAATAACTGAAACATACGACTTACACTCGGCTTCAGCTTCGGCAATGCCCCTGATCTGCGTCTTAAAGACATTCGAAAAATGACGACCTCGGTGGCGTAGCGGTCAATGACGCGGCTTCGACACCAACGCTCGTGGGTTCGATTCCCACACAGGACAAACATTTGTGTGCATGAACATGTCTGTTTGTCTTGGTCTGGGTGTTTCCTATGTATCATAAGTATGTATTTACAATATATATATATATATATATATATATATATATATATATTTTCGTATGTTTATCAGTTAGTCTAGTACCCATAACACAAGCGTCGCTTACTTTGGGGCTAGATGGCGCTGTGTAATTTGTCTGACAATATTTATTTATTTATTCCCATCGACCCTTATTAGGGTAAGTTGCCACAGCGGATTTAGACATGCCGATGCACTTTTCACATTCCGTTCACAGGAAACATTGTACGCCTTAATATAGTGGTAATAAAAAGTTAATTCAAGGAGATGCAGTGGCGGACTAAGGCTAAAGCGGGCCCTAGGCAATATTATATTTCCGGGCCTACTAAAGAAGTTTTTACTTTAAAAATTAAAAACCTAACTTTCGGGCCCCAAAAATTACGCGCACGTGCCTAGGTTGCCTAGGCCTTCGTCCGCCCCTGAGGAGATGAGCATCTTACTATGTTTATACACATAGCAAGTTTTATATTAACGAGTTGTATTAGAGTTTTATAGCTGCTGCAAGTTTCAGTAGTAAATCGTAGCTTAGTGGGAAGCTACGTCGGCCTTCAAACGAGGCGTGTCGTCAGAGTGAGGTCGACATAAGCGTCATACTATAACCAGGTCATATTATAGGCCTTCAGTGAATATCAGGTAGGTATATATCCGGTGAATCATTATTTTATTGAGTTTTATCATTTGAAAAACTCTTTATGATGATTTTTCTATAGGCATGACGTACATAGGAATATAGGTAGTATATTAATCAGTTGCTGTTAACAGTCAGTATTTTCAGTGGTTGTTAACTGACAACATAACAACCATCCAAAATTGCATAATAGTAGGCACTAAAATTTTAATATTTGGCATTTCACATATTGCTTAGCAATAATCAAGTAAAATCATCAATAATTAACAGATAATGTCATACGTAAAATAAATTAATTACAAAAATCGGTACGTTACGAGTACATATGTCATGATAATAAATCAATTTAACGATCAATAATATCACACACTGTGAATTAAAACAATTTTATTGTGAATTTATCACAATAAAATTGTTTTCATGAAGTATTTCATGAAGTATCTTTTTCTTTTGTTAATAGGTACAATGAAATATAGTATAAGCTTATAGATTAGTTTTAGCAAAACATTGTATTGCATCTTTGAAGAAAGAAAAATATTGGTATAATACTATATATTTTCAGTCAATAATTTATTGAGAGAATCAAGATAAATATTGCCATCTCATAGACATACAAACTGGGGAATGGAAGTAAATTTAATGCTTTGAAAAATGTATCACATATAGCTTATAGCTCTCCTATCGAATTTACAACCGGTATACATAGTTAATGTGTTTTTGTAAGTCAAAGTTTCGATCAACATTCAAGTCTAAGCAAAACTGTAATTACTTCCAGATTTTTAATCCATTATACAATACAACAGAAGTCATCATTCAAGAATTAATATTTTTATCAAAATTTATTATTCAGAGGAAATCATGTTCAAATACAAGGCACGCTTTGTTTTTTTTAAATTAATATGACTATACTAGAATCTCTACAAATTAAAATATTTTTCCTACTACAGCATTAACTACAAGGAATGTTGTAGTAGAAATTTATTGAGCGTAGTTGCACTGTCATATAGAGTTTATTTTAGAAAAATTTGGAGTTTTCAGGCATACTTATTATTCGGTGGTTTATAAAAGCCAGTAATATTTATACAATGACCATGACATGATCTATAGGGTTTATCGTGCTACATTCACAAAACGAGTATATTGTATTTAGTTAGGAATCTACGCATTTCTTTTTAATTGAATACCGTTTCGGACTTGTATACAAGTTCTTCTCCTTTATTTTTTCTTGCAAAATATTAACTATGATAATAATTTGGCATCCTGAATACGAGGTTAGGATAGGGTTTATATCTCATCATATACAATATTATGTTTAATGATACAAAAAATATCAACAATAACATTAATATCGGTTATTGAATCGAACTCATACAAAGCAAAGGCATTTTCATCCATGTGTTTTACTTTTTGCGTGTTAGACTTCATTCGTGTTTGTTTTTGTGCTTGTTTGACCTTCAGAGTATGATCAGGGACCCTACCGCCGAAACTGAAACCGATTACCATCGGAATATTTGTTTGCGAAAAACTTCAGCTTCAATTTATGGTACTTGTGTATAGGTTAGCTGGTAGAAGCTCTGGATCTCTACCGTCCAAGCCGAGCAAGATTGTCGCGATATCGGAAAGAAGGAAATCTCTATATATAATATTTTGTGTGCTTTAGTGTTTGAAACGAAGTTGACATCAGTCCCTAACATGAAACTGAAATGCATAGAGGTTACACTCATTAGATATGTATAATAATGGAATATAAATTTACTGAAAATTACTATATAGGTATGTAGTTTATATTTGGTAAGGACCAAGTATAAATTATATAGCATTTCATTGAATAAACGTATACATATAGGTGTATATATATGATATATATATCTATATAGAAAATAGAAAAGACAGGTGAGAGAAAGAGTATTGAAAGGTGTCTTGTTCAAGTGTTCTATGCGTTTAAGTAACCATAGTTGTAATTTCGTGTCATTTCTATTAACTGTAGGGCGTTGCATCAGGAGTGACACGTCAACCTTCGCGCGCCGGTCGGTCGTCAGTAAGGTCGGTAGATACGTCATTCTCTAACCAGGTCATTTTATATAATCCATCATTTACTATTATGATATAACACAAATGCTGTAATAATTGTTAAATCATTTTTTCTAATCTTTCTCAAGTAATCGTGTAATAGATAGATCTACAATCGATTGGTTACACGATTTATTGTTGCTTATGAATTGGAACATTTCAGTGTTACTTATTTTTTTTTCAGCTTAGACATACTTCGACAAAGCAGCTTAGTATCGTAGTACGTCGTTTTTTTTTTAATTTATCATTTTGTAGTGTGACTTTATAACAAATCTTGAGTATAATCTAATTTTAATCATTCATTGTTTGAGATGCGATATTTATTTTTAATAAACTTGAAATGAAACAAATTTTATGAAAATCGAGTTCATTTGGTATTTGCTAATTGATTCCTGTTGTTTTTTAATATTATCTCAGTATAGTGTATAATCGAGATCATTATACAATATTAGATAGATAGCTCTATAATCGAGACCCTTAGGTCTCGAGCTACGAGCACGTAACTTATTTCATCTATCTTATTCTACGTCAACCCTTATAACCCACTGCTGGGATATGAGTGCTTAACTGCGGGTTGGCAGAGGCCAGTGTTTTCAAACCGCTTAAAGGCCACTGACTTGGCTTGACGACTGTCATCTAACGACAACAGCCGGGACCGACGGCTTAATGTGCACCCCGAACCACGATTTTATCTAAGAAAACCAGTAATAAAAAAATGTTTCACAGTAGGAACGTAGGGAGCATCATTGTAATATGTTTTTTTTAGGGGAGTTTTCCTAAAGTACTTACTTCCTCTTTACTTGTTACTGTACTCCCCTACAGGATAAACTTTGAGAATGTATAAATTTAAATAATAATATGTGTAATCAAAACACTTCGCTTTGATTAGACATATTACACATAATTCGCTATACACTAGTTACAAGCCTATCGTACTGATTATTTTGGTTAATATTATAAATATTGAAGTTACTATATTTGACTGTTTGTTCCTCAATCAAGTGTTCGATAATGTGCATACAGAAAAGCTTCGGGCGAGAGCTAGTGTGTAAAGAAACGATAAAATATAGTGACAACTTGAAATAAATATGAATTACAGCTAACTAACTAGCGAGAAATTAAATTACTTGGTAATTGAGTGGAGCGAGCACAACGTCTATATACGCCGAAAAGTCGCATTTGGAAATGAATAGGCTCTAAACCACTGAACCGATTTTGATGAAACTTGTCACAATTAAAGACCTCGACATGCTTGCGGTTTCTGACGAAAAAAAAATGAGATCGATGATGTCCTTAAAGAATGATCATCAAATACATTTTTCATTGAAATCAATAGAAAACATACACTCAGCTGATCTACTCGCTCCACTAAACCTCGATTTCGGCCCCGTGGGCTAGAATACGGCCTAGATTAATTTCTTGCTTTGCAATGTCAAAAACAGTGACAACAACGCAATTGCAGTTATCAACCGCATAAACGTATAATACAATGCTAATAACCAAAATTACGTTTATATAAGCTTACTATTTACTCGTAGAGTTCCCGTAGCCAATTTAAGCTTTGTCGTAGCTCTACAGAACAAACTCGCAAAGGCGGTGGGCGGGCGGGCAGTTGTGAGGCCGGCACGGACGTCATACCTTAACCAGGTCAATTTCCGTAGCCCTTCTGTTTATTTTATTTTGAGCTAATGACAGACACAAATTGTTTACTTGTCACATGTTATACGGGATTATAAATTTAGATAATGATATATCAGAGAGTAATTCGCCTATTATGTAAGTAATTTAATATCAAAAGTATAGTAAAATATTCCATGTTTGTTGGCTTTCATCTGCGTCTTCATACGTCCAATATCCCCTTGAAATTAAAAAGGCGTGGCGTGAATTAAAAAGGCGCATTCAAACTTGTAATCTTAGCAAATTTCACCTTTCTAGATGGAAGGGCTTCGGCTGGGCGTTAACGAGTTACTGAAGCAGAACTTTTTATGATTAAAAATAAAAAGGTAAAATAAATAAAAAGCGGCCAAGCGCGAGTCGGTTTCGCCCAGCGTCAACCGTAGGTCGACGCTGCTTAACTTGCGTATTCTATTAGACTGACATGCGTAACGACGCCATCGACTTCCTCGTTTATTCAGTATATGTGTATATTGTAAAAGCTATGTTGGGCATGTTTGGCATTGCACAATTTTTTTTTACAATTCTTATTTCTTTACACGGTCATCATAGTAAAACGTCTAGGTTAATTTCAAGAGAACTTTTTATTGTACCATAATAATGAAAAATTGCAATGTTATGAAACATTTGATTCATTCAGTAAATTCAACGGTAATTCAAGGTTCATTATATCTCTGGCCTTCACAAATTAACATTGAAGGTGAAGTCGCGGGAATTCGCTAGTATAATGACATCTCACTATTCTGACCTGACGAGCCCTGTGGTTGAATGGCTAACCATGATCAGTTTGACGCCAAGGATGTCGGTTCGATACCCGCACATGACAAACATTTGTGTGCAGAAACATGTCGGTTTGTCTTGGTTTGTGTGTTTTTTATGTATCAGTATGTATTTACAAAGAATTTTTTAAGTAATATCAGTTATCTAGTGTCCATAGTACAAGCTTTGCTTAGTTTGCCAATAAATGGCTTTGTGTAATTTGTCCAGTAATATTTTTATTTATTTATTATTCTTTGAATACGTACGTAGATAAATTATAAGTCTTTTATATTTTTATCACCATGTCAATATTATTAATTAGGGAATAATATATAAGAAAATGGTTATTATGTTTAATGTTTTACAATATAATTAATTCAGATTAAGATATTGATTAGCTTTGATCATTTTTCCTTAAACAAGCTTTTATTAGTCGTTAATAAAAAAACAACTAAAAAGATTATAATAAATTTTTTAGCCTATATTAGACACCAAGAAAGTTCACCTGAGCGTCTCTGGCTTATCTCTGGTTATTTTCACAGAATTTCATCTTGTCGCATCTTATTTCCCCCTCGTCGGAAACTAAGTGGTTATTGGACGGTGTTTGAATTTTCTTTGATATTTATTGCGGCAATTCTTAGATCTACCTATCCGATGTTGTATTGAAACATCAGCTCAACCGACGTAGGCTTCAATATCCGGCAGGATGTCTACCTTTTGTAAAATTAAAATTGAATGGGTGTTTTCTATGTATTATATGTATGTATCTATAAATGTATTTAAATACATTTATCAGTTATCTAGTACCCATAGTACAAGCTTTGCTTAGTGTGGGACTAGATAGCACTGTGTAATTTATCCAGAAATATTTATTTATTTTTTCTGTTTTGATAAATTTTGTACCGAAAGACTTTTACGAGTATAGGCATATTTGGAAATTTTATAGGGCTTAAATCTTCGTAAAGGGATTCGTGTTACGTCCATGAAAAATTGATAGGCGACAATTCAATTTTAATATGATTCCATAGCTTTAAGCTTAGAAATGATTGGTTGAACCATCACACATTATCTGAAGTTTTAAATAAGTAAGTAAACGTCCCTGGACAATTTACTCGCTACCATCTAGTCCCAAACTAAGCAAAGCTTATACTATTGGTACAATACTAAGAACTTATATTATACATAAATAATTTTTTTTTCGTACATACATACATATATATAATACATAGATTTCCCAGACCAAGGAAACAAACATGTTAATTACACAAATATTTGTATTTTGCGGTGATCGAAGACTCCGGAGTGAAAGTGGACATTACTAACCATTCGACCACCGGGTACGTCAAATGTTTCCAATTGTGTCAGCAGTTTTCAATGGCTGCCTATTTTCACTTTATTAGTTCGTCGACAAACATTTAAAAAAAGCTTCTTTTTTGTAAATTACTTCAGTATACTAAAACATATACAAACTGGGGAATGTAAGTAAATTTAGTGCTTTAAAATATGTATACAAACGGCATACGTTCTTAATATGGTTTTCGAAGTCCAAGTTTCTATCAACATTCAAGTCTAAGCAAAATTGTAATTACATTCTTCCTGATTTTTAATCCATTATAATTTGTTCAATAGAAGTCATCATTTACATTCCCGAGAAAATAATATGCTTTTCAAGAATTAATATTTTATCGAAATTTATTATTCAGAGGAAATCATGTTCAAATACAAGGCAAGCTTTGTTTTTTTTAATTAATATGTCTTTATTAAAATCTCTACAAATTAAAATATTTTTCCTACTACAGCATTAACTACAAGGAATGTTGTTGTAAAAATTTATTGGGCATAGTTACACTGACATATAGAGTTTATTTTAGAAAAAAATAGAAGTTTTCAGGAATAGGTACTTATTACTCGGTGGTTTGTAAATGCCAGTAATGTTTATGTAGTGACCATGACATGATCTATAGGGTTTATCTTGCTACATTCACAAAACGAGTATATTGTATTTAGTTAGGAATCTACGCATTTCTTTTTAATTGAATACCGTTTCGGACTAGTGTACAAGGTCTTCTCGTGTATTTCTTGCAAAATATTAACTATGATAATAATTTGGCATCCCGAATTCGAGGGTAGGGTAGGGTTTATATCTCATCATATATAATATTATGTTTAGTATGATACAAAAAATATCAACAATAACATTATTATCGGTCATTGAATCGAACTCATAAAAAACGAAGGCATTTTCATCCATGTGTTTTACTTTTTGCGTGTTAGATTTAATTCGTGTTTGATTTTGAGCTTGTTTGACCTTCAGAGTATGATCAGGGACCTACCGTCGAAGCTGAAACCGATTACCATTGGATTATTTTATTGCGAAAATTAAACTTCAGCTTTAATTTATGGTACTTGTGTATAAGTTAGCTGGAAGAAACCCTGGATCTTTACCGTCTAAGCTGAGCAAGATTGCGACATCGGAAAGAAGGAAATCTCAATAAACAATATTTTTGTGACCTTTAGTGTTTGACACGAAGATGTGACACCAGTCCATAACATGAAACTGAAATGCAAACAGGTTACACTCATTAGATAGATATATATTAAATATAAATTTACTGAAAATTACTATATAATTTATACTTGGTAAAGGCCAAGTATAAATTATCTATTCTATATAAATATATATTCTTTTCTTTTTTCTAGGAATTATTCAATCACATGCTATATAATGTGACTGAATAAACGTATACATATAGTTATATATATGATATATGTATACAGAAATTAGAAAAGAAAGGTGAGAGAAAGAGTCTTGAAAAAGGTGTCTTGTTCAACTGTTATATGCGTTTCACTAACCATAGTTGTAATTTCGTGTCATTTCTATTAACTATAGGGTGTTGCATCAGGAATGACACGTCAACCTTCGCGCGCCGGTCGGTTGTCAGTAAGGTCGGTAGATACGTCATTCTCTAACCAGGTCATTTTATATAATCCATCATTTACTATTATGACATAACACAAATGCTGTAATAATTGTTAAATCAATCTTTCTAATCTTTCTCAAGTAATCGTCAGATATCATCACGGAATAGATAGGTCATCTCAAGGAATAGATAGGTCTACAATTGTTGGGTTACACGATTTATTGTTGCTTATGAATTGGAACATTTCAGTGTTACTTATTTTTTTGTCAGCTTAGACATACTTCGACAAAGCAGCTTAGTATCATAGTACGTCGTTTTTTTTAAATTTATCATTTTGTAGTGTGACTTTTTTACAAATCTTGAGTATAACCTAATTTTAATCATTCATTGTTTGAGATGCGATATTTATTTTTAATAAATTTGAAATGAAACAAATTATGAAAATCGAGTTCATTTTGTATTTGCTAATTGATTCCTGTTTTTTTTTATATTATCTCATTATAGTGTATAATCGAGATCATTATACAATATTATAAGGGGCTCGATTATACAGCTACGAGCACGTAACTTATTTCATCTATCTTATTCTACGTCAACCCTTATAACCCACTGCTGGGATATTAGTGCTTAACTGCGGGTTGGCAGAGGCCAGTGTTTTCAAACCGCTTAAAGGCCACTAACTTGGCTTAACGACTGTCGTCTAACGACAACAGCCGCGACCAACGGCTTAATGTGCACCGCGAGGCACGATTTCATCTATGAAAACCAGTAATAAAAAAATGTTTCACAGTAGGATCGTAGGGAGCATCATTGTAATATGTTTTTTTAGGGGAGTTTTCCTAAAGTACTTACTTCCTCTTTACTTGTTACTGTACTCCCCTACAAGCTAAACTTTGAGAATGTATAAATTTAAACAATAATATGTGTAATCAAAACACTTCGCTTTGATTAGACATATTACACATAATTCGCTATACACTAGTTACAAGCCTATCGTACTGATTATTTTGATCAATATTATGAAGTTACTATATTTGACTGTTTGTTCCTCAATCAAGTGCTCGATAATGTGCATACAGAAAAGCTTCGGGCGAGAGCTAGTGTGTAAAGAAACGATAAAATATAGTTACAACTTGAAATATGAATTATATACTAGCGAGAAATTAAATTACTTGGTAATTGAGTGGAGCGAGCGGAACGTCTATATACGCCGTAAAGTCGCATTTGGAATTGAATAGGCTCTAAAACCACTCACAATTAAATACTTCAACAAACTTGCGGTTTGTGTCGAAAAAAAAATTAGATCGATAATGTCCTTAAAGAATGATCATCAAATACATTTTCCATTGAAATCAATGGAATACATACACTCAGCTGATCTACTCTCTCCATTAAACCTCGATTTCGGCCCCGTGGGCTAGAATACGGCCTAGTTTAATTTCTTGCTTTGCAATGTCAAAAACAGTGACAACAACGCAATTGCAGTTATCAACTGCATAAACACACTTTATTATTTTATTATTTATACGCATTACTTGTCACATGTTTTACGGGATTATAAGTTTAGATAATGATATATCAGAGAATAATTCGCCAATTATGTAAGTAATTTATGTACCAAAGTGTAGTAAAATATTCCATGTTTGTTAGCTTTCATCCGCGTCTTCATCCATCCAATATCCCGTTGAAATTAAAAAGGCGTGGCGTGAATTAAAAAAGCGCATTCAAACTTGTAATCTTAGCAAATTTCACCTTTCTAGATGGAAGGGCTTCGGCTGGGCGTTAATGAGTTACTGAAGCAGAACTTTTTATGATTAAAAATAAAAAGGTAAAATAAATAAAAAGCGGCTAAGTGCGAGTTGGACTCGCCCATGAAGGGTTCCGTAACAGCAAGTAACATAATATAAAAGTTACGGTTTATGACATACCCCACGTATGGGTTTGATGAAAAAAAAAATTGAGTTTCAGTTCTAAGTATGGGGAACACCCAAAATTTATTGTTTTTTTTTTTCTATTTGAAAATCTTAATGCGGTTCACAGAATACATCTTACCTTACATACTTACCAAATTTCAACAGTATAGTTCTTATAGTTTCGGAAAAAAAGTAGCTGTGACATACGGACGGACAGACAGACAGACATGACGAATCCATAAGGGTTCCGTTTTTTGCCATTTGGCTATGGAAACCTAAAAAGAGCTAATCAGTTTGTCCAGTCAACATCGTCGTTAACCCTTATGCATCCCACTGCTGGGATACGGATCTCCCCTTATTCGAAGGGGTTTAAAGCATACTCCAACACGCTATTCAATTGCGGGTTGGCGGAGGCCAGTGTTTTCAAGCCGCCTAAAGGCCTTGGCTTAACGAACGTCTTTTAATGACAACAGCCGGGACGGGTGGCTTGACTTGCCGTACAATGCACAAAGGAGCTCGAGATAAATAAACCCATCCATGGACAGGCTACGGTCGACGCTGCTTAACTTGCGTATTCGATTAGACTGACATGCGTAACGACGCCATCGACTTCCTCGTTCATTCAGTAGTATGTGTATATTGTAAAAGCTATTTGAAGGTGAAACAATTTTTTTTTACAATTCTTATTTCTATATTTGTTTACACGGTCATCATAGTAAAACGTCTAGGTTAATTTCAAGAGAACTTTTTATTGTACCATAATAATGAAAAATTGCAATGTTATGAAACATTTGATTCATTCAGTAAATTCAAAGCTAATTCAAGGTTCATTATATCTCTGGCCTTTAAATTAACATTGAAGGTGAAGTCGCGGGAATTCGCTAGTATAATGACATCTCACTATTCTGACCTGACGAGCCCGGTGGCTGAATGGCTAACCATGATCAGTTTGACGCCAAGGATGTCGGTTCGATACCCGAACATGACAAACATTTGTGTGCAGGAACATGTCGGTTTGTCTTGGTCTGTGTGTTTTCTATGTATCCTATGTATGTATTTACAAAGAAATATTTAAGTATGCTTAGTTTGCCAATAAATGGCTTTGTGTAATTTGTCCAGTAATATTTATTTATTTATTATTCTTTGAATACGTATGTAGATAAATTATAAGTCTTTTATATTTTTATCACCATACCAATATTATTAATTAGGGAATAATATATAAGAAAATGGTTATTATGTTTAATGTTTTACAATATAATTAATTCAGATTAAGATATTGATTAGCTTTAATCATTTTTCTTTAAACAAGCTTTTATTAGTCGTTAATAAAAAAACAACTAAAAAGATTATAATTAATTTTCTAGCCTATATTAGACACCAAGAAAGTTCACCTGAGCGTCTCTGGCTTATCTCTGGTTATTTTCACAGAATTTCATCTTGTCGCATCTTATTTCCCCCTCGTCGGAAACTAAGTGGTTATTGGACGGTGTTTGAATTTTCTTTGATATTTATTGCGGCAATTTTGAGATCTACCTATCTGATGTTGTATTGAAACATCAGCTCAACCGACGTAGGCTTCAATATCCGGCAGGATCTCTACCTTTTGTAAAATTAAAATTGAATGGGTGTTTTCTATGTATTATATGTCTATAAAAGTAGTTAAATACATTTATCTGTTATCTAGTACCCATAGTACAAGCTTTGCTTAGTGTGGGACTAGATGGCACTGTGTAATTTATCCAGAATTTTTTTTTTTTTTTGTTTTGATAAATTTTGTACCGAAATACTTTTACGAGTATAGGCATATTTGGACATTTTATAGGGCTTAAATCTTCGTAAAGGACTTCGTATGACTTGACAGGCGACAATTCAATTTTAATATGATTCCATAGCTTTAAGCTTAGAAATGATTGGTTGAACCTTCACTCATTATCTGAAGTTTTAAATAAATAAGTAAACGTTCCTGGACAATTTACTCGCTACCATCTAGTCCCAAACTAAGCGAAGCTTATATCGGTACAATACTAAGAACTTATACTTAAATAATTTTTTTTCATACATACATATATAATACATAGACTTCCCAGACCAAGGAAACAAACATGTTGATTACACAAATATTTGTATTTTGCGGTGATCGAACCCGCGACTCCGGAGTGAAAGTGGATATTACTAACCATTCGACCACCGGGTACGTCTAATGTTTCCAATTGTGTCAGCAGTTTTCAATGGCTGCCTATTTTCATTTTATTAGTTCGTCGACAAACATTTAAAAAAAGCTTCTTTTTTGTAATTACTTCACTATACTAAAAGTATAATTGCACACAAGTTACACTTTTAGTATGGTGAAAATAGCCTTGCACCCAATAACGTTTAAAAATAATACATAGCATTATTTTGTTAAAATAACAAGTAGGTACCACCGTGCTCCATACAATTGAATGATCATCTGGTATCAAATTCCTGACCCTCCTCGAAATAGCCCATGTCATTGCTACAAGTGAAATTGTTTTGTCAGAAGTTGACGCATTAAACCAATACTTATTTAGATCAATTGTAACAATGAATCATCTATTATAACGTTTTTATTATGTTGTTTGAGAGATGATAGTCACGCGGAACACGTTATGTAGAAATTTTTATTACGATTTTAAGTACTCAATGTTCAATAACAAACTAATGTATCTAGGATATGGAAAACCGATAGCTGAGAAAAAAATTAAGTCATTTGTGCATAAATAATGTAACCAAGATTTCCTTTTTAACGCTTATGTTCAGAGGTTTTTACCACGTAAAATTCATGTCGATTTTCAAGAGATTGCGGAAAATACTTAACAAAAAATTGCGACGAAACGTAAAAGATGAAGTACGCATTACTTTTCCGGGGTACGTATTGCTTAGGAACCTGATATTTACGGTTTGTCCCGAAGCTTTAAATTTAGTCCCATTTAACCTTTGAGGATAATGTTTCAAATTCAGAGAAACGGAGTATGGTACTGTGGATTGATTTTTGTCTTGTTAGGCGGGCGGCCTCGGCGGTGCGGCGGCGTACGTGACTACCGCGACGTGCGGGCGGCCCTGGGCCCGCTCGTACGGGCGCGACGATAAATAACCACTGAAATTTCAATTCATTATGATTACCACTTAGAAGACAATCAATTGATGTATCGAATTGTTTTCAGTACAGCTACTTACTACGGGCTCATTTATTTGTAATTCGTAACAACAGAAGAGCACGTACACTACATAACGTACTTAATGGTAAACATATTATTGTACCAGTACATTATGAGTATTATAGTTTCAATAGAAAATAAGTATATTGATATTAAATATTTCACAATTGATATTAACTAAACTGTTTATTGCCAGTTATTTGCCTACTTTCAAAATGCCTTATAATACACACACATAAATAATGCAAGTGCGAGCCTGTAATATGCGCTTAACGGTAAGTGTACCGCGGCGTTGCAACTTTAAACCCTGCACTCGCGCATTCACCGTCAGCCTAAATCTACCCATTGCTCGATATAGGCCTTCCCCAATCAATGCTCTCTACCATATGTCCTCCGCTTTACGGATCCAACCGCTACCAGCAAATTTTTTGAGGTCGTCGGTCCCACTAAAATATTTGCCATTAAAAAGGAAGACAATGTTTTCGATAATGAATTGTCAAAAAATTATTTTAAGATTAGTTTTGATTACTTTATATTTGATTATTGGTATGAATAGAGGTAAAGTTTACAAGTTTGGATAGGAGATAATCTCCGAAACAAATAGTTATCTGATTCAAAAAAATATTTGAACAATATTCATAATGATACCCCTAAGTCATAGACTAATTGTATTATTGAATCCTTCTTATTAACAACCTATATAATAAAATAAAACTTGCAGGCATAGTTAGTATTAAATAAACCGAAATCAATATAACTCACGAGGTATGGAAACCACGATTACCTTCAGTGATGATCGACTGACGTCATATGAGTATGTATACAATTTTACCGAAATAGAACCAAATATAAAATTGAATTATTAGTAAGAACCATATTGCGTTATCCAGTATTTTTATCCAGGATCTGCGTTATTCATGGGCTTGTGCCCTTCAGTTTTAACGGCGGGGTGTCACGCATATGCGAAACATTTCCCCAAAAAGTGGGCGAATAGAGAAACTCATGAGTTCCGTTCAGTTGAATCACTGTATAATTGCTGAAATTAGCTAAAAATAGTAAAGTTATATTTATTTATTTATATTACTTTGTGTGACGCCGTCAATATAATCAATCAATCACAATAAATACATAAATAGAAATCGTTGCTGCCGCCGTAGTAGTTGTTCCGAAAACACACAATATAGTGGTGTTTGCCAAATATAAGTATAATAAGGCCTGAATTTATAGAACACTTACAGTAGTAGTAAATATCAGTGTCAAATAGATTGTTTTAAGGGAATACGTGTTTCGAAAGTGGCCCCTTTTTGGACAAAAACTCATATCGTATTATCGAAAAGTACCATAAACGGCTATGTTTAGCACTTTTCGCAACTACTTCTAAAACGAAACATTTTGAGAGCTAGTATTAATGACGTAAAAATAACTTATGGTTTTATTCAGGTTGTTACCGAGAGTTAACATACTGTTTTTTTTTTATATTTATCTTCTACGCTACGGCTTCTACTTTTGTATCAGGTATACTTAATAAAAAAATATACCTCCATATCTATCCTTCCTGAAGACGGCAGAGATATGAAATAGATTCTAAGATTTCCCAATCCATTATATTCTAAAAAATCTGTTTATTAAATGATTTATCTTCTTGGCCCTGAAGCGAACTACGTAAAAATGTACTTAGGCAATTATTACATGCTTATGCGTATGATTCTTATTTGCATTATCAATAAGAACGGTGCGCTACGCTGGAGCAGGCGATTTGAATAAATAAACAATGTTACACTCCATATTATTTTGATCATGACTAGGTACTCCAAATGGAGAGTCAAATTACTACTTACATATTCATTCTTATAAATTTACTTGACGTTGATTATTGAAGATGACGGAAAAAATCTGATCGCCTGGGAGCTTTCCTGGGATGCGCTGCGTAAACAAATAGAATTATATTCGAGCGAAGAAGGAGCGGATCACTAGTGTCAAATAAAATAGAATAGAATTTCATATTCTAACGGAATCAAATTGGGGTGCAAAGTTAAACGCAAAAAATAAGTACGAAACAAAAAATAAATATTTTGAGGACCGGTTCAAACGAAAATCAGCATAAGTATTCTACAAAGTAAATAGGTAAATAAACACTTACTTCAAAAACTTTGAATTTTCAAATTTGCGATCGACACTTTGCAACCTACGCAAAATCGGGACTACTGAAACTAAAAGTACCAAATTTGGATTACAGGGACATACAATATAAAGCGCGCGCGGGTTGTTATGTGAATATACGATGGATTTGACTAATTGTAAACAATGCAGCGTAAATTGATTAAGTGAAATTAATTTTAATCAGCATACGTACACATAAACACAAAAAAGTGCAATTATGTTGATTCAAGCACTTTTTTGCCGCAAAGTGCAAGAGACTAATTGGAAAACTAAGTCTATAATTAATGTTCAAGGAGAAACATTTTAATCCTGATTAATGACGAGCGCGGTGGTCGAATGGATAGCAATGTCTACTTTGATTCCGAGGATTCCGCGGATTCGATCCCCGCACAAGATAAAACATTTGTGAGCATGAACATGTTTGTTTGTCTTGGTCTAGGTGTTTTCTATGTATTATAAGTATTTACAAAAAAAAAAATGTATTTAAGTACATTTATCAGTTGTCTAGTACTCATAGTACAAGCTTTGCGCTTAATTTGGGACTAGATGGCGGTGTGGAATTGTCCAGAAATATTTATTTCTTTAAATTTATTTAATTTTTAGTATGAAATATTGAAAGCTGCACTAAAATTGTCTTCAAAAGTATTAAGTTTTATGAAAGTGGTACATTTGTATGGGTATGATCCGTTATTTTTTCAACCTAATGTATATTAAACATAGTTAAAATGCAGCTTCTCATAACATAGAGCAAAATATTCCAAAATTTACTTATGTATTAAGCAAGGGGTACATGTGCGACAAGGTGTCGAGTTAAAACCATCTCTCAGCGGTTCATCTATATTTTACACGCGCGCACACTTGTTTGTGTACCCACTTACTCTTAACGATAAGTGGGCCTGTACTTGTCTTAAAAGCGGATTTACTTACATATTTTAAACGCAAAACAGACCTACCAGTGTATGTAATATTATGTTTTTTAATTGATATAAGCTAAATAGCTTAATGTAACGTGTAACATATTGTTCTTCTTAATGTTTCAATGACAGAAAATCATTTGGGTGAGCTTTGCGCATAAACTCCGTAACTCTATGGAGGATACATAGTACGGTATTTCACTACACTGTTATGAATCGAACAAAGCGGTAAGTGCTCTATTTTGCGTAGAGTTTAGGTGTAGAACTTATAAAATTGGGGTTTTCCAATTTTTCGTCTCCACACAAATTCACACGATACACTTTGGTTTGAATATGGTTTATGTGCATTGTGCATAATATTAGTGGAAATTTAACTGATTCTCAAAATAAGTGGTTTTGTGAATTGTTATTGTGAGCAAACAGTTTAGAAGCTATAAGTGAATCGATTTTTAAGAAATAGTATTATTGCATGCAAAACCGATGTACTGCGTCACAGTGACGTCAAATGCATCGATCCACCCACAAATGTAAGCATCGTGAAAGTAAGCTTTGAGTTATAACAACTGTTTCAACGAATACTTAAAATTTCCAGGAAATAAAATTGATATTCGTGAGCACTCGGACTGATATCATAATTAAGAAGATTTAAAAAATAACTGTAAAATCATATGTGAATCTACTGTTAAAACACGCTTTGAAGCGTATATTTTTCTACTATATAATGTAGTACTAGCTGTCCCGGCGAACTTCGTACCGCCTAACAATCAATGAATGTCGTGGTACATATTAGCTGAACTAAATTTATGATTTTATGGAATTAAAACAATGAATAGTAGAAAATAATAGAGAAGCTCGATGGCGTCATTGCGCGTGTCAGTCTAATTGAACACGCAAGTTAAGCAACGTCGACCGTAGCCTGTACACGGATGGGTTTATATTACCTCGAGCTCCTCCGTGATTCGAAAGACACGTTAAGCCGTCGGTCCCGGTTGTTATCATTAGCTCATCTTGAGCTCCTCCGTGCTTCGGAAGGCACGTTAAGCCGTCGGTCCCGGTTGTTATCATTAGCTTATCTTGAGCTCCTCCGTGCTTCGGAAGGCACGTTAAGCCATCGGTCCCGGTTGTTATCATTAGCTCATCTTGAGCTCCTCCGTGCTTCGGAAGGCACGTTAAGCCGTCGGTCCCGGTTGTTATCATTAGCTCATCTTCAAAACGTTTTGTTTTATTTTTTTTAGTTTTGAAATAGGTTTTATCATTTTGGTGATTTGTAATTGTCATTTCTTTTGATGTTTACTCTGATTTGATTCTTGCGCTCGAACCCCATGGGAAAAGCGTTTTCACCCCTATCGATTTGACATTTTTAAATTTTCATAACAAATCACAGACAACTTTCGCGACATAAAAGTGACACCAATCGATTTGACGTTTTGATATTTGACAACCAATAAATATCGTAATCCCTTTTTCAACTGACACTTTCATTTGTATGGGAAAATGGTTTTTCTTTTATTTTATTTTTTCGAGAATTTTCCAATGTTTTTAAGAGTTATTCTGCTATTCGGGACGGAAACAAATCCAACAAATCAAAAACCATGGCAATCGGTCCAGCCGTTCTCGAGTTATAAGTGTTGTAACAAACACGACTTTCTTTTATATATATAGATATACAGTTAAAAAGTGAAATGACTCAGAACTTTAGAAGTAAAGACAAAGACCCGTTTGTGCTTTAGAAATGTCAGGAAATACTGCCAGGGGAACAATAAGAGGGAGGAAAAAAGAATGCAACTACATCGCAATCATCAGATTACTTGGGTTCACTTGTTCCAGAAGTGTTTACTGCAAAGCGTACAGTTATAATAGAAACTGGAATGGAAAACTCACAAAATCCATAATGGTAAAAAAATAAAACTCCACATGCTTAAAAGATGTGGGTGTATAAGTAGTAATGTGTTATTCGTGAAATCATTAAAAGTTTTCGTTCTCAAAGAGACTTTGAGCATTGACGTACGATCGAAGGTTTCTACTTATAGAAATAAGTCGTTCAGCCTACTTAGATCCAATCCAGTAAATTGGGAAATGTGAATATTGATATTCACATTTACCAATTTATGGATATATGCTGAAGAATAAAAACGAACGAGTTACGAGAGTATATATATATATATATATATATATATATATATTGTTCGGAACTGTACTCAACATAAAATGATTGTAAATATTTTTGTTTTGTACTTTAAATCTTTTCGATCGAGACTTCGCTGTCCGTCCGTCTGTCACCAGGCTGTATCTCATAAACTGTGATAATTAGACAGTTGAAATTTTCACAGATGATGTATTTCTATAACAACAAATACAAAAAAATCAGAATAAAATTAATATTTAAGGGGGCTCCCATACAACAAACGTGATTTATTTGCTCGTTTTTGCTCGATATTGGTAACAGCAAAACGTAGACGCTTGAAATATTCACAGAATATTTAGTTTAAAAATAAATAATTAAATAAAAAAAAAACAAATATCTAAGGGAGGCTCCCATACAACAAATGTGATTTTTTTGGCGTTTTTATAGAAAACGGTACGGAACCCTTCGTGCGCTAGTCCGACTCGCACTTGGCCGTTTTTTATGTTTAATGTAAAGAAATAAATTTTGAACACAAAGATTTTGAAATGTAAAAGGTGATATAGTACCTATACACATGTATATGTATATAGGTTAATCTTGGTACATATTGTATGCTATTTGAATGTATAGAATCCTCTATAACGAGAGTTCAGCTCGCACGTGTGTTTGTGTGTGTAGTTAGATGTCTTCATTGAAATTAGCATCAATTGATCATTACGTTTACATTATCGTTTAATGTTCATTCATATACATGCCTATTAATAATATTCACAATGATTATATTTCAATTTCTAGAAAAAATACCCATTTTGTTTATATACGCCGAGAGACAAATAACGTAGTAAGGCAAATTAATAGAGTTAAAGGCTCATTTAGACATGATTTCATGACTCTGCTATTGGATTTGATATGCCACGTTTTGGAACATGTTAATTCCATGAACTTCGGAATTTTATTATATTATAACATAAAAACATGCCTCACATAAAGAGAATTTCCTATAATTATTAATTTATTGAATTTGTCTGGAAGGGACGTAAAAAATTACACCACGATAGATTCAAGAAATCTTTGTTTAAATGACCCTTAAGGCGGTTAGTGCGTAAAACTAGCGACATTAATGAATAAAGGAAAAAATCATTTGGATTCAGAAGTTCTATCATACTTCGCAAACGAATATTCGACACTAAAGTTTACACACATTAAAATTGCCACAAAGATAATGTTAAAAAACACATTTTTCCTCATTACATTTCAGTACATTTTACGTAAATGACTTAAGAAACATTTTACGTCATTTACAATGTTTTATTTCAAATGCATTGCAGGAAAAGGAATAACCAAAAGTACTCAAAACTGAAGTTTATAGTAATTCCTTTTTTCTTCTTTCATTGTATTTCCTTTTGGTTATTTGCGTTCCTTTATTTTAGCTTTTCCATTTCCTATCATTTGTTTATTATGCATTTGAAATGTTGGGTACCTAAATGACACAAAATAGTTTTTTTGTCACATATTTAATTTTTGAGATGTTTTTATATTTGTTTACGAACTATGCTTTAATATTCAATGGTGGGGGATAGTTCGTATATGTAATCGCCATAATAGTTTATTAAATAATAACGTAATACAATATATAGGCTTATCATACCACTTATCATGAAAACACAGTAAACAAGTAAACTGAAGTTTGTACTATGTTGAGTAACATTTTATCGCATCTAGTTCCTGTTGTTTACTTATTGTGATGTATCTGTACGTATCTACTATGATATATCAGCCATAGATATTCTGCTTGACAACAGAGACAACACTTGATTCAATATCTAACGCGGATATCAAATATAATATAGATAGATACCTAATATACTAAAATTTATCAAACTATAAAGATTGTATAATGGGATACTATAATCGTATGACATTTTATTTATAGAAAGGCTATAGGCGAAAATCACGGCAGTAAAAATTGGCTACAAAGCGCTTAATCAATACATGTATACATGCCATACGCAAATGAAAAGAACATACAGGCAGTTATATTATCTGCAGTTTTTTCAATAATTGTTTTTGATTAGCGCTAACGTCTAACGCTAACGATTTGCCGCGACGGTAAGTAGCGCGAAACTGAGTGAATGCCGGGCAATTAATTTAGCTTGCTTTCTTCTTGCCACGATGGAGACAGGCAGAACGCATCTATAGGTAAAAGATCGTAGCTATAAACTAAATAACAACAACAAAAATGATAAGCATTGAGTAAATACGGAATAATTTTACTTTAGGAAAATAATTATTTAATGACATTAGCTATTAGACGCAAATTCATGCACAGATCTTTTGGCCGCATGCGTCGAACGGGTTAAAATATTTTTTTGGGGAAACAACATTTGTGGTAAAAATATGTCAGAAATCATTTTAAAATAGTTTTTTACTGTTTTTAGCTAGCTGATTTCTTCACCTATACCTAATTAGACGGTTAATAACAGCCTCAAATGGTGCTAAGTATCCGTGTCAATTCCATGAAGAAGGCTATACATAACAATATGAACAAATACGACAACATAACGAGATGATAATTCAGTAATATGATGGGATTTTTATATACATTTGATATTATGTAAGGATTCAAAGATATATATTTTTTAATTTTTGTTTATTTAATAAAAAAAACTAACACAAAAACAAGCAGCTGTTTTGAGACCATGTTGGATATATGTTTTGGATTTATAACCATTAGATAATGCATACACTATGTTCTGATACATATATGGTACAGTTGCATATCTATTTATATAAATATGGTTGTTATATAAAATATATTGGATGATTACGAGCTGATGACAAAAACTCATCTATTTGATTCTAGATGATTTTATAATTAAAACCAAAATTTCTTTGGGAAATTCACAAATTTTAGAAACATCACAATAATTTCAAACACGAGGAATCGAAAGTTAGTATTTATTACCTAATTTCGACTAAATCGCGTTCAACAAAAGTAAACAAAGTAAAATAAAACAACTGAGTACAAATTTTCCATTTACACCATTACCGGAAATTTTCGGAAACCGATTTTTTTTAATCCTTTTATTATTGATATTTCTGTGATATTTAGTTTATATAAGTACAAAAAGTTGCTTATTGCTATGAATCCTTACTCGGTTATCGATTCAATTGGACTTACCTTGAGCGAAGCCATATCAGAGACCGAGCGGTGAGTTTGTATGGTCTCGAGCTGGTCTAGACACCAGTCGAGTTCCTCTACGGTTTCCAGTGCCATCTTCATGTAGGATTCGTCTGCAACAATGCAATGATTTTTTGAGTAAACATTGGTTTATTCCACACGACTCTAAAGGTATTTTTCTCAAAACTTAAAGGACTTAAAGAATTTTCCACTGTCTTCCAAAATTATTTTAGAAATCTAAAAGTAATTAATCATTCGTTCGTCGTTAACTAAAATTATAGATAAATGGATAGAATATGCTTCATTTGCACTATACAAAGTACAGAAACAATTTAGTTAGCATACAGAAAATATCCACCTATGTATGTGTAACAAGGCAGCCTTATTGCTAAAAGCAATCTTTAAATGCAAGTTTATTTCTTTCTGATCAATTTCGATACCTTAAAAACTACTGGACCAATTAGAATGCTCAGTAAAGACGTGACCTGTTCATTAACTTTTTGGTGGGTACAGCGTTGATTAAGCGCTATGTACAGAATTGACAGGCGCGGCACGCGAGGGGTTAAAGTTTCATCAGAAGTAACAGCAAAATATTTATTTTCACGTTAACGTCAATATCTAAAAAAACTACTGAACCGATTTCGCAGTTCCAGCGAATTTAAAAAATGCACGTATGTTTTCTGCATACAAAAAATGATTTTTCATCCGAACTCTATTTATAGAGCTCGTTCGTTTTGCTTGCTGGTTCAATTACGTACTTCAAATGCCTTCCGACTCAATTTGTTCGACCCTCTTTGAAAATTAGCTCTGCCCCCACTAAAATATTTTTGGAAGAGTCGACAGCGTTGCATATTTATATGAATAAATTAAATACAAAAAACTATTCCATATTCCGTTGGAGTAGTATTTTTTTATACTACATCGGGTGGCAGACAAGCATACTACCCTGATATAAAGCGGTTACCGTAGCCATATAAACGCTCGCAACATGAAAAATAGCTCACTCATAGGAACACAACAACCCTCATACATTGATGGATTGTAAAACAAAAAGTTGTTAAAATGATTTCACATGATAACTCTTACTTTTAAAAATATTGGGGATTAAATATTATAATAATAAAAAAATACATCTAAGTCAATAATATGCAGGTAAACAAAGATGGGACAGAATGCGACAAATTATAGTTTCAAACTCGCTTTGTATTTTTATTGCATACTTATATTGACCTCGTAGTTGACGTTCTTATTTACCAATTTGGAAGATATCGTCATACATGATAACATAATATTAATATGTGCCAAAACCAATATTAATAACACAAATATTAATAATACCAGTATGTGCAAAGTCTTCTCACAACTACATATATTTCTTGGATATTTCCTAATCTTCGCATTATGACGCTGGTTCTTTCTTGTAGTTTATGTTAAAAATTTAAACGCAAATCTACGACTTGTAACGATGTAAAATTTATTATACACAAATTGATAACTTCCTTCTTTTTGAAGTCGGTTAATTAATGATTAAAAGGGACGTAGAAATATGAATTTCCTGCAAAACTGACTTTGAAGTTTGAAGATACAAATTTATTGAGCGAACTAAAGATATAATTTATGATCTACTCGTAGTACCGAAAAAAAATAAGTATATATGAATCCCATTTTCCCTTTGTCACGGCATCACGCGTGAACGGCTGGACCGATTTCGCTATTTCTTTTTATGTTGTATTTGTTATTGTCACGGAAGGTCCTTATCAAAGAACAAAATAAGAAAGTTGCGCGGAAAATTAGAAAATTAAACAGAACGACCGTATCGTTTGACAGAACCGGCAGTCATTGACAGATTGCGCGAAACCATTTCGAATTAAATATTCATTATTAAGAAAACAGAACAACGTCTGTCGTGTCAGTTATATACATATACTAGCTGTCCCGGCGAACTTCGTACCGCCTAACAATCAATGAATGTCGTGGTACATATTAGCTGAACTAAATTTATGATTTTATGGAATTAAAACAATGAATAGTAGAAAATAATAGAGAAGCTCGATGGCGTCATTGCGCGTGCCAGTCTAATTGAACACGCAAGTTAAGCAACGTCGACCGTAGCCTGTACGCGGATGGGTTTATATTACCACGAGCTCCTCCGTGATTCGAAAGACACGTTAAGCCGTCGGTCCCGGTTGTTATCATTAGCTCATCTTGAGCTCCTCCGTGCTTCGGAAGGCACGTTAAGCCGTCGGTCCCGGTTGTTATCATTAGCTCATATTGAGCTCCTCCGTGCTTCGGAAGGCACGTTAAGCCATCGGTCCCGGTTGTTATCATTAGCTCATCTTGAGCTCCTCCGTGCTTCGGAAGGCACGTTAAGCCGTCGGTTCCGGTTGTTATCATTAGCTCATCTTGAGCTCCTCCGTGCTTCGGAAGGCACGTTAAGCCGTCGGTCCCGGTTGTTATCATTAGCTCATCTTGAGCTCCTCCGTGCTTCGGAAGGCACGTTAAGCCGTCGGTCCCGGTTGTTATCATTAGCTCATCTTGAGCTCCTCCGTGCTTCGGAAGGCACGTTAAGCCGTCGGTCCCGGTTGTTATCATTAGCTCATCTTGAGCTCCTCCGTGCTTCGGAAGGCACGTTAAGCTGTCGGTCCCGGTTGTTATCATTTAATGACAGTCGTTAAGTTAAGTCAGTGGCCTTTAGGCGGTTCGAAAACACTGGCCTCCGCCAACCCGCAGTTGAGCAGCGTGTTGGAGTACGCTCTAAACCCCTTCGGTTGAGGGAAGACCCGTATCCATAAAAACTGAAGATTTCATAAAAATAAAGATTTCCTTATTGTTAATTTAAAAAAAAAAAACGTTTTGTTTTATTTTTTTTAGTTTTGAAATAGGTTTTATCATTTTGGTGATTTGTAATTGTCATTTCTTTTGATGTTTACTCTGATTTGATTCTTGCGCTCGAACCCCATGGGAAAAGCGTTTTCAAAAAAATGTCAAATCGATAGGGGTCGATTTGACATTTTTAAATTTTCATAACAAATCACAGACAACTTTCGCGACATAAAAGTGACACCAATCGATTTGACGTTTTGATATTTGACAACCAATAAATATCGTAATCCCTTTTTCAACTGACACTTTCATTTGTATGGGAAAATGTTTTTTCTTTTATTTTATTTTTTCGAGAATTTTCCAATGTTTTTAAGAGTTATTCTGCTATTCGGGACGGAAACAAATCCAACAAATCAAAAACCATGGCAATCGGTCCAGCCGTTCTCGAGTTATAAGTGTTGTAACAAACACGACTTTCTTTTATATATATAGATATATTGCGGATTGGGTAGTTGATATCATGCCATCAATTCCGAATGCATTTTCTTAAACAGCAGGTTCTCATATTATTATTTGATATTATACTCGTACATTAAAATTTAACACTTTGAAATTAAAAAATCTAGCCAATTTTAGATACCTACGACCAGTTGTTACTGAAGTCAAAATTAGATTTTTGTTACTATCTTTGATGTAAATGGGCGCCTCGTATAGAGCTTTAATACAAACAGCTGCGAGCTTGTGAGTGGGAGTCGATCAATACACTCGAGAGCAAAAACCTTTAAAATTAGTCTTTAATCGAGAGCAAATTTATACCTTTAAATTGAACTATAGAATTGAATGTGATCTTCGAAAAAGTTATATTATTTATAATAATGTCTAGGAGGCCACTCCTATGTTTTCAAATGTACTCCCTTTCATATAAACAAAATTTTAATTAAATCATAATATGATACCATCCGCCTTTTCGACGTTAAATTTATATACTATTTATTTAACATCATGCTACTACTATGATCGTATGATCGCTATCGATAATTTTTATAACATTTATAAATTTGCGATCATACGATAGTCATCATACGATAGTAGTTATAAATATAAAGTAGTTAGTATTTAATACTATAAAGTATTTAATACTAACTACTTTGGCCGTGTGGTTTCCGGCAGACTAGAATAGAATCACTCCGTCTCTTTACGTGGATGTCGTACAAGGCGAAAGGGAAATACATTATAAAACATCGATCAGGCCTCCCCAACCCGTCTGGCCAGCGTGGGGAGTGTAGGCTAAATCCTCCTTCCGTCTAGGACGGACGAGAGAGGGTCGTGCTCCTGTAGTGGAGACTAAAATGGACCTGATGATGATGATGATGACTAACTACTTTATATTTATAACTAAATTATTTTATAAATAATAAAGCCTGTAAAGAGTCTCAATATTTTTTCTAGAATTGGGCTATTTAATACAAAAATATTTTTCAAACAAAAAAAACTAACTCTTCAGTTTTATTAGAGATTATATTATATATTATATATTATATACAGCTAATGTTAAAATTTATTTTACAATATTAGCTTCTGCGTCTGAAAATCTATAGCCTACTGCAAGCCTATATCTCAGACGCTAGTCATTACCCACAAGCAATAATATCACATTTTAATTATTTAATTTGATTCAGTAATGAAATATCAAAGAATATACATAAATACATTTATAAGATTCAAATTCAATAACAAACATAATAACTACTGATAAATAAAAGTTGTATTACTACAAATAAAATATATTGCCTGAGAATACTGTATTATTTGGTGAACCCTGTTCACTCCGTACCATAAAGTTATTAACTTAATGCTCCTTACACAAGTTCGTTGCTCTATGGTTGCATTTAAAAGGCTTGTAATATTATTAAAACTCACGTGAGACGTGCAGCAATTTACTTATTTAAATTTAACGGGCTACTCACGTATTTTAATAGGAAAAGTCCACTAGTTTCGATATCAAACGGAGATCTTCATAAGGGTACATGTCCAGACGCAGCCACCCTCACTCTATCGCGACGGACACTAAACTATGTGAGTGTCCCGTTTAATAAATTAAATTACTTAGAAATAATTCTATTGTTTGTTATAATTTTATTATCCAAATATTCTATCCATTTATTAGTAACTAACGAACAGGAAAATTAAAAATTGTGTTTGATAATTAACAAGACCATTGCATATTGCCCCTAAATCTAGTGGTATAAAAAAAGAAACCATTTGTTTTTACAAAACGATTGAACTACGGGCAATCAGTAGAGACTGATTTAGTAGTGAAACTATAACTCGTATCATGCTATAGCCATAATAATTTATGATGATTTATCTATGCCGGATCTGTCTACGGACGATATAGGTAGATTTGGAGTGGATGGCAACAATCTGTGTATTAAATGGTATTTTACTTAAATATTTTTGAAAAAAAAAATCCAAAAAACAATACGCTATTAATTCCGAGCAGAGACTTCGACCCTTTTGTGTGGTGTATCGATTGTACAATGAGATAAATTCAAAGGTGTTTCTTGATATTGCTCCTGACTTTCTTCTCAACCGCTTGTTATCGGCAGGGAATGTATTGTCACTCTATTTCTCATTCTGTTGGCGCACGTATTGTGCAGTTCTAGTGTTTGTTGTATACACTAACAAATCACGTAGATTAGGTTTACAATATTATATTCGAAGTTTCCCAGGAGACTACAGCAAGGTGTTCTTTTAAATTCGTTACAGGATCGCCAATGCCCGAGTTGCTTGCTTCCATAGGCTTCCATATGATATATCTATGCATCCCTATTTCTCCCTTTATAAATATAAAAAGGTCTTAGAAGGAGGATTATACAGTTATACACACTGTATCAATTTAAAAATAGAGAAATCTTTAACCCTTCAAAATCGATCCGTCATTAAGTTCTGAGCTAGGATTTTGAAGTTCTGCGCTTTGATTTAGCCGAAGTGTAAACAATCGAATTTACTAAAATCAGCAAATACAGTTATAATAGCTAACTGCATGGCTTCTAGCACAGTCCCTCAAGTGGTATGAGCTGATTTGCCGAGAGAAGGTTCTTATGAAAGAAAAAAAAATAAGAAAGCTGCGAAAAAATAAGAATAGTAACTTTTCTTATTTAACTTTATGTCGTTTGACAGTACTGTCAGTCATTTGACAGATTGCGCGAAACCAATTCGAATTCAATATTCATTGTTAAGAAGATAGGACAACGTCTGTCGGGTTAGCTAGTATTTTTTTTTATACCACTAGAGTGGCAAACAAGCATACGGTCCGCCTGATGGAGAGCAGTTACAGTTATTTATATAAACTTCGGCAAGTTTGCCAAAACTAACTATTAAATAATAATAAACTAAGTGAAATTAATAAAAAAGTAATACTTATAAAATGTTATATTATAACATTTTTTAATTATTTATAAATTTCACTGCGTCAGAGGCACAGGCGCTTCTAAAGTGATATTGACAGCATCATTATTACACAAGGGAGAATTCACTGCTATAGACGGATACTTGATTTGTTACAAGAGTTAATTTCAACTTGTCTCGAGTTTAATAATGTGTTGGTAGGTAACGTATCGATTTAATTTAATTGAAACGTTAAATTCTACTGCTCTATCAATTATCATATTTCTTAAAACTCAAGTGAGATTTCATAGTAATTTAATTAATGATATTAAACGGGTCACATATTTTTTTTTAAAGTATTTTTTTCGGGAAAGCCGAATAGTTACGATACGCGATCAAACGGATATCTTCATCAGGGCGAATGTCCAGACGCGTACTCACACTCTCTATGGCGACGAACTTTAACTTAAATAACTTATTGATTTATTTATTTAAACTTCATGCACAAAATCGTATACAGGCGGGCTTAATGACTTAATGCTGTACAAGTTTTCTCTACCAATCAACCTAAGGGTGATGCAGAGATAAGACATGGCAGGTGTACAGGGAGAATATAATTGGTATAATTGAAAATTTTAATGTTAATTTAGGTATGATGTATAATATAAGTTTAAACGTATGCAAATAAATATTAATTAAAATAATTTTCAATTTATATATATTGATTGGTAATTTATATTTATAAATAAAAATCACCAATCGATAAATTATTTTTAATGCTAGAATACCTTACTTCCTTTGTTTGAGACCTCATAAAACTAATAAAAAAATTTAAACTTCAGTAACTAACGTATTTTCAAGACTATAATAGATTAAATTCGATGTGTTTGTAGTTCTATGTATATCAATCAGTTAGATATTGTACTAAAATCTATTGTCAAAATAGATTTTAGTTAATATTTACTAATAATGAAGAATGGACTATAAATAGTCTATAAAGTTAAATATTCTATCGAATTTACCAGGACCCCATTAGTCTGTGACGTCCGAAGCTTGAGAAATAAAATGTAATCTGTGGTCGAGATCATGCCTTATGCATATTGATTTAGCGACTAAACTTCGATTTCTGAGAAGGGTTGACATTTTGCCGTTCGTTAACGAGGAAAACGTAGAGTTTTGGCTACAAGGAATATTGCTAGCTTCACATAGGATATCCAAAAGCATAAACGATAAATCCAATGCGAAACCTCCTTTGGCGTATAATTATTTTTTATATTACGTATTGTGGCAGACAAGCATACGTCCCGCCTCATGTGAAGCAGTTACCGTAGCCTTATTAACGTTCGCAACATGAAATATTGCTCGCGTGTCGTCACCCCCGCTGCTAACGAAGCAACTTATCTCTGACTCTGAACTTATCTGGTGACCACTCACAGGAACACAACAACCCTCATGTACATTTGGGAAGGCCTTTGTTCAGCATTGGAGAGCAATAGGCTGAAATGATGATGATGATGACATATTTTTATAATATTGTCTAAGCAGGCGATGCGAGATAATCTCACAGAGATACAAACAAAAGGAGAAAGAGAGATGCGTTCAAATAAACACAAAAGGATTAAAAAAAAAAAAACTCTACTACTAACTAATTAGCATAGACTTATTTAATTATTTAATTTAACAGAGCTTCAGGGACACCGTAATTTTTCTTCAGTTTATTTAGGAACTGTAAAGGTTCAAGTGATTTCATTAGACAGTTACAAGTCGACATGAATCTTCGTACTTTCCAAACTTCCCTCATTTACATAAAATTTGTTACATTAATTATACAGAATGTTTGAATTTGTCCTACTTGTTGGTAGTTTATTATTGTCTTCGTTAATTCACTGAAAAAACGATGAGACTAAATAAGAAATTGTTCATGACTCATGTGATGTAAGTACGCACTTACGCACATAACAAAATTGTTAGCAATAAAGTGATTGAGTGATGCAGTAATTTATAACTTTTCAATATGTATACTAATATTATAAAGCTGAAGAGTTTGTTTGGTTGAATGCGCTAATCTCAGGAACTACACATTCATTATTTATTAGTGTTAGATAGCCTATTTTTCGAGAAGTACTACATAATATCACGCTACCACCAAATGGGAGCGGAGTACCAATGAAAAATATTGCAAAAACGGAGAAAACAATACCTTTTGAGAGCTTCCGTTGCGTGCGCTGCGTAAACGGTTCTAGTTATGCAACAATAGGCTTGTATCCCATTTTTTTTTCGATTTGTTATTTAAAGACGTCACAATAATATAAATATAGGTGAAATAATTACTTCGATTGCATAAAAACTTCTCGAGATATGATAACTTGAAGATCACAATTTTGGACTATCCCGAAAACGCTCCATACAAAAGGCCACCACGTTATGACGTCACACCATGCTATTTTATATGCATTAAATCAGAAATTTGTACGACAGCTATGTTAAATATTGCGTTTATGTAGCCAGTGCCGTAACAAAAGTTATAGTATTTTTTATCGTTTCTACAATGGTAATATTTATTTTTTATAATTTCATACCTTTAAAATGGACTTTCCCACCAAACTTTGACTGCACATAAAACTCGTCGGACATAAGTTATTAAAATTTTAAGATCGCAGATCGTTCTAGTTTTATGTATTTTACGTTACTGATACAGTGTTTTTATAGTTTTATAATTTTGTAACAAGCCTATTATATACGAGGGAATTATTCATCTTAATAAGTTCTAAAAAAAGTTACCGCACAAATACCCCAACGACGTAGACTAAAGACTATTGAAGACTAAAGTCTTCACCACCAGTTCACCAGTAAGTATTCCCCGTCATAACCTACGGTACAGACACTTGGTTATTAACCGTCAGACTGGTCCACAGGCGCATAGTGATCAATATAGAAAGTTTACAAACGTCCTTAGGCCACGTTGACTGCTTACCATCAGGCGGGTCGTATGTTTGTTTAGCACTCTAGTGGTATAAAACAAGCTTATGCTTAGGATTTCTGTAAGAGATAGAGTTCAGGACGCCGAAATTCGACGGAGAACCAAAGTTGTCGACATAGCCTTCAGAGTTAGCAAGCTGAAGTGGCAGTGGGGCGGCCACATCTGCTGAATCAGTGATAGCAGACTGGAGAGGAAGGTTTTAGAGTGAAGGCCGCATGTGGTGCGACGAAGTATTCTTCTAGAAATTCCGGGCATATTTTACGTTACTGATACAGTGTTTTTATAGTTTTATAATTTTGTAACAAGCCTATTATATACGAGGGAATTATTCATCTTAATAAGTTCTAAAAAAAGTTACCGCACAAATACCCCAACGACGTAGACTAAAGACTATTGAAGACTAAAGTCTTCACCACCAGTTCACCAGTAAGTATTCCCCGTCATAACCTACGGTACAGACACTTGGTTATTAACCGTCAGACTGGTCCACAGGCGCATAGTGATCAATATAGAAAGTTTACAAACGTCCTTAGGCCACGTTGACTGCTTACCATCAGGCGGGTCGTATGTTTGTTTAGCACTCTAGTGGTATAAAACAAGCTTATGCTTAGGATTTCTGTAAGAGATAGAGTTCAGGACGCCGAAATTCGACGGAGAACCAAAGTTGTCGACATAGCCTTCAGAGTTAGCAAGCTGAAGTGGCAGTGGGGCGGCCACATCTGCTGAATCAGTGATAGCAGATTGGAGAGGAAGGTTTTAGAGTGAAGGCCGCATGTGGTGCGACGAAGTATTCTTCTAGAAATTCCGACGACCTAAAAAAAGCGGCTGGGAGCGATTGGAGAGAGAGAGAGAAAGACTTATTTTTTAGGTTGATGATGATGACGACAATAATTATAATTTTTAGTATTTTATAATTTTTCAGTGCATCAATTATACCTATATTAAATATATAGACTTTTAAGATGTTAAATATAAATATTTTATGTATTAAATATATACTCGTAGTATTGGATTATAAAATTCATTTGTATATTTCATTCTTGAATAGTCAGAAAAATTATAACATAAAGTACTACAGTGGAAAACATCCACATAATCAAATTCCGTCGAAATGGTTTATATTTAAGTGCTCTGTTTCTGAGCATCCTTTGTGCGTCTTTATGGGGATAGAGTTCTATTCTGTTGGAGTCATTTACATTTGTACAATGAAAGTTATTTAGCATAAATGCTATAGTTCTATTCATTAAACAGAATACTTAATTAGAAAGCAGCATGGTTAGTTACGAAGTGCAGTTCGAGTTGGAATTGGCACGTGCTACATTTATGCGCCAATCATCATCATTATCAGCCAGTATCTACCCACTGCTCGGTCTAGTAGACCCCAATGCTTGAATTTGAATGCTTGGGGAACCAATGCTTTCTACCATATCTAGAGAGGAGTCGGTCCATCTAGAGAGGGGGCTTTCCACTCTTCGTCGCCTCATACGCAGCCTCCCTCATCTGTCATCATTGACACGGCAGATGTAGCCGGCCCACTTAAGCTTGCTGACTCTGAGAGCTATGTCAACAACCTTGATTCTTTGTCGACTTTCTTTGTTCCGAATTCGATCCCTTAGAGAAGCTCCAAGCCCTCTCCATTACTCGCTGTGCGACATTTAGTTCGTGAACCAGCGTCCAAGCCTCTGCACCGTATGTCACAGCGGGGAGGACGTACTGAATAAGACTTTACTCTTCAAACATTGGGGTATAACTTCGGTGAGGATGTGCTGAAGCCTTCCAAAAGCTGCCCAGCCCGGTCAAATATTGATATCTTTGTTGAAATTAACCCAGACCAGATGTATGTCCGATCTAGACGTAGTTTTTAGCCACTTAAATAGCTCCAATCTCTATGATAATCGGGCTAGGAATGACCAAGACGTTATACTCGTACATAACATTCGTTTTGCCAATTTGTCAAAATTCATCCCCGACTCCACGGATCGAGAAGCAGCATGGAGATCGTTTAGCAATCGACTGAAATCCTCCAGCGATTCAGCCATTATGACCACGTCATTGGCAAACCGCAGATGTGAGATGTACGCCATTTACACTGATTGCCCGTGTTTGCTGGTTTTGGACGCGTAAAATCTTTGTTACAGCGATATACAGACATCTCAGCACTTCGTTATAGCGCTAGTCTACTTGACATCGTTGTACGGATTCCAGAATAGACCAAGTTTCGATGGAGTTGAAGGCTTTTTCGTAATCCACAAAAGATATACAGAACGGCAGATTGTAGTTCTGTATGTGATCTGTAGTTTTTTGCGGTTTGAATGTGGTTCACGGTACTGCAGCCTTTACGATACCCATCCTGTTTTGGCGTTAACATAGATATATACATATATCTATGTATTTAGCGATAATATATATGTATTGTTATCGCCAAATACATATATATATCTATGTATTTGGCATGAACAACAATTACATACAAATGAAATGAAAATGTTACGCTGGGCAGGGGGTGTGACCCGTTTGGACAGGGTTCGCAATGAGTATGTAAGAGGATCGTTTAAGATAGCGCCTATAGGGGAAAAACTTAAAGAATCAAGGCTTCGATGGTACGGCCATATAATGAGAAGGGACGAAAACTACTCCGTTAAAACTGTACTGAATATTCCATCTCAGCCCCGAAGTAGAGGAAGACCGGTCTCGACATGGTGGTCCACGGTAGAACGTGACATCAACGCCCTTAACCTCACATATAAGACAACACGGGATCGTATATCCTGGCGCAGGAGTACAAGGAGGCCCGACCCCAAATAAAATGGGAACATGGGCAGGACGAAGAAGAAGAAGTATTTGGCGATAACAACAATATATATTATTCATTGTGTACAAATTACATAAATATTAATAATGCACCTTTTCGCTCTGAGTTCATTCCTATTTTTCCTTTTATTAAAGAAGTAAACATCGAATAGCAGCGAAGAAATGAATTTAGAAACAAAACACATCTAGTTATGCTAAATACGAATATTATGGAATATAATTACTTGGCGAAGAACTTAATTAAATTACATATCGCTGCACACAAATTCGTAAACAACTCATAATTAGCACAAATACGCTGTATCTGTTTTACTATATGACTGCATATTTATTATAATATCCATATTTAGAGACAGATCTAGTTGCTAATAATATGTTAATAATAATACTCTCTTGAGAGATAACAGACTGCATTATCCGGTTCCGCGGGTACTCATATTATCTGCTAACTACAAATATCTACAAAAGTTAAAGGTTGCTATAATTATGAAAATATAATGACAGTTTTGTATGAACCACGAGAATAAGTCATGATCATTGACGTCACGGTGTCATGTTTAAGATAGCTCGTGAGATTTGACTCACATTTTGACCCTAGGCCGAGTAAATAAAGATACAAAGACACTGTTGTCTACGGTGATGGTATACGACATGTCTCGAGCGTACATTTATTGTGATATCATAACTAATATTTTAAATGAGAAAGTACGTTTGTTTATTTGTCGTCGTCCGCCGAACATGTTTTTGAAAGGCGAATAATCAAACCCAGTCTATAATTGCGTCCGCTTCATACCTATTTATAATCCCCAAATATGTGTTAGTTTGGAATATTATTATTTATACACATGTACGAGTATATTTTAGCCTATGGGATTGGATTAGGCAATGGGAAATATAGTGATTTGCATTCCTGATTATGGACAAGATATGGCTAAGTATATATGAATAAAATATTGTACACAATGCTTGAAAGAACTCGCGAGCCGTTTATATATTTTTGAGGTCATCTGCAGAAGAATTCAGAAAGTCAATTCTAGCGACGTTAAGCCTATGATTAGAATATTATATCATTGTTTTACAAAAGTATTTATAAACTTCCCGAAATCATACGGTAGCTCTTATAAACTCAATTTTAACTTTTCAAATTGTTTACCAATATTATATTTTTCTTTATCAAACACTGTCCAGCAAGGGGCAGACAGAATTCAAAGCATGATTTCAAAGTTTGTTGTGCATTTTCGAGATTGGACCAGAAAAGTTTTGAGAACAATACGTGGAATGACTGACGAATACTTCGGCTTACATGTCAGCGAAATAGATATGGATCATGGTTGCGTCCTCGAGCTGAATATTTAGAGCAATCTAAATTAGCATTTTAAATTATGCGAATTGCCCGCGCAAATAGTAGCAAAGTAGGTAGATACAAAATTATTTTCTTAAGCTTGTAAGATTTTCTCGTCTTTTGATTGATTAAACTAGGGGAATTATCTTTTAGGATAAATGTAGACTTTTTGATCTGTTTAGTTTAGAAGCGACAGGCTGGTATAATTACTATATACCAGGGATTGAATAACCGAAAAAAATTAGATATATCGGTTAAAGGTATGACGTCATACCTTTAAATTTCGATACCTTAAAGTAAAGGTATCTTAATAATTTCGGTATTGTAATATTCCGGTATCGTTATTTTTTTAGATATCTAAATTATAAAATAAAGGTTTTAAATTTCGATACCTTAAAGTAAAGGTATCTTAATAATTTCGGTATTGTAATATTCCGGTATCGTTATTTTTTTAGGTATCTAAATTATAAAATAAAGGTTTTCTTTCCACAATGTCGGCCGCATTGGTAGGTAAGTACTTGATCACACGCCAATGCTACCTACGTCGCGTCGTTGTCGCATTATTTTTTCGGTACCGAATTGGTTTTGGTTAAGGTACTGGTAATATAAAGGTAACCGAAAAAAATTAGATATATCGGTTAAAGGTATGACGTCATACCTTTAAATTTCGATACCTTAAAGTAAAGGTATCTTAATAATTTCGGTATTGTAATATTCCGGTATCGTTATTTTTTTAGATATCTAAATTATAAAATAAAGGTTTTAAATTTCGATACCTTAAAGTAAAGGTATCTTAATAATTTCGGTATTGTAATATTCCGGTATCGTTATTTTTTTAGGTATCTAAATTATAAAATAAAGGTTTTCTTTCCACAATGTCGGCCGCATTGGTAGGTAAGTACTTGATCACACGCCAATGCTACCTACGTCGCGTCGTTGTCGCATTATTTTTTCGGTACCGAAATGGTTTTGGTTAAGGTACTGGTAATATATAAAGGTATAATGGTACCGTAAAAAAATAAAGGTATTCTTCTTGTTTTACCGGTATCGTAACCTCAACCGTTTTGGCTCTACCTTTAAATCAAAACGATATCGTAATTTTATACCAGTACCATACCCTTATACCTTTACCGCTTTCAGTCCCTGCTACATACGTTAATACGTATACTGTTCGAGCGACAACAAATGAATGAAACGACAATAAAATTATAATATTCTATTGGTTATAAAGGCGATTTAGCACAGAATTTGTTTTAATAACTTCAGTTAAAGAATATGGTCGGAAGTTTTTCGAAATATTGGGATGTATGTGTGTATATGTACATGTACAAAATTGCGGGCGAAAGTTACTATAACAATTCCTAATAATTTAAATACTCATACTACCTGTGTTCTTATTAGTGGTAGATAAATAAATCGTCAATTAATATATCGTCAGCTGGTTTTAAACGCTCATCTTCATTTATATTAACTGAGCAGGATAAACCATATAGCCCGCTAGATGGCCACAACAATGATTGCCGTATCTTTTTGAAGAGGCCCATGCAGTTGTCTCCTGGTAAAAATTCGCCAGGAAGTATATTCTTTATAGTTGGTGATATATGATAGTATAATTTGATAGTTGGTGGGCGAAAGAAAATCGCCCAGAAACTGTTTACTCAGTATACGTTACGCGGTTCTAATAGCAGGCCGTAGGCTCATGATGTTCTAAACACAATATATATATGTATTTAAGATAGATAGATCTTAAAGTTCAAATCTGCAAAAAAAGAAAACAAAAATAATTGAACATTTATTTATGGGTTACACATTTTGTGCGGGTAAGTTTTAATGCTCTGGGCTTTTTGACACTGACTGTACGTACAATTGGTAGCAACATAAAACACACAAAGATACCCAAATTCTCTTGTCATACTTCATGCTTCAATATCATCTTTAAGCTTAGTATCACGGACGACCGTCTTTCAACTGTAGTCTTGTGTGTATACCGCCGATGGTGACCTACATTCGGGACTTTCCTGGAACCGGCATGTGACAGCGACGCCGACGTTCCGTATTCATTCCACACTCCCGCTACTACTGTCTCATTAGTACCTGTCACGCTCCAAATACACGGTATTTTGCAAACATTTTAAACCCCACTGTTATTGTAGATTAGATATTAAGCATTATGATACATTTAAAACACTTCACTAGATAAACCGCTAGAGATTAGAAGGGATCTATAAATTCTTTATTATTATAACATGCGGCGTAATTTAGAACGGGTAGTTTTACCAAGATTTTTTACCTTAATTTATTTGACACCAAATAAAAGCACAAACGCAAACACGTAACAGTCATATCTCCTAACGAATGATCACTAAGGTACGAATATTCATAGATAAGACTACCTCGCGGACGCAACTATCGACGAGGTACTGTTAAACTCGTCATTTCAGAGTATCTACTTGGAACTCAAATAATGATTGAAGGCGATAAGTGTTTCGTCACGATTTACGAAGTTTTTCCAATGAAACACAAGCAAATTAAAACATGGGTTTCAAAAAACCTTGTTTTGAATGACGATGACAAATTTCCGTATTTATTTTCAAATATACAAAAATAAGTTGTCCTCAATTACAAAAATAAGTTCTAACAAAGTAATTTAATTGTTGAAATATTTTTTTTTGTAGAAATATTAGATACAGAATAGTCGTACAGTTTTGAGTTTCTAGAGTTAGTCTTAATGAGACAGATTTAAATTATAGTCGTAATTCCTATCAATGGGCAATAAGTCACCGCGTAGCATGTGCGATCAAAATATTTGGGTAATTATACGCAATTAGAACATAAAAAGAATGCCGAATAAATTAAAAGGCTCGCTCTTCACTGCCATCATAAACCCTTTAGTCTCATAACATGCAAATTGCAAAATAAAATTTGGTAGTAAAACGTTCAAATCTCACGATGCTTTGAGACTTGACTATTTTGCAACTTGAACGTTTTGAGATGTAGATATTTTGTAACTTGGAGTTTTCGAGACTTGGATCTTATGATATTAGAACGTTTTACAACCATGTGGTTCTTCTGCAATTTGAACGTTATGAGACTAAACCATCAAACCATTACCTAAATGTATAGCATCAAAGTACCGAAATTATAATTCAAATTGCCATTCAAAATATAAATGCTGAAGTGCATTTACGGTTAACAGGCATTATTAAATACGCAACGAGCATACACGAATATTAGGAGAAAAGAGAAAAGAAGTTTAGATACACGATGAAGTTCAGATGCAGAGGACACAGGACGAAGGTGAGTAGAAAGCGAAGGTACGTGCAAGTCACGTGAAGAAAAAGGCATCTGATTGCGTAGAGAATTTGTACTTTATGTTACCAGAAAAACCAAAAGCAAATCCAAGACCACTGAATAAAGACGCAATGCTAGAAGATTTCGAGTAATTGCCAGATATTGAAGAAGTTGTTAGAGATAGAATAAAGTGGAGAACGAAAAGGAAGGATGATCTAATCATACCAAAATATGACCATATATATACGTTACTTAGCCGAGCGAGAGAAGAAGAAGGGACAGAGAGTTAGATAATAATTACCGATTTGCACTGAAACATTAATATTGAAATTCAAAACTGTACACAAACAATAAATATAATAGAAGTAAACTATAACATTACTTGTAGACCAGCCTTAACCAGTATTAAGTTACTTAATAAGGATATTTTGAAAGACAAAACCTTGAGTCAATCCAATCGTAATTAGCCAAGGATATCAGATGTACCTAATTAATTATATTAATAAGGTTGAAAACAGATTTGGATCGCACGATAAAATGGATTTTCGTGATTAAACGGACTCTATCCCATTTTCAAAGTTATATAGATATTGATTATTATTGGAATGTTTTCAGAACATCTTACTAGGACCTATATTATGTCGCTGTTTTCTAATATATACGACCGTTTATTTGATCATAAAGTAAAATGATTATACTCTTTCTGTTTTGTATCGAATACTTTCTTTAATAAATTAGAAGTATAATTACTAATCACAACAAATAGTGATAAATAAATAAGTATTCCTGGACCCGTTTAAATTATCTAATTAATTTAGTATAATGTCTCACGTGAGTTTTAATAATATTATATTCCTGGACAAATTATACACTGAAATCTAGTTCCAATGTTCAAACTAAGCAAAGGTTGTACTATGGGTACTAGATAACTGACATTATACTTAAATACATTTTTTTTGTAAATACATACATATAAAATGCACAGACCAAGACAAACAGACATGTTCATGCACATGAATTTGTCTTGTGCGCGGATCGAACTCGCGACCCTGGAGTCAAAGTGGACATTGATAGCCATTCGACCACCGGATTTGTCAAGTTAATTTTAACTGGCTGTTTAAGTTTAATTTTAACTGGATATATTTTTAATTCACATAAAAGAATTAGTTTACGTTTCATTATGTTTTTTTATTTAAGACTTGACTTGCTGAAGGAATTAAGAATATCATGTAAAATATTAAAATCTCAATTCCACATAATCAAGTTAAGCTTCATATTATATTCAAAAATGTAAATACGAGATTGACAAAATGGTATTAGTGTTTGTTTAGCCTTAATCTTAAAAATACAAAATATCACGGTTTTAATTGTTATTAAAATTGCAAGGACGAAGATCTTTGTACAGTTCAAGTTTGTTGGTTGCTTTGTTATTAAAAGGGTCCTTGAAAAGAGATCTGAGAATACGGAACGACAAGCGAAGCGACTCGTTATGAGGAGGGACGGCCGATTGAAAGACGTTAAAGGGACAGGAGCCTTGAAAATCTATCACGGAGATGGGATGGTGAAAATTACAAAGACTGAAACGAAGAAAATTGCGTAGGTATGTATAGATATAAATAAATAATAAATAAATATTTGTGGACAATTTACACAACGCCATCTAGTGCCAAATTAAGCGCAAAGCTTGTGTTATGGGTACTAGACAACTGATAAATGTACTTAAATACATTATTTTTTTGTAAATACATATTTATAATTCATAGAAAACACCCTGACCAAGACAAACAGACATGTTCATTCACAAATGTTTGTCTTGTGCGGGGATCGAACCCGCGACCTCGGAGTCAAGTAGCCATTGCTAGCCATTCGACCACCGAGCTCGTCAATCAATATATAGAATTAAATATAGAATGAAAGTCAATATATAGAAACGGTATACGGTATACCGTCTCACCAACATAACATCATCTATATATAGGTATACCGTATACCTACCGTAACTGGTGACCGTGAAAGTTGACAACACGTGTCTTTACATGTAGAAGAAGAAGGTGTAAAGATTACGCTAAAACTATCGTCCGTGGGTTTTGTGGTAACTCGCCACTAGGAATTGAGCTTATGCTAAGTGGGGCGATTCCCTAATATATTTTTTAAGGAATGTGAGAAATAATTATATTTTGTTCATTATGATTACAAGCCACGAATGGTACAATTCTTAATTTTTTTTACTTGAAATGTAAGGTCACAATATCGGATCGAATGGTAATAAATAGCTTTATGTATATTTCGTTTTAAAATATACTATAGCTTTCACGCACATCTATGTAGTTTGAATTAGTGATGTTACGATCTGGAATTTTGTCAAACCGAGTTGAATCGGTTAGACAATTCATGCAAGTCGATTCCAAACCGAATCGACGAAATCGCGATTTGAATCGGTTTGAACCGATTAAAAAGTCGAGTCGTTACTCGACTTTTTAAACCGATTAAAAAGTCGAGTCGTTACTGGACTTTTTAAACCGATTAAAAAGTCGAGTCGTTACTTGACTTTGTAAACCGATTAAAAAGTCGAGTCGTTACTCGACTTTTTAAACCGATTCAAACCGATTTGAGCATAAACCGAGCTGCGTCGATTAGCACTTTTACTAAACAGATTTGGCCGAGTCGAAAGCGATGTAACGACTCGACTTTTTAAACCGATTTGAGCATAAACCGAGTTGCGTCGATTAGCGCATCAGCGCGTCTTGCGTCTACTAAACCGATTTGGCTGAGTCGAACTTACTTACGCATCTCGCTCGCGCCGCTCTGCGCGCATTCGCCCGTTTGGCCGTTTGCTCGTTTGGCCGTTTGACCGTTTGCTTGTTTGGCCGTTTGCCCGTTTGGCCGTTTGCCCGTTTGGCCGTTTGCCCGTTTGACCGTTTGGCTGTTTGCTCGTTTGGCCGTTTGCCCGTTTGGCTGTTTGCGCGTTTGCCCGTTTGGTCGTTTGCTCGTTGGCCGTTTGGCCGTTTGGTCATTTGCCCGTTTGGCCGTTTGCTCGTTTGCTCGTTTGGCCGTTTGCCCATTTGGCTGTTTGCGCGTTTGCCCGTTTGGCCGTTTGCCCGTTTGGCCGTTTGGCCGTTTGGCCGTTTGCTCGTTTGGTCGTTTGCCCGTTTGGCTGTTTGCTCGTTTGGCCGTTTGGCCGTTTGGTCATTTGCCCGTTTGGCCGTTTGCTCGTTTGCTCGTTTGGCCGTTTGCCCGTTTGGCTGTTTGCTCGTTTGCCAAACGGCCAACCGGCCAAACGGTCAAACGGCCAAACGGTCAAACGACCAAACGAGCAAGCGGGCTAACGGGCAAACGAGCAAACAGCCAAACGGCCAACCGGCCAAACGAGCAAACAGCCAAACGGCCAAACGGGCAAACGGCCAAATGAGCAAACTAGCAAACAGCCAAACGGGCAAACGCGCAAACAGCCAAACGGGCAAACGGCCAAACGAGCAAACAGCCAAACGGTCAAACGGGCAAACGGCCAAACGGGCAAACGGCCAAACGGGCAAACGGCCAAACAAGCAAACAGCCAAACGGCCAAATGAGCAAACTAGCAAACAGCCAAACCGCCAAACGAGCAAACGGCCAAACGGGCAAACGACCAAACGACCAAACGAGCAAACGGCCAAACGGCAAACGAGCAAACGGCCAAACGGGCAAATGACCAAACGGCCAAACGGCCAAACGGGCAAACCCGCAAACAGCCAAACGGGCAAACGGCCAAACGAGCAAACAGCCAAACGGTCAAACGGGCAAACGGCCAAACGGGCAAACGGCCAAACAAGCAAACGGTCAAACGGCCAAACGAGCAAACGGCCAAACGGGCGAATGCGCGCAGAGCGACGCGAGCGAGATGCGTAAGTAAGTTCGACTCAGCCAAATCGGTTTAGTAGACGCAAGACGCGCTGACGCGCTAATCGACGCAACTCGGTTTAAAAAGTCGAGTCGTTACATCGCTTTCGACTCGGCCAAATCGGTTTAGTAAAGGCGCTAATCGACGCAACTCGGTTTATGCTCAAATCGGTTTGAATCGGTTTAAAAAGTCGAGTAACGACTCGACTTTTTAATCGGTTTAAAAAGTCGAGCAACGACTCGACTTTTTAATCGGTTTACAAAGTCAAGTAACGACTCGACTTTTTAATCGGTTTAAAAAGTCGAGTCGTTACATTGCTTTCGACTCGGCCAAATCGGTTTAGTAGACGCGCTAATCGACTCAACTCGGTTTATGCTCAAATCGGCTTGAATCGGTTTAAAAAGTCGAGTCGTTACATCGCTAGTTTGAATTTATTATATACCTATTCCTTTATATGCGAATATTGTTATCCATTTTAACTACTAAGAATTTTTTTTTTAAATATCCCACGGTTTATTGGGACTTGTATATGAATTCACCGGCGAAAGCCAGTCAAGAATATTACTTTTTTGTACTCGTAAGTACTTATTAGAGTATTGTGTGATTTTCCCAAGTTCGAGTCGTCTTCGAGGCTCAGGAAACTTTCACAAGAGAACTTGAACACGAACTGTGAGACTTCAGTTATTATTTATTTTATAATTATGTTTTTTAGATTTTTTTTAATCTGTTTTGTTTTTCGTTATGGTGGTGGGTGTTCCACCGGTTGTCGTGACATTTGGAATGGTCCTACCGAGTGACGCGTCGGTAGGAAATTTTAAACATTTTAAAAATTGGAAACCAAGATTTGGTCACACCAATATAGTGTTTACCCGAAAGAAAAATGAAACAGTCCTGACTGATGGATACGGGACGGGGATCCATCACCAGTGTGGCTCCTGTGTAGCTATGATTAACAGCGGCGACCAAATTGATCAAAAAGGCAATGAACAATAAGGCGGCTGTAGTCCCAGGGAAACCTTGTGTTATTGGATTCTCTAAACCTAAGAACCTATTTATGTAGTGGGAGTAAGAGTGACGCGTACAGGAAAATAGTTGCATTTTGACAGACCTGCTAAAAATGCAACAATTTCCTTGTACAAATCGGACTGCGCATTTCCTTTTTCCAAGTGTTTTGACAATCATACTAATTGTTTACTGTTATTCTCTGATAAGCCACGAATGTTTTTTCCTGGTAGATTATTAGCTCTCAGATTGGTGAAAACGTTTATCCCGCGCAATTCCTCGAATTTCGATCATTCGTAATATGTTATGATTATGATAATCAAATGCGATAAAAATGTAAACAAAGCTTGCATATACATCACATGGGCGAGACAGGAAAAGATTACATTCGCAGATAGATATCGGACATTAATTAAAACGATTAAACCTTACAGTTGTTAAATGCGTCTCAAGATGATGATGATGAAGATGATACGACCATGTGGGTCACCTGTTGGAAAGCAATCACCACCTCCCATAGAGAAAGCAACACCAAGTGGTCACCGATCCGTTTTGCCAGCCTATACTCTTTCCTTTCTTTCTGGTGACCTTACTCACTCGAACACAACAATCCTCAAGGGAATTGTTATTTGGCTGCGGTATTCTGTGAGGTGGAGGTATTTCCCCAGTCGGGCAGCTTAAAAAATACACTATGCCCTACCTCTCTTTTCGCCAGAGCCTCGCTTGTCAGTTAGCAGTGTGCTCCACGTGCAGGCGAGGTTGGCTTTGGTTCAAAGATGTTGATGAACCATTTACACCCCACTTACACACTAAATGAGCGACTGGACTACTAGGTTAGGTTAGATTAGTTTTGGTAACTTTGGTATGTTTATATAAAGTTTAGTCGCCTAGTTAGTATAATAGGCATCCCATTTTTTTCACAATTATTTATCATAAATAATTAAAAGATAATCATAGGTTTCTATAACAATATCAGCAAGTACGAGGAAGCATTTAGTATTAGTAGATTTAAAGTACCTACGTGTTACTGTAACTAGCGTATAATAATTTAATTAACGACCCGCCCATGTTTCGCACGGAGACAATTTTTGGTAATCTAAATATAAACCTTCTATAAAATATATTCAATTGACAGGGAAAATCGTATCAAAATCCGTTTCGTGTTATCTATTATTCCGTGCCGTGGTTTAGGAGGAATTAGCGGGTAAATAGATTGACAGATGCTGACAGCGACTTGTCTATGTATTCTATGTATAGATATTTTTGTTTCTACAACATCGAATGTCGAACAAGCATACGGCCCGCCTGATGTAAAGCGGTTAGCGTATCATATAGACGCTTGTAATATAAGGAACACTGTTCGCGCCCTGGCATCCTGGTAACCTCACTCACTTGCAGGAATACAACAACCGTCAAGGGTATTGCGATTTTGTTGCAAGCCTCTGTAAGATGGCGCTCGAGCCGTAGTCGGGCTCGACATGTCCTACCTAGAGCTTAAGAAACATACGTAAATTAAAAAATATTCATCTATTTGCAAACTTACCTCCGGGGTTGAAATTTTTTGGTTGTGGAGTCACAGCCGTTGCACCCGAAGATCTTCGGGATCTGAAATGTAACAAAATACAATGTTTATAATAATATTTACTAAAAGCTATCGTTCAATCAATAATAATTAGAATACACAAGTGAGATAATAATACCTTACACAAACTACACAAAACCTATTGCAACCCAGCCCTACCGCCGAAGCTGAAGCTGATTTAGATCAAGTTTTTTGAATCTGAAAATTGAACTTCGGTTTCAGTTAATAATAGACATCTTCAGCTTAGTCAGTAGAGCTTCAGGGTTACTACGAAGTAAGATAAATACAAATACAATAACCAATAATCTAAACCGAAGTTTGATTTTTGCAACCAAAAATCCGATGAAAATCGGGCTTAGCTTAGGCGGTAGGGCCCAGATTGTTTTATAAACCCTTTAATCCTTTCATACATTTTACTGTATAGTTGTATTTTATACATCAACTGAACCTAATGAATGTAACGTAATGTAATAACCTAATGTCTTGCTGATAGAAATCATAATATTGTAACTTAGAAATAGTTCTAAAACTTAGAAATTAAGTATAATTATGTGTGTCAACAAATATAACCTGATGATGTTATAAATACTATAGTATAGATATGGCATACCCATACCAAATTGCGCCAGAAGACGGTTCCCGGCCTGAGAGATCTATGAGTGTTGCTATCCTTATCATCTTAGCGCTTTAATATATTCAATATATTAAAGCGCTACTTACTTCCTATCTCTTTCCTTCGCTGACTACAAAATTAACCTAATATATGCGTTAACTTCTAATAGGTATTATTGTGTACTTTAGTGTGATATGTGATCCCTTGGACTTTATTTATTTTATCTATATAAATTGTTGTTGTTTTGGTAATACGACGGCATTTTTACTTATTTCAATCAATTCTCACAAACGTTAGTTTCGTCGGATTGCTTGTGCGAACTAATCGCGAGGTGAGACAGTTGGCTTACATTTCGAGTGTACGTTTTTGACGCTGTGACATATCTTGTGGTATTTATAACATCATTGACTGAACCCGCATTCTTAGAATTCTATGATAGCAGTCTGGATAAATGGCGAGCGAACAAAAATAACTTATAATTATCCTGTATTGTTGATGGACGTGCGCACAATTTCGATTTAATTGCTGTCGGTGTTCTCATTAATGCTGGTTAGTCGTAGATTGAATGTTTAGTCGATAATAATATAGGCTCGTCAATACGCCGCTATACACATAGCGCAGTTAATCGATAGATTTCTAAAGTCGGTCGATGTGAATTTTTGATTTTTAGCTGAATAAAGATTGTGATTATATCGTACCATCCATCCACCTTCATGTAGACTTAGCTTAATAAGGTAATTGTTTGTGCTGTGTATATTATTATATATATGGGCTATTGCCCATCTGGTGCACCGTGTCGACTAGCGAAAGAGGCTCTGGCGAAAAAAGGTAGGGTACAGCGCAATTTATAAGCTTTTAATTTATAACCTCGCAGATGACTGCAGGCAAATACCAGCTCGTAGAAACATAGAGGGATGTTTTGTTCCTGCCAGTGTGAGACGTTACCGGGAAGGACTTGCTGCAATGGCAGCATGGGGTGAGACAGTTGGCTCACATTATGGGTGTACGTTTTGGAGGCTTGTGGCATATCCACAGTACGAGTATTATAACATCGTTGACTGAACCGTATTCTTAGAAATCTATGATAGCACTCTGGATAAATGACGAGCGAACAATGATAACATTCAACATGGAAAAAGTGCGTATAATGTTTATAAGAGATAAAACGTATACATAAGGCCCGAGAAACGAAAGCGTACATCTAATAACTCTGTTTATTTGAAGAAAAGCTCTTATCTTTAATGAGATTAAATTTGTTTTCGAGTATTCGAGAATCTTTGATGAAGTGTGAGTGGGAATTAGACCGAACTTGGAGTCTGCTCGACGGGCGTACGTTGTTATTGATAAAATATATGTAGTGAAAAACACTGAAGAACAACTTAATTCGTGCCTAACCTTTTACACGGAAATATTTGTAATAACATACAATAATAGTTCTATATCTTTCTACAGTTTCCATAATTGGAATATTGCTTTTTTTACACTACGTCGGGTGGCAGACAAGCATACGGCCCGCCTGATGTGAAGCAATTACCGTAGCTATATTAACGCTCGCAACATAAAATGTCACTCGCGTGCCACCACCCCCGCTGTCAACGCAGCAATTACTTCCTTTCCGGTGACCTCACTCACTCGTAGGAACACAACAACTCTCAAGGGAATTGTTATTTGGCTGCGGTATTCTGTTAGATGGAGGTACTTCCCCAGTCGGGCAGCTTACAAATACACTGTACCCCACCTTTTTTTCGCCAGAGCCTCATTCGTTAGTGCTAGTCGTTGTTGTTGTTGTAGTTGTTGTTGTAGTTGGGTTATTATATACAACTATTGCATGAACGACCTTATTAAGCTGTGTGTCCAAAGTCTACATGAAGGTGCGATATAATCAAGATCATTATTCGGTTAAAAATCAAAAATTCACATCGGCCGACTTTTGAGATCTATTGATTATCTGCGCTATGTGTATAGCGGCGCATTACGTATTAACGAGCCCATATTATTATCGACTAAATAATCAATCTACGACTCATCAGCATCAATGAGAACACCTACAGCAATTAAACCGAAGATGTGCGCACGTCCATCAACAATACAGGATAATTGTATGAGAATCTTCTCAAATATAAAACTCGTTTATAAACATTCTGTCGATATAAAAGTTGTATGTATAAGCGCCTGGCGTTAGATAATCTACTAAACTGTACAACGAACTTAGTTCGATCTACTAATACTGAATTTACGTTTTTGATCACAAAACATCCCGATATTTATTTATTTATTTATTTATTTATTCAGGAGAATGGACAATTCACGTAATTAAAATATAGTCAAAATTCAATTCCGATCCAGTCTCACAAATATATCATCTCACAAATATAAAATTTGGTATTCTCGTATCGCAATATGAAATTTCAAAGTTTAATAATGTGGGATTGTGTCAAAATATGATCCAAAATTAGTATTTTTTTAGCAAATTTACTGATCATAAACTTTTCTCCTGCGACCGTAAAATAATTTTCAGAATTGATTGAGCCTTCTGATGTCACTGCTGGACTGTAGTCCCATAATCTTATTTTAATATACAACCCAGATTATAATAAAATGGTTATAGTCACTTAGAGGTATAACTGTAGTTTCATCTTCATTCAAATACACGTGTTTTGTACTTTGTTTTTGTCAAGTTGATACTGTTGATTGTTGGCACTTGGTGGAACATTAATATCATAACGTTATAATAAAGCACTTGTACTGTTCCACGTAATTATGTTTAATTTTACCGACCGGTTTCGCCGCTAAGGCATTATCATGGTAAACAGATGGTGTTAGTATTTCTATTTTTGTCTATCATTTTGTCAAAACATGGTTGAAATTTCACATTGCATTTATTGTAAGACAAAAAGTGTTGCGTTCACTATTACCTATCATATCACGAACAGCAATGTGGATAATGATTAGTAAGATTTAACGTTTTAATTTTAGGCTGAATCTATCATTGTTTGTGCGGAGTACATACCTATATAAAGAAAAATACATAAGTAAATACATAAATAATCATTATAAATGAATGAGATTGATTTGTGTAAACGTTTGTTAATTACACATGTGGTACTGAAAAACCATGACCTGTCCATGCGGCCATGCGATGGACAATCTGAGATCTATAAATAAACTAGCGAATGAGACTGTAGATTAGTAAGCTAAAATTAGAAGTAACTCTGCTGGCAAATAATCATCGTAACGTGGACGCAAGGCCAAGAACGTGGTAATAAAAGACAGATGGTGTTATGAATCTGATACTAGTTTTATCTGCGACTTCCTTCGCGTGGATATAATAATCTTGACTTTATTGACCATAAAATTACATAAGCTTCAAATGGCGTACTTAACGCTGAACGCATTCTCTACCAGTCAACTGTAGGTAGAATAGCAGATAATTACGAATGCGGTTCCGAAGTAGATAAAAAGAAAATAGATCTAGGAAATAGATAATCAAAATAACTGTTATTCAAGTAAAATATCATAATCATTATAATCAGACAAGTATATAAAACATGTATTTTTTAATAAAACTAATTCGGAGATAAAAAGCATCCTCTATTTAAGTATAGTATTTTAAACTCTTTTAGCTGTCAGTGAAAATTCTATTAAAACCGGATTAGCCGTTCTGAATATTATGCCGGATATTTTACACTGTAATATACGTAAGATCTTCGATTCTTCCCTTCGATCCACATCTAATCAACTAAAAAAAAAGGACAAGTGCGAGTCGGACTCGCCAACCGAGGGTTCCGTACGTAGGATCATTATAAATTTGGTAGTTTTCAATTGACATACCTTCTGACGAAGATCCGAGTAATTCCAATATTTTTTTCTTGAAATCATTACGTTTTCTCTTGTTTTTTCCCATTTTTACGCGGAAGACAAAAAATTACGCCGTATTTTCGAAGACACGAAAAGTCATAATGACATAAGTAGGTGAGTGTTGCCACAGCAGAACTGAGGTGATGTTGTGTTAAGAAATATTTTATTTTTCTTCTTTAAAGCCGTGTTCAAGATACGTTTAGTGCATAAACTACATAGTCATATCAGACGAGGCGTTAATGAGTATAATCATTATAAGTAAGAAATAATGCGTAAGAAAAAATAAATAAAATATATTTTGCAATGTGCACATCAAGCCTTTTCATATACCCCATTTGAACAAGCTTCAATTTGAAATTTCGACCCCCTATAAAAAATATAAACCCCCTATTTTTGATTTAATTACAAATGTATAGTTTTAAGATTTATTCTTGTACTTGTAGTCTATAATAATGTTACTTGCCAAATTACATATTTCTAGGTCAACGGGATGAGTTTTGATTCCCTTGAGAATGTGTCGAAATATGCATTTTTTGCTGAATAAACGACCGTATCTTTTTTTTACGTAAACTCAGCAGTTTGATTTTTTACAACTTCATGGCACCGTAGACCTGAGTATACAGTTTAAATTTCAGCTTGACACCTCCACGCATTCTCGACATCGGGGAGGGTCTTGACAGACAGACAGACAACAAAGTGATCTTATAAGGGTTCTGTTTTTCCTTTTGAGGCGTGCCTCAAAAGGAAAAACAGAACCCTTATAAGATCACTTTGTTTTTATAAGAAAACTTGTTTCATTTTTTGGGGTTCCGTGGAACCCCAAAAAATGAAACAAGTTTTTATTTTGTGAATAAAAGAGAACTTAAAAATTGCTGCGATGGCAGTGGCAGGTAGTAGCGCGCGTGAGTATAGCGATATTTCGTTTTGCGAGAGTTTAAATGGCTATGGTAATCGCTAGTAGGCCTTATGCTTGTTTACCACCCGACGTAGTATGATAAAAAAATAATAAATTTGTTTATATATTTTTATCATAAAATATAGATTGAGCTGGAACACCCATAAAGTTAATAAACCTTATGGAAACACCGCAATGATGTTATAGAAATATAGAGTAGGTATTCAGTATGCGCGACTTGAGAAATTTAATCCATTACAGAAGTATGTGCACTGAGTTTCTTGTATAATATACAACTATCCAAAATGTACGAGAAAATTCCCTAATGGAAAATAAAATCTCCTGCTAGTTTGAACAGTCTCCCTCAAAATATATTTAAACAAACTGTAGAGCTTAGTTTTGTGATTTGCATACTAAATAATAACGATGATAGAATTTTCCGTATATAATGTAAATTATAGTTTGTATAGATAGTTGTGTTCACGGTAATTGTTTTAAAGTATCAAATGAAAGGGCGCGTGTTAAGGGAACAACAGTAAGTAGATTTTTTTATTAACATAGTGGTTGTTTTCTTTAAAATTAATATTTATGGTTTAAATAAAACCTTGTTTAACGATAATATTTTTTTTGTTTCATCATCATCATCATCATCTCAGCCATTGAAAGTCCACTGCTGGACATAGGCCTCCCCTCTAGATCTACAATAAGACCGGTTGGAAGCGACTTGCATCCAGCGCGATCCTACGGTCTTAATGAGGTCGTCTGTCCACCTTGTGGGTGGACGTCCTACGCTGCGCTTGCCGGTACGTGGTCTCCACTCGAGAACCTTTCGACCCCATCGGTCATCCGTCCTCCGTGCTATGTGCCCTGCCCACTGCCACTTCAACTTGCTAATCCGCTGGGCTATGTCTATATTTTTTTTGTTTATTCTTGTTTAATCTCTATCGAAGTTTTTTTCTAATTAATATTATTGTTTATATGGCCTCGGTAACCTTCACCAACGACGATCCATATCTTTTGCCTTCACGTCAGGCGGGTCGTATCATTATTATGAATTCGGAAGCTACAGGTCAAAAATGACCTGACCGGTTTCTAATTTTAGATCCCGATGTTTTTTTAGTGCAAGTATATCTAGACTAGCTGTCCCGTTTCCATTTTTTTTAATTTCTAAAAAGCAAGCCCTTTAGGGTCATAATGAAAAACACATAAAGACAATATCAAAGTATAGGCACACCGAGACCTATCTTTTTTCAATGTTTAAGAACATACCAATTTTTTTTGTATTGTGCGAATCAACTAAGGTCGTTTAATTGTTATGTAAATTTAAATAACACGCTTTTATTAATGTTTTCGATTTTTTATGGAGTTTGTTATAGGATATAATAAGTGTCTTGCCGGTTCTTAGGGATTTCCCAATTTTATAGCCAATAGATCAATACACATACATTACAACTTAACAAGCAAATATTTAAGGTACATGATATCCATGCGATATTATTTTGGGCTCCATCTAAAATACATTGGTTTATTTTTAACTGACTGCCTAGGAAGGGTTATGTTTTTCGCGCGTATCTTGTATGTATGTTTCTGTGTTTGCAATTTTTTATTACGTCGCATGATCCAAACTGCTGGATGGATTGCGATAGTCGATGAACCTAAGAATAAAATATATGAAGAATAAGAATGTCCTAAGATAGATATTTTTTTTAATCAATCCATTAATATTGTTTTGTTTTATAATTTGCAAAAGGGTGTTGCCAGCTACCAAACTTAATGCGGTTATTTAACTTAGGGTTTCAGCTCATAATATAGTCTGTTAAACCGTAGTAGAGTTTACTTTGTTTTTAGTTTATTTGAATTTTATTTTCTGTTCTCCATCTTGTTTCAGTCTTTTTTTAAAATTATTCATTTTGCTATATTTGTTTACGTCGGAGTTTTATACTGAAAATATAGTCAATTTGTCGAAAAATACTATTAAAAATAATTATAAATATATTGAGTAAAACAGATGCCTTGCGGTTAGCCTATATTTTATTTCGGAATGAACGAAACGATGTTGGAATATACATAAAATATTTTTTTACATATTTATTAGGGTTTGTAGAAACTGTAGCAATAAATAAAATATACTTCTTTTTTGTTTCTTTTATAGAAATTTTCTTGTACAAGATTTTCAAAAGCTGAATGTCCGCCCCACCGAACATTACCAAATTAAGGGCATGCCGTCCTCTTTGTCAAGTTTTCAAAAATTTTGAAAACTTGCAGGTACCTAATGAAAGAAAATATACAAGAAAAACCTTTACATTACTATTTATTTTTATATTGATATAATAATATTTTTTGTATGGACGTAAAACACTCAACAGCTGGACATTACATTGTGAGACACAATCCAATTTGACCGCATGGCTATAGATTCGGAATGCGATTCAGATTCGATTATAAGGGCAATTAAAAAGTCGATGAAGCTATTTGGCTAATAAAGTATCGTTGGTTTTCTTTAGACCCGACCTTCGTTAGGATTTCCGATGTGGACAGTTATTTTACTGGCCTGTGTCGGGGTGTCCAAAGTAAATGTTTGCGCGTCCCGATTACTCGGGCAGAGCTTTCAACCTCTTCTATAAATATTTCTTATTAACACATGCTCTGTTGTTATTGTGATCAATTTGCATTTCAACATAAATGAAATGTAAATTTTATGTAAATGAGTGAATTCTTATTTTATTTTATCATTCAATTAAGTGAAAATCCCTCTCTACCTGTCGCTGACGTCAGAGCACAAATTGACGAGCCTGCAATACCAACCCACTGGCAACACAAATATAAGTCTCACGAGTGTAAATTTTTAATTTGTGCCGCATTATTGGAAAAGGGAAATATAATTGGAAGTTTATTTTCGTTCCCGTTCAATTTCATCATTCTGTGAAAGGTATTGCAATAATTTAATCCCCCTATTCAATCTTTCTAGCAAGTAATTTATTTAATATTGCTAATCAACATCAACGTTTTGCGGGGGTGGATGTATAATAAATTTCATTTGCATCAATGACAAAGAAACAAAGTATTAAAAGAATATTGAATTAATAAATGAAACATTTATTTGTAATTCTAGCACACACATAATTAGGTAGTTATATCTAGTTTTATAATTACTTATAAACTTAGGTGAAATTAATTGTTTAAAAAACACACACTCAAAAATAATCATGTGTGCCGCCGTTGTATGGCGGAATTGTTCCTCTTACAACGAAAGATTAAAAGATCTAAAAATGTCCCCAAGAGCATATGTCTATCTTTTAAGATTGGCTTAATAAAACAAAATGGCTGTAGCCCAGCTACATGTTTTGTTCCGATGAATAAAACGCTGACAATTCTGCTACAGCCAGTGAATAAAGCAATATTAGTAAATTACTTATTGCTATCCTTTAGAGAATATCTTACTTTAGTAAATGAAGTAGAAATGAAAAAGGCAAGCAACATAAAAATTGCTATTCGTGTTATAAAATAAAATTTGTTCTAGGAATAGCATCTCAGTAGGATGGCTCATAGCATAGAGATGTATATGTAACATATCACATTACCCAGTGTATCGATAAACGCTCAGAGTATCTCTTCTGATAGACTTAGGTATATTCGTAGCTGTTATTAACATAAAGAACTGCAAGCTTAAAAGTAGCAGTGGGCAGACCATATCGCTAGCAGACACGAAAAACTACGAACTACGTCGGCGGTCTACCTATGGACCGAAAAACGCAGCGTTGGATAGCCTCGCTTTGACTGTGGTGTAGTAAGAGTATTATTTAACTTATAAGATCTAGACAATGTCAACTAACATGTAGTTAATACTTTCAATACAAAAATAAATAGAAAACTTGCATTAAGCACCCTAATAAAGCGAAGGGATTTTTTTTTATATAAAAAAGGGGGTCAAACGAGCATGCAAGTCACCTGGATGGTTAGTAACAACACATAACCATTAGCAACATCAAAAGGATGATCAGGGACCCTACGGGGTGAACTGAAGCCGATTCCCATCAGATTTTTTGATTGCGAATACCAAACTTTAGCTTAGCTTTATGGTACCAGCCCCCTTACCACCATCTCTTGTTGCGATTCAATAACTGAATAGATAGCTTATTCATACCAATGAATAAGCGACTCTATTCCATTTGGAACAGAGTCGCTTATTCATTGGTATGAATAAGCATTCTATTCAGTTTAGCTGGTAGAAATAGAATCCCTGGAGCTCTACCGATTAAGCTGAACATAGATGTCAATATCTAAAACATAAGACTTCTTTATTGAATCAAAATATTCGATGGTAATCGGTTTCAGTTTCGGCGGCGGGCCCCTAATCCGTTACCGGCCTTTTTACAAAAACAATCTATTTTCGTGAAGACTTCCAAGTCATATTTGTTCGGGGTAACCGTTGAGAGAAGCCGATTCTATATTACCATGCGAGTGGTAGAATATATGGCAAAATAGTACATATTATCGTAGATCGTCAATCATCAAGGTGGTAGTATACTATACGGATGAAATTATAATTTTTTGCCGAATGTTTCTATAGTGAAACTGCAGCGGGCATTAAATCGGATGGCTTTTTCGTGCGCTACTGCGTGGTATAATATATATACGTGGTAAAATATGTATAGCATACGAAGTGAGTCAACATCTCTGCATGTGGACAGCGAGTCCAACCGGGCAGAGATCACTGGGTCACCGTCAATTCGAACCGCTCTGCGTTGTATGCGTTTCAATGGAGCAAGCAAATAAACGGGTGCGAAAGCCCAGAAGTGTGAATAGTATGTGACGTCAGGATTGGGTCATAAACTAGTGAAGGTGATGTAAAATAACGTCTTGCTCTAAAGATCACATACTCAATGGATGTAAATCGATCCATGTAGAAATGATAAGGAGCATTTTAAATATTACAATGTATGCCCATATTGCTGAATGATAATGATGTAGATTACGGTTTCATTCAAGTAGAGAGATCAAATAGGCAAGGCATAATACCTTACCCACTTGAGCTTACGTGCAAGTTGTACACATTTGTCTACCCATGTTATTGTATTATTGTGCCTTACATAAGCTTCGTAGTTTTGCATTTTATTCTGGGTGCAGTTTAAAAATTGTAGAATTTTATTTATAGTTTTGTGCAAGTTAAGAGTGTGTGTGAGTGTGTATATGTTATGGTCTATGTGATAAATCATGTTTTGGTTAGATTTGAGTTGATTTTTGGTTAGGTTAGGGTTTTCTTGTGTCCTGACACCGGAAATAGATGTCGTCCTAGGACGTCAACCTAGATGATGAATGATGAGGTGACAAGAAAGTTTAATTATTAATAATTGTCAATTTATCACATTGGCCAGCCTTTATAAATAATGACCAATTTATTACACTGACTGTAACATATATACATCTAAGTAAAAAACTAAGCATTATCTAAAGAGACACAATGACGAAACAGTTGTAAGAGAAGTTTGATCTGCCGGAAGACGATGACGTCTAAAGACGATATCGTAGTCGAACACTTTGTTCTATCTCTATCTGTATTGCGAAGGTAACGTAACTCACCTAGAGTTACGTTAACGGAAACTTAAACAAAACCCCACAGTCGACATTGACATAACGCAGACTCCCTCGTTTACAATATGACGTAGATAGACATTCATCAGAACGAGTAAGTGCTGAGAAATTGTGATATTTGCACGAATTCAGATCTCGAGATCAAATTTGTCCCGGAAATATTATGAACATTTTAATTTTGAAATACAATGCCCGCCAGCTGAAATAAAATCTGTTTCATTTCAGCATATCTACCACTCTTTCTTACTTCAATAGGTCCTGAATAATTCATAAACAAGTTACCGGGTTCCGTGAATGACGTAAGAAGTAACCTTTTATTAATGAATAAGAATTGTTTCGGTTACTTTGCTACGTTTTGCTCTTAGCAATTATACGATTTTATTATGAAACTCATAAAACGTAATACTTATTCGTGTCACCGAAGACCGTGTTTTTAAACCAGCTTAATACATGAATATAATGTAGCTACAATAGCGATATATATACAAGTAATAGCTTGCGTCCGCGGCTGCGTACCCGTGTATCCCGTGGAAATTTGCAAAAATCATTTGATTAGCGCTATGCGTATACCGAATTTAAACCCGACCCGACCAGTGATTCGGGCTGTGTGTTGATAGATACTCGTAGATAGATCAGTTAGTAACGAATGCCATTTAGAGATACAGCTCAATGTCAGGCTACGGTCGACATGGCGTAATCTGCGTTTTAGATTAAACATGTTCGTGCAAAAAAGACTTTCTATCATTTTTCAATCCTTAGGGCTGAGGACAATATGGTTGAATGGCGAACAGAGGCCACTCTCGCATTTTATGCAAGTATTTAGAAAAAAAAAATCATTTACCTGCTTATCAGTTTGCTAGTACCCATAGTACAAGCTTCGTTTAGTATGCGTTAGCCTGCGGTGCGTTATTTGACCAGGAATAGTTATTATACATCTAGGTAGTATTAATTTATGATGAATATAAAATTCATACGGTAAGGGTACTACAAATACGTCAATAGTATGTGGGTGTGAACTGAAATGTGAGGCCGTCAACCGATGCCTGATACAGCAGTCGCGTGCTCCAAACTTGTCATCGTTGATGTGACGCGGCGCTACGTCACTACAGTGAGTCATGGAGACATGAATAAATACGGATATGCCACTTCTGAGTGTGCTCAATGTATAATAAATAAATTTTGCTGGATATATTACACAGCGCCATCTAGTCGCATACTAATCATAACAATACATAACTGATAAATATACTTAATACATTTTTTTTGTAAATACATACACATAGTACATAGAAACCATCTAGACCAAGACAAATACACATGTATAGTAATATTGTGTTACCTGCGACTTGAGGAGCCCTTGTACAGCTTCTGATTAATCACTATAAAGAAATTAATTAATGTCTGTTCCTCATTCACGGCTAAAACCATTGAAGACATTTTGATGTATGACTCTGGTATAATTTGGTTACAGACATGGCCTGAACTTTAGCCAAGATCATTATATATATAATATTCTTTATTATTATATAAATAATATATTAAGGCTAAAAGACACAGAGACATTATAGTTTTTGGATATTTTACGCATTGAACATTTTGCATCGAGAGGCCTAGCCCGAAATAGATTTATTAGTACTACTATAGAAACTACTAAAATAGGGCTATGTTTTAAAAGTTGTAGAGGATGTATCAGATGTGAATGTACTTGTCAAGTTTCAATATTAACAATAAATTATTATATTTCTAAATGGCATATCAAACTAATAAGAAAAACCAAACAGCCGCTACAAAATGAAATTGGGGTTTTGTCAATACAAAATTACATACTGTGATCGTATGTTTAATTTTAAATGCCCTAAGAAACTCGGCATGATGTACGGTTTCTAATAATACTATACGTTTAGAAATTGGTAAAAATAAGTTATGAATTTTAATCTATTAAAAAAGAACCATTTTTTAATTTACAATACAAAATTATTTACACGGCTGTCAGCTGATCGAACCATTGTATGGAGAAATAGAAATATGTATACGGTTGAGATTACTTACGTACAAGATATTTTAAATTTTTATGAAGAGAACAAGAAGTTAAAAATTACGATTGTAGTCTAAATAGAGTACAAATATGTAGGTGTGTTAAAAAAAATATTTTTGAGCACAGTTGAGTACCGTATTCAATGATTCATGTCTCGGTGTAACGTAACCTTGTGGTTGCTCACGCGCATGTGACGTAGAAGGTATTTATGCAATATGACTATGGATTGGGTATTCATAATATTACTTGTACTATGTTAAATGAAACATCCGAAAATACCATATTCGTGTAACGTTACTAGTACGCATTTTGAATATGTGCAATTGTATGACGTTTCATCTACGAGGGCGACGTAAAAATCATGTGGTGATGGGAATATTAGTTCGTCATTAATAGTAGAAAAATTGTAGGTAAGTTACCATATACATATTAGTGTCTTCTAGAAATAAACTAGTTTGATTGAATTTTTATTAGGCGATGTAATTTAAAATATGATGAAATATTTAAAGTAGGTACCTATTACGACGAATCTTGCATTATATTATGCCTATTGCCTAATTAGGCAGGAGTTAATTTGGTCTAGTTAATCAATTTATGTTTACTATGTTTGTAGTCTACAGTGCATTAGATTCAATATTATAGTAATGTGGTCACAGATATTGAGTTCATCGTTGTGACACGTTATATAAATATAGAAATTCCGATTTAATCACTGACTCATCAATGCATAGACTAAACCCTTGGTATAGAAAACTGAAAATTTCCACAGTTTCTCTTTATGATGTAATTATAAGGTCAGGTCTTTCGCCATTCTCACGTGATACTGGGATATACGAAGTCACGGGAGCAAACTAGATATAATGATATAAACGCGAATGCGTGTTTGTTATCTTTTAAATGTTATATTACTTGGAATGATTTTGTAATAGAGATATATAGAAGCTGCCTACCGAACTTCGAGTAATGCGATGGATTGAAGCTAGTATAAAAAATATTTTAAATTTAAATAGTTATTCATTGAAGTGTTATTTTGCGGATGTTAAAGCACGCTATTTGATCTTTGACGCGTGTTTCCGTTACAAGTTAGTTCATGTAAACTAATGCCGATCGGTACCCACCCGCTACCGCTAGTAGATGCATAATAATTGCCATGTTTCCTTTGGCCGTCTCATCCCCAGTTGCTGCGATCGTCATTTCGTCTAACATTTAAAACCGAAACATACATGCACCTGCTGCTGCTCTAGCTGATGTCGTCTTTTCTGCGACACGTTTTCACGTCTTATTCTAACGATAAAAGATTGCCTATACTAGATTATATATATACTAATACTAATATATATTAGATAAAGGATACTTCGCAGAAATGACGACGACAGCCACGGCGGCGGCCAGTTGCACGTACATTCTGTTTCGTATGTCAAGTATGTCAAAGATGCGCAGAGATTTTGGGGTGTAAGTGGCAAATCAACATTTTTCATCAGACAAAGCCAATCTCACCTGCTCATGGTGCACTCTGACGATTAACTAAAGAAGTACTGGCGAAAAAGAGGTAGGGGATGTTTAGCCCAAATGGGGATGTATCTCCACCTTATAGAATACCGCAACCAAATAGCAATACCCTTAAGGATTGTTATGTTCCTGCGAGTGAGTGAGGTTGCAAGATGTAAGAAGATGCTGCCTTAGTAGCGGGGATGCCACCGCGCGAGAAATACATACTATATAGATGCTTGCTATATAAGGATATTATAATAAATCATTGAATCATGTCGATATATTTTCTTCAACAATAGGAAAATACAAAAAGGATTTAACAGCTTTATTTTCCTCGATCTGAGAATGTTCGTCATATTTTTTGTTCTCTTAGCATGGGTCTAGATCGGATTGAGTGGTGCGAATTGTTACCATGGTGATCCTTTGTAATAGTTTGCGCCATTTGGTTTAGTTTGGAATTATGTTGAGAACACGAACAATATTGCATTGTGTAGTATATACTTATCTATTGTTTTCAGATACTTGCACTGCTCGCAATTTGAAAAACAAAAGTATCTATTAATGGAACTATAGGTCTATTTGTATAAATTATGCCTGTATTTATATTAATATGTGACTGTTTGTTTCCTTAAATACATAAATAAAAAATCTATATAGCTACGGCAACTGTTTTACATCAGGCGGGCTGTATGCTTGTTTGGTATCTGACGTTGTATAATAAAAACGCAGCAGCTGGGGCAGAGACGACCCAAGTAGTCATGGTAGTTGCATGCATCTACTAACAGTAGAGGATAAGTGCCTACGGCCGGTCGGCAGAAATTTGCATTAACTAACTGTTGACGGAAGCACCCAAAGTATTTCAAATTTACAGGAGCAAGAAGGGAAAACTAGAGAATAGTATAGTTAGCTTTTCTTGTTTTTTGTAAATTGCTTCACCTCACCATCATATATTTGACTGTATATTCGTCATCAACAAATTGGACCCCATACATTGATAAATTAATATCTTTATGTACTTGTGTTTTATTGGTACAATGGAACTGTAATCATACCATCGTCACGCTGACTTGACTCATTGATTTACGTAATGATATCATTACCACGTTCTCGTTTACATGACAATACCGCCTCTATTAAATTACTGATTAATGGTTGTTTGCTCTTAGGCTATGTTTGTATTCTAAATTACAACTTGTTTTAGTCACAAGTGCTTCATCCGATACGACCCTTATGCTATGATGCGGCTAATATGTACCTACTAGCGAACTTCTGCGACTTCATTTGCAACGAACAGGGGGCCAACCGACGAAGTTGAAGTCGATTCAATCGAATATTTTGATTCCCAAAAATAGGATAAGACCTATTTTAGGTTTAAGTTATTAACAAACATTTTTATCTTTTCTGCCTGCTAAATTAAACGCAATTGCCACTAAAATATTCTGGACTTTGATTTTTGTAATCAAAAAGTCCGGTGGGAATCGGCTTTAGCTTCGGCGGTAGGGCCCCGTATCATGATTCTCTTTATGTATGTATGGATTCCAATAGTATGGAAAGGTGAAGCTCATCCTATGGAGGATATGGATCGTTTAGAAAGGTCCTTCCTAAAAACAGATGTTTGGTTTGTTGCGCCTATAGGCGTTAATACACGTAGCATAACATTATTTATTTTTATAGAAAGAATATGCTACGTGTATTAAAGAAAGAAAACAAACAAGAAAAAGACAAGAAAAAGTTTAAAAAAATTATAACCTGATTACGGAAAAAAACACTAAAAGATAAAAATCGAAACCGCCCTTGATTGAAGTTGGTCAAATGTAGCTTGTGATACTAGGGCTATAATAACTAAACGATTGACATTGACACGTTATTCATCAAAATCGGATCAATTGTTTAGGCGCAATGTCGCTTTAACATACGTAAATATAAACATACAATACATAAATCATAACCATTCCTTTTGATTCCGCCGTTGTCGAGGAAAAAAACCGAATGCAGTACCTACATAGGATTATTCTGAAAAGCAATAACTGTAATAAAAATAATAATTTACATTTAATTACTTTTAAACATATTTATAGTAAGATACCTATATTTTTGTAATTCTTTCCTAAATATAATTTTTGATGTCTTATTTGGCGGTCTTAAAGCGAATAAAAATTAAATAATCTGCCATTTTGTTTTTCAGCCGTGACACTAACGACTAACATTGATTAAGGGATCATATGGATGGACTTATATTGTCTACACACATGCCAATCAAACATTATAACCCTCCTTTTTTAGATTCGCCACAGTGGGGTAAAAAGCATACCTACTAGTAATTTATTGATAAGCTACACAAGTTTTGAAGTGGCAGCGCGTGTCATATAAATTCGAGTGGATTCCCTTACCGTCCCTAAGGGAGACGAAACTTGACTAAGTATCTAAGTCAGCCGATTAGGGTTACAATGAAGAAAGACCCACTGGAATCGGCTGCGTCGTTTTCCTACGTTACACGTCTAATTAACTAACAGACAAGAACTCTAATAATAATCGTTTTGACCTCAAATCTAATTTTATTATAAAAACATGTAAATTGTTTAGTATATGCACGTCTAGATCAGATCTTTCAATCTACACAAGGAGGCCCGCAGGACTCTCAGCTCTGGCTTGCCTTCATTGGCCGTCCAGAGAGGAGCCGCTAGAGCTATATGCTCCAGGGGTGGAAGTGTTAAAGGGCATCACGCCGCGAGTAACTTCGGAGAAAGCGCAGCACACCTCTCGACACCCCTGAGTCACTCACACCGGTGTTGCCTCCGGCCGATTTCCTGGCATTTCGGAGGCCCATCTAGTGAGTGGCAAGCCACCGCCTGCCGCAAATAACTAGCAATAAAAGCAGTTATGGCAGGCGTCCGTCCCTCTTCTGTAATAGCCCGGTATTAAGTTCACCCAGATCTCATCTCCATAGCCCATTTATTTTCCATCACACTTCGCAATAGTCTCAACGCCTGCCGAGACCTGCTCATGGGTATATCGTTCCATTGATATATCCTGGAGCGGGTCACGGCGAGCGTACAACATTACATCAAATTTCTCAAAGGGGCCTCTACGTGTTGGATCTATATCCCCGCGTATGCCTATCAAATGACCGGGCTTGACCCGTGAATTAAGAGAGATACAATAACAATAGTTTTGACCTCAAATCTAATTTCATTATAAAAACATGTAAATTGTTTAGTATATGCACGTCTAGATCAGATCTTTCCAAACTGTGCGTCGCGATATCATGAGGGTACGTCGCGCGTCGCGTCGCGAGTTTTATCTTGATGCGCCGGATAGAAGAGGAGTTATTAACATAATTATATTCTGAAGTCAAAGCAAAGACGAAGTCGCGAAGGGCGGCAGCTTCTATAGTATAAAAAGATTGGGAACCCCATACATGATAATAAATTTGTTTGCTTACGTCACACCAAGCAGTAATAGCGTAGTAATCATATCATTATAGTATAAACTACAGCTGCCATTAAGTGCAATCAATTTTAATAGTGTTTTATGTAATGGCGATATACAATATTTAAACGAGTTTTTTTTCCGATATGTATAATGTAGTTAAGTATTATAAGATTGAAGAATGTTACAAACCATTAATTAAGATATATTTAGACACTTAAGACACATCTATCGGTTCATCCCACGAAATTTCATATTGAAAAGATGTTTTAAGCGAGATTTTTCATCTTAACAAATTTAATGTATATTATAACAAACAAAAAAAAATGTATGTATTTAATTTAGAATCATACATCAAAAGTGCGAGTGAGGGCGAGTGAATACTTGGTAGACCCACGCCAACTCGTTCCCTGGTAGGTTTTCGTGCGATTCCATACCACCTGGAAATGTTTAATTTACCGCGCTGGCTTTACCGAAAGAGTGGGCCTCTTTCGATGTGGGACAGCACTTAAATGCTAACTTTTTCGACTTTGAAACAACACTAAATTCATCACATTACATTAAATTTGATAAGATAAAAAACCCCACTGAAAACACATCTGTATGAAATTAAGTGTGGTGGGATGATAGAAATGTCCGAGAGTGTATAATATCGACCTCATTATGTTATCTATCATTTGTATCTCGAATGTTAATTAATGTTATTTAACCTTCATTTTTGGTCTCAAATGCAATAAGACTAATCAGATAACATTCTTATTACACCAGTGTCGGAATATCAACTGTTTGTCTTGTGAGGAATCGATTATCATATTGATTGAAGTAATTCCATCATCTTCATCATCGGTTTGTAGTAGCCGAATGAATGAGGCCTTTTCCAATGCTTTCCACTACACTTTCCACCGTTCGTTAATACAATCCTCCGTCTTATGCATCTACCCATTACCACTGCTTTTTTGGCTATCTAGCAACTTTTTATTCATCTACCTAATGCCCACCGCTTTTAAGGCAACGCTTCGCATCGCAACATTTTTTTTATGTTAATTATTAAATTCAGTAAAAACATTTCAATATAGTTTGAGGACCTAATCAAAGATTTCTTTTTTTCTTCTTTTTTTTTATAATAGCTCAGCATATTGAAAAAAGGAGCCCCAATCGCATCGGCAACGGGCAAGAAACCTTGATGTCTTGTCAGTTGCCGCTGCCATGCTGGCTTACAAGATGCTTCTTCACGCTTCGTTTGAAGGATCATATTGTATGAATTAGGAAATACATATGCTGGCAACGCGTTCCATTTTTAATGGTGTGATATAGGAGTTGCCAAACTTTTTAGTACGCGAATTTCATGGGAGGTTTAATGTTTACGTGGCTAGAAGAGGCCTTGATAGATTTAAACCTGCACGTGAAAAAGATGCCCTCAGACCAGTCTACATGTTATGAAAAATAGTTAATGCGAATGAAAATGGAAAATAGTTTGAAAAGCAGTACCTAAATATATTACTTTACATATAAATTGTTTTATTACAAGTTACACAAAACTTTCAGAGAACTGAAGGCAACCTCCTGAGGGTCGCGTCCCCCAAGTTGAGAAACGATGTGCTATAGAATCCCATTAACCCGCATCGATGCAGGGTTCTTAATATCTGATCATTGCAAACTAACCACGCGGATAATCTTGTATGTAGCAAGTATATATTAGAAACATACTATATTGTAGACACATACTGAAAGGTTTCTGTAGTAAAATCAATACCATACGCGGATAATAACTTTGAACCATCTAATCTTCAAAAGGGCCGAGCACTTATAGGTATTTGTACGAGAATATCAATAGAATCGACTTTCATTGAATCAGAATAAACAATTTAAATGGAGATAGTGTTTCTAAGCAAACATAGACCGGCTAAGTGGCCTTTCTTATTTAGTAATTACAGTGAGGTTTATCGACAGTGAGGTTTACTAAAAAATAGGCAGAGTTTTTACTGTCCGAAAATGGGGGAATAACGTTACAGGGTGATATGTACGAGCCTTTTTAATCGATTTTGAAGTGTGTGACGAAATTACAAGTTTATGTCACCAGGAATGTCACTGAGTACTAATGAAAATTGAAGTCTTGATTTTTATATTTTTCTTAATTATGACATTTAAATATGTTATTTGCTATATAACTTTGACTATATAACTACGTAGTACGTACTCCTACTTATCCTGTGATATAACTTCACTGCCTTTGTTTCTTTGAACAATAAAGAGTAGTGAAACGTAGAAGCGCATAATCTTCGTAAATAGATTTCAAATAGAAACACTTAAAAACTTTTGTACGTAAAAAGACAGTGCTGCTATTAAGTATACATTTACTTCCATGACTACCCTTTTATGACACACTGCACGTGCGGCATTTGAAAAGTATCAGGGTAAGACTCCACCAAAGCGGAGATGTGCGAGCAGAGACGAAATGTTTTTTTAACAACCAATAGAATTTCGTTATTCACACATCTCGTCTCCGCTCAGCTCCAGTTCTCTCTCAGTCTCAGTCTCCGCTTCAGACATCTCCGCTTTGGTAGAGTCTCACCCTTAGAATGACAAAATGAAATAAGAAACTTACGCCGCGGCGCCGGTCGGGAAATAAATATGATAGGAATAGAAATATTTCATCCCTTACTGTTAAACTCCTAAATTTCACTGTTTTAAATAAAATTTTCATCTAGGTTAAAAATAGATTTAAGCTATTTCATCCCTTACTGTCAAACTCCTAAATTTCACTGTGTTAAATAAATATTTTCATCTAGGTTGAAAAATCGATATAAGCTGTGTTTCAGTAAAATCGTTTTCTCCTAAAGTCGAGCTAAGTTGGGTCGCTCAGGTTTAGATTTTATTTACACTCATACATGGCTACACAGTTTATTATCAAGTACTCTTATGGTATTTCATTGGCCTCATATATATATATATATATATATATATATATATATATATATATATATATTGTTGGAAGTGACAGCCAGAAAAGTATAAAAGCCGGCGCGAACACGTGCCGGCTCTCATTCCGTTGCTGGTCGTCGAAGCGTGAACATCAGAGCGTATTTTCATTTCGAGTACATTTGTAGAAACTCTTGCCAATTGTTTAATTTTGTTGTAATTAAATCAGTCGTTAGGATGCTGTAGTTTTTAAAAAAATACTTTCCTAACGAATTGCTAAAATCAGAAGTTGGATAGAAGTCACGTGTTTGTATTAACCGCTCTATCTTTGACAGCTACAGGTTTTTCATAGATGTCGAACCGTGACCGTAGTCGAGCTCGTCATGAGGACGAGGTTCGGCGTCGCGATTCCAGACGCCGGGATCGCACTCCAGACAGCGAACTGCTGCAGGAGATGGCAGCAATGCGATCCCGACTGCGAGCGTTGGAGGAGCGTGCAGGGAGCCGGCCTAGGCGGTCGGCAGGCCGTACTGCTTCCTTGCCGCGCACGCCACCGGCCCGGCGATTGCCGAGCGTGTCGAACACGCCACCGCCATCACGGCGCGAGTCGTCGTGCCGGCCAGAGGCACACACGTCGCTGCCACCGCATGCAGCGAGCTCACGGCGCGAGTCGCCGTCTCGGCGTGCATCTGGTGCACGGCGCGAGTCGCCGTCTCGGCGTGCATCTGGTGCACGGCGCGAGTCGCCGTCTCGGCGTGCATCTGGTGCACGGCGCGAGTCGCCGTCTCGGCGTGCATCTGGTGCACCGCGCGAGTCGTCGTGCCGGCCAGCGGCACACACGTCGCTGCCACCGCGTGCAGCGAGCTCACGGCGCGAGTCGCCGTCTCGGCGTGCATCTGGTGCACCGCGCGAGTCGTCGTGCCGGCCAGCGGCACACACGTCGCTGCCACCGCGTGCAGCGAGCTCACGGCGCGAGTCGCCGTCTCGGCGTGCATCTGACACGCGGCATGAATCATCGTGCCGGTCAACAGCCCGTACACGATGCCGAGCGTCGTCCCTGTCGAGACGACGGACACGGTGGCGGCCCGCCACCAGCGTCCCTGCTGCCTATGCCGCCGAGCGAGGCGCCTGCGGAGCCTACCCGTGCTGCGGAGTCCATCTCCGTCAGCAGCAGGCCGTCAGCGATGTGAGCATGCCACTTGGGGTCACGAATCAACTTGTGGATGCTATTCGTTTCATCAACAGCTCGGTGAGGTCCAACCAATATTTTTATATATCAAACTTTGATCCTAATTTGCACAATATTAACGATTGGTGTGATGAAGTTGACCGAGCTAAGTCCCTAAACAACTGGGGTGATTATGAGTGCCTTTCACGGATAGGTAACTGCTTGAAGGGTGATGCTCGAACGTGGTTAAATGATGTAGGTAACTAGTAATCGTACGTGGAGCAATTTCAATAAGGAATTCAAACCTTTGTCCGAAAACACCCGATATCGCCAATATTTTAGTTGAGGTGATGAGTACCAATTCGGATAGTTATCCCACATACGCCGATTACGCCCGTAGATCGTTACTTCGACTGTGTATAGTACAGGGGCTCAGTGACGAATTGATTTCCGCTATTGTGATTCGCGGTATCACTGATCCACAGATTCGTGCATCAGCCACAAACGCTAAGCTATTGCCCAATAACTTGGTAGAATTTCTAGTATTGGTAGAAATCTAGTATGTTGCGTACTGCACCAAAGAATAATTTCTTGTCAAAAAATAGGCATACTCCTAGTAATTGTTTTGGTAAACGTCGTTTAGATGACGGTTGTTTTACATGTGGTGCAATGTGACATAAACAGGCTTTTTGCAATAAGAATCCTAAAACGAATTTAGGCGAAAGTCCTAGTACTAGTGGGTTATCTAGCGCAAAGGCTATATTTGTACCATCGAAACCAGAGTTGTGTTCATTTTGTAACAAGCCTGGGCATAAGATCGAAAATTGTTTTGGCAAACAAAAATCCGAGACGCACAATAGAAATGAGGTTAATTTTTGTCTCGAAAATAAATCTACCCACTGTGCTATTTAAGACTAGCAATTTGACTTTTCAATAGTCTTGAGTAGTACATGTACGATGTACTAATAGGTGACGGAACTTGACACTGTACTAGAAGAAACGTGACCAAACGCGAACTCTTATTCGGACCTAATCGGACTATTCGTACACTCGTACAGTGTACTATGTTATCCAAGCCCGAAACACTTGTCTGTCTGTCTGAAAATCTTATACAGCGCTGTATAGTGCTTGTAATTACCAAATTTGGCTACAATTCTGAGTACTAATAGGTACTAATAGTACTATTAATGTGTACTAGTACATTAATCGGACTGTACTATTACAGTGCGCACCTGAGTTTCCGATTAAGCACAAGACTACTTTTCAATTTGGCAAATGGAATATTTTTGTAGTTTGTTATATCCGTTTACGGAGACAGTTATATGCCTGTAATTTCTCATGAGTACGTTCCGATTTATTTACCGAAATTAGAGAAGCAGCACATTCTCGTTGGTGAAAACGTTATTGTTTTGTGGTTTCACCTTTTTATTTCAAATCTGTTATAGTGTGTTGGCTGTTCACTTTTGCTGTATCTGCTTATATCTTTATGTAAATCAATGGAGATGGCTAATAATTGTGAAAGCCGTGTACTAGAAGCTACTCCAGAAGTAATTCTAGGAGACATTCTAGAATTCGTTCTATCAGCGGTGATGCTCGTCTTAAGACATCGTGATTCACGTTCTAGACATCGTGATTCGTGTTCTAGACGTCGTGATTCATGTTCTAGTCGTAAACGCAGACGACGTAGCTGTTCTAGCAATGTATTAACTCAATGAATGCAACAAATTCTAGATCAATTGACACCATTGAGGACAGCGTCGGTCGTCTCGACCGTGGCTACGTGGCCGTGGGCCGAGTGGCATTGCGTCTTTGGTGACGTCGCCACTGCAGCCGCCGTTGGCAGAGACTGTGCCGATGGTCTGCGTGCTGCGAGTGAGTGAGAGCTGGTACTGCGAGTCAGCGCTCTGCAGCTCCGCTTTCGCCGGGGTACTCCGTGAGTGCTACTACGGATCGAGACCCCAGCGCGACTGATCGTACAATGGATGCTATACGATCCATCAATACTATGGTGAGATCTAACCAAGGTTACTATATTTCGACTTTTGATCCTACAATTTGTGGGAAGAGGTAGAAGTGTTCAGTTTTAAATGACTGGTGTGATAATGAGTGTCTATATCTCATTGGCTTAATGAGTCGATAACCCACTGACACAGAAATGACCGTAGTAGGAGCAATTTTATGAAAGAGTTTAAGCGTCTGTGCCCTAAGAAGCCAGATGTAGCAAACATTTTGAGGTCATTTATAGGAGATATGCTCTCCGCTCTTTACTAAAGTTACGTATAGTTAGAGAGTTAACTGACCAGCTAATTTCGGCTATGGTGATAAGGATTATTACGGATCTACAAATCCGTGCCTCTGCCACGAATGCAAAACTAAAGTCAAATGAATTAGTAGAATTCTTTTCTATTTACGTTAAATCAAATACATCCAATAAAAAGTTTAGTAATATTTCGCATAATAATCATGTCGAAAAGTCAAAAGTAGATCATGATATTAATCGGAAGCGAAGATTTAACAATGGTAAATGTTTACTGTGTGGTAAATACGGTCATAAGCAATGTAATTGTGCTAAGGGACCTAGATCTTATTCGAGCAATGGCAATAGTGGCGATAACGGTCAAAAGTGTTTTGTCTATAGTTCTAATAAAAACTGAACTATGTGGTATCTGCCAAAAACTTGGTCACAAGGCCGTGACTTGTTTTGCGATATACGGTAGATGAGATTATGATGACTTTATGTAAGGAAGCGCTTGTTTAGGACGCGCTATAAGTCTTGGTCAGGTACAGCCGAGCGATAGTATAATCCAAGCATTGGTCGATTCTGCTGAGGCAAAAATGTTAAGCGTGCCCGCCAATTTTTCGATTTGGCCAGCTATTTTCGCAAGTACATACCGTACTATGCCCTGAAAACAGTTTCTATTTCTGCCCTAACCTGGAAGGGTGTGGAGTTCAATTGGGGCAGTGAGCAGCAAGCTGCTCGCAAATATGTAATTGAATATTTGACGAATGAGCAACGGCTCAAGAACCGTCTTGCGATTTACAACCCCTCCTTGCCAATGCAAGCGAGTTCCATCGGCTATGGAGCTGTATTGTCACAAACTCATGAGGTTACTCGCAAGCGAGTGGTTGCCTATCTCAGTAGGTAGACGCAAGGCGCGGAGAGTAATTCGTACGAATTCGAAACTCTCGCTGTGGTCAAAGCATTGCAACATTACAGACCTTACTCGGTGGTGATGTACTTCACCGTACTGACTGCAATGCGTTGAAAGTTATTCAACGCAAGAGAGATTACTGCCAAGGGTAGCCCGTTAGTGGGTGTACCATCAAGATTTTGATTTTGTTTGGACCATAAAGATGGTCATTTCTATGACATATACTGACTAGCTGGGTCGGAGCCCTGCTAATGTATGCGCCGTCCAAAGGCCACTAAGGTTTAGATGCAGAACCTTAAAATTTGTTAACGAATAAGCCTACAATAGTGTGATATGACCTTGTCAAGTTGTCCAGTGATGATTCGATTGTTTTGTTTCAATTGATTGCAGGCTTGGGCTGAACGGTCTTTGCGACTAGTTGATATATGCTGGCCCATAAGCAGCGTCTGAAGCTGATGCTAGGTGCGCTGCTGCACGCCTCTGTGGCGCGCTGTGACGAGCGCTCCAGCAGATGCTGGGTGCGCTTGTGCGGCAGGCTGTGACTAGTGCTCCGGCAGATGTTGAGCGCGCTGCGTCATGTGGCCGACGCATGTGCTGCTACGCGCCTATGTTGTGCGCTGTAGTCGATGCTCCAGCTGATACTGGGAGCGCTGCCGGGAGGTCCAGCCGATGCTGGGATCGCTGCCGAGCACTACAGACGGTGCTGAGAGCGAGATGGACACGCTTCACGTCGTGCCTCTGTCCTACTGTGGTTAAAACATGCTTCACGTCGTGCCTCTGTTTTGACCTGTAACTAAGTTATGCTTCACGTAGTGCCTCTAACTTAGTTAGTGTTTGAGATACGCTTCACGTCGTGCCTCTGTCTCAGCACAAGTTGATTGCCACATGAAATTATTGAGAAAATGCTTCACGTCGTGCCTCTTTCCTCAATAGTTTCTGTGCTTATGTGTTTTTATGTTGCTAAGTTATGCTTCACGTCGTGCCTCTAACTTAGCTGGTGTTTGAGATACGCTTCACGTCGTGCCTCTGTCTCAGCACAAGTTGATCGTTGCATGAAATTATTGAGAAAACGCTTCACGTCGTGCCTCTTGCCTCAATAGTTTCATGTTGCATAATGTATTTGTGTAACTAAGGTGTACTTGCTATGTACTTATGTGACCTATGAACGTTTGCGTAGAAATACGCGTTGTCTGTTGTTTTTATAAAGGTGCAGACAATGAGGACAAGGAGTCTGCTCTCGCCGCTGCTTGCTGTACGCCTGCTGTGGACAGCGAGCCGCAGCCCCAGCACTTCCGGCACGCAGTTATCCGCGTTGCCGCCTAGTGCTGCGATAGCCGCTGTGCCCGGTGTTCCGTTTGAGGAACAGCAGGATGCCGGACTATCCATGCCGGTACTGGAAGCCACCCACCAGAGCTGAAGAAAAGCAAGGGAGCCCGAGGACGGCCTCCTGTCAGGAAAGGCCGTGTTGGAAGTGACAGCCAGAAAAGTATAAAAGCCGGCGCGAACACGTGCCGGCTCTCATTCCGTTGCTGGTCGTCGAAGCGTGAACATCAGAGCGTATTTTCATTTCGAGTACATTTGTAGAAACTCTTGCCAATTGTTTAATTTTGTTGTAATTAAATCAGTCGTTAGGATGCTGTAGTTTTTAAAAAAATACTTTCCTAACGAATTGCTAAAAATATAGTATATATTGAAACAACTAAAAATTAACACAGCTGATAGAAGATTGAAGACGGATTTTAAATTATACCTCAAACCTCGTCACGTATAGCGTCAAGCTAGAGTCTATCAAAAATGTATATAAAAGAAAAATAAACGAGCTAAAAAAATAAGGAGCCAAACGAAAGTGCTAAATTTCAACTCAATCAGAAACTAGGAAGTGGGTCGAATTTAACTTGCAAGATTTGATTTGATTACAGAGACCGGGATGAAACTAAATAAAAGCTTGATTTATTTAGATTCACTTATTTTCAGACTATTTTGAGCTAAGAATAGATGGACGTTGAGATAGAAAGATTCCGGTGGCCTATTCGTTGACTCAGTTGACAATTAAGTTAAAGTTTTGCTGCACTAAAGTACATTAAAAATACATAAAATACAAACTATACTACTCTGTGGTAACATTTATCTGTTACAATGATTTGTTACGGCAGTAATATACACTGAAAACATCTTTTTCTTTGTTAAGTTAGCGAACATGGGGGGTACTAAACTGGCTACCACGGCTGGAAAAACTTTAGACCGAACTAGGGTAAACAGTCTACGATAAGGGATTGAAGTTGGATCCAGGGCATACTATGTAGATATAAAACTGTGACAGGTTTGACTATATTGAGAAATGCATATTCCGCAGAGCGGTCGGGCAGGTCATCAATCTTCCTCGTGGCGTGTCACTGTACTAAAAAGGTCACTTACTTGGCGACTGGCACGTTGGTTAGACATAAAAAGTTGTTGCGGACACTGCGCAGGCTCGCCAACACCTGAGCGAACGGCGTCACGATCAAGTCTTCACCGTGACTGTGAACAAGAAACAACTCTATTATTATTACAGTAAAACACAAAATTATAACATATTCCCTGGCAATAATATAGCACCTATAATAAAATAAGCAAATAGTTATTTTGCAAATAGGCGCTACTCTCTTCATATGACTGTGTTAGCGAGTTTGAAGGATGCGTTAATGAAATACATTGTTTTTATGACACACGAGTGTTTGTAAAATAAATATATTAGCAAACTTCAAAACCAGAACTTAATTTTATTGCTTTTTGAGCACACATCCCGCTAAATACTTGACTTTGAAATTAACTCCTATTCCATATAACTAAGTAGGTACCCTGTCATACAGAACTGTCATATATATATAATTAATTATTGTCAATTCTTATTGTTAGCAAAATAATATTCCGACTTTTTGTTACTATGAACATTTTAATACTTTAGACCATCTGAACCCAAAGGGTTTTGTTTGTGTAATTTTCGTTTTAATTCGATCATAATTTGTCATTTGTGACATCGGCATTTGTGGATCAGGACTGAATTTTGACCACATTATAATTACGAGAATTGCCCCTCAGAGCTGTGTATGTTGGTAGTAGGGTGACGGTTCGGGACATCACTAGCGACGGCGGGCTGTTTGTAAACACACGGGCTATGCGCGCTTGTCTTTGTCATGACATCTAACAAATCGAAAGTTATGTTAATATTTTGTTGAATTAAACCAGCAATAAGTACAGTCCATTCGTGTCATTCATCAACCCAGGATAGAGCCTAAACAGTGAACTAAACTCGAATTCTTTTCCTTCGTTAAAATATATCTACCTACACACTGCGGTCGTCCTTTTCCATGGAAAACGTATAAAACGTAAACGTATAAATACCTAAGCAGGAAAACCCATGGAAATAAAGGAATATAACTTTTAATGAAAATAAAAGCAAGCTAATAATTAAAGTAAAACAGGAAAACAGTTAGACATTGCTTCTACACACCTCAATGACAGTTACAAGTGCATCGTAGATTATGATTGGATCTATAAATATACATATAACCTATCTATACCGTTATCTTAATACCCATATTTGTTTTTATTGGATGACTTGGAATTAGTTGTAAATCTCTTTATTGTACATATACTATAAATGTAAAATATACCTAACAATAACAACATCAAATTTGTTTTAATTTTATTTTGGAATATATATATATATTAGGTTGGGGAAAAAGTCTTTTCGTATTTTATATGAAAATTCAAAACATTTTTTACTAAAGTTTATTTACATTTAACTAAAGTATGTAGGTGCCATTTTGTTCGATAACTTTTTGCCTTCTTGTATGTAGAGACATGATCCCATTACTATAGAAATTTTAGGACTTCTGTTCAAAAAACCACGACAAGTGGTTTTGGCAGTCTTCTCGTGATGTTAACCTGACATTACCTAAAGAATTCTGAAGAGACCGAAACAGGTGGAAATCAGAAGGTGCAAGGTCAGGACTATACGGCGGATGCATTAACACCTTCCAGTCAAACTCTCTTAATTTTTGCTGAGTGGCTAAAGATGTGTGAGGTCTAGCGTTATCATGATGAAAAATCACACCCCTTCTGTTAATTAATTCCGGCCGCTTTCTCTCAACTTTTTGCTTTAATCTCATCAGTTGTTGACAGTAGAGTTCAAAATCGATAGTCCTGCCTGGCGGTAACAGCTCATAATGCATAATGCCCTTCCAATCCCACCATACACACAGCATCACCTTATTGCGGGTTAACCCGGGTTTTGCCAGAGTCTGTGAAGCCTGACCGGCCTTTGACCACGACCTTTTTCGCACGTTGTTGTCGTACATGATCCACTTTTCATCACCAGTTATAAGCTTCTTCAAAAACGATTCGCTTTCATTACGTCGTAGTAAAGAATCGCAAGATATACCCCAATGTTTGAAGACCAAAGTGTTTAATCAGTGCGTCCTCCCCGCTATGTCCTACGGTGCAGAAACGTGGACGCTGACCGTTGGGCTGGTTCACAGACTAAAAGTCGCACAGCGAGCGATGGAGAGAGCAATGCTTGGAGTTTCTCTAAGGGATCGAATCCGGAACGAAGAAATTCGACGGAGAACTAAAGTGGTCGACATTGCTCTCAGAGTCAGCGAGTTGAAGTGGCGGTGGGCTGGCCACATCTGCCGAGTCAGCGATGGCAGATGGGGGAGGAAAGTCCTAGAGTGGAGGCCACGTATGGGACGACGAAGCATAGGGCGCCCCCTCTCTAGATGGACCGACGATCTCAAAAAAGTGGCTGGTAGCGGTTGGGTGCGGAAAGCGGAGGATCGCGTATGGTGGAGAGCATTGGGAAAGGCCTATATCCAACAGTGGGTAGATACAGGCTGATAATGATGAAAGAATCGCAAATGAGTACACGGTTCATTAAGTTTCTTTCAGTGAGATCGTGAGGCACCCAAATATCGAGCTTTTTAGTGTACCCAGCTTTTTTCAAATGCGCCAAAACTGTTTTGTGGTCAATTCCTAATTCTTCAGCTACGTCGTAATTACTGATATGCTGATCTTGCTCCACTTTTTCAAAAATGGCATCCATTTTATCCGTAACAGGGCGACCAGAGCGACGTGCATCTTTCACATCAAAATTTCCTGATTGAAAACGCTTAAACCAAATTTGTGCTACTCTCACAGACACTGCACTAGATCCATAAACGTCACAAATTTTTTTCGCAGCTTGCGTTGCATTTTTATTTTTTTTGTAGTAAAATTTTAAAATGAATCGAATTTCTTCATTAGATTCACTCATCTTGACAGTAAAAAAAACAAATGAAAATCACACATTTACCTAATTTGAATTTGGAATTATCTTTTTTAAAATTTAAACTTTTTAAAGATATCAAAACCTGCCAGATACAAATGGTATAACCAAAGAGATTTTATTACAAGTTCATACATACTAAAATGCGAAAAGACTTTTTCCCCTACCTATTATAATAATACTTAGGGACGGAAGCGGCTGCATACATAAAGCGCCTGATTACCGGTCCGATTTGAGCTGTATCGGTATGTTTTTTTTTATATAACTAGGTGGAAAACAGGCGTACGACCTGCCTGATGGCAGTCGTAGTGGTGGCAGGATGGAAGCAGTCATCTCAGCCTATGGACGCTCTCAATACCTCTGGTAGATGGTAGAGGTATGACTCGCGCGTTGGATACCCTGTAACAACCTCTTCACGCCTTTCTTGAAGAACCCCATGCTGGGGGCTCTTGGGTAAAGCTCTAATGATGTAATAAGTGTACGAAATAAAGCACAATTTACTTTGAATACGTGACGGCTACCTGTAAACAGCACTTATTTACGTACAGCACAGTTTATGTAAGCACCTTTCGACTCATCCGTAGAATAAATTCCGACTTGTATTTTTGATTTGATTTGAACTATTTAACTAGTTTGTGTTCCATGACCACATCAGACTCTGTTTTATGGATTTATGAATGCAATATTCAATTAGAGATTTTTCTTATATCTTTTTATTTTATCAACATTACAAACATATTAAAATACATCGAACAAACACATAAAGACATTCACACACATCCTTCTCAATTACATCTAGCAACATCCAATTTGCTTTGAACTTTTTTCTAATATGTAAAGGTAGATGCTTACATATACGTGTAACGATGATGTATCGAGTGATGATTACGATTTACGCATGCAATATTGGATCAGGGATTTTCCTCGTTTCTTGGTACAGTGGCAACGTAACGGTACGGACTCACAGAGTTTTTATTTTGGTGTTAGGAAATACAACATTTTAAGTGATATAATAGATAAATGCTCTTTGGTTCTCTTAGTTATTTGTCAATTATTGATATAAAGTTGCTTAAACTTTAAAATATAACTTACTAGCACTCGCAGCTTCGCTCGTGTTTACTTTTTTTTAAATAAAAAGTCTCCTATGTCCTTCCTATTAATACCTTTGAGAATATGTGTGCTAAGTTTCATGATGATCGATTGAGTAGTTTCGATGTGCAAGCATAATAAACATACTCACATTCACATTTATAATATTAAGTAGGGATTAGAATGTGACTACTTCTCCATAAACCAACAATATTAAGTAAACAAATTTATTGGTTAAGGATTTTACTCTTTCTATGAACTGTTGAAATAACTTAAAATAAATTTCTTGACCAGAAGAAATAATAATAAAGAAGATTTCAAAAAGCAGAGATATAGATACGAATAGTAAATACAAAGAGAAACCCTAAAGCTACCTAAAGCCATAAAACATCATGGACCAAGTTTGTATCTCTACGTTATTGTAATTGACTCAAGTTGTCTGTACAGTAAATTCAACCTAACTTATGTATGTACAACTAATTCGAACTAATTCAGTGTACGTACAAGTGATTTTTATTTATTGCCAAATAAATCGAAGGAAGGTCTATATTTATGTTCCGGCGTAACTTGATTACGACCCTAAATAGAATGAACTTAACTAACTCAATTATACAGAAATGCCGCGACCTTTAACTTTCGAGTATCCTCTCGTACCTGTCTAATCAAGAGTTATTTTACCCCAAGTCGTGTATCATGAGATATAAGGGTACTTATTAATATACATATTTTACATTATTTACATATTTTATTCCTAAAGGCTGAATTACCAAACAATTCCATCTAACTTTTCATTTCTCGGAATAGAGGTAACTACCTCTTAAATGAAAAGTTAGATCACGCCTTTTCTGACTCTATTCTTTTTACCACTTTGTTCTTACCCTTTGTCAAACATTCCTAAGATGAAACTCTAGGTGATATATACGTAGTACCTACGTAAATAGCATATAACGACATAGTGTTTCCTCACCTCCGCCTATCTCAGTAGGAAAAAGAACAATAGGCTATTTGACTAACATTTTTTTCGGTTTAATATGTAGGGACGTCTTCATAATATAACCATAGGTGAAAGAATTACTTCGATAGCACAAAAATCTCTCGAGATATGTTAATTTGAAAATCACAATTTTTAGACTGCCCCAAAACGCTCCATACAAAAGACTACCGAATTATGACGTCACAGGTTTGTATTTTGTAAGCATCAAATCAGAAATTTGTACGATAGCTATGTTAAATATTACGTTTATGTGGTTAGTATCATAATAAAAGTTATAGCATTTTTTATTGCTTCTCCAATGGAAATATTATTATTTAATAATTTCATACTTTTAAAATGGACTTTCCCGCCAAACTTTGATCGACGCTAAAAAAAGTCTGACTGAAGATATTAGAATGAAAGTTTGCAGATCTTTATAGTTTTGTGTATTTTACGATATTGTTAAATAATTTATACAATTTTTAAACATTGGAAAATAGCCTATTGCGTCTCAATCTGATTTAATTGAGAAAATTTAGGTTTCATATTCTCGTATTTCTTCCAACAAATTGGAATCAATAATCTCTCATATCAAACAATATTTTTTTTGAAGTGAAAACTTCATATTTGTGTACGATAGCGTAATAAATGAATATTGTATTTTACCACATAAATGATAGTACCTTTATACTGATAAATAAAGCAATTGGTGAATTATTCCATTACCATTCCAAAATATTAAAAAATGCACAACGTTATATTCAAGTTTTCACTTCTGCCGGCACTCCCGGAGTGCAACCCGTTTTTAGGTTAATATTTTCTGATCCCAAAGGATCTGTTTATTTCATTAGCATAAATGTGAAAATTTGCACTACATATAGTTATATAGTTAGGTATATAATAAATAATATGTAAATTATGCACCAAGAGGATCGTTATCCTGAAAGGTACCGTACTAAGTTTAATTGATACCCGTCCCTGCGTAATATTGTTTGAAGGACGATCACACCTATACCGGTACTTAAATACTAACGTTTACTCGCTTGGAGCTTCGAGATAGCGCACCGTATAACAATGTATATAATTACTCGTACATATAATATAAGGCTATTTAGAAACACTATTAGAATACACTGTTAAATTGAGACAAACTAACACTGTATACTTTGTTGCAGGCGCAGGTTCATGTAGAACTTATATCACACCATACAATGACAAATTCAAAACATGGCACGTGTTACTAATTTCAACATAATTATTACATTTGGATTTGTAAAATGTTTGAGAGACTATACGTTAATAAATAAATAATAAATAAATATTGTCACACAAATTACACAGCGCCATCTAGCTCCAAAGTAAGCGAAGCTTGTGTTATGGGTACTAGACAACTGATAAACATACGTAAATACACTTTTTTTTTTGTAAATACATACTTATGATACATAGAAAACACCCAGACCAAGACAAACAGACATGTACATGCACACAAATGTTTGTCCCTTGTGGGAATCGAACCCACGAGCGTTGGTGTCGAAGCCGCGTCATTGGCCGCTACGCCACCGAGCTCGTCAATACATGATAAGTCCACTATACTTCCTTTAAGGTCCATAGATATTAATTACCATTTAGTTCACAGACGTAGGATTTTGCGCTGTGCTATTTAGCAGACATTTAAGTGTGTCGCCGATGCCATCAATATAGTCTAAGAGCACGTGACTGCCAGAACATCGTTATATTATAAAACTTTTTCTGTGCATGCCCCTAACACAGGTAAAAACGATCAGCGAATATGGAGTTTAGAGTTAGATCATCGTGGTTTTGGCAGATAAGAAGTAAAAAAAGGGTGTAAAAATTGATTCCCAAAATCTTCGGGATAATATCATAAATCACGTCATTCATTGCCAGACACTTTATATAATTATACTTACGTTATAGTATTAAAGATGAATTTTATATATATTACTTGGGGAACTATCAAAATCAAAAGATGTTTCCTTAGTAGCCACACAGTTTTGATAGTGATTTTTTTACACTATTGTTACCTGTTTTATGCCAAAGCCACGACGGTCTAAACTCCACACTCGCTGATCGTTCAACTGATAGAGAAACATTCATTTAATTCATTCTTATAAATATACTTCAATAAATCATCTTGTATAGAATATATATCTGGTCTGGCAGACAGAGGCTCCTAACCTAATATGTAATTTCCACTAGAATAGTTGATCGAAGCAAACTAACAACACGTTAACAAAGTCAGAAAGCCCACGTCATGTCTGTCCATACAATTCAAAGTTTATTCTACTAGTTAGATCATAGGTACAGATATAATACGACTATCTACTTTCAAATGATAGGCAGCATATTATTATAACGTTAAATGTATGTGCAGATAATAAGCTAGATTTATAACCGAGTTGGATTAGGACACCTTAAAAATTTACTCAGTTTTTGATGAGAGAAAACCACTTGATTCTAGTCCTGAAAGCCAATTAGTCTAAGAGTCTGTCCCTCTTTCGGAGCGGTAACAATAAAATTTGCACCAGCGATAATAATTGGAAAAGCTATCTAGTCAAGGCGGGTGGGATAAATCGTGAAACGATAATGGCTATTTGCTGTCGTAAAATAATAATATCTTTAATTAATAGCAAATACAGACAGAATTCATTATTAATTAAAAAATATATACTTTTATTGAATAGGACATAGGTATACAATAAAATATACTTAGAAAGCTTGAATCTGCCTTCCGTTTCAAAGTTCCGAAAGTTCAAATGCGACGCCCAACAGGGTTCGTACGTACTTATTTCAGAACATTGTATTTTAAACACTTTTGTACTATGTAGAACTAAAAACATAGTAGGTAATTGCCAGAGATAATTATAATCTTTAAATTAATATTTCATACGTTATTTAGATGGATATTTTAAATAGTCCCTTTTACAACGTAAAAATAAAGTACGTATACATTATATATTCAAATTATTCGTTTTTAAATCAATGATGGTAAAAGATGGATAGGCGTGCAGACACTGATAGAGGAGATACTAATAGAATTATATTCGTAAGAAATGTATTTAGGTATATTTATCTGGTATCTAGTGCTCAAAATACAAGCTTTGCTTAATTCAGCATTAGATAGACGTGCGTAATTTGTCTCGAAATAGTTATTTATTGAAGAACAGTCAAAATAAAATAGTCTGTTATTACCAGGCTACGAATGACGACGATACGGCGACGGCACGGTATAAGTAATCGTACTTCCGTAGCCGGTAAATGGGAAAATACACTTTGCCCGAGGGACATAAAAGGAAGGACTATTTTCGTTCTAGAAATTGGTTAGACGGTATTACATACAAGATCACCAGTCATATGGATGCGTCTCAATTTGTATAAAATCACACTTACCTACCATAATAGAATACAAAAATCGTTATATTATGACGAAATAAAATGAAGAATAAGAAAGATTACATTATATAATAGAAAATACTAAGAATAGCTTAAATTTATTTTCTGACACAAGTTTTTGGAAGTTAAAAATAGTTTCGCAGTTGGGCTGCTGCAAACTGAGAAATAACGATATGTCTATGTATCCATTTTTGGCTACATCGACATGGTGCCTCACATGTACTTATGACGGATATATCTCTATAGTGAATAGCAATGTTTTATTATTAGACAGAAAATATAATTTTCTCTAAAGTTTATTGTGATTCACATAAACTTCACACATGACGAGTTCGGTGGTTCAATGGCTAGCAATGGCTACTTTGACTCCGAGGTCGCGGGTTCGATCCCCGCACAAGACAAACATTTGTGTGCATGAACATGTCTGTTTGTCTTGGTCTGGGTATTTTCTATGTATTTACAAAAAAATCTATGAACAATAATCAGTTGTCTAGTACCCATAGTATAAGCTTTGTGCTTAATTTGGGACTAGATGGCGTTGTGTAAATTGTTCAGAAATATTTATTTTTAATTAAGAGTATTCTTAAAGAAACAGATTCGGTAGGGGCTTACGAGTATCTTAAAACATTGAAGATGTTAAAATTGGGGCTCACGTCTAGACGGAAGAGCCAACTATAATAAAAATATCGATTTCATGAGTTCCAGAGCTCCACGAGTTTTATTCGCAAGAGACCAAACCGACTCGACTCAAGTTTACTAATTTCGGTTGGATATAACTTGAGTTGAATAATTGGTCATTTAATTCGTAAGACGGAGCAGCGCGGACCGGAGCGGCGTAGGAGAGGAAGTAATATCACCGTCTCTTTCTACAGTTTCTACCGCGCGGCGGAAATGTAAGCCTGCTCCTGCTGTTTATTTTTAATGTAATATAAATTGTCAAGTTTTCTCTTCCCTGGAGTGCAACCCTTTTTTTATTTAATATTTTATGCACACAATATATGTAAATATGTATTTTATTGGCTGTATAGTTTCCAGCAGACTAGAATAGGATCACTCCGTCTCTTCCCGTGGATTTCGTACAAGGCGACTAAGGGAAATACATTATAAAACATCGATCAGGCCTCCCTAACCCGTGTGGCCAGCGTGAGGAGTGTAGGCCAAATCCTCCTTCTGTCTGGGACGGACGAGAGAGGGTCGTGCTCCTGTAGGGGAGACTAAAATGACCTGATGATGATGATGTATTTTATACAAAAGGCGAACTTAATGTTAAAGCATTGTCTACCAGTTTACCTTTGGAATATTAATAGAGCTACAGAGTAGGTTCTTGTAAGTCTACTTGTAATATATGCCCAGGCAGCGTGCGTAGCCGCTTTATAACCCATTCTGTACTAAGGCCACCCATCAGCGACCCAAAAATCATTAATAACATGCCAAAGCCGACTATCGGCATCAAGGTTTTGTACTTCAATGTCTAGGCTAAACAGTCTGTATGTCATGTCATGAGAGTAAAGTTTTTAATACGTAGGTCGGCAATTAATAGGTTAACTTTATTTTTGGGAAACTGAATAAAGAAAAGCCGTGCTACGCGGATTATGTAATCATTTGTTTTTTGTAAAACTACGTAATATTTTAAGCAATAAATTTTTGATATCAATAGTTTGCCTAGTTATTATATACCTTACATTTATATTTATATAGTTTCATAATAATACACAAACAATTTACTAAAATACCTTTATACAAAATTATCAGGCCTAGTAAGTTCTTTTTATATCACTAGGGTAGTAAACAAGCAAACGACCCGCCTGATGGTAAGCATTCATCTCAACCTATGGACGCTTGTGACACCAGAGGTATCACTCTCGCGCTGCCGATCCTGTAAAACCCCCTTTACGAATTTCTTGAAAAACCCCAGACTGTAATCTCCTGGGAAAACCTTGGTAGGAAGTTCATTCCACAGCTTGAGAGTTCGAGGTAGAAAACTCCTCTGGAATCGCACAGGGCCAATTCGCCTCCAATATGTGAGGATGAATTTACCGCCTATGGCGAGCGGTGCGACTGTAGAAAGAGGCCGTGGTGGGCATTATATTATAACAAACAACACTATAAAACACAATCCATTGTACCGAGGGTAGGATGCAGGACGCAAAGAGAAGTCACTCTTCATTATATTTACCTAGTTATTCGATATCTTAATTATGTCTATTATTTATACAAGTAGTAGATGTAAGTCCACGGTCAGCCCGAATATTCTCAACATCAATCAATCTATTCATTTCAAATTCAAAAAATCAATCAATGAATTGGTGCATCTTGAGATATAATGAAAAAAAAAGCAAAATACGGAAAGAGTAATTCCATTACATTACGTTTCTCAACATAGAAACGAAAATAATTGTGCTATCATTTTCTGTAATAGTTGCGATGCGATGTTTGTATATTACTTCGGGATCGATAACTTCGGTATGAGTCCCGTGAGAAATCTTGCACATGTCAGTTACATTACAGTGAAACCATTATTTTTCATAACAGCGAATAGTATATTATTCTAATGTTACGTACAAAATCATTGACTTTCGCGAGAGGCAACCTTTTGTGAAAATAATACCATTCAGATAAAATATTGACCGGGGTGGGGTGTAAGTGGTTTACTACGATCTTAGAGCCAAAGCCAACGTCACCTGCATGTGATGCACTCCCCTAACTAGCGAAAGAGGGCCGTGCGAAATGCAAATAGGGTACAGCGTATTTGTAAGCGGCCCGACTGGTGAAGTACCTCCACCTCACAGAATACCGCAGCCAAATAACACTTCACTTGCGGGTTGTTATGTTCCTGCGAGTGAGTGAGGTGAAAGGAAATAGTTGCTGAGTTAGCAGCGGGGGTGCCGCGAGCGAGCGATATATGTAATCGCAGGGAAGGTACTCTGAAAACGCAGACATAAAAAAGAGGACAAGGCCGCAGCCTCCTAACTTTTACATAATCAAGTACACTGTACTATATATTAAATCGAGTTCAGACGGGCAATTCTCGTAAACAAAATGTAGTCAAAATCAAAATTCCGATCCAGTTTCGATCTCTCAAATGTCAAATTTGGTATTCTATGAAAATTAAACAAACTAAGAATGTTATTTTACCAACAATAAGAACTGATAATAATTAATGAATCAAGTAAATAATTATTAATCAATTCACAATTAAATCTCGATTCCGTCAACTTTCGTTCTGAGATCGTAGAAAAATTACGAGACTTGGACTTCTGATTCAACTTAACTACTTGCCATGGGGGAATTCATGGGGTTTTTGACTGGTTTGGCGGAGATCAATGTTTTTTTAAATTGTATTTTACCGTAGCAATAATATGTTTACATTTTCTTGTCAGCACGAGATCAAAACGTTATTTTACGCACAAGCTTATTATATTTTCTCATTACGAGACTTCAGCAGTTTCACAAGTGAGTTTATGACACTCTTTATAGGTTCTGCGCCTATTGTGGCGGCTCTCGCTCGGCCATAAACAACAGTTCAATGGCTTGAAAATTAACGACACCCTTCAACTTTTATGAGGCTGATTTATATATAAAAAAATTAAGAATTTATTATTAACAATGGTATGTATAATATCAAAGCACTTTCTACGCCACCATGTTTCTTATTATATGTATATCACATATATTATATGTACATCGTTTACGAGAGACTTTTTTATTTTTAAAATGCCAGTCCTAGAAAAATGTCCAAAGCTCTACGCTAGCGTAGAGAGGTTAAGTTCATCTACGCTACGGGAATCAAGATGCGGGGTTCCGATTCTTCGCGTCGACCCAGTTTAGGTATGAGTTTCGACAACTGATGTACAGTAAAAAAAATTGGCAAAGCTAATGGCATTATTGTTACATACATAAAAATATTTTTAGTACAAATTAAATTATTCCTAGGTATTAAACCTTGCGTTATGAAATAAACATGAATCATTAATTCAAGTTATATATAATAATAACATTAACGCTGTCGAATCTTCCTGGCTACAAAATAGATGTCACGTGTTGCTTCACGATTATTACAACAATGGAAATAGCCTAAGATACGAATAGGGCCTACCCTAGCTCCTATCTTAGTCAATCGCCCGCCTGATATAAATCAGTTACCATAACCATATAGACGATTGCAACGCAAATATTATAGCTCGAACGGTATAACCCTCTCAGCTAAAGCGCCATCTACTTTTTAGCCACAAATACTCACTACACTCGTAATAGTTTTTTAACGTATTAAAATATATAAAATACTTTTCGTCGCGTAAACGGATGGACGCGGATCGCTTCCTTAAAATTGAAGTGATAATTTTGCCTACTTGCCGCTTTAATTTGCTTACCTTGCGAGTTATGTGTACTTATCATGTTTGGCGCAAATCAGCGCAGCGATACGCCTAATTAACCCTGAAGTGATCGCGCCCTAAAATGTAATGTAAGTGATCGCGTGGCGTGGATGACATGGAATGGGTAATAATGGGTATGACAATAGAATGAATTCGGCGGTAGTTCAAAAGCAGAACGAGATTAGTGCACTGCTTAAATTATTAGTTATAAACCAGTGAATTCATTTCAGGTAAGCTACTATCACGAAACCGCCCTAGTACGGTCAACTGCATGTAGAGTGTTATATTTCCAAATGGAGTTTTGCGTAGCGTTATCTACCTCGTGGTTATGCGAGACAACATTACATTCGAAGTGTAAAGTTTTACGCGCATATTGAAACAAAATGAAATGTATTATCCAAATGAAATACACAAATCAGTAGAATGTGTCATCTTTAAAGGGCGTGTACAGAGTACCACAGAGTAGACTGTATGACATGACTACTTGATACGCGCCTGCCACTCCCTCAGCGCGCACGCCCCGCACGATTGCTTTATCTAGACATCTCCATTGGATCACTGGTAAACTGGTGGACAAGGAAACGAGCGCCGAACATTCCCTAAGCTGTGGTAGGTACTAGAGCTGGTTCACGTCACGAGGACACAAGCACTACTGAGTGAGATTATATCGTAACTAATTTTAGTTATGGCTTTCCCAGGAGATTACAGTATGCGAATGCGGACCACGGCCTCCATTGCGGAAGCATCGGGACTAACGATAAGTTGGTGATGACTACATTACGGTGGTTTTCAACAAAGGCGTATATATATATTTCAAGCGTCTACCTATTGCCGTTATCAATTATTGCGAGCAAAAACGAGCAAAAAAAATCACGTTTGTTGTATGGGAGCCCCCTTAAATATTTATTTTATTCTGTTTTTTAGTATTTGTTGTTATAGCGGCAACAGAAATACATCATCTGTGAAAATTTCATTTGTCTAGCTATCACGGTTCATGAGATACAGCCTGGTGACAGACGGACGGACGGACGGACGGACGGACGGACGGACAGCGGAGCCTTAGTAATAGGGTTCCTTTTTACCCTTTGGGTACGGAACCCTAAAAATACTATCTAAACCATGCCTTGCTTCTCAGGGATCATAAGAATAACTCGAATCGATTTATTAATTCAATCGACTTGGGTTTCGAAGTGATACATTTTTTTTTTTTTTATAAACATAGTAACTTCCGCCCGTGACATCACCCGCGTGAACATATTACCGAGGTAAAACGTAGTGTTCATCCAGGTTATAAACTATATCTGTCTAAATTTCATCCAAATGCAACATTAAGTAAACAAAATAAAATATATTAGGATAACGATGAGATATTAGTGGATGATTTATTAAAAATATCAAATAAATAATGAACAGTCATAACATGGTAGGTACCTACTAGTAGATAATGTATACAATTGAGACTGCAAAAATGCTGACAAATAAATAGCATCTGAGTGTAAATGTCCAAATATTGCTAGAGGAAAAATATTCAATATTTATTCATGAGACTAAAATATTTATGAAGAGATACTTGTCGAGGGTATTATGTAAATTGGCCGGACGGAGCTTTGTTTTGACTGTTAGAGAAAATTGTCGAGGACCTAAAGGCGACCACGGATTGCAATAATATTCGGAAATATTCAGAGGTTTATTGCTTTCTATATATGCAATAATATGTTTAAATCCTTTCTTTTCCGATAAAAATGCATAACACAGATAATACACCATTGATTTACATAAAATATAAGTACATAATTTTGTTAAAAGGGGAGGGAATTTAGCACAATAATGCCGTATGGAATAATGCCGTATGGACGGGACGAGCCCGGTGGTCGAATGGCTAGTTGCGGGTTCGATCCCCGCACAAGACAAATATTTGTGTATATGAACATGTCTGTTTTTTTTATACTATGTCTGGTGGCAGACAAGCATACGGCCCGCCTGATGTGGAGCGATTGCCATATTAACGCTCGCAACATAAAATATCGCTCGCGCGCCGCCACCCCCGCTTCCAACGCAGCATCTCCTTCCTTTCTGGTGACCTCACTCACTCGCAGGAACACAATAACCCTCAAGGGAATTGTTATTTGGCTGCGGTATTCTGTAGGTACATTCCCCAGTCGGGTAGCTTACAATTACGCTCCCTACCTCTCTTTTCGCCAGAGCTTCGTTTGTCATTCAGCAGGGTGCACCGCGTGCAGGTAAAGTTGGCTTTGGTTCAAAGGTGTTGATGAACCAAAGCCCAAAACCTGTTTGTCTTGGTCTGGGTGTTATATATAGGTGTTTACAAAAAAAAAAAAAACTATTTAAGTATAATATCATTTATATAGTTCCAATAGTACAAGTTTTGCTTAGTTTGGAACTAGATGGCAGTGTGTAATTTGTTCAGGAATATTTATTTATTTATTGAAAAAAAACAAAATCATATTTAGTAGTGTATTGAGATCACTCAGTCACCTGTCAAAATGCATGCAATCACATCACGTCATCGTTTTAGCACAGTATAAGCACAGTATAAGTAATAGTACTAACGTAGTATAAGTAATAGTACTAACGTATTTAGCCAAAGGAGTTCCACTTACATAGGGCTCCCGCTATTGATTTATTTCCATAATGATCGGATTTGTGAATACATTGAGTCCCTGCGATCACGTCGGTTCATCCACTGGGTGGCCTTCCTACGTTATGCTTTCCAGTCCGCTGTTACATCACATCACGTATTATTGTGAAAGTTACCACTTTTGGCAATAATGTGCTCTATGACTAAATTACTCCATTGTAACAGTTATTGCAAGTGCCAAAAACCCTTTCTGGTCCTTATATGGAGCGATAAAGATCATAATTTATACAAACTCTGTTTATTTGTCATCGTTATCATCAGCCTGTATCTACCTAATGCTGGATATAGGCCTTCCCCATATGCGATCCTCTGTTTTCCGCATCCAACCGCTACCATCGTCGTCGGTCCATCTAGCGAGGGAACGCTCTACGCTTCGTCGCTCCATACGTGTCCACTCTAAAACTGTCCTCCCCATCTGTGATTGCTGATTAGGCAGATGTATTTATGAGTGTAGTGTCTAAATTAAAAATAAAATAAAGTAAATTCTCTTAAAAATTGACGTAGAATAAAATAATAATATAAAAGCTGTAAGTCTGAAACGTTTCTGAGAACTTGATAACCTTTAATTTTAATTAAAACTATTCATAATCTTTAGACTGAAATTAATAATAATTAGAATCTTTTATCTTTTAATTAAAATTTGCTTGCTCTCATTATTATTTATTCACTTAATAAACTACAAGCATAGTATTTGCGGTGGACCAACCTCGTCTAGACACGTATTAAATAACTACTTATATTTCCAAAACCGCAAAGAGCTCGTAGATAATATATTCTCTAAGAAACTATTAGAAATTACGTACTTATGTATTTGAAATACTCGTAAAATTCTTTTTGTTTGTGTGTTCATAATAGTCATTTCAGCCGATTGATGTATTGATGTAGATTGCGGAGAGTCGATGGATAATAATATAAAATAATAATATTTTATTTATTGTTCTCTATGCAAGGGTATCAGGAATATTAACTATTGTAGCTTAAATAAGTTTTAAGTTCTAAATTATACCTTAACTTTGGAGAGAACTGATGCCTGAGCTAGGTAGGCTCACGCTCAACCCACTTGTATTACAAGTCACCCTTCGCTTCTGTACTTGATATAGAGTAATAACATAAAACCTGTGGAAATCTAAGGATGTCTTAATAATTAATTAAGGAATTAATAATTAAGGCTTGACTAATTAAGCCTTATCTTCAGGAATGACCATAACTTGGCTGCAATTATTTGGAGTATCCAAAATTTTATAACTATTAGTTAAATGGAAACTATTATTAATTCAATACTTGTTTATAATCTTTGGTACCGAGTACGTACACTAATCGCGTGACTGGGTAACGAAATAAATTACTGTAATACTATTATAGACAGATGACTCAGAAATGACTTCGTGATTCAAACGATAAGAGCGGTATTAAGTAATTCTATAATTATAGTAATTCCTAATGTTCATTAGTCATAATCATGTGAGACAATAATCATGTGAAATGGCGAGTGAACCCTGGAGCCATGCCATTTGATCACGTGAACATGTGACAGTCATGTAACGTGTTAACAAGCATGTTGTTTACGTACTATTGGTGAATACCAGTTCATAACAAGATCGACTGAAATAACTTTAGTTGATCAGGTTTCGTTTTCTTAATTTACTTACTTAATTTTAGAAGTATGCCTGAAGAAGTAAAGATAAGATTTCAAATTCCTTTATTTTTTTTAATTAAAAAGATTTCTAACCAATGCTCTGTTATTCACTAACAAATAGCACTGTTGGTCCCAAAATAAAACTTGATTCGAACTTGCCTCAGAGTTTTAGTCCAATTTATTAAAAGAAAAGGTAAATCTATATATACACTTTTAATAAGCTGAATCTTGTCCTGTAATATATGAATTGAGTCCATGAATACTTTTCATTTGATACCCATGTTGAACCAACAGCCGTATAAAAAATATAAAAGTATTAAAATAAATTGACCAAGAAAATATAATACACTTTATTACACAAAAAAGAAAAGAAAAATACAACAGTGAAAAACATAAAATACAATTTTAAGGTAGAGGACAAACCGTCTGAAATTAAGGTAGGTGGCAGTGGCAGTGCATAATATATTACAAATACTTACATATTCAATACAAAATAATAATTATGCAGACGAATAGCATAAAATCTACATATATGAGTTCTACAAATGCTTTAGACTACATAGTTATGACACGATCTAGCGATGAACTCCTAACAGGGGTGATTAGGTTAGTTGCCCTTACTCTATTAACTTTAACGAACGTAAGCTGCGAGTGACCACTTTTGTCGTTACCGACGTCCTGTTGAACTAACCCAATTACATCTACTCGGTGTAACATCTCTTTGACTGCATATAATGCATCGACTTAGATATATGTAGATATAATAAAGTATTATGTCGTATTCTCGCATTTATTAACGCAGGTAAAGAAGAGAGTATATAAAATGATTTTGCTATATATTTTTACTAAAGTTTTTTCTCTCTTCGTTTTGTTTCGTTATAGCTCTAGTGTAATATGACTACTAATTTATTTTTATTTACTTTTGCAATATTGTCAAATTATAATAATTATGTCCTCATATCTGTTAATAGAAAAATATATTTAATAAAATATTGGAAATGCATATAGTGATAGTCTGAACCGAATATTAGATTATTTTATTGAATATTGAGAGGCTTGACAAAGTTACAATTACTAGAAGAAAATTAACGAAGATTTTCTAAGCATTTTATATTATTACTAGCTTTCATCCGCGGCGTCTTTCCGAGTCCACTTTCCATATTATTTTCTGCTCTATATATTTTTATAGACCTAACATGTGTTGTTTAGAAAAATATCAAAGTCATCTGACGAGCTCGGTGGTCGAATGGTTAGCAATGGCCACTTTGACTCCGAGGTCACGGGTTCGATCCCCGCACAAGACAAATATTTATGTGCATGAACATGTCTGTTTGTTTTGGTCTGGACGTTTTCTATGTATTATATGTATATATTTACAAAAAAAATGTATTTAAGTATTATACCAGTTATCTAGTACCCATAGTACAAGATTTTCGCTTAATTTGGGACTAGATGGCGCTTTGTAAATGGCCCAGGAAAATATTTAATTATTTATCTATTATTGAAAATTTCGAGAGAGGACCTACATGTAACAATATCAGTAATATTATGGTAGCATGCATTAAATGATAAATAAGATTAATATTATTTGTATTATTATACCAAGATGAGACGTTAAAAGTAGTAATTTAGGGAAACTCAATACATCATTTATATATATCTTTAGGTATCATTACAATATATAATTTTTTGGGTATCTGTTAACAAGTTGGCAGAGAACTGCCATGTAACCAGAGCCGATCGAAATCAGGTCAAAGCCCCAATTCCTCAAGCATCCTTTAGATTATTGCTTGTAATAACGGATCGGTCGGGGAATAGTAAACAGGCAATAGTCTGTTATCCACTTAGCCGAAATAAACAAAGTGGGAAATTGTTTATGGGACGTCTGCATAAATAATGTAACCGGATGGGTGTGTGAGTTACTCTGGATAACATATAAAGAGCACTTTAATGCCTACATTGGTATAAGATTTAAGTGTGTCGACACCGACATCTTATTGTGAAAATGGATAATGAATGGTTGTTTGTTTATTCGCGATTTATATTCAAAGAGTTTTGAGAGGATCATAGTGATAAATAAAAACGCGCACGCACGCGGATAATATCACTATCACCGCATATAAATACGCTAGATTCTAATAGCAATGTAAAACAATTGATATTTTTATTCTGTTTGTAATCTCAACGTAATTGATTAATACAGATTTCACGTGAACGCATCTATATATATATATATGCCCTAGTCATATATATACGACTAGCGTGACAAACAAGCAAGACAAACAAAGTAAGTAGTCATCGCAGCCTAAGGACGCTTACGACACCAGAGGCATCACTGACGCGTTGACGACCCTGTAAAAACTCCTTTACACCTTTCTTAAAAATCCCCATACTGTAGTCTCCTAGGAAAACCTTGGCATAAAGTTTATTCCAAAACTTGCAAACTAAAGTTTTTTACTAAGGTAAGTATACAAGTATTAATTAAGCTTATTTTATCTTAGCATTTGCCCCAGCCAAGGAGGACAAGGTTTATCTTTCATCCTACTAATATTATAAAATAGTGAAAGTTTGTGAGTATATGACATGGTTGATGTAAACATTTTTGTTATTCTTTAACGCGTAAACGGCTAAACCGACATGAGAATAAGATCTGGGTTATCATGTATGATATTTTTTATGCCGGCACTCTGTGCTCACGCGAGTGAAGCCAAGGGCAGAAACTAGTATCAATATACCTACCTACAGATAAAAAGATGTTTTTACTGTTGTTATAAATAGAATTACTATTTTTGACTATTCTAAATTGTCATAACTTGTGCAATTGTTCTAGAAACTGAGTATTTTTAGCCATCTTAGTGAGTATCTTGTGGTAATAATAGGTATCGTAAAAGCGAAAAGCGCGTTCTATGTGTTTAATGGCGTCGCTGACAGTCGTGTCTATTAGTAAAGTGGTCATAACAATTAGCGTGATGTATTAATCTACTTAAACAGTGAGCCAACATACAGAGAATGCCTTGTTCATTTAATAAATTGCTTGTAGGTATTATTATATTTATTACTCAATTAGCGAAAATACAGTGACGCGGATAAACGCTCATTCATGATGAGAATATACTTAACACGAAGCTACGTTCGCGTTTGATTTATCACTTGTGATTGATTGTAGGTAATATATATTTAATGAAGTTACATAATAGAATTTAGAAATAGAACAATAACAAAGGACTTCTTGTATCATCAAAGGTACCTTTTATCCTCCATTAGAGGTCCTTACCAAATAAAACAACGGTTAAATTAACCAATTGCTCTAATAAAACGAGCCCAATCCGTTATCATTAGAAAGGCTACCTATTAGTTAGCACTAAGTATCCATAAAGCAAGGCCTGTTGTCAAATTACTTCCACGTGCAAACACAATAAAATCAGATGGCTGCTGATATTTACTCTGTAAACAAAATGTCATTGATTGCTATAATAAAATCGTTCGTTCGGAGTAAACGAGCGCGCAATGTTATTTAACGTCATTTAGGCTGATTTTATAGACATGCGGCTGCGAGTAGTAAATAGCGCGCGGTTGCGTTTGCGAGTGTCCTTTTTCGTACAATCATTTTAATGCCAGGCACTAAAGTTTCTGGTTATAGTAAATTAATAATCTAAAAATAGCTATGTACAGTTTATAATATCATAGTTTATATTTGTCCATAATAATGCCCATTCGAGATTGATAAAAAGAATGTATTGAAAAATCGGAATGTAACCACTCCGATTTTTCAACATACAGAATAAGGAATATTACTACCGTAATAATTGACACGTTGACAGTTTGAATAGAAAATGATTAATGATATCTTACTAAAACAAATGTCCTACTATCTACTTCCTACTAATATTATAAATGCGAAAGTTTGTGAGTATGTGTGGATGGATGGACGTTTGTTACTCTTTCACGCAAAAACTACTGAAGGGATTGTTATGAAATTTGGTACACGGGTAGAATAATAATCTGGAATAACACATAGGGTACTTTTTATCTCGGCATCCCCACAGGAACGGGAATAATGGGACTGAACGTGTAAATCACTAAGTACTGAAGGGATTGTGATGAAATTTAGTACCCGAGTAGAATATAATCTCGAATAACACATAAGGTACTTTTTATCTTGGAATTCCTACAGGAATGGGAATAATGGGACTGAACGTGTAAATCACTGACTACTGAAGGGATTGTGATGAAACTGTGGATGGATGGATGTTTGCTACAATCTCCATCCATCCACACATACTCACAAACTTTCGCACTTATAATATTAGTAGGATGCACAATTGGTGGTAATAAATTGATCCATATCAAAATAAATAATACTAAAAAAAAAGAGCTGCAATTCCCAATAATTTCAGAGCAGGTAACTTATTTCAATGACTTAAATTTTTTAACCAATGTCCACAATAATGGTGCAATCCGACGTAGGATTTGTCGCTATAGGTGCAACGGTCTTTTATGTGAACAAAGAAGATACAATGTTCTGAGCATGAAAAAAATATTGTATGAGCCAAAGAGATTGTATCAAAAAGTTATTTTTCAAAGACAAAATGAAATTGTAGACCAAGTGCTATTCTTTATCAAGAAGTCAGCTCGTTTTATAAATCTCACTTAGTAGAATTCTTACGATAATTTGATAGAATTCTAATTTAAGGACATTTTCGGTCGAGGGGCGAGACGATGCCAAATCACGTACGAGAGCTAAATTGAATAAAACCTCATTCCAAAATTACGATGGCGTTTATTGAATTCGGTACAATTCGTCATGTAAACAGTTTTATTATTACACACTCATTTATCAGGCGAAGGCCATTTTCCTATATAAATCTATTCCTGTCACAACAAACCTAAATTATGTACTATTAAAATGTTTTCATTATCATTCTCAGGGTATACTAGGGACTAAAAAATTTTATTTGTGTTTTGTGTCGCAAAAACTCTAGATACCTATTTAGGAAAAGTTAACAAACGTAGTCGTAGTATTTATCTTGATATTTTATAGTGAAAATAAACAATATACCATCCACGAAAGTGAAATTGGATCGGCACACGCTTCGAAGGGGTCTTACATCACTAGACAAGCGACTGGAATCCTCAAGGAAAGCATTTATAGGGGACCTATATAATGAATGACAAACGCGGGTTCTTGTTCTTGTAACGAAAAATGATGTCATTCTTTATCTCGCTCTAACACACGCTTATACTCTTTCTTTTTTACATGGCCAGTCTTCCGAGAGCGTAGCCACAGTATAAAGTGAAGTATCCACTAGCAAGCAACTTCCACAATTTCTTGCAGAAGTCAATTGACAACTGTATCCACTGACTGCAATTTCTCTATATGCAAGTCGCTTGTAGAAGTTTGTAGAAGTTAACTTCTTGCAAGATCTTGTAGCAGTTGTTTCGACACAAATTGCAAATAAATTACTTGAGCAAGAGCGGTCAAACAAGCTGCAGAAAAATACGAGCTGCGTCTATTGTGTTGCTGTTAAAACATAAAAATAACAACAGCCGTAGTATTGAATTCTTCTGCGAAACGCTCTAACGCAACGTTTTTTTTAATTTTATTTTTGTAATCTTTGCATGTTGTGTCCTACAATTGGGGGTTAATCTCGTATAAAGATATAAGCTTCACCGTGTCTTCACGGGACCATACCTCTCACTCATGTTAAAATTATTAATTTAAAATTATAAAAACTCTCTATCAGTAACGTAAAATACATAAAACTAGAACGATCTGCGATCTTAAAATTTTAATAACTTATGTCCGACGTGTTTTATGTTCGGTCAAAGTTTGGTGGGAAAGTCCATTTTAAAGGTATGAAATTATAAAAAATAAATATTACCATTGTAGAAACAATAAAAAATACTAAAACTTTTGTTACGGCACTGGCTACATAAACGCAATATTTAACATAGCTGTCGTACAAATTTCTGATTTAATGCATTGATAATAGCACGGTGTGACGTCATAACGTGGTGGCCTTTTGTATGGAGCGTTTTTGGGATAGTCCAAAATTGTGATCTTCAAGTTATCATATCTCGAGAAGTTTTTACGCAATCGAAGTAATTATTTCACCTATATTTATATTATTGTGACGTCTTTAAATAACAAATCGAAAAAAATAATGTGATACAAGCCTATTGTTCCTTTTCCCGTAACTTACGTAGGTATCTCTTTTATCTATCACGGGTGGCAGACAAGCATACGGCTTGCTTGCCACCTGTGTGTGAATGTGAAGCGGTTATCGTCGCCATATTAACGCTCGCAACATGAAATATCTTTCGCGCGCTGCCTCCCTCGCTACCAACGCAGCAACTCCTTCCATTCTGGTGAACCCTCAAGGGAATTGTTATTTGACTGCGGTACTCTGTGAGGAAGTTCCCCAGTCGGGCAGCTTACAATACGAATACACTGTACCCTATCTTTCTTTCGCCAGAGCCCCTTGCGCTAGTCTTTTTTTTTTTTTTTTTTTTTTTTTTTTTTTTTATACTACGTCGTGTGGCAGACAAGCATACGGCCCGCCTGATGTGAAGCGGTTACCGTAGCCATATTAACGCTCGCAACATAAAATATCGCTCGCGCGCCGCCACCCCCGCTGCCAATGCAGCATCTCCTTCATTTCTGGTGACCTCACTCACTCGCAGAAACACAACAAGCCTCAAGGGAATTGTTATTTGGCTGCGGTATTCTGTGAGGTGGAGGTACATTCCCCAGTCGGGTAGCTTACAATTACGCTCCCTACCTCTCTTTTCGCCAGAGCTTCGTTTGTCAGTCAGCAGGGTGCACCGCGTGCAGGTGAAGCTGGCTTTGGTTCATAGATGTTGAGGAACCACTTACACCCCATCATATACATACATAGTCGGCAGGGTTGCACCACGTACATGTGAGGTTGGCTTTGGCTCTAAAGCTTTACTTGGCTTAAAGAGCCACTTACACTCGCAATCTGTTATCATTAGAATGCATGTGTATTATTTGTTACAGTTAAGGTTTGCCGACGTTCATTCCAATTGTACATACAACTTTAGCTGTGTTACTTTTAAATGTAGGATATGTGGTGTAAACATAATCGAAGGACTCTGTGAGCATAAAAGCGTTTTATAATTTTTGTTTTTATAATCGTTTGTGTACTAAGATTTTATCCCATACTAACATAATAATATATAGGACTGACCTTAAGAAAACGGGTGGATGCGGAAAGCGCATGACCGCTTATGGTGAAAAGCATTAGGGCCCATGCAGACATGTTACTTTTAGCATCAGCGATTGACGAATTAGCTGCTTTTCGGAAGTTAGATGCAACGACCGATCGCTCCGCACCGCACGCATAAAAACACTAATCGCAGCAATCGATTGCGGTAACACATTGGCAATACACACAATTCACACAATACTGCGACCGAACGCAGCGACTATCCGAGTAGCCAAAACGCGATGCAGTTTGGATGCCGTCGCTAATACTACCTAATACGTTCGATCGCAATGGTGGCGATTGGGTGCGTTCGGTCAGTAACGCACTACTGCGAGCGAACGCAACCAATCGCCAAAACCCGATGCAGCAATGAAGCAATCGAAATATTGTCTGTTAAGGCCATTTGGGAAGGTCTATATACAGGTGTGTGTAGATACAGGCTGATTATGATACGATGATCCCATACCAATAACGAGGAATTTTTGAATATAATGCGGCATGTATTTATTAATATACATTTTACAACAATCTCGCAAAGGACTCTAATGATTAAGATGAAATATAGGAGTTTATATTAGCGGTTAAGCCTCCATTCGAGGAGAATTCGTTTTCTCAAAGGTTTTCTTCTAAAAATGCTGAGCAAAGTCGGATCTCGGCTCTAAAAATTTTAATGCAGCTTACCTCATGTTTTCGCAACTTTTATTTGGTTTTAATTAGTTGCACTGTAATTTTAATTCACATAAGTTGATTTTGAAAATATAGCGAATCACATTACACTACAACTCTCATTTAAATAAAACTACAAAACGTAGTCCTTTTATTGCCGTTGACATTCTCAATTTTACTTTTTGTCATTTTTTATTAATGTCAGTTCGTAATAATCTATGAATAAAATAATAACTCAAAAAAGGTTTGTTGTAGTTTGTTGTAGGTTGTACCAGTTTCTACACTTAATATGTATAAGAAATAATATTAAAATCTTCTATGCACCGAAGAGGCAAACCGCCTGATGGTAAACAGTAGCTCATTAGTTGCATACAAGGTGTATTTCTAGTAAGGTCCTAAGTTGGCAGACGTTTTAATTTTATGTTACGAGTATAAACGTAGCAACTATTCATATCGGGTGGGAAATCACTATACTGTCGCTGATTTTAGTAGAGAGAGAGAGAGAACATAGATGAGGAAAGGGAATCCCTAATGGAAATCATCATCATCATCATCATCCTTTCAGCTTCACTTGAATAGGCATACCCATGGGCGGTAATTCCTTATTTGCCATATTGCTGTCTCTCACATTGCTAAGAGGGAAGTTAAATTCCAAAAGCTCCTATTAATTTCTTCTGAATAAATTCGTTGTAAGTTCTAAGGCAACCGTAGATTTACCCCCGGGTCTGCAGTTAGTGGACATCATTGTTCATTGCCTTTTTGGCCAATTTGATCGCTGCTGTTAGCGCAGTTCTGGCTACACAGACGACACTGTGGTGTATATGAGCGGTGGGCCACCGTCCCGCATCCTTTCAGCCAATGGACGTCTACTGCTAATACGTGATCTCCCAATCACCTTGCCAAAAGTAATGTTGGTCTTGGTTAACTCACTTTAAGAGGACCCCTAAGTTTTAAGACAAGTTTCGAATGTCATTGACGATTGTACGAGTTCACATTCGTGAAAACCCAGCTCGCGGCTACTAGTATAAAATAAATATTTGCCACCAAATCATGCAGATTCTTTAAACTATACTTCTTTAATCAGGCACGTCAACCTTAACATTTATTACCTTGCAAAGGGGGTCCCTGTTTGCAAGTTAACATATGATACAGTTTCTGTAATAAGGACTTGTAGTAAGGTGCCTTTCACTCCAACAGAGATCGTAGAGTACAATAATCGTTTTCTTATAATTTATAGCATATATCGATTACTTTGATAGGTTAATTATATCATTGTTAATTCACAAGGAAAACCTGTCTGTGGCTACAACATTCCAGTTTGGTTTTCTTTTTCTGGGTTTTATTGTAATGTATTTCGACATATCAGATTTCTTCATTTTATTCGCACTGCAATAAAATATATTCACACGTACCAGGTAGGTGTTCACTGTATAAATAGGTGTAGGTAGGACCTACCTACACCTACACATTTGAACTTTAATATTATTGAAACGGAGTGAAACCACAGAGTTATCTGTGAGTGCGAACTACACTCAAAGGACTAAGTTCTATACTTTGACAACTTTTGCGAGATGCAACTTGCATGCACGGATTTATACATGGTGCTTGTATGTTATTTAAAAACTTTATGATTAATTTGACTTTATATGGACCGTTTATTGAATAACTTTTATGATTGAGGGTCATTTATTACTAATCCGGGCACGTAGCGTAATTATCATATCTTAGAGTGGGTTCAGTGCTGCAGCACCGGTGACACGTCGACTCTCGTGGATCTTTTGTGCTCTTCTTAGTCCTTAAATCACTCTCCCCTGACTGTCTGGAGACATGTACCAAGTACTTCAGTATGCCGCTTATTGGCAAGAGCCTGTATAGTCTCTAGGTCCGGGTATGCCTTTCCTAGGATTTCCATTCGTTTACCGGCTAAGACGTCACATTGATACACCAAGTGTTTCATGGTCTCGTTAGATCCTTTGCATGGTCTGCACTCTGGGCTATGTAGAGTAGTTAACCTCATCCATTATTAAAACATTTAATGTATTTTTAAGCAAGCAATCTTTTAAAAAATATACCTTATAAGCAAGAACCTTTAAACCTTTTATACGAGTAAGTATCTGCCATCTCAATCAAGCCGTTAAAAATAAAACAAATATAGTTGTCAAATTATCGTTTTCATGACATAAATTTAATAATATCTAATAAGGAACTTGAAAAGTTTTGTTGTAAGTATTTTAATTTGTAATAAAAAGATAGTATTTTCCAATTAATTATCTGTCAATCAATTAACATAAAAACATAATGTTATGTTTATAAATTAATCAATATAGCAATATATACTTGTACTGTTTGTGGTGCTAGAAACACTATTGTTAATACAACTCTCTTCATCCCACTCACTCCTATCTGTACACGATAATAAAGTCCAAAAACACATTATTGCAATTCCCCTACTGGAAACGTAACGTAAGTATAATTTTGAATGTTAAATATTTTGGCATATTTGCCCCGAGTCGAAATATGTACAGTGCTATCGCTACAGTAAGGCAAGTAAACAAAGTCGGACATTTTGATCTCCAGCAAGCAGGCCGTAATAAATTACAATGAAAAATAAACGAAATTGGTCTGATAAACAATTGGATTAGCTAATAAATCACAGAGCTTTAGCTGCGGCTCCAGATTGTTTTCAATTTTATTGCAGGCATTGTATCTCACTTGAATATTAGCAACGTTTTTGGCCACATGTTTCTATGATATCACTGAAAAATTGGCCTGCCTTATATGTACCGTTCTTTGTGATGATATACGTGTTTTATTTTATTAGGATAGGAGGTTGTGATAGGAACCTCTGGGAGATTACAACACGGAGCACTTGAAGTCTTGAGGGAATTTTACAATGCCCTCGAAACGTAGGTAAGTGATACTTTTAGTGTTGCAAATAAGTATCATCAGGCAGGTTGTATGCTTGTTCTCTAACTTATGGAAATAGAATATACCCTATGTAGGTAAATACTTTTAATTTAGAAGCATCTCGTAATGTTAGTTTTTTTGCTAAAACTCTTAAAGAAATCTGTCATCTAAATGGTAGATAATATGATTTTTCTCATAAAGATAATAAAACTACTGAAAAGGTATTTGCTCTACATATAACGAAAGAGCTTTAGATGAAGAGATACATTCAATTTCCATCTCGATTCAACGTTGCTTGACTTGCATGATCAATCAGATTGGCATGGTTGGGCATCACTCCTAACTGCTCTTCAATCAAGTTTAACATAAAAAACTCAAAGTCCCATGTGGCTGGTGCGATAGTTTGAAAGTGATTTAAGTTAAGCACTTGATTGCATCGTTCACAAGCTACTGTGAACAAATTGACTTATTAGGACTTCATGCGGGTTCAACATTAGTTTGTTAACTTTCTATTCATTATATCTTCTTGTTAGGAGGCACATAGATGTTTATAAGGCTTTTTATCGGAGGTTTTTCTGAGGATTTTGAAATGTCTAAATTTGGAAATATCTTTAATTTCCTCTCTTGGTTCTTGCACCTCAGACGATTTAGTTATTATACCGGGTCTTACACGCTAGGTATTATTAATAATGTCCTTGTGTTCATTGTTACCAAGGTATCAACAGTGAATAATATCAAAAATAGCAACATTAATAAATATACCTGAACCAATAACACAGCGTCATGTCCAAAAGTAAAAAAAAATATACTATGGGTACTCGATAATTGACAAATGTACTACTTAAATACGTTTTTTTTGTAAATATTTAATAATACATAGAAAATAACGACCAATATTCAACGTATGAAAAAAGTAGATAACTGAGATGAAATCCATGACGAAAAAAAGAAGGGGTGAATATGCATGTAAAAATGTAATATTAGCTATATATTTGATGACAAAAAGGAATGGATTATTTCCACAATACTACCAAAGGATCATTCAAGTTAGAGACCATATTGAGGAAAACGAAACTATTTTTGAACTGGAAATAAGCTTATTATACTCGTATCCAGTCTTTGTCAGGTAAATCTATTTGTCAAGTATTGGAATATATTACTTTTTAGGGTTCCGTACCCAAAGGGTAAAAAGGAACCCTATTACTAAGGCTCCGCTGTCCGTCCGTCCGTCCGTCCGTCCGTCTGTCACCAGGCTGTATCTCATGAACCGTGATAGTTAGACAGTTGAAATTTTCACAGATGATGTATTTCTGTTGCCGCTATAACAACAAATACTAAAAAACAGAATAAAATAAATATTTAAGGGGGCTCCCATACAACAAACGGGATTTTTTTGCTCGTTTTTGCTCGCAATTGATAACGGTAATAAATAGACGATTGAAATACTCACATAATATTTAGTTATATATTCACTTTAAAAATAAATAATTAAATAAAAATAAAACAAATATTTAAGGGGGGCTCCCATACAACAAACGTGTTTTTTTTGCCGTTTTTGTAGATAATGGTACGGTTTTTTTCACTTATAATTTTGTAACTTTTTACAAAAAATGGTGCTGAGAGAAAAGCCTATCACTGTCAATATATTACTGAATTTGGTTATTTTATATTGGAAATAACAAAAAAATATCAGTTATTTAGTACCCTACATACTTTGCTTAGTTTTGGACTTATATATTTATTTATATCTATAAAAGGCAACTGTTACTGACTGATCTATCAAATAAAGCTCAAATCACTGACCACATCCACAGACCGGCCACTCAATACAAATGCCGCGTCGGTAACTACTACATAAACAATGACGTCTGTGCAGAGCGAGTATGAGCGTGTGTGAACTGTTCCAGATTTGTCTCAGAGGGGAGGTGAGGTCGACACGAGAGAACGGCAGGGAATGACCATACTATACGTAGTACTATTATTTATACTGTGACACATCGGGCTGGGAGAGGAATTTGGGTATATAATATAGGTAGCTATTACAAGCTGCTAAGATAGGATTTTTGAATATTCCCACAGAGATACGCGGGTACGAAGTCGCGGTACACCCGCGACTTCGTACCCAGTCATTAATAATACATAGAAAATACATAAAGAAGTTCGAAAGTAATTCTTTCTAAACCATCTGACGGATTTTGATGCGGTTTTCACTATTATATAGAGAATATATTCTGAAAGGTTTATATTTATACTAGTGGCCTATTCTCGCTGTGGTTCAATCTTCCCGTTCACATTCTCATTCCTGTGGATTTCCCATACAAAGCTTGTTTGTCACTCATGTGCACGGACAGTGCGGGTCGCTAGTAAGCGATATGAGAGTGTATTACAAGTTGAAGTAAATATAAAATGTTTCACCTATAACTCGGATCTCAAGCAGGCAAGGGAGAAAATTGGTTTTGTGACTGGTGCCTTCGAAACGGAAATAGCGTAAACATCCTCTCTATAAGCTTCTGAGATTCTAAGTAGGTACAAGTTCCACACAGTAACCGCTCAAGTGTGATGCTTGGAAAACTTTAGTTGGAACTTATGAACCAATATTATTATAGGAGAAAAACGAATGCCAAACTTATTTTTATTCAATCCATTAAGGAGGTAACTTTGCCGTCGAGGTAAACTCGTTAAGTTAGAGAAAATACCTGAGCTTGACCGTTCTTGGAAGAAATAATAAGATTTTCATTTACCTTACGAAGCTTGGAAAAGTAGGAGGTATGATTGGCTCTCTTGAAAATGCTTTTCAGAAATGCAAATGTATGTAGGACCTTTTAGTTTTTTGTTTAGTTGTAGTAATTTTCATTAATTTAAATAAAAGTAGTAGTTTCGGCGAAATATTACCTATAGTGTAATTAACACAAAACCACCACGACCAAAAAAAAAACATATGTGATACAAAAAATCTAATATACCTATAATATTTACAGTAATTGTGGACTGATTGACAAAACCAACAATGTTATTTGGGTTGGGATAAGTGGCCTTCCTTTCTATGTTACTTTGTAATACTAACCTGTTATCATACATAATTTATAACTTTGGAAGTCAAGTAAATGCATACCTCATAAATATTCTATGTATCCCTCAAAGAATTAGGGTCAAGGTTTCTAAGCCAAATAGTGCAAGCAGCGGCAAGTGATTGATTTGTAACAAGCACCTCGTTTGTTATTTACAATACTACCGAAGATGGTGTCGGATGTTTGGAAATATCTATGGCAATATGAGTATGACACCCATATGCGGGAAACGAGATCTCAGGGGATAGAAATGCTCGCAATACGATACGTGCTTTATTTCGAAAAGGTTACGTAACTTTAGTGCTTGTTGTTTTATACACCTATATAGCTCTAGTATAGCGTTTTGTTGTACATTAGAAATTTGCAATGAATGCAAACAACTTGGACTCATGGGAAATCTACTGAGATTTTGCATTGCGTAGCTGTTTGTTCATCAATAACAGGGGAAGACACAGTTAGAGGAAGGGACCGTATTTATTTCCCCCGGCGAGTCCTCTTTCCGGTAGAGGTCGTAAGTTGATAAATTTGTATAAGTTGAGATGTGTTTGTGACATAAATTCAGTTCGGTACTTTTATTTTACATTATTTTGAGCTTTCTTTTAAATATTATTATAAATATGGTCCACTTGAATGTAAATAATAACCCGACTAACGTAGCACCTTCTCAGGACCTTTTTGGTGACCTCGTCAACCATATGACTATTGCTAATTAGTTTTGCTCCATTGAACGAAACATAGTGCTGTGTGGAGTCTTTTTAGGCAATTAGATGGTAGACAACAGGAGTACCTGCTTATTTTAAGCTTTATACAAGTAAGCTTGGTTCTAAAGACGGCGTCGCTTTAAATATATAGCCACTTGTACTCTAAATTAACTAACTAACTAACTAACTAACTCTTGAACTTTTCTTTAACCAAATAGGTAAACATTACTATTTATGCTAGAGGCCACGTTATATGTTGATCAAAGTACAATAACATTTAAATTGTAGTATCTTTTTAAGAACCTCTCAATTTACATTTTATCATTCATCATTGCGAAATTAAAATTCATGTCGAAAATCGAAAAATTAATTAAAGCTCCGCAATCTGAACTGGGATGATATATTAATTACAAACAGTTGTTTGTTTTCTTAGTCTCGAGTCCTTTCCGCAATGGTCGAATCGTGATTACTCGACGTTCATTTGGATACGTGCCAAATGTAAAAAATTGTGTTTATTTTGCGATGTTTCACAAAGTATCGGAACAACTTGAGAATGAACACGTTTTCCGGACAACTTTATCACCTTTGAGAAATAAACAACTCATATTATTTTATCAACGATCAAAAAAGGATGTTCTCAAGTCAACACCAACATTTTATGAATGAATACCTATAGTATTTATGAATCGATTTTCGAAATTTTTGCTGCGTTCGAAAGATAGAATTTCATAAAGATCTGATCAAAGAATCTGGAGATAGTCGGTTCTAAACTAAAAGTTTGAAATAAAATATTTGAAATAAAAAGAGAAACCATTATAGACGACGCATATTCACATCATTGCCTTGTATAATTCTAAAAGTTTAATTGGTTTCACTTATTTTATGCTTCTATAATAATAAAATAAATAAAGTGACAAACATGAAGGAAACGCCGCAATTATTGTATCTAAAAGAAAAAACATATCAGAGATAATTACAACTAATTGGAGATTTGATATTTCTTTCCTGTTTTTTTTTTATTAAATGAAGCTTTCGCAGTGGCTGTATGTCGGTGTGCCTCTTCCCTACGGTGTATTTATAGAAAGTATAGGACCTGTTCGCTACAGTATCCACGTGTTTTCAATTAAAACGCCCACATTCTCCCAGGCAGCGCCGCGGCCGCCGGGCCGCAACGTCATAGTAATATCATGAATGGCCTTTATATTAAACAGGCAGTATAACTTGTACATTCAACACTTATTTATGGAACACTCCTGCCACTCCATAAAATGTCACGTCGTTAGTACCTACTATTATCATCTCATAAATACGTGACGTTTGTTGCAAAGCTTGAATACATGCAAAGAAAAGGTTCCATATCCATATTATAGAGATGCGGAGAGACCTGTTTGAGAGAGTGTGAAGGAGTATGCATGTTTTACGTAAGCACTATTACACATTGTAGTTTAGTGAAAATATTAAAATAAAAGCCAAATAACATATCAAGAATGGCAAGCATATTGAGGATATTCTTTATGTATATGGATTGGATCGATTGCAGCTCGTATCTCTATATGTATATATAGACGCAATCGATCCGAGCTATATGCCCATATTACCCGTGAATAGCAACACTCAATATAATTTGTACATTTGGACCGGATCGATTGCAGTACGTATATCTGTGTATATGGACGCAATCGATCACACATATGTCGATATTAACCGTGACTTCTATCTGAATTTTCATTCTCCTATCACTGCTTTTGAATTTAAATTATCCGAGGTTCATGATGATTTTGATTACTATGTAAATTCAGTTACTATGTAAAAGGTAAACTGGGATGCATATAATCTACATTTTACATAGTAGTCAAGTAGTTTATTAATTCAAAATACGTGCTTAGCTATGTGCATAGCTGATAATAACGTCATTTTATTACAGACAATTTATGTATAATGTAATGTCTATAGAACTAAGTGTATTAGACTATTTCTTTAAAAGAATGTAGTCAACAACATTTGCGCGTGTACGAATCTCATTTGTTTAAGAAGTAATATGTACATAATAGCTATGAAACACGAATTAATTTGTATGCAAAGTCTGAGTTTAGTTTCCGAGAATCGAATTTACGAAATTCGTTTCTTTTTGCTTGCCAACATTATGAAGCAACCTATTGTATAATTCAGAGTTTCTAAATTCTTAAGTGCCAGCTTTGTGCTAAGTCACTCAATCAAATATTATTATAAGTAGCCATAAGTGCAGTACAGGGTGTACTGCATCTACTATCTATACTATCCATTATGCACCTCACTATGAAAAGAACAGTAAAATAACCCTCAAATGTCAAATATCTGACACAATGAAAGAACCCCAAATTTTGCCTTCATAGATAAATTGGTGGATGTGTACTTTGATCATAGAGTCATGTGATATATAGTGCTGTCTATTGTAGAGTAGCTAACACGGTTATTTGCTAACAGATACCTTTATATTTTTCACGGCGTTTTAACGAGGAAACGTCTTTTTCCAGAACTGAAACCTAGCTAGATCGATTTCCCGCTCCCGTAAACTATATTGTAAATCGAGACCCGTTGCGAGATCGTTATGGCTTATATAATATTTAAATCCAAATAGGTATGTTATTTAAACAAAATCTATTTATATACAAGAAGTGCTCGTTTATTATTTATTGTATATGATAGAATACTAATAAAGTACGCTCAGATGTTACGAATTAATTTCGTCAAAATTTTTGAGTGCTGTCTCCATTCATAAAACTAAATAATTAATGAATGGGCTCTGTTATGATCAACACATAGCCCACATGCTTGAACGTTCTTACGTATTGAAATAATTTACAAGTTAATTTGTGATGGAGCTGACTATTAGTGAATCGATTATTCTAATCGCTATTCAAAGCGGACCAAAAACGGGGTATTGTTTGTATGGACAAAAAAAAGATTTTAACTATTGATAACTTGGAGCAAATATTGATCAAAGCAAATAAATAAATGCGTGCCTAAGTATTTTTCTTTATTCAGTACCTACTTAGGGAGTGAAACTTTTATAGCGATAGATGTGGAATTTGGGGTTAATTCTCATAATTAAACTGTAGTCAGAATTCAATTCCGATCTAGTTTATGTCTCACAAATGTCAAATTTGGTATTCTCGTATCACAATATGGATTATATCGAAATATGAACAGAATCAAACAAACTGTGAAAGGTATCCTGCTCGCAATTAGAATTGATAATAAACCAACTGGTTTCATTGAATTTCAATTCAGTTCAGTTTCTTTCTATCCAATAAAATAATTACGAAAATTTGCCATTTGGTAAAATTAAATATATGAAAAGATCGAAAGATTAAAGGAGATATTAAGTATGAATATTTTACGTTACTGATGCACGGCTTTAATGTCAAAAACATTAAATACCTAAGTGATTTCATTTAACTCGCGAGCACAGCTATTATACTGACAATATATACTGAACCTACCTACTCTGAATATTCAATGAGGATGGAATAGAACGTATTGATTTGTAAAACTTTCCAGCTCACAGCGTCAAAGAATTTAAGTAGTGAGTTAAAATTGGAACACTATCGTTTTACAAACGTTTGTTAGAGCTGAAAACGGCGCATATTTTCAAATATAATTGCATTTCCTAATTTGCGCTTTAGAGGCCTTATAGACAGTTTTTTTCAATTAAGCCCTTGCAGGCTTAATTGAAAATGTATTTAGATAGGTGCAGTGGCGCAATTATCAAGATCATTAAGAAAGGTGTTTAAGGTGACGCATTGATGAATGAAATATTCCATACTAATTATACCTTTTTTCATACGAAAATATCCGCTGCTGCTAGTTTATTCCTCATAAAAAATTTCCAATTGTCATTTGATGTGTGCTCTGGTTAAACTATATAGGAAATTGAAAAGAATTCATCTGTCCAGTATGCATATTAAATACAAATCTCTGTTTAATAAAGTTGATTTAAAAAAAAATTGAAACCGACTTCAGTTGGCGAGTGTAGCTTATTGGTGGAATACCCCGGCAGACGCTGCTGCCCGTCTTCCGGGAGAAAAGTTATCGCGTGATACAAGATTCCTTTTAGTCGCCTTGTACGACATCCAGCGCAGAGCAATGGAGTGGCACAATTATATTCTGCCGGCTACCATAGGGCAAATTTAAGGGATTCCCTCGATTTTTCTGGGATCCCATCATCAGACCCTGACTTGGTGAATATGGAACCACCTCGCAATTACCCTTTCAAATAAAAAAGAATTATGAAAATCGGTTCGCAATTCGCAAAGATATCGAATAACATACATACAAAAAAAATATTCAGTCGAATTGAGAACCTCTTCCTTTTTTGAAGTCGGTTAAAAAAGGGATTACTTTGAGCTTTTTTTCAGCTATAAAAATTAACAACTCCTACAATGGCAAATGACAAAATGAAGTTCAAAGCATGAAGTATCAGGTAGTCCAAAATTACATTCGTATGTTGTGTAATTGCTGAAAAATATCCAGTCTCTGCCTTCAAAATCGTCAAGGCGTCGTCTTAAACATAATACGTAATTATTATTATATAATATACATAATAATATTTATTACTAGCGGCCCGTCCCGGCTTCGCACGGTTGGACAATTTAGTAAAAAAATATAGCTTATGTTACTCAGAGATAATGTAGCATTCTAATGGTGTAAGAATTATCGAAATCCGTCCAGTAGTTTTTGAGTTTATTCGTAACAAACATACAAAAATACAATGTTTCCTCTTTATAATATTAGCCCGTCCCGGCTTCGCACGGGTAGCCATATTTTTTTTAATTTTTTACATTTTTTTTTATATTTTTTAAACGCAATGTAACCAACTCTTTTTCCCAGCGACTATCATTTTAGAATACGTACATGAATATTTGGTGTCACGGACTTTTAGTAGATTACAATAATGTCTACAAATCAGTAGTATTGTTCTATCATCAATAGTTTTTGCAGCGACAGCAAAGGATGATTTGATTTTTTAATACTTTAAGCGTTTACTTATACAATATTGCAATTCTCGTCATAACTTTTAAACAGTGCTTCCGATTTTAATGAATTAAAAAGGATTTTACTTCTAGAAAGATACCCTTGATGATAAAACTATATATTTGGATAAGGGTAAATATCTTGAGAGGAATTTGACCCACTTTTGTTTTTGTTGGAACATTAATTCAAAAATAGAACACAAAACCTCTTAATGTGACTTGAATATAGGTCTTGGATATATAGTCTCGCGAATTTTTTCGTAGATTTTATTAAGGCCTATAAATCCGTAATACATTGTTTTGTTATAACATCAACAGTTTTCACATCGCACGTCAAGAAAGATTTTTGTTCTCTACCTTGTGTTACAATATTGCAATTTTCTTACGGATCCCTAATTTTTTCGAAATAAAATATAGCCTATATTACTCCCTGATAATGTAGCTTTCTATTAGTGAAAGAATTTTTGAAATCGGTCCAGTAGTTTCGGAGCCTATTCGTTACAAACAAAAAAACAAACAAATCTTACCTCTTTATAATATTAGTTTAGATTAGATATCACTAGAGTGGTAAACATACATATGACCTGCCTGACTTTATGCAGCCATCGCAGCCTGTAAACGCTTGCAGCAACAGAGTTACCACTTATGCGTCTCCGTCTTGTAAAAACTTCTAAACGCCTTTCTTGTAGAACCCCATAGTGTAGTTTCCAGTGAAAAGTTAGTTGCGGCCCTATACAAGGAGAGATGATTTTGATTTGATTTTATAAAGTAAACATAAATATTAAATCCAGTATTTTTAGCTTATCAAGTTTATCATTCATGATACTTACGAACATTTTTGTCGACTTTTAGCGTACATTACTATTTTACAGCGAAGAGTCCAATTGAAAACAAGATTTTTATATTTTATGTCATTTTGTACGTAGTTAAATAGGATTTCAATGAAACACCTAACCTTATTGAATTATTTTCCATGGAATAGCGCCTTTGAGTTTTGTGCCTGCACGGCTTTCAGCATGGTTAATCAAATAAGTCTGTAGAAAAGTATATAAAATTTGGAGTGAGTTGGCTACTAAAAGCGTAATTTAATTTAATATTATTTTGATTTATTCAGATAAAATATCAGAATTTCTCTTAAAAAGAAAGATATATTTAATATTATTAGTAGTGACCGCTCTATCTTTGTTTCATGGATAAATTAAACTTTTTGGAAGAAGTATCTAAAACTTACTACGTACCTTATTTAAAAAAAAACCTACCTAGCTTACTGGGCTACAAATATATCGTTTAATTATATCTCGCATTCTTGTTAAAAACGGCCACTTTCAGCAAAAATACACTATATTAGCGCGCACATAATGGTTACGACGCATTGGGATTTTTTTGTAATACCACAGTATAGTAATACCTAGTTTTAGAATCATGACCACGTGTCCAACAAAATACGTATTTCCTTTCCTTCTATATTATATATCTAAACAACATCCATCATACTAATACAAACGATATAAAATTTCATTGTATTCCCGAGGAAACTTATAATGAAAAACAATAATTCGTGATTCTATTTATCGAATCCCTTTTACAATGGTGCAAAAGCTACTTGGTGATAGTTCTAGGCTGCTAATTTTATGAATCATAAAATATTCGCTAAGAATTTATAAACGTAGGTCACAAAATACAGAGAACCTAGGTAGTAGCACCTTCTATGGTTATATTGGCGTGCAATTAGGTCCCATTAGTAGCACATTCGAGGTTAATGGTAATACTTCTCTTAATGCACACTATAATCATAGCATTATAATACACCTTGGATGGTAAACCTATGCTATGCAACTACCAGCTCTATTATGCAAGCATTTATTGACTATTGTTCTTCAAATGACCTAGTTAAATCTGTTGTTATAGTTAATGATAGGATGTGTAGTTTCTATATTTTTTTCTCTTTGAGGTTTTCTCAGGAGAGTACAGCATGGGGTTCTGCAAAAAGCGTGAAGAGGTTTTTACATGGTCGACAACGCGCGTGTGATGCCTGGAGCATCACAGTGTTACAGTGTTACAGGCGTTCATCGGCTACGGTAACTGCTTTCCATCAGGCGGGCCGTATGCTTGTCCACTTTAGGGGTATAAAAAACCCAGAAAATGTCAATTGTATAAAAATTGCTGGACGTTATTATACCGACGTCCCCTCTCTCAGATGCGTAGCAAGAGATCTACAGGCAAGAGCACTCTTAAGTACGAGTACCTATTGACAATGATGACATCAACCTCATCTGTATGTGGTGAATATTAGCCAAAAGGGGTTTGATGAGAAAGAGGTGTGTAGCAAATTTTTTAGGTGGCATTGGCTCTAGCATAAACTCGACAACTTGACACCTTTGACAATTTTGGCGAATAAGTGTTGCTTATATTATACAATACACATAATACTTATGACACAATACTGTGGAAGATAATAAAATCATATAGTACGTGACTTTATTTTTTCCAATGTGTGAGGATAGATTTCTTGTCCATGGCGAACAACGGCGTGGTTGTAGGAAGGCATCATATTAATCAACTCCTTTAAGTATTACAGAACATACACGTTTTTAATTAGAATCAACCCGACTGCGGAGGTGTAACCTTTAAAGAGACCCTTATGCGTTCAGTTTGTAAGAGGCACAAAGACTAATCTTTGTACCTCTTACAAACTGATTATTCTGCGTTATGGGCAATTTGCTCATTAATTATTATGTGCTTTAGTTATAGCGCGTTTTAGTCATTCTGCGTTTTAGTCAATTTGCGATCGTAGACTTTTTGTTTGACTGATCAGGAGGGATTTATTCGTTCGTAAAATAATGAATGGATAACCAAATTGAGAACCTCCTCTTTTTTTAGTCGGTTAAAAATAAAAGATCTAGTATCATCATGGTAAGTTAATCTTATTATGGATTAACGTTACCATGCTTGAATATGTAATATGTACAAAATACAAATTCGCCTATCGTTAGTATTCTGAGTGCGTGATCCTGCTCGTATTTGGCCGCTTTTTTATTCACCATTACCGGCTTGAATTTCCAACATCGCCTTGACTATTGTCAAAAACTACGTAGGCGTATTTCTTTCCAAGTAACTATGTGCTCAGGGACATAATAAAAGTAGAGTGCAGTAAGTCAACTTTTACCTACATCCGAATTCGACCGTACTCTATACACGCCGCGCCGTCCGCTAATTGGATGCACAATTTTAAGCTCCATTGTATATGCGGTGTATTGTTTGTTTAGAATGCTTAGGACCGTGTAGCTGTCTGTGTCTGTGTGACTACTTCCACTTCAGACATTTCAATGAAGGTGATATACTGTTCTATACATCTATTGTGTCAAGGGGCTTCTATTTATAACTGCTCGGCCGGTGTTGAGAATTTACATTGATAGTTCTGCCCCTTACAGCAGTTGAATTATTGACGTCGGCTGAGATTAAACTCAGCTTCCCAATATTGAGTTTATTTGCTGTGTTCTATCATTCGAAGTTGCCAATTTATTACTTAATTGGTTAAACTTGAAACATAATGAATAATTTACTAGGTTTACAAATGTTAGACAAACTGTACTGAAGGAAAAGATAAAACAATGATGTGATACGAATTCATGAAGTACTTTTCTTTTTGTCAATTGAATTAATCACGAGAGCTTAGCATGAAAGCCAGTAATGATATTAATGTTAAACGTTAGTATATAAGGTTACATACATAAAAATGCATGACAGAAACGACAAATAGCGTTTTTAATTTTGACAATTCATAACACAAATTTTAATAATTTTAAGGCTTGTCGAATATTCACCCATCCTACAGAATTAGACACATAATAACTTTACCTATCTATATATATAAAAATCAATGCCACTTTTCGTTGTAATTTTATAACTCAAGAAGGGGCTCACCTATCCAAACCAAATGTTTAGGCTTTGTTCGGATTATTTATTAGATGGTTTATGTGAAGTTTGCACAAAATCGGTAGAGCGGTTCTTCATTTATCACATTTTTTGTAACAAATGAATTCAATAAATTGCGGATCATTTTGTTAATTGGGATTTTGCTGTCAAATTGAAACTGTTTTCAGATGGTGATTGTGCTGTCAAATTGAAACTTTTTTCAGTATTGACAGTACAAGCATGTTGTTATGTCATTCATGCGGTCATTTCATTTTGGACGTACTTCGACTTTATGTTGCCTGTTCAAGAGCCGGTACCCCTCAGACGTTTGTTTATTCATACTCAAAAAACAAAAAATGTTTATCCAAATGTTTTAAATTAAGTTTTAAAATAGCTAGCAATTAATAAAATATTTTTTTGTTTGAATAAATGAATTTGATGTTCCAATTAAATATTTTTATTATTTCACTTTATACGTAGCGAAGCACGTACCGGGCCGCTAGTACATTTATTAAAAATGAATAGCAAGAAAAATCTCCTTCCTCCCCTTTCCATATATCTCAACTGGTTGGGTTCTGAAGTTGTTTTTCAATTATATCTACTGATCCCAACTGTTAGGGATAGTTGTATTTTTTTCATTTATCGCTACGACACTTACATCGTAAGTCACTTACACCCCAAAACACCTTATAAAATGACTTATTTTGCCTTTAAGGTATTATCATCTCTAACGTATACAAGAATATCGAGCAAAAAAATACTTATACCAGCTGAGTACTCAAAAAGTTTGACAGTTTACTATTGTTGGCGACCTACAGCCCTATAGCCAATATATTCAAATTCCTCTATATATTCATATTCAAAATGTTATTATCTTTGTTATATTTGAAACATTTTTTTTTATCAGTCAGTCAAATAAACGAAAGAGTGAACAGGTTACCTGGTTTCCTTTGCCATCCTCTTCAACTATTACCACCTTATTCGTAGGCATACGAATTAGAACCTTTAAAAATTACATAAAATCGGTCGAAAGTTTTGATCAAATACAAAAAAGATTGAAGGTTTCGTTAACTTATTTTATAAGTTATTTTTTTATATGTGATGATTTTTCTGAACTCAATAGGACTGAGATGAATTTAAACTTGTATTAGAAGTATATCTGCATAGTAATATTATTCACAGATGCCGCAAATAACGAGTAATAGAAGCAGTTATGGCAGGCGTCCGTCCCTCTTCTGCAATAGCCCAGTATTATGTGCACTCAAATCATTCTATTTATTCTTTAACACACTTTACAATAGTTACAATTCCGGCCAAGAGCTGCTCAAGGGTTTATATAGTGTTCGATTTAAATATCCTGGAGAAGATCACGGCGGGAGTATACCATGACATAAAACTTCTCTAAGGGGCCTCTACGCGCTGGATTCATATTCCCGCGCAAAGGACCTGGCTTAATCCCGTGAATTTAAGAGAAATAATAAGAAAAGTGTTAAGAAAACAATTTATGAGTTGGTTGTCAATTAGGATATTTTTTATTTCTAGCAGTAAGTGTGTCCAGTCTATGACCACAGTATAATCTATGACGTTAAAGTAAACAAAGTTCAACTGTAGTTTTCATAACACTAAGGTGGAAACAAGTATACGGCCTCCTGATGCTCACTGCTCACAACACCAGGGGCACCTCTAACAACAGTTACTATATCAACATGATAGTACTCGTATATAGATCTAGCTTTATCTGCAGTATTTTTATTTTAAGTCTATCAAACTTGGAGCAACCATAGCAACGACACATCGTTGCTCCAAGTTTGATATAACACACATAGATTTACAAATCTATGTGTGGTTTTTGAATTCTTTGTTACACACTACATATAATAGTGGCATAAAGCCTTTAAAAGTATGGCAGAAATTATTGGATAATTTAATACCTAGCTTCAATGAGATTCCAGTTTCCAAGAGCTGAATAAATAGAAAATACATATTTTTGAATATTATATTACAAAAATACTCAAGCAATTTGTTACTGCGTCAGAAGTGAATCCTAATGAATCCGTTGTGAATTTCTTCCTCCCAATTAAGTCTTAAACTGTTTTTGTGGTAAGATTGTTTTGAATAAAACGGTATGTAATTGGAACATAGATAAATCAGAACTGGCAATGTTTTTGATCTTTGATCGTGTACCTTTGAAAGCAAATGACTTTGGACTCATTAGGAAAAAATACACTTTAATTTCATGTCTAATATAAGATAGTGTTTATGCAGATTAAATCAAAAACTAAAAAACCCGTAGGCATAAATTTCAAGTCATAAATGGCATTTTTGTATATATCTAAATATTATCGTGTTTTAGAGTGTACGTCGCTTACGGCCATTTAAATGCCTGCCTGCTAATTAGCATACAGGGCTACTGTACCCGTTTTAAACAAAATACAGGTCCATTCGTAATTACTTATTACATGATAGATTAAAACTAAATTTTTAGAAAGCATAACTTATAACATCTTTGATATTAGGTATTATGTACCATGAAACATCTATAGTTATGATATATATTTTTTTTATGTAATGTGTATAATTTTGTATGCCGCATTCTTGTATATAATATGCTCTTCCCAAAGGTTGTCTGGTAGAGAATGCTATTAGCATTAAGACCGCCTACGTACCCTTCAATTGTGGTAAATAAAGTTTAAATAAATAAATAAGTTTAAATAAAATTATACACAAAGTCTGTATATGGAAGATATTTGAGAAAAATCATTCTGTATTATTGCATATTTTTACAGGCTGTTTGTTAATTTATTCGCCAACTCTACCAAAATTACAAAATAAAATTTCATCAAATTTGATATGGTAATGGTTCATACAACAGACTTTTAGGATGTCGCTACAGATCTGTGGTCTATACCTAGAAATTATATAAGATACTAGCTGACCCGACAGACGTCATGCTGTCTTCTTAACAACACATATTGATTTCGAATTGGTTTCATATATAATCTGTCAAATGACTGACAGTTCTGTCAAGCTACATTAGAAAAATTAATATGGTCGCTCAGTTTTCTTAATTTTCCTCGCAACTTATTATTATTTTTCTTTCATAAGAACCTTCTCCTGACAACAACAAATACAACATAAAAAGAAGTAGCGAAATCGGTCCAGCCGTTCCGGAAATAGGAATTCATTTTTGTATATATAGATTTGTATATGTATAATTTTAATCTATTATATTTTCTGTAGTCTGTTATACTGCTGTAACACCGTTTGTTAATAGACGGCGATAAATACTTTTTAACTCCAGATTTAATAAATTAAATTGCACACATCTAGTAAATTATACGTCCAATAACGATATTGTTACAGTAAATCTCACTAAGTTGTTCAATGTTAATTGGTACATGCGTGGGAAGACGGTTGAACGCACGCCATGTATATTAATTAAATTAGATCTCTGACGTTGATGAATATTAACTAAAAATCAACAGTTCATTGTCATTCTTAAAATAAAAACTTTAAGTTTAATATTTTGTGAACGTACAAAAATTATAAATTATTTATTTATAATTTTTATAATATGTTCATAAACTATTAAAGTTAAGTTTTTATTTTGTAATATAAATATTCCTGGACAAATTACACACGGCCATCTAGTCCCAAACTAAGCAAAGCTGATTATTATATCAGTATAGATGGTATATATGGTATTATTTATAAGCTTATACTCGTAGCTATAGTAATTTAGGTAACTATTTTAAGTGGCATGAATAATGATTATTCATTATTATTATTTATTCACTGCTGCGATATGAGTCTTCCCCTCAATTAAAAGAGATTTAGAACGCACGCTGCTCTACTCTGGATTTTCAGAGGCAAGCCGCTTAAAGGTCAATGACTTGGCTTAATAACTGTCAATTTATGACATCAGCCGGGAACGACAGCTTAACGTGTATTACTTTAAATCACTGATTATCAAAACAACATCCATAGTGCATACTAATGTTACAAAATGTGATCGTGTGCTTTTGTCTGTTTGCTTCTTTTTCTTTCACGTCAAAAGGATCCAATTGGCGTACATATTTTTAAGAGGATAATTTAAGTCCTGGGGAGTGACATAGACTACGTCCCGGAATCCCGGAAAATATCTTATTCCCATGGGAAAAAAGCTCTGTCAAAATAATGACCACATGGCTAACAGCCAGTTTTTAACAAATGTTAAAGTATTATTACTTTCACCCTGCGCTATGAAGCGTATCCTGGGCACACCCATTATTTAAACGATACCATTCGTTGCCTTTCTCATTGCCTACGTTGGCAACTCGTCGACTGCGGTTTCTGTAAGGTGGAAATTTGGTCTAATTTGTGCGAGACATCTCGCCATGCCCTATTTCCACTGATGCATTGAGATAAGTACGTACATATATGACATTTACTTTAATATATATCTCATTACCTTAGATATGTATATACCTACGAGTATATCCATGTCTCATTATTAGATAATATATCTATTTAGAGATTTATATTTATACTAGCTACCGTCCTGGCCTCGGACAAATTAAGTTTTTGACAATTTAGGGTAGAAATAATGTTTTTTATACTTACGTAAAGAGTAAATTAGGATATATTGCATATGAAAAAAATCATGATAGTGAAAAATCTAAATGAAAAATTGAAAAATGAAAAATTTAAATCTGTTGCGTGGTTAAGGAGAAGTTAGCGATAAACAAACAGCCACGGCAAAGCGACTTTGTTTTATAAATTATTTATTATTCGTTAGATTTTTCTTGCTAATGTACGCTTGTTCAGTTTGTAAGCAGTAGTTCCTATATTGACAAATTATTTTATTATATTTAGAAACACGTTAAAAATGTGTATAGATTTTACAAACAGCACCCCTAATGAAGTATCAAAATATCATTGAAGCCGATTGATGCTCATTTCTGTAAATATACCACAACTAAACTAACCACAACAGCGCCAAAAGCCAAACTGAGGGGCAATTCTCGTAATTAAAATGTAGTCAAAATTCAGTTTTGATCCAGTCTCAATCTCACAAATGTCAAATTTGGTATTCTCGTATCACATTATGTAACTTCAAAGTTTGATTTAAGTGGGATTACATCGAAATATGACCGAAAATTAAGCAAATTGAGAATGTTACTTTGTCAACAATAAGAATTGCTTATAATGAATTAATGAAATCAAGTGTATAATTTTAGTCAATTCACAATTCAATCTCGATTCGGTCAACTTTCAATCTGCGATCGTAGACAAATTACGAGAATTGGCCTTCTGATCATTATGGTAGTCTTACCATAATGATCAGTTTGGCCTTTGGCGCTATTAACAACTCATGCTACAATAAAAAGAGATGAGCCATGACTGACAGATCAGTGCCCAGTCTAGATCTTCAATCTGAAATTTCAAGAAGTGTTCTTGTGTGCTTTTAATTTGTAATAAGAAAGGATTTTTAAAAATTAAATTAAAAGAAGTAAATCAGGATTAAAGATGACTAAAAATATGCTGAAATTACATGAAGTTTATTTCAGAAATTATAGATACATAAATCTTATCTTAAATGAGAACTAAAAACAATCAAAATCAAAACCATAGAAGATATACGCACGAAATATTAAAATAAGTTGCATAAAATATGAGGTAAAACCTTTGACTTACGTTTCAATGGACGTCGGATTTGCACTCAAAATTATCCGAATCAAAAGAGATACAATTCATAAAAAGAGGAATAAACGCGTGCCAGTCTTCATTTAGTCTACTGACAGACTATACGTTCTTAATGCTGTACTGTATCGTAATAACTTGAAAAACTATTTAAGTGAGAAAAATTATGATAGATCGATGATGGAGCATCATATTATTTAAAATTTTGGAATGTTTGTATTTCCATAGAGTATATCTACCAACCATCCGAATGGATTAAAAATTACGGTAACTACATATAATTTATATATGTATTACCGTAATTTATAATCCATTTGGATGGTAGCTCAATGGTTAGAACACAACAGGACGTCGAGAAGAGATTAAGGGTGAAGGGTAAATAGGATGGCAAAACAAGCGCTAAAATGGTTGAGTAAAATTGAAACTTCGTGATGCAGCGGTAAAGGGAATATCGTTACGCAGATAAAGAGAGGTTGAAATAGGAAACGAAAGAGAAGATAGAAGAATGTTAGAATCTGAGTTTGTAGACTGGAATGGTATGGTAGAGCAATGAGGAGATACAACTGAAGAAAGATAAGACGAGGTAGTAAAAACAACTAATTGTAATCTGCTCCTTCGTTTGTACGACTAAATGTCTCGTATTAAAATCCTTTAAATCCAATATAAAGCTTATATTCTTATGCGATAGCGAGAATATCTTCGCAAATACACCTAGAGTGGGTCAACATAAGTAAAGATACAAACATAAAACGGAAAAACCTTATATACCACATATATTTATATCTTATACAGTCTTTAATATTGATTGTCATTAAGATAAAGTAGTCTTTTTATTATAATCACCGCTAAATCAATAGCAGAGGCGTAAACCGTGACGATTAAATATATAAATTGGACAGACACAATTTTATTACATTACAAGAACAAGTCAACGTCCATCTTAATTAGTGATTTGCCGTTACTCGCTCGGAGACATTAAATGGAGACTATTTGGAATAAGTATATTTTGATGTTCATTGCTCATCTTCAGACATCTCTTGTTAAGTTAAAAGTTACACTTCCAAAACAAAGTACCTACACGTTCTTACTAATAAAAAATATGACAGAAGTAAACCTTTAACAATGATGTTCCTCGTAAAAATGACATTATACGATGTGATAATAGTATACTCGTATTTTTTTATTAATGTGGGGGCTGGTGGTATTAAGTACTTGATTCGCTCTAATTTCGCTTCAGTGCTATTGTACGACTACATAAGTACTGAATTAATATATCACATTTGCTTTCTTTCTGTTCATACGACTAATATGCGACAGGATCACGCACGGAAATGGAGCATGACTGAAACTGTAACTAAATATTGAAAGCTAAAGTTGAAATTCATCTGTGGAACTGGATAGATAATATATGATCAAAACATTTTAAGGTAAACATCAAAACAAGATATTAAACATTATGTTAAGCAGTTCTACTGATATAAATTAGAATATTTTTAATTGAAACAGAATGAAACAGTAGATTCGTGGGTATCATTTTGCATTCGGAAGACGCAAACAGTTTTCCAGAAGCACTGTGAGTAGAGACGATTTGTGTGTGTACTCGAAATCAAAATAAGTTTTCCAGTACAGCGGTAAATAGTTTGGATAGATGACATCCCAGAGATATACCCCACTGTAGCTGGATAGGCTTAGATTGCTGGTGTTGGATACGGACAGACTTTCTCACAACATATATAGCCTTCTCTGCAACTCAGTATGGCGATGGTGGGCCTCATATTCTTGTAAGGATTCCAGAACAGACCAAGATGGACGAAATATGGAAGGCGATTCGAGAAGAATACTCTAGGGATTTTATGTACTGCCATATTCGTAAATAATGAGTTAATTACCATCTTCATCATCATTTAGCTCTATTACTACCAGAAAAAATATTATTATCAAAACTAGTATCACATTTTTGTCCTTCAAAATTGACCATAACCTAACAACTAACCAATAAACTAGACTTTAAAATAGACAATTTTCTAGTTAAACTGAAGTCAAAAGTGGATGTAGTTAATAGTTTAGTATCATAGCGTCAATTGTTTTAGTATGTTTTAATTCTGATAGACTACTATAGATTGACTAACTGGCATCGAAGGTCATTCCCCAGCGCGTCACATTATTAAACCCATTAAAACGATGGTCGGCGAGACGGATTAATTTATTGTTCATGAGTGTTCACACATAATAGGAGATTGATATTTTTAATTCTAGTTAAACATTGTGTAAGACTAATCAAAATTCAAAGAAAACTAACATAAGATATGAAGGATGCCTGGAAGAGATCTCTTAGAGAGGGAAAAACCGGGATAAGCTCGCTTTTGCAAAATTACAAACTGTTGCATTTGTATTAGTTTTAAGAATTTTTACATTGTGTTTGTTTGTAACAGTTATAGTTATTATATATTTTATCTATGTGTAATAAAGAATATATAATTAATCTTCTAATTTAACTTAGATAAATGAGTATCTCATATGGTTTAAAAGACAACTAAATTGAATTGGAATGAAAAACATTGCTATTACGTAGATACTATGTTATAGAGGTAATTTCCATTTTCCCTAATATGACTTCTCTCTACCTATTATAACGATTATTAACACTGCAGTTAAATTCAATTAACTTCAAAGTGGAACAATGATGGTGCTGAATGTTGATAATTGAATAGAGTACCAACGGTATTAATATTAATTTATCGTTGTGTTGGCAGCAGTGCCTATGGTAGCAATGCACTTGTGATATTCCTAGTAGGTACTGTTTACTTGTATGTCATCGAGTAGTCTGAACAAAACTAAAATAACGAGATAGACTTAAATATATATAAACCTTGATCAAAGCTCTTCTTATATAGAAACTTGCTTGAAATGGATTACTTTAAGGAATTAAATAAGTCAGGCAGCAAAGGATTTTGTTCAAAAGAAGAATTTCATTAGTGAAGAATTAATTCATTTGCAATTTTGTAATAATAAAATACAATTAATACAGAAGCAAGTAAATATTAAACAAATAGAGAAATGGTTTTAATTATGACTGATTTTATAAATTAGAACATAGCCTGTTAATCAATATGTAACATAATAATATGTTGTGTTAATTATTGCTTTACGTCAATACATTAATCATCTATCGAGCATGTTTTACTATGTTAAAGTACTTTTCAAACAGTGTAATTATCCAAAATTATGTATGTGTTTGTAGAATAAAATACAAACAAAGATGTTAACTACCTAGAACTAAAACTTCATAGCTATAATTTATGTTACAGTATGATAGAATGTTTGCGTTTCTGAAGATTCTGAAACTTTGGAATGTAGTGGTTTGCTTTAATTTGCAGGAAGTGAAAAACGTCAAAACTTTTCCGAGGAATTGGAACGTGGGAAAGTTTGCTGGCAAAAGCTATATTTGTCAAGAAAAAGCACTTGTTATTGTCGTATTTTTGTAGGTAACTGAGATGAAGATATTCTTTTCAAAATGAAGTTCCCGTTTGAAACCAGTACTTTATTGTTATTATGCAGATGATTTTTGTAAAGTTGTTCCATGGGCGCAAAAATGATTTGTGCGCTTTTTGTAGCAGTCGAGTAAGCTTTATGATACAAATATTGTGTTTTAATAATGCATTATATTTTGCATTATAGACCTTTCGTACCGCATTGAGGATATTTAAACCCTTATTTACGGCACCATTCATTTTGTAATGGACTATACTTACATGATGTCAAATTCTTTTAATCAATGGTTGAACCTTGTCAATCACATTTGCGCAAGGTACGGTAATGTAGTAGGTATTCTAGGTAAGTTATGTATTCAAATAATCTGTCAAATGTTAGAGAGACGGCTAAGCAAATAAAAGCCCTTAGATAAAACGTTTTCCGAGTTTGCTTATCAGCTTTGTGAGGGAAATCGAGTTCCAGCTTCGTCTTTCAATTTTCTCGGCGGATGAAATGCTTTGACTGAGACATGTCTTGTGAAAAACATGCTTATTAAAAAGGAATTCAATTTCATGCAGCCATTTTTTTCTCACAGTTGTAAGGAAATTTTGTTTATTTGTCAATTCAAGGTATTATGGCTGGCGCTACTTACGCATCGCGTCTCGTGCGCTCGTCCCAGAATTTCTCCCAAAAGGTGGATCTGTTTTTGATGCGGAGCACGCTGGTGCTCAGGGTGCGCGGCAGCGTGCCGCCGCTGCTGCTGGCTGAGACGCCGGTCGACATGCTGTGCTCTGACGCAGAGCTTTTTGCGATAAAAGAGGCGACTCCGCCGGCGGCGCCCAACCTCTCTGACTGAGATCCCGAGCGCTGCATGTCGGACGGGCTCAGCGCTCCGCACTACATTGCACGACGGTACAACCGGTACTGACAAACTTATCACGGACCACCGTCATCAATTCGACATTAACGTCGCCTGCATGTCTACTACGTTAACTGATATTTACGCTCAATGACGATTTCAGCGTGCTTTTCGCTCGCCACAATTACATAAGCGTTCTCTCACAATACATACACTGTCAATGAATAGAGTATCTTCCTATCTTATTTGTGATTTTCAATCATATCAACGCACCTACATTTGTTCGTAGATAACTTTATCTCACTCGTTATCAATATTGTAAGTGAAATTTATGTTTTTATACTATCAGACAACAGGGTAATATCACAACAAAGTAATCGGTAAAATTATTAATGAAGTTACCTAATATACTCTAAAACAACTTTAAATAAATTTTAGGCCTCATCCTTGGCACCAATTAAATAGTGGTCTATCTCGATCGCGTTTGGAATGGCGCGGCGGGCGTCAGCGGCTAACCTGTCAGATCAGTGAACGACCTCGACACTGTACAACCAGCAACTTTATTTACACTCCGGTAAATATCCGCACATTAATTTTGAGCGTATAAACATCGCGCTCGAGAGACGGTCACTTCACGGGGCATGCACACTTGCATCTGCGCTCGAGAACTGATTAGATCTGACAGTCACATTCTAGTCGGGGTTTGAGTTTCAGCGGGGGGTTTTGCGGCAGAATGCTGTGTGCATCGCGTGGCGTGGGTACGGGTGGTAGCGTGTCGCCGGGAGCCCGCGCGGACTATCAATGGAGAGGAGCAACGCGGCGAGTCGGCGAGGCGCAGCATGTCGGCGCCGCGTCTCGCTCGCTCGCCCGGCCAGCGCCGACACCGAGCGACTCCGCCCGAGGATAAATTTGGCGCTAATAGAAACTGGCGGCGGTGGGCGCCGGTAATCAATGTTAGACGTGGAAATCGAGTGCCAGCATGAACAGTACCAGAAGAATTCACTTGTGGATCGAAAGACCCGTGGTTATTTGTTTACTTGTGACATAGAGATGCGTCTCTGCCCGCTACATATTGGTACATAGCCCACATCTTTGCTTCTTGCTTGCATATTGGGTTGTTAGTCTAGGGACCCAAAGCTGAAGCTACCAGGCAATACCAGCCACAGCAATGGTAACCAGCATTGGAATTTTTGATCGCGAGAATAAAAGTAATTTTTTTTTTATACTACGGATGGCAGACAAGTATACGGCCCGCTTGATTTGATGCGGTTACCGTAGCCCTATCGTAGTCGGAGCATGAAATATCGCTCGCGCGCTGCCATACCAGCTGCCTACGCAGCAACCCCTTCCTTTCTGGTGACCTTACTCACTCGCAGCAACACAACAACCCTTAAAGGAATTGTTATTCGGCTGCGGTCTTCTATGAGGTCGCTTATACGCTACCTCTCTTTTCCCAGACCCTCTTTCGCTAGTTGTATCGCAAGGTGTATCGCGTGGAAGTGAGGTTGACTTTGGTTCTGAAGATCACTTACACTCCAAATTGGCAGTAATCGTGTTTAGTTTAGTTGGTAGAAACCCTACACCGAGAGACTACCTAGAGGGCCCCAGGGGCCCTACCACTTAAACTGAAGCCGATTACGATCTGATGTTTTTTATAACTTCACCATTCAATAGTGATAATAGTAACAAGCTTAGCCGGTAAGGAGGAAACTACTATGCCGATTAAACTGAAGATTTAATCGGTAGAGCAGTTTTGTTATCACAAAAATAAAAAAATTGTACACAAGTTTATTCGCAATCAAAAAACCCAATGGGAATCGGCTATCGCTTAGGCCGTAGGTCCCCTAACCGTACACTGGATAGGAAATGTAACAATAGGCTATTTTCCAATGTTTAAAAATTGTATAAATTGTAAAAAAATATTTAACAATATCGTAAAATACACAAAACTATAAAGATCTGCTAACTTTCATTCTAATATCTTCCGTCCGACTTATTTTAGCGTCGATCAAAGTTTGGCGGGAATGTCCATTTTAAAAGTATGAAATTATTAAAAAATAATATTTCCATTGGAGAAGCAATAAAAAATGCTATAACTTTTATTATGATACTAACCACATAAACGTAATATTTAACATAGCTGTGGTACAAATTTCTGATTTGATGCATACAAAACACAAACCTGTGACGTCAAACTCAGTAGCCTTTTGTATGGAGCGTTTTCGGGAACGTCCAAAATTGTGATTTTCAAATTAACATACCTCGAGAGATTTTTGTGCTATCGAAGTAATTCTTTCATCTATGGTTATATTATGGAGACGTCCCTACATATCAAACCGAAAAAAATGTTAGTCAAATAGCCTATTGCAACTTAAAGGCAATGTACGAGTAGCTATGTATAAAGTAGGCTAAAAGAGTGATACGAAAATTTGTGACCACTTGTCTCATACCGATACCTCCAAGGAACACTACGCCAACTAAAATTTCAATAGTTTTCTTTTTTTATCTAAATCGATTCATTACTTCAGTAACTTTATGCAACCTGAATTCTATTTATAAAAGACACAGACACAACAAAATCGACAAATACAAACCGCTAAGTAAATGTATAACTCATTTAATATGAGTTATAGGTGTGTATCTGGATGTGTATGTTTTGAGTTGGCGTAGTGTTCATTGGAGGTATCGATACTTTGTGTGGTCAAAAATTTTACCTATACCAACAGCAATACCTACCTGGTACTTCGTATTTAATTGTGTCTGGTGGATGTTGCGTTAACTACCTATATTGTACTATTGTAATTTTGGTTGACATAAGTTTCGTGCATGTAAATTTTATCATATTTGTCTAGTAAAGGGTGTTCGTTCTATGTATCTCTATGTACTCATACAGTGGTAAAATAGTTTTTTTTTATCATTATCGTCCCCCTGTAAGTTACTCCTAGGTAAAATTTCCAAGCAATATAGTTGAATCTTTTGAGAATTTTATACTCAGCATCATTGTATGTTTGAAAAGTTTGGATGCGTCATCTTTTTTTTTATATGTGAGGGGGTAAACGAGCATGTGGGTCACTTGATGGAAAGTAATCACGACTGCTCATGGAGATCAGCAACACCAAGGGGCCGCCGATCCATTGCCAGCCTATAATCCTTTGTTTCTTTCTGGTGACCTCACTCACTCGCAGGAACATAACAACCTTAAAGGGGATTGCTATTTGGCTGCAGTATTCTATGTGCTGGAGGTACTTCCTCAGTCGGACAAGAAACGTCTGCTTGTAACTTTCTATTAGCACATCTAAGTCCTCAATATGCCTTTTTATCTATGTGTCACTGCTAAGAAGGGGCGTGGAGAAGCAAAACAAGAAAATCCATATAAGCATTGTGCTCTTTTTGCACAGAACTTTAGTGGTGCATCAAAAAGACACAGACGTAGAATACCAACACCCCTCATTAGCTGAATTGTAGCTTCTTGTAGCATTTAAAATTTATGAAAATGACATATTTATTAAATCATCTTTGTTTGTTTGTAATATCTTTATTGTACTAAATAAAACAATAATAAAATGAAATCTTACTTGGAATAATAGCTGTACAAAGGCAGACTTATCCCTCTGAGGGATCTCTTCCTGTTATTTCTTTAAATATTTGAGAGGATTATTTTATATGCTCCCTTAGAAAAACTATTATTATTAGGATTATTTTATGTTATAAATTCATTCTTTCATGTAGCTAATTGTTTCTTGTATTAGAAGTTCTGTTGAGATCTTTAATATTGTAAGCAAGTCACGTATGTCTAGCTAACTGCACTATTGTGTAGTACACAATGAGTCTACATATTGTATTCACAACGTAATACAAACGTTATGTCTATGCCATTAAAACACAAATTGGGGTACAACTTATTTGGCGCCTTACCAAGTGGATTATGTAGGAATTGCGCATCAAAATGAAATATTCCAGTAATCTCATAAAACTGGAAATTAAAAGTAACAAGATTCTATAGTTTGTACTGTTCTGCAAATAATGTGCAAAACATAACCCCTTTTTTTACCAGATTTAAAAGTTTCAACACGGTGTCTGTAATCAAGTTAATATTTACCCGCTCTCTAGTGTCCGATTGAGCTGAAATTTGGCATACTCAATTGATTCTCGTGACAAGGCATGATTACTTAAATCCAATATGGCCACCGCCAGAAATTGGCGATATATAATTTCCGCTTTAACTCCTACGTAAAGGGAGCGAAATTAAAGGGCTTTATGAGCGATATATGGCAAGAAAACTTTTTTAAAAGCTTATATTTTTTTTGTTTATACTTTTTGTATACATATCGCGTGGGCAACGATACAAACTTATAAACGAGCATAATACAGCACGCCTGATGTGAAGCTGTTACCATAGTCTTTAAAATACTAGTTACATAAGAAACTCTCACGAGTTGCTAACCCAGCTACTGCAACACCTCTTCAGGATTTTATATCCAAAAACAACTATTCCAATTTATTTGTCTGCTATTTTGTTTTTTTATCTAGTCTTTTAGTGCGGTCAAGTCAACATTTGTATGCCAAAGGCGATTTTTATGCAAAAGAAAGCATCGCCTCCCAATTTACTTCGGGATATTATTAAAACGTTATTCGGAGGCGGAGATTCTTTATTAAGATTGTATCCACACCGAAGTTACATTTCGTAGAGCATCTTTAGAAACGACGAATAACAAAAATTGTTTTACATAGATTCTAGTTCGTATAACCGTCTGAACCAATGGCAACTTCACCTGCACGCGGTGCACCCTGCTGGCTGACAAACGAAGCTCTGGCCAAAAGAGAGGAAGGGAACGTAATTGTAAGCTACCTGACTGGGGAATTACCTCCACTTCATAGAATACCGTAGCCAAATAACAGTTCCCTTGAGGGTTGTTGTTTTTCTGCGAGTGAGTGTAGCCACCAGAAACAAAGGAGGAAAAGAACGCATGCTGCGTTGGCAGCGAGGATGACGTTAGCGATATTTTATGTTCCGAGCGTTAATATGGTGGGGAATGTACCTCCACCTTACAGAATACCGCAGCCAAATAACAATTCCCTTGAGGGTTGTTGTGTTCCTGCGAGTGAGTGAGGTCACCAGAAAGGAAGTAGATGCTGCGTTGGTGGCGGCGCGCGAGCGATATTTTATGTTGCGAGCGTTAATATGGCTACGGCAATCGCTTCACATCAGGTGGGCCATATGCTTGTCTGCCACCCGACGTAGTATAAAAATAAACCGGACAAGTGCGAGTCGGACTCGCCCACCGAGGGTTCCGTAGGTACGTAGTATCATTATTAAATTTGATATTTTTCATTATAAATAAGAAATAGTGCGTCGAAAAAAATAAATAAAATATATTTTGCAATGTGTACATCAAGCCCTTTCATATGATACCCCATTTGAACTAGTAGTTTCAATTTGAAATTTCGACACCCTATAAAAAATATAGACCCCCTATTTTTTAAGATCTATTTACAAATGTATAGTTTTGAGATTTATTCCTGTACTTGTAGTCTATAACGATGTTACTTGCCAAATTTCATAGTTCTAGGTCAACGGGAAGTACCCTATAGGTTTTGATTCCCTTGAGTGTGTCGAAATATGCGTTTTTTGCTGAATAAACGGCCGTAACTTTTTTCTACGTAAACTTAGCAGTTTGATTTTTTTTTAACTTCATGGGACCGTAGACCTGAGTATACAGTTCAAATTTCAGCTTGATACCTCCAAGCATTCTCGATATAGAAATTCTTGACAGACAGACAGACAGACAGACAGACAGACAGACAGACAGACAGACAGACAGACAGACAGACAGACAGACAGACAGACAGACAGACAGACGGACAACAAAGTGATCTTATAAGGGTTCCGTTTTTCCTTTTGAGGTTCGGAACCCTAAAAATGTACTCATGCCTGCGTTTACTAATAAAATCAATTTGTCGCAAATGAAGTCGCAGGTGTTCACTACTCACTAGTAACTGCAACTTGTTTTCGTAAACAACTGTCGGGTATTTTAGTTTTATTACTACCTAAAATAGAAAACATGCTCATTATTATTTCTATACATCAAAAGAAAAGTTCCCTTCCTCATCAATGTCGGGTTTAAAGTTTAAATCACTGATCGTAAAACTTGAAATTTACAAAAAATGTTTCTTTAATGTGTAAACGTGACATAAAAAGGGATCGTAAGAAGGGAAAGTATAAAAAAAAACAATTCTGACATCACCTTTGTGTTCGTCTGTTTCTCACAAGCATTTCAGATACAAATACTTGAAAATTGACATAGATGTAACTTGTCATAGCCTCATGTTGAATATATGAAAGCTAACTTGCAATTTCGACAGATAATGTTCATTTGATTAGAAAAATGCATAGGTATTTTAAAAAGAAATAAACAAAAATTTTATTTGACATATATAGGATTTCCATTAATGCTATTAATAGTGCTTTGATCTATGTATTATACCTACTGTTTGTCGTTAACTAGAAAAAAAACATACTTTATTGTTTTCGGTAGACATACCTAAAACATCCAATGTACATACTTTGAGAAATTTGTGCAAAAGTATACTTACCTATATACATCATCATCAGGTCATTTTAGTCTCCACCACAGGAGCACGACCCTCTCTCATCCGTCCTAGAAGGAAGGAGGATTTGGCCTACACTCTCCACGCTGGCCAAACGGGTTGGGGAGGCCTGATCGATGTTTGATAATGTATTTCCCTTAGTCGCCTTGTACGTGATTCTATTCTAGTCTAGCCGGAAATCACACGGCCGACCTATATACATACCGCTATATATTTTTTTATTCCAGGCATTTTTCCATTTTTCACTATTAAAACCTACAGTAACAGCCTTATTAAAATATGTGAACATTTATATAGAGCCTTATGGTGGAAATTTTGCGTTCGCTGTTATTTATTTCAGAAAAGAAATATCCTAACGTCTACAGTTTTCACCAGTGTTCACAAACCATCAATGCAAAAAACTTGTTATTAGTTTAAACACAAAGTAGACAGCTTATTTAAATTGAATTATTTTTTCTTATCTAGGTCATACACACTTTTGTTTTGTTATGATCGAGTAGATATCCATTATTAAAATTAATCTTCTACATTTATAGTACGACTTCAACCGACATAGATAATTCGTATATCAAGAAATGCAATAAAAGTTCATATTATTCTTATTTAATAGTCATGCAGCTATCTATGTACGTGATGTGTCGTTTCTAATAGTTTTATGAATGTATACCAAATGTGTACTATTACAAACTAAATCAGACGTTAATTTACTACTTTTTAGACACTTCATTTTAATATCTATTTCACTACCATAATTATTCAAAATAAAATTAAATGCATGGCTTCGTGAACCACATTAAATATCAAAATACTCTTCTGAAATATTTAAATTTAACGAATAGATTTTAGAATTTATAATTTTACAAAGAACGTTTTCGTATTAACTATTACAGAGTTAATCAAAATTTCTCAAGATCAAAGCGCTAAAGGGATTGTACAGTTATAAAGTGTACACTTGGGAACATCAATGGAAGCTTCGACGCGAACAAAGAAAGCGGGAGACAAAAGCAAGCGAAGAGGAGAAAAAGCTATATTAGGTGCTAAATGTGCATGCATATATTAGTAATAGTACATACGCTCTGTCCAGCTGCGCTGCCTCGGCCTCCTTGAATCTGTAAGCAATTCAATAATAAGGAAAAGAAAGACACAACATTGACCTAGGGACATGTTTATGCCACCTAAGCGGATTAGGTCGCTCAAAGTATGCGGGGTTCAGCTCACACTGATAGTTGTGCTAGAATAGTGTACTGATAGGCTTTGTAGAAGTGGCAATAGCATGAAATTATCCCGGTTGAATTATTATACATTTTGCACCTATAAGATCTTTTCAGAAATATAATAATAATAACATTAAAAATGCCATATTAAGACGCGATTCAGATTTTCATTCGTACAGAGGCTGTCATAGAAAAACGAGAACGAGTCGAATTTTTCGTGAAACTCGTGTCACCGAGAATCGAGCTTAATAGGCAGGAAAAATATTTTAAGAATTTGTTTCTACCATTGCAAATTTTAAAGGAAAAAACAGTGTCAAAAATGCAAATTCCGCAATTCGGCTATGCAGCAGAACCAGATTTAATTATTGTGGTTGCTTTTTTATATTTTAATTCTGTCTTCGTTATTAATTATCTATATCATCATGCTATGTGCAAATCTGTGTTTTGTAATGATTTGTTTATTTTTTTATCCTGTATGTAGGCTCAATTACGGATAATCTCTAATTTTGGCTCCTACTTCTGTTAACACCTTCTTTACTATATCCATAAGAGATTAGATAAATACTTCAGATTTAAAAACTTGATTGACAAGCATCTAATCTTTCAAGTGCAAGTGCATTATCAATTCAACCAGGTTGCATCACTTTGTTACAATTGGATATGTTAAACGTATGGCAGCTGTAGTTAATTACTTTCAATATGGGTATTTATTTACTGGCTGCTTCTTGCATTGTATTTAAAATTACCGTCTGGGACCTTCTTCGTGCATAAAAAGCAAGTATGTGCAAATGAATGCCAGCGGTGTATATCGCATATCTTAATACTAGGGGGACGTTTTAAGAAAGATTCTTCTTTTTTATACATTACCGCTTAGCCAACTGGAAAGGCGTTTTTAAAGATTTCATACTACTGTGTATGTGTGCATGGTATTGCCATAATGTTCGCTGTATGTGAGTAAGCAGGCTACTGTACTGTTAGTCGTTCACAACATATAAAAGTATACATGGCACAGTATAAAATAATAATATGGCTTACTTTCCGCGTTCCAAGTGATCATATCTTCCATTTTTTATGTGAAAATGTGCTAAAAAAATAAAACAACTAAATATAACAATTTCGTGTTGAGATATATTAATATTTTTAAGTATAACGATATGACCGAACAACATGCGAAAACTAGGAGTTTCGGATCATGTCTTTGTTAAAAGCAACACCTGATATATATACGTAATTACGAAAAAAGAAAATACTCGTTTCATCACCTTGATTTGAATACAATAATGAATCAGCTATTTTTGTCAATAGTTCAGAGGCCCTACCGCCTAAACCAGTTCTCATCGTTTTTTTATATTGAAAAACAAACTTCACCTTAGATTAGCGGTAATTGTGTTTAGCTTTACTGGTAGAAGCCTTGAAGCTCTATCGACAAAGCTGAAGCTGTTTGCCATTAACTTAACCTTGAAGTTCTTAAAAAAAAATGTCGTGAAGGCGTTTTTATTAGATCGGCAACGCGCGCGTGATGCTCCTGGAGTTGCAGGTGTGCATAGGATGCTTTCCATTATGCTTGCACCTCAGTGGTATAAAAAAATCGATTGGAATCGGCTTCAGCATAAGGCCCCAGGGGTCCTATCCAAGTGGAGCGTCATCGGATTTTTTGTTTACGAAAATGTAACTTGAGTTTAGATTATCAACAATAGGCTATTTTCCAATGTTTAAAAATTGTATAAATTATTTAACAATATCGTAAAATACACAAAACTATAAAGATCTGCAAACTTTGATTCTAATATCTTCAGTCAGACTTTTTTTTTGCGTCGATCAATGTTTGGCGGGAAAGTCCATTTTAAAAGTATGAAATTATTAAAAAATAATATTTCCATTGGAGAAGCAATAAAAAATGCTATAACTTTTATTATGATACTAATCACTTAAACGTAATATTTAACATAGCTATCGTACAAATTTCTGATTTGATGCATACAAAATACAAACCTGTGACGTCATAATTCGGTAGTCATTTGTATGGAGCGTTTTGGGGCAGTCTAAAAATTGTGATTTTCAAATTAACGTATCTCGAGAGATTTTCGTGCTATCGAAGTAATTCTTTCACCTATGGTTATATTATGGAGACGTCCCTATATACCAAACCGAAAAAAATGTTAGTCAAATAGCCTATTGTGTTTGGCTTTGCTGGTAGAAAGAAAACGGTACTGAAAACGCTGAATATGTCTGTCAATAACTTAAACTTAAGAGCGGACGCTTTACGTACTTTGCCCAAGACATATGTTTTTAAGCCATTATACGCTGAGAGGTTATAAACCATTGAAAATAAATATAAGTCAAGTTGACAGTTCATTCAAACATCTACCATTATTTATGGTGAGTTGCTTTATCTAAGCCACACTAGATTTTCAGCGAAATTTATTGAGCTTATAAAATCGTCCGGTCGTTCTGTCTGTCCGTTGCCATGAAACTTAAAATTTAGAAATTCTGACTTCGGATTCGTGTAGAGCGTCAAAAAGTAGTAATGTAAAGTGACCTTGGATTTCCGAAAAAAAGTCGTTCTTTCTGTCCGTCCGTTGCCATGAAACTCAAAATTTTGAAATTCTGACTTCGGATTCGTGTAGAGCATCAAAAAGTAGTAATGTAAAGTGACCTTGGTTTTCCGATATCAATTCGGGATTTCGAAAAAAAAATAAAAAAAATCGCTATGGTGGCGCATGATGCGCGTCCGATGTTTTGTAATGTTGCTAAATACATTTTCTCATAGCTTTTTTTTCTCTTAAAAATCTCGATTATATTCTACGTATTTTCAGATATTTTGATTATTCAACTATATATTATTTTATTATTGATAACTTAAAATATATAGACCATAAAATATTAGGTACGGTAAGTTTTAGCCAACTAACAGAGTGCGATTTTTCTGAATTTGTATGTACGTGAAGGTAATAAAATGTCCAGCCCCCTTACCACCATCTCTTATTGCGATTCAATAATTGTATAGATTGCTTATTCATACCAATGAATAAGCAACTCTATTAACTTTGAAATAGAGTCTTATTCATTGGTATGAATAACCACTCTATTCAGTTATTGAATCGCAATAAGAGATGGTGGTAAGGGGGCAGAACTTTATACGTAAGTATTTATATAATAACATCATTTGTAATATTCCACTGGATTAGATTTATTTTTACCGACCGGTTTTGTGTTTATATTGTATGTTCATCCATTGTTCCAGTCCAGAGACAAATAAACTGAACGATTTTCTAACATCTATTAATAATATAAACTGTAACATTGAATTTTTTCACTTGTTTTTTAAGTTTCTTGTTGTTAACAAGATAACGTGAAAAGAAAATTGCGCGCGCAAAGCAAATTAAAAAAAAGTACACCAAGGAGGTTTCGAGTCACTAATTAAAAAAAGTTGTATGATAAATTCGGCACCATGGAGGTAGAAGTAAATAGGTTTAATGATGTTTTGAATTCACAAACTTAGTGCAAACGATGTTCTAAAATCAAATTTACTTTATTCTCCAGCGAATAAAAACTACTTTTGCACTTTGATATCTGAATATCGAAGAGCAAAAATACTCTATCCGTGATGGGGGGATGAAAAAAATATTTACGACCTAAAGGATCATTATTCTAGATAAACATATGTTACATATTTTATAGTCCAACTCAAGTGAAGTTGGGATGTGTTGCGAGTTATAAATAAATTTTATATAGACTTTCACATATGTAATACAAAATTTTAATGAATTGTCTTGCCACTTGTCCCTTGTTAGATACGTCTTACATATTTTTATAATCATATTAGCCGACCACGGGGACTTCATACCGCTCTAAATGAAATAATCTGTTCGATTTAAAAAAAAAATCTCTAATACACAAGTAAAAATATTCAATTTGTTGCAGTCGTTCGGAAGTTATGCGGGTAGGTTAATTTCGACTTTTAATTTTTATTAATTCAGATTCTCAGTCTTGTCTTTTCTTTATGATTGTACTAACATCACAGTATAAGTAATAGTACTAACGTACTAACATTTTGGAATATTTGCTAGACCGTTCATAGATCTTTCCTCTGTACGGGACTATTCTAACTTTCGAGTACTAGTTCCTTCCTAGTCACTATTCTTCTTTTATACTAAACTTGCCTTAGTTTTTCGTTTTATGTACGGAAAGGTGTCTTATTTAAAATAAATGCTTCATTTTATTTTCTATGTACCCGATGTACAAGTGGCATTGAGCCTGTAGTCAGTTGTTAATATTACGAATTAATTTGAATAGAGGCTTTGATACCATTATGTATCTAAGTAGGTACCTATCTAATTTGTGTGAAAGTTAATTAAATAATCTTTGCGTTGCGGACGCATTTATTTAATTAAAGCTGATTTCAACTTTTCTTGTGAAGATTAAATCAAATTATATTCTGTTGACCGTAATAGGATATTACAAAAAAAAAGTTAACAAAATATTACAAATACGAGTATACTGATTTCGCTATTTCTTAAAATGAAATAGAGAAATCAGTCCAGCCGTTCACGCTTGATGCCGTGATCAAGAGAATATATAGATTACTTAATATGTTAAATTATGTTGAGTATAACCAATCGTTTTATAATCACGATCAAAAATAAACTTTTGTATGCCGCATATTTGTGTTATATTTGTAATATTTTGTAAACTTTTTTTTGTAATATCCTATTACGGTCAACAGAATATAATACGTACGACGTATATTAGTAATGGGATAAGTATGTAGGTAGTAAGTGCACATTGTCATTCAAGTCTTAAAATACTGTCATGGCTAGTATGGTACTAACAGTAGTTCTTTGAATATTATGGGTACAGTAATGTAATAGATAATAGAGTAATTATAAAAAATTTTACTCTATAAACTCTCTCACGTCCAATCCCACTTCTCTCATTCAAAATAACTTCTTTTTAATTTTTTGCCTAATAAGATCAAGAAACACTTTATTTGTTAAAGTGGTGTCCTAGGGTGCAAACATATGGACATATTAGATATATCCTCTGGGTATGCCATTTCTATGGAGGACAAAAGATTCTTCTGAACTATAGTACATATAGAAAAAGGTATCTATTCAGAGCGCAGCGGAAATCCATTAATCTATGGTCTTATGTGTCACCAAATCTCCAAGAGAAATGACGTGTGAATAATGCAACCGCAATGGACATTTAAGCCCATAGACTAATGATGAATGAACAAATTGCTCCCCCACATTGAATGCGGTGAGTCACTAAGAAATGAAAAAATAATGTTGTCAGCTTCTATGCTTTAACTTGGTTAATTTACGTGAGGCTCCTGAATTAGACATTTAGCTAAAACACTAGAAAAATATAAGCTGACTCGCATAATATTTTTGAGGTGTCAGCGGTTCAACATCTTTGAACCAAAGCCAACCTCATCTGCATGTAGTGCATCCTGCTGACTGACAAACGAGCATCTAGCGAAAAGAGAGGTAGAGAGGAAGAGAGTATAGCACATTTTGAGTAAGTGAGGTCACCAAGGAGGAAAGAGTTGCTGCATTGGTAGCGGAGGTGGCAGCGTGAGCGATATGTCAGTTGCGAGCGTTTATATTACTGCGGTAACCGCTTCACTAGTTTCCCCACCTTATTAATATGTAAGCGGATTATTTTTAATGTTTGATAAAGACTTTCGAATCTTTCACATTAAATATAATTACTAGCTTCGGCCCGCAGCTACATGAATGTCATCGCGCTCAAAAGTAGCTTATGTTCTTACTTGGGATATAATCTATGTCCATAGGAAATTTCATTCAAATCGGTTTAGTCGTGAAAAAAAAACAGACAGCCAAACACACTTTTGATTATTTTATAATATTAGTATGGATATGGAAGTATGGATTGCCCTGATGTTTTTTTTCAACGTATGCATACGGTTTATTCCATGTGAACCTGAGATAAATCAGTTCTATTTATTTTCAAAACCTTTTATTATTGAACTGGCGGCAGGTGTATTGACGTTATTTAACTTGTTTTATTAAATAAATGTTTGTAGGTTTTATAGAACAGAGTACGTGCAGGAGTCTCACAATCTAATAGAATATTTAAAGTCCTGAAAGTTTTTGAGAGACGTTTATGAATTCATGAAAAGTTGGCTGAAAGCCATCACCATCAGTGGCAGACGTGTAGTACAAATAAATTTTCGCTTGTTTACTACCAAAGGTCACAAGCACTATTAAATGGTAAATTACAGACTTCATATACAAAAAAGTATACCTAACACGTGTTGTAGCTACTTTGTTTGTAGGTGCAGTCAAAAGTCATAAGTGCAGTACCATACCTAGATATGGGCAAAATGCCGGGCATTTACGATAAATGCCCAAAAAGTTCTTATAAATTCCCTTTTTTATTGGGCATTTACAGGTACTTACTGGGCACTTACTGTAAATGCGTGGCATTTTGCCCATCTCTAACCATACCACCTACCTTCCTTCCACCTTTTTTAATCTATATACATATATAAAAATGGGCACAGCATGACGCGTGAACGGCTGGACCGATTTCACCAATTCTTTTTTGTTCTGTTTGTTATTGTCACGAGAAGGTGCTTATGAAAGAAAAAAATAAGAAAGTTGCGAGGAAAATTAGAAAATTTTAAAAAAAAGGAACAACCATATTAACTTTTCTAGAGATGGGCAAAATGCCGGGCATTTACGATAAATGCCCAAAAAGTTCTTATAAATTCCCTATTTTATTGGGCATTTACAGGTACTTACTGGGCACTTACTGTAAATGCCTGGCATTTTGCCCATCTCTAACCATACCACCTACCTTCCTTCCACCTTTTTTAATCTATATACATATATAAAAATGGGCACAGCATCACGCGTGAACGGCTGGACCGATATCACTAATTATTTTTTTGTTCTGTTTGTTAGTGTCACGAGAAGGTTCTTATGAAAGAAAAAGATAAGAAAATTTTGCTGAACATTAGAAATTAAAAAAAAAATGAATGATCATATTAACTTTTCTAATGTAACTTTATGGCATTTGACAGATCTGTTAGTTTTTTGACAGATTGTGCGAAACCGAATCGAATTCAATATTCATTGATAAGAATACAGGACAACGTCTGTGACATCATCATCAGGTCTATTTTAGTCTCCACTACACCCTACCCTCTCTTGTCCGTCTTAAACGGAAGGAGGATTTGGCCTATACTCCCCACGCTGGCCAAACGGGTTGGGGAGGCCTGATCGATATTTGATAATGTATTTCCCTTAGTCGCCTTGTACGACATCCACGGGAAGAAAGGGAGTGATTCTATTCTAGTCTGCCGGAAACCACACAGCAAAACAACGTCAACAACAACGTCTGTGTGGTCAGCTAGTATTAAATAAAATTATTGTTATTGTTCTAATTTATAGTGAACAAATCTTTCAAATCTACTACCTATTTATCTGATTACTATTATTACTTGCGTCATCAGTTCATCGAAATTATTTCAGTATATTACCGCACTATGAAAATTGATAAGGAAACTGTTATTTGTACGTAATATATTACCACTCATACACATATAGAGATATATATCAAAACGCCGTTTTTTGTCTTTATACATAATCTTTGGTTACATATCCGACTTATTTAAATATAATGACAGATATTTGTTAACTAACACATTTCATTTCGTGCGCAAATTGAAAAGTTTCGAGCAGTTAAGTACTAACTCTTCAGTAAGATTGACACCTAACAATGAGATTTCCCTCAATTTAAGAAGAACAAAACTTTTTTAAGGTAACTTATAATAATTTCACCGCATGTAATACTCTCAGAATACGGCCACTGCTTGAGGGTTGTTCCTGCGAGCGATTGAGGTAAAAAAAAACCGGACAAGTGCGAGTCGGACTCGCCCACCGAGGGTTCCGTAGGTACGTAGTATCATTATTAAATTTGATATTTTTCATTATAAATAAGAAATAATGCGTCGAAAAAAATAAATAAAATATATTTTGCAATGTGTACATCAAGCCCTTTCATATGATACCCCATTTGAACTAGTAGTTTCAATTTGAAATTTCGACACTCTATAAAAAATATAGACCCCCTATTTTTTTAGATCTATTTACAAATGTATAGTTTTGAGATTTATTCCTGTACTTGTAGTCTATAACGATGTTACTTGCCAAATTTCATAGTTCTAGGTCAACGGGAAGTACCCCATAGGTTTTGATTCCCTTGAGAATGTCGAAATATGCGTTTTTTGCTGAATAAACGGCCGTAACTTTTTTTTACGTAAACTTATCAGTTTGATTATTTTACTACTTCATGGGACCGTAGACCTGAGTATACAGTTCAAATTTCAGCTTGATACCTCCACGCATTCTCGATATAGAAATTCTTGACAGACAGACAGACAGACAGACAGACAGACAGACGGACAACAAAGTGATCTTATAAGGGTTCCGTTTTTCCTTTTGAGGTACGGAACCCTAAAAAAGAAGAAATTGCTGCGTTGGCAGCGGGTGAGTTCACGCGCGACTGATATTTCATATTGCGAGTGTTTATGCGGCAGCGGTAACCGCTTTACATCAAGCGGCCGTATGTCTGTTTGACAACCAACGTAGTATAAAAATAATTGAGTTGTTCAGAGCCGTTTAAATTGTTTACATGATCACATCCCTTCATAAACAAGAAAAGTGCTAATGACCTTTAATGGCGGTCATAAAATTGCGATTTATAATTTCCACATTAATCCTTAAGATAGGGACGGACACCGTCACGTACGTTCCTTATGATAAAATGAAAGTGCTTGATGAGCGCAACACAATAAGTAAACGTTTAAGTTTTTTTGATGTGATAACGATGAACGGCGGATGCACTCACGAAAAATCATGACTCATTGTCACGTTCCGCCTGAGCTGGGCGTGCAAGCGAGAGCGCGGAACAGGCAATAGAGAGGCACGATCGGCCTGTTTCTTATGAAGTTATTACGTAAAATTTTGCAACGTAAACCGACTTTACAGACAACCAATTTTTTTTTTATTAATTATTAACTTATGAAAGCTTATTAAAAATAATAGGTTTATTCTTGATCCCCACATCAAGAGATATATCTCATGTAGGTAATGTTATTACATTGTAAATGCTCTATTCATAGTACACAACAAAGTCGTTTTCCGTGTCTGTCTGTCTGTCTTATTTGGCTAACTTCTCCTAAATCGGTCGAAGAATTTTGCTGCAGTTTTTATTATCAAATGATAATAAAAACTGCAGCAAAATTCGTCGACCGATTTAGGAGAAGTTTTTATTGTGCAGTTTTTATTATCATTTAAAGAATGTCTTTCGGAAAGTTCATTATGTACAATAAATACATTAATATTGTGGCATGTCGCTAGTTATCTCTGAATAAATTTTAGGAAATTTAAATATCTTAATAAACGCGTATTTTACTCAAAGTTCCTTTAACCTTAGGCCGACTTGGTATGCACTTATGACCCTGACCGTACGTCTACCGTGGTCATTGACTTAGGGCTTAGCGAACAAAACTAATCATCATTCGGAAATAACGTTATTATACTTGTGTCGTACTACTCATTTAATGTTTAAGACATAATAATATATAATATCTATATGAAGTTTTTCCTTATCTTTGTTGTTTTTGCGTAAATTATTCTATGAGTTTTGTTCTTCGACTGGGCTATTCCTTGTTTGATAGCTTATGTCGTTATTTTAATATTACGACTACGTAACTTTATTTTAATGTTAATATTTTTTTCATGGATCTAAGCATTTCCATAAACAAATGTTTGAAGGGCCACAACTGCTGTCCGGATTTTGTCATGTAACATGGGGGAATCATACGGCGGACAGTAAGGTATTATATATATGAAAGTTGACGGTCAGTTCCTAGCCGAAGACTTACTTACGAAGGGAACTTAGGAAATAAAGACTGTTCATGAAGTCTGACCTGCGACTGCTACGCTTGCGTGCTCGGTTGGTTTACTGAGCGCAAAAGCGGTGCAGGTAAAGGTCCTCTCGTCTGGTTGATTTACTGGACGAGAGACTCGCAACTCGTGATATAACCGGAAGGTTGGCGCATTAGCCGTTAGGTATAGGGTACGTTGTTCATGAAGTCTCCCATTTCGTATATGTCTGGGAACTAGCTGACGCGCGCAACTTCGTCTGAGTGAGACAGAGCGTTAAGTTTACCATTTGAAAGGTATCACGGACTTTTTTTTAGATCTTTTTAAGATGAATAAATCCGTCGTATATAATTGTTGCATAACTTGAACCGTTTACGCAGCGGACGCAACGGAAGCTTTCAAAAGGAATACTTTTTTCCTATTTTTCCAACATCTTTCATTGGTGATCCGCTCCTATTGGTAGTAGCGTGATGTTATATAGCCTTCCTCGAAAAATATGCTATCTAACACTAAAATATTTTTTCAATTCGAATGAGTAGTTCCTGAGATTATCGCGTTCAACCAAACAAACAAACTCTTGGGTTTTATAATATTAGTATAGTATATTGATTCCACAATTTCACAGTTCATATAATAAAAACAGTAATTACGTAACATAGCTGATAATAACTTTTAGTTAAGCACTAAGTTGTGCTCATTATTGAATTTAATGCTCTTCAGTATATTAAATAGTAAAAGTACATAGGTTATAATTTTATAGATTGTGTTTTCCTATAATGTCTCATTGTATAATCGAGTGCACTTAAAATACTCAAGTACTTAATGAGTTTCAAATTGACTTCTTGATTGGTTTGAGTAACCAGTGGCACTTATTCGAGTTTCCTTGCTCGCTAAGTGATTTTCCGTGTTATGACACGTAACATGCATCACTGCGGGGTGTTATGCTATTATACTTTATATGCGCATTTACTCAAATATAATAAAATAATGCCTATACGTATTGGTATACGTATAGGAACACGAAAAATCCTTAGTCTGTGTACCAACACTATGTACTTACTAAAGAAAATTATTTGTAAAGATGCGTTTACATGGGTACCTTTTTCAGCAATTATAACTCGGTAACTTTATGGGATCAATGGTGAATTCTATTAAACTGTGCAGTTGTGCCGTGATTTTGCGTTTAATTATATATACCTAGTATGGTCGATAAGAACTGCTGATCGCGTAGTATGGTGTGGCGATATCTCCAGTAATAGCTACTACATGATGCTATCGTCGTAAATTGCTTGATATAATCGTGTCGTAATTAAAAAAAATACTGGAATGGTATCATTTTTATTATCAGTATTAGCGCACTGCGATGGGTGTATGCTGAGCGCTAAGTCTGTATTACACTCTTCGCAACATCTGTAGCAACTGAGATTGCCTGAGGAAGGATGTAAATTATTTTACATATCGATAGATAATGGAAAATAAATGTATGATAGATAATGGAAAATATGTAAACCTAGAGATACCGGGTTTTACGTAGATGGACCGTTAAATGAAAAGGAGATTACGCCCACATCCGTCCCTTTTTATTTGATGTTCATCTATATAAAAGATCTTAAGTTTTTATTTCGCATTAGTCATTATCATACAGGCAGATACTCCGATAATACACAAATTGGAAAATGTATCTTCGATATGCAGATAAATGCCTTTAAAGCTTACAGAATTATCAACAGATGCATTTATATATATACACTACACACATATATATATTTTCCATTATCTATCATACATAAATTAAAAATACATATATATATATACATATTTCGTTTTGGTTCCGTGCCCAAAAATTTTAAACAAAGTTGCGGAGCTCTGCTTTCGCTCATCCATCCGTCCGTTGTCTGTCTGTTCTTCTGTCAATAGGGTCTGATATAAAGTCTCAATCGTGAAGTTACATGCAGCCTCCATGCCTGCATATTTTTTTTAAACTGCGCTGGGTGGTAAATATGCATACGGCCCGCTTGATATGAAGCAGTTACCGATATAAACGCTTGAAATATGAAACAACTTTCGCGCGCTGTTACTTCCGCTGCTAGCGCAGCAAGTCTTTCCGTCCAATAGTCCAATTCCCCTAATATTTCAACCGTAAAATGTCCATTTGCAAAATTTAAGTTTATTGATAATAGACAAATGGGACAATTTACAATTTCTACAGTAGTACGGAACTCTGAATGTCCAACGCACACTTAGTTTTTTGGGGTGTAAGTGGTTTTTTGGAGTGTAAGTGGTTTTTTGGGGTGTAAGTGGTTCATCAACATCTTTGAACCAAAGCCAACTTCACCTGCACGCGGTGCACCCTGCTGACTGACAAACGGAGCTCTGGCGAAAAGAGAGGTAGGGAGCGTAATTGTAAGCTACCCGACTGGGGAATGTACCTCCACCTCACAGAATACCGCAGCCAAATAACAATTCCCTTGAGGGTTGTTGTGTTCCTGCGAGTGAGTGAGGTCACCAGAAAGGAATGAGATGCTGTGTTGGCAGCGAGGGTGGCGGCGCGAGAGCGACATTTTATGTAGCGAGCGTTAATATGGCTACGGTAACCGCTTCACATCAGGCGGGCCGTATGCTTGTCTGCCAGCCGACGTAGTATAAAAAAAAAAAAAAAGTTTTTATTTTATTTTACACGTCTACCTAATCTCTTTTAGCTAGTCAGTGAAATCGTCAAACGGATTGCCTAACTTGGTATGAAAACATAAAGCACTAGCCTATCGTGACCGCGACCGCGACATTTGGTCGCAACGAGCAACTATCAAACGATGTAGTTGGTTGCTATCACCAATGGTCGCGACATTGACCACGCGGCTGTGACCTAATGTGAATGGTTGGTCGCTGCGACCACGACCATGGTGCAAAGCATTCCAGACCTAAGGCAAGGGTTAGACTATATACTATGTTGAACTCCACCCAAGTGAATCTGTGTGAGCAAACTAGTTTTAAATATTATTACAATTATAACTGACATGAGTTTTGAAGAGCTTCAGCGGTTTTTTTTACAAATATCAATACAGTGTTCATAAATATGAATACAAATATATGCTCAAAATTTTCATTGAATTTTACTTGTTTAGGTTATGGAAACCTGTAGGACGTGATATGTTTGTCATGCTGTGTGTACTTCAATTTTGGTCTTACGACTACCTTATAATAGGTACTTAAATGAAAATTGTTATATTTGTTGTAAGACTGTTTGTACAGTCACCTACAAATAAATAAAATTAAAATTAGAAACAAATTTGTGGATAACTAGATATTATCACCTTTTTTGTGCTAGGGCTACACACTTGTGTTGCACAGTGATTTGCGAATAACTTTTACAGTGTTCAAATATGAAATTAAAATAATTGATTTCCGGATGAGATAAAAGAACTCACACGTGGTGATTTCATGGTTTCTTATCTTATCACACTGATAGTTAATTTTCATCAATTAAATTAGTATTAATTGATTGATAGAATGTGTGACTCATAGTTTTACTTATTTATACACTCCTTTAATTTTTAAATGCTCCAAACTAGCAAAATCTAATTAATTAAAACAATGTAATATGTTTTACACGGACATTGCTCGTGATAAGTTTTATCTCAGTTTTAAGTTTCGCAAGCTATTGACATTGAACTGATAACAACTATTTAAATTATATTTTTATGTATTGATTACACCAAGGTTGCAACTATTAAAATGTTAACATAATTATTTTCATAACGTCGAATGACTTTAAACAGGACTAGTTAATTGTCACTTTTTTTATGTATAAAAATATATTATATGATAAGTTTACACATTCAAATAAATTTTAAAATCTTTTTCTAAGAAATATGTATGTATATCGTGACTCGAAGATATTATTATTCTCCGTTGATTTATCCATACAATCGATAGAACGAATCACGTAGTGCGTAAATGGTTTTCGAGACTACCACGCGGCGGGAGAGAAATATGAAAGCCGTGTCGGCAAATGTCAAGAACATGCAACTGCGTAGGTATACTCGTAGCTGTGTACAGTAGCCATGGAAAACCGGTCAATCAGTCTGGCTGTCTGTCTATGTATTCGTAATCTACAATGATTTGTTGGCTAGCTGTAACTTTTAAAGTCATACAAACCGTAAGTAGGTAATATTCATTTCAAGTTTTTTTGTTAACAAAGAATCAAGACACCACATTCTGGTCGAAGTGTAAGTGGCTTCCACCATAAGAAGAGAGGCAGTCTATCTATGTAAATGAAGTTCTGGCGAAAGAGAGGTAGGCTCGAGCCTTACTGCCGATGTACCTCCGGGTTATAGAATAACGTAGCCAAATAACGATACCTTTGAGAATTGTTATGTTCTTGCGAATCAGTAAGGTAGTCAGTAGACGCAAGAAAGAAGGCTGCGTTATCAGCGGGGGTGGCAGCGTGCGAACCATATTCTTTGTATTGCTTGCGTCAGTATGGTTGCAAAAATCGCTTTTATAAAAAAAAAATAGAATAGTAATAAAAAAAAAAATCTATTTTTTTTTAATTACGGTTTTCCTTACATTTTGTCATAAACATACATGAAAAACATTGTTTATCATGACTAGTATTTAGGATTAGTTTTACCATCAGTATCTATGTTTGCTGATAAGAATATTTATATTCTGTCAGATTACGTTATTATAGAGTGTTTAACTTACCTTTCGCTGGCGATCGAACTGTTTCTCGACATAGACTTGGGTGACATCTCGAAGTCTGAGTCTGAGCGGTAGAGGAAGGACTCGCGGCGCTGCGGCATGGCTTGGAGGACGAGCGCGGTAGACGGCGAGCCGCCCTCGAGGGGCGAACGTGCGCCGCCCGCCCCGCCGCCCGCGCCCCCACCATTCTCCACATCGAAGCTGCAACAAACAATGCCTGGATTAATCTCGAGACAAACGTATCTGTATAGCTACTCGTACATGTATTAACATTTTAAAATGCTGAAAAATGCTAGTGAGGGAATCTTGTTATACCGATGTAGAGTTATAGACTCAAAATTGATGAAGGATATAAACCTCTTTAGTAATTCATAATCATCCTTTCAACAGTTAATTGATTGAGTCTGTGTGTGACTCTGTATATAAAACCCTTGACATAATCCTATGAATAAATAGGTATTAACATGTGGTATTTGTTAAAACAAGGTTTTTTACTACTACCAAAACTATCTAGTAACTACAAGTGTAGTGTAGTAAGTGTTTACTCAAGGTCTATTCGCAACTCACGTTGCACGACCCGTATGTATGTGTAGTAACTTTATTGTAGTTTTCTCCATACACTTCAACCACTTTGATTGTCTTAAACATTATTGTAAAAATGTTTTGCAATAAAAGAAGGAATTACGCATCGACAGTAAGGTTCATTTCCTGCACTAACTGCTCAACCGGACCATATGATTGTTTGGTACATTAGTGGTAAAATTAAACGTTGAAACTCACCTCATTAGTTAGGTAGAGTTGGTTGTTCACAATACAAATGAGTAATTAAGTAATAAGTTGTATGGAAATTGTATCGTCCAGTGACAGCTTGGAATGTCAACGCAAACAGTGTGGTATTTTTTTTCTGATGGATTATGATATTGACAGTTAAAACAGACAAAGAAGTTATATACAGAAAATGCTGAATTTTTTCATTGCACAATGCGGTACAAAAACTAAGCAAAGTAATGTCCGCGGTAGGCAGGACATGACATAAATCTTAATTATTTATAAACAATATTAAAATTAACTTTAGCATTGTAACATGCATTGTAAATTCACCCTTAAGCTTTCGGTTTAAGACATACAATTTAGACAAGACAAAAAGGTTAAGATAAAGAAAATCATTCATCATAAATGAACTGTTTTGGGTAGCACTTTTTTGCGTATTGATTGATTGTGTATCTAGTTCTATTATTAATGATCTATACGTTCTATTATTAATATCTAGTATTAATGATCGAAAAGAAAAAGTAATTGTTACACTGATACGACAGAAAATCTTATATACTTGGAAATTGGTCCAAAAACGTACACATTTGGAGTCAAGTTAATTATAATATTATGTAATATATGTGGGCTTCTCGTCAAATATCAATAAAAAGGATTTAGAGTACATTTCATCACGCGAACCGAATCAAGAATCCGATTATAATCAAAGGTCTACATAATAATTAGGATTATATTATCTAAAGTCGTTGTTGTCCTTACGCATATTACGGACGGATATTATAATTAAAAGATAACAAATACACGTAAACACGCGGTAGAGCGTCATAATCTAAATCTTAGTCTAGTCATTACTACGGTGACGACGATTGTCTTTTGTTGAATAAATTGTTTTCATTAATCCCATAAACGAGGAGTTTTTGTAGGTCCTACGACCGCTATATTAATATTAGAAATGAGGATGTATGGATCGATGTTTTTTTCTTTGTCACGGGTAAACGGCTGAACGAATTTGAAAGAATTTTTGGCAAACAATATTTTCTGGGACTCTAGCCGAAGCTGATTTCGATTCAGAGCAAATATTTTGATTCCAAATTACGATAAATTAATGACAAACATCCTCAGCTTAGTCGGTAGAACTCTAGCTCTATTACCAATTGATCTGAACACATTTACAAATAATTGAAGCTGAAGTTTAATTTTTACATTCAAAAAATCTGATAGAAATCGGATTCAAAATTCGGCGAATTCGGCGGTGGGGCTCAAAGGACACTTTTTATGCAAGCAGGTTTTCACGCGGAGCAACATGTCTGTTTAGAACAGGGGTTTACAAGGTTAGAAATGGGTTCAGCTAGGTTTCAATTCTGAAAAAATATACTTTCGTGTTACTTTTACATGAACGCATTTTGTGAGGAAATTCACAATTGCGAATAGTTTAAATGCTCAAGTAGTGTGTTTTATTAAGTTAGCATAGTTTTAGTAGCTTCATCACGGACGGTTTTTATTTAGCTGTAAAAATTATGACGAGATCACAGGGTCTAGGATCGCGCTAAGGCTTGAGTGAGACTTAAATCCTGTACGAACTATCAAGCAACAACACCAAATACACGCGTATATGTAAGTATTACACAAAATATTTGAAGACCAAAGTTTTCAATCAGTGTCTTCCCCGCTATGACCTACGATGCAGAGACTTGGACTGGTTCACAGACTAAAAGTCGCACAGCGAGCGACAGGGAGAGCAATGCCTGGAATTTCTCTATGGGATCGAATCCGGAACGAAAAATCGACGGAGAACCGAAGTGGTCGACATAGCGTCAGCAAGTTGAAGTAGAAGTGGGCTGCCCACATCTGCCGAGCGACGGCAGATGAAGGAGGAAAGTTATAGAGTGGAGGCCAAGTATGGGGGCGCACGAAGCGTAGGGCGCCATCTCTCATGATGGACCGAAGACGTCAAAAAAGTGGCTGGTAGAGGTTGGATGCGGAAAGCGGAGAATCGCATATGGTGGAAAGCATTGGGAACAGCCTATATCCAGCAGTGGGTAGATATAAGCTGATAATGATGATGATACAAAATATAATAAATTAAAGAGTATAAACCTTATTGACACAGTCATGGTTCCTTCAAGAATTTTAAGTAAAACTAGGTAAAACTACATTCACTGTCCTTGCCACTTTACATATCGATATTAACAATTACAAAGTTTTTACTTTTTATTGCACACACGACCGCAAAGATACGCGACACGGTTACAAGTACTCATTGATAAGGCGTTTTTATCATTTCATAAGAGAAACTATTTCTATTATCTACTGGATACCATTTACCGTAATATAAAGTACATAATTATATTGCGAACCTGACCTAGCCTGGGGCCCTACCGCCGAAGCTGAAGCCGATTACCATCAGATTTTTTGAATGCGAAAATGACACTACTGCTTAGATTGTTCGTAATTATGTGTAGCTCAGCTGGAAGAAACTCTAGAGCTCTACCGACTAAGCTGAATATTAGGTTGGGGAAAAAGTCTTTTCGTATTTTATATGAAAATTCAAAACATTTTTTACTAAAGTTTATTTACATTTAACTAAAGTATGTAGGTGCCATTTTGTTCGATAACTTTTTGCCATCTTGTAGGTAGAGACATGATCCCATTACTATAGAAATTTTAGGACTTCTGTTCAAAAAACCACGACAAGTGGTTTTGGCAGTCTTCTCGTGATGTTAACCTGACATTGCCTAAAGAATTCTGAAGAGACCGAAACAGGTGGAAATCAGAAGGTGCAAGGTCAGGACTATACGGCGGATGCATTAACACCTTCCAGTCAAACTCTCTTAATTTTTGCTGAGTGGCTAAAGATGTGTGAGGTCTAGCGTTATCATGATGAAAAATCACACCCCTTCTGTTAATTAATTCCGGCCGCTTTCTCTCAACTTTTTGCTTTAATCTCATCAGTTGTTCACAGTAGAGTTCAGAATCGATAGTCCTGCCTGGCGGTAACAGCTCATAATGAATAATGCCCTTCCAATCCCACCATACACACAGCATCACCTTATTGCGGGTTAACCCGGGTTTTGCCAGAGTCTGTGAAGCCTGACCGGCCTTTGACCGCGACCTTTTTCGCACGTTCTTGTCGTACATGATCCACTTTTCATCACCAGTTATAAGCTTTTTCAAAAACGATTCGCTTTCATTACGTCGTAGTAAAGAATCGCAAATGAGTACACGGTTCATTAAGTTTCTTTCAGTGAGATCGTGAGGCACCCAAATATCGAGCTTTTTAGTGTACCCAGCTTTTTTCAAATGCGCCAAAACTGTTTTGTGGTCAATTCCTAATTCTTCAGCTACGTCGTAACTACTGATATGCTGATCTTGCTCCACTTTTTCAAAAATGGCATCCATTTTATCCGTAACAGGGCGACCAGAGCGACGTGCATCTTTCACATCAAAATTTCCTGATTGAAAACGCTTAAACCAAATTTGTGCTACTCTCACAGACACTGTACTAGATCCATAAACGTCACAAATTTTTTTCGCAGCTTGCGTTGCATTTTTACTTTTTTTGTAGTAAAATTTTAAAATGAATCGAATTTCTTCATTAGATTCACTCATCTTGACAGTAAAAAAAACAAATGAAAATCACACATTTACCTAATTTGAATTTGGAATTATCTTTTTTAAAATTTAAACTTTTTAAAGATATCAAAACCTGCCAGATACAAATGGTATAACCAAAGAGATTTTATTACAAGTTCATACATACTAAAATGCGAAAAGACTTTTTCCCCTACCTATTATGTTTATTCCTTAAAACCTATGACCAATTTTTGGAATCAAAAATCCGATGGTAAATGGCTTCAGCTTCGGCGGTAGAGCTGCTTTCCACATCAAAAAATACTTATTGCACATCAAATGCTGCAAAGGATTTGATGTGCTATCAGATTAATTTGATGTGCAAATCAGGTTATTTCAGTGGATTAATTTAATATTTTCTATAAGTAATTGGAAACATTTGTATACTTATTTTAATATTTATGGTGTATTAAAATTATATTGTTACGTTCATTCAGTTAATTTAATTAGTTATGTCTAAAGGTTACGAAAAGGTCAGCCTTGATTGCGGGTAAAAGTCATAATTGGATTATAGATTGTTGCTAGGTTCATATTAAAGTGTGGGTAAATCTCAGAATACAGGGTAAAATTTATATAAATTATTGTGTTTTAATTTCCAATACATACTAGCTTACATTGTTTTGCGTAGTTTTATGTTATTTTACCTTGATTAGATATTTTTTTAATAAAGCAAGAGATAGGAAACTAAAGAGATAGTAGGTGTTACTATCGTCACTAAGCTGCGATAACTGCTAACTATAAGGTGGATAGTATGCTTGTTGTCACTTTAGTAGCATAAAAATACATAAAAAACAAGGTTCTTGTAAGTTGGGGACTTCAGAGTAAATCACGCGGGTGATGTCCCTGATATCATAAACATTCATAGGCTGTAGTAACTGCTTTTTATCAGGCGGACCGTATGTATCCTAGTCATCTTAGTGGTATGTATAAAAAATCGGTTGCGAGAATTACTGGTAGGGATTTCTTGCAGAGATAAGTCCGACTATCTAACTATGTACATAGCTAAAAATACCTGAAAATTGGTTTTAACTAATTATTTTGTACAATAAAGACAAATAAATAAACGTAGGTATTAAGTACAGCCTGCAGAACATAAAGGTCGGTGCCCGCTCAAATAATCACTGGCATCAAGCTACAGTCATTCCACTGCTGGGGCACGGATCGCCCTTTCTAAGTTTAGGTTTAGACTGTTTAAAGTATACTACGAGTATGATGTCTACTATGCTGCTCAATTGTGGTTTGGCGGAGAAATCATCACCATGACGATGTAGTGATGGCATGTCAACATTATGCCATCTAATATTATTACCCTTGATATGTGGTTGGCTGTACGTATTAATATAATTAAGAAGTAATTAAACGACCCGCTTGATATTAATATTTTAAGGTGACGCATTGAACGAAATAATCCATACAAATTATAACTATTACTTTATGCGAAAACAAACTCCAACTGGATTTAAAAGTGTGTACTAAGTTTAATCTATATAGGAAATTTAGAGAAATTAGTACATCTGCCCGGTATGCCTGTGACATACAAATCTCTTTGAGACGTTACCACTCTCCGGCAGGCGCAAACGCTAAACAAGTTTAAATACCTTGTTAAAAGCTATAATCTTTCAAACTGAACTTTTTCTTCTACTTCATTATTATCAACATCAACCCATGATTATTCCACTGATGCGATACGGGTCTCCCTTTAATCGAAGGGGTTTAGAGCGCACACCACGCTGTTCAACTACGGGTTGGCGGAGGCCAGTGTTTTCAAGCCACCTTAAGGCCACTGACTTGGGTCGACGACTGTCATCTATTGCCAACAGCCGGGACCGACGGTTTAACTTCCGAAGCACGGAGGAGCTCGAGATAAATAACCTCATCCATGAACAGGCTACGGTATACGTTGCTTAACTTGCGTGTTCGACTAGACTAATGCCATCAAGCTCTTCATTCATTATTATTATCTCTGTTAAAAAAGGGTTAATTATTTTGTGATTTTCTTTTCTATTCTAAAAGTTAAGAATACCTGCAACGGAAACTGACAAAATGAAGCACATTACACGAAGTATCAGGTAGTCAAAAATTACATTCGTATGTTTTGTTATTGCTGAGAAATATCTGTGCCTTCAAATTCGTCAAGACGTATCATCTTAAAAGAACCAGAAGTCGCCAGTAACACCAGTGACATCACATGCGCATTGCCGGCTCAAAGCAGATTTACAAAGTAGCTTTCATCTGACCTTTGCGATAGATTCAAAATTCTAAATATCTTTATTCCTTGGACTTTATAAAGCACTTAGATGGTACCTAATTGCAAAATACAAATAATTTATAATTGCGATTATTGAAATTGACTAGTTAGACTGTTGAAACACCATTCCAACTAAGAAATAATAATAATTTCTTAGCTGGAGTGGTGTTTCAACAGTCTTAGCAGCTAATAACTAATTTAATATACATCTAATTCGTAAAATTATAATTCTTTGAACATCTGAACGTAATACATCATATCAAAATTATTATTTTGTTTTGCGACATTCAAGCCTCAAGGACCGGAATTGAAATTAAATTCCGGTCCTTGAGGCTTGAATGTAAAAGATGACGTACTAGCAGTGACATCTAGGGGAAAAGCTTTGAATACTTTAGCCTATGTGGTTTTGCTATTCCAGACCGTCGTCGTGCATACGCAGTTTCAATTGTCACCGCAAGAGGTCTCTATATACATACAACAAACATTTTCCAACATTTTTTATGATAAATTAGAGGTACTCTCACATCGAATACTTTGTTATTATTATTGTAAGAGGCAGGTACACAATGGGCTGACCAGCCATATAATATTTACTTAATACTTTATTGCTCTTCACCATTTACTTAGTTACAAAGTTCTAATAATATTCTGAAAGACAGTACTAAAATAAATACATACTTACATATGAAGCCTGTTGGGAATTCGCAAGTAGGTTTGGAACGGCAGGCGGACTTTTTTTACTAAATTTCATTCATCTTTTATATGTCTTTTAAAGTAAAATGTCAAGAAAACATAATTAGTTATAATAACTTTAAAGATATGTTATGGTACTAGAGATTATTGTCTAACTGAAATATAACATTAGAATGTAGTTGTCAATTATTCAAATGTCAATGTTTCCATCAGAGTAATATTGTTTTGAGACCGATTTTTTTCCCATAGGTTTACGCATTCAGCTAGTATATAGCTTTAAATAGATTTTCTAGTTATGTTTTTACGAAAAGCAAAGAGGATTTTATTGAAAGAAATTACATATTCATTTCGTATTTTTCTCATAGTAATCATTAATTAAATAGTAGTAATTAATTAATATTCTTTTTACCTATAATTTCAATCGTAATTGCAATGATTTTGAGCTAAACTTATAGAGTAATGGGAGTCGGTTGCTTTTTATAAGGTCCTCCATCATACAGGAATTTAGACGAAGGCCGGGCCATAGGTAGGACGTAATTACAAATGGTTCATAGTTCCAAGTTCTCTAAAATAAGCAGGAAAAAAATGAAATTATGTTCGCGATTTTTTTTATCAATCAAAGTAAACGTAATCATGTAAAGAATCGAGGAATAAATTATGTACCTATATCAAGGTAGATGTCAAACATAAACCAGTGTCGTTGAGGACCTCGCTTAGAATTATGTTAGATAATGCAATGCGGCATAGCTCTCTATTCTATCTACCCTCTCTACCCCTCTACCCCGTACTTGCACTAATTTCGCTTGTCTATTTTCATTATTTGTTGTTATTATTCGTCGGTTTTTTTTTATTATTGGATGTTGTCAACCCTTATTCATCCCACTGCTGGGATACGGGTCAATGAAGGAGTTTAGAACATACTCCACCACGCTGATCAAGTGCGAGTTTTCAAGCCGCCTAAAGGCTACTGATTTGGCTTAACGACTCTCATCTAATGACTACAGTCGGGACCGAATGGCTTAACGTGTCCTGCGAAGCACGAAGGAGCACAATATAAATAAACCAATCTATGGACAGGCTATGGTTGACGTTGCTTAACTTGCGTGTACATTTATTATTGAGTGCTGGATTTTTATCGAAAATAACAAAGAATGGCTATTATGCGTAATATACATCATGTATGGCAGGAGCACTCGCAGTCGCGTTATAGTCTGTAAAATGGAGAGTCCTTTCAGAAGGATGAATGGCGAATATAAAAGTCACGGGTATTATGTGCCCTCACGATTATGATTGATGACATAATTAACATAGCGTATACCTAACGTACTGACGTCCCTACGTAAGGAAAAATATTTTATAGTATATAAATTTGCTTACGATACGATAAAATGTAATAAGTTTGTGTTCTTACCTTACTTGTTCCCTTTTTTTTTGTAAATTACGTATGTACGACTGTATTAGGAAAAATAAACTATCAGTGTTATTCTGTCTTCAGAGTTTACAAGCTGAAGTGGCAATGGGCCGGTTACATCTGCTGAGTAAATTATGGCAGATGGAGGAGGAAGATATTAGAGTAGAGGTCGCACGTAGGACGATGAAGCGTTGGACGCCCTCCTTCTAGTGGTCCGATAACCTTAAGAAAGCCGCTGGATGAGAAATGCGGAGGGTACATTTGGTGGAAAGCATTGTGGAAGGCTTATATCTAGCAGTGGGTAGATACAGGCTGATGATGATGATTATTCTGCCGGAAATAATATGTAGAATAAACAATATAGGTAACTCAATCATTTTAAATTCATTTATGTAATAACAATGAATGTAAAATTAATAACATTATCTACATTGAAATTTTTGGCCCAGATTTGTACAGAAATATCCCGATATACCGTTGAATTACCGATATCTTTTCACACACATTTCATTTGTCTTCAGGAATCTAGCAATAGTAATACAAATATGGTTTATCTATACGTATAATAATTAAAAATCAATGTAAAAAAACAGAAGTACTTTCGCCCCCCTGACAGTGACAATAGCTCTACAAAACGGAACATGCAATGTAATGCACATGGCAATGTATGGATACATTTAGGCCTGTTCCACTTCTGGGATTGGGTCTCCGCTCAATTGAGGAGGGTTAGAGCGTACATAATCATGCTGCTCAACTGTAGGTTGGCGGCGGCAACTTAAGGAATTTATCCATAAATGTATGGTATTTTCAGGAGAAAAAATATTTGGGAAGACTTGACATTAAACAGCATTTTAAATGATTACAGATCGTCAGAAATCAGAAATTTCAGAAAAAAAATCCACAGATCTGATTTATCTCACAATAGAACACATTTTTGAATTTAATGATTTTAGATTTAGTAATTTGTCGCTTAGACGAAAATGTTACCAAAAGTGTCAAATTTATTGCATTTTCATGATAAGTTAGATAAAAATTCAAATCAGAATGTGGTAACACATATTTAAGTCCAATGCTGTAATTTATTCATAAGTATAATACAATTCTAGTCATTAAGGTGTTAAAGGAATTGACAATTACCTGTTTAAATCGATGACATTGTGAATTTGTGATACAAATTTATAAATTTGCACGCCGTAAGATGGAATATGGTAGGACTAATTTGTTGTATCCCATCTGTATTGTAACATTACCCATGTTCGCAAATAAAATATATGAACTAGAAAGTAAAAAATTCAAAATGATAAATTTTCTTCAAATGCAAAAAAAAAAATACACCATCAAATGCTGACATACCTAATTGTATCAGAATTATTAATTTCGTCGTATTTAAACTATTCCGCAACTAGTTTTACTTTACGAATAGGTAGCTCGTCATCAACTCTGTTTGAGCGTGTAATGTGATTTTGTGAGTTTAGGAATGTCGACTCGGGTTGGCGGCGTAGCGTTTTACCTCTTTGACATCTCTGACAGCAACCGGACCCGTCTGACATTGGACGTCTCCCTTTTCTCGAACCCTTTGCAACTATTCGCCTTTCCACGACTAGATTGTTAGCATTCACTTGACCTTTGACATGGATGAGGATATTATCTGAAGTGCACTCGTATGAAGTCTGTTTTTTGACGCGTAACGTGTTTAAAATCACTCCAATACATACGAGTACCGGATCAGAAAACTGGACTGTAACGAATTGGTCTATACTGTTTTACCTTAACAATTACAATACTATAGGTCATAGAAACATGAATTACATGTCATTATTTAGCGTATATAGTCAGCTCGCTGCTAAGGCCATAGGTGTGCATTTTTTCATTTAATCTTTAACACTAAAAGCGATTCGCTGTTATAGACGTTTCACGTTAACCAACGGGCGTGTGCACCGACACAGCCCCGCCCGATTCTTCTATATCTGAGACAAAATGACACATGCAACAGTTCACAAATTATATTGGAATATTTTTTACTAGTTTTCTCCGCAGTACTGTACTTATATAAATATTTTTAAAATGGAAAATTGGCCTCCCCAGCTCGTCGTACAAGTGTTACCTTACCAGTTTGTTGAACCGTAACTTTTTAACGTTATTAGACGATTATCTTCAAAATTTTCTACGACATTACCGACTTAATCCTTAGTACTTAACTGTACTTAATTACCAGGTTAAAAATAGACTTCAGAAATAATCAAAGACTTTAGATAGATATTTTAATACCGTGTTTGTGAGTGAAGTGTCTACGACTTTACTTAGTTACTTTTTTTATTGATACTGGTGATTATTGGCACTTGGTGGGACTTTGTAGACATTGGTAATGAAATCACTTTACTGTTTATCGACTGTCACACAATGACGAAGAATAGATTATGCTTTAAACCCTTTTCTATTGAGGGGACGCCCATATCGCAGCAGACACCTGACCTGCCAATGGCGATGCTCTGTGTCACCAGCTGTGTTGTCAACTCGTGTGTTTATATTGCAATGAATCATTTTCTTGCGCATAAGCAGTCTATTATATATTATCTAAGGTGGGTGGTGTCTATTGACGATACTTCACGAGGAGCATAAAATTATGACGCCGACGTGTATCATTTCAAATTGGAACGTTATAAATAGAACAGAAATCATCGAAGCGTGGTAATATGCCTAGATACACACACATTTACAATTATACACCCACGGGATATTTTAAAAAATAATTTGAGAATGTCTATGACTCAACTGAATATTCAACGTTTGACGTTGATAATAATATATCTTATATCTTGGGCGCAATAAGATTATACGTGTTTTTTTTTCTATAATCAACCACAACGTGTTTTATTTTCACTTGACATTTTTTTGACATCAAATCGACTAAAGTCGCGTCACTATTTTAATGTGCCATTTATATTATTTTAAAATGCAATGACATTTACACATGAAACAAAATATTGGTTAAATTAATTAATGCAACAGTGGCACCTGTTTTAATTACGTTAAGTACTTTAATTAATTAGCTTTTACATTTTCTGGTCTAATGTCAAATCGTTTAGTGATTAAAAGTAATTAATTAATGTAAGATAACCAAATTCATTTTTGCCTGAAACACATCCTAGTTCAGGAACAAGTAATATGTTTAATTTATATAAAAGTTAATGTTGATCTGAGTTACTCCTTTAAGGGCCGATTTTTCAATCATCGAATAACTTAACAAATAACTAACTAGCGAATTAAAATATCCGACTGTTTAACGGACGGATAAAATTGGTAGAATTTTCAATGGTCAGATAACGAGCTGTTAACTATCCAAGGTTTTTAGTTGCAAACTTCACTCTGATTCTGTACTGAGCGAGAAGTACGCATACGTTATTACGTGTGTTAGAAGAAGACAAAAAAAGATTGACATTTGTTTATTTGACGTTTAATCATAACCTTTAATTTCTATGCATCAATCAAACTATTATACACTTTTGCTCATTCGTTCGTGGTCGTGGTATTTTCTGTGGTGATTTTTATTTGGTGGGTTTCGGTTTTTGCCAGCAACTTTTTATCGCAATTGACAATGGAATCAAAAAAGAGAGAACGTGCTGCTAATTTTAACAATGTTGAAGTTCAGTTGTTCTTGATTTAATTATTCATAATATATAACCACTTCTTCAATTGCCAGGTCGTCAATAGTATCGAAAATAGTTTGGAGAAACAAGAAATAACCTCAAAATAAACGTCAATGAAAGGAAGGTTGACTTGACGTATAAATCCTACCTATCTAATGATTGGGTTACCTTACCGAACGAATAAATTTAAGAATTATATTTTTACGGGCCTGGATCAAGGATTTTGGGGCCTATCTTTAGATTTTCGTTTCTTATCTGGCCATCAAAGAGACAAATAGATTTATTCCCCAGATAAGGGCGTTATTCGCCAAACAGAGCCTATCTGACGATTGAAAAATGCAATATTTTGTTATCTGTCAAATAGACACTATCTGTCTGTTTATCTGAGGATTGAAAAATCGGCCCTTAATCAGTTATGTTTTTGTATTCTTAAGATTCGAGGAGCTCGTTGCACGTGTCAGTCAGTTTAGACAATCACGCAAGTTAAGCAACGTCGACCGTAACCTGTCTATGCTGTGGATGGGTTTGTTTATGAGCTCCTCCGTACTTCGTAGGGCACGTTAATGTGTATAATAAATGTAATGATAATAGCTGGAACCGACGGCATAGGCCGTCGGCTATTGTCATTAGGTGACACTCGTTGTTAAGCCAAGTCAGTGTTTTCGACGTTTCAGCCTTTGGACGGCTTGATATTACTAGCTTCTGCCAAACCACAGTTAAGCAGCGTGATGGAGTACTTTCTAAATCAGTTTTGAAGGGGAACCCGTATACCAGCAGTGGGATAAAAATTCGTTGTGGCAGTTTGCAGTGAAGTTCGTTTGATATTTTGGAACAACAAACACATAGTTTATAATATAGTAAATATTGATTGTATCACTAGTACCATTAATGGTACTAGTGATACAACCAATATTTATGATGGTACAACTGATCGCAAATTAGTGTCACTAGTACCATTGATGGTACTAGAGATACAAAGTTGGGTCATTTGTACCATCAATGGTACTAGTCAATGGTACTACTGATCCTAAGGGAACTGGACAGCTAAAAAATTTTCTTCATGAAATATCACATCTAGTATGGATGTGCTAACGATCAAGCGGTGTTGCGGTTTATCAATCATATATACATCAAACTTTAATACCTATATAAATGATAAATAAACTTTTATGTAGTAAAGTTTTCAGTTGAGGAATTTCTTTTTGGTCAGTTTTGAGCACAACGGAAATGGTGCTAAAATATGTATAACACAATTTCCGTTCCTCTATATAATAACTCTAATAATAGTTTCCTATATATTATGTAGGAAACCATTTAGTAATCTTGTTTGGAAGAGTTATTGGTAATAACCGTAGACAGGGAAAACTATAGACAAATTCATTGTTACCTGATGAAAATATAATTGAAAAAAGGAACTTCGTCTTCATTCAAGAGTTCTCCATCATCATGTAAGAAAATGAGACAGATAATATTTTCTGATTCACGTCACGTGCTGGTTTTTTCAAAGCAATGCACAATTATGTGCGAACCAATTATATGACAGCGCTAAAATCTCAACATTTTCTATCTCATGATTGTCACGCCAAACCGGCAGCGCCTATAAAACGTAGTGTAGTATTATAAGTCTATAATAAACCAATCATAGTAGTAGTAATCGTAGTGTAGTATTATAAGTCTATAAAAATCCATCGACAGGCTACGGTCAACGTTGCTTGACTTGCGTGATCGATTATACTGCCACCTCCGTTACAGATATTTATTATCACATTATCATTACAGATATACAAGTAGAATATCAAGCAATAAATGGAGATGAGAATTTACAAACCGTATATTAAATAATTTACATACGTATTGCTCAGAGAGTCAGCAAGCTGAAGTGGCAATGGGCCTGCCATTTCCGCCGAGTCATTGTTAGCAGATTGGGAGAAAAGTCATAAGTTGAAGGCACATAGGGGCAAATGAATTTAAAAAAAAATTGTCTGTTTGTCATTTGTCAGCACAACACTTAATAAAAAACGGACAAGTGCGAGTCGGACTCGCCCACCGAGGGTTCCGTACTCGTAGGTACGTAGTATCATTATTAAAATTGATATTTTTCATTATAAATAAGAAATAATGCGTCGAAAAAAATTAATCTATATATATAAAAGAAAGTCGTGTTTGTTACAACACTTATAACTCGAGAACGGCTGGACCGATTGCCATGGTTTTTGTTTTGTTGGATTTGTCTCCGTCCAGAATAGCAGAATAACTATTAAAAACATTGGAAAATTTACGAAAAAAATAAAATCAAAGAAAAATCATTTTTCCATACAAAATGTTCGTGGATGTCGGACCTGTCAAACGTGACGTTAACGTGCGTACGTCAAATGTATGCGTGCGTTCAGAAATGTGGGTATAGGATAATAAGTATTAAAACATTGACAAAATTGTCGAAAAATTAAATTTGAAAACGGATTGGGATATTTATTGATTTTCAATTAAATGTCAAATCGATTGGTCTAACTTTTACGTCGCGAAAGTTGTCCGTTGTTGTTTTGAAAATTGTTTGTGAATGAATGCTTGAAAATGAATATTAATTGGTTGTCAAGTGTCATGGTACTTTATTTTGTGACATAGTAAAATACTGAACTTAATATTTACCCACTGCTGGGTAATGTTTACCCACTGCTGGGTAATATTAAATACGGGTCTTCCTTCAACTGAATATGTTTCGAGCATACTCCACCACGCTGCTCAACTGCGAGTTGGCGGACGCCAGTAATTTCAAGCCGCCTAAAGGCCACTTGGCTTAACGACTGCCATCTAATGATAACAACCAGGACCGACGGCTTAACGTGCCTTCCGAAGCACGGAGGAGCTCGAGATAATCTAATGATAACAACCGGGACCGACGGCTTACGTGCCTTCCGAAGCACAGAGGAGCTCGAGATAATCTAATGATAACAACCGGGACCGACGTCTTACGTGCCTTCTGAAGCACGGAGGAGCTCGAGATAATCTAATGATAACAACCGGGACCGACGGATTAACGTGCCCTCCGAAGCACGGAGGACCTCGAGTTAATCTAATGATTACAACCGGGACCGACGGATTAACGTACCTTCCGAAGCACGGAGGAGCTCGAGATAATATAAACTCATCCATGGACAGGCTACGGTTGACGCTGCTTAACTTGCGTGTACAATTAGACTGACACGCGCAATGACGCCATCGTGCTTCCCTATTATTTTCTATTATTCATTATATTAATTTCAAGACATCATAAATTTTGTTCAACTAATATGTATACCACGACATTCATTGACAATTAGGCGGTACGAAGTTCGCCGGGCCAGCTAGTAAAATATATTTTGCAATGTGTACATCAAGCCCTTTCATATGATACCCCATTTGAACTAGTAGTTTCAATTTGAAATTTCGGCACCCTATAAAAAATATAGAACCCCTATTTTTTAAGATCTATTTACAAATGTATAGTTTTGAGATTTATTCCTGTACTTGTAGTCTATAACGATGTTACATGCCAAATTTCATAGTTCTAGGTCAACGGGAAGTACCCTATAGGTTTTGATTCCCTTGAGTGTGTCGAAATATGCGTTTTTTGCTGAATAAACGGCCGTAACTTTTTTCTACGTAAACTTAGCAGTTTGATTTTTTTTTAACTTCATGGGACCGTAGACCTGAGTACACAGTTCAAATTTCAGCTTGATACCTCCACGCATTCTCGACATAGAAATTCTTGACAGACAGACAGACAGACAGACAGACGGACAACAAAGTGATCTTATAAGGGTTCCGTTTTTCCTTTTGAGGTTCGGAACCCTAAAAACAAAATCAAACCAACAGAATCATTAAATCTATATATCTATAATTTAATTTAACAATTTACAAATAATATAGAATACACTGTTATTGTTTTCTCTGTAATTCTGTATTTCGTGTCGAATCCATTAGGTAAGGCTTATAAGCCTGGATATATCCAGCAAGGTGAGATAGAAGCTGAATATGATGACTGCTGAGAATAGTACCTGCCAGTAGTCCGTCTTCGGGCAGACACTGGCGTCCTCCTCAAAGGTCTCCGCGTCGCTCCTCTCGCGCTCCATCGACGAGGTGCTTCGCTCCACCTAAGTATATACCTCGTCAGCACCAACCATCGCACCAGCCAGACTATATATTGCAGCCAGGTATAAGACTTTTTCGAAACAATATTTTGTAATCCAAAGATGTATCATCATCATCATCATCAGGTCATTTTAGTCTCCACTACAGGAGTACGACCCTTTCTCGTCCGTCCTAGACGGAAGGAGGATTTGGCCTACTCTCCCCACGCTGGCCAGACGGGTTGGGGAGGCCTGATCGATGTTTGCTAATGTATTTCCCTTAGTCGCCTTGTGCGACATCCACGGGACAAGAAGGAGTGGTGGAGAGAGTCCGGAAACCACACGTGTGGTTTCCGGCAGACTAGAATAGAATCACTCCATCTCGTCCCGTGGATGTTGGCCAAAGATGTATGTTACCAAATAATCTTTATGATTTACGTAACTTGCTAAAAAATATTATTAATAATAGTTTACGATATTAAAAATACAAGTTACAGACTTTTAATAAATTTGTTTTTAAATGACTATAAAGTAAAAACTAGGTATAAACCCAGGAATATAATTTTAATCTTTTAAGAGTTTAAAATTTCTATTTTATAAGTAAACTTAAATGCAATACACAATAAAGTTTTCAATAATCATATTTTCTAGTATTTACTTTAGTTGAAAGCTATAATAATCTCTTGTTTACGAGTTTTATTTTTTGCTGACTGATATTTTAAGAACAACCAATGTATCGATGTCAGATATTTGCGAGAATAAGTGGGCAGTTCTTTACAATCAAAGTTTTATAAAGAAAGCATGTTTTGTCTATGAAGTAGATCTACATGCGAAACAAAGTGAAACCTAATAGTATTCACTTTCATGTTATTATTTCTGATAAAAAATACCACAATCACATTTAAAATAGAATACTTTTAACATTTTTTTAAAAATCCTTTGTTCGATAGATTATGTACATTTTTTTTTTTTTTAATATACTACGTCGGGTGGCAGACAAGCATATGGTCCGCCTGATGTGAAGCGGTTACCGTAGCCATATTAACGCTCGCAACATAAAATATCGCTCGCGCGCCGCCACTCCCGCTGCCATCGCAGCATCTCCTTCCTTCCTGGTGACCTCACTCACTCGCAGGAACACAACAATCCTCAAGGGAACCGTTATTTGGCTGCGGTGTTCTGTGAGGTGGAGGTACATTCCCCAGTCGGGTAGCTTACAATTACGCTCCCTACCTCTCTTTTCGCCAGAGCTTCGTTTGTCAGTCAGCAGGCTTTGGTTCAAAGATGTTGATGAACCACTTACACCCCTAAAATATTCCGTCTATAAACATTCCGACATTTTTTATGAAATTTAACTCCTTTTAATTAACTGGAAAAGCCCATGGGTGTAAATGTGATAATAGGGTTTGGGATGTAAAGATACCATAATTTTAAAAGCTTAAGCCGTCCTGACCTGCTGACTAGTTAATGAAGCTCTGGCAAAAGAAGTAGGCATGACGAACCCGTTTTAGTAAGTACCCCCATTTCACAAAAGACCGAAGCAAAATAAAACCTTTGAGGATGGTTCTGTTCCTGTTAGTGAGTGAGGTTACCAGATGTAAGGAGAGGCTGCGTTAGCAGCGGAAGTCATGCGAGCAATTCTACTTGTATTCTAAGAGTCAATAAGCTAGTGTAACCCTTACATCAGGTGAGCCGTAAGCTTATGAGTTTTTCCAGCCCAGAAATGATAAGCAGAATTGGAAATTTCTGCAGGCAAAGCGGTTGTACCTACCTTAATATAAAGTAAGTATTTACTTACTTATTTGTATAAATATGTTGAAATTTACTAGTAACAGTTGAGAATTCACGTTATTTCTCAAGAGACTTGTGTTCAGTTTACTTATAGTAAAATTCGCTTCACATTGTGGTAACTTTCCATAGGAATTATGGCGGTAAGGCCAAGTATGTTCGTGGTAAGATTGAAATTACAAAGCCTATTCTTATTCAGATTAAGGCGAAGACTCGGATGTTCAAGAATTCCATTAAGTATCTTAATGGAATGAACGTGTAATGCTTTTTCACACTCATCCTACTAAGAGATGTTAATTTAATGTCTAATCCTGATGACGACGTTTACTTTTAACCAAATTAAGTCTAATATGAAAAAGTAATTAGTGCCACACTGTTACTTTAGAAAACTTAATTAGTCTTAACAAACCGGAACGAATTTTTAAATAGTAGCTATAGGGATTGCAATCCAGCAGCATTTTCAATCTAGTTGAATCCAGCGAGGATCCAGTACTTACTGTTTCTTTTTATAAAAACTGTAGAAACTTAACTGTAATAACTAAGATCTTTATCCATATACATATATCCAATATATGATAATCATGAATACACTTTCTTTTATTAATTACATTGAATACAGGTTAATTTACTCAGATTCGACCGAAAGTCATCTGAAGCAGAAATCGAACCAAAAAGATCGAAAGTTATCTGAAGCAGAAATCGAACCAAAAAGTAGGCGGTGCTTTGTAGAGAGGTAGAGTAGAGGCTACTCTAGTTTACATACCACATGGGCGACAGAATAACAACGTTGTTTGCTTCGGTTCAGTTCGGAGTAACTATAAAGCCTGGGGAACAAAGTGGCAATGTAAAATTTTTGACGTTTTCATTATGAAAAGAAAGATAGTTACTTGTTTTCAACTAACTGCGGATCCACACCGTTGGATCCAGCGCCATTTGCTGGATCCAGCTGGATTGTGGATCAAGCATTGCAATCCCTAAGTATCCATGTCGATTTTAAATAGCATTTATTACTACAAACACTATCATTTATATTACTTTTGCTGTATTTATTAGCCAATAATACGCGATCTACAGAGGCAATTATGGATAGATAATAAAGATTTTTGTATGTAATATATAAACACAAAAGTCGTAATTACATTTTGTAACAAAATATCATTATTTTAAAATATATATCAAGCCATACCACTCTCGATTTGATAATCCATAAAAGATAATTTTCACAACGTTTCAACCACAATAAAAAGCTATGTTGTTTTAGTTACGTGTATTTTTATGTGCGCAGTACGTGTATTTTCTAAAATATACAACTATTTTGCTCTTTTGATAGTAGAAAGTACTCGAAGATAATTTATATTAATGAACGTACCTTGACCTAGTTCTATACTAAAAATAAGACCCAGAAGTTGGCACGTCTGTACATTCAAAATATTTGCGGAGCTGTTCAGTATTAGTGAGTCGTGGGTTGTCAAAGATGAGTGAGACATAGTCATTAGCCAACTTGTAAGATTTTCATGCAGTTTTGCAAAATATTGTAGTCAGTTTCATACTACGTCGGGTGGTAGACATACGACCTGCCTGATATGAAGCTGTTACCGTTGCCATGTTAAAGCTCGGAACATGAAATATCGCTAGTGCGCCGCCACCCATTCCTGCTTCCAACGCAACAAACTTCTTCCTTTCTGGTGACCTCACTCACTCGCATTAGCACAACAATCCACAAGGGAATTGTTATTTGGCTGCGGTATTCTGTGAGGTAGAGGTACTTCATCAGTCAGGCATCTTACGAATACGCTGTACCTTACCTCTCTTAAATTATTTTGTTTTATATTTTGTTTATTAAGTGACTCTACAATTTTAATAAATGAAATAAGGAGGTAAGGGATGATCCAGTGGTGAGCATTCATTTCTTCTTCATCTTAAGTTATTTCTAACTACTGACGTCTCTGGGCGGGCCAGCCCTTTTCACAGAGCATTTCCATTTTGCGCGCCAGAGCTTGCACATTGTGATTGGATTCAGAGACGAGCTGAGAGAATTGTCGATGATGCCAAACTTACAGACAGCATTGAGGCATTAAGTCTCATACGAAAGTTTGTCGCTCTTTGTGTGCTCTATCGACTGAACAATGGGTTGCGTTCAAAGGAGTTGTTTGACATGATGTCTACGGTATCTATATATAATCGCAGCGCTCGCCATTGTAGAGGATTCATTCGTACACACGTTAGAATCGAAATGGTCGCGTACTGTAAGTAAGATTTCAGAGGGTACTGTCTTTCTCTCTCTCTCTCTCTCTCAAACTATCATGTTCCAGTATGAATGGCCTATCAAGCCCTGTGCTGGGAAACCCCTACTTGTTTGCGTTGTGTTTATACCTTATTGATATAAAAAATCAGGACGGCATAAACCGCCTTGAACCTTATCTATTCCGTTCTACTTTCGGCAGCTGCAGTCCAGTTATGCCTCCTGATTATTGTTATATCGTCTTTTTATTTCACTCTTGGCCTTCGAATAGGTTCTTTGTATTTCCATGAACTGCTTGACATGACTTTGAACTTTGAGTTTTCTTTTCCGGACAACACGTCCAGTAACTGGTGCTTGAGTCTCGTACTAGCATTCTTTATATTAAAATGTGACACGCATATTTGTAAAACTGTGAACAAAAGTACTACAGTATATATACTGTATATAGATCCCACGGTACAAAGTAGTAATTTTCACAGATAGTAAAAAGCAATGATGTTATAATTTTACAGGTATTGCATACCCATACTAAATTGCGACTGAGAACGGCTCCAGCTGTTGCATGGATAGCTAGCTATAATTAATGTATTGAATTGGCACATAGATTATCGCCATCCTGGTCATTTCAGCGATTTAATATATTTGCTATCTCTTTTCCTCACCGAGCAGAGTATATTATTCTGTGACCGAGCGCTAAATAGCGCCACTCTTCCTTGTAAAAATATGAAATTAACTAAAGTACGTGTTAAAATAAATTATTATTATGTGCTTTCGTGTGATAAGGGATCCCTTGGCCTTTACTTTATTTACGCAATCAACAAAAACTGTGCATTTTCGCAATACACCTGACGCCATTTTTACTAATTTCAGCCGCTGCAGCTGGATTGGCTTAGATTGCTGGTCCTGGACACGGACAGTCATTGTTGCAGCGGCGCTATACAACCATCTCAGCACCTCGACATACTCGTAGCAGTGGTCGACGTGGCATCGCTGTAAGGATTCCAGAACAGACCAAGTTTCAATGTAGACGAAAGCTTTCTCGTAGCCGTACAGAACGGCAAATTGTACTCTGTGGTTTTCTGCACAATCTGCCGCAATATATGTATGTGGTCCACGGTATTATAGCCTTTACGAAACCCAGAGTGTTCTAGTAGCTGGTAGTCATCAAGTCTTCGAGCAAGACGATTCGTGATAACCCTTGAATATAGCTTATAAACGTGGGTCAAGAGTGAGATCGGTATATAATTCTTCAATACGGTTTTGTCACCTTTTTTTAATAACAAGACGATCAAACTCCTGGTTGACGAGACTGACGGGGTCCCATTGTGAAAGACAGAAATAAACAGATGTTGTAACTCCTTTAGATCTGGAGTTCCTCCAGATTTCAACAGTTCTGTTGTATGTTGTATGTTCTGTTGTATTCCATCATCACCGGGAGCCTTATCATTTTTTCGCTGCTCAAGGGCTATCCTAATGTCACCCACACTGATGTTTTGAATGTCTTTGGTTTCGTGTCGAGTTAGCGGGGCTCGGCGAACGTTTACACGAATAGCTAATGTATATGGAATTCACTAGAAAATCATTACAATTATACTGTTTTGTCACATAGCCTATAGTAAATGATCGTATTTATAAGTATTATCCCACTGATTTTGCCTAACAAGACATATTACCAAATACCAATCGTAGTATAACGTTAATACTAGGTAATCATAAACCAACAGAGCCTTGAGAGCAAACATCACGAGCAGATGAGGTTGGATTTTACATAAGTATATTGTTTGCAGAGATACGGTCCAAAGAATTTACATTTAACTTACAAATTACACATGCTATACTGTTATTTAAAACTTGTTTGTCAGTATAATTTATGTATACTCATCATTTATCTCGATGGCAAAGTATAAATCTTGGTAACAATATCTATTTGTCAATATGTATACATAGATAGACAAAATAACGTACAAGATTCACGGACGTTGCTATCCAATAACTAACCGAAAATATAATAAAAGGATGGACTCTTTCAAGTTATTCTGGTCCATTGCTTCTTTTGACTTCAGACTATCGCGTACACACAATCCTAAGCCCCATACGGTCCCAGTTCTACTCTAGATAACGGAATGAAAGAATACGGATCGGTTAACACTTCGCTTCGATAGGTAATTAAATCTAGATGTATATTGAAAGATCGAATTGATGGAAATTGATTTGTGTATATGTTATCAGCAATCTGTATAATCCTGTATTCTATAGAATTTTAGGCAAAGTATAAGAAAATATTTATTTCATACATTACTATATACAATATAGGCATTCTATAGAATGTCGGACGCATAGCTGGAAATTTGAAAGATAATTCGAAAGTTATTTATTATTTCAAATGTTAGGTCATACTTTTTTTTTGCGGTTAGGTTAGGTTTCTCGTGTGACCTACAAAAAGAAATAAGAGTATCATCGAGCTATGTAATGAAGAACACTTACATTATTATATATTACTAGCTGACCCGGCAAACGTTGTTTTGCCATATACATTAATCGTTTAGGGGTATAAAAAATAGATGTTGGCCGATTCTCAGACCTACCCGATATGCACACAAAATTTCATCAAAATTAGTCAAGCCGTTTCGGAGGAGTATGGCAACGAAAACTGTGACACGAGAATTTTATATATTAGATTATTGTCGTATGTTACGTCATATGTTGACAGAATTTCTATTTTCGGGACACAAGACAACCCTAAGGTAACCAAAAACAATCAGTAAGTCTAATAAATAGGTTAGGTTTCTCGTGTGACCTACAAAAAGAAATAGGAGTATCATCGAGCTATGTAATGAAGAACACTTACATTATTATATATTACTAGTCTTTTTATGTAAGTCTAATACCATGCCAGCTTGGATTATTTTATATAATGCTTAGCCAGCTTTACCTAGGCATTTTATATAATGCCTAACTAGGTATAGCATGTAATAATTAATTCCAGATACTTACATTACTTTATACACTTCCTAACTAAACAAGTCAGGTATTGTACAAAATGACTAGGAATTCACACGTTGCCGACCACGTAAAACCCATTTATATCTTCTTGTAATCTCTATGGATAACTTTGTCAGGGAGTTCATTCCGCAACTTTGAGACCTTGAGGTAAAAATCTCCTCTGAGTTCGCACAGTACGCGCCCATTTTGGTTTCAATGTCTGCCTAAGGCGAGTGATGCGACTATAGAAATAGGCCATGGGTATCATATAAAATAAATTCTCTGAACACACCAATAGGTTGTACAATGGCACAGACGGTAGAATAAGAGATATAAAGCGGGGTAGTTTAATAGCTCAATACCGTTCGTGAGCTTGAAATCGTCTAAAAGATTGAGTTCGTCTCTGAAGCGAGTCACATATAAGGTGCAAGTTGACATTTGAGTGCTTCGGCGCAGAGACGACGCACGCACGACACAGACTTGACCCGGCATGCAGACGAACAACCTAGCATGGAATACGACAGCAGTATTCCATACGAGGTTGTACCACGCTTTGTAAAGCAGAAGTTTTTGTGGCGAGCTGAAGTACAGCTTCACCTTATTGTACACCCAGTTTTTCTACGCTAACTTGACGTTTAGTTTTTTTTAGATCCTCAAGTTTTTTAGCGGTGAGCGCGAAGATTCATGTCTTGTCATGGTTTAAATTCACTTTAGCAAGTTTAGTCACCCCCAGTGTGATACTCTAGCTCTCTCTAGAGTCGTTCCCTCGTGTCTGAGGATCGTGGTCAGTGTCAGGATTACATCTGGAGTCGATGGTCCGCCTTCACCGGTTCCAGTCCTGTTGGCGACTAGCCGGTTGTGCGGAAACTTTTTGTATATATTTCTTATTCTTTGATTTATTTGACTTTTTGATTATTTTACTTATATTCCAAAATTTTAGTTGTCATTTAAGCTCCATTACATGAAACGTTGCAAAACTAATATATTATTTTATTATAGTATTTTTATCATAAATTTTGGCTTTAAATTGTCTACTCTTCGTTGTTAACTAGTCGCGTCTCTTATACTCTAGCCAGAGCATTCTAGATTTTACTTGGGACCGAGAAATGTATAAAAGGATGTTTTTAAAAAAAATAATTAAAATAGTTATGTAATAATCGGCAAACGTTTTAAATATGTTGGTAGAGGTACAATAAATTTTAGTAGTTCGTTTACCTTCCCTAAGCAAAGCCGAAAATTATCACTCGTATCATTTTTGTTTATAAAATATGTACATGTAATATTATATCTTTGACTCACTCATCAAAAACCAATTTCCTCTAATTAATCAATTTTCTATAGTAAAATTCTGAAATGCGTAAATAAAGAGAGAGGCTTTCAGTTCGCAGGAAATTCAAGTGTATTGTTGTGTAAATTGAATTGATGTGTCATTCTTATATCACGTATAGGAAGGCAAAGCACATTCATTTATTAATTAGATGTTGTCAATATACAAGTACTGACTGGCGTCGCGAGCGAGGTCGCGAACGCGTAATAATGATATGTATTGCTTAATTAAAATCGTTATCACGGCTTCATTTTTAGAGGTAATTATCGTTATAGGCAAACAAAATTCCAAATCGAAATATTTCTGTTGTTCAGCTTCTTATTTGGTGGCTATTATGCATGTAATACAAATTTCTATATTTGATTTAGTTTAGGTAGTACAAATGCATCTTCATCAATCTTGTCAACTCAGTAATTACAATAGCATGAGATTTCCAAACAAAAAGTGGTTAGCAGGCAAACTAGACGTAGGTAATGGTAGACATTATGAATTGAATAGAGCTATTGTAATACGATTATAATTACGACTGTTATGTTTATAATTCATGTGGTATTTCAAGGCTACGAGGCATGGACCTCTTTGGTTGTTCCCCGCTACTACTAGTCTGGCTGGAGCTTGTGGTGGTGGCGCTGAGGGTAGAGAGGTCGCTAGAGGCACGCGCGGAACGTAACCGCGGAAGGACCGGTGCCTCCTCAGCCTCGGGGGTCGTGGGCGCTACCTCGCACGCCCAGCCGAGAGCGCGTGCCGCCGACCACACCGCGAACACGAACGTCAGCATGCTGCAGCTATCGCGCCACACGCCGCGCGTGTCGCCGGCGTGCTCTCCACAAACACTCGCGCTGCGGATGCATCTGTCTAATCTAAGTTCACACTAGTTCATCTTAATTGACAGTCATTCACTAATGCGCCTTGTCCGGTTCGGTTGTAAACACATCGTAGCACGTGCGCGGCCGGTCGAGTGCGCGGTTCACGCGCTCGCGCGTCTGCTTCCGTAGGTGTACTGAACGCCCCGATTCGCCGTACGCTCGCAGCGATGCATTCATGTTATCGCCATATCGATATTTAATAACTATGACTTGATTTATTTATTGACAGATTAGAGATAAGTTCATTGAGATATTGTGTAATTGAAAAGTCCATCACATTTCTATAGGTCAATTTATGTAACCCCTGATAATGAAGTGTTTGAAAATGCCGCTACTGGCGACGCGTGCGTGTTGATAATATTTATGTGGAAACCGGGTTGCGTGACGCGGCACTGTTGATGTTGCGCGGCGCGGGGAACGTGAGCATTCGACGTCACTCACTACTCGGCTCACCCGCGCCGCCACTGACCAAAAGGGCACGTTCTATATTTATAAGTGACCCACAATCACATCACAGCCAAAGAATAATACAGGTGCGATATTTATACGTCCAAGTTTCGAGGCGATATCACTTGTTGCACGGGCGATTCGTATCGGCGTTTGTGGCGGTCCACGGCGAGAGGTAAATCGATGACACGGTTTCTGTCCGGATGTGCGTGTCCAGGTGTCGAGCGCGCCGTAAAATCGTGTCAACTTCGTATCGGACAGGAGCACCGTCGGAGCATCCTGCGGCTGCCCGGCGGCCATGATGGCTCCGCCATTTTGCCGGGGGTCGAAAGGGGCGAGCCGCATGCGTACGTCGACACGCAACCCTCGTGGAGGAAATGACGCAAGTCACAGTACCGTCGGGCGGAAGCGATACTTACACCCTTGTTTCAAGGATCACTTTAATACAGCTTGTGGAGTGCGTTCGTTTGTAGGTCACACGAAAACTGCCAATGTATCCACTGAAGCTTGCTACGAATCACGACAACTGATTTCAGTTTAATAGATTTAGGCTTTAAGATGATTTTCTGCGGAAGGAACGCTGCGGTCGGTACATGAATTGTTATGACGTTAACGTGATGAAAATACATGGTATTTTGGAAGTACGAGTACGTTGATATAAACAAATGCTGGGTAATGTAAAAGGTTTATGACTTTTAATATAGAATACAGTGTTATGGAAAATATTTCTGGGTTTTATTAATAAATGCATATACATATAATGATCTACAAACCTATAGTCTTAGAAAGAATATGCCATCGTTAACATAATGATTTTTAAATTAATATAGAGCATAAAGTGACAATGTGACTATGATAAAATTACAATATAAAATATTTCAGTTTAAACAATGTACAGGAAATATTATTAAATACTAACCGATTAAGAGGTCATAAATTTGTAAATTGAAATATTTTCAGTAGAAAGCATCGGTCACACATGACGTGCGAACTTGACCGATAACGTTGCCCTTTGATGGGAACGGCACGTTTACCTGAGTTACCTAGGGATCTACTGATAGAAAAACAAGAGTAAACTATCTTTTACGTGTCTATTATTAGCAAACCCGACTTAAAGTTCATGCAATACCATGCTATTGGCCTAGTTTTTGAACTTCTTTAGCGGCGTTGTGCACTTTTTGGGATGGGTAAAAAATCTCGCGTCAGGACACGTGGCCTGATCTAAAATTCGTAGACGAAGGGAGCGTACACCGCCGGCGCGGCATAGGAGTGGAAGTGATATCCCCCTCTCTTTCTACCGCGCGGCGAAAATATATGCCTGCTCCTGGTGTTTATTTTTAATGTAATATAAATTGTCATATTTGTGTACGATAGCGCAATATATGAATATTGTATTTTACCACATACTGATAAATAAAGCAATTCGTGCGAAATTATTTCCAAACCATTCCAAAATATTAAAAAATGCACAACGTTAATGTTCAAGTTTTCACTTCTGCCGGCACTCCCAGAGTCCAACCCATTTTTTTTATATTAGCTCAGTATACTGGCTCCGTTTCGTCTGATGGTAAATTAAAAGATGAACCCAAATTGCAGAGGCAACTGACAAAAGACTTCTATTATTTTTACATAGAATAGTATCTTTGTGACTGTAATTCGCTCACCACGATCTTTAGAGTCAAAGGCAACATCACCTGTACGTGGTGCAGTCTGTCGATTAGCGAAAGAGGCTCTGGCAAAAAAGAAGTAGGATACAGCGTATTAGTAAGCTACCCGACTGGGGATGTACTTCCACGTCACGGAATACCGAAGCCAAATAACAATTCCCTTGAGGGTTGTCGTGTTCTTGCGAGTGAGTGAAGTCTCCAGAAAGGAAGGAGTTGGTGCAATAGCGGGAGTGGCAGCGAACGAATTATATTTCATTATGGCTACGGTAACCGTTTCGCATAAAGCAGGCCGTACGCTTTAGTATAAAAAAACTTTATTACAATTATTAGATACCTAAATACTAATACTAATAGACCATAGTAACAAAATTATATAATCTAATATATCAATGATTCGTTCGTTGTCTTTTTTTAGCAACATATCTGATAAAAGTCTGATATCATTTTAAGATGGTTATTGTTTTTGATTATCAAAAAATATAAGATCGTATCATCAGATTATTCTACGAATTATATCTTATTCATTTGAGACGGATCCAACTAAAAGTTGCTACTAACTTCTATTACATTTTCGAAATAATAATAAAAAAATAGTTTTACCAGCTATTTCTTAAAAGTTCACGACGATATACAACCTTCTACCTACCTACCTAACCTACAGGGTCCAGTAACTAGATTCGAAAAACGCTCTAGCGACACACGTTGCGTTTTTCGAAACTACATACTTCGAAACTACTTGATGTGAAGGTAGTTCCCAAGTCGCGCAGCTTACAAATACTATGTACCTACTCAGTACCTACTCTGTTTCGTCAGAGTCTCTTTCACTAGTCGGGAGTGTGAAGCCAAAGCCAACCTCACCCGTGCAGGTGAGTTTGGCTTTGGCTCTAAAGATCGTGGTGAGTTACTTAGACCCCAAAATATATCGAAAACCTACAAACTTTTTTTTATACTACGTCGGGTGGCAGACAAGCTTATGGCCCGCCTGATGTGAAGCGGTTACCATAGCCATATTAACGCTCGCAACATAAAATATGGCTTGCGCGCTGCCACCCCCGTTACCAACGCAGGATCTCCTTCCTTTTTTTTCTGGTAACCTCACTCACTCGGAACACTACAACCCTCAAGGGAATTGTTATTTAGCTGCGGTATTCTGTGAGGTGGAGGTACATTCCCCAGTCGGGTAGCTTACAATTACGCTCCCTACCTCTATTTTCGCCAGAGCTTCGTTTGTCAGTCAGCAGGGTGCACCCCGTGCAGGTGAAGTTGGCTTCGGTTCAAAGATCTTGATGAACCACTTACACCCCAAACTGACTTTTTGACTTTTGACTATCTAAAATATTAAAATAAAACTCACCTTTATTACAGGAATTTGAGTACTCTCAAATTAAACATCCAAGTCGTTACATATTTCGGGTTTCAAAGTAAACACGTTTATATTTATGAGCTGTTGCGTAATTTACAATGCAACAAAACTATTTACGACATAATTACCGGCTAAACGCTTCTCACTTCATAATAAGTTAACCATGAATGTATAGCTACTATTACTTTATACTGTGCTAATACTAAAATAGAATTTCGTTCCACTCACTGCGTTTCCTTCAAAGGTTTTCGATACAACTATAGACACGTAATGACAGTTTTGACGTTAAGGTGACGTCTTTAAAATTGCTTTCATAGGGAGGCAATTCAATAAAACAAATGATAACAAAATCGGTGGATACAATTTGGTGTTGCAGCTACATATCTATCATATCCATCTAAAATTTAACCGTACCACTGGATAGATCAAGGATATTACGCTAAGTAAGGACTATGGAACATCGCGTGCGGGGGAGGAAGTGCTGCCATTTTGAGATAATTTTAGTGCATATAACGTATTCACGTACAACACACAGCCGTGTCCATGACACCCCACCCCATTTTTCATCTAAATAAGATGTAATGGTAAATGTGGTCTGGCTTCCTATTCCCTGTTGACCTCCCATGGGAAATTTCAAAAAGCCTTTATTTAGTTCTTGTCTAAGATATTCTCATTGCTTAATCCGGCTATATGATATGTCAAATAAATGAAATATTATTTTCATGTGCACAAATCAGAATTCTCGATAGAGATTGCCAACACTTCCGATAGTACGCTTCAGTAATTGATTGATGAGATACTACTATTACCAAGTTTCAGGTAGATATTTTAAGAGGCTGCTCATCCATCACAACTATAAAAAAAAACTGCCTGTAGGGTTAGCTCTCTGTTGTAGAGCTCTCATTTCAATATTATGATATATATAACTATATTGTTTTTTTTTATTACGTTATGTTTTATGTAATATTTAAATTCGACTGAGAGGGCTCCCGTCCAATCGAACTCGGATTTTATTTTATACTACGTCGGATGGTAAACAAGCATACGTCCCGCCTGGTGTGACACGGTTACCGTAGCCCCATAATCGCACGCAACATGAAATATAGCTCGCACGCTGCCATTACTGCTGCCAACGCAGCAAATCCTTCTTTCCTGATGATCTTATTCACTCGCAGGAACACTACAACCCTCAAGGGAATTGTTGTTTGCCAGCGGTATTCTGTGAGGAGAAGGGACTTCCCCAGTCGGGCAGCTTAAAAATACGCTAGAAAGGATGGGAAGGATTGGTAGGGTTCCGGAAATTGCGAAAGATTTTCACAACAAAAAAACTAGAATATCTCAAGTCGAAGGTCATTAACCAGTGTGTGATAACATACATTACAGAGGCATGGTCGCTCACCTCCTTTTAATATTCATTCTTAGGGCCTTTTAGTAGTCATTGTTAAGAATACAGGACGACTGTCGGGTCAGCTAGATTTAAATAAGACACATTGAAAAAATAAGTTCGGGGTTCTTTTTTTTTATACTACGTTGGGTGGCAGACAAGCATACGGCCTGCCTGATGTAAAGCGCTTACCGTAGGCATATTAACGCTCGCAACATAAAATATCGCTCGCGTGCCGCCACCCCTGCTGCCAACGCAGCATCTCCTTCCTTTCTGGTGACCTCACTCACTCGCAGAAACACAACAACCCTCAAGGGAATTGTTATTTGACTGCGGTATTCTATGAGGTGGAGATACATTCCCCAGTCGGGCAGCTTATAATGACGCTCGCTACCTCTCTTTTCGCCAGAGCTTCGTTTGTCAGTCAGCAGGGTACACCGCGTGCAGGTGAAGTTGACTTTGGTTCAAAGATATTGATGAGCCCACTACACCCCAAAATTCTTCTTTTTTTTAATACCTAATTTGCGGGGAACAGTGCGTAGGGACATATTTAAAATTTCAAGATTGCGCAGACAAACTTAGGTAGAAGTAGAACTAGAGTTGGCGGCGTAGCTTTATGGATCAGGCTGGATCAGTGAGTAGGCCACATAGCACGCAGAACTGATGGCCGATGAGACAGGATAGTTCAGGAATGGTGACCTCGCATCAGTAAACAGCTTATGGCTCGACAGTCTGAAAGATCGCATGAAGCCAAACGGCACAAAAGTACAAAACTGATTATCGTGGAAGTCTATAAAGTAAGGAATGTTCAACGGTGGAAGTCTCTTGGCTGAAATTATGATGACATACAACAAAGGATATGAATACGTAAAAATTTATAGAATGTATAATTAGATACAAAACAGTACTTTTAAATGTACTATTCTTTGAGGTTTGGTAATTTTAAACCTTCACAATATGTTGGACGCTATTATGCAGAATATATCCATCCGATATTTTGTTACTTTAAAATTAAAGCTATTTAAAGTTTAATAGGAATAAAAATATCAAGCAGTATAAGTTTTGGGAAGCATATATCATCTAACTGCTAGAATCTGATGCGAATATATAAAACTCATTTTGAAGTTTCTTGCTAAGTATATCTTTCAATTTGGCATGGCATAGTTTGTCGGTTTCATCTATTCTGCATGACAGACTTATACATATTAACTTGAACATCTAGTTGCCAAGTTGCAATTACCAAAATCACACTACCTTAATCTGCCCGCCGCATATCACACAACTTATGGAGCACACAATGCTCGTCGCCTTGGCTCGTAATAGCGCTGTCTCTGCCCATCGTATTATTACGCTTGTGGCGAAACATAATTAGTGCGGGATTGCACGTAGATGCGATTACTGCACCTCACCGCTGGATTGTACATATAATAGATGCCTTATACACCATCATACTAATACGTCAAGGCACTGTAATGCAATTAACGCTGTTGCCAAGATGATTCAAGGTCACTAGGCAAAATAGTGTCTGTTATTTTTGTCCGCGCGCGTAGAATTGTAGTCGCTTATTATGTGTTTTTTCACCTTGATGTGATACGTTGTGTTATTTGTAGTGAATTCATATAAAGTTACAATAAAAAGATTGATGCTGATGTATCACAGAGTATTTAATAGTTACATTTAATAGTTTACGTTACGTGGAATAGATCGCACAACGATAAGAACGCCTATTGGTCGCCATTTTATTTTGGTTCAATAAAGAATATTGTATTATTAACGTAAAAATGTATTGATTATGTACATCACAAAAAATCTGTGAAGGTGACCATATAAGAGAGCGGAGTATAGCTTTTTTTACTATGACTGACCCTGATGACTGATGATGATGATAACTAAGATGAAAATTCGATTTATATATGGTTAGTTCGTGTTGGCACATTACCAAAATTAATAGTAACTTATGTCTTAATCCAGGTTATAAATTATCGGTGTGTTTATACATGGGGCACACTAAAAGTTTTGCACTTCTAGCTAATCGGAACTATTTTAATTTCGGATGTTATATTTTTTTAAACGACTTGCAACCTTCTTAGTACCTAATAAATAAAATTGGCGGGAAATCATTTGTCAATTATTTTTTATCACACGTCAAAGTTCTACGTTCGCAATCGAAAATGGAATTAAGTCGAAAAGATTTTAGAGCGATGATTTTTTATGATTTGAGAGAAGTCGGGTTTCTTTACATGACGAATTTCGTGAAGGGCGGTCTTCAACTGCCGTCAACGAAAATAATGTGGCTACTGATAAGCGGCTAATTGAAGAAAACCCGCGGATTACCTATGAGACAATTCGAGGACTATTGGGGATTGGTATGAGCCAAATTCAGAAAATTTTACAAGAAGAATTAAAAGTTCGGAAACTTTGTTGTCGTTGGATCCCTCATAAACTGACAGCGGAGCAGAAGCGGGTTCGCGTGGAATGATGCTCACAGATGCTACTGAAGTACGACCACGGACATTCTAATGCTATTTATGACATTTCACAGGAGCGAAACGTGGATTTATTATATTGAACCCGATAAAAAAACAACAAACTTGTGAATGGGTGTTTGAAAATGAGAACAGGCCAACAAAAGTGAGGCAGGTGAGAAACGTTGGTAAAAAAAATGATCGCGTTTTCTTTCTCAGCTACGGGTCCCATCTGCACAATTCCACTTGAAGATCAAAAGAGTGTTAATGCTAAGTGGTATTCTACCATTTGTTTACCCAGGGTGTCCGAAAAAGTTCGTGAAAGACGACCAAAAAGCCGCGTTCTCCTACATCATGACAACGCTTCTTCACACACGGCCAACAAAACAAAGTAATTTTTAGCTTCCGAAAAAGTACAACTCGTCACCCATCCTGCACATAACCCCGACCTAGCAGCCTGTGATTTCTGTATTTTCCCATAAATCAAAGATTTGATGAGAGGTTTCACTTTTACCAACTCCGAAGAGGCTGTGATAGCGTTCAATCAGCACGTAGAAAACATGCCTTCAGATCTGTGGTCCTCCTGTTTTAAAAATGGTTCGATCGCATGAAAACATGTTTAAAATGTTGTTTTTTTAAGTTACGCAAAACTTTTAGACCTACGTACTACATTGGGTGGCAGACAAGCATACGGCCGGCCAAATATCAAGAGATTACCATATTAACGCACGCAATATGAAATATCGCTCGCACGTCACCACCCCCACTGCTAGCGCAGCAACTCCTTTCTTTCTGGTGACCACATTCACTCGCAGCAACACAGCAACCTACAAGGAAATTATTATTTGGCTGCGGTATTCTGTGAGGTGGAGGTACTTCCCCAGTCGGACAGCTTACAAAATACGTTATGCTCTACATCTCTTTTCGCCAGAGCTTCGTTTCGCTTCCACGCACGCGATGTTCCATAGTCATGTCAATAGGTGTGATTGAATTTTGGATGGAGATGATAGATATGTAACTGCAACATCAAACTGTATCCCCGTATTTGTTATCATTAGTTTTTTTGAATTGCCTCCCCATTCACGTCAAAAAAGACAACGGTGACTGAATAAAGTAATCAGTAATCCTCTTATTACAATTCGATTTCCCCATCGGTTTCAAAGCTTAAGTGGCGTAGTTTCTTATACATCGAGTACAGTGCTTAATACAAGCGACGGAGAATTACAGGGATGAGCGTAATCACGTTGGGCGAGCTTGACAGTGGCTATTACGATACAATTATCCACTTCCCATCGTCACAGAGGCGTGTAATCATCTGGGAGCGATTTACAGCGACGGCGTTATCGGTAGGGTATTGTCGTTTAGGTACTAATTATTATTTGGATACTATATATATTATTTTATTTTATTTTTTATATTATTATTGGATAATTTATATATATATTTAGATTTATAAATGTTCCTGCTTGTATCAGATGTAAGTAAAGACGGGCAAAATACCGGACATTAACTATAAATTAGATATAAATTCACTATTTATGGCCAAATTTGGGCATATATATGTCGTCGTTATCAAGCCTTGTTCATCTCACTGTTGGGATACGGGTCTCTTCCACACTGCTCAACTCAGGGTTCGAAAGCTAAAGGCCACTAACTTGGCTTAATGACTGTAATCTAACGACAACAACCGGGACTGACGGCTTAACATGCCCTCCGAAGCACGTAGGAGCTCGAAATAAATGAATCCATCCACGGACAGGCTTCGGGCGACGTAGCATTTTCACAGAGGTATTTATCGTAAATACCTGGCCCATCTCTTGATGTAGGTGAAACGAAGTTCACCGGATCATGTGTATATACGGAAGAGTAATACTAATATTGCCGGTACGTGGTCTCCACTCGAGAACCTTTCGACCCCATCGGTCATCCGTCCTCCGTGCTATGTGCCCTGCCCACTGCCACTTCAACTTGCTAATCCGCTGGGCTATGTCGGTAACCTTGGTTCTTCTACGGATCTCCTCATTTCTGATTCGATCTCGCAGAGAGACTCCGAGCATAGCCCTCTCCATAGCTCGTTGGGCTACTTTGAGCTTGTTCATAAGGCCCATAGTGAGAGACCACGTTTCAGTGCCGTAAGTCATCACTGGTAACACACACTGGTCGAAGACTTTCGACTTGAGGCACTGCGGTATGTCGGACGAGAAGACATCACGTAATTTTCCGAACGCTGCCCAGCCGAGTTGCGGCGACTGACCTCTTTCTTGAAGTTGGACCTACCTAACTGGACTACTTGTCCTAGGTAGACGTACGAGTCAACAACTTCAAGAACCGAGCTCTCAACAGATATTGGAGTGGGTACAACATGGGCATTACACATTACCTTCGTCTTGTCCATGTTTATTTTAAGACCCACTTGTTGAGAAACTCGATTGAGGCCTTCGAGCATCGTGCTGAGATCTTCCATCGAATTTGCCATGACTACGATATCGTCGGCAAACCGAAGGTGAGTGATGTATTCGCCCGTTAACATTGATGCCGAATCCTTTCCATTCCAGGAGCTTGAAGGCGTTCTCCAAAGTGGCCGTAAATAGTTTCGGAGATATCACGTCTCCCTGTCTTACGCCTCTTTTCAAAGGGATCGGCTTTGAACTCTGTTCCTGTACTCGGACCGACATAGTGGCGTTATTATACAAACACTTCAACACTTCGATGTACCGATAGTCAATACGGCATCGCTGGAGAGACTCAAGCACAGCCCATGTCTCGACCGAATCAAAGGCTTTCTCATAGTCCACAAACGCTAAGCAAAGTGGCAAGTTATACTCTTCGGTCTTCTGTATAACCTGCCGCAGCGTGGCATTAATAAGAGAAGGTGGTAAGGGGGTAGGTCCATAATTCGAGTTGATAATGTATTTACGTAGGACGTCCACCCACAAGGTGGACAGACGACCTCATTAAGACCATAGGATCGCGCTGGATGCAAGCCGCTTCCAACCGGTCTTATTGGAGATCTAGAGGGGAGGCCTATGTCCAGCAGTGGACTTCCAATGGCTGAGATGATGATGATGATGATGAATACTAATATTGTAATCATACAACTGGCCGCTAAATTGTAATATTATAATTAATCTTTAGCCGTGTGGTTTCCGGCAGACTAGAATAGAATCACTCCGTTTCTTCCCGTGGATGTCGTACAAGGCGACTAAGGGAAATACATTATCAACTCGAATTATGGACCTACCCCCTTACCACCTTCTCTTATTGCGATTGAATAACTGAATAGAATGCTTATTAATGCCAATGAATAAGCGACTCTATTTCAAATGTAATAGAGTCGCTTATTCATTGGTATGAATAAGCAATCTGTTCAATTATTGAATCGCAATAAGAGATGGTGGTAAGCGGGCTGATGATGTATGACCGTGTCCATGACAGAGCCGCACTCCAATTTCTTTAAACAAATATTTGGATTTACTTTGTTATTTAATTTATGTGCTTATTGTTTACTTGCGATTATATCTATAGAGAGTTGAATAATGTAGTTTACATAACATTCTCCGCGTGTTGAGCGTGGGTCTTGTTAAAGATGCCAGACATGACACATGTTTACTCTGTATTTTGATCCATTTTAAAACGTTCAACACTTTCAGCGTAAGTCATATCATTTCCATGATATTAAGACTGTGATATAAACATGGAAAGATACCATTTTAACATAAGATATATTATACTTGCAGGTACTTTTTCTATTTTATATTTTGTCGAATGGAAAACATTTGATAGTTAATTGATTCAGGTGTTATTTTGCGGAAGTCAAATTTACAGGCAATTTGATCTACACTACTTTGCGTGCTTCCGCCACCAATTAGTTCATGCAATTACTGCCGGCCGGCACCCACCCACTACCGTTAGTAGTTGCATGCGACTGCCGTGGCTGCTTTGGTCGTCGTCGTTTGGATGGGTGCCGGCCGGCAGTAGTTTGCATAAACTAATTGGTGGCGCAAGCACGCAAAGTAGTGTAGATCAATTTGATCCTGGAAAACATTTGCCTTTCTACCATAATGTTTTGATATATCATATAGATATAATCACTTTTGACTATTATTGTTATAAATTACAAAATACTAAACTAAAACTAATCTAAAAGTCTAATTTATCTATAAAACAAAGAAAAAGTCACGGGATAAAAAAAAATAAATAAATAAATACAATTTTACTTACAAAATTAAATAAAAAATATCCCCAAGATCGTTGTCTTTCGGCAGTGTCCCCAGAACACTGGCAGCATTACCTCGCTGGATAGCTATACTTACTCTCTGAGCAAGGTAATGTCCAGCCTTCTGTTTATAGGACGTGTCGATCAATTTTTGAGAAATGTCTCTAAATAATTTTGATATTCGCCAGTATATACAAAACGTATAAAGTTTTTTCTATTTAAATACGTCACTTCCGCGGTCCAAGTTATTGCTGGGGGTGGAAGGAGTGACAAATATTTTTGACGTAAATACTTTTAAATTTGTTGTTTTTATAAGACAGGTAGGGAGCGTAATTGTAAGCTACCCGACTAGGGAATGTACCTCTACCACACAGAATACCGCAGCCAAATAACAATTCCCATGAGGGTTGTTGTGTTCCTGCGTGTGAGTAAGGTGACCAGAAAGGAAGGAGTTGCTGCGATTGCAGTGAGGTGACGACGCGCGGCAATAACCACTTCACATCAGGCGGGGCGTAGGTTTGTCTGCCACTCGACGTGGTATAAAAAAATGTAATTACCACTATTATCAAGTTTAAGAGTTTACAAAAATATTCGATTATACGAATTACCGGCTACGATATTCATCGAATTGACGCCAAAAACAGTTGGTTGCATCAAATTCATTATACTCTTGTTACGACTATGTTCCCTTCGCACGATATGTGTATCCAAGGCAGTTCCATAATTCACAAACTTTATTGCTCTTCCTTGTTGGCTTTCTCTAGATGGACACATTTACTATGTGCATACCAAAAGAAATGGTTTTATTGACAAGAGTCAATGAAGACATTTTCTATGTTCTTTGCTTAGTTTGGGATCAGATGACTCTGTGTAATTTGTCTTGGAATATTTTTTGCGCGACAAATATATCGCGCATTTCTCAAAAATACGAGTATAAGTTGGATTTTAAAAATTATTTTTTATTGTACCTATATAAGCTCCAGAAATCTCGTCGGCTAAGCTTGATTTCTGGCATCCTAACGTCTCTGAATCTAATCTAAAACATATGAAGCTTAGCTGACAAGCGTGAATCTTCAATAACTTTGAATAGACGCTAAATATAAAAGACCGATGGAATCTCTTTAAGAACTTATACCCTTTGATAGAATACACAGAATACTCAAATTTGTGTGAAAAAGTCCAATGTTCATTCATTTATATTGTAGGAATATTTACCGGGTGTGATGCGGGTGGGTGTCCTCCTGACTGCTGCTGCGCTTCCTCTTGCGTCGGAAGCACCAGTCCTGGCCCATCGCATCACAGCCGGCTGTCCGCGAGCCGCCCCCGCCCAGGGCGCGCCTCACTCCCGCTCCATCGTAAACCTTGCCGACCTTCTCGTAAACTTTTCTTTTTGCATTATATGCATACAACACATAGTACTTTCGAAAACATTGTCCAATATATGTTTCGAAAACTTTTTTGCTTTTGATTAAAACACTTATTCATTCATCATTTTACACGTAATATTATGCCTTCAGTTATTTCGCAATTTATTTGTTAACGAACAATAAAGAACACATTGCAACTATCATCCACTTTTTTTATAAGTTTTTGCTATTAGTTTTTGCTATTAGTTATTGATATTTAGTTCTTGGTCACTAAGTTTCTTGACACTTGTACTTCCCTTATTGGTTATGTACTAGAAACAGTTAAAAATAAAAAAATGTAGTTTTATACTAGCTTCCGAATTAAACCACGCCCAGCCAACTTATATTTATTTATTATTTAAACGATTTTATTATATAGTATAGAAATTAAAGAATTTGATTGTGAAGAAATTATACTAATCAAATAGCAAATTTAATGTATTCTAATCGTCGAATAAAAAGTAACAAACTAACAAGCCACATGCGTAATAAAATTAAAACAATAGGGTTGTTAACACTTTAATCATATTAATTACTCTTTATCAGCTTGTAGGCATCACATTAAATATATAAAAAAAAAATCACTAACGGTGACTAATGACGTCACTGCCTACTCAAATGGAATATTCTTTTCCAATAAATTGTAAGAAGCTAAACTAGTTTATAATATAAAAATATAGAGAAGAGCCCGGTAGTAGAATGGCTAGCAATGACCACTTTGACTCCGTGGTCGCGGGTTCAATCCCCGCACAAGACAAACATTTGTGTGCATGAACATGTTTGCTTGTCTTGGTCTGTGTATTCTAAGTATGTATTTACATAAAATGTATTTATGTACATTTTATCAGCTGTCTAGTGTCCATAATACAAGCTTTGCGCTTAATTTGGGATTAGATGGAGCAGTGTAAATTGTACAGAAATATTTATTTATTTCTGTCACTTGTATTAATGGAGTAATCATAATTATTTATTAAAGCCAAGTACCCACTTGACTAGAAATTCAGGCCAAACAGAAGTCATCTTCACATTTGGCGAATCACAGAACGAAATCAGCAACAGAATTAGTATCAAGAATCAAAAATTTATGTATTTTTCATCTATTGATATTTCTTTCTACTATTATATTAATAGTATATATGATAAATATTCTTAATTCCAACTCGTTCTTCAATAGATTTCAATAGAGCAGGAATGCCGTGAAAAATGGAATGCTTGTAAAATAGTGTGAAGTGACTGTTTGTAAAATAGTATATGAAATTGCTCTAATTATAAATATTCTATCATAGTATTTTTAAATAACTATTGCGAGTATTGGTTTGTTACATTGTATAGAAACTAGGCACCGTCTACACGCGCCGATTACCCGCGTAGACAGGTTCCGGTAAGCGCCGATTTACTAACGCTGTGAAAACAGATATGCTTTCTTTCATTATACGGTCTCATACTTATATACAGTACTTTCAGTACTACGGTCTATAAGCAGTGGTTTGTACAAATTGTGTAATTTACTGAAATACTGAAAAACATATCTTGTATGTAATATTGTTTTTTCTAATATATATGAACAATACGTTTTAAAATGGACACGGACTACTAATAGAATATTATTCAAAGTATTTTAAATATGAATACATACGACGTATTTACAACATAACATGAATATATAATTGTGTACTAAGAGCGACTTTTAAGCCCATTAGCTAGCAAAGTAGTGAGTGGTTAGGAACGGTAACTTTGTAACTAATTAGGAGACAATGATATATGGAAATTGCTGTTCAGTTGTACTTTTTTCTCTTTCCGCCATTTTATATTTGAATAATATATATGTAAAATTAAGATCTGTTAATGTAATTGAGATGGGCAAAAAGAAGGAAATTGACAATAAATTTCCAACAAGTAAGTAAGTACATATAAATTCCTTATTTATGCCTAAAAACTGAGCATTTTTTTGTCTGCGCATCTCTTTGAATTATAGTAAACAAATACATATTAGTAATAACAAGTATCAGAATGACCGAGCAAGTTTGGTGTTTTATTTAGGAATTATTTTCCTCCAATCGTGTAAGTGGCAAGCAGTGCCATCTATTGCCGAACAGCACAGATATAAAAATGTGGAGTAGCTAAAATATTTCATTTCAGGTATTGTTAACAGATAGCGTTATAGTTCGTGAATATCGGAACTTTTCTCGATGTTTTTATGAGACACAAATTTTCTCAGAATTGCGACCTAGCTAGATTAAATTATTGCCTCCGCACACCCTTATATTATAAATTATATCGAAATCTTTAGAGCCGTTTGCGATCTATATCATTATATATATGTATAAATATATGTAATTATATATATATATATATATATATATATATATATATATATGTACAAGGATTGCTAGTTAATATACTTAATCATCTTTAGGCGGCTTGAAAGCACTGGCATACGCCAACCAATACTTGAGCAACGAGTTAGAGCACGCTCTAAACTCTTTCGATTGAATGGTGTGAGGTGAATATGGATTCACGCCAAAGATTCAAATACTCTACATAGACAAATTTACATTTTTAGTATAATTCTTAAAAAGCCGGCGGAGAGTCAAAACATTTGTAATTTATATTCATTACGAATCCTTTTTCAATTTGTGAATGTACAAAACATTTGTAATTTCAAACAGCCAACCGGAGCTTGAAACTCATTTGACCTTTTATCGATTACGTGTATCAAAATGTGACAGTCAGACGGAAAAGGGTTGGCAAATCACGGAGAGCCGTTAGAGAAAATTTCGTGATAATATACGTGATCTTGCTATATTTAACTACAAGACGTGACTTTTAACTCGGTCTGACACACGCGTATTAAACACATCCCTTAATTTGGTTGAGCAGGTTTCAGCTAATGTATGTTAACAGGATCTTAAAGACTTAATTTTTTTTTTTTAATAAACTCTTTTTTTGAATTTAAACAACAAAGAGGCGTCTACCCGGACCGATGTACTCAAAAACGCCGCTCGAAGCATCTCGAAGCGGAAAGCGGAGGATCGCATATTTTGAAAAGAATTGGGGAAGGGCCATATCCAGCAGTGGGCTGATATTGATGATGAACGATGATGATATTTATCTATCAGATGAGATATTGAATGACTTCGTCTGCAAATAACTTTAAAGGGCTCGTTATAAATACTACAAAAAATTAATACTAAAAAAAAGTTATTGGCAGTTCTAAGTAATATCGTGATTCAACTGGTCTGATCTCACTCCTATCGTTTTTAATGGGGCTGACATACAGAAAAAACCTTGAAGAACGTGTTTCCTTAGCGGCTTTAGGTATTTGTAGCTGTTGGTCGCCTTAGGCTGTTTCGGTACTTTTTCCCCATCGACATCAAAATTGCTCAGTCCGTACTTCCTATCTTAGATTATGTTGATTTTTGTTACCTGGGTCTCACTCAATAGCAAGTCGGTAATCTCAAGTGACACCAAAATATTTGAATACGTTTTACTGGCGATTTATGTTAATATGACATTATTATGACATATATTATGACCATTTTTTTATTATTGTTCTCAACTCGCTATGCACGTTGAAATTTGAATATACTTTCTCTTTATTTATTCATTGCGTTACAATCTTAATTCTCATTTCTACTTCTTCTTCTTTTTTTTACATTAATTTCACTTGATCAAACATGTTTTAAAAATAATTGAAAAAAATCTTAATAGAAGATACACATATTTTAAGGAAAACTGCCAAGTACCTAGTCACATTTATTATATTTTAATTGAGTTGAAGTGTGATATTTAGATGCTAAATTTAACTTGCATTTTATAATATTCCATGCATAACTTTTTTCGGGCTTTGCCTTTGGCTTTTTTTTATAGTCAATAGGAATACAGTTGTTACAAACTATGTTATAACTCTATATTATAACTCTACTTGAATTTCTGCAAATAGCATATCATTATTGTTGTAATTTGTTCGTCTTTTGTGATAGCCATTAGCAGATTAGTTTGTTTTTATGTTCAATGATACAATAATGCTTTTAATCAGTTACTTTTACATAAAATATATGAGAAGTGTTCGGTTTGGCGAGTACCTTATGCAATATAGCAATGATTACAATAAAAATACATACATATACAATACATACATACTAGGCAGCGTACTCGGTGAAGCATGTTATGTATAGATGTTGCCTAAAATAATAGCGTTAAATAAAATGTATAGCATATTTATGGACATCCGAACGTCGCTGCACGTTTCGGGGTAAAATAAAATTTTCAGGCTCGAGAACGCTTGAGGACATCCCGGGATCGTGTGACCGCTGCTCTGTGAAAAATTTGCGAGCCAAGGGTGAATTTAGCGCTTGTTAGCCCAAGGCAGACTATTCGTTCTGCTTACGCACACAAATACATACGCACTCCCGTCTCGGGCTTCGTAATAAGCCCAAGGGCAATGTGGAAGGAACAAAATTGGATAGAGTGATGAAACGAAAGTCATCGTTGTATGTATGGAGAAAAATATTCATGTTTTATTGATAACATAAAAGTTCTGTAGCAGCTTAGGTAAAGCGTCGACACCAATATAAGCAAACTTCGATGAATGTGCTTTATGTCGAGGGTTAAAAATAGATTAAGATTTAAAATTCGAGACTATAACAAAGACTAACGAGCTCGTTAACGAAGACCAGAATTAATATAAATAAATTAACAAAAGAAACTCTATATTGTTTGCTTTGTTTATGTTATTTACATCTTTCACCTTAACCTGTTTAACTAAATTCATACAATGCTGATTAACAATGCGAGTTGTATTTAGGGTTCCGCAATATATTTACCGACGAATGATGCAATTAATCTGTTTCTTATTTTACAAAATTCGATTAAAAACAATTGATCAATAATTCATTTTTTAAATCCTAAAGTTCACAGATGTCCTATTATTTTCGCCTAACATTTCAAAAATCTATTCCTCTCTAAACTGACATTATTGACTCTGCAATTGCCAACTTTGGTTCTTCATCCAATTTCCTCGTTTCAATTTCAACCCCGTAAAAAATTGCGAGTATAGCTCTCTCCATAGAACCAGATCAATTGTGAAAGTCCAAGCATCTGCACTGTAGGACATAGAGGAGAGCAAACACTTGGCAAAAATAAGTGAAAAGTCAAAATTCATAGATCTCGTGCTCTATACGACTTGAAAGGGCATTGAAAATGTATCAACCAAAATTTTTTTTTTTCAAAACCAATTTTTCCAATATATTTTTACATCTTCAAGCATTGGAGTATCAGTGGGGTTCTGAAGTTTTCCAAAGATTGTCCAGTCAAGACAAATACATATTGATCTTTTTATTTAAATTACCCCGGTCAAGCTGTCTGGCCTGTCCGAGTTTAACGTAGTTATTAACCACTTCAATAGCTGAATTCTCTATGCTAACAGGGCTAAGAATGACAAAGTCGTTTTACATTACTTTTGTTTTGTCAAAGTTGATTCCCATCCCCATTGATACTGAAGCAGCATTGAGATCATTTAACATTCGGCTGAGATCCTCAAGAGATGTAGACATTATAACCATATCATCGTTAAACCGGAGGTACTCTTTAGACCTTCCTACAAGCTCAAAGTGCAGTAGCAAATAGTTTTAGGGAGATAATATTCCCTGGGCGCACCCTTCCCATATAGTGATGTGTATGGAGGTGTACTGAATGACAATAAGGTAATTCCAGTTCTCATATTATACACTTAGATGAAAATTCGACACATCTGGGGGCACGGCAGTGCCCCCGCCAAGTCGAGCAAAAAGCGGCACGGCCGTACCATCCTTTTCTCGATTTTAATGTATAGGACACTTTTTATGTTCACGTGATAGAAATCAGGCGCAAAAACTTATTTACTCTATTAAAGTAGAAACCTTCATTTGTAGAGCATATGCGATATGAAGTGTCATAAATATTATATTATAGATACCACCGATAGATTTTTCTTAAAGTTCGCAAATATTTATATATTCTACGAATTATGTACATATTAGCATTTGAAATGTATTACTATTATGAGACTATTTAATTTTCTGATCTAATATCCATAAAAGAGTTTCTTTAAATGTTCTTTTAGAAGATTTCTTTGTAGGCTGATGCTTCAAAATATAACCACATAAGAGCTTTACTTACTGTCAGAGATCGTTGACAGTTTTTCTATAAAAAGATAGCTAAAAATGATATGCATAAGAAAACAGAATTGCAGCCAAAATAATATTAATATAACTCGATCACACCAACTCATAGTTACATTAATTAAAATGAAATATATGGACTAAGTGTACGTGACATGTACTACTACTATAAAGACACTATAAAGTTCGAAGTTCATCATTTTATACAAACAAACATTACTTTATATAAGATACCTGTATAAAGTAACATATAATTATAATGTAGTAGCACGTTTAATAAATGATATGTCTAGAAAGTATATACATCTATGTATAACCATAATCCGTAGAGTTCATTGACACACAAACTGTGAAATATTTATTGTTTGTAAGGGTTGGCGATGAATGACAACGTACATTTTGTCATTAGATTATAGGCCTAATGGTACAAGTTGAATGACCCTATCAGCTGAGTAGGCCACAAGTTGAATTTTAAAAGAAGACAGAATGCGGACCTGTTGTGTCTCTGAATGTTAGATGTCGCAGTCAAATGTTCCAGATCCGCTCCAGACCCTCGGCTCTGTACTTTAGTAAATTGAAAAATAAATGTAAAAGCTTCTAAAATATATTGTGTGATAAACATTAGAGCTTAATTTGTATATTACCATGTTAACGCAAAGCATTATTTATGTTAAGAACAGTATATTTACAAAATATTTCGCAACAAAATAGAACTCGAAGATTAAGCAAAAGGTTTCTAAGAAAATCATAAGATACAGCTACAGCCTCTTGTATCGGGGGCAGGATGTAGAGCCCGACATGATCATGATATTGTAATCCTTATTACAAGGGCATTAAGTTTATTTTCACTTTGTTTAGGGTAAAGTAATAACTTCAATACTCTCTGTATTTATATATGTCTATGCAAATGTCGCCTATGAGCTTAGTTTTAATACCAGCAAAATCAAGAATATTTTACTATATCAATTAAGCTTAGTGTTCTATCATTATTAAAACTATGCCTTTTTAATTTATGAATTTCATTTACATGCGTAATTAATTGTAGAATGTGAACAACGTCCCTATGTGTGGAATGATTTAGTATAAATAAGTCATAGCATAAGGGTAATAACGATGTACATTTATTAAAGATGCAGGAAAAATTCTTCAGCAAAATAATATACTACAAAATTCTACGAATACTAAATAATTTATAATAAAATCTAACTACCATAGAATATAAAAAAAACTACAATGTATCTACTGTACTCATAAAGTATGTAAGATGACCGCGCACTGTCATTCGCACGTCACTTAACCACGTGGGGTCATGTTGGGGGCATGTTTTATCTGAACCTTTGGTGTTATTAACAATGAGAAGGTTGTTGGCAAAGGAGGTTTAGCATCGGAAGCTCGTATCCAGCATTGGTGCGGTAGTCGCGCGGTGCAGGTCGCGCGGTCGCGAAATACTGGCAACACGGCCGTGGCGCCCGGGGCGCGTCGTGACGTCAGCGCGTGCCCCCGCCCCGCGCATGCGCCCCCACCGACCTACAGCATACTCAAAAACTCTCCACGAGGGCCCTCCACCTCGAGACCTCAACTCCGCTTTGGGACTTAATCGATTTTTGAGCTGCAGTTCTGGGGATCGAGCAGGTATACATAAAGATTGTTGGATATCATAGTAAAAGTTTTTGTTTTAAAAAGTAATTTTGATAAACTAACGAAACAAAAATAAATGGTGGATGCAAAATTTCCGGAAATATTTGTAAAACAATGTCACCAATGTCGTTAGAAATTGAATCCTATGTGAATTCGAAACAATTTAGAAAATAAAGTTTTTTTTACTGTCATTCTATATTTTTATACATCCAGCAGTTAAAAGCGAATTTATGCAATAAGAATTGATCGAAGTCCCTTGAGCTGACCGAATATTGAAATACGATGGCTATAACTCAGCAGATTTCACAATAAAATTACGATGAATGAAAGCACGCAAAGATCGGTTTTACAATGAGTGTGTAGCGGCAAGTAGCAGTTATGGGCCTACGCGGTACTACGCACGTAGCCGCTGTAGGAGGCTCTCGCATTCCGCTGCGTAGACAAGCTGATGGCTACGCAATGGCGTAGATTTTCATATTGTTCTATTAGTTAACACAACAGAATTATTTACTCTGTATTATATTCATGATGATGATTCAAATACGTGAAAAAATGACTGAAAATATTAATATGCGATATCCATACTTTTATAAAACATGGAGAGGAATTTGAATTTGTAAAGAACTAATCTTTCTCATAACCTAATTATAAGTTTTATACACCGAGTAAACATTCAGAGTAATAAAGTTAGAAAATCGTATTTCGGTTATATTAGGAAATATTTCCACCATCAAAGTAATATAATTTTATTGCCTCGTAAATTTACGTAGGTGTATTTTTCCCGTATTGGGAATCAAACATACCGTTGGGATATCAAAATACACAGGCTTAAACAGAAATAAAACAAAGAGTGCTTTCTTTTTTCCGATAATATGTTACATGCATTTATATATTTACCTACAGTTTACGGTTTAAAATAATTTAATCTATGTCGATTGTAACTAACGAATGTCATCTGCGAGTATAATGAAAACAGTCAGGACCGACGGCTTAAAGTGCCCTCCGAAGCACGGAGGAGTTCGAGATAAATGAATCTACCCATGGACAGGCTGCGGCCAACGTTGCTTAACTTGCGTGTTCGATTAGAGTGACACACGCAACGACGCTATCGAGCTCCCCATAATATATATATAGGCATTATTTTGTAATTATATTCATTATTTTCAGAAGTTACATCACTTGTTTCTTTTTTAAATTTAATATCAGAAAAATGAGCTTGAAGATTCAACATACCTTTAGCAAGGTTATAAAATAGGTCTACCTACAGTTGTATCTTTAGTAAAATAAATATTATTTAGACCTCTGAAGTGTAACCGCTAAACGAAAGTTGCCAGAGTTACGAGTTCTCGGCACTGCCTAATTGACACAAACACGTCTTTTTCACCCCGTTGCGATCTTCCGCCAATCGAGGTGATCAATCACATTTGAGAGGGCGTAAGTTTCATGAAGAGAAGTTCGATGGCGTCGTTTGTTTCACGTGTCAGTGTAATCGATTACGGAAGTGAAGCAATGTTGACCGTAGCTTATCTAAGGATAAGTTTATTCATATCGAGCTCGTACTTCAAAGGGCATGCCAAGCCGTTGGTCCAGGCTGTTGTCTTTGGATGAAAGTCGTGAAGACAAGTCAAGGGCTTCTGGGCGGCTTAAAGACATTGGCTTCCGCTGATCAGCAGTTGATCAGTGTCGTGGAGTATGCACTAAATCCTTTCAATGAGAGATATATCAGCAGCGGGATCACAGAGAAGTTTCGTCTTTCGTCTCTATGATAGTAGTGGTTCGCTAACGCTTCACCGTGGCTCAATCTTCCCGTTCTCATCTAATTTCTGTAGATATTCCATACAAATTTCTCCTGGCAATTTCATCAGATTTCGCTAATTATTCTGTTTATGAATCTGTTCGAAATGGAGACAAATTCAACAAATTAAAGATCATAAAAATCGGTCCAGCTGTTCTTGAGTTATAATGGTGTAACTAACTCGACTTTGTTTTATATACCGGGAAGAAAGAAATGAGCGATACAGACAAAATTACAGATTCCTCAAACAAACCACAAACACATTCCTCAAACAACATTTTTCCCAAAGAAACTATGCGATTAATATCAACAGTTTTTATTATATATTTAGAGTCATAGCTTATCAAACTTTAATACAGAAAAGGTCAATGTTTATCCCTAAAGCAACTGATACGAGTATAAAGCAATGACCGGCACTTGTGAGATTACTAGGTTGCCGCCTCTGACCGGTGGTAGTGCGCAGGTCTCAACACTGCCTGTCAGTGAGCAGTATCAATGCTGTGTCCACCATATTTTCCGATGCCGCGGGATTTTTAATTATTTTTGTGTTTTTCGTGTGTTTCCAATAATTTGCAGCAGTGTATGTGAGCGTGCATATTTTTATAAATCTGATTCTGATGAAAAATAAATTGCCGCTAAGTGCTCGTGCTTATCTGGATTTGTTTGTTGATGGTGTATAGCGAATGCAGCTAGAATGGTAACGAAACAATACAAAAACAGACGTTCTCTACTGCATCCAGCGAATCTTGAAGTAATTCTAAAGGCCTATAACGGTGGTTTCCAATATCAGATCAATCTTGCCTCGTACGTTGTTACTCTCCTTAGGGTTGTCAAAAGTAAGAAAAAGATTTATTTTGAAAAAGAAAACTTACAACGAGATGTACATTTGTAACTATTACAAATTGACCACCATTAATATAACACCATATTGTTGGGAATATCGTTCGTTATTTTCCACCCGGTTGTGTGTAGCCTAAGATTCGAACTAGAAACGACATTCACCCATCTGTTTAATGGATGAAAAGTATTTTATATCAAATTTAATATATTAGAAAATATATCTAGAGTGGGTTGTCTAAAAAAATCTTGGCCAGGCTATGTGTAATAAAAAAATAAAAAAATGACTTTTTATTAAATATTGCACTCATGAGTTTAATATAAATTTTTTTGCACCTACTGTTTTTGTACGTATACGATACGGATATATACGATGTTAATTATACGTATAAATTTGCAAGAATTCGTCAATATATAAATAGTATAATGATCCGTATATCAACTGTTAAATAAACCTCTCCTAACATTAGTGAAATTTCCAATTCATATGGGTATACCGATAACCCACAACACCACAAGGGTCTATAATAGCAAGCACGTACACTTATCTCATAGGAACAGACGATTGGTATGTATTTCTAAGTGAGATTCTAGAGTTTCCATATTGAATCTTTGTTAATAATCTGTCTTTAAAGCTAGGCTCATGTCTAATAATAACTGGTCGATCTAGGTATTAAAAGTTTTAAGTGTAACTAAAACACTTAAATTTATATTAGTAGTTTTGTAGTAATAATTGAGATGGATGAACATGGAAGTTTTCATAAATCATATCAGGACCCGTGAGTGTTGCCCCAGGTGTTGCAAACCTTCATAGGATGGTAGATAGAGATCGAATAAGTGTCCATATTCTTATCTAAATCATAGACATACTCTATCTACTATTATGCTACCATTAGTTTATTTAACTACTTAATGGTATATTTAAAGACGCATAGCTGACCAATATTTAAAAAAATCACCAAATTTTCATGTCGCGTTGTTTGTTTAATCACCTCCGAAACGGCTGGACCGATTTTTATGAAATTTTATGTGCATATAGGGTAGGTCTGAGCCAACATCTATTTTTCATACCCCTAAATGATTAATGTATAGGGCAAAACAACGTTTGCCTGGTTAGCTAGTATAATATATAAATATACCGCTACAGTCAACCGCACTATATTTATAAATAGGTCTAGCGTAGCGCAAACTTTCTCATAATGGAAGTATAATTACATGCAGTTACGCTTGATTTTACAATTGAAGCGCATCATAATTTAAATTCATAATATTTGTAGAATGGATATTTGTAGACGCTACCTTGTGCCGCATGCATATCATGTACAATGCGTTAAGCTACAAGTATTCGAGTAGGACAACCGTGTAGCAACGTTGTCCCAAACCTCGTATTCCTGTGTAGCATGTTCATGGGTTCCAAACATTTTCATTCAAAGCAAAGTGAGTCAACATATATAGCGTAACAGTAGAACCGTGCACAGTATAAATAACAGTACTATATACAGTATTGCCAATGCCTGCTGCTCTCTCGTATCGACCTCACCTACCCTCTGAGAAGAAACTGGAACAGATTATGTGGCGCCATACGCACACATGCTATTCACCCTCTGCACAGACGTCAGCGTTTATGTCATACTTGACGACGCGATATTTGTACGGAGTGGTCGGAATGTGGCGGTAGTATAACGCTACTTTACCAATATGTCGTCGTCCTCAATCCTTATTCATCCCACTGCTGGGATATGGGTCTGGGTCTCCCCTCAATTGAAGGGGATTAGAGCATACTCCACTACGCTGCTTAACTGCTGGTTGACAGATTCCAGTGTTTCAAGTTGCCTAAAGGCCACTGAGTTGACTTAACGACTATCATATAATGACAACAGCCGAGACCGACGGCTAAACGTCCCTCTGGTTATCAATATGTAGCAAGCAATTTTCCACACAAAACAGATTGTGTATACCTTAAAATTTGGTGGTGAGTTTTTACTAGTGTTATCAATAGACCTGTCTTATGACTGTCTGACAAAGCACGCCTCATTACAGCTCAACAAAAAGATTATTATCTCGTAAAGAGGGGCGAACAGGTGACCGAAACAAATGTCGCGTTTGTTGTTTTCAGTTGTTTTGTTTAGTCAATGGCAGTGTCATGTTCACTGAATGTGTGTATCGTAGACAGAGAAAACTATATACAAATTGATAGTTTCCATTGCATGTAAGTAAGAAAAAAGGTAACTTACGCCGAAGTACGTAAAACGTCCGTCTTACGCCAACGTTTCGTAAGAAAATGACTGATACGATATTTTGTTCAGCGATATATAAATTGTCGATATTCTCTATCTCAAGTTTGTCACGTCAAACAGGCGTCCATAAAACGAAGTGACGATTTAATTTATAACATAATACATTTTAAGTCTATGGTATGTACTCATTTTTCTCCACTTCCCCAGAATACCACATCCAAATAACAATTCCCATGAGGGTTATTGTATTCCTGCGAGTAAGTGAGCTCACGAGAAAAGATGGAGTTGCTGTGTTGGCAGTGGGGGTGGCGGCGCGCGAGCGATATTTTATGTTGTGAGTGTTAATGTGGCTACGGTAACCGCTTTAAATCAGGCGGGCCGTACGGCTTTTTTTATTTTTTATTTGTTCTATACTAGAATGTAGAGACTATCTCCAACAACATATGTTATTCGAGATAGACTCTACATTCTATTTTACTAACGTACTACACAGACACTGATATGATAGTGTCAGGGTACTTTTTAAATTCGAAACGTTTTATTACCGCCAAATAGTCAATTATGATTATGACTTCGAAGAAGAAGTCACAGCGACAAGTGGCAACTAAGAAAATAAACCATTGTTTAATGGCTGTTAGTACAGTTATGTCATTAAACGCATACATTGTCGACCGCGCGCGACTGAATAAAGTTCTTTTTACAGCTCTGTATCAATGTATCATAATGTTAGTTTTATCTCATCATTTACTATTTATTTATAACGAGATAGCATGTTTTCGTACATACAACTGCTTTTAGACCGTAATACTACCAGTATAAAACGAATCCTATAGTGCTACGCCGCAGTATCATCTCCAATACTGGAAGTGTAAGGTCAATAAGTTGTTCTCTGTACACGATTAGGCAGGGTTTAGCCTAGTGCGTTGTGTAACTAGTGTATAGTATATGGAGAACCGTAACATTATTTTATAAATTTTGTAATTGTTTTAATTTATATTCTATACTAATATTAATGTGACAGTGTGTTTGTATGCCCTCCGTTCACTTCGATAGAATAATAGGATTGACATGATTTTTTTACAGAGATAATTTAAGGTCTGGAGAGTGACATAGGAAAACAAAGTTTTATTAAAATAATGAACACGCGGGTGAAGCCGCCGGTACACGTTACCCGTGACAAGAAAATGTTATTATGATGCAGTTATTTTCACAAATACTTTGACAAGTCAATTTATAATATAATGGGTTATGCCCATGGCTTCACCTGCTCGGATTTCATTTTCGTAATACAAATTAACCTTTAACATTCTGTATGTCGCAGGAGGTCGCCGGCTATCATTTTGACAAATTTAATTACCATCGATTCAACAGGGTTTAGTCGTATAATGGCAATAAGTAGAAAGATCTACAATATAGAAACGATCTCACTTGATTATTTCACATGACAAGATGTTGACAAAACTGATTGCCGATTGACATTAATCGCTTCTTAAGCTCTATCAAATGGTATCAATATATCAGTGATACATAGTTTATGAAAGATTTTTTTATTTTAAATCCCAAATTTTTAACCTATACCACAGTATAAGTAATAGTACTAACGTACCTATACCCTACTTCACGTTAATAACAAAAACATTAATTAGAAATAATTTACATGGTAGAACAACGTTTGCTGGCTCAGCTATTAGTAATGTATATTAAATGTATGTACACTATTTTTTCATCATTGCCAATGGTCACTTCCCAAGCGCTAGTAGAGAAAACGACGAAGGAATGTCTCAACATTCTTTTTTTTTTTAGTTTTATAAAAATAGTTTAAAACGTGTTTACACAAGGCTGTGGACACAAACGCCCGATGTAAATAAAAAAAAATGTAGCTCAATGTTTTATATATCTCACATATTTGCCGTACCATTTCCAGCAGTCGTCTACATAAATGCTAAATAATATTAAAAACTTGTGCATAGTTTCTGCCTTCTCATTAGCAAAAAAAAAAATACACATTAAAAAGTTTACTTATAATCAAACCACCACCTGTTGTCATATAGATTAGAGTTTATACCGAATAACATATTTATAACTTAATGGGCATCCATTATAACGATGTCGCTATTGACCAAATTAATAGTGGATATCTGAGTTCAAAAGTGAATCAAGTATCAGTAAGCGATTTTCCAAATATTGATTGGTGATTGATACGCGATTTATACAAATTCTTTCGACACAAGTTTGCATGAAGATGTTATTATTTTAATAAAATCTTGAATCTACAATTTGTAATAACAGCGATGGACATTTCTACAAAAAACAAAAATGGTTATGTTCATCTAATTCTAAACCATCAGGCATTCGGATCTGTAAAATACATTATTCTATCGTTACATTAGAATTACATATATTTTATAGATCAGTGATAGTTCAGTGAAAAAGTGATATGATGTGATGATATTATAAACAAAGCTTGATTGAGATTCTTTTGCTAGGAAATTATCACCCATTCGTGCAAAGTGATCAGCTGTATATTACTTATTTATCGTTAAAAATAATTTAATTCATATTTGTAAGTGATGTCAGTTACTTACCAGAGTATTCTGTTAATGATGGATTTTTTCAGTATAATATTTTATTTTTATTTTGATAAGGTGATGTGGTATTTTGTCCATATATCTGTCTTTTTTCAGTTTGTCATCGTCAACCCTTATTCCTACTGTGGGATCCGAGTTTCCTCTCAATCGAAGGGGTTTAGAACATACTCTACCACGTTTTTGAAGTAAAAATTTTTTAAGGCACAGTTGACTTGGGGAGTAAGCTGGTGAATGCGTGACGAGAGCGTTACGGCAACGGCGACCGGAAGTTGAGAGAGATATATGTACAAGTTAGTAGAGCTAAGAAGTTTTACTTCAGTCGTATGGTCTAAAGCACACTCGGTTTTTTTTCAATTTATGCCATTATTATGTTTTTACTACGAGCTATTTTTCGCATTGATTAATTTAAAAGTATAAAACCAGTCAGGAATTGAATACAACATATATAAGGAAATATAGACTAAAATATAAAAAAGTATAAAAAAAATGGCTTATTGTTTTTTAAATAATCTTTTTAATATTGTCAACAAACTCTCAGATGATTGAGTGACCAGAGGCCCCAAATGGTTACTCTAATAAATTGCCCTGGAAACGCACGTTGATTGTCGAGCTTGTCGAGAGATAAAAAAACGGCAATTTTTTTTAGAGAAAAATAATAATCTTTTAAATTTAAGAAAACTGAACGACCATATTAACTTTTCTACTGTAACTTTATGTCGTTTGATAGTACTGTCAGTTATTAGACAGATTGCGCGAAACAAATTCAAATTCAATATTAATTGTTAAGAAGACAGGCCAACGTCTATCGGGTCAGCTAGTAAACAATAAAAATATTATCATTGAATGTCTTTGTGATTAATTGTCATTAAATTTCAATGTCAGCAATTAACATAACGTCAACAAATAACATAATTATTTTGTTATAAGTACAAATAAATAATACCTATAATAATCTTTACACAGCAGCTAGTAACTGAATTATAAACAGAATTATCGTAACCTATAAACGTTATACATGCGAGGTAATTCGACGGAGAACCAAAGAGTTGTCGGCGGCTACATCTATCTTTACTTATATCACATCATTTTCCCACGGCAACTGGTATAATATTAAATTATAAAAGAAAAGTTTTTTTTGTTGTTATTACTCTGTGTGTTGCCACATAATAAATATTAGTATTGCATTCCAAATTACTGCAAACATTGTCACGCACCTGATGATAAACTTGTAAGGTAGAGTAAGTATTGTAGAGTTGTAGGTTATTAGACGTTTATAATAATAACACCAAACAGTCCGCAGGGCAGCTTGTGGTGAGCTGTTGTGTGAGTAGCGACACCACGGACCCGAGTCTCCAGAGAGTCGGTCAGGGCCTTCGTCTCCGACGTGTCTTCATCGGTCGGAGTGTAAGCACAAGAAGGCCCGCAGGACTCTCAGCTCTGGCTTGCCTTCATTGCCGTCCAGAGAGGAGCCGCTAGAGCTTTATGCTCCAGGGGTGGAAGTGTTAAAGGGCATCACGCCGCGAGTAACTTCGGAGAAAGCGGAGCACACCTCTCGACATCCCTGAGTCACTCACACCGGTGTTGCCCCCGGCCGTTTTCCTGGCATTTCGGGGGCCCATCTGTGACTGGCAAGCCACCGCCTGCCGCAAATAACTAGCAATAAAAGCAGTTATGGCAGGCGTCCGTCCCTCTTCTGTAATAGCCCGGTATTTAGTTCACCCAGATCTCATCTCCATAACCCATTTATTTTCCATCACACTTCGCAATAGTCTCAACGCCTGCCGAGACCTGCTCATGGGTATGTCGTTCCATTGACATATCCCGGAGCGGGTCACGGCTCACGGCGGGCGTACAACATTACATCAAACTTCTCAAAGAGGCCTCTACGCGTTGGATCTATATCCCCGCGCACGCCTATCAAATGACCAGGCTAGACCCGTGATTTAAGAGAGACAACATATTACTTGCGCGCTGATCTACTAGAGACAAGTGTTCGTCGGCTCCGTACGTCACCATACCGTCGTTTTGATGGAAATAATCGGCCTATTTATGGATCGTTTGTCTACGCCATCAAAAATCCAGATGCATAAACAAATCTATGTTCCGTCAAACCGCTGGATCTGTGATAGTTAAGAGGATAAAAACCATTGTTTTTATACCACTAGGGGGACAAACAAGCATACGACCCAGCTGATGGAAAGCAGTCATCGCAGCTTAAAGACGCTTGTGACACAAGAGCCTGACTCTGACCGGATCCTGAAAAAACCCTTTACAATGCCTTTCTTGAAAAACTCCATACTGCCCCCATACAGTCTTGGGAAAACCATGGCAGGGACTTCATTACACAACACAATTCATTTAGGCTGCAGTACCTACGGACATTCACAAGCTGGAAACAAATAGTCAGCGGCATACTTTCATTACAAAATGGTGAAGCGTAGCTATGAGACGTAGGCAACATCCGTAGCATTACAGGGAAGTATACAGGCAAGCGTTCTACGGGCGGTTGACCGAACCTACTTTCTCAGCGCGACGGTTGCCCCAAATTCAACAAGAACTATATCGATACATAGGAGTATACCCTACTTCTCTGTTTTCCAGCTATATTACAAACTTTAAACATTAGTAATTATAAACCAATAACAATGTAATGAAGACCTTGTAATTTTCAAACACCGATTTCATGATTAGTATCATGAAAATTGATTTTAAGAAAATTTTACTTGGGAGATAAACTCCCCGTTTAGGAGGATGAAGGGGTGAGGTGGGGGAAGGCAGGTGCGCTCTGACGTCACACGTGTGACGTCAACGGCGAGGGTGGGGCCCGCGGCCGACGACCGAATTTTCAAAAGCCAATGATCCAAGACTCGTATTTCTACCTTAACAGATATTAATATGGTTTTAAATCGAATAACACGCTGGATTTCTGTAGCGTTCCTTGCGTCAAAGACTGTAAGTACTGAAACATCTGAAGTTTATATCTTTGAAGATACTTTTTGAAAATTGAGTTTGTATTTATCTTTTGCCTGTAGAAAAATTAGAAGAGCCTGATTAGAGAGACTGAATATAGTACAAGATTTATTTACGACGAGGTCAGTGGTCGAATGGTTAGCAATGGCCACTTTGACTCCGAGGTTGCGGGTTCGATCCCCGCACAAGACAAATATATATATGAACATGTCTGTTTGTCTTGGTCTGGGTATTTTCTATATATTATATGTATGTCTTTACAAAAAACAATGTATTTAAATATAATATCAGTTATCTAGTATCCATAGTACAAGCTTTGCTTAGTTCGGGACTAGATAGTTTGGGACTGTGTAATTTGTCCAAGAATATTTATTTTAATTATTTATATTTAGTAGTTTTGGAACGTTTGTACTTTGAAAAGTATCGTTGGCGTGTTCCTACCCCAATTACTAACACAGTAACTTCTTGGTAGCCTCTTTATAACTTAGGTAAACCTCTTGGTAAACTAAAAATTGGCGAATTTGCAACATCAAACGGATCATACACATCATCATCATCAGCCTGTATCTACCCACTGCTGGATATAAGCCTTCCCCAATGCCTTCCACCAGATACGATCCTCCGCCTTCCGCATCCAGCCGCTCCCAGCCGCTTTCTTCATCATCATCCACGTTTAGAGTTAAAAACTATATACCTACGTATACCTATATATGTTTACCTACAAATTTTATACTTCATAGTATCTGTTTATTATTATTTTTTCTTTTTCTTCCAACCATGAGTACCTACTATGATATCACCAAATTTCCAATATCCTTTCAGGTATTTTATGGTTGGTTGGAACTGGAAGAAATCCCTAATGGGATAAGTCCGCTGTTGTACGATAAAGTCTCTTCTTTTTTAATTTTTGTAATTGTGTATATAAGTTCCTTTATTATTTACAATAAGGTTTTACTATACTGTACTATACCTATTTAAAGTTACATATCTGTATGAAATGACGAGATCGGTGGTCCGATTGTTAATAACAATGGCCACTTTGGCTCCGAAGTCGCGGGTTCGATCCCTGCACTAGACAAATATTCGTGTGCACGAATATGTCTTTTGTCTTGGTCTGGGTGTTTTCTATGTATTACATGTATGTATTTACAAAAAAAAAATGTATTTAAGTATAATATCAGTTATCTAGTATCCATAGTATAAGCTTTGCTTAGTTTAGGTCTAGATGGCCATGTGTAATTTGTCCAGGAATATAAAATAAAAAGAAAACAGTATTACGTTTTTTTTTTCTCTCTATATGACTCGTATTAATTACCTAGTTTTCTTTTTCATCATGGATTTGAAATTCAAAGTTATTTAGTCATTCGCAGATATTTGACTACATACTTTAAACATGAAAACAATATGTAGGTATAGTTTATTTTCTTGTAGAGTCTATTACGTTTTTATTCTCTAACTCTTAAGTAAACTCTAACACAATTAAAAACTCTACACGACCTCTGGACTGAAAATGATCATTTTTCATATTTTCCAAAAATATTTTTAGTTATATGCTAAACTGCGCCATCTAGCGAACATCATGCGAACTTTCAACAACAGGCTAAACTTAGCAAACGGCACCGAAAAGTGAACGCTCCGTGATGCGTCGTGCTAGCATTCACTGTAGTTACTTCTTAGTTCCACAATTTTCCGCTTTTCATAGATGGCGTTGACTTTGCGTACTGTTCGTATCCGTAGCATAATCTACATTTGTAGTCTCTTGAATACGATTAATTTATGATTTCCATGGACCTAGTTCTATAGAAATATACTAACATAGCTAAATAGGTATGTTAGTATATTTCTGTGTTTTTACTGCCGTAATACAAGCAAGAAGTAGTTTTGATAGCATTTCCACCACTGCCTCCGTGTGCAGCTATGATTAACAGCGACTACTACCAAAAAGGCAGTCCTGGGGGTAAAACTACTTCTGCCCTCACAACAAATTTAATCAAAAGAAATTATGTAGTAGGAGTAGGTAACTTTTGGAATTTGACTTCCCCTCTTAGCGATGTGAGAGATAGCAATAATAAATAAAACATATTTTATACCTAAATATAATTAAATATGCTACGACGATTACGCAAACGGCCTTCTTTGTACTATCATGCGGTGCAGACAAGCATACAGCCCACCTAATGTGAAGCGTTTACCGTAGCCTATAGATCGTCTATAGTACAGAAGATTGCAAAATAAAGAATCGTTCATGCGCTGCCACTCCTGTTGCAGCTCTTTCCTTCCTGGTAACCTCACTCAAAGGATTAGTCATAAGTGCATAAACAACTTATAAATGATCGTCTCTTGATGATGATCATCGGTGGAACATAATTAAATCAATAAAAAATAATGGACATAATTTTACAAAAAAAAAAAAAAATCGAAAAACTTTATGTAGTAGGTATAAAAGTAGTATTATAAATATATAAAAAGCGTGTGATGCCCCTGGTGTTACAGGCGTTCATAGGCCACGGTAGCTGCTTTCCATCAGGTGGGCCGCAAGCTTGATTACCACTTTAGTGGTATTAACAAAATAATATATTTTTTTTAACAATAAACATTTTAAAATACCGTTTTGTCGGCCGAAACAACTGTACTTATTTTATTCCTTATCATACGAGCTCGTACTGTTAGAAACATTTTAAAACTACGAGTATATACGATATTTTGTGCAAAGAAAAAAAAACACAAACTGCTCTCCTGTGTCAAAAAAGTTATCTCAAACTCTTATTCTTGTTCCACCGAAGGTTGTGATTAAAATCAGAAGCATAGGTATACTACGCATTGAAAATTCCAGTAGGTAACGTATTTTTTTACTCTTGGGGTAATTTGAATAGCAAAAGGAATTAATAAAAAGCCGCTATGTTCCGCTGCTCGCGGCAACCAAAGCCTTTTATAAATGGCTGATTTACGACGTGGTTTTAAAATAGATCGTCGACTGGTATTACTTCCCTTTAATTCACATGGTACGCCGGCGTATGAAATTATGCATAGGTATAGTCTGCTTCATATACATCAAGCATAGCCAAAATTATGAGGCACAGAATTAATTTTGTGTACGCTGAAACAAGAACTTGTTATTATAAACATCTAAAGTGGTCCATATATCTTAGCAACAACGAATTTCGAATTTTATGTAGGGCGTCAGGTTGTTCTTTGTAATAAGGGTGAATAAACTGTATAAAGTGGATAACTTTATACAGTTTATTCGCCCTACATAAAAGTATATTCATAATCATCAACATATCTTCATTATAGAAAAAAGTTAATCCTAATTACGTATTTTATGACTGGAAGTAGGAAGGAGATTTTGGCGCGCAAGTGATATATTATGTTGCGAGTGTTAATATGGTCACTTATAGTTGTCTGCCACCCGCCGTAGTATAAAAAAAAAAAAAAAAACTGGCCTTCCACAACACGCAGATGAGTGCGAAGCGAAGTATGTTCCGAACCCCTTCGCTTGAGGGTAGACTTGTATGTGTAGTGGGATAAATATGTGTTGATGCCGAATAATAATAGTAGAGTATATCCATAGTACTCAGCCCTATCCACGAGAATTCGATTTGTACATTTTTTTAGTACTTGTGAAAAGTTGCTGCGACATATATAAAAACAAAGATAACACAAAACCACGTTATAAGAACTATTTAGATTAAAATACAGATACCAAGAAAATAGTCAAGATTCAAGTTGATTTCGCGTCGATAGAGTTCCGTACCAAGCATAGTTAAACAGCGTACATATGTTTGTATGTTATATGATTGATCAGCTTTTATAATAATTTGATCTATCTATCTATAACAGCCCTTGTTGCATCCGTCTTCGAACGTAGGCCTCCTCTCCCATCCTCCATGAGTCTCTGTATCTTGCCACCTTCATCCAGTTTATGCCGGCCTGTTGGCGGATGTCATCCGTCCATCTCCCAGGAGATCTTCCTCTAACGCGGGTGTTGGCGCGTGGTCTCCACTCCAATGTTTTCCTCGCACAGCGGCTGTGATACATTCTAGCTATGTAAATAATGTAAATAATTTGATAGCTTAAATATAATTGGATGGCGATTTTCCAAAATGTTACTGGCCACCTTGTAATCTATTTATGAAATACAGTACAGGTTCCGTTTTTAGGTGCCAGTTCATTTTTTATTCCAATAATATTAATTAAAATTAATGATCGCTATAATTAACGGAAGGTGTTTCTCGCTCCTCTTAGATAGATTTCCTAATATCTTTTTAGGAGAGTTGGACTTTGCTTGCCTTAGGACTTAATCTCCTAATTTAAAATTTGATTTAATTTATTACAATTTCATTCTAATTTGAATTTGTTAGATAGTTTTCTTGATATGATGCGTTCTAAACATTTTAATTGAAGAGAAATCGGTATCCCAGCATTATGATGAGTATGGTTTGATGTCGTAATATGCCTTACAGATGATATTGAACCCCTAAATCTTAGCAGAGACTTTGCTTACCTTTCTGTTTTCTATCGATTACGAGTATGGACTGTGTTCATATGATGTTCGATATGATGCCATGGGTCTACTTTTACGATCGCACCGCTCACCATCGGCAGAAAAAATATTCAGGATACGTACTATCAAGCTGTGGAATGAACTGCTTGCCGTGGTTTTCCCAGACTACAGCACGGGGTACTTCAAAAATTCTTATAGGATTAGCAACGCGCGAGTGATGCAACACCTTCAGTATATAATAAGATTAATAAGTTCACCTAGAACATATATCCGTTGTCCAGTAAATTTACTACAGATTTGACAATAGTTCAAATCTACCATGGTGTGCTCATGGATAATGTTTTATGGATATATACCTCGATCCTGGGGCGTGTTGCGGCAGCTGTACCACATTACATTAATCTTCTCCGAGAGACCTCTTTGTTTTGAATCCCCTCGCAAGCCTATCAAATGACCGACATAATACATATGCGTGACTTGAAAAGCCGAAAAAAATACAAGCAATAATCTTTCTAGATAAAAATTAAATATTTGTTGATCAGCAAATCAATTAAGAGAAGGATGACACATGAGATGTCAACACGAAATGAAAATTTTCCGAAATTTTTTGTAGAATTTAAAATAATAATCCACAAAATTTAAGTGCCATTTTTATACATTACAGATCAAGATACGTTTAGTTTCATTGCTGATAAAATTGTTCCCGAAATAAAATCAAATTCAATAAAATATTTGAACTTCAAGAAAAGCTTTCCAGGCTACGTACGAGTATACTACATATATAAAATTGGATACCTCCGAGATTTATACAAACCAGCACATTCATGTATTTGATATTAATTTGATAAGTGACTTCATTCTCTTACAAGGATTACCAGAAATATTAAGGTTACATTTCTTACATTTCTTAAATTCAGGAGAAATTTTAAGGTTCCGTCTTACCATTACTGCTGCTGTACCTCAGTTGGAGCTCATTAGACATTTATAAATTCAAACAGTTCAAGTGAAGTCGTCTTGTTATGTTTTATATGGACCAGTCGAAGATATGGACTTGTAACCTGCAAATTCTTTTTTCTATTATAATACTAATTTATTCTCGTTCTTTTTATAGACTTTTAGAATAAGTGTGAGTGCATACCTTTATGTCAAGTTCGGGCGATAATACCCCAAAAACACCCAACCTCTGCACCCTATGTAATAAGTATTTTTCTACTTCAAAGGGACTTAAAATCCACCATTCTAAAAAACATGCTAATCCTGACTCCTCTACCGTCACACATATTAATGATAATATTTCAGCTCAAACTTCGCCCTTACATGTTACACTAAGTACACTCAAAAATTCTACTCCTTTGGTGAAGAGAATTCCGCGAGGTGCCCGGATTGCCGTCGCCAAACCCCGGCCACTCCATACAAAAATGGCACTTTTGCATGTAGTAACCAAATGACGTCTGTACACGTGTCTATGTTTGAGTGACGTTCTCTAGGGCTGATATTATTCAATTATTAGTCGGACATGTAAGGGGATGTAAGTGGTTCATCAACATCTTTGAACCAAAGTCAATCTTACCTGCACGGGGTACACCTTGATGACTGACAGACGAGGCTCTGACGAAAAGAGAGGTAGGACATAGCGTATTTTTTAAACAACCCGACTGACGAAGTACCACCATCTCACATAATACCGCAGTCAAATAACAATTTCCTTGAGGGATGTTGTGTTCCTGCGAGTGAGTGAGGTCACCAGAGACGATGGAGTTGCTGCGTTGGCAGCGAGGATGGCAGCGCGCGAGCGATATTTAATGTTGCGACCGTTATTAAGGTTACGGTAACCGCTTCACATCAGGTGGGCGTAGTGAAAAAAAAAAACATAGTAAATACACTACACTGACTTCAGCCAATATTTATAAAACGCCTTGTATAATTGCCATTGCTAACTTACCCAAAATTTTATATTTTCTAATCACCACTAAATCAAACGTTCGCCTTCCGAACACCGGTTCATTGTAATGGTCAAACCATTTCATTCTTACTAATTGTAGCTTTTTACTATTCATATAAATGCATGCGCAATGATTTGATTCATTTTCATATTCACATGGAACAAACGTAATTTAAAACTAATACCACACATGAGATCACGCACAATAAACATTGAAATGTACTCGTAAATAAGAAAATTGTAAACAATAAACCACCGTAACTCAAGTGACAGCAATGTCACTTCCGCGTCTGCGCACTCACTTGCTCTTTGAGACATATAATTCTATCCTTTTCTCATCTCGTACTAATTGTATCTTGTATCCTACTTTGACAGACATGAATTAGTTATGATGAAACTATGGCTGCCGCATGCTTTTTAGGTAATTTATAAAAAAATCTGTACTTTATTTCATCCAAAGGGCTCGAATAAATTTATTTTTTTGATTTTCCATGTGTTGAGATATCCATCCACTGCACAAGTAACTTCCATCTTTTAAACTGAATGGAGAATAAAATACGAGCGACGTCAATATGTAGGACGTTGCATCCATTGCGAACGGTTCCAAATCGGTTCCATAGGGGAGGTGAGGTCGACTAGTGAGAGCGGCAGAGAGTGTCCATACTGTACGTTAGTACTATTACTTATACTGTGCCGTCGCTACAAAATTATCACAATTAATAGAAAAATGTATCCAGACTAATTCAGAAGAAGATTGGCTTACTTTGTTTACCTTTTCCTTCACAACCTTTCACGCAAAAACAAAAAACACTCATTATTCCCTTACCCAAATTATTAAAAATAATTGTGACTCTTCCGATATTTCAGGTACAAATAAAAAAACATATAAGCCTTTTAATCTAAAAAAAAAATACAGGAAAAGGTGAGCGACGGCGACATCAAGGGAGCCGCGCGGATTCTCTTCTCAAACGACTCATTATCCCCGGACTCGACGTCTACCCTTGTGGCACTACAAAATAAACATCCAGCAGCTCCGGCAGCTCCTCTATTACCGAACCCACTGTCCGTACCCTGCCTACAGTGTGATGATAAGGAGGTGACAGCAGCCATATTCTCCTTTAAAACTGGCTCCGCAGCCGGTTTGGATGGCCTGTCACCACAGCACCTCAAGGACCTGGTGTCGGCTTCGGTTGGCAATGCCGGTCAGCATCTTATTGGTTCTCTCTGCAAGTTAATCAATCTGATGCTGGCCGGCGGCATCAACAAGGAGGTGGCGTCAGTCCTGTATGGTGCTAACCTTATCGCCCTTTCAAAGAAAGATGGTGGGGTGCGGCCCATTGCAGTTGGTTCGGTATTCCGACGAATCGCTTCAAAAATTTGCGTCCGGCATATACTCCCAAAACTGAAAAACTTATTTTCCCCCACTCAATTGGGTTTTGGCATCAGCGGAGGATGCGAAGCGGCAGTTCATGCAGCTCGCACCTTCCTTCAAAATGACAATTTTAAAAATGAGGTGCTGCTCAAAATTGACGTCAAAAACGCTTTTAACTCGGTCAATAGGGTCACCATGTTAAATGAAATATGGCACAACATTCCGGAACTTTTTAATTACTTGAACCAATGTTACCAAAATCCATCTAAGTTGATGTATAAACACCATGAAATTTCTTCAGCTCTTGGGTGTCAACAGGGTGACCCTCTCGGCCCGGCCATTTTCAGTTTGGCAATCAATCCAATAATACAAAATTTACATTCCAAATTTAATGTCTGGTATTTAGACGACGGAACCTTAGGAGGCGATGTAGACACTGTTCTTTCTGACTTTAAACATATAATTTCCAAATTTTCTTCTATAGGTTTGGAATTAAATTATGAAAAATGTGAGATCTATTTAGGCGAAAATGTAATGAATAAAAATGAAATAATTCAAAAATTTAACAGTGTAGCCCACGATATCAAAATTGTTGACAAAAAATCACTTTGCCTTCTAGGGTCCCCTATTTTCCCTGATTCGGCCATCCCTTGTATAGAAAATTCAATTAAAAAATTTAAAGAGCATTCTCATCGTCTATTGGAAATAAATCCCCATTCGGCTCTTTTTATTTTGAAATTCTGCCTTTTTGTTCCTAAATTTACTTACGCTTTACGCTCTTCTCCTCTTTGGTTACATAAAAATTATTTGTGTTCGATAGATAATCTATTAAAAACTTGTTTGGAATCCATATTAAACATTCAGTTATCTGAAAATTCTTGGTTACAGGCATCTCTCCCTATCAGGTTTGGCGGTTTAGGTATTCGAAAAATTTCTAGTGTATCCTTGCCAGCTTTTCTTTCTTCGGTCCATAGCACATCTGCTCTTTCGGCAAATATTTTAAAAAAATCTCTTCGAAATTGTAATATATCCTTTCTGGACGAAGCAAAGGAAGCTTGGCAAGTGGCCTGGCCGAGCCCAAATTCAAATGTCTCTCGACAACGGAGCTGGGATGAAGTAATTTGCGGTGCCACACTCAATAGCCTTTTGAATAATAGCACAGGCTCCGAGCACGCCAGGCTCAAGGCAGTTTCACAAAGGGAATCTGGGTATTGGCTCAATGCGTACCCATGTCCCAATATAGGAAACTGCCTTGATCCTGATACCCTACGCGTTGCTATTAGTTTAAGACTCGGAGCCAAGGTGTGCACTCCACACAAATGCCCATGTGGCACTGACGTCGACCAACTGGGACACCATGGGCTGTCTTGTATCAGGAGTGCCGGTCGTCTCTCCCGTCACGCCACTCTCAACGACATTATCCGTCGCTCTCTTGCCAGCGTCAATGTACCGGCTATCTTAGAGCCGCAAGGTATCGTACGTGACGATGGCAAGAGGCCTGACGGTATGTCTCTCGTTCCCTGGAAGATGGGTAGAGCCTTGGTGTGGGACGCCACATGCGTAGACACCTTGGTTCCTTCTCATCTTGCAGGAACGAAAAATCGAGCTGGTGCGGCGGCTGACACGGCTGAGCGGCTTAAAATCAAGAAATACAGTGTTATCGGCCCCGAATACTCATTTGTTCCACTCGGGGTCGAAACACTTGGTCCATGGGGTCCCAGCACCAAAAACTTTATAAGAGAATTAGGAAAAAGATTGGTCGACGTAACCGGTGACCCAAGATCTGGCACATTCCTCGCCCAAAGGATCAGTTTAGCCATCCAGCGAGGTAATGCTGCTAGCATCTTGGGAACGATGCCACATGGGCCAAACTTTTTACATTTATTTTAGTTTTAGGTTAGTTTTATTTTAGTGTTATTTAATTTTAGGTACTTTAGTTTTATAGTTTAATTATATGTATTGTTTAATAACAAAAAAAAAAAAAAAAAAAAATTAAGAGCAATTTGTTTATTAATGTTTGCAATAGTCTGTAGTGTAGATTTTTATGTAAAAAAAAATCTTGTTTTATCCACAACGAAGTTATAAGGGGGTCGAAAATGGCCTGAACTGCTTCGAGAAAAGAATGGTACGGCCGTGCCGCTTTTTGCTCGAAGAAATGTTTCTTTGATTTTTTAACTCTGATAAAAAAATTACGTTCTTTTTGCTCATAGCTCTTTGTATAAACTCAATTCCATTTCACGATTCAAACAATGGATTATGGAAAAGTTATCAGTAAAAAAATCGGGAACAGAAATATTACGAGAAAATAAAATTGTAAAGGTGGCGCCACGTCGCCATTACGGAAATAAAACAAGATTACGTAGCGAATTATCCTATCCTAATAATATTACAAATGTGGAAATTTGAGAGCATGTATGTGCAGATGTATGGATGGATGTTTGTTGCTGTTTCGTGGTTATATGACTGAACGGATTTGGATGAAGTTTGGTATTAATATAGAACATGTGATACTTTTTATTTCAAATACAGTGTTCTCGCAGGTCGAAGCCGCGGATAGAAGCAGCTATAAAAATTTTTGGACTTCGACGTTTAAATTTCCTCAACTTTGATTGGTTTTCATTGGCTACCTTATGCCAACTTTTTTGATTGATTTTATTCATAGCTTCATTCATCATTCAATAACTTATTGGTAGCATTTACAGAGAAGTCGTTTGTTATGACGCCGACGGTCTCCTACATTGGCGTTTTATATGTAATACATGTACGTAATTAAAAAAAAAAAAACATTTAAGTACATGTATCAGTTGTCTAGTACCCATAATACAAGCTTTGCGCTTAATTTAGGACTAGATGGCGCTGTGTAAATTGTCCAGAAATATTTATTTATTGTAAAATAATACAATTGCACCGCTCGTCATCGACGATAGTTGTGTCACTTGTACCATCAATGGTTACTAGTCAATGGTACTACTGATCCGGAGGGGATAAAAGTTATATCCACAACGAAGTTGGGTTGGGAAATTTAAACGTCGAAGTCCAAAAATTTTTATAGCTGCTTCTATCCGCGGCTTCGCCCTGCGAGAACACTATATTTGAAATAAAAAGTATCTGTGTTAATCCAGATCATGTTCGATATTAAGGTGAAGTGAGTCCAGGAAACACGCTTATTGAAAGAATAGTTCTATTAAACTAGTTCAATTTGGTTCCTAGTAATTTAACTATGAAATCTTAAGTCCTTTCTGCAGGGCACAAAGCTATTGAAAACACAATTAATAGTTTTTGGCTCGATAGAAAAAAATCGCGAACTTACTCTCTAAATTTGCACTAAGTAAAAATTATAACTATTTAATACAATTTTTTTATAAGGAAATTATACCAAAATTTTCATAATTTTAATTACGAGAGCACTATGCTATTACTTTTAAAAATAAAATAATTTAAATAAAATTATTAAAAGAATAACGATTTGCGGTCGCGCACCCTCCCCGATTCTCGATCGCTCTCAACGTCAGTGCTCTAGGAGCTGCGTTCGAGGTAGGACCTGTGCCGCGCGTCCGTTCAACGCGTTGTCAATAACACGTTGAAATAAACACAGTGTAGGAATATCAGTAAGACAACAAAACAACGATGATGATGATACATTTATTTTTTTACTGAGACCCGGTTTTTTTTTTCTCATGCTAGATGTTTCTTTGGAAAACTTTATTATAAATCTTTCTTGGAATATCTGTAAACCCACATTGAAATTCGTTCAGTAGCGATTGAGTTTATCGCATACATGTAGGTACGCGATCATCGAAATCGGTTTGGCCGTTTAGGCGTCTATTTTTTATTTTTTATACTTCGTCGGGCCGTAAAAACATACGGCCCGCCTGATGTGAAATGGTTACCGTAGTTATAATAACGCTCGCAACTTAAAATATTGCTCGTGCACCGCCACTCCCGCTACCAACACAGCAACTCCCTTTCTGGTGACCTCACTCACTCGCAGGAACACAACAACTCTCAAGGGAATTGTTATTTGGCTGCGGTATTCTGTGAGGTGGAGGTAAATTATATCCTACTTGCGATCCTATCCTATCTCAAGGTTTCACCTCTGGCACTGGAATGGTTTTCTAGTTATGTTCGTGGCCGCTGGCAGTCTGTTCGGCTTGGGGAAACTTCCTCTTGTTGGACTGTACTTGATGCTGGTGTGCCACAAGGCGGTATTCTTTCTCCTCTTCTATTCTCCATTTTCATTAATCAACTCGTCTCTAGTTTTCAGTGTTCATTTCATTTATATGCTGATGACTTGCAGCTTTACTCTCATGACGAATTAAACGATCTCCCTCTAGCTGTTCATAGGCTCAATCAAGATTTAGTTCGCCTTAAGACTTGGTCTAAGCAGTTTGGGGTCACTATAAATACTACAAAATGTCAAGCCATAATTGTGGGTAGTTCGCGAATGCTGAATAAACTTGACCTGACCACTATACCACCTGTCATTTTTGATGGTGAGACCATTCCGTATTGCGGTTCTGTAAAAAACCTTGGATTGCACATTGACTCATCTCTGACTTGGCAAGTTCAGATCTCCAGCATTTGTCAGAAGGTGGTGGGATCTTTGCGTAATCTTTATCGTTTCAAAAACTTTCTTCCTGTCAAAACAAAGATTATGCTAGTGCAAAGCCTTATCCTTCCCATAATTGACTATGGTGATGTGTGCTACACTGACTTAAACTCAGACCTACTCAACAGACTTGAACGGCTTCTTAACAATTGCATTCGTTTTGTCTTTGGGCTTAGAAAGTATGACCATGTATCTACTTACCGATCTCAACTGAAATGGTTACCCATTCGCCAGCGAAGAAATGTTCGTATCCTCACCACTCTGTTTTCTATAATTAATGGTACTACATCCCCTACTTATTTAAAAACCCAATTTCAACACCTTTGTTCTGTTCACAGTAAGAACCTTCGTTCTGCTGATAATCTTCTTCTTTTGTGCCCTCCTCATCATTCGGGGTTTGTAGACCAATCTTTCAAAATCCAGGCTGTTCGTCTTTGGAATGCGCTACCTGTCGAAATCAGGAGGGCCTTGACTCGGAACTCATTCAAATCAATGACACGTGCCTATTTTCTTAAATCTATTCAGGAATTGCAGACATAACTATTTTCTGATTACCTATGTGTATCTATATGTATGTGTGTTTATATATGTGTGTATATATATATGTATATGTATGTGTTTATATGTATGTGTGTATATGTGTGTATATTTACAGACCTATATGTATTTGTGTTTATATGTATGTATTTTTTATAAAAGTAAAATATTTTATTTAATATGTATTTGCATTCGTTTAAATTTATAATATACCTAAATTAACACTTTAATTTTCTATTACACCTTTCCTGTGCACCTGCCATGTATTATCTCTGCATCACCCTATGGTTGACTGGTAGAGAATGCTTGTATAGCATTAAGTCCGCCTGTGTACAATTTTGTGCATGAAGTTTAAATAAATAAATAAATTCCCCAGTCGGGTAGCTTACAATTACGCTCCCTACCTCCCTTTACCAGCGCTTCGTTTGTCAGTCAGCAGGGTGCACGGCGTGCAGGTAAAATTGGCTTTTGTTCAAAGATGTTGATGAACCACTTACAGCCCAGATATAGTGATAACCCCAAAGATAGTGGAACAAACAGACATCCATACTTTCGCATTTATAATATTAGTAGGTAGATAGTTAATTGATTCAGGTGTTATTTTGCGGAAGTCAAATTTACGCTTAATATTTTTTTGGTGTAGGAGCTAGGACGTTGGATCATTAATATTTTAGGGTGTAAGTGGTTCATCAACATCTTTAAACAAAAGCCAACTTCACCTGCGCGCTGTGTACCCTGCTGACTGACAAACGAAGCTCTGGCGAAAAGAGAGGTAGGGAGCGTAATTGTAAGCTACCCGACTGGGGAATTACATCCACCTCACAGAATACCGCAGCCAAATAACAATTCTCTCAATCAATCATGAAATCAAATCAATATATTTTTTTGTAAATACATACATACTAACTGTTACCCGTGGCTTCGCCCGCGTGGTCCAGGGAAGCTGCCATTAATTTGTGTATATTTTTTTCTTGTTGTCATTTTTTTACTTGATGGGATAAAAAGTAGCTTATGACACTCTCCAGACCGTAAACTATCCCCGTTAACAAAAATCATGTCGGTACTTAGGTTACTTTCGATGTAAAAGAAGGACAAATGATTACAAAGTTTATTTTTCCCATTGGATTAAGATGTTTTTCCGTGATAAAAAGTAGCTTATGTCACTCTCCAGATTGTAAACTATCCCCATTAAAAAAATCACGTCCGTACTTAGGTTCGTGTTTGACGTGAAAGAAGGACAAATGATTAACTTTATTTTTTCCCGTGGGAATAAAATGTTTTTCCGGGATAAAGAGTAGCCTATGTCACTCTCCAGGCCTTAAACTATATCAAAAAAAATTGGTTGCCTGTAAAGTCGGTATACGGGCGAAAGTTTTACGTGACAACGACTTTGAGTGGTAAAATGTTTTCGAGTGGAAGGGACGCATGCCTTTCACTTTTTATGTCTGTCTCTCTCGCTCTTAGAAGGGACACGCGTCCACGACACGCCTACAATGAGAGCGAGTGAAAGGCACGCGCCTTTCACTCGCTCTTATTGTAAGCGCATAACGTGACCCAGTTTCTTGAAGTGTCACCCGGCTAACCAATTTATAAGACGTTGTCACGTCAAAAAAAAAACATGTAAATCCGTTTGTTACTTTTGACGTGAAAGAAGGACAAACAACCTTTTACCTATATTATGCTATAGTGATTTAATCTTAAAAGATAGGCATAATATGCGCAAATTTACGCAGCGCACGCAACGTAAGCCCTCAAAAGGAATATTTTTTTCCCGTTTTTTATCGGTGCTCCGCTCCTATTGGTGTTAGCGTGATGTTATATAGCCTTCCTTGAAATATAGGTTAACACTAAAATATTTTTTCAATTCGAACAAAGAAACAAACAAACTCTTCAGCTTTATAATATTAGTATAGATAATACATAGAAAACACCCAGACCAAGATAAACAGACATGTTCATGCACACAAATATTTACTCGTATCTTGTGCGGGGATCGAACCCACGACATCGGAATCAAATTGGACATGGTTAGCTATTGGACCACCGGGGTTGTCAAATATAAATACTGTTAATATCAATACCGCTGTATGCTCGGGCATAGTAGCTAGGGACAGACGCGTGCTGTACGGCACATATCGATACCTAGAAGGATGAAGAATAGTGTATGCTGGCGCGTGATAGTTAGTTAGTCTAAGTATGTACCTATTTTAGTTTGACCAATAATAAATATAATTGAATATAAAAGAATTATTGAATAGTTTTCTTTTTATTTTGAATTCTTTACTTTTTCATAATATACCAAAACATCACTTGTTTGCATATTGAATATAATATACTTCATTAATAAAAAAAATGTATTTTTACATGTGGTTTATTTATTTTCATATAATTATATTTCCAGTAAGTACTTTTAACTATTGTATTGACGGGTGTAGATAGTCGCTTCGCTATACTGTGGCGTCTCGGCAGCGATCGCGCCCTTGTAAGCGAGTACCCCGCGGCGGCTCCTCTCAAGCCCCGCACCTCACCCCCTCGAAAACGGCCAAGCCCTGGACTCACGTCACCTTAATACCAAACTTCATTCAAATCCGTTCAGTCATATAACCACGATACAGCAACAAACATCCATCCTACATCTGCACATACATGTTCTCAAATTTCCACATTTATAATATTATTAGGATAGGATAATCCAGATTATGTTCTATATTAATACCAAACTTCATCGAAACCCTTTTCTATAATCACTTATTAAATGATTATTTTTATTTGAGAGAAAATGCACACTGCAGTTTGGACGTAACACTATCAATAACGTGATATAATATTATTGCGAATCATGTCCGTTTTTAATAATGATTAATTTATTTTGTACTGATTTACATCACTGATTATAATAATTACAGATGTTAACATGTTGATTAGTAAAGCAGCCAAGTTAGATGCCATGCCATGTTATATCTAAATTCTTACGATGATTTTGGGGTGTAAGTGGTTCATCAACATCTTTGAACTAAAAACAACTTCACCTGCACGTGGTGCACCCTGCTGACTGACAAACGAAGCTCTGGCGAAAAGAGAGGTAGGGAGCGTAATTGTAAGCTACCCGACTGGGGAATGTACCTTCACCTCACAGAATACCGCAGCCAAATAACAATTCCCTTGAGGGTTGTTGTGTTCCTGCGAGTGAGTGAGGTCACCGGAAGGAAGAAGATGCTGCGTTGGCAGCGGGGGTGGCGGCGCGCGAGCGATATTTTATGTTGCGAGCGTTAATATGGCTACGGTAACCGCTTCACATCAGGCGGGCCGTATGCTTGTCTGCCACCCGACGTAGTATAAAAATAAAAAAAAAAAAATGAATGATAAAATGACGAAGCTAATTTTAATTTTGTATGCAGACTAGCGCATTACCCCGTCTTTACACGAGAAATTGAGATGCAGCCCATATAACTCGCTGAACGTGTAGCTTTCTATTTGCTTTAATGTTTAAAATCGGGATAGAAATTTTTGAGTTTATCTCCCCTCTTTATAATATTAGCATAGAAAAAAGGAATATGAATTTTGTAACTAAATATATAAAAAATCAACAAGGTTCTTATGCAGCCATGATGCCTTCTGTTTTTATATCTTCTTTCTGTTTTGACGAGCTCGGTGGTCGAATGGTTATCAATGGCCACTTTGACTCCGAGGTCGCGGGTTCGATTCCCGCACAAGACAAACATGTGTGTGCATGAATATGTCTGTTTGTCTTGGTCTGGGTGTCTTCTATGTAGTATGTATTTACAAAAAAAAGTATTTAAGTACATCTATCAGTTGTCTAGTACCCATAACACAAGCTTTGCGCTTAATTTGGGACTAGATGGCGCTGTGTAAATTGTCCAGAAATATTTATTTTATTTATTTATTTATATCTAAATAACATACTTGATACTTTATTTACGAAAGGTATATTCAAATTCAATTGTAATTGTTGTATTATCTGATTATAAAAAAAAGACCCATATTAGCAATACCGAAATGCTAGTAGATAAAAAAAATAACTATAATAAAGAGAAGAATATTATTTATAAAATGTGTAAGACGTAACTAAGTGACCACAAGGGCCCAATAGCAGAATCCTATCCTAACCTGTTCTTGTCAAAGAGAAGAGAGGCAAGAGAGAAAATAGAAAGGATTATATTTATTTATTTATTTGTAGGAAAGCTGTACAAACCTTGAGTTTTCGCATACAGTCGCAATAACTTTATGAAATAATTTGGCAATTAGTAATATAAATATTATTATTATTTATGAGAAGCTAATTAAACGCTGTGGTACGTGGGCGAGATCCTATGTTTGATTTTAGTGAAATACGGAGAGACGCTGTGGTTATAAGCAGTGTTCAAACGTTTATTTATAACTACGGAGTAAACAACTCAGTTTAGAAATCTTCAATAATATTAACATTAGTCAAGCATTTTCACTTGAAGTGACGCGCATAATGATAGTACATAATGATAGAACCAATCATGAAATAAAATTTAAAACAACAATTTTCCACAATTCTATTACCCTAATAAACATTATATTAATACTAGCTGACTCGGCAAACGTTATTGTGCTATATAAATGATTTGAGCGGTATGAAATAATTATACTTTACGACCTATTCTCATACCTACTAAATATACATAAAAATCGGTGTTATTAAAAAAAAAACACAAAAAACGGTGGAGCTCTTACGAAGGAGTGCGACCATAAACACCGTGACACGAGATTCTTATGTATATACATTTAATAGGGTGTAAACGGTCCATTATCATCCTTATGCCAAAGCCAACCTCATCTACATATACCTCATAATAACATAATAATAGTAGAGTATAGCGTGATTGTAAGTTGCCTGACTGGAGAAGTAGTTCTATCTTACAGAAGACCAACCGAATAACAATTATTTGAGGCATCGTTGTGTTTCTACGGGTAATTGAGTTTACCGGAAAGGATGTAGTGCTGTCACGGCAGCTTAGGTGGCGATCGGTACTTTATAGTACAAATTACAAGCGTCTAAGTTCAAACATCAGACGGGCGGTGGTTTTTTTTTTTTTTTATACTACGTCGGGTGGCAGACAAGCATACGGCCCGCCTGATGTGAAGCGGTTACCGTAGCCATATTAACGTTCGCAACATAAAATATCGCTCGCGCGCTGCCACCCCCGCCGCCATCGCAGCATCTCCTTCCTTTCTGGTGACCTCACTCACTCGCAGGAATACAACAGCCCTCAAGGGAACCGTTATTTGGCTGCGGTATTCTGTGAGGTGGAGGTACATTCCCCAGTCGGGTAGCTTACGCTCCCTACCTCTCTTTTCGCCAGAGCTTCGTTTGTCAGTCAGCAGGGTGCACCGCGTGCAGGTGAAGTTGGCTTTAGTTCAAAGATGTTGATGAACCACTTACACCCCTAAAATGGTACATATGGTACAATATACACCCCTAAAGTGGTATGTTTGTTTGCCAACTACGAAGTTTATATGGCTAAATAACATAAACAAAACAATGTTTCTTATCTCCCAATATTATCATTAACTCTTTAAAACTCGACGCGGCAACAAAAGAAGCTAAGGAGATTTCAACATGTGATCTAGATAATAGCCCCGTATGTGAGCCTCCTATCTCAGGCCCATCAGCCCGGCGACGCGGACGTATCAAAGGTAAGGGGCTCTTCTTTGTAGCGACTGAAGACGATACTTACGTAACAATGTCTAAAATTACGAATACGATAAATAAATGTCACTTTTAAATAAAAAAAAAATATTTTTTTTAACGTGTTTAGAGTCAAAATCAACTATAATCTTCAATTTGTGTACTTTTCTGTAATCTGTAAGTGGATCAACACTATCTTTAGAGCCTAGCTCAACCTCGCCTGCACGTGATGCACCCTGCCACCTAGCGAAAGAGGCTCTGGTAAAATAAAAGTAGGGTACAGCGTATTTGTAAGCTGCCCGGCTGGGGAAGTAGCTCAACCTCGTGTGTATGTGCACGTCTATAACAGCTGGATTTCTCAGAATCGGCTTTATCGTTTCATTTACATATAATTTGGGTCTCAATAAATGCATTTCTCTTTTAATAATTCACGAACAAAATTCACGTGAAATATTAAAAGAAAATATATTTGTTGTATGTGAATTAAACTTGAAGGTTCTTAGAAAAAAAATAACATACAATAGAAGTATAAATACATCTTCGTAACAAAATTAAAAGTTGTTTGGGAGTTTAATATTCATGTTAGATGTTAGAGAACATTTTGGAAAGCAGTTGTTATTTGTTGTAAAAGTAGTACGAAAATAATAATTATTAAGGTATATTGATACCTTAATAATTATTATTTTCGTATAACATTTGTTGTTAGAAATTTTATTTACATAAGGATTATTATTTTAAAAATGGATAGTAATGGATCGTGGGAGGCCTATGTTCAGCAATAGGTGTCTTTAGGCTTACATGATGATGATGACACAATAACATAAGAGTATGATCATATTATAAATAAATACTTAACCAAATGTAAAGAAAAATATATTACCAAAATATTAAACAACTATACGATAAGCACTACGTAGCTATTTTACAACAAAGTCTTCCCACCGGATCAGTTTTAATTCAAAACTAATTGAATGGATTTCTGTAAATATAAAATAAATAGAGTTATGCATGAGAAAGGTTTAGTTGTATATTTTACTAGTTACGCCGGGGAATTTTGTTTCACCTACATCTATCTCATTTATGAGATTATTATAATATACATAATCTAAGTGTCCAGTTTTGGTATGTCACGAATTATCCAATCATTGTGTTACTTGCGTTAGAAATAAGTACCTACCTACAATTTAGCATGCATGCATGCCATACAACGCCCAGCACTTCTCAATTATCCCGTACATTTTTCCGGGGTAACAAGTAGTCTATGTGTTATTCCAGATTATTATCTATCTATGTGCCAAATTTCACCCAGATCCGTTAAACCGTTCTGGCGTGATTGAGTAATGAGTAACATTTGCCCATCCAAATTTTCGCATTTACAAGTAAGATATTAAGAAGTAATATTACAATATTATATTGGCTGAAATCTGACGTAGATGGCGGAAGATGTCGGAAAAAATCATAGCGGCTGGGAGCTTTACTGGCGTGCGCCACGACACCAATAATAAAGTTTGACCCATGCGACGCCAGGGCTCTAGTATAACATAAAACAATTAGAGAGAAAGGCAGAAACTCACGCATTGCCACGCTGATTAAGCTGATTGACTGACTATGCTAGTGTGCTGAGCCAAGTCCAACGCCAGCAATGTGGTCACGAGGAGTGTCGATCGAACGCTTTGAATAAATTTCTAGGATAATAATAGGAGCCGCGAACGTCGACTATATAGGCTAAACAATTATATCTCAAACGGATCAAAGATGCAACTGTCTATTCGTTACACATCAATAATTCTAAATACAATAATAGCATAGTAAACACACTTTGTAATAAGTGATTTAGTAATTCTTTTTCCTAAGCCTGAAGCTCTAGGGCAAGAAATATAATTTTGGGAAGGACGCAATCAATTAGAACAGCACAAGTTAGACAGTTCCAACGAATTAATCACTATCACAAAGTCAAATTGAGGTACAAATAGCAACAGCCGAACTATATATAATTTCTATCAAACCGGTATGTAGATTAGAACAAAGTTGGTCAGTAGAAATGTTTCGCAACAGATACTAAGCAGGATAGTACTTCGATGAAATTACGGTTAATTAGAAAATCAAGATTTATATGCTCAAGCGAATGCAGAGCTTACAGTATAGCTTACACTTAGTATATGATTGTACCGCGAAATAAATAAAAATCGCGAAATAAGGAAAAATTATACACTGCCCATTAGTCCCAAATGCTCAAAGCGGACATTGCTAGCCATTCGACCACCGGGCTCGCCAATGTAAATGCCTGATGTAAAGCGATCTAAGTAGCTAAAAGCCAAGACGCATAGCTAACGAACTAACACAGCATCTCTTCACATTTTTATGATCTCACTCACTTGCAGGGAAACATGAATCCTCCAGAGTTATTTGGCTACGGTTTTCTGTGAGGTCTTCTCGTGAGATCATTTAAATTTACCGAGCAGACAAACTGAGACCCTAATTGTTTTTATAAATTTGGTTAGTAAAAAAAAATGGTTGTCTGTAAAGTCGGTTTACGGATGATAAGTTTACATGATAATGTCATAAGAAATCATCGGTCGATGGAGTGGGAGAGAGATAAGTGCATCACAAGCCGAACGCTTTGGTCAATCGTGTCTTTCTATTGCTTGTTCCGCGCTCTCGCTTGCACGTTTGGCTCAGTCGGAACGTGACAATGAGTCATGCTTTTCGTACGTGCAGCCGGCGTTCATCGATTTATAAGACGTTATTACGTCAATTACCCTTAGAATTATCACAATCATGTACTTGCACTATCAAAATAATTACAAATTCACTGTAATGTTTAATTTGAAGTACATACCTACTGTGATCATTGATTATTATTATTATTATTATCACAGAGCCGCTCGCTCGAAACTACATTCTACGGTAGAAAGGAAAAACAAATGAAACGCCATTTTAACAGAAATTGACTTTTATATACAGGTCAATTAAGTAATTGCACAAAACTCTTTGCTGTATTTTGTGGCTATTGATTCTTTATCGAACTATATATAAAAATATTTTTTGATTAAAATGGCGTTTTATTTGTTTTTCCTTTCAGCCGCCGGGTGTCTATATATTTTTAACAGTGCGAGTTTCAACCACAGAGTACTCTTCGTGGTCGCAACTACTGAACCTGAACTAAATTTATTACTATACTAATTCGATAATTTAGAGGTCCTTTTTTCCAAAATAAAAAAGAAGAAATCCATATTATTGGATTATCTATACACAAAAGAACTATTTCATCTATTTTTGAAAGCTTATATCTTTCAAATGTCCCAAATGTCTGATTAGTTCAAGTGTTATTTTGGAGAATAATGTATAACAATGCATGTAATAATGTCTGTACCACCGCAGTAATTTCTTCAATAGGCTGGAAATGGTCTATTTCGGGTGCCCTATCTAGAAGACAAGTATGTCAGATTTTTTCAAAAATCTCAATATTTCATTTTCGATTTAAGCAAAGTAAAACGCATCTACCAATATATAAATTTTAATAAAATTAGTTTTAATTAAGAGGCGGGTTAAACTCGGGGTTAACTTCGAAATGCATATTTTTAAAACAATTTTCAAAACAATGGATGGATCCACTCGACTTATGGATGTTCAGGGAGATAAACGCTCTATGGACAGTTCTTGGCGAGAATTTAATTTCTGACATAAAGCTCTCACACTGTGGGAAAGTTGGCGGTGTGGCTCCCTAATAATCGAGAGTAGAGTTAGACGCTACAAGAAATCCTAGAAGGCCCGCTGTCTCCTTCGTGATATGGGCCAGCGAGTCCTCCAGTCGCTGATTACTTTTTTAAATGAGGTAAATTAAGGATTTCTGTCTACCGACGATAGTTAACTTTAGTTCCAAATAAACGTTAAATACAGTCTTATCAACTAAAGTATACTCGAGTATCTCAAGTTACTTGTTTCCAGCGTAGAATTTTAATCACACAATTATTCACGAATTCTACGCTAAGTGTTTATTTTTAACAATAAAATATTTCTAATTTTAATATAAATGATCTACTGATGTTTTTGTGGTCATGATTGAAATTCATTTAAACAAAAACACTACATAACGTTTTTTTTTGTTTTCATGTAAAATTGGTCTAACTTGAGATACTTGAATTTGGCTTAGGTCAGCCAATTTGGTTAAATATTATCTAATCACGATTCAGTTGGGCAGGGCAATTATGGTCCACATAATCGGCCTAAATTATTCTAAGTGCATCAAACACAATGCTGATTGTCTTACCTAATGTCGTTGAATAATTTGCAGACACTATGCCGAGATAAAACTTCAGATGATGAAATTTACTATACGAGTACTGACATATACAAAAATGTCATGAAAGATTATCATGATTGGTGCATCATGTAACACAAATAAAATGTACAAAACACAACACCATCAAGTAGCAACATTGACTTTTTTCCTTATAAAAGTGCTACAGCGTTACTAAAACTGTTTGTAAAAAGAAGAAAGACCTAGTATTTTTCAGTATATAGTCTATAGCATTTTTAGTACCTACATACAGCGTACGTGGCTGATACGCAAAAGTGCCACTTATTACTAATTAGTTTTTGTTATAGGTAAATAAATAATAAATCACTCTATAAGTAAACAAAGTTGGAAATAATCTTTAGCAGGTCTTGTTTAACCAGCAAAGGATGTAAACGAGATATCCAATTTGGAGCAAAAACTATTACTAGCGTATATGTATTATGTATGGTTTGTGCACAAACGGTAACTTTCGAAAGGATGCATCGGTTTTGACGAAATTTTATAAGTATATAGGAAACGTTAACACAAATTGTACGTTAAGCGTAATCGGTTCACTACTTTTTAAGACATTAACACTACTAATAATAATAACTACCGCTCTCGAATGTGATTTCGACCTCATTTTGAAGAAACTTGCTAGATATGCAACCACATCCACAGTAACTTATAAATAAGTGTATTTATAGGATACTGTGACGTAAGTAGTTTACTAGTTTTGAGATATCGGAATTGATAAAACAATATCGAGGTCTAAGTTCCCAGCAAGCGATTAATTTTGATTAGATGGATTATGACGGAGATTTTGCTAATTAGCAAAATCTCAATCCATCCATTAATCCATCTAATCATCCCAAAGATACAGCTTTCGGATTATCCTATACTTAGTGATCTTATGGGTCTAAAATGTATTCTATTTAATCAGGTTATATGCTATTATCATACTAATACTCAATCTTAAGCAACCTATAATTAAAATAATTTACATGTTTACCATAACATATCATTAACATGTTTACTGTAAATAATAAACATAAGTCCATAGATAAATACCTTAAATCTAACATACTCGTACATATAATAAACTTATGCCCAAATACAGATACCTACGCTACTAAAAAGACGATATTCTAAGTACATAGCTCAACCGTGATATTGTTATTATTTTTAAATAATTTTAAGATTAAGTCCGGTCTATACTTTCTTATTAGTCGTCATTACTCGTATAGCGAGCAAAGTTTACAGTGCAACTTGTGCAACTTTGCGATGCGCGAGCGGAGAAATGCAAAAACTTTGTAAATCTTTTCTATACGGAGACTAAACTTGCTGATTTATTACTGTTTTCTTTACAAGTTGAAGTGTATTAACACACTAAGGTTTTTTTAAAAAAAATAGTTTGATGATAAAATTAAAGGTAAAGAAAGAAAGGAAGGAGTATAAACTGGCTGTTGCCAGTCCTGACCGATCTGTTGATCGCCCCCTTGGTGTTGCTGATCTCCATGGGCGGTGGTGTTGGCTTACCATCAGGTGACCCACGTGCTCCTTTGCCCAAAATAAAAAAAAAGGTTTTCACAAAGAAAACCTTTTTTTTATTTTCAAATTTCAAGTATTATATAAATAAATCTACCTTTAACTTTTGAGAACTAACACAACAAAATAAATAGGAAAAGCATAACAAATTTATAATAATAGGTCTCGCTATCTAAAAATAAAAAACAAGGAAGTTGCCCAAAATAATGTCATCATCATCACCCCTCTTCGTTTGTGATTGACCCATTTGGTTCACCTGAATGCACTACGGATACTATGTATTTGCCAAAGTATTCTTTGATTCACCTAGATGTAAATATCACACTTTATGTTGCATTTGATTCACCTTTGTAATAATGCAACATCTTCTTCGATCTCGCCTACCTTATTATTTCATAATCAGTTTTGCGCAAATTATTATTTTAGATTCTTGTTGAGTCAATGCTTACTATGCCTTATGGTAAGACTATAAAAAACATTGCAGGATTTTCATAGATCTAATTCAGTTTATGGGTTATAAATGTGTATGTTTAAGAGGCTCGGATATTAATCTGAATATAATCAATATTTGATTTTTTTTTAATAGAAATAACCAATAACATAGCTCTAAACTTTTTTTTTATAAAAGCTAATAAAAGTAGTAATCAAAATTTATGTTTGCTTTTATATATAAGTACTATTACTTATCAGTATAACAGCATCAGTATCAGTGTAACAGTACTTATCAGTATGATATACATACTTATCAGTATGTATAACTGTGATATATACCAAAAATAAGAATTTTTACGTACTAAAATGGAAAATAAATATATTTTTCACCTCACTAGCTCGTAAAAGCTCTGTTTATCATTCGAAATATGCGTGGAAAATCGCACTTTATCCGCTAGCGTGGAAAGTGTTTTTAAAATTCGAATATTTTTATTCAATAAAGGTTTCGTACAATAAATTACATATATATAGAACCTCATTGGTTTCGTAATAGTTTATATTCTCTGCAGCCAGTCCATTGATGATTGAAATGCAAATTCTTATTTCATGTCATGCGCCAGCCTCATTTAAAGAATCGCACTGGCCGGCAAGAAAATTTGATTTAAAAAAAACTTTAAAATTTTCTTCTCTTTATTGAATTCACTTTACTTCCATTATTTTGGTTTGTTTTTTGATAAAATCGAAAGAAATCATAAAATATGAGCGAAGCTAGCAGCGACGAAGATATAAATTGAACACCTGCAGAATTAGTGCAAGCGGTACATAATGCCGAGTTGAGTTTTCTTCCGGAAAAATCGCGCGAAAAATACATAAAAGCGTACGATTTGTTCAAGTAATTTAATATTTATTAAAACTGTTTTTCTTGCACCTAACATTTTCCTCGCTTTAGTGAGGTGAAAAGTTGTGTGTAGCGCTCGGCAGCAAAGTTATTTAGCGTCTCGTACCTTTGAAACCCTTGCTACGCTCAGGATTCTATATTTGAACCACTCGCTTCGCTCGTGGCTCAATCCTAGAATCCTTCGCTTGCTCAGGTTTCAATACAAGGTACTCGCGCCAAAAATTAACTTTGCAGCCTTGCATAACAAATAACTATTTCACCTCACTAGCTCGTAAAAGCTCTGTTTATCATTCGAAATCTGCGTGGAAAATCGCACTTTATCCGCTAGCACAGTATAAGTAATAGTACTAACGTACAGTATGGACACTCTCTGCCGCTCTCACTAGTCGACCTCACCTCCCCTATGGAACCGATTTGGAACCGTTCGCAAGGAATGCCACAACGTACGAATTGACGTCGCTTGTATTTTATTCTCCATTCAGTTTAAAATATTATGCGAGTATGTAAAAGATGAGAGTTATTTGTGCAGTGGATGGATGTCTCAACATGGATGGATGGATGGATGGATGGATGGACGGACGGACGGACGGACGGACGGATTGATGGATGGATGGATGGTTGGATGGATTGATGGATGGATGGATGGATTGATGGATGGATGGATGGATGGATGGATGGATGGATTGATGGATTGATGGATGGATGTATGGGTGGATGGGTGGATGGATGGGTGGATGGATGGATGAATGGATGGATGGATGGGTGGATGGGTGGATGGATGAATGGATGGATGGATATATGGATGGATGGATGGATGGATGGATGGATGGATGGATGGATGGATGGATGGATGGATGGGTGGATGGATGGGTGGATGGGTGGATGAATGGATGGATGGATGGATGGGTGGATGGATGGGTGGATGGGTGGATGAATGGATGGATGGATGTATGGATGGATGAATGGATATGGATGGATGGATGGATGAACGAGCAAACGAGCATTAGTTGATAAAAAATCCTATGCAATAGCTTTACCGCGGCAGTCCCCGAGTGTCACACGTTTTTTTTTCTTCACTACGCCCATCAGGTGGGCGTAGTGAAGAAAAAAAAGTTAAGCGGTTAACGCTCGCAACATTAAATATCGCTCGCGCGCTGCCATCCCCGCTGCCAACGCAGCAACTCCATCCTCTCTGGTGACCTCACTCACTCGCAGGAACACAACAACCCTCAAGGAAATTGTTATTTGACTGCGGTATTCTGTGAGGTGGTGGTACTTCGTCAGTCGGGCTGCTTAAAAAATACGCTATGTCCTACCTCTCTTTTCGTCAGAGCCTCGTCTGTAAGTCAGCAGGGTGTACCCCGTGCAGATAAGATTGACTTTGGTTCAAAGATGTTGATGAACCACTTACACCCCCTTACATGTCCGACTAATAATTGTATAATGTCAGCCCTAGAGAACGTCACTCAAACATAGGCACGTGTACAGACGTCAATTGGTTACTACATGCAAAAGCGCCATTTTTGTATGGAGTGGCCGGGGTTTGCCGCTAGCGTGGAAAGTGTTTTTAAAATTCGAATATTTTTATTCAATAAAGGTTTCGTACAATAAATTACATATATATAGAACCTCATTGGTTTCGTAATAGTTTATATTCTCTGCAGCCAGTCCATTGATGATTGAAATGCAAATACTTATTTCATGTCATGCGCCAGCCTCATTTAAAGAATCGCACTGGCCGGCAAGAAAATTTAAAACTGTTTTTCTTGCACCTAACATTTTCCTCGCTTTAGTGAGGTGAAAAGTTGTGTGTTGCGCTCGGCAGCAAAGTTATTTAGCGTCTCGTACCTTTGAAACCCTCGCTACGCTCAGGATTCTATATTTGAACCACTCGCTTCGCTCGTGGCTCAATCCTAGAATCCTTCGCTTGCTCAGGTTTCAATACAAGGTAATCGCGCCAAAAATTAACTTTGCAGCCTTGCATAACAAATAACTATTAAAAAGACGAACAACTTGCTTTCAGTTTATAGAAGGAAAGATACATGAGAAAGTTTATGAAGATGTGTGGATATTTGTTACTAATATAAACGATTACTAAGGTAAACGGCTGAACAGATTTGGATGTAATTTGCCTTACACGTAAATTATGTTCAGAAATTACACATAGAATACTTTTATTCAGGTATTGTGCTCATGCGGGACGAAGCCTCGGGTTGGAAGGTACTGTCTATGGGAGGAATCTATTACAGATTATACAATGTGTTGTAAGCTATATAGCTTACGTGTTGATTTCCACTCAGTATGGCTATAATAATAGCTCTTATCATGAGATTTATTTTAAGCCTCTCATCTTAAAAATTAAAAGTAGAAAGCATATCATATTATTTTCTAAAAAAAAAGACAATAAATTCCATGAAATTTTCCGTTATAAAGCCTACCAACAAAATGTTTATAATTCTTTGAATGTTTCCTTAGAAAACATTTTCCTGGTATGAAGATCTGTTGTATCTGTTGTATAGAAAAAAGCGGCTGTATTATAAATACTTTTGTACCTTTTACCTACATACATACTTCCATCAATTGCCGTGGGGTGTTGTTCTGTATCTAATGTAGTGACAGCGACCGCAATCACCCTTTTATGTGGGGGATTATTACTTCGTTCACGACAAAATAATAATAATCGTGGTAGAAAGATACTAGGTATATTCTTCCTGTATGTAGCCAAGAGTACGTCACAAATTTGGTTGTCAAAAATCTATCATTTTTCCATTAAAAATACAGCTGATAACGTAGGAGAGTTTACTTACACGTGACTACTTTTGTCAAAGAACGTACCATATGTCTTTCTATCGTGATAATAAGATAGAAGAAACCAATGACATCAAAATATACGCAAAGTATATTCTAGACTTGTTTATCACGTTTAAAAAGAAACGGTCGAAAAGCCCTTTCTGTACGGTAGTAATATTTTTTGATACAAAACTTTACTTTATAAAAGGTGTTTCGTAATTTACAATTTTTATTCAAGAAATAACCTACTCGTCTTATTTATTGCATAATATTCTGGACTAATAAAATGTTAATATACACTAAACAATCGAGATAGCAAATTTCACTCAAAGGAAACATTCATAAAGTTTTGAAAAGAAATTAAAATACGTTTTTAAAAATACGCTTCCCACACCCAGGAATTGAAAAGTTTAAAAAATAAAACAAATGTATATAACATATCTTCATCTGTATTGAGATTATAATGTTTTAATTTCTAATTAGTTTATTTCCAGGATACTAGCATTCAGTGTACTCCTTATGAAAGCAATTTTTTGTGCCAACTGTTTTTATGTTTGTTGTAATTTTTGTGAGTAACCAACAAAAATAGCTTCTTCGGCTTTCACGTCCAGCTTTTTCCTTTGAAATGAAGGTACATGAACAAAAGCTCTACACCCGAAGACTCTTAGTTGACGGAGATCATTTTGTCGTCCACACCACTTATCGAGAGGAATTTGACCGTTTAAATATCGATGAGGGGACATATTCTTCAAATAAACAGCTGTCTGAAATGCGTCTTCCCAATATGCTTGAGGTAAGGAGCTTTCGGCCAACATCGATCTTGCCTTCTCAACTATCGTTCTATACGGTGTTGTAGTCTGATGCTCGATACCTTTTGAAGAAAGATAATCAGCAAACTCTTTGTTTACATACTCTTTTCCACCATCAGTTCTAATGGACTTTATACGGGTATCCAATTGATTTTCCACTAAAGCTTGAAAAATACGAAACTTATTCATAACTTCAGTCTTCGAAGATATAAAATAAACAAATATCAAGCGTGTAAAATCATCTATAAAAGTTAAAACATACTTGTTACCCTGAAATGATGTCGTAGACATCGCTCCACAGAGATCGCTATGAATCAATTCTAAAGGGGATGTCGCCTTACTGTACGATGCTAATTTTTTAAATGGTTTTTTAGCCTGTTTTCCTTGAACACAAGCGATGCAATTACTTTTGTTTACCTTGGTATAGTCTACACCTACCCCGTGATTCTTAAGTTGATTCATGCCTATGCGACACAAATGCCCTAACCGCTTATGCCAGAGTTGATACCTGTCTAGACAGTCAGAATGCATAGAGTTCGCAATACAAATATTGTCCACGTTGTGAGGGATATTGACAGTACAGTCAAGCGTGTACAGTCCTCCACAGGGCGAAGCATGAAGTACAGAATCACATGTAAAACAAAAATTATTATTTTTGGTTAGGGCATTTGTGTCGCATAGGCATGAATCAACTTAAGAATCACGGGGTAGGTGTAGACTATACCAAGGTAAACAAAAGTAACTGCATCGCTTGTGTTCAAGGAAAACAGGCTAGAAAACCCTTTTCAACTATTTTTTGAACAGACAATAAATTAGCATTTAAATTAGGTACAAAAGCAACATTATTTATAGATTTTACTACGTCTTTAGGTGTCGTAATCGAAATGGTTCCAATCCCGCAACACTTAATTTGTTCTCCGTTAGCGAAGGTAACTTTTCCATTGTCAAACAGAGAAATGTTTTTAAACCAATCCCGTTGTGACGTCATATGCTTAGTAGCACCAGAACCTACGTACCAAACGTTGCTGGAATCGCCAGACGTATTAAGTGCAGTGAAGGAGGCAGCACCGTCCTTCATCTTGCCTTCCGCGGTCTTTTTCTGCCGTAGGGGACAGTCAGGCCGTTTGTGTCCTGGGGCTTTGCAATCATAACAAATAATTGCCTTTTTATTCTTCGGTCCACATTTTATCGCTTTGCTTTGTAAAACAGTATTATTTGATGACGTCTCCTTGGATATTTCATTTAAAAGTTTTGTCTTGACTACTGTTGACGTGACATTAACGTTGCAGTTCTCTAGCGCCATAATAAGAGGATCAAACCTTGGTGGAAGACCTCCTAAAAGTATAGCTGCAATTGACGAGTCGTCTATCACCCTATCAATATCCGCCAAGTCTTGTGCGGTAGACAGAACGGCGTTTATATATAACTCTAAGTTTTCGTAGTCAGATAAACACATTCTATAAAGATTTCGCTCCAACGCTAGTCTGCGTCCCATCCCCTTGTCCTCAAACGCGTTTTGCAAAGATTTTCATGCATCAGCAGCAGTTTTTGCGCATCTAACATGGAAGATGGCCTCACCGTCCACTGACAAGCATATCTTTGCAAGTGCCTTGCAATCGTTCTTTTTCTTTACAGATGCTGACGTCTGGTCATCATCTGGATAACCAGCTACTGCTTGCCATAAGTCCTCGTGGATTAAATAATTTCTCATTTTAAATTTCCACGTAGGATACCCATCTCTATTTCGAAGGCTGAATGTAGGAATTGACAAGGAATTCGACTTACTTGTACTATCTCCAGTTCCGTGTGCCATGTTGACGGAAAGAAAAATCGTTTTCCAATTGATACAACTTTTTGGTCACAAATACAAACGTTTCTTTTAGAAAACCGCTGAATACCTATTAATAGAGCTTCGTGCTGATAACGTGTTGTAATTTTTGTGGTATTAATAGATATTTTGTGGATGAATCTTTCAAATATACTATCTTCAACTGAAGACGTATTTTTCTTAGATTCATCCACAAAATATCTATTAATACCACAAAAATTACAACAATGTTGTATATAGTTGAGTGGGGAGACAAACGCGTATGAGGGTCAGCTGATGAAAAACAATCACCACCCCCCACGGAGATCAGCAACACCGAGGGGAAGCCGATCCGTTGCCATCCTATACTCCTTTCTTTTCTTTTTTGTGAACACAACAACCCTCAAGGGTTGTTATTTGGATGTGGTATTCTGTGAGGTGGAGGTACTTCCCCTGTTAGGCAGTTTAAAAATACGCTACCTCTCTTTTCGCCAGAGCCTCGTTTGTCAGTCAGCAGGGTGCACCACGTGCACGTGAAACTGGCCTTGTTTCAAAGATGATGATGAATCACTTACACCCCGAACTACCTATAACTGGAAAGTTTTACTTCTCCAATATTCCGACGAGCACCATGAATTAGTTGTAAGACAGTAATGGACGAACGAGGGCAAAGCGAGGGATTATAAATCCGATCCCCAGAGTAAATACGTATTTGAATAATATAAACCATTGGTCACAAAGAACAATGAACAAAGTTAAACATAAAGTATGTTTAAGCGAGACAAATTCTCTCTGTGGAATTGACTATGCTTCAGGCGTGTGTCAATTAGATGCTTCAGGTATGTGGCGTTATCGTAATCGATTGGTTTTTGTTTATACTTGATCGAAGGGTTTTTCCGAAAAAAAGTCGTTCTGTCTGTCCGGCCGTTGCCATGAAACTCAAAATTTCGAAATTCTGACTTCGGATTCGTATATAGCATCAAAAAGTAGTAATGTAAAGTGACATTGGTTTTCCGATATAAATTCGGGATTTCGAAAAAAAAATCGCTATGGTGGCGCATGCTGCGCGTTCGATGTTTTTAGCTGCATTATATAATATGACTATGATTCGCCCGCGAGTATGTATGTAAATATCCCGGTATCCTTTGCGAATTTCAAGAAGTCTTTATTCATTACATAAGTATTCAAGTGAAAATCTGTGCCAAACTTGAGCTCACGAGCCAGTGAATCTAACCATTCCTTTGTTGAGTGAAGCGAGCGGAGTGAGCGCCGAAAAGTCACTTTTGGAAATGAATAGGCTCCAAAACCACTGATCCGTTTCTGATGAAACTTGTCACAATTAAAGATCTCGACGAAGAGGTGTGTGTCGAACAAAAAAATGAGATCGATCATGTCCTTGAGGAATGATCATCAAATACATTTTCAATTGAAATCAATGGAAAACATACACTAAGCGATAATCTACTCGCTTCACTCAACCTCGATTTCGGCTAGAATCCGGCTTAATATAAGTTATAGTTTGTGGGTCAATAAAATTTATTGTTTTTAGTCTTCAAACTGCGACTGACGAGAAATGTAAATGGCGGTATTTACATTTCTCGCCTTCTATACCGTTTATACAAACCTACAAACTTAAAAAAAATACCTGTCATGGAACGCCTGGCAGATGTGAAATATCGGAACTATTTTGATTAGAATATTTATTTGAGCGAGTGGATAGTACGTGGCGATCATCAACGCTAACTGAACAGCAGGCCTGGCTCGCCGCCACATTAGTTATTTCATAACAAAATTAAAAAAAAAATGTTGTAATCTAATCTAAGTTCCGATTGTTTAGTTCTACTAAAGAATAGAAAAAGAACACATCAAAATTAAAAGTTTTTGGCATGCTAATTAAAATCTGTGAGTTCTGTTCAAACCTAGCTTTCAAAATACTAAATTGAAGTTCAGAGCGACGAGACGAATCCAAGGAAAGTCTATTGAAATCAGCCACAGACGCGGTAGGCACGTTTTACGTTCCATTTGATTTTAATTAATTTGTTTATTTTTAGCGTTAAAATATACTGGGTTAACAGAAACTGTGCTATTTTTAAAACAAAGTGATATTCCAAGGTTCTTCTGTAAAACGACGAGGAATTAATGTTCTATAGGCACGTAAATGGTATAAATGTTTGAGAAATTTACCTATTGTCTCTATTGAGATTTTTGTACAAGCTTTTATTTAGGTTCACCGCGGTGTCTGTAATCAAATCTTGTAACTTATGTGAATAAATATTCACTTGTCACTACCTGATTGAGCTGCAATTTGGCACATTCCACCCAACCAGGCAAATACAGGCGATCAGATACTATTTTCACTGACTATAGTGCTAAAGCTAAAGTAATGAAATTAGTACATAATTATACTTGGGCCTATATAAGTAAAATAAAACTTATGTGTAGCATAAGCACTCTTATAAGACCACTGTCTTGAGATATTTTTACCAAACAAAATTACAGAAGGGTCGAGCACATCCATTACAATTGATTGAAAACAGACCCTTCCGAGCGATGATATATTTTATTTATGTTTTCATTATTTAAAATATACTTTTGTAGTATCCTGTTTCGCCCAAAATTTAAGTGCTCGTTTTTCTTTTTCCAATCTATTGGGTCTATGAACTTAAAATTTAATCTAGGCGGATCCAGGACGCGATGACAATGAACGATTGTATATTTTGTCCTTACTCATAATGTAACTAAAATAATAGGATTACATCATTTATATTTCTTGCCAGACAAAATAAAGCTCTGTTTTTAATCTCTATATATAAAATTCATAGTTCTGACTGACTGATATATCAACGCACAGCCCAAACCGCTGGGTCTAGAGATTCCAAATTTGGCACGTAGGTTCCTTATGACGTCTAGAAATAGATTTATTTCAACATCACATAACAGACAAATAAACACAAAGACAACATTACATATAATAGAAAGTGTGATGTTGAAACTTTGGCCCACCCTCAGGTCATTGCTGAGATCACAGAGTGATCTCAGCCCTGTTTTTCAGTGCAGGCCAAAAGTGACAACACCGATGCGAATACACGGTATTTCACACAAAAAAATACAAAAACTACGTACAAAAAGAGAGAAAAAAAAAATCTAAATAATAATAACAGACAGTGTACATATCATAATAAAATTTTTGTTTTATTTCTCTTTTTCCTTTCCTTTATTCTATTAATATTTACAGAGAGGTACTCTGTAAATATTCTTATTGTAAATATTATAAAACAGTACATTATTAACTCAATTAAAATTATATAATATTAAAAGGAAAAAGTGACGAATTCGCCATAATAAAAGCTATTATTCGTTTTGTCCACTGAAGCGCATTAAATTCAACCACGATACTGGCAACATTTCGAACAGCGGTACCAACATGACAGTCCACTCAAATCAAGCCAACATGTCATCCATAAGTCATCATTTAATTGTCAAAATCGTTTCTCAATTTTCTTGAGCTAACTTTAATTCTTTCCACCGTTCAACTTTATAATTACAAGGAAGTGATGTGGCAATTATAGCACAATACATTATTTAAATAATGTAACTATACGGCCATTGTTTATAGTGCTTGTAAAAATAAAATGAAAACGCTCCAAAGCAATACCACAGAGCCACGCTATCAGAATCAGTACCTGACTTATGTTACAACTAGCTGTGCCCGCGACTTTGTCCGCTTGGTTGTGGGTGAGAATGTGGATGTGAATATCGATGTGGGCACGGATGTGGATATGTATAAAAATTACAACAACGCTTCTCTGTACACGACATTAGATATATTGCCGTCGATGATCAAAGCATATAAGTTTCTGGGATCGCTCACGCGCGATAAAGCCACATAAAGCTGACCGTGCGAAAAACAGCTAACAATTAAATCCACACTCGCAGCTTCCTGCGTTTGTCCTTGAGCTTTGTTAATAGTCATGGCATAGCATAGGTTTACTGGAAATTGGACCCGTTTGAAAGTATATGGGCAATTATGGGGTATTAAAGGAATTCGAGGTATGAAAACACTCTCTCCAGCTCCACGTCCCGTTAAAGACTCTGCCTTTATGACATACGGCTGCTAATTATTAACTTTTAACCTGGGACCATTGCAAAGTTCTGGGGGACTTAGATTTCTAAGCATGATAATAGGTAAACCGACTTTTAAATTTATCTTGTGAGCCGGCAATCCTGGGGCACTAAGGGATTCTAAAAATTCTACCGGATAGTTCGTAGATTCTGCGTCTTCCATTACCCTGTTAATGGAAACACACTCCACTATCCCCCGAAACACAATTTAAAATTTCAGCATTTCTTGCTGCCACTTAATCGCGAAGTTAAAATAACTCTTTCGCATAACCAGAAGTTTTCGTTACTGGCTATTTGCATTGCGTTTCCATATACAGAGTATTATACTGCAACAGGAGCATTATACCATCCACGATGTTCTGTTGCAGGACGTCTATCAGCCTTAATGACAACTTTGTAGTCGTTATTTTGACCTCGTGGGATAGAGTTAAAACTTCTGATATATGGATTTACTTGATGTTGATAACATAATTTTGAAGTTGAGATATAAGGTTTGGAAAAAATCCTAAAGTACCTATATATTTATTTAATTAACGTCTCCTTAAGAAAACTTAACTGAAGAGTTATTGTATAAATTATCCCATCCTAGTTGGAACCACGACAGGGGTTGCTTAACTTGCGTTAGCGCTACGATCTAAGCATCTCTATCATTGTATTATTTACTTTAACGATGATAACATAATACCTTTATAAAGTTTCAGTCAATTCAACTGAAAGGTTTCAGTCAATTCAACGAATTAGTCATTTTGTACCATTTTATATGTGATTTTTAGATTCATATAACTTTTTTGTTTATGAACCGATTGAAATGAAACAAACACTAAATGTTAAGTTGAGCAAACCTTAACGCATTAGTGAAAACCGCATTCAAATAGGTTAAGCCGTTTCTGAGATTAGCGTGCACAAACGTACGGACAAACAGACAAACAGACATACAGACAAACAGACAAAAATTCTAAAAATAATTGTTTTGGGTTCTATTGCGTTCATAAAGAACCCCTATATTAGTTTTTCTTAAATATCTTCAATGTACAGACAGCGGCCAGTTACGATTTTATTATATGTATTGATATTGCTAGGATTCTTGTCTAGGAGTACACTAAGAAAGGATTTTTCAAAATTCATCCCCTATGGAGGTGAAACGTGGGTCTGAAGTTTGTATGGGGAATCAAGATTAGTTAGACTATTTTATCCGAAACTTTACTATAGATAAATAAGTAAACACGTGTTTGAGGATTTTTCAATATTCAACCCCTAAATGGGTCAAATGGGGTGAAAAAGTCTGAAAATCGTCATGGGTATTGTTTTTATAGATTATCGGGTCCCTGATTACGAAAACAACAACGATTTTAACATTCAACATGGGCAACGTGACAATCATCCCTTATTGGGGTGCGATGGGGTTGAAATGACTAAAATGGGGTGGAAATTACTAAAATGAGGTGAAAATGTCTGAAAATTGTCATGAACATTGGTTTTATGGTTTACCGGGTCGCTGATTACGAAAAAACTAACTATAATTAAAACAAACGTAGCCGACGTGATATAAAATCATATCAGTGGGGGTGCGATGGGGTTGACATATCATATCAATATAGGTGTTGATTCTATTATATGGTTTTCTGGGATGTCAATTACGAAAATGGCTTCGATTTGAAATTCAACGTGGGTAACGTGACAATCGTCCCCTATTGGGGTGCGATGGGATTGAAATGTCTAAAATGGGGTGAAAAAGTCTGAAAATCGTCATTGTTTTTATAGTTTATCGGGTCGCTGATTACAAAAAAAAAACCGGACAAGTGCGAGTCGGACTCGCCCACCGAGGGTTCCGTACGTAGTATCAATATTAAATTTGATATTTTTCATTATAAATAAGGAATAATGCGTCGAAAAAAATAAATAAAATATATTTTGCAATGTTTACATCAATCCCTTTCATATGATACCCCATTTGAACTAGTAGTTTCAATTTGAAATTTCGACACCCTATAAAAAATATAGACCCCCTATTTTTAAGATCTATTTACAAATGTATAGTTTTGAGATTTATTCCTGTACTTGTAGTTTATAACGATGTTACTTGCCAAATTTCATAGTTCTAGGTCAACGGGAAGTACCCTATAGGTTTTGATTCCCTTGAGAATGTCGAAATATGCGTTTTTTGCTGAATAAACGGCCGTAACTTTTTTTTACGTAAACTTAGCAGTTTGATTATTTTACTACTTCATGGGACCGTAGACCTGAGTATACAGTTCAAATTTCAGCTTGATACCTTTACGCATTCTCGATGTAGAAATTCTTGACAGACAGACAGACAGACAGACAGACAGACAGACAGACAGACAGACAGACAGACGGACAACAAAGTGATCTTATAAGGGTTCCGTTTTTCCTTTTGAGGTACGGAACCCTAAAAAGGAACTATTTTGTAATTCAACATAGCTGACGTGACATAAAATCACGGGGTTGAAATGGTATAATATCAATATGTTGATTGTATGGTTTTCTGGGACGTCAATTACGAAAATATGTATGTAGTATGTTCAACGGGGAAATAAATTTGTTGACATAGCTCTCAGGTGCGAGCACGAAATTGACGACGGATAGCCGAAAGCGCGGGGCGTCAGAAGGCCGGCGACGCGCATCAAACGGGCGAGAGCGGTGCGTTACGATCACTAGCTATGCATAGTTACTTTGGTCATCAAAGTCGGCTTCAAATTGTGGAGTAAAATCATAGAGAGGTGGCCACATCTAAGACAGGCTGCATATGGGACAACGATGTACAAGTAGACCCTCCTCTTTATGGATGGATAACCACAAGATGACGACAACGGAGGTGTCTGTGTAGGAGTCGTGTGCATGCATATAGCGGAGGGTGACATTGGAGGAACTACTTATGGCAGGCCTATATCTAGCAATAAATACATACAGGCAGAGAAGAATGTCGAGAATTGTGAAATAACAGTAATTTCTTAGAAATAAAAATCACAACATTGCCAATTCGAAACCCCGACTTTCACGTTCACAATTCTTTTGGAATTGGAATGATAGAAAAAAAAACTTATCCCTTTAAATAAAATAAATATTTCTGAACAAATTACTCACCACTATCTACCAATTGGTTCCGAACTAAGCTATGGGTGCTAGACAAACACTAGAATAAATTACAGATGTATTCATGCATACAAAATGTTTGTCTTGTGCAGGGATCGAACCTGCGATCTCGAAGTCAAAATGGCCATTGGTAGCCATTCGTCCACCGCGCTCGTCATGCTTTTAATTACAAACTTTCTGCGAAGTTTGTAATTTTTTACTTTCTAAATAAAAAAAATAGGCCGACGAATCATAGCGAGCGATCATAGTAAGTTTCGAATGTTTTGGCAATTTCGGTTCGAAACACTAAAATTGAACATTAAAACATAATCTACATACTAAATAATTTCGCGAATTGACCTTCGCTTTTAATAAGCATAATGTGCTTTTGATAAGCACATTTAATTTAAAGGAAAATTGGCAGGCATTTCCTCGTGCCGCAGTAATGTTCGCCAGCCCTGACCTACTGCCTAGGAAATAAAAAATCTCTGGGGTTGCGGTTTTATAGTCCATATTGAACGTTAAGCAGATTGTATCGCGCACATGTTTCAGATTTACTGCTTCAGAAAACCACCGTTCGATACGCCTACGTATAATGCAATGTCATAGGCCAGGAACTGAGAACCTTTTTTAAGGTGACGAAATGATGAACGAATATTTTGAACATATTGAAAGGTTTTATTAATTCCGCCAACTCATTCACTCAACGGAGATTTAACTCCTCCAACCAGCAGTTGAGCAGCGTGGTGGAGTATGCTCTAAACCCCTTGAATTGAGGGGAGACCCGTATCCCAGCAGTGGGAAGAGTAAGGGTTGACGAGGATTAATTTGTACGAATAGGTGTGATGCTCTCGATTTTACCTCTTAAATAAAAAAAGATATGACCTGTTATAAAAAAATGTAATTTTTTTGTATTGTGTGGGATTAAACTAATCAATGTACAAAATTTAAAAGAATTTCTCTGTATGCGAATAAAATGTAAAGCTCTGGTTAAAAAAAGGGTTACATTGCGATTATTTTTCTGTTATAAAAGTTAACCATTTGTATAATTGGTACTGTCAAAATAAACCATTTGATGAAGTATCAGGTAGTCAAAAATTACATTCGTATGTTATGTAATTACTGAGAAAATCTTGATTCCTGTCTTCAAAATACCCATTTCGTCATTTCTCATTATTACCTAACTGCAGCGAAGCTCGTAAGGAGGAGTTTGTATGTGATAATGTATGTATACTTTCCGTGCTAGTAAGAAACTAGACTTAGTGATTTAAAAGCCTTTATATAAAACTAAATGCTAATAATTATTATTTTTTGCAACCCGAAATATTAATACGTTATGTTTGCTGTTTTATTTTTATATAAATGTTTCTGCTGCTGCAAATTATTCGATCGATCTACACAAATTACATTGTCGCGTGCTACCACTATTCGCACGCGTGCCATTGGTTCGACATCCCTGACATAGACCACATTTATCATTATATTACCGATACATAGAGGCAGCCTTGAGCATAGCCTTGAGGTAGCTGTGAACCACGGCCTTTAATTTTAAGGCCGTAATAAGTAAACATGTGAGTGAAGTTATAGATATTACATTTTAAGAAATGAGCCGAGACTCATAAAAAGTTGATACTGTTGATTGTTGGCACTTTGTGGAACATTTTTATATGAGTGTGGCAAACGAGCACGTGGGTTACCTGATGGAAAGTAATCACCACCGCCCATGGAGATCAGTAAGATCAAGGGGTCGCGGTTCCGTTCCCAGCTTATATTCCTTCCTTTGACCTCACTCACTCGCTGGAACACAACAACCCTCAAGGGAATTGTTATTTGGCGGCGGTAGTCTGTGAGGTTGAGGTACTTCCTCAGTCGGGCAGCTTAAAAAATACGCTATGCCCTACCTCTCTTTTCGCCATAGCCTCGTTTGTCAGTCATCATAGCCAAAGCCAACCATAACCAAAGCCACGTGCAGGTGAGGTTGGCTTTGGTTCAAAGATGTTTATGAACCACTAACACCCTAATTATTTTTGTATAGCCTACTCTTTTGTTATTTTTAATTGGTGTAAATTCATCGTAATTAAATTAAACATAACAAGGGCGACATGGACACAGAGGACCCTTGTTTAAATACTGTACTAATGAGGGACCTACATTCCGCAGCGCAATTGGCGTTGCGGCATGAGGTTTTTCAATTGAAGAGAAATTTATGAAGTCACAAGAGTGCAAACAATTTTAAATAATAAAAGAAAAATTGTATTTAAGTACGTATATCAGCTGTCTGGTACCCATAGTACAAGCTTTGCTAAATTCAGACTTTCACATAAACTCTATCATGTACATGTACTCGTCCATATTTGGGCCACAGAAATTCATCCGTGTGCCAAATTTTAACGTTACCATTCTGGTAGATTCGGGGCAAATTGATTTATGATAGATGGACAGAAGCACACGACTTTACAACATACTCACTCGAACGAAGAGAACTCAGAAAATTTTATAAATTAAACAGTTCAGGGCAATACTTGTACATTTGGCAAACATTTCGGTAAAAATTGCGATAGGGAAGATACAAACAAAACGAAATGATATTTATAATTGACAAATTAAAATAGCTTCAGGCGCTGTATTGAAACACTGACTTTAAAGTAGATTATTTCACATCCAGCGTTGTGTTGTTTAGGAATATTATAAATTTAGCGACTAAAAACGCTAAACGGGCGAACGGAATAGTTAGGTTAGGTTTGGTATGTTTTATATCTTTAGTCGCCCAGTTTTAAAATTTTGAATGCTCTGCTTATTATTTCCTATTGCCCTTTTGTTTACTATTGACATAGTAAGTATACAAGAAAACTCGAATATTATATTTTTGTTAAAAAATAATATGACTCGACAAGTCCTGCAATATCTTATATGAATCAAATATCCAATTCAATAATTCCAATTTTCTATCTTCAAAAGTTAAAAGTAAAGCAGAAACCAAGGCAGACCTTGGTTCATACTTTTCAAATTGCAAAAAGTTGAAAGTACCTTCGTCCGCTGTATCTTTTTCAGCTAATGGAAAAATTCACTCGAACTTACCTGTAAAGAAAAAAAAATGAATTAAACACAGCCTTTTATGGTAACTGAAACAATCGCCGTAGCCGCGAATGGCCACGATAGCCACTTCTGTGTAAATTAAAATGTTCCGATCCAAATGTTAAAAGTTTTAATAGGGTTTTCCACTTTGCTACGTATCAGGATCAGGATTGTGTTAGTGACGGAAAGGATTTACTTTGTGCAGTATGCTCTTTAATTACTAGTTAATTGATATATCGAAGTATCGAAGCCATGATTTGTTTGTGTTCCATAACGTAATTAACAGTCTGCTCCCGTTCTCGGTTATTGGAAAACTGTTCGATTAACATGTTTAATTGATTATATTGTGAGAACTAGTAGTTGACATGAGGACTCTTACTTGTTTAATTTTCATCGAAGTCTATTAATTTACTTCATTTTTTATATTCAGATCCATTAATTTAATGAAACTAGTATTCCCTTCCTATATATCGATGCATTTTCCGTACGAGTCCATGCTTCAACGTTGTATAGGGAAATGGAGAAGACGTAACAGAGCGTCAAGTGAACACGAGTTGTTCACGATCTTTAGGTAGAGGTTGGAAAGACTGCTCATTTTCTTCACAGAAGAACTGCGAACCTGTTATATGCGGCATTTTATTTACGTACTGTGATCTTCTTGATTATTGACAATACATCTGATATTTGTAGATTGTATTGTCCTAGCAGTTTGGCCCTTGAGATACAAGACGCTAATAAAAGTTTGCGAGACGAAGCCTACATACAGCCATAAATTTATATGGCATTAAATATTACCACAGTATAAATAATTGTACTATGGTACAGTATGGCCCCTCCCTGCCGGTCTCTCGTGTCGACTTCACCTCCCTTTTGAGACGAATCTGGAACAGTTTGTATGGCGCCGTACGCACACACGCTCATTCACGCTCTGCACAGACGCCATTGTTTATGTAGTAACAGTAAGTGAACGACCCGACATTTGTTTGGAGTGGCCGCGGTGTGCTATTAGTCAATATGAATGAGCATTACTCATAACTGTACCGAATATTGCTTAACTGCCTTTCATTATCCTTTCCATTAGAAAGAATTTATAAACTAAATTGGTTAATACTTTTAAATAAATATCTGATTCAATAAACGACACGGCATCCCTTACTTTCGCCGTCAGATGCCACTCCAACTTTTACTAATAAATTTAATTTGGACAATTTCTCTGAACTTCAGCGTTGTATCACGGAGAATATCAATGAAGAATCTAAACTGATTTTAATTATTTGGACAACTTATTTGTTATTAAAAGCATTTATACTTTTAGAAGTTCTTGTTTATATTTTGAAGGTGTGATTTGCGACAAAATAAGTCAAATGAGGCCTTATCAACTTGTCTTATGACTTATGACACAGCCATTCACACATTTTTTCATTCTTGACAAGAATAAAAAAAACATGTGTAGGTACTCTTGTTCTTTCAATTGCATCTGGACTTTAGGGTTGTCAAAAGAATTGAAGTCAATCTTATTGTCGGTTACCTGCACAAATATTAGCCACAAGCCGTTACCAAGCGAGTCCATACGTAGCTAGCTGAAAACTTGCAACTTCACAATTATTCAGTTGCATCCATTTTGCTTTAGAAATAGCAAACGTTTTAAATTCACGCTACATTTTCCTTTGTTCTCGATTTCGTTAGAGTCCTTTTTATTTATTCCTATTGGATAAGTCTAGCGCATCCCTGCCGTACTTATAAGATCATTTTAGATCATAAATTTCTCGATAAAAATATATAACGTCTGAACGAGCTTAAGTAGTAAATTAGTTATTATGTACATAAGTTAATCTGTATGCACACTAAATCATTTGGATGGGTAGAATTAATAAAAGTTTAAAAAGAATTTATCTAACAGAATGGCAGTAAGCCACGTAGAAGTTATGTGGAAAGATTTAATTTAAGCTAAATTGTTTTCATGGCAAAGTGATTTTGTGATTTTAATTACCTTCATACTGTATTATATGTATACAGTGCATTATTACAGTTATATTATCTTGTGATGATATAAGATGGCCTATATTGTGATCATTTTGCTAAAGCCGATTGTATTAAGTTACTGGATGCAGGAACCATATATTATTCTCCAATTCTAGAATATTGTTTGAAAATAAAATAATGTAAGTTCAGTTTCTAGAACCAATTAATATGTCAAGAGTGAGCAGGTATTTAATATGTCTTGGTAATAATTATATAATTCAACTCTCAGTTTAGAGGCATTCATGTGCTTTCTAGAGTTTAATTTATAACGAATGTTATATAAAATAAAATTGATTATAAAATTTAATTACAAGCTTTTATTTAGTTTCACCGTGGTGTCTATGATCATCTTGCAAGTTAAATTTGACACACTTCTCAGTGTCCGATTGAGCTAAAATATGGCACACACAATGCCTAATTACCAAAAAGCTGTCTAATATGGAGGTCGCCACAAAATGGCGACTTATAATTTCCTAGTATATATATTATCGAAGTTTTTATCGACTATTATGTATGAAATGTCGAGACTTTCCGCCATAATCACATACCATAAGAGATACCGATCTTTTTAACGATCATTTTCTGAATATCGCAGGATGAATAGGAAATGTCAACATTTCCTACGTCCATTTAGTATCTGCAGACGTAATGATATTTTTACCACTTGGATGATGTTTTTTAGGTATAACAACTACTACGATATATTGATGTATAGTGGTTACCTTAACCATGTGAACGTTCGCAATACATGGAGTATTTTCTCGCGCCCTAGAACCCCCGCTGCTAACGCAACATAATTCTCACGTCTAGTCACTCATTCGCAAGAACATAACAGTGCTCATATGTTTTAATTAGATTTGGAATATTTCGATTAAACGTATTTAATGTTACTAATTCCTCAGTAAACTTTCTCGTTTCTTATAGAATTACATTACGAAAAACAATATACTTGTTATAATATCAAAACACATAATTCATCCAATTTTCCCCGAGCACAGAATAAACAAAAGACGTAAAGAGCCTCAGGTCACAGATTAAATATGATTAAGTGTTTAAATTACAGTAACTAGAGCAGTCGAGTCTTTGAGATGGAAACTATACTTTATAAATTATTCGTAAACTTCAAGAACAAAAATTTCAAGAAATTAAATTTATTATTCTTAAAAGTTTTTTTTCTATTCTTCAAATAACTTAGGATTTTTAAATTTGATATTTTTAAAATACCAATGAATATAAAAGGAATGCGAAGCTAAAATTAAACAAAAAATGTTGAATGGTTGGTATTTAAGGTTCCTCTGTAATTTGAAAGATATTGGTGTAAGTCCGTTGTATTTTTGTATGTATTACAAAAAAATATGTACCTATTTTAATATCACTGTCACTTTTACAAAAAAATTCTGATATAATAAAATATTTATACTTCACTAAAACAACATCAAAATCTAATTGAGGTTTACAAAGCTGTAAGATGAACAGGAAAGGTCCATTACAAATATCTAAATTTGATATTGGCGTGGGATGAAATCTAATTGGTAGGTACTCACTATCTTATACTGTGCTATTACTTATTGTTTCCGGTGTCTAATATTTATTATGTTTTTGTTAAGAATAGATTTATACTCTAATAAATCTATTCTTAACAAAAACATAATAAATATTAGATACTAAATGGACGTAGGAAATGTCAAGCCTGCGATATTCAGAAAATAATCGTTAAAAAGATCGGTATCTCTTATGGTATGTGAATATGGCGGAAAGTCTCGACATTTCATACATAATAGTCGATAAAAACTTCGATAATATATATACTAGGAAATTATAAGTCGCCATTTTGTGGCGACCTCCATATTAGACAGCTTTTTGGTAATTAGGCATTGTGTGTGCCATATTTTAGCTCAATCGGACACTGAGAAGTGTGTCAAATTTAACTTGCAAGATGATCATAGACACCACGGTGAAACTAAATAAAAGCTTGTAGTTAAATTTTATAATCAATTTTATTTTATATAACATTCGTTATAAATTAAACTCTAGAAAGCACATGAATGCCTCTAAACTGAGAGTTGAATTATATAATTATTACCAAGACATATTAAATACCTGCTCACTCTTGACATATGAATTGGTTCACAATATACTCTAATATTGTGATACATTTTCAAAAATAGTCTAAATAAATAAAAACAAAAAAAAATGGCCTCAATCAAATGGTTCTGTATAGCTAGGCTTGTTCTTTGTGCAAGATAATGACCAGGCCTCCGGGACGTTGCCACCAATCTTTTCGACATTCCTTTGAAAAGTTTGTAGGCTGACAGGCACCACGGCCGAAGGTCATACCCCAAACGGCTAAATATGTAATTATTACTTAGACCTGCATATTTTCGCTGTATAATATTATTACCAATTATAATACTTGTTTGTACAATTCAGTAGGATTAGTTCTTGGTGAAGGACTACTTTCTCTGAGAAAAGAATGAATAAAATGTTAACATGTCCATGGTACAATTATAGTTTGCTGAATTGATTTAAGCTCCATTCTTTATTTAAGAATTTCGGAATTCAACGAAGAATCATTATAATATTTCCCATCGTCTATTTTAGTCAGTCACATCATTGTGTTTATACATTATTATCACAGTATAGGCAATAGGACTACCGATAGTATGGTTACCCTGCCGCTCTCTCGTATCAACCTCACCTCATCTCTAAGACGTATTATCAGAATTCTTAGCATTAAGAATGTTTTTCAGTTCATCAATTAAATCATCATCATCAGCCTCTATCTACCCACTGCTGGATATAAGCCTTCCCCAATGCTTTCCACCAGATACGATCCTCCGCTTTCCGCATCCAGTCGCTCCCAGCCGCTCTCTTTAGGTCATCGGACCATCTAGAGGGAGGGCGCCCAACACTTCGTCGTCCTACGCGCGGCCTCCACTCTAATACCTTCCTCCCCCATCTGCCATCACATACTCGGCAGATGCGACCCACCCATTGCCACTTCAGCTTGCAAACTCTGAACGCTATGTCGACAACTTAGTTCTCCGCCGAATTTCTTCGTTCCGGATTCGATCCCGCAGAGAAACCCCGAGCATAGCCCTCTCCATCGCTCGCTGCGCGACCTTTAGCCTGTGGACCAGTCCGATGGTCAGTGTCCAAGTCTCGGCACCATATGTCATTGCAGGGAGGACGGACTGGTGGAAGACTAAAGTCTTCAAGCATTGGGGTATCTGTGCGGCAAAGATGTACCGAAGCTTTCCAAAAGCTGCCCAGCCCAGTCGAATACGTCTACCGATCTCTTTGTTGAAATTACCCCGGCCAAGCTGTATGGAATGTCCGAGGTAGACATAGTCTTTAACCACTTCAATAGCGGCGGTTATAGTAATCAATTAAATACAACAATTTAAAATTTAGGTAGTAGATTTATGAATTCCATAACAAAGATGTCGTATATTATATTTAGTTATTGTTTTGTTGAATCTGTGCTGAATCAGTCCCTGACATCTTTGTCGATTAGTTATTCATTTAATCTACAATAATCCTTTTTTACTAAGAGTATTTTGTTGTATTTCCAAAATAACTTTCTAATAAGAAGACAAATTATTGTTTTAGGCAATTTATGATAAAATCGAAAGCAATTTACAACAAGAGTTTCCTTTTCCACGAGTTTAAGTCATACATAGCAGGATAATGCATAAGAATGAGCAATTTATTCTTGCTTTGAGAACAAATCAAGTAAAGCAAAAAAAAGAGTAATATTCCAGAAACTGGTATTGGGTTTTTCATTCAAGTGATGGCATAGATGTCCCGCCCACATCTACGTCGTCAGCCTTGCTGAACAAAAGCCATAAAATCTAAAAACATACAAACCTAAGCTTTGGTATCTATACCTAATTACTTCACCAAGAACAGGCCACAGCCTCTCAATGCGAAAAGAAATTTAATCCCATGCGTAGTTAAACGATGATCACGTAAGTCCATGATAATGCTTCCGTAAAGGAGATATTTTTTTTATTAATTAAGACGTGTCGTGTCACTATTATCTATATCATTATATTATAATCTGCGGTTGCTCTAATTTGTAGTCGCAGTGCTATCATAAGATATTTGATTTATGCTCGAGTATTTTTTTATAATTTTAAGAAGATGTATATTTCAACATCGCATCCTATATATGTAAGGTTATCTGTTCTACTTTTACTATGTATGTGAAATTGAAATAAATATTTATATGTGCCAGTGTGAGAAAAAATACGCATCGAAAATCTTTATGGGTTGGCTTTTTCTGTATAAGTTGTCATAAATTAATTCTTCTGTAATATGGTCCCTTTATTGATAACGAAAATGGAGTTTTACGTGATTATATCGGGTTCCAAAATATTAAATAAAGTTACAGAAAACTTTATTTAATATTTTGGAGCCCGCTGGCAAAGAATATACTCGTATTTGTATTATGGAAAGTAACTTTACTGGCATTAAATTGTTTCATGAACCTATTCCATATTTCCTAATTGATACTTGTGAGCATTCATAAATTTGTGACATTCTTTTTATTAACAAATTGCTCATATGTAAAATATTCAAAGCTATGAATATTACTTAATTAGTTTGTTACGTTGCCGGAATAAATACTTTTTAAAATATTTTACCTCCGTAAATAGAAATGGAAGAATTCGTCCCCAATGCAAACCTTACTGGTAACTCAAATAAAGTCTCGCCTAAACAGGGAAATTGAAATTTTACATCCAATCCAATGCTTTCTTCACAATAACATTCAACTTTTATTTTGATTACATGACGAGCTCGGTGGTCGAATGGTTAGCAATGGCCACTTTGACTCCGAGCTCGCGGGTTCGATCCCCGCACAAGTCAAACATTTGTGTGCATGAACATGTCTGTTTGTCTTGATCTGGGTGTTTTCTTTGTATTATAAGTATGTATTTACAAAAAAAATGTATTTAAGTACATTTATCAGTTGTATACCCATAACACAAGCTTTGCGCTTAATTTGGGACTAGATGGCGCTGGCGTAAATTTTCCAGAAATATTTATTTATTTTTTATTACAATCATGACAAAGAATGTCGTGCGCAAATAAAGTTTAATTTATATAAATCGGGAGGAAGACAATCAAACGAGTTCATTGTTCTACCTCCCGTTAATCTCCTGCATTGTTCTTACTAAAGCCAATATATTAGATTTTCGCTCGCTGTGCAAAATTGCATACTATATTTTGCAGACTATTTTACATAATAAAAAAAGAATATTTTTACTGATGCTCTAACGAATTCTAAGAAATTTTAAACACATTGGTTTAAAAATCGATCTAGGTACGTCTCAATATTGGGAACATAAAAAAAATGCCACGCACGTGTATTTATTATTTAAAAATTTTCATTTTACAATTATCAGGCTGTTTGTTATTTTTAAAACTAACTTTCACCAGATATTTTTTTTTATAGTTACATTACACAACACTATAGCACATTTTAAGTTGAAATTTATTAAATGACAAAAAAATTGTTTTGCGCGATGCCACAATTGGTGCGGTCTCAGAATTGTGCAGTGGATTAGTTAGACTATGCCGCTGAATTTCTGGCAGTACCAGAAAGAGATAGCTCAGACATGAGATCTTTATCACGTGATATCATCAAAAGACTTGTTTCACAAATCCATCATGCATGAGTCTCATTGTGTCTATTATCCAAGATGACTGACGTTTTACTCTTACAGAAATAAGTCACGCATGTTTAAATTAATTAATTGATTAACGGGACGCCCACGTATTTTCGTCGAGAGAGCCGACTAGTTAATTAATTAATATAGTATGTTGGTCGTCAGGAGAGCATAATAGCGGTCAACCAGTTGGGCGTTGTCTTATCGGTCGAGCTAGATATCGCTCAAGCGACAGTGGACGTTGAGCTGTGCGAGTTCAAGCCTGCATCAACCCATAATCATACCACTACGTATACGGGTCTCCCTTTAATCGAAGGTGTTTAGAGCATAGGTCACCATGATGCTCAACTGCGGCTTGATGGAGGCCAGTGTTTTCAAGCCGCCCAAAACCCTTTGACTTGGCTTAACGATAGTCATCTAATGACAACAGCCGGGACCGACGGTTTAACAGATATATAAACCCATCCATAGACTGGCTATGGTCGACGTTTCTTAACTTGCGTGATCGATGAGACTGACACGCGCAACGACGCCATCGAGCTCAAGCCGACAACTGGTAAAAGATCGCGCAACACAAGGTGATGAATCTCATGTCGGTGGGCAAGATTTACTTTGGATCGTTGCACCACAGGATGTACTATGTATGATAATGTCTCTCACGAGTTTTAACATATGTATTTATTTCATGTTGGTATGCATATACTGCAGATGCTGACAAAGAACTTTAGTATAGAGACTTCATATAAATGTCAGAAATCGATGTACTCAATAGGCATCCATAAGTGGGAGATTTAATTATTTAATAATACATTGAATGTCTAAGTGATAGTGCTCAATGTGCGCTTAAATGGGCAACAAAAAATATTCCATACGAGCCAATTCAGGTTAACTATGACTACATCAAGCAATTTACGTTCATGGTATTGAATATTAGGAGTTTCTAGAGAAGTCGACTCAGCATACCTCGCGATATTAGGCGATGTAGTTTATTTGAATTGCTTTATATTGCGAATTACAGTTGTAGTGTAATTATTGCTCAAAAATTGCACCTTAGAAATCGCGTAGCGGACGTCAGGTGAGCCTGACAGTGCGAATTCGGACTTTAGAGTAAAGTTAAGTTACTTCTCTTTGCGTCTACTATAGTATTCCCTCGAAGCTCCTTATGGCTTCTCAACTCCCTTCAAAGTTAACACCTGTGATTTCACGGTCAAAGGGAAATTAATTCAATACTGACACAACTTGGACTCTGTACTACCTTAAACTTGAACAAATTGTGGTTTAGATCAAAGTAATGCTAATATACATGTTGCGTATTTGTTATTAATTCATCTGTTAGAGATGCAATCCTCGATTTAAACTTTTAATCCGTATTTCGTCAAGCGGCCAATTTTGTGTGGGAAACGGAATGAATCGAACACCTCGATTAAAAAAAAATCTATGGATTATTTTAATTCAATGAATACTGAACGATTTCTTTAATCGTAGTTTAATCTGGATTTTTTTAAATAATGATAATTGTTTTCATTCAAGGTAAAGACCCAATTAACACAATTGTACAAAAATACAATGTAAAAATACTTAAAATAAAATGAATTGAAATTGCTTGCTAAAGTTCTTATATTATTGGGTCATGTTATTTTGAATCTGTCCTTAAATACATAGTACATAATATAAGACCACAGAAGATTGATAATCGGCAACTCATAATCATCCCACTGTTGGGATACGGGTCTCCCGTCAATGGAAGGGGTTTGAAGCATACTCCACCACACTGCTCAACTGCCGGTTGGCAGAGGCCTGTATTTTCAAGCCGCCCAAAGGCAACTTACTTGGTATAACAACTGTCACCTAATGACAAAAGCAGGGACCGATGGCTCACGTGCCCTTCCAAGCCTGGTTACCAATATGTAGCAAGCTCGAGATAAATAAAATCATGCATAGACGGCTACGGTCGACATTGCTTAAGTTGCATGTTATTTTTAGGGTTCCGTACCTCAAAAGGAAAAACGGAACCCTTATAAGATCACTTTGTTGTCCGTCTGTCTGTCTGTCTGTCTGTCTGTCTGTCTGTCAAGAATTTCTATGTTGAGAATGCGTGGAGGTATCAAGCTGAAATTTGAACTGTATACTCAGGTCTACGGTCCCATGAAGTAGTAAAAAAATCAAACTGCTAAGTTTACGTAGAAAAAAGTTACGGCCGTTTATTCAGCAAAAAACGCATATTTCGACACACTCAAGGGAATCAAAACCTATAGGGTACTTCCCGTTGACCTAGAACTATGAAATTTGGCAAGTAACATCGTTATAGACTACAAGTATAGGAATAAATCTCAAAACTATACATTTGTAAATAGATCTTAAAAAATAGGGGGTCTATATTTTTATAGGGTGTCGAAATTTCAAATTGAAACTACTAGTTCAAATGGGGTATCATATGAAAGGGCTTGATGTACACATTGCAAAATATATTTTATTAATTTTTTTCGACGCATTATTTCTTATTTATAATGAAAAATATCAAATTTAATAGTGATACTACGTACCTACGGAACCCTAGGTGGGCGAGTCCGACTCGCACTTGTCCGGTTTTTTTATACTACTTCGGATGGCAGACAAGCATACGGCCCGCCTGATGTAAAGCGGTTACCATAGCCATATTAACGCTCACAACATAAAATATCGCTCGCGCGCCGCCACCCCCGCTGCCATCGCATCTCCTTCCTTTCTGGTGACCTCACTCACTCGCAGGAATACAACAGCCGGCAAGGGAACCGTTATTTGGCTGCGGTATTCTGTGAGGTGGAGGTACATTCCCCAGTTGGGTAGCTTACAATTACGCTCTCTACCTATCCTTTCGCCAGAGCTTCGTTTGTCAGTCAGCAGGGTGCACCGCGTGCAGGTGAAGTTGGCTTTGGTTCAAAGATGTTGATGAACCACTTACACCCCAAATGTTCGATTAGAGTTCATTAGAGTGACACGCGCAACGACGTAACGAGTTGATTGAAGATTGATAAAATGCTTGAATATTATTAATTTAGTTTCTTATAATTTATCATAGTACGTCTTATGTAGTATCATAGTCTTATGACTAAGGCATATGAACAACATCATACTATATTAGTATGTGCAGGCTTTGTTATACACGCCGCAACTGTATAGATCTGAAAGCGAGTATTATTATCTTGACAAAAGAGGTAATACGAGATCATGGTTCTAACATAAATATAAAATGTTTTGCCTCAATTTATCACGTTGACTCCATTCAATATATTTTCGGCGCACCGAGCGTACTAACGACATATTGTGTTTTATTGTTACTGAAATCGTAACGATCTTACAAATTCTTTGTGGTTTATATTTATGGTTGCGCACCTTTGATTATATTTATGGCAGAGGCATCGAGAACGATGAGTTATACACACACATCTTTATATATATAATTCTACTGTACGTATGTATGTCACTGAACTCCTCATAAACGGCTGGACAGATTTGAATGATTTTTAGGGTTCCGAACCTCAAAAGGAAAAACGGAACCCTTATAAGATCACTTTGTTGTCCGTCTGTCTGTCTGTCTGTCTGTCTGTCAAACATTTCTATGTCGAGAATGCGTGGAGGTATCAAGCTGAAATTTGAACTGTATACACAGGTCTACGGTCCCATGAAGTTAAAAAAAAATGAAACTGCTAAGTTTACGTACAAAAAAGTTACGGCCGTTTATTCAGCAAAAAACGCATATTTCGACACACTCAAAGGAATCAAAACCTATAGGGTACTTCCCGTTGACCTAGAACTATGAAATTTGGCAAGTAACATCGTTATAGACTACAAGTACAGGAATAAATCTCAAAACTATACATTTGTAAATAGATCTAAAAAAAATAGGGGGTCTATATTTTTTATAGGGTGTCGAAATTTCAAATTGAAACTACTAGTTCAAATGGGGTATCATATGAAAGGGCTTGATGTACACATTGCAAAATATATTTTATTTATTTTTTTCGACGCATTATTTCTTATTTATAATGAAAAATATCAAATTTAATAATGATACTACGTACCTACGGAACCCTCGGTGGGCGAGTCCGACTCGCACTTGTCCGGTTTTTTTTTGCATGCATTTGATGGTTTAGATTCACAAATCAGCCCGGCAGGTGGCGCTGCAGTAATGGGAACGGGAAGGTTGAGCCACAGCGTAGCGTGGGCGGGCCGCTAGTCTTATATATATATAAGGTGTAATTGAATCAGACGCAAATATTTTAAGGGCCATTTCTAGTACATAAATAAAGGTTATTGGTATATTTTATTTTTATTTCTACACGCTAGATTTCGAGAAAACCCTTAAAACAATACGACCTAAAAACCTGTAAATAATCACTCTGTAGCAGGGAACTCGATTACATTGCCCACGCACACACCGACAAAATATTAATTTATCAATGAAATCGACAAATGGCGCCCGAGTCTTTACACTTTACCGAGAATTCGTGTCTAGCGCATGCGTAGAAAGGTCCTTTCTTGCACCGTTGATTGACTGTCCGCTCCCACCCGCTCTCAACGCGCCTGCGCAGTGGCGAGGCGTAGGTACCGCGCAGCGACGTATGCACTGTATGCACGTTCGCCATTGTTTTACATATCTCGATAAGTGCGCATCGTTCTCGTGCCGTCCTGTGCTCACGCTATGATATCGGTAATCAATATGCCTTATGGTTTCACAAACCAGGAGTACCAGCTAATGGTACTATGTTACCACGATGCTGGAGAAGTCCTAACGAGGGCTCGAGATCTGTATGATGAGCGGTACAGAAGAGTATTGAACATACGGACAATACTCGGTGTGGTCCAGAGACACCGAGAGAGCGGCAGTTACCAGCCTCGTCCCGACGCAGGGAGGCCACGACACCCTGGGCGGCGCGAGGAAGAGGTGCTGGAGTTCTTTCGCCGCCATCCCGTGGCGAGCACGGCGACGCTGCGCATGTTTTCAACGTGTCGCGGTACTACGTTTGGAAAGTGCTGCGTCATGACGGGCTGCACCCGTATCATTACACACGGGCACAGGAACTTTTGCCAGCCGATCACGCGCCGCGCGTCGAGTTCTGTCGCTGGCTGCGCCGCAACCAGAATTGCAATGTGTTGTGGACCGATGAATGCACTTTCACACGCGTTGGAGTTTTCAACATCCACAACGCACATTACTGGTGTGATCATAACCCGCGCGTGATTCGGCCTGACCATTTTCAGCACCGTTTTAGTGTGAACGTGTGGGCAGGAGTGCTCAATGAAGTCGTTTTAGGCCCCGTGTTCCTGGATCGACTGAATGGGGACTCGTACTTGAGGTTCTTGCAGCATGATGTCCCGGAGCTGCTGCTGGAAGTACCTGTGTGGGACCGTCGTTGGATGTATTTCCAGCACGACGGAGCACCGGCACATTACACCAGACGAGTGCGAGAATACTTAATTCAGGAGTTCCAGGGGCGTGTGATTGGGCGTGGCAATATCATCGCCTGGCCACCACG